>CM028136.1:473732500-476132500 GCA_016271365.2 Neoceratodus forsteri | reverse complement strand
TACATGTCAGGGTGAAAACTTAAATAAAATTAAAGCCTCCTGCTGGCAAAAAAAAAAGTGCCATGCCCGAATCCTGCACCCTGTGCCTCCCAGCTGACCACCCTCCCCACTACGCTAGTGGACCAGCTTGGCAGTTGCCCACCACACCCCCTTCCACATACCATCCCTCCCCTTCCTCTCCTCCTCGCACATGTGCAAACCCACTACTTCCCATCATGGTATTTCACCTACCCCAGTATCCGGTCACCCCCCTGCTAGGTGGCTGTGAACACAGGCGCCGTAATTGAGTCTCTGTTTTAGTAGACGCCCAATTTCAGTCACCTTGTTCACTGGATACCATAGGGGTTGTGTTACCTCTTTTTTTCTGCTATCAATATCCCTTTCGGTACATCCCAGCATCCTGTTAGCCTTGCTACAGGCCTTGCTGCAATGGCTCATTTGTGTAACATCAAGGGAATCTAAGTTTTTCCTTTAGAAATTAAGTTTAAGAATCCTTACCTCAAAGTTGGAGATTTCCACAACCAGGTTGGCTGGTTAACATTTCATTTATTTAAATTTGTTTTTTAATTAATTTAAACATTTGTTAACCGGGAAAGGCACACTGAGCCGAGGCTCGATTCCCTGTGTGACCTGGGGGCAGGGGAGAGAGGAATACAGACATTTCTAAGTACAATAATCCATGTTACAGTGTAGTTGACAAGACACCACAGATAAACATTAAAGCAATAGAAATGTAGTTACGTATGCAGTTACATAGCAGTCATTTAGAGCAGAAATACAGCATACAGGGTAGATTACAAGAGATAGTAGGTTGAAGCATTGAGGAACATTGTGAGGTGAGTGCTTTGGGGCATCTTTCAGTGGGACAGCAGTGTGAAGCAAAAGCAGGTTCAATTGTGACAGTGACAGGGGGTGGTGGGAGGAGACAAAATTATTGCTTGCAGGCCAGGTGGGAGGAGGAGCTTCTAGTGAGGGGGAAGAGATTGTTCCATAAACTGGGGAGCTGATAGGTGAAAGCAGTTTTGCCGGTTGAGGAAGCTGGTTGAGACAGGGTGAAGTATCTTCCATTTCTGTGCCTCAGTTCATAAGGGGAGTGAGAGTCTGGGGAGATGCAGTCCTTAAGATAGGAGGGAAGCATACTGAACTAAAATTTTGATATGAGAGAGAGGGAGTGTGTGTAGCGTCTGTGTGACAGTGGGGAGAGGTCAAGGAGGGAGTAAATATCACAGTGGTGAGTTCGAAATGGTGAGCTTGTTGTGAATTGACAGAAGGAGTTTAGGAGAGTGTCTAGCCTGGACAAGATGGTTACAGAGGCAAAGCTATAGACCACGTCTGTATAGTTGAAGATGGGGAGGATAATTTTAGATAGGATTACCTGTCTGACTGGCAGTGGTAGACAGTCTCTATGCCAGTACAGCATGCCAAGTTTGGGACATAGTTTTGAAACAGTGCCATCGATGTGTGTAGAGAAGGATAAATGCAGGTCCAGCCAAATACCCAGGTATTTGTATTTTGTTACCTGATCTGAGGGGTGGAGCCATCCAATGAAGTGATAGGGGGAAGGGGAGATGATCTGCTTAATTTTTGCACCTTGCCGAAAACCATGGAGAAGTTTTGGGGGTGCTTACTTTCAGTTGGTTTAGTCTGAACCATTGTTGGATGTTGCTGAAGTCAGTCTGGAGGGTGGATTGAGCTTTGTGCATTGTTGGATTAGAGGTAAAGAGGATAGAGTCATCAGCATACATGTGTATGCAGGATTTGGAGCAGGAGGAGGGAAGGTCATTAATGAAGAGGGTGAAGAGGATGAGACCGAGGACTGAGCCTTGGGGGATGCCCGGCATGATAGGTGGGGGGGAGCGACATCCACAATTTTAACTGATTGTTGCCTGTTAATGAGTTAGGAATGAAACCACTGGACAGTGATAGGGGCTAACCCAGCTGCTTCAAGTTTCTGAAGGAGAAGGGGATGGGATATGGAATTGAAGGCCTTTGCAAGGTCGACAGACACAGTGACAGTTAGCAGGCCCTGGTCAGAGGCAGTGAGGATGTGATTTGTGACTCGCAGGAGGGAGGAGATGGTGGAATGTTGCTTTTTGAAGCCTGACTGGTGAGAAGAGAGGAAATTATTGTTGGTGAAGTATTCCAATAGTCTGGTGTGAACTAGGGATGCCTGAAGCTTGGCTAGAGCTGGGAGGAGGGACATAGGCCTGTAGCTGCCAGGAAGGAAGGGAGGGGTCACTGCCTTTGAGGAAAGGGATTTTGCAGGCTGACTTCCATGCTTGTTGGACTGTTCCTGAGGAAAAAGAGAGGTTTAGTATGTGGATGAGAGGTTTGGTGATAGCAGGAGCTGAGATCCGCAGGAGCTTTGGGTGGATCCCATCAGGGATGGATTTAGTGATATTAAGTGATCAGAGGGCTTTAAGGACTTCTTGCTCAGAGATGGCAGGGAAATTGAAATTACTGGTGTTGATGGGTGGGTGGATGGGGGGCAGGGATAGATGGGGAGGCCCAGGTGGCAGGGCACAGGATGTGAAGAATTTGTTGAGTGTATCTGCAGAGCTGACAGGGTCTGTTGTAGACTGGTCATGTTTCATGAAAGAAGGGGAACTAGGTCAGGCCGGAGGGTCGAGAAAGGAGTGTACAACTTTCCAGAAATTGGTGGGTTGAGAGTTAGAGAGCTGCGACTTGAAAAAGTCTGCTTTGGCTAGCCTTATGACCTTGGTGCAGGCATTTTGGAGTGTATTATATGTTTGCCTGTTTTGAGGGATGGGGAGGGACTTGAAGGTAGCCCAGGCTTTATCTCTGACAATGCACTGAGATAGAATGTGTGCCGAGATCCATTTGTGGTGCTGCTTCTTGACTCTGGTCTTTTTCAAGGGGGCATTGGAGTCCCAGATACTAGTAAAAATGTTCAGGAAACTGGAGAGGGCAGTGTCAACATCGGGGGTCGAGTACACCTGTTGCCAGTTGACGTGCCCAAGGCTGGTAAGTAGAGATGCAGTGTCCAGAGCATTTAGAGGGCATGAGTGTAAGTATTTGGGGGCAGATTTTGGCATGTGAGTTCTCCTAATGCAGTATGTTATGCAGCGGTCACTTAGTGCATTGGCAAAGGTGCCAGAAGAAGTAACTCTGTGTGGGTGGGAGGAGAGAATCCAATCTAGAAGAGAGTGGTTTTGGGAGTGTGCATTATAGTGGGTGGGTTCACTTAGTAGTTGGGTAAGATGGAGGGACTCTATTTTGGAGGTGTGGATCTTAGAGGAAGGGGCCAGCCGGTCCAGGTTGAAGTCACCTAGGAGTACCAGTTTCCCATTTGGTACTAAGTCAGGTATGGAGGCTATGGTAGAGATGAGCGAGCCACGAGCTAGGTGGAGAGAAGCGTAAAGCACACCTACATAAAGTGGGACTGAGGTTGGTAGGGAGAGTTTAGCCAGGAGAACTTTGTGGGAGCTAGGGCATGCTTTCTTGAAAGTGACAGAGCACAAGAGGGTCTGTTTGGAATAAATGACTACTCCTCCACTTCTCTTTCCATGGTCCTGTCAAAGCAGGGAGTAGTTTGGGAGGCTGATGGAGGAATTAGGGGTCTTGGCTGAGAGCCAGGTTTCTGACAGGCTGAGGATATCTGGTGAGTGCTCGGTGATCCAGCAAGTTAACTGGTCGAGTTTAGGCAGGAGGCTCTTGTTGTTACTATGGGTGCTTGAGAGACCTTTTTGGGAGCTAAGAGGCAGTGGTCCATTGTGGGGGCCAGGGCTAGATTCGACATCCCCTGAGAGGAGCAGGATGAGAAAGAGAAAAGAGTATGTAGCTGGGAGCTTAAGCCTCCTTGTGTAGAGGATAGCTTTAGAGGATGGTCTGGCAGCCCTGATTTAGGCTGTGAAGGATAGCATCAGGGGTGGGAGGATGCTGGGGCAAACATAGGGGGAGGGAAGTGGGGTAACAGTGGGTGTGGGGTATGGCTGAGTAGTGGTAGAGGTGGCTAGTGTGACAGGAGGAGCAGGAGGGGATGTGAGGGTGTGTTTAGGGTTAGGAGCAGGAATAGTTGATGTGAGGAGATAGAAAGCCAGACAGATGTAGAGGATAGAGTTGAGCAGAGCCATACTGCACATTTTGTAGTAGGGGACTCTGGGCAGGTCGGGTGGCTACCGATTCAAGTAAGTGGAAACCCCTGGCTCAAGAAGGAGGTTTAGCCTGAGAGGGAGAAGAAAATCTTTTGAGGAGTGCAAAGATCTGTGTGTAGGGCAATCAGGAAATAGGTGGGGAGAGAGAGAGAGAGAGAGACGTAAGAAGAACAAGGAAGGGCAGCGGCAGTTAGACTGTCACAGGGAGATAAGAATTTACACCAGTGATTAGATTGGCCAGGCAGTGTTTCAGGGCGGAGCTTGAAGTGTATTTAATCCATGGTGGGTGGGGGAGTGGGTGAAAAACTTAGCCCAGTGAGAGAAGAACTGTCCAAAATCAGCCTGAGCTTGTGGCCGATTACAGGATTCGGCAGGGAGCCAATCAGGCACAGCTGGTCCACAGGAGGAGGAGCCAATAGGGGCTCAGGTGGAGTGAGGCACGAAGAATTTAAAATACTGGTGCCTCATTGGGCTTGTATCTGGGTAGCTTGACCAGCAGAGGTGGCAGGCATGGAACTGGGTGTTGGCTGTCACGGAGCACCGCACCGGCCAAGTCCTGTGGGGAGCATCCGGTCGGGGGGCTCACGGCTGTGGGAAGAAAGAAAGAGAAGCAGGGGATTAAAAAGAGTCTCTAAATGGTGGGTGGGGTAGAGGACAGGAGAGCGTGTGAGTAGCTGAGAATTGCAGGGCATGTGAGACCGAAACTGTAGGCAGGGGAACAGCAGGGGGTTTGGGACCGTAAGGGAGGGATAGTAATCAGTCAAAAATTGGGGTCTGTTACCAAGAGTTTTTGGCTCAGAGAAAGAATAGTTAGCAGAGAGAAAAGCAGCGGGGGGCAGGGCGGTCGGCGCCAAACACAAAGGGGGGTTTCAACCAAGTTGGCTGAGTCAGGGGGAGTTAGGAAGAAAAAAGAAGGTAGAAAGAGAAAAAAAATGTAAATGTATTTGGAAGGCAGCAGTATTACTCTATCAGGTTGCAAAGCAGACTAGGCTGGCTAGCGAGGCAGAAATACAATTTAAAAACAGTCTAGGCTGGCTAGCGAGGCAGAAATACAGTATTTAAGAACAGTCTGGGTTGGCTTGCAAGGTAGAAAATACAAATTACAGCAGACTAGGCTGGTTAGCGAGGCAGAAATACAATTTAGAAACAGTCTAGGTTGGCTAGCGAGGTAGAAAATGCAATTTACAGCAGACTAGGTTGGCTAGCTAGGTAAATTCAGAGCAAAAGAAAAAAATGCACAGGGCTAATCAGCACAGATACAGGCAGTTGCAGCAAGGTTTAAATTACATTTTAGCTCAAAAGCTGATGAACTTAGCCCAGAAAGAGCAGAACTGTCCAAAAGCAGCCTGAGCTTGTGGCCAATTACAGGATTCAGCAGAGAGCCAATCTGGCACAGCTGGTCCACATGTCAGGTTGCAGGATAGTGATGTACAACACAGTGGTGTTAACCTGCTGTTAGTGTTTAGTACCATATCTTTGCACTTGGTCTCTCTCCGTGATGTCAGTACACACCCAGTGTCCATAAACTTGGACTGGTGAGTAACTAGCAGGATTTCTAAACTTAATTTTTTAAGAAAACCCTCAGATTCTATTAATTTCTTACTCTCATCTAAGCATTGACATTGAGTTATGTCGTACATTTGAGCAATGCAGATACCTTAGAAAGGCTGCTGGAAAATATTTGCAAAAATAGTGAGACTTTTTAAGTCCAATTTTTAGGGCTGTGAGCAGTAGCTCTACAAACAACCAACCGTGGAACCTTCCATTGGACTTTTGGCAGTATCCTTCCAAAAGCCCAAAGGAGCTTAAAACCCTCTGTCACAATCGGCCACTATGGAATAACAGCTGCACTATTTCGGCTGTTACTTCTGCATTCCATGGCATGAACTGCACATGCGTGACTCGCGCACAGGTGTGACTCGTGCGCATGCGCAGTTCTGCTGACAGCACCATGTATGGCAGAATGCCATTCACTGCAACTGTACATGCCTGAGCAGTTGCATTGCCTCCGCCAGCTCCATTGCATTCTGTGGCCCCCAAACTCATGTGGCACACTGGGAGCCCACCCCAGTGTGGCCAAAGGTTTTAGTTTTGCACTCTGACACTGGGGTGCCCAATCCCCGTGTCAGCTGCCGCCAGCTCCATGGCATTTTGTGCCCCCCAAACTCATGTGTCACACTGGGAGCCCACCACAATGTGCCCAATGATTTTGATTTACCCACTGACATTGGGGTGCCCAATCCCTGTGTCAGCATTATGTGTACCCCCCTCAGTCATGCGGCACACTGGGAGCCCACCCCAGTGTGCCTAATTTTGTTTTCTCCCCCCCACCACCACCGACATCACGGTGCCTAATCTTCATGTCAGCATTATGTACACCCACTCAGTCATGTGGTACACTGGGAGCCCATCCCAGTGTGCCCAAATGTTTTTTTTCTGTAAAACAGAAAACGGTCCCTCATCATATCTCCAATCTTTTTTTCTCTCCCTGTAAACAAGAAAACAGTCCCTCATCGTCAGTGCAGTCCCCCTCCCCATCCCCACCTTCCCACTAAGCACCCACCTCCCCACACCCCCTTACCCTGTACTTACCTCCGGAGGTTGGCGCTGTCATCTTCTGTGGATCGGGACACGTCTGCACTCTTCAAAGCCGAACCGCAAAGTGGAGAATCAAAGGTAAGCCTTCTATAATGCCATTCAGTGGGGGATTCAACTTATGCTGATATCACAGCCAGGTTTTAGAATTTTTTTCCCCAAATTTTCAACATGGGGTTCTTGGAACCCCAGCTCGTGCAAACTGTCACTGTCATTTTGTTACTAGTCCTGAAAGGTGATTTTGTAGTCGCTGAGCGGAATCACCTTTCAGAGCCAGTTCATGAAATGACAGTGCCACTGTTCATGAGGTGGGATCCCAAAAAGCCAATGTTGCAAATTTGGTGAAAAAATTCCAAAAAATGACTGCGTTATGCATGTGTGTTGTGCAGTTTCTACGTATGCTCTTAACTTTGCCCGTTTTTAATATTTTCACTCCACATTTTCAACATTGACATTTTTGTACACCCCCTTCTGAACAGTACAGCTGCTATTTTCCACAACCTGCCCAAAACATGTTTTCACACCTGTGGCGAGGAAGAGCGTGTTAACGCTGCAAAATCCCCTTTCAGGACAAGTGAACAAAATGACACTGGCAATCTTCATGAGGAGGGGTCCAAAAAAAGCCATGTTGAAAATTTGGTGCAACACCTCAAAAAAAAAATGGCCAAGTTACACCTAGGCGTTGAATAATTTCTATGCACATTTGTAACTGATCATTTGGTAGCTCTTCACAGCCCTATCAGCTCTGGCTAAAGCTTGTTTAAACTGTAGTTGCTGATGGTATCTTGTACAGTATATCCCCACTGCCTGATGTATGCATATGTGTGCCATAACCAGAAAGGATTGTTTTCAAATAAGAGCAGTTACCAGCTAAAAGAGGAACTTATAGACTCATAGGGTGGGATATTCAGACTGCGTCCGGCAGTGGTGCAAGCCTGGGTGCAGTGCAACTGGGATGTGCCAGGGCGCTGACAGGGTGATATTCAATGGTGCTGCACCATGGCTCAGCACCGTTGAATATTGCTCTGTGGCCACCCACATTGTGCATGGTGCAGTGGCACTGCACCAGTACAAGTGGCCAGAGAGGGGCAGTGGATATGCTAGCGCAAGTGCCGTTGCACTAGGTGCATCAACCATGTTATTCAAAGGTGCACATGCAAATGGGGCTTTAATGCATGCAAGATGTAGATGGGGCCATTTGCATGTCATTATGGCCCCATTTGCATGCAGGTGTGCCCATCCCCCGCAACTTGCACCTGGCACCCTGCCAGGCTGCAGCCGTCGGGGACTGACGCCCCCTGCATAAGCAGCAAAGTGCCCCACTGCACGATCATGGGCATATGTATGAAAAGAAATGTCCAATATCCCTGGTGGTCCAGTGGACCGCTGGCAGCCTGATCGCGGGCATATGTATAAAATTAGAAGGTCCTATATCCCTGATGGTCCAGTGGGCTGCTCGCAGCCCGATCGCGGGCATATGTATAAAAATAGAAGGTCCTATATCCCTGGTGGTCCAGTGGACTGCTCGCAGCCCGATCACCTGCAGAAGTCTAATGAAAGATTAATCCCCATCCCTGGTGGTCCAGCGGTACCCCCCTCCTCACCCTCCCAATGAGCCCTGCCACCCCGCTCCTCCCTGGTCAGCGATGGGCAGCAGCTCCCCACCCACAAGCCACCCGGCCACCAGCTGACTGCGTACAGTACAGCTGTGTGCCCATTGGTCCACAGCCTGGGCCAATGGGCATGCAGCCTGTACTGTACTACACTGTTCAGATATGTGAATGGATTCATTCACATATCTGATCAGTAGCATCAGCATGTTCTGCACACTCTACTGGCCCACACTGTGGACCAATGGGCGACAGCCAGACCTGTATGCAGTCAGTCGGCCGGGCTGGCTGGGCAGCTTGTGGGTGGGGAGCTGCCACCTGCCACTGACCGGGGAGAGGGTAGCGGCTCAGTGGGAGGGTGGGGAGGGGGCACCGGCTGGACCACCAGGGATGGGGATTAATCTTCATTAGATTTCGGCCCGCGATCAGGCTGCGAGCGGTCCACTGGACCACCAGGGTATAGGACTTTCTATATGTATACATATGACCGCAATTGGGCATGGGGGGCACTATCCGACGGAGGGTGCAGCTGGAGCTCGGGTGGCCACCCACAGCTGGCTGCTGCTGTGTTGCGTCCTGCAATATGGCAGCTCACCTGTGGGTGGCTGGCTGTTGCTTCTTTATTTTTTGGATCAACTGTATGCAGCGCATGTAGGGGTTGCACCTGCATGGGCTCTGCACATTCTGGGCTGAATATCAGGATGTGAGGGGGTATTCATGGGCATGCCCCCCCACTTGCACTGCATACATTACTGATGTGCTCTGGCACAACGGGATTTGTGCCACGCACATTCCTCTTTTGAATATCATGCTGGGGCGCATCAGTGGGTTGCGCATGGTGCAACTGTGTTGCACCATGCGCAACCCTTCTGAATATCCCACCCACTGTAGCCATGTAAACAAATGAGGAAATCCAGTGGTACATATGTATGGTGGTACCATAAGTTTCATAGGCAGAATTACATTAAAGATAGGTCCCTATTTAAACAAAATGTATACGTTTAAAATCCTCAAAGTAGCAAAAGATAGTAGGCCTTTAAGTCTGCTTTCATTGAAAACTGAACTGTTTCTTAACTGTACTAAAATTACAGCCCTACTACAAACTGTATATAGGATCCTCAGTAGCTCTGACAATCCCTCCCATCACCATGCTGCATCTGTCCTTCTCACCCAAGTTACTGTTTAAAAATATTAATTTTAGTTCAGCGTTGATTGGGATTGTCGGCAGCACCATGTTTGGCCACTACAGCATGCTCATGTTTTCTTAAATATTCATTATTTGATTAAATATTTGTTTTATCTGGTGGTAAAGCTCATAGGTGAGGTGGAAGCAGTGCCTTCTGCATGACTACCCCGTACTCATACTATATCTTCACACCTGCCAAAGAAGGTTTTTAAAATTAGCTTATATGGGTGTGCAGATGATGTCCTTGACTCCTTTATTTTTTATTAAGCTCTTCCCTCCATCTTCATCCAGCACTCCAGCTGCAACTGGTGACCTTCTCCTCCATCCCCACTGATTCACTTCTTGTTCCTCTGTGGCTTGCCACCAACAATTAAGTCCTCAGCTTGGAGCATCCTCCTTCAGCCTGTCCACATCTGGTTAAGAGGTGAGTTTGCCAGTCAGGATCTGAAAAAACAGTAGTCTACCCTTGGTGCTATTTCTGTGTATAATCATTATGTTGATGTAAGTGTGGCTTAGAAACAGGTCTCCTTCCCTCCCTCCCTCCCTCCCTTGGAGCGAGTGTAATGTAATGTCACACCACGGGTGTGGAGTAGACACCAGGAGCTGGGCAGTAGAAGCAGCACACCTGTAATTAAGAAAATGCATTCATCCTAAAACCTAAATCACATTCTGTCTCCATGTACCTTAAACAATAAGGACCATGCATGGTTAACACTGTATTGGTGAAACATTGCAAGAGGCCTGTTATCAGAAATAAAACAGTGTGGGTACTGATTTTATTTATTTATTTATTGCAATTATTTCACCAGGAAAGGCACACTGAGCAACAAGATGCTCGTCTCCCAGTGTGATCTGGGGGGGGGGTACAAGGGATATGATAACATGCAAGTTATCCAGTGAACAATTAACAGAAGCAAATACAAAGCAGCATAAGGACACATGATTGCATGTTTATACAGGCAGCGCACATTAAATGCTTAGGATATTATAGTAACAAATAACAATTTCATGACAAGAAGCACCAGACAGGGTGAATTAGCACAGTAGTAACAGCTGTAGACAACAGGGGACATGTATCACAGTTATACAGTTAAACACAGTACTCAAGGCAAATTAGGCCCAGGACATAAGTGCAAGAGTATGTAAGAGAATGTGTATCACAGTTTTACAGTTATAAACAGTACACAGGGCAAAATAGGCCCAGGACATAAGTGCAAGGTTGGAGTTATATGCCAGCTTCTGTAGCAAGGCTAAGGCTGCTGGTCAGGCATTGGAGAGGGGACAGTGGGACATGGCAGGTTCAGGGACAGGAGCAATTTAGTAAGGAGGTTTGCTAGGGTGGGTTCAGGGACAGGAGCAATTTGTAGTAAGGAAGTTTGCTAGACAGGGAGTGGGAAGAGGAGGAGTGCTGAAATTGTGATGGGAGGGTGTTCCAGAGCTTGGGTTGCAGGTGTGAGAAGGCAGCTTGACCGGCAGAGGTCTTCCGCCTAAGGACTGAAAGTTGGCAGGAGTCACTGGATCTAAGATGATGGGGGGGCATCTGTGAGCACGGTGGCAAGGTAGGAGGGGATGGACCCAAGCCATAGGTTGGAGACAAATTTAACACAGTAAGAAATGTGGCGGTTTTTGAGGGATGGTAGTGCCAAGGCTTGGTAGAGTTTGCAGTTGTGAGTGAGGGGAGAGGCATCAAGAGCAAAGTGGCAGAAGGCATTATAAAGTGTGTCCAGTTTAGATAGGGAAGACTTAGGGGCTGCACTGTATACAATGTCGCAGTAGTCGATGGAGGGGAGTATAATCTTCAGGACCAGTTCATGTCGGACTCAGGGAGGGAGGCTACTGCAGTTCCTATATAGTGCACTGAGCATGGGGCATAGTTTCTTTGAGATAGCATTGATGTGGTCGGAGAAGGAGAGATGGCTGTTGAGCCAGACCCCCAAGTAATGGAACGAGGAGACATCTTAAGTTTTTGACCATCCAGAGTGGTGAAGTAGGGAAGGGAGGGGAGTCTGGACAGGCGTTGCCATGTGCCGAAGGTCATAGTGACAGTTTTTTTTGCATTTAGGGAGAGCTGGTGCGAGCTAAACCATTTCTGTACCTTGTTGAAGTCAGCTTGGAGGTTTGATTGTACCACATCAGGGGCAGAGCCCGAGTAATAGAGTACAGTATCATCTGCATACATGTGGATTGAGGAGGTAGAGCAGATGAGTGGCAGGTCATTTAGGAATATAGAGAAAAGAATGGGAGCAAGAACTGACCCCTGTGGGATGCCGGTAGTTAAGGGAAGGGGGTGGAGATCGCATTACAGACTCTAACAGACTGAGTTCTATCAGAGAGGTATGATCTGAACCAGTTTGTGGCAGCGACAGAGAGGACTGATTCAGCGAGACACAAGAGCAATATAGGGTGGGAGATGGTGTCGGAGGCTTTTGCAAGGTCGACAAAAATGGTTGAGGTGATCAGACCACTGTCCGTGCCTGTTAGGATAGTGTCTGTAAGCCTTATCAGGGAGGAGTTGGTGGAGTGTCCCTTCCTGAAGCCTGACTGGAATGGCGTGAAGAATTTGGAGTCAGTGAGGAAGAAGGTAAGTTGGGTGAGCACAAGGTGCTCTTGAAGTTTTGCTAGGGCTGGAAGGAGGGAGATAGGGCAGTAGTTTGAGCGGGAGGTAGGGGCACCTTCTTTTGGCAGAGGGATGATGATGGCATGCTTCCATGTTTGGGGGATGGCAGTGGCAGCAAAGGATTGGTTTAGTAGTTTGGCAAGTGGTGTTGCTATAGCCGGGGCAGAGAGGTATAGAAGTTTGGGGTCTAAACCATCTGGGGAATTGCCTTTTGAAGGGTTAAGAGAAAGTAGTGCATCTAGGGCCTCAGTTGCAGAGATATCACTGAAGGAGAAGGAGCAAGGCCTAGTCTGGGTATTTATGTCTGTAGGCAGTGCGAGAGGTGTAGAGTTGGTCAGGGAAGAGAGGAGGGTGGCAGCACAAGTGGAGAAGTACACATTGAACTCAGTTGCGACTGCTGTGGGCTCTGCTAGGAGAGAGTTATTAACATTTAACATTGGAGTGGAATTGGCAGCCAGTGGGGTGAAAAGGGAGTGAATGACCTTCCAGAATTTTGAGGGTTTATTTAGGTTAGACTGGAGGAAGCTGCTGAAGTACTCAGCTTTTGCAAGATGAGTGGCTCTGGTGCACTTATTGCGGAGCATGTGGTATGTGGAGAGGTGCTGTGGGAGGCGAGAGGATTTATACATTTTCCGGGCTTTGTCCCGTGTGATGTGGCATGCAATCAGTTCTTGGGTGATCCAAGGCAGGTGGTTTCCTCGAACTCTTGTACAACGCAGTGGGCTGTGTGAGTTCCAAATGCTGAGGAATGTGTTTTTAAAGTGGAGGAAGGCATCATCAATGGAGATCGTAGGAGGGGCAGGGGCCCAGTTTGCTAGCACAAGGGCATCTAATACAGGGGCTAGATTGAGGGATTTACAGGAGCGTTGGACTACAAATTTAATGGCGGATTTTGGGCAGTCGATTTTATGCACTAAGAAGGTTATGTGGTGGTCACTGAGGGAATCAGGAAGAATACCGGCTTGTTTGACCCAGTGAGGGTGTGTGGTTAGGACCCAGTCAATGAGTGAGTGGTTACCAGATTTTAGGTTAAGCCGGGTTGGCTCAGTAATGACTTGTGAGAGGTTTAGAGTGGAAATTTCAGTCCTGGTTTTGTTGAGGGCAGGAGCTAGCCAGTTGTGGTTAAGATCGCCCATAATGTAGAGTTCCCCTGTGGTGGTTAGGCAGAAGAATTCCTTGAGAAGGTTGGTGAGAGCAGAAGCTAGTGAACCAGGTCGGCAGTATATCCCAGTAATGTAGATTGGTAGTGAGAAGGGAAGGACAAGCTGAATTAGTATTACTTCAAGGACTTTTGGTTCAGACTTGGTCAGGACCACTGAATAGTGGAAGTCCGAGTTTACGTAGATCGCTATTCCGTCACCTCTAGAGGCTCTATCCTGCTGGGCCATGGTGTAGCCTGGGATAGCAACAGAGGAGTCATTGATGTTTTTGTTGAGCCAGGTTTTGGACAGGATGAGGATATCTGGAGTGCAGTGGATGGCAAGAACCTGAAGGGAGTCAAGCTTGTGGACAAGACTTCTTATATTTAGATGCAGGAGGCACAGGCCATGTGGAAGAAGGTCCCCAGAGTGAGGTGAAGAAGTGGTCGATGTTGGAGAGGAGTAAGGGGGGTAGTATTGGGGCTGGGGTTAGGGTGGATGTCACCTGCAGCAAAGAGCAGGAGAGCAAGAGTTAGGTAGTGAGTGAATAGCTGTATATGACTGACTGTGAGTGGTCATCTCTTAGATTGATGGCATGTGTAAGCTGGGCACAGGGGAATAAGTTGAAAAATGACCCAGGAGAGTGATGGGTTGAAAAGGAATGGGCTGGAACATGTGGCAGAGTGTGTCCATGCTTGGGAGACTGTGAAGGTGGACACTGGCCTGGAGGGGTGGGAGAGCTCAACGAGGTTTGGCAGGATTTGGGAGGGGGGCATGGGAGAGGTGGGTGGCATGTTGGAAAGGAAGGGAGGGAGGGAGGGAGAAGAGAATAGGGATGAGCAAGGTCAGGTGGCCTGGTAGTAGGATCATGGCCCGGAACTGGTGCAAGGAGGACCCTATTGCTGTGGATTACTTAGCAGGGAAGGTAGGCACTGTAGTTTCTTAGCGGAGAAGGTGGAGTGCTGGGATATGGGGGCAGGGAATTGATTGGGACCTGTAAGGACTTGGAACCAATGGGGTGGCAGTGGGAATGAGGGTTTTGGGTAGCCAATGAGAGAGCAAGCAGTGCTGCTAGGATTATTAGCCAATGAGGGAGCAAGTGCTGCTATGCTTACTAACCAATGCTGGCGCGAGTGTGAATGTGGGCAGGTAATGGGGTATTTAATCAGTGGAGGGGGGGGTGGATGGGAGGGCCAAAAATCCTTCTTGTACACACTTGCAATTTCCTTAGTTGCAGCTAAATCTGTTTGTAAAAAGTGCCAGGCAGCAAAAGCAGGGGAGAAAAGTCCTGGGCAATTGGAGCGGGTTTGCTAGAAGCACCCATGTTCCGATTGACTGTGCTGTCACCGTACCTTCAAGGAGCTGCAGGCAGGCATCCTGGTCTTGATCGGCGGCTGGCTGGGTGCCGTATGACCGTGGCGGGAGCTGAAGCAGCCCTGTTCAAGGGCAGGCAGCTGGAGAGAAGAAAATAGCAGGGGTTAAATAGTGTAGAGGCTGGACAGGTTAAAATTGAGCAAATTAGCAAGACAAAAGGAGTGAGAGACTTTTGGGTGCCAAGGCAGAGTGCTTGGATGGGGGGGTGCAGCAGGAGCAAGGAAACAACAGAAGAGCTGTAAGCACTTTAGACAGTATTAGAAATTACAATCCAGCTATAACAGAGAAAATCCTTCTTGTACACACTTGCAATTTCCTTAGTTGCAGCTAAATCTGTTTGTAAAAAGTGCCAGGTGGCAAAAGCAGGGGAGAAAAGTCCTGGCCAATTGGAGTGGGTTTGCTTGAAGCGCCCGAGTTCCGATTGGCTGCGCTGTCACCGTACCTTCAAGGAGCTGCAGGCGGGCGTCCTGGTCTTGGTTGGTGGCTGGCTGGGTGCTGTCCGACCGTGGGGGGAGCTGAAGCAGCCCTGTTCAAGGGCAGGCAGCTGAAGAGAGGAAAATAGCAGGGGTTAAATAGTGTAGAGGCTGGACAGGTTAAAATTGAGCAAATTAGCAAGACAAAAGGAGTGAGAGACCTTTGGGCACCAAGGCAGAGTGCTTGGATGGGGGGGTGGGGGTGCAGCAGGAGCAAGGAAACAACAGAAGAGCTATAAGTACTTTAGACAGTATTAGAAATTACAATCCAGATATAACAGTGAAAATCCTTCTTGTACACACTTACAATTTCCTTAGTTGCAACTAAATCTGTTTGTAAAAAGCACCAGGCGGCAAAAGCAAGGGAGAAAAGTCCTGACCAATTGGAGTGGGTTTGCTAGAAGCGCTCGTGTTCCGATTGGCTGTGCTGTCGCCATACCTTCAAGGAGCTGCAGGAGGGCATCCTGGTCGCAGTCGGTGGCTGGCTGGGTGCTGGCCAGGTGGGAGATGAAGTCTCATTCTCTTTTATTGGAAGACTGTTTCCCTCCCTTCTACATGGCACAGTGTGAACACCCTGTATCCACAGCACTCCCTGTGGAGGCGATGCACACAGGTAGGTCATCTTTCTTAGCCTGTCAAAGGGTTGCTGTGGGATCAACTGAGATAGTATACCCTTCCAGAGTCATGATCACTGACACCTGCACCCTCACCATGGGCCACTCAGCTGCAAGGGATCTAGGCTCACGTCTGAACCAAAGTGCCTGTGGGGATGCACGTAGTTGTACAGCAGGAGTACTGAGCAGCTCTTTGCCCCTTTTCTAATGTTCTGTGCTATTTGTACAGTGTAATATTTGCACATGCATGAGCTTATTAAGAAAACAGAAGAAATGTGCTCTCATATTTGGCCAGCAGCCCCCACAAATGACTCACTTTCATTTTGAAAATCCGTGCATTAGTATTTGGAATGCATATATGGTCTGCACCCACATTAGCCACCCTTTAATGCTAAAAACACACAACCTCCTTGACATTTGCATATTGTTTCAAGTTCATACTAGAACTGGCAGACCATAATGACTTCATAGGAAAACATAGCTAAAGACTGTGCTGCTTTCATTAGTCATACTTAGAGGTAAATGCATAACACACAGATTGCAGTTTTCTCCCTTTTATTTTTCCTTTTTTCCTAGACTCTCAATAATATTCTTTCTCAGCAGTAATGGGAGATTCTGACTCATTTACCTCCTTTTCTTTCAGCTTAATACCTATTTTTTCAATGATTACCCACCATGAGGCTAAAACTGTGTTTTCCTTTTTACAGTCAATTGATCTTGAAAACATTTGGTGACCAGCTACCAGAACAACAACTCATGTTAATGAAAAAGATATGTGATGGCCTACAGTGTGCGGTAATGGGACCAAAGAAAATGAAATCTCTTATAGGGAAAGATACTACTAAGTCATATCATCCAGTTGGTGAAATAAATTAATATGCAACCTCTTAAATGCATAAAACTCTTCAAATGATGCATTTTTGTGGCAGTTTTCCATTGTGTGGTTTTGCACAATGCAAGAAACAACCACAAAACTCAGTTAATAAGAATATTCTGTAAGTAGGTTATCAAACAATAAAAATGGTCACACTGTAGACTGACATGCCATATATAATAAGCATGTTTTTTCAATTTGTTAGATTTGAAAATTATGTCTTGGGGCACTATTTTCAGCTGTGCTAGATGCTGATGCAATGTCTGTGTGAACTTCCATCAAACTGCACCAAAACTCAGGAGCCTTATTTTCACTGTGTCCCAAGTTTTTCCAAACTTCAACAATGTGCAGCAGAAAAATGAGGCATGTGTCACTTTCTGATGCAGATTTCATCCCAAAGTTGGATACAGTTGGACCACCTTCAGATGCTGTTATACTAACTATAGGTGGTCTAGCAGTGTCCAATCTTCGGGCAAAGCTGGGGGAGGGGAAGTGTTCCACTTGGCCATTTGAAAATCTGCCACCTTGTCTTCAAAAATAGTATTATGGTGGTGTTATTCAGGAGTGGGCCTAGGAATTTGTTGAGGGGTAGTGGTTTTGTCAAAGGGGTAGCATTTGCCCCACCAAACAATAGAAAGGTTACGCTAATACAGCTAGTGCTGGCTGGCTTAAGGGTAGTATATGCAGTTTTACTACATACTTTAGTTAGATCTAATAGTAGCATTAGTAAACGATCAGCAGTAACCAATTTAGTTATAAAACCATTAATTCACTGGATCAGCAAGCAAACGTGTATTTGACCGCTTGTGCGAATGTAATTTACCAGGACTTAACCTCTCTCAGCCTCATATCAGTGGTGGGGAAATTAGTGGAAACACTGTTAAAGGAAAGACCGGTAGAGTATCATGAGTCCAATGGGCTCCAGGATCAAAGGAAGTATGGATTCACAGTGGGGGGAAGGGGAAGGTCATGCCAGATGAATCTGATTGAGTTCTTTGACTGGTTGACCAGGGAAATAGATCAGGGGAGGGTAATGCATGTGGCTTATCTGGATTTTAGGACGCTAGGTTAGGACTGTGCACACCTAAACAGTGTGGTCCACACGAGTGAAGACAAAATGCCGTGCTCAGCAACAGAGGCCACCCAAAACACAGACCGCAAGAACAGCAGCAATGGTAGCAATCCCCAAAGATATGGGCCGCTACCATGCAAAACAATGCAAAGATTTCTGTTTTTGCAGGGGGCTCTGCCACCCACACCCCAGTTACAGGGGGCTTCACCCCCAAATCCCAACATCTAGATAATCATCTCCGAGGGAGGCAACTCGTGACAGGGTGAAACCCTGGGGGCTCATTGAGGTGGGGAAGGGAATGAAACAGGACAACTGGGGGCAGACAGTACCCACACAAGTCAGGAGGGGGGTGAAAAAAAAATTAAAAAACAAGTCCTAAGATGTGAACAGAAAGTAACATACCTGCCAGGAGCAGGATTCAAGCCCCAGTCCACTAGCATTCTTCCCCCCTCTGTTGTCCGTGACACTACCCTCTAAGCCATGGCAGCTGCGCGGCAGAACTCATCCCAGCAGAGGCTTTTTCTCTTTCTCCCCCCCACCCCTGCAACTGCAATATAGCCACAGGGATAGTGCTAACCTGACCTGCTGCATTCTGTCCCTATCGCTGTACCACAGAGTGCTATTCTGACCGCACAGTTTACAACCACGCGATTCAGGATTGGCTAATCTAACCGGTTACCGATTTAAGCAAGGCCCTTCTACACTGAGCACACTGGAGGCTGATTTTGTTTTTTAAAACAAGGTTTATTAAGTTTTAGGATTAAAATAAAGATGCAGCCAAACTAAAATATTCACAAACATACACTGGAGACTGATTAAGAAATTTAGCAGCCTACGGGTGGGATCTAAAGTGGTGATTTGGATTAGAAATTGGTTAATGGATAGGCGATAGAGGGTGGTGGTTAAGGGCACTCACTTTAATGATAGGAGAGTGACCAATGGGGTGCAGCAGGGCTCAGTACTGGGACTGGTCCTCTTCAGTGTCTTCATAGGTGACACTGGCGATGAACTGGAAGGGAGGGCATACCTTTTTGCAGATACTACCAAAATCTGTAATAGGGTGGACAATAAGGAAGGGGTGAAAAGAATGTGTAGGGATCTTGGGGAACCTGAGGTGTGGTCAAGAACATGGCAGTTGGGGCTCAATACCAAAAAGTGCAAAATCATGCACTTAGGGCATAGGAACCCAGAAACTGAGTATACTGTCAGTCACTACGCAGCAAAGGGACCTTAAGGTTATCAAATTTGTTGACCTCAAAGTGGCAGGGCAGTGTAACAAAGCAGTGGGTAGGGTCAGTGGGATGCTGGGGTCCATCTCCCCCCTAACTCTGCTTTCCCCTTTGTCCCCCACTTCTCGTACTACCTCCGTAACTTAGCTATCGTTCCCTTGTGCTTCCATCTCGTAAATCCCTTGCTGGTCAGACTGCCTTCTCGTTTTGCTTTCCTGAACTATGGAATTCTTTTCCCCTAACCATTCACTCCACATCTTTTAAGAACTCTCGCTCTCTTCTCTAGTCCATGTCCACACTGCTCCCTCCATTAAATGCCCTTAATCAAAACCTAGCAAAGCTCTACTTCTTCCCTTTCTCCTGCTCCTTGCCTTTCCCCACTCCTATGCTTCTCCTATCCTCTCCTTCACAACCTCTCTTCCCTCTCATATTCCTCTACCTATCCTCCCTCTCCTATTTCCTTCAACATTAGCTCTCTACTTCCCTTGTTCCTCCTCCTCCCTGTGCTCCTCCCCTCTATGCTATATCCCCTACTACCCTCACCAATATAAGGTTCTTTTACCTGTTCCAGACGGCTACCATGAACTTGTGATATTGATATTTATTTCCTATACAAAGCTTTGCACTGTTTAACTTAAAGCACTTTATAATGTTTTGTGTTACAGTTTAATGTATTGTATTGTTCTATTATGTACTTATCCCTCACCCCTTCCCCCAGGACACATCTAGAAATTAGCTGTTTTAGCACAGTATGCCTTTCTTGGTGAAACTTTTGAAATAAATAAATAAATAAATAAGGTGTGGTATCTCCAGCAGGAGAAGGGAGGTGGTACTGACCCTGATGAGACCCCATATGTATTCAGTCCTGGAGGCCGCAATTCAGAAAGGACATAAGACAAGGTGGAGGCAGTCCAGAGGAGGGCAATTAAAATGGTGCGGTGGCTGCACCAAAAGCCCTAAGAGGAGAGACTGAGGGATCTTAACAAGTCAATATGTCCACCCTGAAAAACAGGAGAGTGAAAGGGGACATGATAGAAACCTACAAGTACCTCATGAGGGCGAACAGGGTGCAGATGTGTGTGTGTGTGTGTATGTATGTGCATGCATGTGTGTGTGTGTGTGTGTGTGTGGAATTTAGGAGGGATGTGAGGAAGTATTACTTCACTGAAAGAATCATGGACAACTTAAATAGACTTCCAGTGGACGTGTTGGAGGCAAAAATAGTAGCGGGCTTAAAGTATGCATAGGATAGACATAGGGAATATCAGGAAATGGGCAGAGAGGGGAGGAGGGTCACTGGAGACCAGTTAGGGTCTGCAGAGACAGACTAGGCATGGACCATCTGGGGAGACTGGGTGGGCCAAGTAGTCCTTTTCTGCCAACAAATTCTGTTTCCACCCTTGCAGAGAGGTTGTAGAGGGACTTTTCCTGTCAAACTAAAGGAAATAATGGAGGTGTAAAGAGCCCACACCCTGCCTAACAGAGAAACAGCTGCTGGTGGATCAGAGTAAGGGGAAAACATTTTACTGAGTGCTCTAGCTCTGTTCCCTGTGTATTTTGTGATCCCAAAAAAGAAGTGGGGATAGTTTCCATTGCTTACCCTAGTTAAAGGCAAAGCCTTTTAGTTCATAGGAGCAGCTGGCAAATATTGTATGCTTGAGTGCTTGTACAAGAATGCTTTATTTAATCATATTCTTCCTGTGTGTTGAGTCGCAACAAAGACTTTCCACCCTCATGGGGAGGTGGCGGAGGGACTTGGTTAATCTAGCTAAAGGAGAAAAAGAAGGTACAAAGGGGCATCACTTCCTAAAATAATTCTGGACAAAGGGTGAAGGGTTTTATGTGATAACAGTGACTCTGGAACAGCGAGTCTAGACTCGTGAAGGAACTTCGGTGAGGACAGAAACGGCGACTTTTTTGCAGGGGGGGCGCTTTGACCTGCACCCTTCATTGTGGGGGTCTTTTCCCACTGCACCTCTCTTACTTAAATAACAAACTCCAAGGTCATAGCACCATTTTATTCTCTCTGTAATTCCCTCGCGGGCATGTGGAGTTGCTGTTTCCGAGTCACCGAAATTACATGCCACCAGGGTGAAACACACACACTGATACTCAAAGGTGCTGCTGTTTGATTGTGTACAGGTACTAGAATGTGTAAAAACAGCACACACACCAGCTTCAGTATAAGCTATAACACTGACTGGTGCCAAAATAACACAAGCTCTAGTCAGAGTCAATATGGCTGTGGAGAGCTTTTAGGAGTGGCAAGAGCAATGAAAAGAATATGCGGTGCTCTCGCCACACTGGAGTTAGCTGTAACTAATACTGCAGCAATTACAGTACTGTAAAACTACAAAATGGGGGAATGATACTGACAATGACCAAACAAGATAGAGATGTGTGGGGTAATGATATCGGATGACCTAAGGGTGGCCAAGCAATGTGACAAGAAAGGCAATAGGGCTAGTGGGATGCTGGAGTGTATAGGTAGGGATTTCACCATCAGGAAGAGGGAGGTGGCGTTGCCCCTGTATAGATCAATGCATAGCACCCCTCCTGGAGAACTGTGTCCAGTTCTGGAGACCACATTTCTGGAAAGAAATAGGCAGAGAGGAGGTAGTCCAGAGGACAGCAGTCAAAATGGTGCAAGATTTGCATCAGAAGCCTTATGAGGAGAGGCTAAAAGAGTTCAATATGTGCACCCTGGAGGACAATAGGGAGAGTAGGGATATGATAAGGACCTTTAAATACATCACAGAAGTTAATAAGGTACATGAGGGAGATACATTTCAGAAAAAAAGGTGCTCTAGAACAAGGGGTCATGATTTGAAGCTGGAAGGGGGTAGATTCAGGAGAGATGTTAGGCAGTACTTCTTCAAATAGGAAGGAAGGGGTGGAAGGGACAGTGCTGTAGATCACGTAGCATCTGCAGCAGAAATGATCATAATTAAAAATTGGCAGAGTAGATGGGCCCAAAAGAGGGTTCCACCTCTAGAGGTGCCATGGGAAAGATTTCCTTGGCTTAAGGTACCTTAGAAAGGAGCCCCAAAAAGAGTACTGAGCAGTAAACATTGACTACAAGGTTGAGAAGCAGATTGACAGCAACAAGACAGCTTGAGGAAACACAAATAAAATGTGCAGCTTGTCAGGATTGCACTGATAAAATGGATTGCACTGATGACATAATGGCTTCCTAAGGAGAGAGGGAATGGTGAGTAGGGCCACCATCCATCTCCAACAGCAGAAACCTACCTAAGGAAACAAGGGAATATACTGTTAACTGCTAATTACATATTATGACCTTTGGCATGGAGGAATGGAAAAACCCATTTTTTAAAGGAGGAAATGTTTGGGGATCCAAGGCCTAGGTCACCTTCCCTCTATGCTAGGGATAGTTTATTTAGTGATAGCTCTGCTGCTGCAATTTAGAATCCCAGACCAAGAGGAGGAAATATTTCAATTTGGTGGAAAGCTCTCATGAGCCCTCTAACCGGAATGCTGTGAAAGGTTGCCACAGGCCTCTGCAACAATGGCTACTCTTAAAGCAAAAGTGGACCCCCAAGGCAGGAGGAGGACAGCAACGACTGCGGAGGCACTCAGCTGGCCTACTGACTAAAACAGACAAGGTGAACCAGAGGCGGTCATAGGGAGAATAGCTTTCAAAGTTGCCATGGTGTCGCCATAGCCAAAGGGGTGTTCTTAGGTTTAAGGGTCCCACCCCTCGGCAGCTGAAATCTTAAATTCTACATCAAGAAGTTCTGCAAATGAGTTGGATGACTGAAGCTCTGCCTGGAGCAAGGACATTTCCACTATGGGTCAGATGAGAAGGACCCCACCTGAGCTTCACATGTTCAAGATGTGGACTTCATGGCTGTAGAGCAAGACCATCGGCTACAAGGCAAGCCCTGAGCCAGAAAAGGTAATGGACATGGTTAGCGTGCCTCTGATTTATTAGTGAATGCATGAATCAACTAGATAGTAGGAGGCCTGGTGAAGCTAGTAGCTGTAGACTAGGTTACAAGTTATTAATGAGAAGGCTTGTTGAAGCCAGTGGCATTTGTGATAAGGAGGCCAGGTGAAGCCAGCGGCCTGGGTAAACTAAGAGGCTGTAGTGCAAGCCCGTGTTCAGAGGCTGATAGTGGTAGCAGCCAGCAGAAAGCAAGCCACCGAATTCCATTAAGGAAGCCATATTAATGGTGACATGAAAGGTGGGGGGGGGAGTGAGAGGCTGAGACACCAGTAAGTGAGGTTTAGCATAATGAATCAGTGAGGTTTAGCAGTTGATTGCTATGATTTAAGCATAAATAGTGAACTGAAATTAGTAGCATGAATACCTTAGATGCCATTAAGGCAGAGTTAGGTTGTTCCTGTAAAGAGCATTTGCAATGCAGTAATGAAATGCAATGAAAATCTTGAAAGCCATGAAGGCTGTGAGAATAATGTATTTATGCATGGATAACTGAAAAGCTATGTAGGCAAGGAGCAACAAGGAGCAGGGTGATTCATATAATTTAAGTAAAACATGCTCCTGCTACCCGGAGCCATGATGCCCCACTGTGACACCACAGTACCCCACCATAGGAATAACAGGGCGCCACAACCAGAGCACCATGAGACCAGACAGCTAATGTAATAGCTGAAAGCTTCAGTATAGCAATACAGCAGTTGGCTGAGTGGAGCTAGCACTAAGTGGATTAAGAGCTGTTGAACACATGTGTTACTCTCACCCCCTTTTGAAACCTGTAACCATCTCAGTGTTTTCCAACCCTACTAGTAGACATTTCCACCTGTCCACCACCCTCTCCTTGAAGAAGTATTTCCTCATGTTCCTCCTGAATTCCCCCAACAGCTTCAAATAATGATTTCTAGCTGTAGACCCCTTGCATTGCCCGAGTGGTTGCCAGAAGCCCACCATATTTATTTCCTACAGATAGCAGAACATTTTAATCATATACTCCCTTTTCCCTTCTGGCTTCCTGAGAATACATATTCGTACGAACATACAAAATTTGCCAGCAGATAAAGGCCTAGAGGTCTATCAAGTCTGCTCAAATGTGCAGCTAGCACCCCTCATTCTGCAGCTACCCCAGGTCAACCAGCCTTTCCTCAAAGGTTTTCCTGTGCTGCTCATGTATCATTTTGATTCCGCTTCTCTGAACTGATTGGTCCTTGCCCTTTGTAAGGTGAGGGGTCCAGAACTGCGCCCACTCGTCTAGATGTGGGCTCTCCAAGGACCTATAGAGAGGCAGGATCACTTTCTTCCTTTTGCTAGAAAAGGCCTTGCCTATGTAACCTGATCTAATCCTGTTGGCTTTTTTATGCTGCATGCCTTATTGCACTGGGCAGTGTTCCTGAGGCTGTCACTTCTGGTAACTCTCAGGTTCCTTTCCACTGAGGTCTGATTAAACCTGACTCCCGCCATCCAATACCATGTCTTTGGATTCCTTTTCTCCATGTGCATAATGTTGCACTATTTGATAATAAATCTGAGTTGCTAGATCTTGAACCATTTTCCAATAATTTAGGTCCTCTGTCAACCCTTTTTGCGTCATATTAATTCTAGTTGAAACCCACCTTTTAATGATTACTTACCTTCTCTAAAATACATTAATGTTGTTGATTATTTTATCTGCTTCTTTTCTCAGCAGAACTAAAATGTATGGTAATGGTGTAATTATACTCTACCTTGTTTTGTTTCAAATCCTTTCTCAGCTCTTACTGCATACTTCTTGAATATTATAAACACCCCAAAAAAGTGCAACCACTCATGATGCAATAGTCTCCTCTCCCCCCACTGCATCATGAGTGTCTAGACTGTGTGTGGGTGTACCTAAGTCCAAAAAAGATGTAGTGTAAGCTGATCAAGGAATATAAACAAACAGGTTTTTGTGTGGTAACACCGGTATGGTTTGCAGTCTGTTTATCATATCATATTTTATCCCTCCTTGCTGAAGCACACTCTGGCTTGGGGCATCCCGCTGCCATCTCTGCTTGCCCGGAGAGCTGGGTAGCTCAAACTGCACCCAGGAGGATCTGGGACAGTGATCATGCCATCCTGCCGGAGGGCTCCCCCTCTGCCTCTACCAGCCAGGACAGCCTCGGACCCTCCTCGACAGGACTCCGCCAAAGTCCTCCAGGTGGCCCGCAGTGCAGCCATCAAGCTGCATGGTCACCCCCAGTCATTTTCCTCCTACTAGCCCCTGGAGCGTGGACATGCAATGACATCCAGGCACGACGCGATGATGTCCGCTGCACTCCCCCTCTGTTATCACTGACACTTGTAGTGTCCCCAGGCATCCACAGGAGCCACTACAGCATGATGAAATTCCCCAGCCCACCCCAGGACTAGGAAAGCAGTCTGCAGATGCTTGATTCCAGTCATCCCCTGCAGACCCCCGGCAGCCCGGGCTCATTCCCAAACCCAGGTCGCCAGCCTGGAACGAGGTGTGGCATCTAGCACCTCAACCCTCGGCACCACAGGGCCAGCCTAGCAGTCTGTTTTTCAGATAAAAATAAAGAAGCAGAATCAGCCAACCAACTACATTCACAGTGTCTACAGAATATAAGCAATCATAAAATGTGTTTTTTAAGCTATGGACAATTTGTGGCCAAAGGGGGTTGAGAGTGTCCCTTTATTATCATCTGCAAAAAGACATAGTTTACCCTGGAACCCTACTACAAATCTCACATATAAATAGCTTGAAGAGCACATGACCCAGGACCAACCCTGGGACACCCCACTGGACACCCTTCTAACTTCATAATGCCTTCCATTTATCATTACATAGAAACATAGAATTTGTCAGCATGAAAGGACTGCTTGGCCTACCCAGTCTGTGGAGATGGTCCCTGTGTAGTCTGTCTCAACAGATCCTAAATGACCTCCGGCAACCCTCCCTCCTCCCTTACTCTTTCAATGAAATAATACTTCCTCACATCCCTCTTAAACTCTCCCCTCCAGCTTCATCACATACTCTCTGTTCCTGGTGCTCTTTCTCATTTGAAAGAAACGTCCCTCCTGCACCCTGTTTCTCCACGTGAAGTATTTGTAGATCTCTAGTATGTCTCCTCTCACTCTCCTCTCTTTCACGGTGTACCATGTTGAGATTCCTTAGTCTCTCATCATACGGCTTTTGATGCAACCCCTGCACTAGTTTAGTTATCCTCCTCTGAACTGCACCACCCTGTCTATGTCCTTTCTGAGAAGTGGCCTCCAGAACTGGACACAGGGCTTCATGTGGGGTCTTACAAATGATCAATTCACAGGCAACACCACTTCTCTCCTGCTGAACATAAAGCTCCCTATGCATCCCAGCATCCTATTGGCCCTAGCTACTGCTGTATCACACTTCCCTACCAGTTTTAGGTAATTAGATATGATAACCCAAGGTCCCTTTGCTGCTAAGTGACTATCAGTACCTCCTCACATCCTATACTCACCTCCTTCTATGGACTGTTATGTACCATAATCCCCTGCTCCCACAGGCTATGGGACCATTTTGGCCTTTGAAATGAAATCCAAGTGTCCAAACACATGTTCTTGCTGCCTCCTGCCAAAATCCTGTATCCTCCACCCTTGCAAAATGTAATCAAGGCCCCAATCCCAGATAAGTCCAAAACCCCCAACCCAACATACCCAGTAGCCCTCACCTCCCTCGTTTTCTTTAGCCTTATAATAACATAATAGTTGAAGTGTAGTGACTGACTAATAAGCATTGTCAGAAGCCTTCATTTGTCCCTTTCTATTCCTCCACTGTAACATCCCTTACAAACACTGTTCAAAGTGCACGCAAAGTAGGAAAACCATCCTACTGCAAATCTTTAAAATATTCATATTTGAAGTACTCAGATATTTATATTGACCCCTCCACTGTCACCTTGGTGACAGCACTCCACTGTCATCATATGGTGGCAGAAGATGGAGAGCGCTGAGTCTGTGTCTGGGGCAGAACAGACAAAGGACCGGTCTGAGGTGGAGAGGTCACCAAGGAGGGCCACTGTATCCAGTGATTCCAGTGACCTAGACCATCGGGTGGTGGTGGGTGGGTGGTGGGGGCTGATGTGCATGTGACTGCAGTAGGTCATGTATTGATAGCTGGAAGCATCTGGAAGGGTGTCAGCGGCAGAGATGCGGGTGGAAGGGGAGGTAAGCACCCAGTTGATGAGTGAGGGGTTGAGAGTGATAATGTTGGGCCTGGTGGGTTTGTTAATAAGCTGGTGGAGGTTGAGGAACTTGATTTGCTTGATGGTGGACTTGTGGGACGGGGATGACCAATTCAGGTTAAAGTTGCAGAGTATGATTAATTTGCATGGGGAGGAGAGTGACACAAGGGAGGAGATGGTGTAAACGAGAAAGAGAGTGGGGATTTTGGGGGAACCGTAGAAGGTGGCAACAAAGACAGGGAGGGAGAAAGGGAGCATTAGGTTTATAAGAAAGAGCTCATGAGCAGAGGGGACAGATTCTCGTGTGGAGACTTTGCATGACAAATTTTGGTGTACATAGATAGCTATGCCACCACCGCGCTTGTTGCAATCCTGTCGGAAGAAGAGATAATCTGGCAAAGATAGCTGAGAGTCTGGGATTCTGGAAGACAGTCATGTTTCTGAGATATATAGGAGGTCAGGGGAATGCCGGGAGACCCAGACTTTGAGGAGGTCGAGTTTGGGGAGCAAACTCCAGGTGTTGAGGTGGCATAATTTCAGGCCTTTGGGGAGGGGGGAAGTGGGGCTGGAGGGGGTGGGGGCCAAGGTTGGAGTGGACATTTCCTGACTTGAGGAGAAGGGAGGTAGAGAAGAAAAGGTTTATAGGAAGTTTTGTGAGTATAGGGATGGCAAGCGGGTTTGGGCTTTGAGGGGAGATAGGAGGAGAGACAGTCTGATAAGGAGTTTGAGGTATAGGGAGGGAGAAGGGAGGAGGCTGAGATGAGACAGGAGAGGGGGTGAGGGTGGTGTATGTGGTGCAGTGGGGAGGGGTGTGTGGGGAGACGGAGGAGGATGATGGGAGGGGAGGTAGGCAGACTCAGGGGGAGGATTGAAAGCTGTGGGAGATGATGGAGGAACTGGGGACAAGTAGACATAGGGTATGTGAGGAGTAAAGGGGAAGCAATAACATGGTGGGGGACAGGAGGGGAGGGGTAAAAGTAGAAAGTAGGAGTATGGGCTGGAGGGGGCACCCAAGGGCTGAAAGGAGAGGGGTAGAGGGTCAGGGTATAGAGTTGGAGGGTACCAGAGCACCTTAGGAGGGGGTGGCCCTTGAAAGGTTAAGTGCTAAGTACACTGGGACTTACAGGGTAGTAGGGAAGGGACATAAGGAGTGAACTGTCCCTTCCAAACAATTGAGCTTCTGTTGAGCCTGATTAGTATGTAAGGTGGAGAGGTACTAATGAGGACAGTGTAAATACTGGCAGTAGAGGAGCAAGGGAGGTCAGTGATTTGCCACTTGGATTACCTGCATCAGCAGCAGTGATTGCAGGGAGGGGAAAAAGTCACTTGAAGGAGAGTGGGCTCTAACTAGAATGCAAAGGAAGCAGGTGCAGAATCCTGAGATTAGATTGCTAAGGGTATAAAAAGACTATAGAGACTGAGGGTGGGTAGGATAGTTCTTTGAGCAGTGCCTCACACCAGTCCATGAGTAAATGCAGCAGATAAGTCTTGGTGATGTACCTGGGAGCCGTGGAGCTGCTGATCTGAGGGTCAGTGCAGGGAGGGCAGCTGGAGTACTGTAGATTGTAGCCCTCATGACTCATGGAGGAATCCTTAGGTGGGCTGGGGGGAAGGGGGGGGAGAGAGAGATGAGTTTCAGGGCACTTAAATCTAGGCAAAACAGGTGGAAATATGAGTAGTAAGGGGAGGAGGGGAGACGTAGCAGGAGTTGGGGGGGGAGAGAGAAAAAGAGAGAGAAAGAGAAAAGAAACACTGGGCTAGCCAGACAAACAGGGAGAAGAGGCAAGAATTTGGAAAATAATGCTAGCGCAAAATGGAATAAAAACAGCAGAACTGACTAAAAACCCCAGAGTGCAAAATGATTAAACCTCATAATCAGTCCAGCCGGCCCATGAGCACAGCAAATAAAGTACAGAAATAACATACCAATCACGCTGCTCAGGTACAGGTGACAGAACTTCAAACTCACAGAAAAACTGGATTAAACTTAATTAAAGTAACAACGGAGTAAAGACTCAGTGCCCAGAGAATGCAGATCAGCATAGAGCATGGAAACAATCACTTGCTTTATGCTGACAGAAAAGATCCAGCTGTGCTGAGGGTCTAAGATGGTGATAGACGCTAAACACACACCAGTCCATGCGTGAATGCAGCAGGTATTGTAGGTCTTGGTGCAGTACCTGGGAGCTGTGTAACCACTGATCTGAGGGTCGGTGTGGAGAGGGCATCTGAAGCACTGTAGATTGTAGCCCTCTTGACCCGTGGAGGAATCCTTAGGTGGGCTGCGAGCCGCGGAGCCACTGATCCGAGGACTGGTGCACCGGCAAACAGGGTTTGCTCATGGGCAATATTCAGATGGGGTTGTGCAATGCAAATGATGTGGCGGGGACCTGAATATTGGTACAGTCCAATATTCAGAGTATGTGTACCACGCAAGGATGTTTTTCTCAGTCCCTTTGCGTGGCGCACATATCGCAGATCCAAACCCCGACTTACTCTCATGCAACCCTAGTGGTTGGTGGTGGAAGTGCAGTGTCCCTCTGACTCTCAACATAGTAGTCCCTGGTAAATAGTGGTCTCCCCCACTGATTGCTGGCCTGATGTGATAAAGTAACTTTCTCTGGTGTCTAGTAGTTCCCCCCCTTGCAGATCACTGGCCCAATGTCATAAAGTAACTTTCCCTGGTGTCTAGTGGTCCCACCCCACTGATCGCCAGCATAATGTAAATAATAAACTTTCCCTGGTGTCCAGTGGTCACTTCCCACCTGCACCCATGCCTGATGTTTAGGGAACCCTTCCCTGGTGTCCAGTGTTCCCCCCTCTCCGATTGCTCATATGGTAGAATGAAACCCATTTCTTGGTGTCCAGTGGTCCCCTTATACCCTGATTGCCTGTAATGTAAAATAAAACCAATTCCCTGGTGTCTAGCAGACCCCCCACCCCAACAGGTAGTGCCCCATGACCTCGCTCCCCCATAGCATCATCGAGTCAGCAGCCGGCACAGCCCTACACTCTCCACCACAGCTGGCCACTCACAGAGCTGTCAATGAGTTCATACTGTTAACTGTATGAGCTTATTGACAGATTAGTAGATGGCCAGCCATGGTGGTGAGCAGAGGGCTGTACCGGTCACTGGCTCAATGATGGGGGGAGCAGGGTGCTGGGGCAATACCTGTTGGGGGTGGGGGGTCCGCTAGACACCAGGGAATGAGTTTTATTCTACTTTACAGGTGATCTGGGTATGGGGGGACCACTGGACACCAGGGAGAAGGTTTCATTCTACCATACCGGTGATCAGGGAGGGGGGGAATGTTGAACACCAGGGAAGGGTTACCGCAACATTGGGCATGGGTGTGGGTGGGGGAAAGGACCACTGGACACTAGGGAATGTTAATAATTTACGTTGGGCCAGTGATTGCTGGGGGGACCACTAGACATCAGGGAAAGTTACTTTATGACATCAAGCTGGCGATTCGCGAGGGGGGGTTACCACTAGATATCAGGGAAAATGTGTTATCCACATTGGAATGGTGATCTTCGAGGGGGAAGGCCGCTAGACACCAGGGAAAGTTACTTTATTGCATCGGGCTGGTGATCAGTGAGGGGGAACCACTAGACATCAGGGAAAGTGTCTTTTTTACATTGGGATGGTGATCGGCAAGGGGTTGCCACTAGACAACAAGGGAAAGTTACTTATTACATCAGGCCAGTGATCAGTGAGGGGAGGGACCACTAGTCACCAGGGAAAATACTTTATTACATCGGGCCAGCGATTGGTGGGGGACCATTGTGACACCAGGGAAAGGGTAATTTATATATTGGGCCAGTTACTGGCGAAGAGGGGAACACAAGACACCACTGAAAGCATAATTTATACATTGTACTGATGACTGGTGGGAGGTGACCACTAGACACCAGGATAAGTTTATTTTTTACATCAGGCTGGCAATCCACGGGGGTTGGGGTTCACTAGCACCAGGGATAGCTCTATGGGACTGGGAAAGTGTGGGGGGTGGCACTGCACTAAATTGCCAGGCTACCCATGCAAATGAGCCTATAATGGGCATGCAAATAGCCCCTTAGCACCTTGCATAACCAATGAGCTCATTTGCATGGGTCCATTTGAATACTGGAAATTTGGCATGGGCACGAGCCATCATGACACCCTATTTCGGGAGCCATGGCTTAGTGCTGGGCCACAATGGACCTATATTCAGTTGAGTTGCGACAGTGTGCTACTCCAGTGAATATAGCATTTTTGGACACCTGGGCACTGCAAAGCAGAGTGCAAATATTTACACTCCACTTTGCCCAGTTTTGAATATCAGCCCCAGATTTGGAGAAGCCCTAATTTTCTAAGGCATACAGAATTTTTGTAGCTAACAGAGTTAATTGCTTTTATAGTGGGTGGAACTGAAATGCCTCTGTAAAGTCTATTGAATCTCATAAAACCTAAGAGAGACTGTTCAGGTTTTTTGCACCTGCAGTGTAGATGCAACAGATAGCCCATCCATGCCCATCTGTGCCTGCAATCAGCCACAAGGCAGATGCGTCGGGCAGCTGAAAATCCCCATGTCTTATGCAGCTAGGCAACAGTAATGAAATTAAATACAACAACCTGCAAAAGGGGACTGGTGGTAAATCTCAGAACCCGAGAGACTCATTCAACCTGAAATTAGATGAGGGGCAGGTGAACTCACCAAATGACAACAAAAACAGTCTCATCTGGAGAAGATTTTTGTGGTTGTGACCAATTTCTTCAGCTGATCTTGTGACTCTTGACTTTGACTTTTAGAGATTGCGTACGGACACATAAAATTGGCAGCAGATATAGGGCTTATGTCTATCTAGTCTGCTCGAGTGTGCAGCACTTCAGCCTTTTAGACTGCAGCTGCTCCCCTCTTGCCTCCCCCTCCTTGGTTTTTCTTCATGTTTCCTTTTCACACACCCCTGATCACTCTCAGTTTGGATCTTCCCTTTGATGCTGTCCCACCCTCTTTTGAAGCTGCTCACTGACCTCAATGATACTAGCTTCTGAGGCAGTGCGTTCCACCCTGCAACCACCCTTTCAGTGAAATAGTGCCTCCTCATTTCTCTCCTGAATCTGCCTCCTTCCAATTTCAGACTGTGCCCTCTGGTTTCTCTCAGTCCTTTTTATTTTAAAATACTCTCTGTGTTTACTCTGTTCATGCCCTTCAGGTACTTGAAGGCCTCATTCATATCCCCTCTCTCCCTTCTATCCTCCAGGGAATACAAATTGAGCTCTCTCAGTTTCTCCTCATAAGGTTTGTTTCCCAATCCCAGGATAATTTTCATTGCACTGCACTGTACCCCTTCCAGTAGCTTGATGTCTTTTTTCAAGTAGGGGCATCAGTACTGCACATAGTACTCCAAGTGTGGCCTCACCAGGGACCTGTACAGGGACAGGATGACTTCCCCTCTCTTAGAAGTAATGTCCCTTGCAATGTACCCCAGCATTCTGTTGGCCTTTGCTGCTGTCTTCCTGCACTGGGCTGAGTGGTTCATTTCTCCTGTTAGTAGTACACCCAGATCCTTCTCCTCTGTTGATGTGGATAACTTCACTCCCCCCAACCAGTAACTATTTCTGGGGTTCCTAGCTCCCAAGTGCATGACTTCACACGTCTTGGCATTGAACCTAAGTTGCCATGTGTTCGACCATTCCTCCAGTCTTGCTAAATTCTCCTGGAGTATTTTACTACCTTCCTCCTCATCCACACAGATCTTAGTGTCATCAGTAAAGAGGCTGATCTTACTTTTTATCCCATCTGATATGCTGACAATGAAAATGTTAAACAGCACTGGTCCCAATACCGAGCCCTGTGGGACTCCATTTGTTACTGCTCTGGGCTCCTGTAATTCACCCCACATAACTTTCTTGTGCTGCCTATCCTGTTACCAGCTCTTGACCCATGTAACCAGTTTCCTCCTTGCTCCCAGGTTGCTCAGCTTGCTGGTCAGCCTTCCATGAGGCACCAAGTCAAAGGCCTTGCTGAAGTCCAGGTAAAGAACGTTCACCGCATGACCCTTATCCAGTGCCCACGTCACCCAGTCAAAAATGTCAACCAGATTTGTCTGTCAGAATCTGCCTGCGACAAACCCATGCTGTTTGCCATCCTGGAGACCATTATCCTCCAGACATTTTACTAGCATTTCCTTGAGGATAGTCTCCATTAGCTTTCCTACAATTGTGGCAAGGCTCACTAGTCTATAGTTCCCTGGTTCATCCCTGGAGCCACTTTTATGGAGGGGCACCACATGCACCACCATCCAATCCCTGGGGATGCATCTGTATCAAAAGAGGTGTTGAACAGGTCCTCTAGTGGTCCACAAGGACTTCTGCAAATTCTTTCAGGACTCTAGGATGAACTCCATCAGGCCCAAGTGTCTTATCTACCCTCAGGGACTTAAGGCCCTCCAACACCCTACCCACTGTGATCTCCTCATCCGTGACCTCCTCCCTCCACTCCCACTCCACCCTTCCCCTTAGGTACAGGCTTTTCCCTCTCCCTGGTGAATAATGAACAAAAGTACTCATTGAGTACTTCTGCCTGCTCTGCCCCCTCTTCTGCCCAATCACGGCCATTCTTGATCCTAATAATCTGATCCTTACTCTTTCTCTTCTCCCGTATATACCTGAAGAAAGCTTTTCATCTTCTCTGATCCCCTGTGATAGCCTCAGCTCTCTTGACGCCTTTGCAGCCCTTACTATTTTGCTCACCTCCCTGGATTTCCTCATGTATTCCTCCCTGTCCTCCTCTCTGTTGGATCTTTTATAGCTCTAAAAGCAGCCCTCATTTCCCTCACCCTCTGCTCTACCTCCCTGTTCATCCGGCTTAGCTTCTTGGTCCTGGTTTTCTTGCTCTGGCTCTTTACACATGCACTAGTGCCCTCAGCAAGGCCAGGCATATTGACCTCCAGCAAGTTACTGTATGTTTGTCAACAAAAAACAGCCAGTAGAATATCAAAGCAATTGGGCCCAACTGGGAGTGAACAGGGAGGTACTCTACCTGACCTACAAGCCGCAGTCCCAAACTCGGTAATCAGAACACCATCCAAGACCATGAAACTCCTGTACACACTCACAGCATGCTTTATATAATATAATGGCACATGTATCCTCCACAGGGATTGGGAAAGCAGAATACAAAATTTAACCAAACTTACCAAAAATGTAACTGTTGGCACAGAGCCAAAGGGTGTGTGACCAGACCGGAGATATGCACAATCAAAACTGAGGAAGAGCCAACAGAAAGGGGAGGAGACAGACTTGGATGCAAGTTTCAGATTGTGTATCATCTTAACAGAGGACACCTCCTAAACCTGTTTGTGAAGACTTTGAGTGCTGTAAAATAAGTGATAGATAATGACTGTTAAATTTATGATCTGAAGAAAAAGTTACGCCTCAGTTTTAGTTAAAGATAACGACATATCATTTGCATACACCAAAGTAGATATTGCCCTGCCTGTGATCTTTGGAATGTCAAAATGAATCTGTTCTAATGAGATCAAAAATCCATTCAAATTATGAATGAAGAGCAAGGCAGCAAGTAGGCATCCTTGTGTAATGCCTTTATTGGAAGGAAATGGTTCTTTGTTGAGCCATCTACAGAACATCTTACTTTAGTCCAAGAATTAGAGTACAATCTCTTGACGACACATAATACTTCAGGATCAGTATGTAAATTTATTAATTTCTGCCATGATACTGTGCAAGATAATGAAATAAAGGCAAACGATAGGTCAAAAAAAGCCAGAAAAATATTTTACTTATAAATCTGAACATATTTGAGCATTATATGATCTAATATAAAACAGTGCTCAGCTGTGGGGAAACCAGGGGCCAGATTTTTAAATTCCAGAGATTGATGCACACCCTGGGTGTGCCAAAGATATGGCACATTCAGCTTGCGGCAATCAAAAAAAATTTCTATCCCATGTGGCTATTGATGCAAGCTATACCATCTTTTTCAGTCTAGCTCACTTCAATCCCAGGGACTGTTTTCATGGAGCTTGCACCCAAGATTTGCTGCAAGCTGCCATAAAGCAGGTAAACTGTTGAAACTGTGCCCACGTTTGGAAAATCAAGCACAGCTGCAGCAAAGGGGTATGGTGCATGGAAAGGGTTTGACACAGGGCTTGATGCAAGCCCTGCATCACCCTTTGGAAATCCAGCCCAAGGTCTAAAACCTACTTGATCAGAGCAAGGCCAAGGAGGTAGCTGACTAAGGAGCTTGAACTTTACTACTAGAAAACATCTGACTGGAGGTAAGCAGACAGACATTTTATTAGAAGTGTAGGATCTACAAGGTAAATTTGGACCTTCAATTGCTAATGACACAGCTGAGAGAGTCAGAGCCTGTTACACAACAGTATTGCCCTCCCACCCGCCCTGCCACCATCCCACCCTTAGCCAGTTCCACTTTTAGAGGCACTGGATTTGACTGACAGCAGAAACTTCCTGTTTGGGAGCAGAAAGAAAGGGACCATCAAGACACATAAGACTTGCATCCTTGAAGGAAAAGAGTAGCTCCCCCCCCCCAACTGCTGGAGGTCTGACTCTGACCAAAGAAGAAGGAGACTACTGAGGAATATAGCAACTTTCTGTCCCAGAACAGAAAGGGTGGGAGCTGTTAGGCCACAAAGGCAGTAGGAAAGTAGGGGGGAAAAAAAACAGAGGGAGGCGAGAGTAAGCATACAAAGTGACAGGAGAGGGGCCACAAATAAGACATGATAGGAGTGGTGCAGTGCAGTAGCTGTGGGGCAGCAGTCTGCTGGGAGACATTCTGGAGGATGTGGCACTGTTTCATCTGCAGGCACCTCTCTGGGCTAAGGGAGGAGGTTGCTCATCTCCAGGCTGAGCTGGCCAGGATATGGGGACCTCCTCCTTCATCCAGGGACCTCGAGTCCGCCCCCGCCGCCTCAAAGGTTGCTTAGGTGAGGAGCAGCTGGACTACGGTGAGTTCAAGAAGGGTGAGGGCGGTGGGGCAGAGGCACATCCACCCTGCAGTTCCACTCCACAACTCCTATGCTGCTGTGGCAGTGTGGGACTGTCCAAGGAGGCACCCACAGTGGAGACCAAGGAGCATGTGGGAGTCCCCCACAGTGTAGACCCCAGGGGAGAGGCAGAGGGCTCCAGAAGAGGAGGAATCAAGTCCTGTTGGGGATTCTATTGTTAGAGGGGTAGACTTTGGGGGGGATTGCAAGAGAGGGAGGTTAAGTGCCTACCTGGCTCCATGGCTTGGAGATATGGAAAATGCATCCAGAGGATCATGGGGGCAGAAGGATGGGAGGAATATCTAGACATCATTGTCTACCTGATGACAAATGATCTGGTAGGTGATGCGGTTAAGGTAGTGCAGGAGGACTTCCGGGAGCTGGGGAGGGGTCTTAGACTAGTAGCACGCACTGTAACCTTTTCAGAGGTGCTACAGGTCAATGACAAAGGGGAGGACAGGGCACTCTGAACCACGAGAGTCAACAAATGATTGAAGGACTAGTGCAGAGCAGAGGGTTTTGGCTTCACTGGGGACTGGGGTCCCACCTGGAAAGAAACAGGCCTATACAAGTGGGATGTACTGCATCTATCTGGGGGAACCAAGATCCTCGGTAAGAGGTTTAAATGATTCTTTGTCAAGCATTTAAACTAGCCAAGGGGGGAGGCAAAAGTAGGTAGGAAGAAGCTAACTGCCCCCCGCACACTAGATGAAGCAGTCAGTAGGGAGGACCCTAGGGTTGGGAAATCAACACTAAAACCTAAATCCAAGATAGGTAGAATAACAGCGATAAGGAAGAATGGGAGTAAAATCAGGAGGGGAAGGGAGGGAAGACATTGGGATAGGAGGGCAGCTACTAGAAGGGGAGGTTGCATAACTTGGAAGGCCATGTGTACGAATGCCCGTAGCTTGGGAAATGAAATCCCAGACCCAGTGGTCTTGATGGCAGAGGCAGACCTGGACATTGTCACTGTTACCAAGACATGGTACACGGGGAACCATGAATGGGATATAGCCATACCAGGTTATACTCCATTTAGAAAAGACAGGGTGGGACAAAAGGGTGGAGGGGTGGCTATCTATGTCAGGGAGGGAATTAAAGCAACTGAAGTTCAGGGAATGCAGGAGGAAGCATAAGCACTGTAGGTCACCCTGGAGGCAGGAAATGGCACCACCACCATTCACACTGGTGTGATCTACAGACCACCAGCACAAGGAGAGGAGATGGACGGAGTACCAGTGGAGGTCATCCACAAAATGACAGCCAAAGGTGAAGTGCTGCTAGTGGGAGACTTCAATTTGCCTGATGTAGATTGGAGCACCCAGGCTACAGCCACAACCAGGAGCAGAGGCATTCTGGATGCCCTGCAGGGGGAGTGCCTCAAGTAGTTTGTAGTGGAACCCATCAGAGAAGGAGCAATACTGAACCTGGTACTCACCAATGGGGACAGAGTCACCAATGTAATGGTTGGTAGCAACCTGGGGTCCAGTGATCATCATACAGTGTGGTTCAATCTGAGAACAATGGAGGAATTAAACGACATGAAAGCAAGGGTCCTGGATTTCAGATGGGTCGACTTTGCAAAAATGAGGGAATGTCTCAAGGAAACCCTGGCAGAGGAAGAAGAGAAACAATGGGCTAACCTTGAGGGAACCATAGCAGAGGCAACAAGCTTTTGTGTTCAGAAACTAAGCAAAACAAAGTGGAAGAAAACAAACACTATGGTTCTCAATTGACATAGCCAGGAAAGCAACAGAAAAAAGGCTAGCTTTCAGGAGTACAAGGAAACACAGAAGGGGGAAGACAGGGAACTGTATCTGGAAAAGCAGTGGGAGGCAGGGAAAGCAGTCCAGAGCACAAATGCACACATGGAGTTAAAAATAGCGCAGGCAATTAAGAAAGGAGACAAGAACTTTTTCAGGTACATTAGTGAAAGAAAGAACACCAGTGGTGGGATTGTGAGGTTAAAAGGGGTGGGGGATGCAGAGGGGAATCTAGAAGAAGCAACAATCCTGAACAAATATTTTTGTTCAGTATTGACAGATGAAGGGGATAGAGAAGGACCACTATTGGGCAATAGGAGCACCAATGGGAGATGGGGTGTACACCAACCCCTTTCTGGAGGAAAGAGTCCTAAGGAAACTCAAGAATCTGAAATGGGACATGGCTATGGGGCCAGCAGAGATACATCCCAGAATATTAAAAGAACTTAGAGAGATGCTGGCATCACCACTAACAGCCCTATTCAACAAACTGATAGAGACCGGGGTGATTCCATGGGACTGGAGGAGGGCAAATGTAGTCCCTCTCCACAAAAGTGGATACAGAGAGGAGGCTGGCAACTACAGGCCAGTCAGCCTGACCTTGGTGGTGGGGAAATTAATGGAGTCACTGCTAAAGGAAAGGACTGTGATAGTCTTGAATCCAGCATGGCACAGAATCTGTGGCAGCATAGATTCACAGCAGGAAGGTCATGTCAAACAAATCTGATAGATTTATTTGACTCAGTGATCGGGGAGGTAGATCAGGGAGGGGCAGTGGATGTGGCCTACCTAGATTTCAGCAAGGCCTTAGACACTGTCCCACATAGGAGGTTGGTAAATAAGTTGGGCAGCCTGGGAGTGGGCCCAAGGTGGTAAACTGAGTCAGAAACTGGTTGAGTGATAGGACACAGAGGGTGGTAATAAATGGCATTAAATCCAGGGAGAGGGAGTGACAAGCAGGGTGCCACAGGGATCTGAGCTGGGGGCCAGTCCTCTTTAATATCTTCATAAGCGACATTGAAAAGGGGCTGGAGGGGAAGGTATGCCTCTTTGCTGATGGCACTAAAATCTTCAGCAGTTGACACTCTGGGGGTGGTGGAAAGAAATTAGAAAGGACCTAAACATGCTTGAGGAGTGGTCAAGAGTGTGGCAGGTAAAACTCAATGCAAAGAAGTGCAAAAGCATGCATTTGGGGCACAGAAATCCAAGGGAGGAGTACAAGATGGGAGGAGAGGTACTGATGGCCACCAGTCAAGAAACAGACCTTGGGGTAATCATATCTGATGACCTAAAGGTAACCAAACAATGTGAGAAGGCTGTGGGGAGAGCCAGTGGGATGCTAGGGTGTATAGGGAGAGGTATCACACGCAAAAAAAAGGAGGTGGTTATGCCATTGTACAGATCACTATTGAAACCTCATCAATAGTACTGTTTCCAGTTCTGGAAGCTGCATCTCTGGAAGGACATAGACAAAATAGAGGTAGTCCAGAGAAGGGCAACAAAAATGGTGCAAGGACTGCACCAAAAGTCATATGAGGAAAGACTAGAGGACCTCAATATGTATTCCCTGGAGGCGAGGAGGGAGAGAGGGAGGGCTATGATAGAGACATTCAAGTACCTCGGGGTATAAACAAGGTACAGGAGGGTAGCATATTTCAGAAAAGAAGGTGTACAGGAACAAGGGGACATGATATGAGACTAGAGGTGGGTAGATTCAGGGGCAATGTAAGGAAGTACTTTTTCACAGAAAGGGTAGTGGATGCTTGGAACAGCCTCCCTGTAGAGGTGGTGGGGGAAACAATGGTAGGGGAATTCAAGAATGCATGTGATAGACATAAGAATACTCTCATAATAGGGGCGAGAGGGTAAGCCGCAGATCAGCTAGTGTATGCTGTATTGCATTAGGTAGGAGATAGGGGCAGAATAAGTGGGCCACATGTTTCTTATCTGCCATCACCGTCTGTGTTTCTGTGTTGAAGGTTAGAAAAAATATTTGGATTTATGGCCAAATTTTCAAATTTTTTTGTAGTAATTTTTGTAAATATTTTCACAAAAAATATTGATTGAGCTGATGAGATGATAAGAGGCAGGGATTTCATGCTTTCTTTTCTTGTGAATGGGAATAAAAAATGTTCCTGCTTTAAGAATCTGGAATAAAATTATGAATAAGAGCTGAAAAAATCCACTAATAGGGCAACCAACCAATTCAATATTTAATATGGAAACCTTAGCTGGAGTTTTGTAATTTTCTGGGGCTTTACCTACTTTTAAAGATCAAACTGCATTGTTGAGCATTTTCAAGGGAAAGAGGATAAATAATTTCTGTCTTTAAGTTTTGTATTTGCAGAGAAAAAGAATACACTCTCCTCAGGGTAAAAAAATTTTTTTTGTAATGATGCAACTGTATTTCTGGAGATATACTGTATATGATTTAAAACCTTTAAAGGGACACTGTCAACCTGTTTTCATCATATTATTTCTAGTTAAAACCCCACATTTTATGATTGCTTAACCTCTCTAAAATTCACTGATGTTGCTGTTTGTTGTGGCTGTCTCCTTGCTTCGTAGAACTGAAATGCATGGCAATGTATATTTATAAATCAACCTTGTTTTGTTTACAGTCCTGGATCTGTTCTTACTACATGCTTCCTGAGCATTAGAAACACACCCAAACAGTGCAATCACTCATGAAAAAGCAGCTTCCTAAACTTTCACTACATCATGAGGGGTTAGACTGTTTTGTGGGTGTTCCCAGGTCCAGGAAAGATGCAATTGGAGTTGATGAAGGAATGTAAACAAACCTGTTTTGGTGTGATAACACCAGTATATTGGGCAGCCATTTTTTTACTTTTTTACAGAAAATAAGAGTCAGACTCAAACTACCAGCTGCATCAACAATCTTTACAGAATGTTGGCAATCATAAAATGTGTTTTTTAAATCAAGGACACTTTGAGACCCAAGGGGGTTGACAGTGTCCCTTTAATTACTAATCTCCTTAGTGACATCCAGATTCAAACATAATCAATAAATATTATTGCCTCATGCATCTTTTGCCACTTGTTTTTTTTTTATAAATCTCCTTTTTTTGACCCTGGAAAAGAGGTTTATAATACTTCCTTCCCCTATTCAAATTCAATAGGTTATCTCTTGATGGATCTTCCTTAGCTCTCCTAATCTGAGCATTAAAGTTACATTTTTCCAGTCCACAGAGTCAATTAAAAGAAGTATGTGATGCTTCATTCCTTTCTAATAGTTTAAAGAGAAGTGGTGCTACTTTCTGGAATGCAACCTGTAACAAATAATATTTAGTTTGAGGACAATCTTCTGATATACATAACTCAATAAAGAGGAAAGTATTTAAACTCTCCAGGTTCATCTAAACAGATAACTAGATTCCAATCCCATTGAGTATTCATTAATAATTTTACAATTAATATTTTTTATTGGGAAAAATGTAATTACAGTAATGGCGTGACCTACAGACCTCCAGCACGGGAGGGGTGGTGACATGGTTTTGGTGGAAGCCATCCAAAAGATGGCAAATAAGGGGGAGGTGCTGCTGGTAGGGGACTTCAGTCTGCCTGATGTAGATTGGAGCATCCCAGCTGTAGGTTCAGCTAGGAGCAGGGACATCCTGGATTCCATGCAGGTGGCTTTCCTCTGACAACAAGTAAAACAGCCCACTCATGAAGGGGTTTATACTGGACCTTATATTCACCAACGGGGACAGCGTTGCAGACATCATAGTGCGTGGCCACCTGGAGACCAGTGATCACCATACAATGTGTTTCAATATTAGCACTGTGGCAGAATTGAACCACACAAAGGTGAGGGTCCTGGACTTCAGGAGGGCTGATTTTAAAAAGTTGGGGGAATGCCTCAGGGATGCCCTTGTTGTGGGGGGGGGGGGAACTTGGGTTGAGTGGAAGAAAAGTGGGCAAAACTAAAAGAGGGGTTAGTGAAGGCAACAAACCTCTGTGTCAGGCAAGTAAGCAAAAGCAAGAGGAAACAGAGACTGCTGTGGTTCTCAAAAGAGGTGGCTGAGAAGGTAAGGGCAAAAAAAGTTTGCATTCAGGAGGTATAAGGAGACACAGAGGGAGGAGGATAGGGAGGTTTATAATGAAAAACAGAGGGAGGCAGGGAAAGTAATTAGGAGCTCAAAGGCACAAATGGAGGAGAAAATAGTCCAGGCAGTAAAGAAAGGGGACAAGACATTTTTCAAGTATGTAAGTGAAAAAAGAAAGACCAGGGGAGGGATAGTAAGGCTTAGGAGGGAAGATGTGGGAGTGTGCAGAGGAGAACCAGGAGAAAGTGAACATCCTGAACAAATACTTTTGTTCGGTGTTCATAGAGGAAGGGGAAAGCGAAGGACCCCAGATAAGCACCAGAAGCATTGAAGGAAGGGTGGTGGCCCAATCCATTTTCAGGGGGAGAGTCCTGAAGGAACGTGCAAATCTGAAAGTGGACAAGGCAATGGAGCCAGATGGGGTGCATCCAAGGATATTGAGGGACCTTAGAGAGGTGCTGGTTGTACCTGTGACAGCCCTCTTCATTCACTGGAGACGGGAGTGGTTCCAAAGAACTGCAGGAGGGCATATGTAGTCCCACTTCACAAAAGTGGTAGCAGGGAGGAGGCTGGCAATTAAAGGCCAGTCAGCCTGACTTCAGTGGTGGGGAAATTAATAGAATCACTCGTGAAGGAAAGGACTGTGGAGTATCTTGAATCTAGTGGCTTACAAGATCCACTGTACCATGGATTCATTGAGGCGAGGTAACGCCAAACAAATCTGATAGATTTCTTTGACCAGGTGACCAGGAAAATAGATCAGGGTGGAGTGGTGGATGTGGCCTACCTAGATTTCAGTAAGGCCTTTAACACCGTTCCACATAGGAGACTCATAAACAAGCTGGGGCACCTAGGAGTGGGTCCAAAGGTGGTAAACTGGGTAAGGAATTGGTCAGGGGACAAGAGACAGAGGGGAGTTCACTCTGGGGTAGAGAGGGTGACCAACAGAATGCCACAGGAATCAGGACTGGTCCTCTTTAATGTCTTTATTAGCGACATTGCAGAGGGGCTAGAAGGGGCGGTATGCCTCTTTGCTCATGACACTAAAATCTGCAATAGGGTAAACACTCTAGGGTGTGTGGAAAAATGATTAGAAATTTAAGAAAGCTAGAGGAGTGGTAAAGGGTATGGCAACTAAGTTTCAATGAGAAGAAGTGCAAAATCATGCACTTGGGACATATAACCCCAGGGGCAGAATACAAAATGGGGTTGTTGTATTAATGACCACCAAACAGGAAAGATACCTGGTGGTAATCATATCTGATGACCTAAAGGTGGACAGACAGTGTGACAAAGCAGTGGGGAGAGCTAGTGGGATGCTAGGGTACACAGGGAGGGGTATCACCAGTGGAAAGACAGAGGTGGTGTTACCACTGTATGGATCACTGGTGAGACCTCACCTAGAGTAGTGTCCTGTTCTGGAGGTCATACCTCTGGAAGGACATAGATAGAGTAGAGGCGGTCCAGAGGAGGGCAATTAAAATGGTGCAGGGCCTACATCAAAAGCCCTATGAGGAGAGACTGAAGCACCACAATATGCACACCCTGGAGAAAAGGAATGAGAGTGGGGATATAATAGAGACTTTCAAATACCTCACAGGTATAAATAAGGTACAAGAGGGAAGCATTTTTCTGAGAAATGATGTTCAAGAACAAGGGGACATGCTACAAAGCTGGAGGGGGTGGACTCAGGCAATATGTGAGGAAGCACTTCTTCAGAGAAAGAGTGGTGAATGCATGGAACAATCTCTCAGCGGAGGTGGTGGGGCAAAAATGGTAATGGAATTCAAGAATGCATGGGATAGGCATAAAGGAAACTTAGTGGTAAGGAGGGGGGGATAAAGTTGGAGATCAAGTAGGGTCTGTGGTGTAACAGTAGGTAGGGAAAATGGGCAGACTAGGTGGGCCAAGTAGTCTTTATCTGCTGTCAAATTCTATGTTTCTATGTTTTTATTGTGTTAATACAAAATACTCTAACTGAGAATACAATTAGTCAGGTGATACAGATTATCATTTCATTCTGACAGCAGGATTTAGAACAGTGTAGACATTAAGTAAGCATACAGAACAAGATATTGCCCTTGCATTCACAGGCTATCCTGGGGGCTTGCCTATGTTCAGGTACAGAGCCTCAGCTGTGGCCATGATGAAGAAGAGGGAGAGGGAGAGGGAGGAATCTAAGGGTGACCTGAAGGGCAATCACAAAAGGCATTCAGGAGGGGCCAGGAGAGATTACGGCAATAGCAAGAAAGGGACCCATATCTTCTGATGTCTGGGAGGTGTATTCTTAGCAATATAAGACATTCTATATAGAGTTTCTAGACTTCAAGTAGCTGTCAGACATTGGGTTATGCATTGTACATCTACCATTTTACACCTTTACAATATTAGTCATTTGTCCTCTATCCCTGCCATCAAAAGTTACATCAAGTGAGCTTGCAGGAGGGAGGCTTCGAGAAAGGCCTAGGAGATATAATTGTGGCAGGAAAAGGACTGAGCCCTCCAAAATGTCAATGCAGCAGTTGTGGACCTGGGCCAAGAACTTCTGAATCCCAGGACAGCTCCATGTGTTATGCAGGAGGTCTGCGCCCAGAGCCTGGAACCTCTGATATTTATCAAAGGACATTAGTCCTAATATATTCATTAATAGTGGTACAGTGTTTTTTAAAAGGGACCAAGATGAGACAAAATTTGCATTTGGCCCCATGATATATTTCTTTGCCACTGTAAGGGAAAATGATCACTTTCAATATGTCACATAATCTCTAGATCCACATATAACCAAAGATTTAGAAAAGGCACAACTGCAGAATTAAGAAGTGAGGCAGTATTATGTGAAAAGAAAGAAAAGGACCACTTCTTTCTGAAGGGAACCTGCCAATCAAAATTGTCAATTCAAATTCCTCTATTATTTGAGTACATTTTTCCCTATTGTTATTAATGATGATATACAGACTTATCTTTTATATATATTATGAGGAATATCCAAAATACAAATCTTGGGAACTTGACTACTTCATAAACCAGTTTGTGTATTCTTATCACCAAGGATCACAAGCTCTGACCTGGAGTTAGTCAACAAAGTTAGTTAGATAACTGCAGATTGAATTAATATAATATTGAAAATTAAATGGGGGATATAGATATTTAGTATTGTGCAGTAGCAATTATCAAATTGACATACATAACATTGTAATTTATATCTGTATGATTTATAGTTTTATCAGAATCAGAAATGTTTATAAGAATCATTAATCCTCAAACGGACCTTCCATTTGACTCCTCTTTCCTGGCAGGCAGTTGAAACATCAAGAACCCATTAAATATGGAATATACACAATTTGGTGACCAAATTCCCTACCAACTATATTTACTAAATCAATAACATTAATGAAATTATTATCAGGGGTTTTAGTAGATAGACCTGAACTATTCCAAGATAAAAATTGAAAATTGTATGTTGGCCTTGTGGTAAAGAATACGGAGTCATTATTCAATTCAGGGTTATTACTATTCAGGGAGTTATTAAGTCATTGTTGATGATTATTTTGTAATACTGTATTAAAATCTACTTGTTTCAGGAATTGTAAAAGCTGATGCACAGGAGATCATTATCCCATTCAACATGATGTTAACTCTTTGAGGCTGCCCTGGAGAGGTCCAAAAGTGTGGAGAGTATCTGGGGAATTTCTTCATAAGGCATAGTAAGCAAATAAGGATATCAAAGGTGTCAAGTGTATCTTCCTCCTTTATAATTACTTCTGCCAGCTATTTACTCTCAGTAAACTATCCACCTGTACTTCATCCGAATCATATTCTTTGATCCTTTTAACTGTGATAATGCCCTTCCTACCTAGATGAATCTTCAAAAGAATTTAAGAAGTTAAATTAAATGCCTCATCACAGATTGATCTGTTTCATTCCTTGATCCAATGAGACCAAATACTGATAGTGTTGCATCGTCCTGACCTGATTTTCCTCCTCAGTGAAAACCGCATCAGACTAATATTTAACTAGTCTTTTTAAATGAGTTTCTAATATTTCACCACTGACTGCTATGGGTGAGAAATCTCTTCTATAGGGAAACTAGGATGAAAAGATACATCCATGCTCAAATTCTTAAAAATGTTTTATTTTTTCTGAAAGATTGCCCCAAAGTAATTAGCTGATGAGACATATAACAGTACTACCCCATCTTCAGGAAAACCTCCAAAAATTCTACAGCAGTACAGAAAATCATGCTCATGTATATATATTTACACTTTTCCAATAAAAGATATTTCAAAATATTCAACCATGTTTGATCTATTCCCCTGTCTTTATAAATAATGCTATACAATTTTATCATGAGTCCAGCATTATTATTGTCAGAGAAGTTACTATGAGTCTGCTGTCAGTCTGCCCTTTTCTGAATTCCCACAAGATCTGCTGCTTGAATTAAGTGATGATCCGGTACTGTATAGCCTGTGTAGCAACCGTATTTACTGTAATATTAACATTTTCAACATTTACATCCTGAGATGGTATAACAATAATTTCATTTGTTCCTGGAGAGGGGTTCTCATTGTCCTGTTCTTGGGTTTGGACCACCTCCTCAGGAATTTGTATCAGTTTAGCTTTCTTTTCTGTTTCTTTTTAGTTTTGCCATTTTGTTTTCTATTCTTTGTTTGTGAGCTAATAGTAGATACTAAATTTATAGGTACAGGAGAACAATCTGGACTTACTGTATTCACAAAATCGGTATCACCTTGCAATATTTCCTTTGTTTTTGTAACTTCAAGTTTATTTGAAAATTCAAGAGACAATTCACTGTAGGTTACAACAGCATAGCCTCATACAAGAGGTGAGCTATATACTGCTAGGACTCTATGCACAGTATGGTACATTACATATGCAGTAAATCAGGGTAGAGATCCATAAGACTACCCCTGACAGTTTTGATATAGCACTGAATATTTATTTCCTCTACAGTGTATATCCACTATGATTATGAAATTACTTGACAAATCAACTATTTACTAGTAAAAATGAAACTCATAAATAAATCAAGTTATGGAGCTGGCAGTATAACCTGGAGGTTAGAGTAACAAACTGTGAATACGCTTGGCACATTCAGCAAACCAGACCTTGGTTTGATTCTCACAACCTCCACTTGTATACTGTATGACTCTGAGCAAGTCACTTAACCACCCAGTGCTCCCTGTTTGCCCCCAAAAACAGACACTTGTGCCTAGTGGGCTTTACCCAGTTACCAAAGACTAAAATATAAAAATCAATAAATAAAAAGACCTGTGTTTGATTCCCAGACCCTCCTCCTGCATACGGTGTGACCTTAAGCAAGTTATGTAACCTCCCCAGTACTCCAGGGTCACCCCTGAAAATGAGCAAGAAGCAGAAAAACATAAACTCTGTGTCTATTTTCCATTATTTGAGTGTTATCAATTTGTCTGTCAGATGTGTTGTGCAAGGTAAAATCTTCCCTAAGTAACTAGAAGGGAAGGAACCCTTACGAAGTGCAACTACCTGCCTCCCTTCTTAAAATGGTGGGTCTTCACTCCCTTTATCCACTATGCTGTGTGACTCAGTACCCTGTGACTCAAGTTGTTACTCCACCCTCCCCCAAGGATAGCATATACTCAGACCAATCTCTCCATTTATCCAAAAATATATCCTGTATGATCTTGAAAGTGGCTGTTATTCTCTCTATCTGAAAAACTTGGTTGAGTCAGGTTTTCCATTCTGCCACTATGGGGACTACTGGGGATACCCAATGGGACATGATCCCTTTAATTTCTACCAAACACATTGCAAAGAAAACCTCTTTTTCCCCCAGAGCCAAAGCCTGTGGGTGGAAGACCCAAAACACAGTGCTTAAATTCCTGTGAGATCCCTTAGCCTCAGATTCTGTCTAGCTTTTTCTGGATCTGTTGCCAACAGTACCTAATTTTGGGGCATCCCCAGAATACATGGTAATGGTCTCCCTTTTCAGCACAGCCTCCCCAGCAGCAATCTGCCCCCTCCCAGAGTGTGCTGTGATGGATGGTGTATAGAAACACTAATGGAAATCACTAATATCTTCCATCTATATTCCCTCAAGGCAGAAGATGCAGTGATCCTCCAACCACATTGCAATATTTTAGTCCATTCCTGCTCCACCATTACCCCTCCTGATTCCCCTTTCCATCTGTTCTTAACCCCATATAATGTGTGGCCTCCAGAATCAAGAGGCATTTTTTGAATTATTTATTTATTCTTTATTAAGAAGTATGAAAGATATTGACATTACAATACATGACAGCAAAATTGAACAATACAAGATACTAGAAAAAGAAACCAAAAAAAAGTAACAAAGTCCAAAATCTATAATAAACAAGAAATATGAAAAGAAGGGCAAAAACATCCCCCCACTCAATGACATGTAGTTACAAAATTATATAAATTCACTTAATTAAAAAATAGGATTCAGGAAGAGGGTGAGCTAAAATAAGTTACAAGGGGAAAATAGAAATTTACAAATTAGGCAAGAAAACATTGGTATCCCATCGAAGGATGACTGAGATTGAGTGACTTGAATATGAGCAACTCAATATCAGAGCCTCTGTTGTGGGCTACCCTGCAAGCGTAGTGACAGGAAAGGGGAGGGTGAGAGGATGGTGACAGGATACCGGAAGGTATTCATGAAGTATGTGGGGGGTGGTGAGAGGGGCAGCTGCCAAGCTAACCTAGTGGTGTGGTGGATAGGGAGGCTGGCTTCAGTGAGGAGGGTGCAGGGTTTGGGGCAAGCACAATATTTTTGTGGTTTGTCATGCCTCCCCGTGTCCTGGTTCTACCCCCTCCATGACATGCATCCCCCCCAGAGCTAGTTATTTTACTTAGGGGGCTGCAGGGGTTCTGAGAATGTACATCACCATTGTTGTTTTCAGTGATGTACAATCGCCATAATGGTGATCGCCCTTTCACGATCGCCATTATCACATAGAACTGAAAGCACTGTATACTAAAAGCACACATAAATGGGGTATCTAAGGTGTCAAAAATTATATCTATTAACCATAACCACAAAATATAAATAGGATAGAATAAAAGGGTCTCACTTCTAAAAAATTATGAAAGCAGTAAATTGTACAAAGGATCCCATTTAGAGTGAAAGTTATGTAATTGTCTATGAAATCTAGCAATTAAATCAGCGATCGATATATTATGTAATAATGTTGAAGACCATTCTCTGAAGGTTAGGATTTCACTATCCACCCAGTGCCTTAACATCATTTGTTTAACTGAAATTGATATTAAGGCTATCATAAACCTATCAGAGGTATTGGGTAAGGAGTTGAAAATGCCCCGGATATAACCATCAAAATGAAAGGCACCTTGTAGATTAAGTTTCACCAATATTTGCTTATTGATTTTTTGCCACAAAGGGCTAACCAAAGGACAACTCCATAATATGTGCCTTAAATTACCTGCTCCAGATTTACACTGGATACAAGTGTCAGAGTTAATCAGACCTCTCTTGAACATAATAACTTGAATATATCAAGGCCTTGTTTTAGTTTTGTAATTAAAGCTGAACAGTTCAAGCTAATTAACTTGGTGTCATCTTGGGTTAAGAAAATGCCCAGATATTTAATGTAATTAGGCTTCCAAAGTAATCCAAAATTAGTTATATCCTCTTTTAGCACCTCCACTGTTTAATGGCAGAACCATTGTTTTCTCTTTGTTTGTGGAGGTAGTATAGTGCAGTGGTTCAAGGCTCTGAGCTGCAAATCTGGAGACCTGGGTTTGAATCCCACAGACCCTACTTGCATACTGTGTGACCCTGAGCAAGTCACTTAACTTCCCTGTGCTCCCAGGTCAAACCTGTAACCAAGCTTTCAGCTTAGTGTGCTACTCCTGGTTAAACAATTGGAAAAAAAAAGTAAAAAAAATAAAATAACAGAAGGTGTAATATAAGTAATATGTAAAATTTTGAATTGGATTGGTCTTAAGTTGTCTAATGGAATATACTAATAAATATTTGCCCAGAGATTATTCCAATCAAAAGGAATAGATCCAGATTCTGAAGACCAGTATGAATGGTGAATAGGAGTTTCAAAAAATTTGGTGAGTCATAATATTTTGCATGTATTTGCAATTGGATGTCTGTTGATATTGGTTGTTATAAATTTAGTTAAGATATCGTGGTGGCAGTTTTCCAAGGAAATGGGTCAAAATGAGAAATTAAAACTGTTCTTAGGGCAAAAAGGTTTATAATATGTTTTTTACTTAGGTTTAATTTATTTAAAAGTGTATATAAAGAAGATAATTAGCCATTTTCTAAAAGAGAAGCTGCCTTTAGGTGTTTAAGATCTGAAGACCAGGATTTTGTTAAATGCCTCATTATTAAGTTTAAAGTTAAAGTTGTTAAACATTGTCTGATTTATAGCCTTATAAAACTGTAAGTCTATGTACAGTATTTTCCTATTTGGTTATGAACTTTTAATGAGGTGGCAACTGTTGATTTTTTCAGTGAAGAAAGTATATTAGAAACCTTTGTATAAAGCAAGGTGTCTGGAATTAGTTTATATTTTTTGAACAAATAGAATTCAATGTCTAACCAAACCAGTTTATAGATAGAGTCACTAGTTGCAGGGTGAAGTCATTTAATATATTTATTAATATGGATAGCCATATAATATGGAATAAAATTAGGAATTTTAATACCTCCCTGGAATTTAGGTAATATTAATTTATTAAGTGCAACTCTGGGAGATTTACCTTGCCAAATAAACTTATTTATAAGTGCATGTATGGGAGCAAACCAGTTTAAAGGAAGAAAAATATTTAGCATATTCAACGGATAAAAAGGGTGAGGGAAAATATTAATTATCATTATGCTGACCCTCCCCTCCAAAACAAAATATGGAGCAGATTCCACCTATTAAGGCCTTGTTTTAGTTTTGTAGTTAAATCTGAAAAGTTCAAGCTAATTAACTGGGTGTCATCTTGGGTTAAGTAAAGGCCCAGATATTTAATGTAATTAAGCATCCAAAGTAATCCTAAATTAGTTATATCCTCTTTTAGCACCTCACTGTTTAATGGCAGAACCATTGTTTTCTCTTTGTTTAATTTATAGTTTAATATAATATTAAATTCCAGTATAACCTCTAAGGCTGGTTGAACTAAAACTTTGGGATTGGAAATATGAAGAAGCACATCATCTGCGCATGTAGACAGTTTTAGGTGGAAAGAGCCAATGTTTATACCTTTGACTTGGGGATTGTTATTCAAATAATATAAGAGAGGTTCTAAATAAAAGTTGAATTAAATTGGGGACCAAAGGGCATCCCTGTTGAGTACTGCAATACATTCTAATTAATGGTGAAAACATCCAATTGCAAAAAATTCTAGCCATAGGTTGTGAATAAAGAATTCTAAGCCATTTAATAAATGTGGACAGGAATCCAAAGTTTTGGAGAGTGTCCAGGAGAAAATCAATAGTAACTTTATCAAATACCTTTTCTGTGTCCGGGGACACCAGAGCTGCAGGGACTCTGGCATCCCTGGTGGCAGAAAAGACATGTATTAATTTTCTAATGTGATCATATGACTGTCTGGATGGCATAAACTCTATTTTTTCCCTGCAAATTAAGGGATTCAAGAAATTTTTTGTTCTCTGGGCCAATATAGAAGTATGAATTTTTAGATCACAATGAATAGATAAATAGGATGGTAGCTGCTTGTTCTGTCTTCAGGTTTATCAGGCTTAGGTAAGAGAATTATAAAGGCCTCAAGAAGTTTATAATCATTAAATCCATATGCGAGAATATAAGTATAAATGGTCTGTAAAATGGGAACCAAAGTATCCTTAAAGGTTTTATAAAAATTTGCAGTGAATCTGTCAGGACCTGTCAGAAAAGACTTGCCTGCTCCTGTTGGAAGCTAAGAAACTTGCTATACTGCAGAGAACAAACTAGAACGCATTTGAGGAACTGGGAACTTGGTAAAACATAATATTGTAGGGAACTAGGAAGGTAAGCTACACTTTCTACAGAAAGTTTCATTATTTTCTTATTGGCATTAAGAATTGCAGGATTCCATTAAAGTGTAGTAATTTTATAACCAGAGGGGTTAAAATACAACTGAAGTTGCTTGATTTCTGTGCTAGACACATAGGATTTGGAAGGATATTTGTGCAATATTTTAGAAGTGTCCTGCTGGCTGAACAGTGAATTCATTTTTATCCCTGGACTTAGTAGAGTGGTTTGTGTAGGAGCAGTGGTCTAGCACATTGTGGTGTTGGTTGACTTACTATAAAGGGCAGTACTCACGAGGGTGGTGGAGCAGTGGTGTATTTGATTGTTTCTAACAGTCACCAGTGGTTGTGGCATTTCCTTTATAGCCAAGGTTCTGACATCACTTCCTCAACAGGTCTTGGAGCAGAACTGTCATATTCTTAATTACCCAGCACAGTGCATACAGGGTAAGTACACACACACACACACACACACACACACACACACACACACAAAATTATATATTACTCATTGTATATTATAAGGAAGAGGGACATGTGGGGAGTGGTGCAATGCACTGGCTGTGGGCAGCAATTTTCCGGGAGACATTCTGGAACCTGCGTTGCTGCCCTATTTTCAGGCAACTGTCAGCTCTGAGGGAGGAGGTTGCCCACCTCCAGGCTGAACTGGCAAGGACTAAGGAGGCCTCTCCCACCCAAAGAGCACCAGTTCCATAACCACTGCCTCAGAGGTTGCCATGTATGAAGAGCAGATGGACCACAGTAGGTTCGGGGAGGGTGAGGGTGGTGGAACAGAGGTGTAGCCCCTGAGTTGCACCTCTACACAAATCATATGTCAGCCTGGCAAATCAAGGTTGCTCTATGATGACACCCTCATTGGAGACCAAGAAAAATGCTGGGGACATCCACAAGGGAGACCCACAAAAGACTGGCAAGGGACATCACAGGGGAAAGAAACAGCTTCTGATAGGGGACTCAGTTGTTAGGGGTGTATACCTGGGGAAGGGAGAGAGAGGAAGTAAGGTGCCTGCCTGGTGCCATGGCTTGGAGGACAGGAAGTGAATCCTCAGGATTGCAGAAGCAGCATCACAGGAGAGGAAACTAGATATCATTGTCCACCTCGGGACAAATGACCTAGCTAGGCATAGAGATCAGTTCAGTGCAGGATGAATTTGTGGAGTTGGGAGGGACCTCAGACAGGTAGCAAGCATGGTAACCTTCTCAGAGGTGCTGCCAGTCTATGGCAGGGGTGAGGCTAGGGTACTGCACACCATGCAGTTTAATGAATGGTTGCAAAACTGATGCAGAGCACAGGGCTTTGGCTTCATTGGGAACTGGGGGTCCACCTGGAGAGATGGAGGTCTATACTGGCATGATGGTCTGCATCTGTCCAGGAAGGGAAACACGCTCCTAGGTGACAGGTTTAAAGGCTTCCTTGGCAAGCTTTTAAACTAGCCAAGGGAGGAGGTGCTGATAGGAAACCGGAAAGTTCAAGCCTCCCCCCAAAAAACATGGCAGGTAGTAGGGTAAACACTGAGGTACCGAGCTTGACAGAGGGCAGGACAGGGCAAATGGAAAAATGGACAAGGGCAATAAGAGCAGGGATGGGGTAAAAAAGGATAAAGCCAACATTAAATGGAGGGCAATGAGTACCAATGCCCGTAGTCTTGGAAACAAGCTTCCAGAGCTAGTAGTCCTGATGGAAGAGGAACACTTGGATATTGTGGCAGTCACAGAAACAAGGTACATGGAAAAGCATGACTGGGATGTCAACATACCAGGGTACACAATCTACAGAAGGGACAGGGAGGGTAAAAGAGGAGGTGGAGCAGCTCTCTACATAAGGGAAGGGATCAAAGCTACAGAACTGAAAAGTAAAGGGGGAGGACAAGAGGAACTGTGGGTCACCTTGGAGACAGGGAATGGCATCACAATCCGCACAGGGGTTGTATACAGACCCCCATCTCAAGGGGAGGAAATGGACAAGAAAATGATAGAGGGCATTCTCAAAATGGCTGGAAAAGGGGAGATACTGTTGATGGGGGACCTGAATATGCCAGATGTTAACTGGGTGACATGGACTGCAGCCACATCCAAGAGCAGGGTCATTCTCGATGCCCTACAGGAGCATGCCTTAGACAGCTAGTGGTGGAACCCACTGGGAGGAGCAATATTAGATCTGGTACTCTCAAATGGAGAGAGGATCACAAACTTAGAAGTCAGTAGACATCTGGGAACAAGCGACTACTGCACAGTGTGCTTCACAATAAACACAACCATGGAGACAAGCCACAAAGACAAGGATACTGGACTTTAGAAGGGCTGACTTTGGCATAATGGGTGAATACCTGAGGAATGCATTAGAAAATGGCCAGAAAGGAGGGGTGGAAGAACAATGGAGAAAAATCAAAACTGCCATCATGGAGGCAACAAGCCTTTGTGTGAAACAAATAAAGAAAACAAAGTGGAATAAAAAACCACTATGGCTCTTGAAAGAGGTGTCAGGGAAGGTTAAGGAGAAAAAGGCTGCATTCAGAAAGTATAAGGAATCACAGACGGAGCACGACAGGGAACTGTATCAATTAAAGCAGAAAGAAGTGGGGAAGGCAGTCAGAAAAGCAAAGGCCCAAACCGAGGAAAAGATAGCCAACTCAGTTAAGAAGGGGGATAAAACCTTTTATAGGTACATTAGGGAGCATAGAAAGGTTAAGGGAGGGATAGTGAAGATTAATAAAGGAGAGGGGAGGTGGGCAGAGGGAGACAGTGAAAAGGCAGAGATACTGAATGAATACTTTTGCTCAGTATTCACAAAAGAAGAAGAGGAGGAGTTACCTAAACCAAACAGTAGAAGCACTCTGGATGGTGGGGTTGACACCAGTCCATTTATAGAAGAAAGAGTACGAAAGAACTCCTAAACTCAAGGTGGACAAAGCAATGGGGCCTGGACGGATTCACCCTAGAATCCTAAAAGAGCTAAGGGGGACCTAGTGACACCACTAACCACACTTTTAACAAATCATGGGAAGATGGGGTGGTACCTGAGGACTGGAGGAGGGCAGATGTGATTCCCTTCACAAAAGTGGGAGCAAGGCAGGCGAGAACTACAGACCTGTTAGTTTGACCTCAGTGGTAGGGAAAATGATGGAATCACTTCTGAAAGAAAGAATTGTTGAGTACCTAGAGGCCGGCGGGGCACAGGACCCAAAGCAGCATGGATTCACAGCAGGAAGGTCATGTCAGACGAATCTAATCAATTTCTTTGACTGGGTGACCAAAGTAATAGACCAGGAGGGCTGTGATATGGCTACCTAGACTTTAGCAAGGCATTTGACACAGTCCCGCACAAAAGATTAATAATCGTTAGCCAGCCTGGGAGTGGGTCCCAGGGTGGTAGCCTGGGTAGCAAACTGGCTGCACAACAGGACACAGAAGGTAATAGTGAATGGAACATATTCTGAAGAAAGGGGGTTACTAGTGGAGTACCTCAGGGCTCAGTATCGGTCCAGTCCTCTTCACGTCTTTATAGGTGACATTGCAGAGGGTCTGGAAGGAAAGGTATGCCTCTTTGTGGATGACACAAAGATCTGTAACAGAGTTGATACACAAGGGGGTGTAGAAAGGATGAGAAGGGACTTGGCAAGGTTGGAGGAATGGTCAGACATATGGCAACTTAGATTCAATGCAAAGAAGTGCAAAGTAATGCACCTGGGAAATAAAAATCCAGGAGAAGAGTACACAATAGCAGGGGAGGTACTAATGACAACAATAATGGAAAGGGATCTGGGTGTAGTCATATCAGATGACCTAAAGGTGGGTAAGCAATGTGAAAAGTCAGTAAGGAGAGCCGGGGGATAGTGGGATGCATAGGGAGGGGCATCACAAGTAGAAAAAGGGAAGTGGTTATCCCTCTATACAGACAGTTGGTGAGACCCCATCTGGAGTACAGCATGCGGTTTTTGGAGACCTCATCTACGCAAGGACATAGACAGGATGGAAGCAGTCCAGAGGAGGGCAACTAAAATGGTGCAGGGTCTACATCAGAAACCATATGAAGAGAGACTGAGAGAGCTTAATATGTATACCCTTGATGAATGGAGGGACAGGGGGGACATGATAGAAACTTTTAAGTACCTCAAGGGAATCAACAAAGTCCAGGAGGGTAGCATCTTTCAGAAAAAGAGATGTGTAAGAACAAGGGGGCACAATTTAAAGTTAGAGGGGGACGGCTCAGGGGTAATGTGAGGAAATTCTTTTCACAAAGAGAGTGGTGGACGATGGAACCACCTTCCTGGAGAGGTTGTGGGGTCTAAAACAATGGGGAATTCAAACATGCATGGGACAGACATAAGGCAATTATAGTGGGGGGCTGCAGGAAGTAGGCTGTTGGTTAACTAGAATCTGCAGCTTATCCAATAGGTAGGGAAATGGGCAGACTGGGTGGGCCAAGTGGTCCTTATCTGCCGTCAAAGTCTATGTTTCTGTGTTTCTATGGTGATTTATCAGGTTCAAATTATTAATTGCATCAGTTATTTCTTGATTATGAATAGGCTAGGCCAATTCCTCTGCTAAGGTTGGATTTAATTATGGACAATTGAAATTACTTAAATATAACTGAAAATCCAATGGAGAAGGGGAGTCAGGAATGGAGGCATAAAGGGATGTATAAAAGCCAACAAATTCTGATATGATTTCTTCGGGGCCATTCTTAATTGAATTATCCTTTTCTGAAATGATAGAAACTATGTTTTTAGAAGTCTCAGTCTTTTTAAGTTTATTAGCCAACAACTTGCTGTTCCCCCCCACCAAGTCAATAAATTTCACTTATGTCTGAAGAATGATAAATTCTGCTTTTCTTTGGTTAAAGTGTAATATTCATCTTTATATTTAATTCCTGTATTATTTGTTCCAAATGTGACACAACTATGTTATTTTCTAGTTGTTCAATCTTTCAAAGTAAAAAATCTATGTTAGCTTGATTTAGTTTTTTCCATTTTGAAGCTAGTCTGATGAATTCACTCCTGATACAACACTTGCAAGCAGACCAAACCAAGTAAATATTTGCTAATGATGGTAAATTAGATTCCATAAATTTAGTAATAAGCTGGTTAACATGTTTAATATTAAAATCTTCTTTTGAGAGCTGACTGTTAAGACGCCAAATGGATTGTTTTGTGAATACTGAGTCTAAAACATGTACCATCCACACAAGTGAATGATCAGATAAAGTTTTAGCTGTAATTTGAGTATCAATTAAACATGATATAAGGAGTTTACTAATTAGAAAATAATCAATTATCATGTATGAATTACGCACTGGAGAGAAAAAAAGAATATTTTTTTACAGTTTGGGTTTGTTGTTCTCCGTGGCTCAACAAGGTTAAAAAGATCTAGAAATTCTTTCAAATCCCTGTTGTCCACATTTAATCTTACTCTTAAATTTCAAGACTTATCAAGATGAGGGTCTACAGATAGGTTCCAGTGACCCCCCAGAATCATCTGATGTTAAGAAAAATGTGATAAAGTGACTGCCAGCTGCATCAAGAAGGCTACAGTGTCTGAATTTGGTCCATAAATGGAACCTAGAAAAATTATTTATATTATTAAAGAGCAGCTGATGCCTTCAGGAGAACTTTTCCAAAACATAATATTTAGATGCAGTCCAGCTTGTATTTCACATTAGTTCTGTATTCTTCCTCCCCATTATTTATTACTGAAGTCATTTGCATGAAAACAGGATCTTTGCTTCTGAAGAGTTCATCTATTCCTATTGCTGTTTCCCTACCTGAAGGCATAATACATTGCTTGTGACATCACAGTTACTCCCATGGCAACAGACTGTGATGTCATAACAGAGGATTATGACTTGAAGTAGGGAGTCAGCTATAGAGGTAGATGAACCCTGAGGGATAAAGATAATGCATTCATCCAAATGTCCTTAATTAACAAATACTGGGATGGAGGAATCTTTAGAATATATATGGAATGGAAGCTGAACTGTACCTAATTATTATATTTTTCAAAGTTTTTTTTAAGGCATCAGCAGCTTTTTAAGCAGGCCAGCAACTAAAATATATCTACCCTCCGGATCAGCAACAATTTGACTTTGTGTAAAGCTAAGTGACTTACTAATCAGGAGGGCAACCCCTTTTTTAGAAGTGGTATTACCAGCCCCATGCATACACTATATTATAATCCAATTTTGTTAGCAAAATCAAGCAGCATTTTGTATACCATGGAAATATACCTACACTTTGCTCTCATTCTGGTCACCCAGAATAACTGGTCCTTCCAGTTGGTCAGGTCTTGGGAATGGACTATATTTGACCCTGACAGCAAGTAGTGTCTGACCTGCAGGAACCTATAAAAGTCCCCGCTGAGTATGAAACATTCTCTTGAGATGGTGAAATGAGACCCAAGTTCCCCTGGTAAGCAATTGCCTATACCGTGTAATGGATTGTTGATGCCATGCAAGGAATCCCATGTCTGATTTATGGGGTGCAAATTCCAGACCCCCAATTATAGGAGTCAGTGCGCCAGTCTCATTAGGTGGCTTGGTCAGGGACCTGATTGTAAGAACAACTTTCAGTGACAGATCCATCCAGGGATTAAAGATCTACTGTAGCACTGAAGGTGTAAGTTTATCTTATGGGAGGGTTTACAGTGTTGCTGGTAGGGTGGCCTGGTTTTCTAATACATACCAGCCTGACTCAAATTGCTCCTTATCCATTGTTATCACTTGTGAGGCCTAGATAGCCAGATAGTACAACTGGGTGAGCTCAGGCACCATTTGTCCTTAGGGAGGGTTAAGGTATGAAACCCTGTTCATATTCTCTGCTAATGCCACATGAATTTCAACACCAAATTCATGAGCTGCTGCCAAAATGCTTATGGGATCATGATGCGGAGGGCTTGGAAAAAGAATGTCTACCTGGTAAGGACATTCATTTTTCAAATTTTAACAGCCTCTCATAATAGTGGAACATGCTCCAAGTCTGCATGTTCCTTGAAATTTCTTCTAGAAATGAGAGGTGATTCAATTTAAAAGATTGTCCCAATGCAGATGTTATTTTTATGCCCAGATACTGAAAGGTATTGAGGGTTGTCTATTAACAAGGGAATGTAGCCCTATACAGTGGAGCATGTCCCTGACAACACCATTGCCTCTGATTTTGTATACTTAATCTTGTCTCCTGAAATGACCCCAAATGCATCTAGTTATGTAAGTAAAGCTGGGATGCAGATGTGCAACTCTCATATGTAAAAGAGGGCATCAGCAGCATACAGGAAAATCTTTTGCTCCCTCTGCCCCACCTTGACTCCCTCTATTTCCCTGTTAGTCCTAACTGCCACCAGCAGTGGCTCAGTACAGAGCACAGAAAGGGGGAGAGGGCACCCCAGTCTGGTACTCCTGCACAAGAGGAACCTCAGTGACATCACTCCCTTTACTCTAACCATAACTTCCAGAAATGTACAGTGGGAGGATAAATAGGTCAAAAACTTAGAACCGAACCCCATTACCTCAAGTGTGCATTGAAGGAAGGCCCAGGCTACCCAGTCAAATGCCTTCTCAGCATCCCTCAAGATGGCAATCTGAAAATTCAGTTTAGATTGCTGAGAGTGAAGAACGTTAATGAGGTGTTGTATATTCCTCTTTGATATTTGTAATTCCCTGATCATTACAGTTATCTATCTGCTCCACAATATCCAATATATTTTTATAAATATTGTTCAAGGTCCTGAAGTACTGCAAACTGAGTTCTGAGCAACTTTATCTCCTCTTTACTCAGTAACATCTGTTCAAGTAAGATGGTATCTGCAGTGTGCTGATCTTTTATTGGTAGCAACACTCCCTTATTCAGATTAGTACATTTATATTCAGAGATGGGGGTTTCTGATGGGATCTTAAGATTTCCAGATTCATTTAGATATCCTTTATGCACTCAATCAGTTTAGTTAATATTATTGTAATTTGATAATTTATGTATGGCTTCCTCATCTTTGTGGTAAACTTTGCTGTCAAACACTGACTCCTCATCATACATTGGTAGAGATCTATATTGGAAATGTTAATTCAGAAGGACAGATTTTAGAAGGATGATGCAGGGCTTGCCTTCAGCCCTGCATCAAATCCTTGTGCTGCCACAGTTACAGCATTGCTGATTGCCACACCTGCACCCGATTTTATAATCTCAGGTGCAGTTGCAACAATCTGTACCCTCTTTACAGACAGAAATCCAGAAGTACACATGGGTACTTCACTTCAGTAGTAATAAGTCTTAAGTTTTCAGTCCAGGGCTAGTCTGGCAAATGACATCTCAAAGTACTGGAAAGGACTAGCCACTCCTGACAAAGATATGTTTTCAATATTTCTTGAAAATGTTTATTCATCCAATATAACATGGCCCCCAGATGCAAGTCCAATGTCCCCTCCACTCGAGCTTCCTCTGGGGATTAGGGCCTCCTAATGTTTCCTATCTCTGTTTATTTTTTTTTTATTTCTAGTCTGTTAGTTCTCACACCAGTCTATTTTCATATACATAAAAAGTTGCTCATAAGTAATGAATTTGGTCTTGATCAAACATGTTCTGCTCTCAGGACTTAGAGAAACCCTGCTTCCAAGAAAACGTACGAGCTGAAACTTTGATAAAATCAGCAGCAACACACAAAGCAGTGTGAACAGTTAATATTTTTTTGAGAGATAAACTCAGCAGCAACACACAGAGCAATGCAAGCACTTAATATTGTCCTGAGAGCAACGTATTTTCGCTCAAGACCAAATTCATTACTTATGAACAACTTTGAGTATATAAGAAAGTAGATTTGTGTGAGAATCGACAGACTAAAAAACAAAACAAAACAAAACAAACATCAACAACAACAACAAAAAACAGCAAAAGTAAACATTAGAATGCCCTTATCCCCTGAGGAAGCACACAGGGTTTGAAGCATCAGGCTTGCACCTGGCAGCCCATGTTATATTGGATGAATAAACATTCTCAAGAAATACCGAAAACACATCTTTATCTGGAGTGGCTAGTTCTTTCCAATATTTTGAGACCCCCTGCGTAGAACCAGCTGGTGCATTACACACATAATCTGGCAGTTTAGAGGAATAGTGCAGCAACCCGTCCCACCCCGTCCCCTCACTTAAACTTTCCAGATCTGGTGATTTTGTCTAACTTGTTGATAACAATATTAAAGGGCTAGTAGAAGCACATGTCAATGGTTGTGGGGACAACAGAGTAGAGGGATATACCACATCAAATCCTTTGATAGGGCAGGGAATTCCTCAGCATAATTTACTTCTTTAAATCAGGAATTTGTGTCTTTAGTAAAAGCCAAATTAGAGCAGTATTTCCAGCCTTTCCATTCTTCTTTACAAAACCATTTGTTCATTTTGGTTGTTTTATTTTTCCCTCTTTTTTGTTAATCTGTATCTTTTTTTCATTTTGGCTTTAATGTTCTTTTTAAGTCTCAGAGTTCCATTGGGCTGCCTTTCCATTCTTGTGTTACTAGTATTTCTTGTTGATAGCATAGCAAACAAATGTACAAAATAGTTCATACATATAACTTAAAAATAACAACTTAAAAAGAAATAGGAATTTCCGTAATGGCAAAGAGTATCTCAAAGTCCAGATTCAGTCTTAGGAAGTCCAGGTGTTTATCACCACACTGTTCAACACAGTGAAGCAGGTCTAAAATATAAGCTTCAAATGCAGCTAATTTTTCTGCTTTCTTGGTATAAAAATTAAAAGCCAGTTCCCAATGAGAAAAAGTGATACATTTCTGAAAAATAAAAATACAAACTAAACAGTGTCCATGAGTTGTACTACCACTTTTAGAAATAACGTTTAAAAAAGTCCTATTGCATAGCTACTAATAGCTTCAACTGTTTTGAATCTCAACAGTGCAACTAATGGTAGTCTGAAAAGTATAAACTTACAACATCTCAATGGCCATGGGATTCCAGGTTATACCAGTTACTGATTAAATAATAAATCAAGTGTGCAATGCTTTCTAAATGTTATTTCTGATGGAACTAAAAGAAGAAAATAGAAGAACAAATCATAAGCAACAATACATAAATACATAAAATTTCTGAAGTCCAAGGGAGAGACACAGCAAACTGTTTATACACAAGGTATCTGAAAAGGCTGGAACTCAGAAACTGAGTCAGTTTCATAAATCTCTTCTCCTTAGAGGGACTTTTCTCATTTAGTACTGTAAATTAACTTTTGTTTTTTTTAGATAACTTAAATTAGTTGTTAGGTGGTTAATTTAATAACTTTTGAACACAGTCCCCAGTTCTGTAGGGTCTTGTCATCTGAATTCAGAGCTTAACAAACCAGAGAGTCGCCTGATGAGAAGCCTTCAAAATCTAACAGGAATTCAATTTATCAAAACATTCTAAACTATAACTCAGGAAACATCAAAAGCTTCACATTTGTATATTACAGGCATATAAAAAGAGGATGGAAATGCACAATAGATGCCAGAAACAATGCAGTCTGAAAACCAATCTACACCCAGTGAACAGAATATCTCCCCAAAAAACTTGCACAGTTTCAAAACCTCACAGCAAAGTTGCAGAAGTTTTGTCAGTATAACCTGTCAAAACAGGGGTTACCAGGACCCATGTATTGTTTAAAATAGTGTTTCAGTGTTGTACTATAGGTGTTAGTTATATAGCTGAACTGAAAAGTAAGTGCCTATGTTTATTGTGTACTCAACTCATTACTTCCAATAGCTTTGTATGAAGTCCATACTATCGACTGCTAACCTGACACAAAATGGACACCAGGTGATCACAGTAATGGGGAAGTGTGTTGCCAAAGTGAACAGGAAGTATTTGCAGGAGTGTAACTGTCTTTGAATTTTAAATAAGTTGCTAAATAATTATCATGTTAGAATCAAGCCCATGACCGGCTTGTTGGGGACATGTACAAAGCTGTGATTACTGTGAATAATGCTGAGAGTGATTATTGCCAAACATGATTACTGACAAATAATATGACTGTCTGATTTTTTGGATAATTACCAGGCCCAAAATGGAAGCTGTGAAGCAGGGCTCTGGCTGCAGACCTTTCACTACCCTTTGCATGTGCACTGCTTTTGTAAATAAATTGCTGATGTTTTGCAATCAAAATTATGCTGAAGTGTTATGCCTTGTGCCCAAGTCATTGCTACAAGGGTAGAGTGTTTGATCAGCACAATTGCAACTGCTAATGCAACAGAATGAAGTTACGGGTTGAATGAATTATGGCCTACCTCAAGCTGCCATTTAAGGAAAATATTTGTGAATAGAGCAAATGCAGGTTGAGATCAATGTTTTAACAAAGTTGGCTTGGTTTATTCCTGAAGCCAAAGGACAAAGAACATAGTGGAGAGGAATGTGGAGGTGCTTTCTTAGCAAGCAGTAAGAGCAGTGGCAAGAAAAGCCCAGAGCCAGCAAAGACAAATCCTGGGACAAAATGAAGACCAGGGCTGTTGTAGCACGGGGACAATGAGCAGAAGAAAAAGGTAAGCTGTCTCCCTCAAGGGAGCATGGGTAGCATTGCCAAGGCAATTATTAATGGGGCATGAAGGGACTTTACAGAAGGTACCTTGGTAGGCCACAGCTGTAAGGCATGGGGAAAGCTACAGGCTTGGAACTGTACACTGTACAATGGTGCAATAGAAACACAGAAACATAGAAACTGATGACATATAAGGATCACTTGTCCCACCTAGTCTGCTCATTTTCCATACCTATTGTAATACCACAAACCCTCCTTGATCTCTGGTTTTATCCCCCTTTCCTGTTCACCAGCGTTCCCTTTTGTCTGTCCCATGCATTCTTGAATTCCATCACAGTTTGTCACTGTCACCTCTGCTGGGAGGCTGTTCCATGCATCCACCACTCTTTCAGTACTGAAGTACTTTCTCATGTTTTCCCTGTGTCTACCCTACTCCAGCTTCAGATCATGATCCCTTATTCTTGAACATCTTTTTCTCTGAAAAATGCTTCCCTCTTGCACCTCATTTATACCTTTGGGGTATTGGAAAGTCTCTATCATATACCCCTCTTCCTCCTTTCCTCCAGGGTGTACATATTGAAGTCCTTCAGCTTCTCCTCATAGGGATTTTGGTGCAGACCCTGCACCATTTTAGTTGCCCTGCTTTGGACCATCTCTACTCTGTTTACGTCCTTCCAGAGATGTGGCCTCCAGAACTGGACACAGTACTCTAGATGAGATTCCACCAATGATTTGTTCAGCAGTATCACCCACCTCCTTCTTTCTGCTGGTGATACCTCTCCCTATGCACCCTAACATCCCACTGGCTCTCCCCACTGCCTTGTCACACTGCTTGGCCACTTTTAGGTAATCAGATATGATTACTCCAAGGTCCCCATCCTCTTTGGTGGTAGCCAGTACTTTGCCTCCATCATGTACTCTGATCCTGGGTTTCTATGCCCTAAGTGCATGATTTTATACTTTTTCCCATTGAATCTTAGTTGCCATACTCTTAACCATGCCTTAGGCTTGTATAGATCTTTCTTCATTTTTTCCACCCCCCCATGGAGTGTCAACCCTATTGCAGATCTTTGTGTCATCTGCAAAAAGACATACCTTCCCTTCTAACCCCTCTGCAATGTAACTGATAAATCTTGGCAAACATTTCCACCAAGGTACCCCTAGATATGGGAGTCACATCTGAGGTTATTGCCTGCTCCATTCCTCTCCACATGGAATTGTAGTGGAGACAGCATGTGGTGGCTGGTGTGCTACATCAAGATATGTAGTTAGTAACTGTGCAATAGGCATATAGCAGCCCCAATCATCCAGTTGACAGGCCAGCAAAGGATACTAACAAGGCCAGGCATTAACGTCAAGGTCCCCAGCAGTAAGGGCTAGCTAGCAAACTAGATTAACTTTTACCCCCGCTTGTTCCCAGCCCTTCCTCAGCTCTTCTTGCCTCCTCCTCATCTTCTCCTCTTCTCTTTGGTGACCTTAGCCTTGGTGACTCCTTGCCTGTGACTCATCATTCACTGTTACAAGCCTCCACAATCCTCTGTAATCCTTTGTCCTCTGCCTGCCACCCACAGTCCTTGGTAACCCCAGCAATCCTCCTCCAGTGAGCCATAGATGTCAGGGTCTGGAAGGAAAGAAATGATAATGGCACTTGGACCCACCCTTGAAAATTAGTAAAAAAAAAACATATGGGAAAAACGCAAAAAAACTTGCGGCCAGCAAAAACTTTAAATTGCAGAAATGTAGTTTAATAACTCCTTCATGAACCATGTGGCAATGATGACATACCTGTAGTAAATACAGTCAAGCAGAATAATACTTTGCAGAGAGGTCCTCCCTGCTTAGCTCAGCAACTGTCAACCATCTTGCATTCAGAAGGTAGTAGTGGAAAATGCTATATCATATTCACTGGGATAGACGGATACAGAAATAATCATTTGTGGTGGAATGAAGTGAAAGGCTTTAAGAGCTCAATGCAGATGCATTTCAAATGTGATCAACATAATAGCTGCTGATATTAAGGTAACGGTAGGAAGAAATACAACAAACTTAGTAACTGAAGTTGCTACAGATCTGTCTTCCCGATGGTCTGGTAACTTCATTGAATTCCGAGTCTTTAACACTGAGGAGTAAAGAAAACAAGTGACATTGAAAGTCATGCTTTTTGGGCCATTTGACGAGACTCTTGAATAGTCATAGGGCAAAATGAAGAAAAATGAGAAAAGGAACCACACACTGAGCAACATAAAGCTTTTTGCCCAGCAAAATTATGAAAATAATTTGTTATTGAGTGCAGTCAAATTAACTCTGATATAAAATCAATAAAATGCAGCTGCTTTATCAGAGAAAGCTTCATACTATTCATAAAATGTACATCCATATTGTATAGTGATATTATTAATTAGGCAACGTTATACATCAAGTTCTTCTTGATGGGAAAGATACACTTCACAGAGAATGCCTCAATAAATATGAAAAGCAGCTGTGAATTTGGGGACAGTAGGTTCTTTCAAGAAGCAAGCATAATTTTTATTTTATTTCATGTTTATTCTTTAATTTACCTTCTGGTTGTAGTTCTCCTCTCCTCTCCTTACCCCCCTGCACAGACTTACTTGATGCATCAGCTTTTCTTCAAAGACTTCCCATCAACCACACAGACTGCTCCAACACTGCCTCCAAATTAGGCAGTCCCTGGCTGACCACAACCTAGTGGGACAAAGTCCCCCCAACCCCACCGTGGCCCTGAGGCTGTAGGGGTATGCCTGGGGCACACCAAAGCTCTGTGGCCCAGACAGTAGGTAGCCTGGCAGAGTGCACACTGGAACAGTGACATGGGCAGTTGGCAAGTGTCATTTACCAATTCAATGGTGATTTTTCCTTGAGATGGACACTACGTTTTCCATCTCACATCATAAGACAGAACAATGGCTATGCAGATTTTTGCTTATAGTCCAACTATAATATTTTGATCAGGTTTTTTTTAGTTAAAGTCCACATAAGGGAGTTTGAGCTTTGTCCTAGTTATCCTACAATAGGTGTCCTAGAATGTATTCTTTCCAATTATTAATGATATACATACGGTATAACAAGAGTTTCATCTCAATACAATATTATCAATAGCTTCAAAATCATACAGTTGTGACAGTAAAACAGCTCAGGTATTTCACAATGTGAGAATAAATACATTATAGAAATAAATGTTTTAACATTTTAACACACATTGGTTTTATAATAAAACCACTAGAGGGAACTTGTGTATAAAAAACTTTCACTGACCAAAATTGATAGCACATTCAGTACATGACATACTTGTGTGCATATTATTCAGTGTCACTTATCTGTCTGGTATTCTCAAACAAAGTTCAAGATGACAATACAGCTTAATACAGACTTTAAAAAAACAGCAGTTTAGCAGTATACATATCTCTACACAGATAAGAAATACAAAAATCACACATACACCCATAATGTAAATCATTATGAAAATTCAGGCTGGTTCTGCTTTAAGCAGAAATGCATGTTGCCAAAGGGCCTCTCATACAGTCTGCAAAAGGTGAAACAAAAGACACAGACACATATTTCTTCTTACACAGGACTAATCAGTATGCCTTATCTGTATCTTATGCCAGGAGAAAATGAGTCAGCCCTCATTGGTTCTTATAGGTTTGGGTCATGGTGGGCCCAAAATGAGAAAACAAGCTAAAAAGAAAAAGAACCTCAGCACAAAAGCACCAAGGCAAGAATTACCTAAAAAGGGCCTTGGCAAGAAAGCCAGATTTCCAAGAACTACAAAATCTCATATACCCACATAATGCAAAGCATCATGTGATGTATATACAAATTACCATGAACATTTAGGCTAACTCTGCTTTAAGCAGGCATGCGTGGTGCCAAAGAGCATCTCATACAATCTGCAAAAGGTGAAAACAAAAAGACATAGACACATGTTTTGTCCTACACATGACTCAGCATTGTGCCTTGTCTGTAAGCCCAGGGGGCTTTGCATTATGGGGGTATGTCTGATATTATATTTCTTGAAAATCTGGATTTGTTGGAAATGCCCTTTTTGGTCAACCCTTGCCTCAGTGCTTTTGTGCTGAGGTTCTTTGTCTTTTTTGGTTGCTTTTATTTTGGACCCACCATGACTCAACCCATAAGACCACATTAGGGCTAGCTCATTTTCCTCTGGGGTGAGATACAGACGAGACACACTGATGAGTTCAGTGTAGGACAAAACACATTTCTGTGTCTTCTGTTTTCACTCTTTACAGATTTGTATGAGAGGTCCTTTAGCACCATGCATTCCTGCTTAAAGCAGAACCAGCCTGAATTTTCATGGTGATTTGTAATTACTGTATATCCTATGGTGTATTGCATTATGGGGGTATGTTTGATTTTATTTAACCATGAAACCTGGCTTTGCTGTCAATGCCATTTTTGGGTAATCCTTGCTTCAGTGCTTTTGTACTGAGGTTCTTTGCATTTGTTTGCTTTATACGGATAAGCTGCAATAGCAAAGTCAATGTGAGAAAGGCAGGCAGGAGAAGTTAAATGCTTTTGAATCTGAGGCCTAAAATTCAAGTTTTCTATCATGACCAGAAAATGATGACCTTATATGGACCACAAACCCTGGTGATGTTATCAGGGCTGTGGTGAGTTGAGTCCTAATAACCAATCGAATGGGGTCTGGAGCATGTTGGGTCATAGTGTTCTGGAGGCATAGGTACATGTTACCCTAAATAGGTGTGTGTGTGTTCTTTTTTTTGGGGGGGGCAGAGTCCTGAAATAATTGACATGGAGCCATGAAGATGCTGACATGCTGATTCATAAGGTGTTGGGGCATGGAACTCTTGAAGTGTTGGGGCATGAAGCTCTCAGGTTGTTAGTGCATGTAGCTCTGAAAGTGTTGGGGCATGGATTCCTGAACTTGTTGGGACACATAACCCTGAACTTGTTGGGACACAAAAGCTCTGAAAGTGTTGGGGCAAAGAGCCTTGAAGATGTTGTGGCATGGAGGCTTATTGTGTTGGAGCATGGAACCCTGAATGTGTTGTAGTATGAATACTTGATTGTGTTGGGGCATGTAACCTTGAAGGTCTTCAAGTTATGAAGATGTTGGGGCACAGAACCCTGGAAATGTTGTGGATAAGGAGTGCTGAATGTGTTGGGGTGTGAACCCTAAAGGTGTTGTGGGATGGAGCCCTGAAAACATTTGGGAATTGAACCCTATAGATGTTGAGGCTTTGAATCCTGAAGGTGTTAGGGCACAGTGCCTTGAAGGTGTTGTGGCATGGAATCCTGATGGTGCTGGGGCATGGAGCCCTAAAGATATTGGGGCATGAAACCTTGATAATGTTGGAGAATGAAGCCTTGATGGTATTGGGATCAGTGGCCCATTCTCTCAAATAATAATATCCCTGGTGCTAGTGTCCCCCCTCCCTCTGATTGCCAAACCCTGCTTAAATAATAAAATCCATCGTGCTGGTTGTAACCCCCTTCCTTCGACTGCCAGCCAGGAAGTAAAATAAAGATGAACTCCCTTGCATCCAGTGGTCTCCCCCATGGCACCGGGCATACCCCCCACTCACCTTAACATTATTCATGGTGCTGCAGGAGCATAAGGTGACCAGCACAGCCTTTCTTACACCTCCACAACTGGCCACTGTATGTACAGGTAATGGGTGTGCCTCTTATTTATTGGACCTTTTCCTTTATAGGAAAGGGTATTGTGCTCCCCCAGTGGCCAACCGACTTGGTGGCAGCAGCTAGGGTTGCCCAAATTTAAGTTGGGATTTTGTTTGGCACTATTTGCACTGCACAATAGGATAATTCTAAACCCTTTTGCACAGCACAATGCCACTGAATATGAGGCAGTGTGCATATTCATGGCCATGCCTCTCTCCTTGCCCACACACATGCATTATGTTTTGCATGGGCACTAACCCGCTTTGCCCACATAACAGCCCCCTTTGAATATAGGACTCCAGCACAAACCCCAGTTTCCTTGAGCAAAGACCTGTTAGCATCTGCACAAACTTTTGAAGATTGGGCCCCAGGTGTCTGAAGGGTTGTGAAAACAGGTAGCACAGTGCAGACTGAGTTCTGGAAGAGAACCCGTCTGTGACAGACTGGTTGGAAGTAGGAGGGATTTTTAACGGATTGTCAATAAAAAGATTAGCTGTCCAGTCACAGATCAGGATATACAAAGGGGATACTGTATATAGCACCATTTTTATTTTGTTGTTAAGTAAGAGTAGATAGCTAGAAGACACTTTGGCTGGGCCTTATAAAAAATGCACATTACCAAACCTTCAGAAGCTGTGCAAAAGAAGAGATTAGTCTTTGAGGATGGCCAGCCATAGGCAGAACTCATAGACATCCTCAAGAAAAGTGACATAGGAAATGTTGCAAAAGTGGCAGGTACTAGCCAAAGTTGTGAGAAAGAGGCTAAGGAGAGTGCAAGTGAGCCAGAGCCTAGAACTGGGCAGCAGACTAATTAAAAATGATATGGCTGGAGCTAGTCTTGTTTAAATGAAGGCTCAGGAGCAAGAGAAGCCACTCCAGTGTGAGTACCTGTTAGGAGAGGAATGAGGCAAACAGTACCAGAATGAGATCCGGAGATGAGAGAAGAGTGACAGCGAGAGAGGGGAGTGAGAAAGGCAATGCCAACACGAGGGAGATGGAGATTCTGTGCCAGAGGGCACCACCACAGACCATAAGTATTGACATCAGGGGGTTGACCCAAGAAGCCAAAAGTAATTCTTAAATGTTTGCCAAATATCAGGAGGGAGATGATCTGGATTTGTTTTTGAAAAACTTTGGAAGAATTTGTGGGCAATTTGAATTGGAAAGGGCTCCTTGTGCAACTCACCTTTTACCACTCCTTACAGGCAGGGCATTAGAAGCCTTCACCAGAATGGACAATGAGGATTGTATGGACTATAAAAAATGAAACATTTTTAAATGCTTTGAATTGACTCCTGAGGTATATAGACAACAAATAAGAGGGTTATGAAAGGCATCAGGAGATTGCTATTCTGAAATGTGTGTACCATACAACTAAGCAATCTTTTAGAGTAATGGTTAGAGGGTGCTAAGGCTGTAGTAAAAATGACTAAAGTAAGAAAAAAATATGTTTTGGGCAACTGAAAAAATAAAGAAAAATATAAGGGTAAAAGATACAGCAAGGAGGGAAACCAATAGATTAGCATACAATGAGGATTGTGACATTTTGATAAACGCTTAGAAATAGTTGTAAGAACTGATGAAAAGAGAAAAGACTAAATGCTATAAAACTAAGGCTGAACAGACTACTTTACCTACCCAGCTAGTTACTGGAAAATGTTAAAATGTTTTGAGGTGCACAAGATACCAGGAACAGGGGAACAGTTTACCAACACAGATGAATCGCCATAGAATCCTGTAACGATAGTAACGTTACTGAATTACTATGTTGTAATGTACCAGATATAAAAACTCCAGTAACAGTAGAAGAAATAAGCCACAAAGAAGAGTATGTTAGAAAAAAAGGAGTCACCTGACAAGGACTGTCCTGACTTTTGCTTTAGAATAGTTCAAAGTAAGGAAGTCCTGAAAGAACTGAAAAAGCTAAACATTAAGGGCCTGATTCTCAAAACTCCCAGTGCAGAGCAAGGGGTTTGCGCTACAAGGAAAGGTGCAAAGTGTCCCTTGTGCTAAAAGAAGCACTGGGAGTGATTCTCAAAGACAGTCTGTGCTGTCCACAGGCTGCCTGCACCAAACAGGACTTGCACTGCCTGTGTGCCACAAGATGGGCTGTGGTAAGGCACTAGGGGCTTGCGGCAGATGTAGACTGCCAAAGCTCCTTGATCAAGATTCTCAAAACTCACTCAGAGGGTGAATTTCTAAGTACCATTAGACCAGCCAGTACTTAGAAATTAGTTGAGCACTTTGTGGCAAGATCCCCTGCCCCAGTTCCGATCTTCCATTATAATAGATAACATTTCCCAGGAGTGTAGTGGCCCCCCCAAGCCCCGATCACCTGTTATAATTATGAAAAAAAAAATGGTAGTCTAGTTGCCCCCAAGCCCCGATCATTTGTTATAATTATTAAAAAATCCCTGGTAGTCTAGTGAGCTCCCCCAAGCCCCAATCTCTCATTATAAAAATTAAAATATCCCTGGTGGTCTTGTGGACCACTCTAGCCCTGATCCCCCATTACGTGAAATTCCAAAATACCTGGTGCTCTAGTGGACACCCCCAACCCCATAGTTCCCTACCACCTCACTCCTTCCATCCTGTAACTGAGCCAATGACTGGTACAGCCCACCACTCACCACCATGGCAGTCCGCTGACTGAACTCTGAATGAGCATGTACTTTACATAGTATACGCTCAGTGATTGACAGCAACTGTCAATCACTAAGCACATACTGTCCCCAGTACAAGACATTTTTATATACTTCATGCTCTCTGAAACTGAGTTCCCAATGTATAGATAACCTACAGTAAATTGGCAAGTCTGTGATCCATTTCTGAAGAGACAGGCTACTTAATTACAATATTTAAAGAAAGTTATTCTCAGCTGTGTCTAAAGGGATGGGCAGTTTGCCTTTTTGGTATACGGCACTGTACTGTGTGAACAGTGGCTCTGGTGGGACTCAGACCTAAAGATACCCTCAGTGAGAGTCATGCTGAGTGGTGGCAACATTCCAAGGTGATCATTCAGGTGTCTGAATGGTTATGAAAACTGGTAGCAGTGCTGACTGAGTTCTGGGAGTGAACCAGTCTGTGACATAAGCTAGAAAGGAGGTTGATCTCAATAAAATGGATTAGTTCTTGCTTGTCGTACTAAAAGTCATATGAATGACTGGGAACACAGTAGTAGAACATAAAATCTGGTACAGTTCTGAGCTGATAAACATCAGCCTTGAAAAAGCATCAAATACAATAGAAAAATAAATGCGGTTTGGTCTAGTGGTTAGAGCACCATCTTGGGAACTGGGAGGTCGCAAGCTCAAGCCCTGGTTGAACCAAACATACACTGTATTACCTTGCACAACTCATTTCACCTCTCAGTGCTCCTGTCTACCCAACTGCAGATATGGGTAGAAGAAGTACCCCACTGGAAATGAGATGCATCTTGTCTCAAAATGTGTGGAATCTGAGGGTGAATGTGTTTTGTCTCCATTTTGGCATGCTATGTGTCTTGCCTCATAATGTCTCACCTGGACTGCTCTGGGTAAAGAGCTTGAGAAATCTGATGTTTGATGTGAAAAACAGAGGTTATGTGACCATTAGTATGAAGGTAAGAGAAGCTGTGGGATTAGGTTGCAGAAATTTTCTGTTTTTGTACTGCTCTCCTCACCCTCACCTCCATACCTTATTGATTTAGACAAATATGTTGGAAAAAAGAGAAGAGGGGGCTGCCAAATGTTACAGTTTGAGCTGTCCAATGTGTCACTGTAATGTGTGGAGAATCATGTTAAAGGTAACCTGCAAGCTCCTAGACACTGTCAACTGTCGATGGTGCTATAAATATTGGTTTGCCTTCTGTATGAATGCATTTCTTTTAAATGAAAAAATGTCCCACAAATGAGATGAAGCAGGTGGGGATGGTTGAGTTCCCATTACTTTGCGCTATATCTTTTGTTTCCAAAATAGGTGCTAGTTGATTTGTTTATGCTGTTAGGCCAAAGTGCTGGGGATGAAGTTGACACCGCATTGACCTTTGATCATTAAGACCCGTGTAGATATAAAAGAGGTACAATTTACTGTAATTCCTTGTATTTTTTCCTGACCTTTACAATATAAAAATCTCAGACTATTCAGTAAAAGCTGCTGCCTTGCTTTTAAATGCTGCCATCCTTCCAGCTTCAGTGCTGTATTGATATGGCCTTGGAGCTCTGTTCACCCACTCATTATGTTTACTTTTGTATGGCTGTGAGAGGCATTTCTCAAGAAGTCAGTAGTTACAAAACACCATTAGACCTTCTATAAATTATTATCTTCTGCTGTACTGATGAGGCATTTTCACACTGCTACACAATTTATTTACACAGGAGACCAATTTATTTTGCTGCCTCTGTACTAACTGTTTCCATTGACATCCAGGTCTACCTTGAACAAGCTTTTGTGACAAGTTGCTTATTGAACTGCAACCGAGTATTGTCTGCTGCTAAACAAAGGCTTTATCCAATTATGAGACTTGGCACATTATTTTAGCTCTGAACTGTTATAAAAGCTTACTAAAATGGTCCATGTCTTTTTGCATTTGTTCCTTCAGAGTCTGCTTGTTGAACAATTTTGTTCTCAGCAGGTATTCTAATTTTGCTGTTTTACCATGTATGCAGAATAAAGATATGTAACTGAAGTGATTATTCTGATATTGGCAACTTCATCCAGTCAGCATCTCTGTTGTTTCAGCGCCTTAGCCTGTTGAAGGGGAAATTTTCTACAAGGGGCTGCTGACTAGTGGTGGGAAAAACTGTGAAATTCCATTTCCCCTGGAATGCTTCTTACTTTGCAATAGGCCTTTTCCACAGTGAAAACTGCAGAAACTGTAATTCTGTAGGTTACTGTATACTATCATGGAAAATCATGAAGATATTTTTCTTTGTATAAATCATTTGTTTTCCCCATGGAACACCGAAGTTTTCAACAAAACAGGGTTTCACGACCTTCTATGATTAATTTTGTTGAAACACCTGCTTGCATTTCATTACAGATGTACCCAGTTGCTTCCAAATGGTCCTTACAGAACTGTGAGGAGGAGTTGTTCTGCTGTTTGTAGTGTCAGTTATCTATTTAGTAAGTAGCAGTAATAAAATGTATTTATACAGTATAACACCATTAGGGCTATGAATGCCCTATTCACAAGGTGAACCTGTAAAACATACATTTAAAACAGTGTTATACACCACATAGCACATAACCAAAACTTATTACATTGAAGGAAATTAAATACATGCAATTTGATGCATCACAAAAAATACATGACCAATACTAGTTTCATAATAAGTAGAGACAGTCACTTGGACATACATATAATATTTGATCATAGTAAATATGCAATACTAATTCCAACAACTAATTTAAGTTACCTATTACCCTTTAACTATTTTGTGATAATTCCAGGTTTCTTAAATGTAATGGTGATGCATTCCAACTATTGGCAGCATTATACTCAAATGTCAGTTTACTAAAGTTATTTGTAATCTTAGGCTGTACCAAGTCCGTAGCTCCCTTTTTTTCCTCAAATTTAAACCATGATTGGGTTTATGTAATTTCCCTGTTATGTGTTGAGGTGTTTTATTCTTAAGCATACCCCAGACTAAACCTATCTAAATACCTTTTCTTCTTAGGTCGAGTGAGCTCCAACCCAATGCACTATACATTACACAATGACGAGTGCTATACTTGCACTTCAATACAAATCTTGACAGTCTATTGTGGATATGATCCAATTTTTCTAAATGTTGTTTGCTGGCATGCAAATCAATATGGCTCCCATAATCAACGACTGGCAAGATCAGTTGATTTGCTATTGTTAAATGAACATTCTTAGTTGTACAAATTGAAAACCACCTTGCTGCCCCAATACGTGTATTTATTTTCTTTATCAAATCTGAAATATGGTAATCAAAGGTGAGATGCTGATCAATGTAAACCCATAAATGTTTATAAGTCACTGTTTGACTTAAACTTTCCCCTCTTTTGTCTTTCTCTCCAACTGTGAACATTATTAGTTTAATGTTGACTGTTTCAAACCAAATAGCATAACTTGGATCTTTTTACTGTTTATGATCAGTCCCAGGGAAATGAAGCACTCCTGCATTGCCAAAAAATCAGTTTGCAATTTATTCTTGATCTCGCTGGGACATCCACATTCTGCCACCAGTACCGTATCATCCGCATATAACCAAATGAAGGAGTGCTCTATATGCCCTGGGAGACCACTAATGTATATAATAAACAATAATGGCCCCAGGATTGATCCCTGGGGCACTCCACGGGTTATAGGTAGAATATTTGACTTAAACCCATTTACGGTAACCACCTGTGTTCTTCCACTTAAATATGAACTAAACCATTGACAAGGTTCATCTGCCACTCCTATGTCTTTAAGTTTGCCCATCAAAATCCTATGATCCATCAGATCAAATTCTTTTGACAGGTCCACGTACACCGCACCCATGGACCTCGCCTTCATCAAAGGGGTGACAACTGTATACAAGAAGTCCGTGAGTATGGTGGCCATGGACAATTTGAAAACTATCCCTGAATACAGCAGTTTACACTGACCTTTTTTAACTTTTTATTTTATTGTTCAGTGTTATCATAGCTTAATACAGGGAGTTTATAAAATTATAGCCAAAAGTAGCTATTTTACAACTAGCTGTTAGATAAGAAATAAAGAAAAGAGTTATAAAAGAAGAAATTAAAAAGTATAATATTCTACAATGTTATGCTGCGATACACTAAAATTATGTTTAAGGAGAGGTTCACTCATTCTCAGTAAATCTCACTTTCAGTGTTCTTCAGTCATAACAAATAAATTCAGTTAAAGACTGGGAATATTCAAGTAACATATAAATGACATCTTTAAACAAAAAAATGAAGTATATTTCTCTTTGCTTCAAAGAATAAGCTAAAGCTGCCACAAGTAAAATAAATTAAAGCCTGTTACAGTATATATCTAATAAATCAAACAGCTGTTAGAGCTGTTTGGAATGAATACATATCTACAATAGATATAAAGAAACATGCTACCTAACACAGGTGAAATGGCATTGGCTTTCAGCAATCTAATTAAAAAAGGTGTTTATATGTCTCTTTGTGGTCCCATGTTAATTCTCTAGAGGATGCATCTCAGTAAGATCATTCATTGTATCTGTTTCCATAGACTCTTTCTGAGCCCATTTGCTCAACTCTTGTTTGCTGTTTCTCTAGTCATCTTGCAAGAAGAAACCCCCTCAGGCAGTCAGGGTGATAAACTATTTTTACCATGAAAATTAACAAGACATTTGGTGGGTAAGGGGTCAGTAAATGTAACACCAGTGTCCACAGATCATCTTCAAAAGCAAGGAAGCATTTTTCCATCTGTTGAGTCACAGGGCGAACATCTGGGAAGATGTGAAATTTCTCATTTCAGCAATAAAGAGACCCCTTATTCCTCACCTTTTGCCAACTATCTCTCAATCAGTATCAAAAACAAAACTAATTCCAACAGCGGGAATTCATCAATGATGCTTTACAATAAGCATCATCTTGCCAGAGTGAGGTGCCTCAGAGACAGAAATTTATGCTAATGTTAGAATTAGAATGTAAGTTTTCAGTGGGGAGATGGCAACATAGTTTTTTAGCTCTGCTCCCTCTCTCTTAACTGGATGTCTGATGATGGCAGCAGGAAGATGGCAGCATAGCTGATTAGCTTTGCTCTTCCCTCCTAACAGACTCCTCAAAATCAGTATATTTTCCATCAAAATTGCCTCCCATGGCAGTTCAATGTGAAAGAGGGAACAGACCTTTCAGATCACAGTCTGCGCAGCCACCAACACAGTCAGATGGCAAAGGATTTGCCTGCTCACAGACAGACTGCAGTCAGAGCTCATGACCAGTGAACACAGTAGGCCCTGGTTATGAAATAGATGCAGAGAAGGACTGTCTATCGAGGAGCCACTTTGAAACACTCCTCACTAAAATAAAAAAATTCCACAATGAGAATTGTGCAGAATTCAAGTGGTTGAACACACCACTTCAGCCCTTAGAGCAGCAGGTTCAAATGGTGAAGGAAAGGATAGGCTGGGTAGAGAATGGAACCACTCAACTCCTTAGGGTGATGGTGAGCCTTGTGGAGCAAAACGATCAACTCCAAGACAATTGCTTGGACCTGGAAGGTTGGTCAGGGAAGGGTAGCTTACACGTCTATGGTTTACCAGAAGGAGCAGAAATGGGCAAATTTACAGAATTTGTTATGAAGGACCTTTTGAGTGATGTGCTCTAGCTTCCTGCTACCATGTAATTTAATTTTGAAAGAGTACGTTGCACTCTTCAGCCTAAACCAACAAACCCACAAGAATGATCATGGTCTGTGTTCATGAAATTTAGCTAATTTAGGGATAAAGAGTAGATCTTGAAGAGAGCACAGCAACAAAAAAATGTAATGTACAATGCCGCACCACTGTAGTTTGATCAGGACTATCCCCAGATGTCCTCAGAAAGTGCCAAGCCTACATAGGAATGCTCCATACCCTCCAAAAACATCAAGTGTGGTTCCAAACACCATATCTTGCTTGCCTTAGGGTATTTTGGGAGATGGGAACAATGTTGTATAATGTCCCTGTTGAAACACTACAAGCGAAAGGGTGGACGGTGCCTCCTGCACCGACATTGAGACAGGACATCTGCCCTTACACAACAGACTGGCAAAAGGTTGCAAAACAAAGCCAGAGAATATGAGGTAAACAGGTGGCCAGGGTGACACTTCAGGAGATAAAGATGCTACTGCAGTCATTTTCAATACCAAACACCAGGCCATCGACTTCCTCACCCACTCCTCACAATGGTAGACTATAAGAACGTAGTGGAAAAAATCTACCAATATGGACTTCTTCCTTTATGGCTCTAAACGTGATCATGTAATGTACATGGGAGCCTTATAATTGTTCCTACAGAAACAGGTTACTAAGTTTGTCTGATTGCAACTTGTAGGACTGGTAGTGTCTCAACTAGAATATGCTAATAGGTCACCCCTTCAGCATGGTGGAGGGGCAAATGACATTTATGGATGTCCTCCCTTTTGCCTTTACTGATAGCCATCTGGCTACTCCAGCTGTTCCCTGCTGAAGCATTTCTTTTTTCCCATCCCCTATTGGGGTTTCTATATTGAGCGGTATGGGGTAACTATTCCATCTTACCCCAGGAGGAACACTCATCCCTTAGTTGGGTCTTTCCCTTCTGGATTTAGCTAGGTGTACCACTGATGCCTGAATTCCACAGAGGTTTTCCACATGAAGCTTTCTCCCTAGTAAGTACTATTCCTGCCCCTTATTTAGCATTGCTCCTGCTGAGCGCCAGGTGTACACTCACCGTCTTTTAGGGTGGTAAGAGTCAGGTTTGCTCCCTATGTTATATGTGTGTTTGTTCATAGTTTCCTGTTCTTTTTTGGTGTTACATACTGTTGATGCTCCCTTTCCTACTGTGTGCTTAGATTATAGTGTAAATTTGAAACACTGTTATTTCATGCATGGTCCCCCTAGACTGCCTCCCAACACGTGGGGAGACATAATGCCACTGCACTTTAGAAACAATTTGAGGAGTCCTATAAGGATTTAAACAAGGACAGAAACATAGAAACATAGAATTTGATGGCAGATAAGGACCGCTTGGCCCACCTAGTCTGCCCATTTTCTTACCTAACAAATGAGCTGCAGATCCTAGTTAACCAACAGCTTACTTCCTCCTACCCCCCACTAGGACTGCCTTATGCCTGTCCCATACATTCTTGAATTCTCCCACTGTTCTTGACTCCACGACCTCCTCAGGGAGGCTGTTCCATGCATCCACAACCCTCTCTGTGAAAAAATACTTCCTTACATTACCTCTGAGCAGTCCCCCCTCTATCTCCAAATTGTGCCCCCTTGTTCTTGCACATCTCTTTTTCCGAAAGATGCTACCCTCTTGGACTTTGTTGATTCCCTGAGGTACTTGAAAGTTTCTATCATGTCCCCTCTTTCCCTTCTTTCCTCAAGGGTATACATATTAAGCTCCTTTAGTCTTTCTTTGATGTCTTCTGGTGCAGACCCTGCACCATTTGGTTCCCTCCTCTGGACAGCCTCCACTCTGTGTATGTCTTTGCAGAGATGGGGTCTCCAGAACTGCACACGTACTCAGATGGGGTCTCACCAACTGTCTGTACAGAGGGATAACAACTTCCTGTTTCTACTATTGATGCCTCTTCCTATGCATCCCAGTATCCCCCCAGCCTTCCTTACTGCCTTCACATTGCTTGCCCACTGCTTAGTCATTTGATATAATTACCCCCAGGTCACTTTCCATTTTTATTGTTGTCAGTATCTCACCCCCCATTGTGTACACTTCCCTGGTTTTTGTTTCCCATGTGCATTACCTTGCAATTCTTTGCATTGAATCTGAGCTGCCATACATTTGACCATTCCTCCAACTGCCAAGCCCTTCTCATCCTTTCCACTCCATCTTGTGTATCAACCCTGTTGCAGATCTTTGTGTCGTCTGCAAAGAGACATACTTTTCCTTCAGTTCCTCTGCAATGTCACTTATAAAGACATTAAAAGGACCGGTCCCAGTACTGAACCTCCGGTACCCGCTAGTAACCCTCCTTTCTTCACTGTGTACTCCATTTACTACTACCCTTTGCGTCCTGTTGTCTAGCCACTTTTTATCCAGGCTACCACCTTGGGACCAACTCAAGGCTGGCTAACTTGTGTATTAATCTTTTGTGTGGGACTGTATCAAATGCCTTGCTAAAATCTAGGTAGGCCATGTTCACAGCCCTCCTGGTCTACTACTTTGGTCACCCAGTCAAAGAAATCTATTAGATTTGGTCTGACATGACCTTCCCATCGTGAATCCATGCTGCCTTAGGTCCTGTGCCCCACTGGCCTCTGGGTACTCAACAATTCTTTCCTTCAGAAGTGATTTCATCATTTTCCTACCACTGAGGTCAAACTAACTGGTCTGTAGTTTCCTGCCTCTGTCCTGCTCCCACTTTTGTGAAGAGGAATCACATCTGCCCTCCTCCAGTCCTCAGTACCACCCCATCCTCCCATGATTTGTTAAAGAGAGTAGTCAGCGGTGTCACTAGTTCTACCCTTAGTTCTTTTAGAATTCTTGGTGAATCCCATCAGGCCCCATTGCTTTGTCCACCTTCAATTTTATTAGTTCTTTCAGAACCCTTTCTTCTGTAAATGGACTGGTATCAACCCCCGTCTTCAGAGTGTTTCTCTTGTTTGGTTTAGGTAACTCTCCCTCCTCTTCCTTTGTGAATACTGAGCAGAAATATTTGTGCAGTATCCCTGCTTTTTCACTGTCACCCTCTACCCACATTCTCTCCCCTTTATTAAGCTTCAGTATCCCTCCTTTGGTCTTTCTTCACTCTCTAATGTACCTATAAAAGGTCTTATCCCCCTTCTTAACAGAATTGGCTATCCTTTCCTCGGTTTGGGCCTTTGCTATTCTGACTGCCTTCCCAGCCTCTTTCTGCTTTAACTGATAAAGTTCTCTGTCCTGCTCCTTCTGTGTTTCCTTATATTTCCTGAATGCTGTCCTTTCCTCCTTAATCTTCCCTGCCACCTCTTTTGAGAACCATAGCAGTTTTTTCCTTCATTGTGTTTTATTGATTTGCTTTACACAAAGGCTTGTTGCCTCTGTGATGGCTGTTTTTATCACTCCCCATTGTTCCTCCACCCCTCCTTCTTGCCTGTTTGCTAGTGCTTTTCTGAGGCACTCTCTCATGTTCCCAAAGTCAGCCCTCCTAAAGTCCAGTACTCTGCTGTGTTTATCGTGAACCACACTGTTTGGTGGTCGCTTGTTTCCAGATGGCTACCCACTTCTAAATCTGAGATTCTTTCTCCGTCCCCATTTGAGAGTACCAGGTCTAAGATTGCTCCCTCCTGAGTGGGTTCCAATACCAGCTGTCTGAGGCATGCCCCCTGTAGGGCATCAAGAATGACCCTGCTCTTGGGTGTGCCTGCAGCAAAGGTGCTCCAGTTAACATCTGGCATATTCAGGTCCCCCATCAACAATATCTCCCCTTTTTCTGCCATTCTAAGAAAGTCTTCTATCATTTCCTTGTCCATTCCCTCCCCCTGAGATGGGGGTCTGTATACAACCCCCATGCGGATTGTGGTGTCATTTCTTGTCTCCATGGTGACCCAGAGTGCCTCATCTGCTCCCTGTTTTCTCTTTATTCTGTTGCTTTGATCCCTTCCTTTACATGGAGAGCTACTCCTCCTCCTCTTTTACCCTCCCTGTCTCTCCTGTAGATTGTGTATCCTGGTATGTTGACATCCCAGTCATGGTTCTCTGTGTACCATGTTTCTGTGACTGCCTCAATATCCAGGCAACCCTCTTCCATCAATGCCACTAGTTCAGTGAGCTTGTTACACAGACTACGGGCATTGGTACTCATCACCCTCCACATTTTGATAGCCTTACCCCTTTTAGCCCCATTTCTGTCCTTACTGCTTTTGCCTTTTTTTTACATTTACCTCTGTTTTGCTCCCTAATAACTTCTCTACCTTGGTGTTTACCTCATTAATCACCATGTTTTGTGGGGGGAAGCTGGGATTTCCCTGCTCCTTTTCAGTGCCTCCCCCCTTAGCTAGTTTAAATGCTTGCCAATGAAGCATTTAAACCTCTCACCTAGGATCCTAGTTCCCTCCCGGACAGATGCAGACCATCTCACCAGTATAGGTCTGCATCCTCCAAGTGGCTCCCAGTCCCCAATGAAGCCAAAACCCTGGCGCCACACTAGTTTTCAACCACTCATTGAATTCCTGGTGAGGAGTGCCCTAGCATCTCCTTGCCATAGACAGGCAGCACCTCCAAAAGGTTACCGAGCGCTACTTGTCTAAGGCCCTCCCCAACTCTACAAACTCCTCTTGCACTGGTCTGATCCCATTCCTAGCCAGGTCATTTGTCCCTAGGTGGACAATGACATCCAGCTCCCTCCCTCATGCAGCTCCTCCCATGATCCTGAGGATTTGCTTCCTGTCCCTTCAAGCCATGGCGCCAGGAAGGCACCTTACCTCCCTCTCCCCTTCCTCTCCCATTTCTATCCCCTTAATGATTGAGTCCCCCACCAGGAGTTGTTTCTTTCCCCTGTGGGGTCCCATGCCACCCTCCTGTGGGTCTCCTTTGTGAAGGTTCCTAGCATCCTCCTTGGTCTCCACTGCAGGTGCCTCCATAGAGGAACCACTATCCACCAGAAGAGTGAATGAATTGTAGAGAGGAACAGCTGGAGGTATGCAACTCTGTTCCACCACCCTCTCCCTCCCTGAGCCCACCCTGGTCCAGCCTCTTCTCTTTCTTGGCAACCTCTGAGGTTGTGGCATTGGCCCTGGTGGTCCCTGGGTGAGGGAGGAGGTTTCACGAATCCTAGCCAGGTCAGCCTGGAGACAGGCAACCTCTCTCTCAGACCAGAGAGGTGCCTGCAAATAGGGCAGCATTGCAACCTCCAGAATGTCTCCTGGAACACTGCCGCCCCACAGCCATTGCACTGCACCACTCCTATCATGTCTTACTTTGTGTCCCCTCTACTGTTTCTCTGTATGCTTACTTTCTCCTCTCCTTACAACTCTCACCCTTCCTGTTCTGGGACAGCAACTTCCTATCTTCTTCAGTAGCCTCCTTCTTCCTTGCTCAATGTCAGACCACCAGCAGCTAGGGGGGAGAGTGAGCTACATTTTTCCTTTAGGGTTGACAAAACCAATGTTTCTCTATGATCCTTCACTTCCTACTGCCAAACAGGAAGTTCCTGTTGACAGTCAAATCCAGTGGCTATAAAAGTAGAACTGGCTTAGGGTGGGATGGAGGGCAATTAGAAAAAAGGCTAGCAACAGGAAGTTGTAATTTGAGTCACATGCTTTTATAGTGTCTAAGCCACACCCCCAATTAAGCTGTCTTTCCTCCTACTGGTTTAGCAAAGTCAGCTGATACAGTAAGCTTCCCAGCACAGAACACACACTGACTTTCTTTCTTTTCTTTCTTTTTTAGCCCTAAATAAGACCCCTTCTACTTCTAATAAAGTATCTGTCTACTTAATCTCAACAGACACCGACTACTGCTGAGATATAAGTTTTAAATTAATAAGAAAATGTAGTTTCTTTTAGTTAGCTGCTTTCTGCTCTACAAGCAAGGCTAGCAACAAGAAGCTGTAATTTGAGTCACCTGCTTTTATAGTGTCTAAGCCACACCCCCAATTAAGCTCTCTTTCCTTCTACTGGTTTAGCAAAGTCAGCTGATACACTAAGCTTCCAAGCACAGAACACACACTGACTTTCTTTCTTTTCTTTCTTTTTTTAACCCTAAATAAGACCCCTTCTACTTCTAATAAAGTATCTGTCTACTTAATCTCAACAGACACTGACTCCTGCTGAGATATAAGTTTTAAATTAGTAAGAAAATGTGGCTTCTTTTAGTTAGCTGCTTTCTGCTCTACAAGCAAGGCTAGCAACAGGAAGTTGTAATTTGAGTCACCTCATCCCTTATTTCATAATTGGCTTTAGACATGATAAATAACAGCAAAGAAATGTTAACTGTGGTTTATTTCCACAACGTAAATGGACTCAATAGTCCAGTGAAGCAGTCAAAAATATTGGCTACAATTGGTCAGAAGAAGCCAGTGTTCACACTGTTGTAAGAAACACATTTAACCAATGATAAACATGAGAAATTGACAAAATATGGATATACCACAGTGGTGGCATCATCTTACCACACTGGGAGAAGGAGAAGGGTGGTGGTACTTATCCCCTGCATCATCCCCTTTCAGGTTGCTCAGCAAGTCACCAACATGCAGGGCTGTCTGGTTATAGTAAAGGGGCACTACCTAGAACATGAAGTTACACTTGTGAGCCTTTACTTAACTCTTGGTTTCCATGTCCCAATTTGTTAAACATTTGTACAGTAAATGTGTAGCATCCCACACTAGCATAGTACTCCTAGGAAGTGGGACTTTAACTTTATTTTAGATAATAAGGATACAACCATTGCACCCCCCCCAGAGATACCCCATGCAAAAAGCCAGTAGATCCTTTCCAAAAGAGCTAGCTTGAGTTGACACCTATAGACACCTGTACCCTGCTAAAAGGGTGCACATCCACTTTTCTTCCCCACTTAATATGTGTACCAGGATAGACCATATTATATCACTGGGATGTGCCTATAGAATTAAGAAGTACACAGTACTCTCCATTCTTCTATCAGACCATGCCCACCAGTGTCAGGAGTTAGACCTAGGAATCAAAAGAGACCCATCTCTATGGAGATTCAGTAATTAAGTGCTGAATCTCCCAGAATTTCAGGAAATGGTACAGTCTAGGATCCCTCAGATAATAGCCGAAAATACTACTGAAGGTACAGTATAACCCCTGCAGTTTTGTGGGATACTTTAAAAGCAGTATTGAAGTGAGACATGGTGGCCTATATATTGCAAGGCTTAGGAAACAAAAGGAGGCAAAGCTAAAGGACTTGCATAATGAGCTCCACAACCTACAGCAATTTCATATACAAGGTGATACTTCAGTTCCACCTCAGATACGTAGGGTCAGACAGCAAATCTAGAAGATTTTAAATTTAAAGATGGAGATGGCACTTAGATTTCTCCAACACTGATACTATGAGAGGTGTCCCAAGGCTACTAGAATACTGGCTTACCACCTGCTGCAAAAAGTGGCACAGGTTGCAGTGACCAAATTAAACACCTGATCATGCACAGCTATGAAATGGATCCTTGTATGATCTTAAAGGCCTTCCAGGACTACTACACACATCTGTATGCTCTGGATACCCAGTGAAACCAGGTGGACATAGATGATCATTTGAAACCCTTAAAATTGCCCTCCCTGCCTCAACCACAACAACAGAATCTGCTAACCCCACTCTTCAGGCTGTCATGAAAACCCTTAAAACTAACAAACATCCCAGGCTAGATGGATACATGGGAGAATTTTGTAAGATATTCCAAGAGCCCCTCTGTGCACTGCTGCCATGCAAAGGAAAGGGATTCCAGCGGGGTAGAGTGGAGTAGGGGGGTAGGACTGAAATTGGCCTACAGGAGGAACATTGGGTTACATCTTTCCTGGGTTTCAGTATGGCCAAGATTGTATCATGTCTCCAGTGGGGTAGAGTGGAGTCTCCCCTGTAGGCCAATTTCAGTCCTTAATGTGGATTATAAGATCTTAACCACTGTAATGGCCAGGAGACTGGAGCCCCTAATGCCCTATCTTATCAATAAAGATCAGACAGACTTTGTGTCATCTAGGCAAACACAGGATATTATAAAGAGAATGCTATACACCTTACATCATACCGCCCAGTCAAGGGACCTGTTTCTGCTGTTAAACCTGGATGTGGAGAAAGCCTTCATGGCATGGCTTTTCCTGTTCAAAGATATGACTAATTTTGGAATTCTGATAGAATATGTGAGAGCTGAAGAAGCCCTATATTAGGTGCTACTAGCATATGTTAAGGTCAATGGACAGATATCCTCCACTTTTCCACTAAACAAAGGCACCAGACAGGGTTGTCCCCTTCTCCCTTACTCTTCTCAATATACCTTGAACTCTTAGCCTAAACCATATGTGAAGATCTGGGAATAATAGGCATACTTCTCAGAAGAAGAAGAATCAGCATTTATATAGCGCTTTTCATACACAGTGTATCCCAAAGTGCTTTTACAAGCAATGTTAGACTGGTAGTAAAGTGACTGAATGTGTAGTGGCAGCCATATCGCACATCAGCACCCACACACAGCCTGGACAATTGCATGAACCATTTTTTTATGGGAAGGGGAATGTTGGCCAGAACATAGGGAATGTCCTCTACTGTTTGAGAAGAATGCCCTGGGTTCTTTTACTTCCACCTGGACACCCACCAGGACAACACCAGGATGGGTAGAAGGGACCTCGGTTTAACGTCTCATCTGAAGTATGGCACACCCCAGCAGTACAGCACCCCCCCAATATGAGGGCAGTAATATGAGGCAGAAATTGGTCCTATATGCCATGGTGTGCCATCCTTCAGATGAGACATAATGAGGTCCCTTCTACCATTCTGCAGTTAGTCCTGGTGGGTGTCCAGGTAGGAAGTAAAAGAACCCAGGGCATTCTTTGGGTTCTTTTACTTCCACCTGGACACCCACCAGGACAACTCCAGGATGAGTAGAAGGGACCTTGGTTTAATGTCTCATCCAAAGGACGGCACACCCCAGAAGTACAGCACCCCCCAATACGAAGGCAGTAATATGAGGCAAAAATTGGTCCTATATGCCAGCGATTTACTTACTTACATTACAAAACCTGACCAATCATTGACACTATGGCAGATATTACAACGGTTTGGGCAACTGGCAGGCTACAACCTCAATACTTCCAAAACTGAGGTGTTGCAACTAAATTATACACCATTACTAGCCATCAGTACCCATTTTTAATTTAGATGGAATATGCCTCATTTAAATATTTGGACATACAAATAGCCCAGAACCATCAGACAATGTGCTCATGGAACTATGATGCCTTTACCCAAACTCTGTATAAGGATGTAGCAACCTGGAATGTTTTACCCCTCTCACTTATACAGAGAGTGGATAGTGTCCATATGAAACTACAGTCACACCTGCTCTATTTAGACCAAACGATACCCATAGCTCCACAACAGTCCTATTTTTGGCAGTGGAGTAAATTAATTTCTTGCTAGTTCTGGCAAGGAAAAAGACCACAAATATGCACGACAGTATTGCATCTCCCCAAGGTACATGGTGGTCTCTGTTTGCCCATCCTGCAGCTGTATAATTCAGCACTGCAACTGAGGACAGCATGCTATTGAATAACAAAAAGTCATGATGTGCACTGGAAAACCCTGGACTTAATGGAAAGAAATATCATACATTTCTCAAAGGTATTATTATCCTCCTCATGGCGGGGGGAGGGATTTCCAGTAGAAAATCTGTACACCACAACAATGCTTAATACGTGGTATAAAACTCTGGTGAGGGGTTCAGTAGCTGTCTTTAAATTTCTACTGATCTAACTTCCATACACACATTTTTCCCCCTGGTAGGATAGGTCAGGGCTTCAAGAGTTGGGAACTGCTAGGAATACAATGCATACTGCAGTTCCTACAGAGAAAAGAAGTCATGATCTTTGAAGACCAGAAAACAATGTATTCCCACAGTCCCATTTCTTTCTGTATCTGCAAGTCAGAGATTTCATGTGCCCCTTACTGAGGGCTTCTTTTAAGGATCAAGAAATCCTCCTGCTAATACAAATAATTATGTAGGCACTTGGAAAGGGACCTGGGGTAGTCATATCAGATGACCTAAAGGTAAGCAAGCAATGTAAGAAGGCAGTAAGGAGGGCTGGGGGGATACTGGGATGTATAGGGAGAGGCATCACCAGTAGAAAACAGGAAATTGTTATCTCTCTATACAGACAGTTAGTGAGACCCCATCTGGAGTACTGCATTCAGTTCTGGAGACCCCCATCTCTGCAAGGACTTAGACAGGATGGAGGCAGTCCAGAGGAGGGCAACTAAAATGGTGCAGAGTCTGCACCAGAAGCCATATGAAGAGAGACTATAGGAGCCTAATATGTATACCCTCAAGGAAAAGAGGGAGAGGTGGGACATGATAGAAATGTTCACATATCTCAAGGGAATCAACAAAGTCCAAGAGGGTAGCATCTTTCAGAAAAAGAGATGTACAAGAACAAGGGGCACAATTTGAAGATAGAGTAATGGCTCAGGGGCAATGTGAGGAAGTATTTTTTCATGGAGAGGGTGGTGGATGCATGGAACAGCCTTCCTGAGGTGGTTGTGGGGTCAAGAACAGTGGGAGAAATCAAGAATGCATGGAACAGACATAAGGCAATTCTGGTGTGGGTTAGGAAGAAGTAGGCTGTTGGTTAATTAGGATCTGCAGCTTATCCAATAGGTATGGAAATGGGCAGACTGGGTGGGCCAAGAGGTCCTTATCTGCTGTCAAAGTCTATGTTTCTATGATACTTAAAAGAAAAAGATTCACAAAACATTTGATTTACTGATTTTATCAGGCCTTGTTCCAGCTTTTGGGACATTCTGTACAGCATCTCAGACAAACATTTGAAAGTGACTTGGCAGTTGAAATTCCTGATCAGCAATGAGAGTACTGTTTGAAACATATACACAATGCTACTACTTCATAGATCTGTGAAAATATTATTTTTTTTGTATTTGTAGTAGTAATAGTAATTTTATTATTCGGTCATAGGCCATTACAAAGCGTGAACAAAATTTCATATAATTCACAACGAAGTCTAATCATCACACATCAACAATAAAATGTGCAACATTATCATTTTGATATTAAAAGTAACTTCCATTATACAGATAATAAGTAAAATACACACTTTTATCACAATAAAATTGGTCCTTGGCAAAAGTAGGTACTTATTCACATTTCTTACATATAACTGAGATAGCTCTAAAATAACCAGCTACTCGATTAATTACAAATTCATCTTACACAGACAGCATAATCTCTAACAAAGTGATTTTATCCCTAGATCCAATTTCTGACCATATAGGGAATAACCAATAGGCCCATGGTTTGGTGTACCAGGGACAGGCGAATATCACATGAGCTATGTCCTCTGTTTCTTGACATGTGCAACCTCAGCAGTTGGCCTTTGGCTCATCCAGCTTCCTGTATCTCACTTTTAATACATTGTTTTTGAATAGTTTTATTCTGTATCTAGTATATATATTTCTTAGGTCAACATCTGTAAGCACATCCAAATAGTATCTATAGGAATGTAAGTTATTGTTTTGAACCAACTTGGGTGCTATCCTTAGTTTTGCTATGGCTTCACAGTCTTTTCCCTTGGAATAATTTATAATTTTCTTTGTACAGTATGATTTATATTTCAGGCTAACTGTAATACCTTTATCGAGATACCCTTTTAAATATTGAAGACCATATTCATGTAAGACATTATCAAGATATTTATACCAATTTGATTGGTTACATTCCAGGCTGATCCATTTCTTTTTTTTTCCATTAAACATTCATAGATCTGGGAAAAATATTCTTGGAAAATGGTAGTCCTTTTTTTATAACTCCAGATAGACAAGCCAAATATCATATGTCCCACGATGCCTCCTGCTGAAGGCAATGTGGACATACAAAAGTCATGCAGGGCCTAATCTTATATAACTGCCCAATACTGGGGCCCTTTTATCGTGTATTACAAGAAAACCTGCATGAGTATCTGGGAGAGGATATTGAACTAACTGCGCCGGTGGTTTTCCTTCTAGAAGCCCCAGAGGGATACAGAGATCCAGAAACCAGGAAATTATACTGGCGCGGTTGCGCCAGTATAGTTAGGGTTTGTGGGGCAGTTTAATATTAAACCTCAAACTTTTCCCTTTAATAACTTTGGAACTGATGAAGGGGATTTACAAAATATTTGGCATGCTTTGCAGCTAGGGGAAGGTCTCTTGACATGCCAAATTCTGTTTCAATCCCTTTTGTAGTTTTTGAGATACAGGGCCAGATATTCAAAACTTTGTGCTGGGCAAAAACCGTTTGCACAGGTTTATCATGGGATTAGCGCAGGTCTGCTATACTCAAAAGGCCAAATAGCATGGGCAAACTGCATTAGCGCTGGGCAAAATCATAATGTATGCAAGTGGCAAACTGACATAAATACAGGCGCAATGCTATATTCAGCTACCAGCGCCGCGCTAAGTGGTTTTGCATGACTTAGTGCACAAAACCGCCCAGTAAAAGCTTGTCTTAACCCCAGGCAATCAGCTTTGCGTGGTATTTGTGCGGCTTTTGCATGGCTTTGTGTGACCCTAATAAATAAATATGAAACATAGACAAAGCCAAACATTGAGGAAACATGCTGCTAACTGATGGCATCACAACGATGCCATCATCTGCCACCAGTCCCAGCCATGCCAGGCAGTAAGTGGTGACCCTGCTGCCAGTGGACAGCATGGCAGTGTGGCCATACAACACACAACTGCTGACCACTCTTCTGTGGACACCAACAGATGGCCAGCACACACATGCAGCACTGTGGGCATGGAGGATGTTGAGGGGAGAGTGTATGGGTGGCCAGGCTGTGCCACAGACCAGGTGTGGCCACATGGCTGAGACACATCATGCAGTGCACATGGGCCAGTATTGGGAATACTCCAACACCAGTGTGCCTTTCTGATAATATATGCCCCCCCCCTGCCACATACCACACAGCTGTACAACTGCCACAGCCTACAAAACTGGACATGTATATGTCACTGTGAGCATCCCATGCCAGAGGTGCAGCATCTGTGGGTCACACAACAGCGTAACAGTAATGTCCATTGTCAGCAAACACCTGCAGGTTGGGCATCTCACTGTGTATAGTGCAGTCATCATCACTGCCCTACACACCATAGGCATTGCTGTGTCCACACACTACTGGCCCCCTTGCTACTGTAGTGTCTGCTGTGCACTGTAACTTGACCTACAGTGTGACAGTTGCATGTAGCACCACCACAGTCTGTGCCTATGCCATGTTGTAGCTGCAAGCAGCAGCACATGTGAAAGTACAGTGTTCAAAACTGTATAATATTCCCCAAACTGTTTGCGCAGTGCTAACACGTTTGCATGGGTTTAGCGCAGGGCTAAACCATTTGCCCGGTGCAAACTACATGCAAATCAGGGCATAATGAGATGCTAATTTGGATGTTTGCCCAGAGATTACCTAAGTACTGTAGGCTGATTTACATGTCACTTTTGAATATGGCAAAGTTTAGTGCTGGGCTAACGGTTTAGCTCTGGGCTAAACCTGCGCAAATGTGTTAGCGCTGTGCAAACAGTTCGGGGAATATTTTACAGTTTTGCACACTGTACTTTCACATACACTGCTGCCTGCAGCTGTACTGGGTCCACCCATTTGCTGGCACACACATTGGCCACATAGTTCACCTCTACCTACCTTCACATCTCTGTGCACTGTGTTGCTGTTGTGGTTTGCACTTCCTGGTTGCCATATTCAGAGCTGTCTTATTCCAGGGCTAAGTTTGCCCTGCACTCCCAGCCCAGTTTGCCCGGCCTCATTCCCATGCTATATTCAGAAGCTGTTTGCCCTGGGCTATTCCTTTTGAATATGGCTTGCTTTGTGCTCCAGGCTAAGTTTGCCAGCCAGGCAGTGCTAATTTAGCCCCGGGTCAAAGTTTTGAATATCTGGCCCACAGAGTGTTGAAAAAACAGAGGGTTTTGCTCTTTTGGCTGTTTTTTTTCTCACTTGTATCTCAAAAATGGGTTACTGATGTTGCCTGAAATTTTCAGTGTAGAAACCCTTAGCCTCACAGGTGTACCTTTTGAAGATTTGGTGGAAAAATATTAATCCGTTGCAGAGTTATGACATGTTGAATTTCCCATCATGTTCTATGGGAAAAAATAAATGTCAGGCACAAAATAGGATCTTGCTTGGGGGAGGAGCTGTTGGAAGATGGATTGTGCATCAAACAAGGATTCTATTGCAGGTGATAGATGCATGCTGTATCGAAGTAAAATGAGAAATCCTGGTTCGGAGTAGAAACCAGAATAGCAACACTAGCACTGTATAGGCACACATCCATCACGGGGATCTCTGCTAGATGCCAGTATATTGGTGTCCCCACACAAACTCATCTCCAGTACAATACTTTATTTTTTTTATCCCTGACCCTAGAGACAAACAGTGAGAAAGTGAGCAAATGAGAAAGGGATACAAGAGTGTTTAATGCAAATGTGCTGCAGTGCTGTATTGCCAAGTATGTCACAATTTTCTCCGATACAGTACATACCTACCATCAGTACAGTATTCACTGCCTACTGAGATGAAATTGAATTTGCAACCACCATTGTACTAGTGTGGCAGTATACCCTACACATCATCTGCAGTTTTATTGCTAGATATTCTCTACAATAAGTGACAGCCCATGCCCACCACCTGACCCCAAATTCAGAAATCTCCCATAGCCTTCAATACACATAGGCATAACTCACAGACTGTGCAGTCCCACCTACCACCCTCATTCCCTGGTACACCTTTATTATAAATAAATAAATCCCTCCCACTCCCTCCCTCTGTGCAATCCCACCTGCCACCTTTGTTCCCTGGTCCCCGATCCATGTAAATAAATTACCCTTCCTCTCCCTTCCTCGGTGCAGTCCCACCTGCTACCCTTGTAGCCCAGTCCCCCTTTCTTATACATAAATAAATCCCTCCCACTCCCTCCCTCTGTGCAGTCCCACCCACCACCCTCATTCCCTGGTCCATGTAAAAAACAATTACACTCCCTCTCCCTTCCTCTATGCAGTCCCACCCTCCACCCTCATTCCACGGTACACCTTTCTTATAAATAAATCCTCCGCTCCCTCCCTCTGTGCAATCCCACCCACCACCCTCGTTCCCTGGTCCAGGTAAATAAATTACTCTCCCTATACCTCCCTCTATGCAGTCCCACCCGCCACCTTTGTAGTCCTAGTCCAGTCCCCATTTCTTATACATATATAAATCCCTCCCTCTCCCTCCCTCTGTGCAGTCCCACCCACCACCCTTGTAGTCCATTCCCCCTTTCTTATACATACTATATATAAATCCCTCCCGCTCCCTCCCTTTGTGCAGTACCACCCACCACCCTACACCCCCCTTACCCATACTTACCTCCGAAGGTCAGAAGCACCCATTTTCTCTGGACCAGGACACGTCTGCACTCTTCAAAACCGAATTGCAAACTGAGGAATCAAGGTAAGTGCTGTATAATGGCACTCAATGGGAGTTTCAACTTAGGTTGATATTTAATCTATTTTTAGGAATTGTTTTACCAAATTTTCAACATGGGGTTCTTGGGACCCCACCTCATGAACACTGTCATTGTCATCTTGGTAATTGGACCCAGAAGGTGATTTTACGGTCCCTGCATGGAATCACCTTTCAGGACAGATTAATGGAATGACAGTGTCACTGGTCACTAGGTCAGGTCCCAAAAAGTCCACGTTGAAAATCTGGTATGAAAATTCAAAAAAATTACTGCGTTACGAGGGTGCATTGAGCAGGTTCTATGCACGCTCGTAACTTCATCACTTTTTTATATTTTCACTCCACATTTTCAACATTGCCATTTTTTCATGCCTCCTTATGAACAGTACAGCTGTCATTTTTCAAATCCTGCCTGAAACATTTTCACACCTGCGGTGCAGAATGGTGCAGTCGCTGTGTGAAATCAACTTTTTGGATGGATTAACAAAATCACTGTTCATGAGGAGATGTCCCAAAAAGCCCATGTTGAAAAGATGGTGAACAAAGTCTGGAACATGTATAATATCTTACACCAAACACAAATAACATTACTAAAGAGGGTGGCTACATGTTCAATTGGTACACCATTGAGGGAGAAACGGTGAAAACAATCTATCATTTTATAAGCACCAAGTTCACAAAGTACCTAGCCCTGGTAGCAGCACGCCTGAGAAGACAAGATGTGGTGGGTTTTCCCAACCTAGATGACTGGCTAGTTTTAGGAAAAACATATCAAGAGGTAAGGTGTTCTATCCAAAAGGTAAAAAGCACCCTTGAGAACCTAGGGTTCATGATAAATCTGCAGAAATCCCAGACAGAACCAGTTTAGGTGCTGGACTTCTTAAGTGCACCACTGGATATCCTGCCAGGGAAGACCTTCCTTCCATGAAAGGGGAATCAAAACTGATTGCTGCTGCAGAATTGTTCACACTGTGCCACCCAAGATGGCGTCTCCTGCAGTTACCAGGCCACATAGTCTCATCCACAGCAGTGGTGCCATCGGCCAGATTTCAAATGAGTGACCTCTTTTAAATATTTGGGTGTATGGCTCGACCAACACCTAAACTTTTCTGATCATATTGATACAATTCTGCAAAAATTGAGCCCCAAGCTTGGTGCCTTTTACAGAAACTGCAGTTCATTACCACTACCGGTTAGGAGTGAACTTGTTCAAAAAATGATTCTCCACATTATCGACTATGGTGACATTGTCTACAGTGCTGCTGCCAAGTCTTCCCTTGCTAGACTGGATTCCCTCTTCAATGTCTTCTGCTGTTTTGCCCTCGACTCCCCCACCTGCACTCATCACTGCAGTCTATATCACTCTCTAGGGCTGCCTTCCCTGGAGAGCAGGAACCTTTTTCACTGTGCCAAGTTTACTGCCGATTTCTGGTTTGAGTCCCTCCCCTCTTACTTCTCCTCATCTCTCTCTGTACTCCGCCTCCCACCTCCCACTTTCTTAGGTCCTCAGATTCCTGTACTCTTGCCATCCCCTGTTGCCATACCTACATAGGTCAGGAAGCCTTCTCCTTCCGTTTCTCCAAACTCTGGAACTCACTTCGTCCTCTGATCTGACTCTCTTCATCCCCATCATCCCCCCACAAAGCTCTACTCAACTTTTACTCCCCTAGCTGCTCCTGCCCATAGCTCCCTTTTAAATCCATGCTCCCGCTCCTCACTCTCGCCAGGTAGCCCTCCATTCTGTCGGTTCTCTACCCCATCCCCCACTCAACCTTAGGTACCCGCTGTCTTCATCTCTCTTACCTCCCCCCCCCCATCTCCAGTACCCTGGTCCTGCTCACCTTGCAGTATTTCCCAAGCACCTTGAAGTGGGTTTCTGGTTCAGGTATCCTCATCCCTACTCCCTCCCCTCCCACCCCTCTCTAACTGGTCTGCTCTGCAGTTAACAAAGCTTGACTCCCAACTCTAGGCACTTCTAAATATTCCTTGTTTGCTCTGACCTGGCCTCCTGATCTCTAGACCCTTAACTACAACACATAGTTCTTCAACTTTGTGTTACTAATATCTAGGCCTCTGGTCATTGAATTACACGATATTAGTCTGAAATGATGCATGTTGAAGATTTTATACCTTTTTGTTGATATTGCATAGTATGCTTGCATTCCTTACTCATCTATTGTACCCCCTTCCTGGGACGCTTCTGGAAATGAGCTGCTCGTTCAGCTCATGTTGTCTTTCCTGGTGAAACATTTTATAAATGAATAAATAAATCAACATTCAGTATCGCCTCAGGGGCTACTGATCTCAAAGGTGGGATTCATTGTTCAAGCTAGTGCCTGTCGCAAAAACCTTTGTTTGGGCACTAGAGTGGTGGAAAGAGGAATGCAACCCCAGGAAGGGCATTCCCTTCCTCCAGCAATATCCAACAAGCATCCTCACAACAGATGCTTCCCTTCTAGGGTGGGGCACCCACCTAGAGAATCTCACAGTAAGCATCTGGAGCCCACAGGAGACTCAGGACCACATTAATCTCCTAGAGCTCAGTGCAATATTGCTGGCAATGAAATCCTTCTCCTTCCATCTGCAAGGTCAGTCTGTTCATGTACAGGCAGACAAAACCACAATAATGTATTACATAACCAGGTAAGGAGGAACAAGATCCTCAAAACTGCACAGAAGCCATGAGGATCTTGAATCTAACTTACTCCTTAGATGTAGAGATTTCTGTTGTACATCTAGCAGGCAAGGACAATGTCCTGACAGACTCATTAAGCAGACTCAGCCAGGGAAACTACGTGTGGACCTTGAACCAGCAAGTGCTGCTCTCAGTCTTCAGAAGATGGGGCCCTCCAGAAGTAGATCTATTTGTCTCTTGGGAGAATAATCAGCTCCCACAGTTTTGTTGCAGGCCACTAGCAATGACTGCAGTCCCAGGGGACTCCCTAGTTCTGGACTGGACAGGGAGGTTCCTGTATGCCTTCCTATCAGTCCCACTCATACAGAGTGTGCTCATAAAGCTGAGGAAGGAACCAGCAACAATGATCTTGATAGTTCTGGACTGAGCCAGGCAGGCCTGGTACTCAGTGCTCCTGATCCTGTCCAGCAGGATTCCAATCAACCAGCCACTGAGATACAACCTGTTGACTCTGTTTCAGAATAACATTCCCACACCACACAGCATAACAGCTGATGGCATGGTTCTTGAGGAGCTAGAACTCTCTAGTTTGAATCTGTCAGAGGAGGTGCTGAGAATGCTGAAATTTGCAAGAAAACCAGCAACAAGACAAGCATACTCCTTTAAGTGGAAGAGCCGGGAAGATAATCCCAGTGCAGCTGGGGCTGCCCATAGTTCTAGTCTACAGTACTTGGCACACTTACAGTCCTTAGGTCTGAGGCCTTCAACCGTAAAGGTATATCTGGCAGCGGTGACAGCCTATGCCTCAGCAGGCAAAGACAAGTCATTGGCCTCACAACTTTTTTTAAAAGGTTCATTAAGAGCCTTGATTACTTATATCCCCCCTGTAAGGGACCCAGTCCTTCCATGGGCCCTAAATATCTGCCTTGCCCAGCTGATGGAGGCACCCTTTGAGCCCTATGAAAACTGCTGATTTAAAATACATCACATGGAATACAGTTTCCCTGATTGCCATGACATTTGCTGGGAGGATAAGCGAACTGCAAGCCTACTGTATGGATACAAACTACATATGAAAATAGGAGAAAAATATCTTGCAGTCTACCTTGTCTGCTCAAGCTTGCAGACCTCTCAGTGTCTATTGAGTGATCTGCCCCCCTTCCTGCAATCCACTCCTCCTTCCTCCTCGACATCCACCATTCCCAGCACATTCTCCCCTCTCTATGCAGTTTTCCCTTTTATCCTATCCCACCCCCTCTTGACACTATCTGCAGTCTTCAGGGAGATTGCTTCCTCCAGCAAGTCATTCCACTTTGCCACCACCCTTTCAGTAAAAAAGTGCCTCCCTATTTCCATCTTGAAATGCCAGCCCACCCCAAGTTTGAGGCAGTGCCCCCTGGTGGTCTAAAGTTAAATAGACCCTCAGAGTTCACTTTTTTGAAACCCTTAAGGTATTTATTGGTTTCAATCATGTCACCCTTCTCTGTTCTATTCTCGGGGGAGTATATGTTGAAATCCCTAAGTCTCTTCTCTTAGGGCCTACAATGTTGTCCCTGGATCATCTTGGCCACCCTTCTCCACACTGTCTCCAGTAAGTTGATGTTTTTCTTCAGATAAGGGCTTTGGTACTGCACACTGTACTGCAAATGTGGCCTAACCGGTGACCTGTACATGACAGGATGGTTTCCGCCTCTCTACTGGTGATACCCCTGACTATACATCCTAGCATCTTAGTTGCCTTGGCATCTGCCCTCTTGCAGTGTGCTGAGAGCTGTTTGTGACTCATTATGATCATACCAAAGACTTTTTCCTCCACTGACTTGTTGACCTGCAACCCCCCAGCCAATATATGGTCTCTGGGTTCTTCACCCCTAAGTGCATGACCTTACACTTTCTGGCATTGAAACCCTGTTGCACTAGATGTCTGGAAACTGTAATACCATCTATAGTACACATGGATTAAGTCGATTTTGTGAGGGGGAGGGAAGGATTAAGATAATATAGGATGTACAAAACAGATCATATATCACCTTAATCAGACATCTCAGCCTGCCATCTTAATGACTTTAGATGCCAAAAAGGCTTTTAATCAGTCTTGTTTGAGGTCCTTGCTGGGTTTGGCTTTTCACCCCAGTTTCAGTCTAATTTCCATCCTATACAAATCCCCTAAAGTGTATGTATGGGCAAATGGGCACTTCTCCCAGGAACTGATACTGGGCTGCGGCACCCGGCATGGCTGTCCCCTTTTACCTAGATGTTTTGTGTTGTACTTAGAATCACAGGCCCAGCAAACTTGTCTGCATACAGGAAGTCAGGGAATTCAAGAAGGAAACCAGAAACATAAACTGGCCCTGTACGCAGATAACATGATGGTGTTGCTGTACTTAGCTAACCCAGAAGTGTCCCTTGGTTGTCACACCATGGAGGTGATAACTCAGTTTTCCACCTTATCAGGATACACCATAAATACGTCTAAAACAGAATTTTTAGTTTTTCACTGTGTCATTCCCCACAAATAAAACAAACCTCTCCTATGTAATGGGACTTAAAGTCCTTAAAATACCTTGGTATCCATATATAGTAGGTCTGGATCCAGATGAGTTATTTGCTGATAATTACACTCTGCTTCTGTAGACCCTTACAGCTGACCTATGCCAATGGAGCATATTTCCCATGCCTTTTTATTCAAGAATCTAAACACTAAAAATTAATACTCTGCCATATCTGTTGTATCTCTTTCAAATGGTACCTTGCCAGATCCCAAAGTATGTTCTAAAGAGCTGACAGGCTCAGTTTCACTCCTTTATTTGGTGTGGGGTAAGATCTAGAGTACATCAAACCACAGCCCAAGGGAGTAGGCTGTCACACATCTGGAGGGCTATTGGGTGGCAATACAATACTGCACTGCCCTTTTGTGAAGTGCCACATCATATAAGGCACAGTGGAAGACAGTAGACATGCAAACTAGAGAGGATCTCCCCCATTAGCTGTGTTATTTGATGACCACCTCCTTTGACAGTTGGAGCAAGTTAAAAATACTAATATACTGAACACACCACACTGGCAGCATGGAAACAGGGGCTGCTAGGAAATAATCATTAAATAACAGGGTTTATGGAGATGCAGATGGTGGGCTTGGAATGTTCTATGTGTTCCAGCATTATAGATACCTGGTACGGAACCCAGGCCTTGTTAGGTTTCTATGCCCCATGGCAAATGATGGACAGAGACAATGTCCACTCTTTTGAGGACTGCCAGAGGCTGTTTCACTTCAAAGCAATAGATCACTTTCAGTATTTCCAGTTAAGGGCCCACAGTAATGATGCCAGGAGAGGGAGAAGGAACTCTGAGGTGGCTGACCCAGATTTAGCAATGTTTTCTCATATCTGGAACATCACCATATTTAAAGGTTTAAAAGGTGGAACCTTTGTAAAAGAGCTCACGCTCAAAGGTCTTTCCGAAATACTAATTAAATTAAACAAAATAAATTAAATTAAATAAAAAAAAAATAATAGTGCAGTTATATCTGTTTTTTTCCCAATGTAGGTACCTCCGCTGACTATGTTAAACTTTGATGGGAGGCAGATCTAGGGACCCTCATAACAATTAAATTCTGGCCCAAGGTTTTGGAGGGGTCCACAGAACCACCTCCTCCCTTCCCTGAAAAGAAACGAAATGGAAGGTGTGGAGCAGATACTTCTTAGTCCCAGTACTCCAAAGTAAGCAGAACATGACTGTCCAACCAACCTATTGGAGGTTCTGCAGCATGCAGAGCACTTCCCAAGCCTATATATTTTGGGAATGTCCAAAGTTAAAGATTTCTGGGGTGGGGTCCGTAGCACTATAATCAGAATATTAAATATCACATTTCCCTTAACAGTGCTGAATTTACTATTGGGGATTCCCCCACACACTCTAAGAGGTAATGATGGTATATTTCTGTTGAAATTCTCCTGATGGCTATGAAGGCAGTTACAATGAGATTATTGCAGGTTGACCCTCCTGCTTGGGAGGAGTGGAGGGAAATTGTCTTACAGATTCAGAAGATGGAAAGAATTGCTTTCTTTTGTACTTATAGTTTTTATTCATAGAGATCATAAAACATTGACCATTACATTAGTATTAGCCATTTTGTTCTGACAGTAAACACATATTGCTCTAGTACTGTATATATGAAAGTAAATAAAGAACAAAAAAAAAATGTAGTTCATTGTTGTGGGTTAAAACGAATAAACTTACAATAAGCTTTAACTAGATCTTTATTAATTCACTTTTCAACAAAAAGAACACTTATATGTGCTCCAAGCAACTACTACCCTTCAAAGAAATAAATGAAAGAAAAACTTAAACCCAAGCTGCATAATATGTATTGCTTTAAATATCAAATGAATAAGATTTTATTCGAGGAGACTTAATTATCAGTATCATAAGACAATACCAGAATGTTGAAAGTAGCAATTGAAAAAAAATTTACTTGAGGAGACTTAACTATCAATATAAGACAATCCCAAGATGTTCAGAGTAGCAACTGAAAAGATTACTATCCTATAGTTTGAACAGGGTGATGTTCCATCACCTCCACATCTTCCTCATCAAAGTCCAAACAATATATTTTGGCAACTTAATGTTGGCCTCAAAGAAGCCTCTATCAGAGTCCAGATCATCAAAGAAATGGTTCTTCTCTTGAAAGATAACCTTCAAGCATGCAGGAGCAAATAATGTGGCTCGAATCCTAGCTGCCTTGAATTCTGAGAGAACTGAGTACTGGGTCAGTTCGCTGTATGAGGAACAGCGTGTAAAAGTGCAGCACATACAGCACTGGGAAGTATAGTGATGGTACAAAACCCCGCAAGGCAGAACTGCAGCATGTGTAGTGTTGTACCCTGTCACATATGACTGGAGGGGAGGAGTGACACCTAGGTCAAGACCTCTGCTGGGAAGGTGGTTCAACGAACAGCTGCCGTGGCTCAGAGGGATGAGCCGTGGCACTGCAGGGCAGCTATGGTCTGTAGACTGGGGCTCAAATCCCGGTCCTAGACTTAGCAGACCGCATTGTGAGGTATTTTGTTTCTGCTCCCTGTCAGTGTTTCTACACATCTCCGTGTTGAACCCCCCTGGAGTTGATTATATTAATAGGGGTGGGTTCAGGGGGGCAAAGCTCCTCTTAAGAAAATAAAGAAGTCTGTTGCATTGTGCACTGACTTTCCTGATGACATTGTGTTTCAACTCTGGCAATGTATCCATTGTATTTACAGTGTGGTACTTTGCTGTGCTGTTTTTGTGTATGGCGCGATGACCCTGTGCCACAAAATTGCCAGAAATCTTTTAATTCTTTTTTGGGTGAGGAGACTAAAATCTAGATACAAATGGATTCTATTACCATCAAAATGCTGCTGTGTTTTCTGCCTGGCAAGTTTGAGCAGTCTTTGTCTCTTAGAAATAATTTTGAAAGTGATTATACTATATCTTGCTCCAGCCGATGAGCTAGCAGACAATGGCACAGGGTCAAAACCCCAGAAACAAAAAAACAGCATGGCAAACAATGGCGCAAGCAAAATGCCATGTGCACAAATAAGGTCGGGAAAAACACTGATCGATACAAAATGCATGCACACCATAGGACTTAATGGAAAAAATACACAGTTTTTGTTTTTGCCGGGGGTCTGGCCCCACGCCCCCCAGAATTATTATCAACTTCAAGGGGGTGTGGATCTTGGGGATAAGGAGAAACTCAGGAGGGGGAGAAACTTTGTTTCTGAGCAGAAAAAAAAAATAATATCAGGAGACAGAGAACCAAACCCTGGTCTCCACTGCTCCAGGTGCTTGTGCCGTAGCCACTCCACCACAGGAGCGGCTTGACCAGGCACAGCACTAGAGGCTTCTTCAGCCCTTCCTTCACTGTGTGGACAGTGACAGAGGTAGTGGTAATTCACTACCACTATTATACCCCATCACGCTATTCTTGTAGCGGCATATTGACCTGGTACCGCAGACAACACCAGTGGGGCTTGCTCGTTGTTACTTGTCATCTCCTTGTTCAAGTTGTAGCAGTTAGCTGGTATGAATATTGACTCCACATAAATCTGGGTATCAATGTCATACACGTTTGTCAAAACATTTTCAACAGCAGCCTTTAATTCCACATTTGGAATAGAACCTGGGAATCGAATAAACCTGAATTTTCTCCTCAGCATATTGTTCTCCAATCTCTCAAGCCTGTCAGACTGAGCAAACAGTTCATGGAGGGTGGCATCAATTGCACCCTTGAAGGATAGAGTGCATGTAGCTACAAAGGAGATTTCTTTATCATTTAGAGTAGAAGCCATCTCTGTGCTCTCAGCCCTTGACTCCATTGTGCACGTATTAGAAATCTCCTCAAGTGCCGTCTTGATCTCCTGATTCGATATACGAACCTTCACTTGAATGTCTGTCAATAGTACTTGGACTGGAACAAGTGTCAGCTTCATTTTGCAGCTTAGGTTTCATGCTGCCAGTCAAGCGTGGTAAAGCACCAACAGCAGGAGAGCGTGCTCCAGACTCCAGCCCCCCCCCCCCCGGCTGAAACACCTCTCCCTGTAGTCTTTGGGGAAAGAAACTTATCATTGTTGTCACCATTGGTACCTTCAGTAAACACCAAATAAATACAGATTTCACAGTTTTGAAAGACTTAGCCTGTGGTTCAAAGGGGTGCAGCAACCAGCCACACCCTCTGCCTAAGCTATCCAACACTGTCCTTCCTGCTTCACTCAGAAGCATTTTTTCTTTGTGGTCAGAGGCTCTGCCTCTCTTGTCTCACTCTTAGCTTCATTTTTGCTTTGGTTTATGCTCATTTTTGTTCTTGCTCATCTGTCTGTCTGCTGCTTTGACTCTGGCCACTGCTTGATGCATCTCCTTTCTCCTTGTTTGTTTCTCTTCTTCTGTCCCCCTTCCCTCCCCGCTTTTCATCCTATGTTTGCTGCTCACCCCACGACTGTCTGCATGCTCCCCATCCCATTTCTCTTCCCCTGTTCTCCCCTTCACTCCCTCTCATTCTTGCCCCTGGCCCTATGGCTATCTGTCTGTGCCTTGGTGGTGCTTTCGCCCCCATGGCTTGTCTTTTTGTGGACCCCCTATTCTTTGCCTGTGTACACTCCTTTGAGGTTTTCTACTTCTTGTTTTGCTGCTCTTGCGGCTTGCTCTATGTTGCTGACTTAAATATATACATAAACAATTCATACCTCTCCTCTCTCACACCTGCCTGTCACAAGCATTCCTCTGAAGCATTGAGTTGCTTCCTTTCTTCCAGGTTCTGCTTCTGATGCTGTCCCCGCTTACAGTGCAACAGAAATGAGCTCAATCACAGAAACAAGCTCCCACCAAAATAAGGCGACTAACTCAATTTCAATTCAGCAATGATTTTAAGTTCCCACTGGGACACTGTATTTAAAATTTAAATCGTATTTGCTGTGTTCCTCCATAGCATTTCAGTGCTTCCATGGGGACAATGTATTTGAAATGTTAAAACTGTTACTGCTACCTCTTGTTGCTTCTTCCCAGTATGGTGTCCTGGTGGTCTGCATCTGCCATCGGTTATTCCCATGGCAGGGGACAGTGATGTCACAGTGGGGTATTGTGGCTTCAGGTTGGGAATGGACTATGGAGTCAGAAATAATGCACTGTACTGAAAATTAGAATTTCCCAATCATTGGCTAAAATTGTTCTTAATAATATTAACTTGATTGAAACTGAGCTGTGTTACAGTCTTGAAGGAGCAAATGTATTTGGTAACTTTTATGACTTTCAGCTATGCTCCTTAGATGTTTAACTGCAGCCATTCTCTGTAATTAGAGTATCTGAATGGCCTGTCTTTGCAAAAGAAATTCATGGGTTTCAAATCTAAATGTTTGCATATTCGTACTAACCTCCCTAGTTCTGGGATGGTATTCAAGTTTATGTGTAACAACCTATGCTGCATTTCACAAATATTGAAACAGTATGTATTTAAATATTATGTGTAAAGCTTATGAATTCAAACTGTAATGCAAATTTATTTCACTATAATTTGGCTTCCCTAGTGGAACTGGTTGACATGCATGCCCTGGAGGTTATGGGAAATGATTTTTGCTCAGTTTCTCAGACTCACATGGGGGTTTGATGATTGCTTAGATTAACCTATGTGGAGGTTTAGTTTTCTTTTGTACTTGATGAAAAAAAGCGTGAATGACCTACATGAGGGTCCACAAATGCCTCACAGTTGAATTCATGCTCTCCTTCATAAATGGAAGGCATGCCAACCATGACCATGACCATCACTAAACAAAATATCCCAAGCCTGGAGGGAAGGTGACCTAGGTGTTGGATCTCCAGTGGTTTTCTCCTCAAAGGTTTTCTCTCCTCCATGCCAAAGGTCATAATACCTAGTTAGTTTATGTAGTAGAGTATTCACTAGGTTGCTTAGGCAGGATTCCACTGTTGGATGGAGATGGATAGTGACCTCTCCTTTGCCGTTCCCTCTTTCTTTAGGAAGATATGCCCTCATGCTATCTAGTCATTCAGACTGATGTGAAGGTCTCTGCACATTACTTGTTGTCTCCTGATGACCTATGTGATGCTCCTAAATACAGGATATGTACTCATTTCCTTCTACCATGTTTTCTGCTTTACACTGTTTTTGGGGCTCCTTCCTAAGGTACCTTTAACCAAATGGAATCCTTCCCAAGGCACATCTAGGGGTGGAACACTGCTGTAGGGTTCCTTGCCCTACAGACTGGTATTCCCTGAGGGACAGAAAGGCAAATGGCTACAAAGGTTTATTCAACAAGTTGCATAAGCACAACACTACACCAAGTTGCATAAGCACATTGAATTGAAAGGCAGCCTGTGTTTCAATGGGCTGAAGCAACCAGCCAAGCCAGCTGCCTGAGGTTTTTAATACCACCCTTCCTGCTTCACTCAGAAGCATTTTTTCTTTGCCCCACCATCCTCTCCTCCTTTTCAAGTGGCTCACCTCTTTCCTCAGGGCTCCTTCCTAAAGTACCTTTAGCCTAAGGGAATTCTTCCCACAGCACCTCTAAGGGTGGAACCCTCTTTCAGGGTCATCCTTGCCTTTAGCATCTCTGCAGGGTGGTATTCCCCAAGGGACAGGGAGGTGACTGGCCACAAATATTTATTCAACAAGTTGCATAAGTAGAACATTACACCAAGTTGCGTAAGCACATTGAAACTATTGATGGTTAACTGGTGTTTTTTAATGGTACCTCAGCTATAATCAGTGGAGCTCCAAAGAAACAAATCCAGTTGTGTTGAACTCAGCAGTGCCCCTCAGCACTAGAGGGAACTCTGAGATGTCTGACTCAGATTTAGCAAAATTTCCTAATTTCTGGAATGCAACCACATTTAAAGGTTTAATATCATAGTTACATCTCTTTTTTTTCCCAATTTAGGTACCTCCACAAACTATGCTAGACTTCAATGGGAGGCAGATCTATGGATCCTCATACCAATTAAACTTTAGTCAAAGGTTTGGGAGGAGTTACATATACCCTCCTCTTCCCCTCTCTAGAAAAATTTATAGGGAAGGTGTGGAACAGATATTTCTTTGTCCCAGTATTCCAAAGTAAGTAGCACCCAAATGGCCTATGAACCTGCTGACAGTTATTCAGCATGCAGAGGGCTTCCCACACCCATATGTTTTGGGGATGTCAAATATTAAAAGATTTCTGGGATGGGGTTCATAAAGCTATAATCAGAATATTAAATATCACACCTTTCTTAATGGAGTTGAATTTACTATTGGGGATTCCCCCACACACCTTGAGAGGTAAAGATGGTGAATATCTCAGGCACATTCTTCTGGAGAAAGCTATGAAGGCAATTACAAGGAGATGGTTGCAGGCTGACCCTCCTGTTTGGGAAGAGTGGAGGAAGATAGTCTTACAGATTCAGAAAATGGAAAGAGTTACATTCTTAGTATAAAAGTGAATGCCAGCTTTCTTAAATAGACAGACAAGATGGAAGGTATTTGACCTTGAGGGCAATAAGCCTGATCCCTCTGGATGAGAAGAATCTGTGGCCGGCAGATGACATTCATTTAGCTATATAAAGATTCCACATCCTTAATAATATGGCATTGGAGGTAGAGGTGGGGTAGGGGGACGTTCCGATCTTATTTGCAAAAAGGTGCACTATTAAATTTATTGATTCAATGACCAATGGTTCCTGAGCTAGGGAAACTTGCTATAATGCTTTTCACCAATGTTTTTGGAAGTTCTATATGTGTATTGTTTGTTTGTTGTTCCCTGTGAATGTTTTTTTTTTATCTTGTACAGCATATAGTTTTCATCATTCTTGACAGCTGTAAATCTGTATGGCGTGTGCAAGCTTTCTCTATAAAATGAAGTATAAAAAATAAAACACGAGGGGGAAGTGTAACCACAGTGCAGAGTTAGAACTTGCATTCTAATTCTAAAATTAGCATAAAGTTCTATCTTTGGGGCATCACACTCTGGTAGGATGATGCTGATTGTAAGTTTCATTGATGGATCCCTGAGAAGAAACATTACTCCAGTAAGTATTTTGATCATTAATGGATCCCTGAGAAGAAACATTACTCCAGTAAGTATTTTTTTTTCTTATGATTGTTACTGTTGGGTTTTATTTTGATAAGTTGGATTCCTTTCAAAATCCATTCTCTGAAACCATGCTTCTTAGAGATTTGTATAAGTTCACAAATGCTTGAGCTACCTCTGCATTTTTTAACATTGACTTTTGAAATGTAAACCTTGGAAAAACATTCCACTATTTTCTCACATAATGCTGGTTTTTCTCTCCACAGGACAGGATTCTGAAATCTATCACAACTGAGTTGGTGGGACTGTGTGGGAGCAGTCCGGACAGACATGTATCCATGTAGTTCCCTAGGCACACTGCAGACCTACTATAGTCATGTGTTTGACTGTGTGATACCTGTTGTTTGCAGGTTCAGTTTTCTTTTCCTTTTTTAAACATGCTTTATTCCTCCATGGGTCCATCTGATCAATCCCCCTTCCACTCCCTCTAGATGCCTTTCTCAGCTGTGCAGCCCCATCTAGCCATTATCCATAGGTCTCCCAGAACACAGCAGCTCTGAATTAGCAAGGCAAGGCATTTGGTTTTATATAGTGCCCCATCCATATGGCTAGGAGCTCTTCATGAAACACGTATACACACACATAGAGACTGTCCTTAGTAAGAAACTAAATTGTAAGCCAAAGGAAATGTCAATTTTCAGTCCCTTTTAAAACTTTTCTACTGATGTGAAACTCCTTAGTTGACAGGGGAGAGAGTTCCACAAAAGCGGGGCCACCACTGAAAATGCTCTCTCCATACCAGACTAAGAGATCTTTAAGGGAGTCAGGCCACAACCCATGTTGGGCGTTGTGTATTAACAAGATCTTGACAGTGGTATGTCACCTGAAAGCATGTGTTAGTTCTATGCACAATGTGGAATCCACAACATTAATGAGTGTGAATTACTTGTGTGCAACAGAGTGTAGAGAGGTGTGTAGAGAGCAAGGGCTGGCTCCACAGAAAGATGTTTTCTCCCACTGAATGCCCTTTGACTCCACCATATAAGGAGGTGCAAGTGCCATGCAGAGCTATACGGCCATGGCCACTGTGGATAGCACTCTTGCATATGGCACTGACTGGAACAAAGATTGGAACCTGAGCATAGGCAGAACCTGAAATGTTTGAATCTACCACAGACTGTCAATTGCACTGTCAGATGGAATGTCCAAACATGTGTTGTAACAGAGATACAGAACTCTGGAATGACAACTGTGGCCCAGCATAACGGGTACTGGTCCCAAGCAGTATGTCTCTGTAGCCATAATGATTTTTGGTCATGACACAATGGAGGGTGCTGGGACATTCTGGCTATGAGTATGGCTAATGGTACATGTTACACTGGACTAGAACCATCTCTGCTTGCAGTCTAGTGTTCACGTGCCAACAAATATCAGGACATGTGACTGTATTGTATAATGTAGCAGCAGAATAATGGTCCACACAAACCTATAGATGTTATACCATGATTACTGTGATGTGTGCATAGCATTAACCTTCGTAACTATGCTACACAAATGAGCAGACAGCAGCATGTACACACAGCATTTAAGTACCACACATCAGGACAGGTCATATCTGAGGTAGCAACCAGCACAGAGTCAAGAACAGATCACACAGTAGTGATCTGTGTAGGTGGCACACTGCATTACTTAGACCACGTGACATGACATTCAAATGTAGCAAAACATGGTTTATTACAAGGGTGTAATAGGCACCACATGGGATATAGATCAACAGGAAAATGCATGAAATGGATGGTGTGGAGCAACATAAGACAGGGTCACATCTCCTCTCCAGCTGCTGCTATGTGCAGGCTTAGTGTCCACACCTGGTGACTGTTGTAAACCTATAACACTAAAAAGAGAATATCTTTAATCTCCACATGCTACAAACTAGTATACCCTGCAGTTGTAGTCTAGTGGCCCCCCCATCCCACCAAATAGCTCATCCTGTACATGATTTAATAAATCCTGGTGTTCTTGTGGACCCCTCCACCCCCCAATTGCCCATCCTGTGCATGGTTTAATAAACCCAGGTAGTCTAGTGGACCCCCAACCCCCAGTCACCCATCCTGTACATGGTTTAATAAACCCTAGTAGTCTACTTGATCCCCCTAGTCACTCATTCTGTACATGATTTAATAAACTCTGGTGGTCTAGTGGACCACCCACCCCTGCACATTGCTAAACTCTCATCCTGACCCATCCTCTCCAGACCCATCTCCCCACCTCCCTCACCAAGAACACTTCTCAGTAGGACTAGTACCATCCGGAAAAATGGTGACCAGCACAGCCCCTGCTCACCTCCTTGGCTGACTGCTGTCTGACTGTCAGTGAACAGTTGCACTGCAGAAATATGTAGACATGCCATATGATACCTACCATATACAGAAACATAGAATTTGATGGCAGATAAAGACCACTTGGCCCACCTTTTGTGGGTTACCTCCCTTGTAACACAGATTGTGTTGTACAGTTCCTCTTTTTATATTTTTTGCTAATAAATGGATTACAAATGCACTGAGAAGCTGTGGCATATGGAGCTTTATTGTATGTGCTGAGTCCTGTACTGGAGCTGTTGGTTTAAGGACTTCCAAGCACCGATACTGTAGCCAGTGACTCTCTAGCTGCTTGAAGTGTGTGCAGCCTATGTAGTGATGGCCACCTTCACCTGTCATTGCAGGATGACATGTGAATTGTCGATACCATGGTTCTTTGGAGATGGTGGGCACAGCATGCTACAGAGAAAGCACACGCATTAAAGTTGAGGTCTACGACACCACCCTGGGCAAGGATTCCAAGGACCAAGTGGGGGTTCAGCAGGCACTACTGCATGAAGGACAGGCAGTTCATTGTGTACCAGTGGTATGGACTCATAGTGTGTACCATCCCAGTCTTTGCGGCATAGCAACACCTGGCTGCCATGCGGGTAGCGTCTTGGTGAGACATATCCCGGACATTGGGGCAAACATTCATAGGCCCATTTATTGCCTATTATATGGTACTATATAAGTCATATAAAACAGATATACTTTGATACATAACACCCACATACAATTATCCATTGTTACTGTGTACTCCAGCATGACCATCCCTTAGGGCAGTGGTTGTCAACCTTTTTTTGGTCTGGGGCTCCCCTGGCAACCTTTCAGCCTAGTCAGGGACCCCCTATAAAAAAAACACACATTTATTATATTGCCGTGTAACAAACAACAGCAAGCGAATTTTATAAAACAATGTAGGTTTCAATAATATCTCTGCGATTATACAAAAAATATAAGATTCATCAGGTATAAAGTGCACATTTTTTAATTTTGAGGTACTAGTGTGATATTTGGGCTTGATGCAATGTGCAGAGTCTATCAATGTGCTGGGGGTAAAGGTATACTAACAATAAATAAAAAAAATCATTTAGTAGTAATGCCACTTCTTGAGCTGCTGGGGGGGGGGGGACCTAACTTATCTGCAACACAGAAGAACTACATCCTAACACTGTCCTTAACAGTTACAGTGTATTCTCTTGCACTGCTTTGTCAATCTCTATTTAAGCACCACAGTCACCCCTGATATTAATGCTGCTAAATATCAGCTTTATTAATGTTTATTGCTGTTTATTCTTACACTGCTCTGCACCACACTCACCCCTGTAATCATTGCTGTAACACACACCACACAGACCACGGAATAAATTGGATATACACAGTGTACATACCAGAACAGATATCCGTGAGTCTGTGATTCGTGAAAGCAATAGCGAGAGGCAAGAGGCGAGAGCCGAAAGCGACAAGAGGAGTGAGGGTAGCCAGAGAAAACAAATGCGCTAGGTAGGAGCTTCAGGCATCACTCATTGGGTCACTAACTGGGATCAAAGGAGTGAGGGCAGCCAGAGGACACAAGTGTGCTAGGATCGCTAGGGACTTCGGAGCGTCATGCAGCATTAATGGGTCAATAACTGGGGGTTAAAGGAGCAAGGGCAGCCAGAAACAAACACGCTAGGAGCCTCATGCGGTATTTATTGGGTCAGTAACCGCAGCGGAAACAAACGCGGTTCAAAGGAATTAAGAACAATATTATGCAGGTAGCGAGCATTCCAGTCCTGTGTTGCGAGTCATGTGATTGAATAATAAATAAACTGCAAATCAGCTGCAAATCAGGGTAGTACCTGATGTTTGTATATTAGAACGGTAGAACGAGCTGCAAATAGGCAGATGACTGTTGGAGGCACAGATAGATGAAAGAGAGAGAACAGTCAGTGAGTGATTCCATGTTCATTACTAGTGCACAGTTACCAGCTTGCTCACGGCTGAAATTCAAACCGCAAATGTAAAAAAATACACAATTCGCATTTGACTTTACAGGTTGTTCTGCATACCCCTGGCATGCACTCGCGGACACCTTTTAGGCCGTGGATCCCCAGTTGAAAACCACTGCCTTAGGGAAAGGAGGGGGGTTAACTATTTAAATCAAAGAGCATCTAAAGTACATAGCCTGCAACTCCAGCCTAGCCAATATACCTGAGTAGCTACCTGAGATTCTCACAACAAAAATCTCACAAGGCTCCAAGTACATCTACATTGGCTGCGTCTACAAGCCACCTAACACATCTAAAACTTCATTCAACATCTCATGGATCTTCTACCTTCGTGCCCCTAAATGCTGAGACAATAGTCCTAGGCAACTTTAACGTTACTTGGAAAACACACTAGAGTCAGCAGCTATACATTTGGTAGCTGAATAACAGCTTACCCAACTAATACCCACTAATGTGAGGTACAACAGGTCTAAATCTAGCCCTTACATTGACCAGTTCCTCACTACAGGCTGGATAGAATCATCAATTCCAATCAATACCCAGATTCCATGAGTGACCCTTGTCTGATCTTCTGTATGTGGAAACGCAAAATCATCAAATCTCCACTCTGCCTTATCAAAATCTCATTATTCAATTCACTGGATGTAAATTAATTAGTCACTGAACTCAGCCTGCTGAACTAGGGCAGGATGAACCTAATTTCAGATGTGGAAAAAGCATGGACGTACTTTAGGCCTGAGCTAAAAATGATCTGTGGTGAGCTGCCCTTAACAAAACTTGTGAGATTTCATGGTGGCCAACACAAGTGGATCTCACCGGACCTCTTGGACTGCTTTCAACATCATGATAAGGCCTGTAGCCAATACAAGGCCTCCCTTGATGGTCAATACTGAAACTGTATAGGCAGTAAAGGAAACTGGCAATGACTATGATTAGAAGAGCAAAGACAGATGACTGTGCTAGATACTGGGAGATGAACATCAGCAGGCCTAGGACTCTGTGATCAGCTAGTGATTCCTCATTAAGCAAAGATCATCCCCAGTCCACATTTCATCTAATACATAATGGCATGCAGATGACAGGTAATGTTAACACTACACTATTAATGCCTTAATCCAGCATTTCACATACCTCAATCTCTTACTCTCTCCACTACATTTCTGCCCTCCCACCAGGAAGTTCTCCCAGCTACCCTTACTGAGTGCCTCCAACCCTTGTTATTGCTGATGTTACCGGAGATGAGATACTAAAGCTACTGCAGAAGCTCAAAACCACAAAAAGTGCAAGCTATGATGATATCAAACATATGATCCTGAAAGTAGCAGCAATACAACTGGCACTCCCCATTACAACTCTCTTCAACCTCTCCCTCCATACAGGACAGATTCCAAATTACTGGAAAATTGCCATTGCCCATCCCCCACCCCACTCAGTCAGGCTCACCAAACAACTGCTGGCCCATCTCAATATTTTCTGTACTAAGCAAACTCCTTGAAAAACTAGTACACAGAAAACTGGTGGATCACTGCATTGTTACACAGACTGCATCTGCTAGGATTAACCCAGTTCACTTTAGCCTGGCTAGAAACATAGAAACATAGACTTTGACGGCAGATAAGGACTGCTTGGTCCACCTAGTCTGCCCATTTCCCTACCTACAGGATAAGCTGCAGATCCTAGTTAACCGACAGCCTATTTCTTCCTACCCGCCACAAGAATTGCCTTATGTCTGTCCCATGCATTCTTGAATTCTCCCACAGTTTTAGACCCCACAACCTCCACAGGAAGGCTGTTCCATGCGTCCACCACTCTCTCTGTGAAAAATACTTCCTCACATTGCCCCTGAGCCACCCCCCCCTCTATCTTCAAATTGTGTCCCCTTGTTCTTGCGCATCTCTTTTTCTGAAAGATGCTACCCTCTTGGACTTTGTTAATTCTACTGAGGTACTTAAAAGTTTCTATCATGTCCCCCCTCTCCCTCCTTTCCTCAAGGGTATATATATTCAGCTCCTTTAGTCCCTCCTTGTATGGCTTCTCTTGCAGACCCTGCACCATTTTAGTTGCCCTCCTCTGGACTGCCTCCTTCCTATGTCCTTGTGGAGATGGGGTTTCCAGAACTGGACGCAGTACTCCAGATGGGGTCTCACCAACCATCTGTACAGAGGGATAAGAACTTCCTGTTTTCTGCTGGTGATGCCTCTCCCTATACATCCCAGTATCCCCCAGCCCTTCCTACTGCCTTCTCACATTGCTTGCTAACCTTAAGGTGATATGATTACCCCCGGGTCCCTTTCCATTTTTGTTGTTATTACTACCTCCCCCCATTGTGTAATCTTCCCCTGGGTTTTTGTTTCCCAGCTGCATTATTTTGTACTTCTTTGCATTGAATCCAAGCTGCCATACTTCTGACCATTCCTCCAACCTTGCCAAGTCCCTTCTCATCCTTTCCTTGTGTATCAACCCTGTTACAGATCTCTGTATCATCTGCAAAGGGGCATACTTTTCCTTCCAGCCCCTCTGCAATGTCACTTATAAAAACAATAAAAAGGACTGGACCCAGTACTGAACCCTGCGATACCCCACTAGTAACCCCTCTTTCTTCAGAGTGGACTCCATTTACAATTGCCTTCTGTGACCTGCTGTCCAGCCAATGTTTTACCCAGGCTACCACCCTGGGACCCACTCCCATGCTGGTTAATTTGATTAATCTTTTGTGTTGGACTGTGTCAAATGCCTTGCTAAAGTCTAGGTAGGCCATGTCCACAGACCCTCCCTGGTCTACTACTTTGGTCACCCAGTCAAAGAAATCAATTAGATTCATCTGACATGACCTTCCCGCTGTGAACACATGCTGCCTTGGGTCCTGTACCCCACTTTCCTCTAGGTACTCAACAATTCTTTCCTTCAGAAGTGATTCCATCACTTTCCCTACCACAGAGGTCAAACTGACAGGCCTGTAGTTTCCTGCCTCTGTCTTGCTGCCACTTTTGTGAAGGGGAATCACATCTGCCTTCCTCCCGTCCTCAGGTACCACACCATTCTCTCATGATTTGTTAAAAAGGGTAGTTAGTGGTGCCACTAGTTCTCCCCTTAATTCTTTTAGAATTCTGGGGTGAATTCCATCAGGCCCCATTGCTTTGTCCACCTTCAGTTTTAGGAGTACTTTCAGAACCCTTTCTTCTGTGAAAGGACTGGGATTGACCCCCCCCTATCCAGAGTGCTTCTGTTAATTGGATTAGACACCTCCCCCCTCCTCCTGTTTTGTGAATACTGAGCAGAAGTATTCATTCGGTATCCCTGCTTTTTCACTGTCCCTCTCTGCCCACTCACCGTCCTTTCTATTCAGCCTCACTATTCCTCCCTTTGTCTTTCTATGCTCCCTGATGTACCTATGAAAGGTTTTATCCCCCTTCTTAACCAAGTTGGCTATCTTTTCCTCAGTTTGGGCATTTACTATTCTGACTTCCCTGCCTGCTTCCTTCTGCCATAACTGGTACAGTTCTCTGTCCTGCTCCTTCTGTGTTTCCTTATGCTTCCTAAATGCTATCTTTTTCTCACTAACCTTCCCTGCCACCTCTTTTGAGAACCATAGGGGCTTTTTCTTTCATTTTGATTTGTTTATTTGCTTCACACAAAGGCTTGTTGCCTCTGTGATGGCAGTTTTGATGTTTCCCCATTGTTGCTCCACCCCCTCCTTCTAGCCTGTTTGCTAGTGCTTTTCTAAGGCACTCTCCCTTCTTGCCAAAGTCAGCCCTCCTGAAGTCCAGTACCCTCACTTTTGTATGGCTTGTAGCTGAGTTTATCATGAACCACACTGTTTGGTGGTCACTTGTTCCCAGATGGCTACCCACTTCTAGATCTGAGATCCTCTCACTGTCCCCATTTGAGAGTATGAGGTCTAAGATTGCTCCCTCACGAGTGGGTTCAAAAACTAGCTGTCTGAGGCATGCCACCTGTAGGGCATCGAGAATGGCCCTGCTCTTGGATGTGGCTGCAGCAACGGTGCTCCAGTTAACATCTGGAATATTCAGGTCTCCCATCAACAGTATTTCCCCTTTCTCTGCCATCTTAAGGATGCCTTCTATCATATCCTTGTCCATTCCCTCTCCCTGACATGGGGCTCTGTATACAACCCCTATGTGGATTGTGGTGCCATTTCCAGTCTCTAAGGTGACCCACAGTGCCTCCTCTCCTCTCCTGTCCTCTCTTCTCCTCTCCTCCCTGTTTACTTTTTTGTTCCATTGCTTTTATCCCTTCCCTTACAAAAAGAGCTACTCCTCTCCCTCTTCTACCCTCCCTGTCTCTCCTGTAGGTTGTGTACCCTGGTATGTTAACATCCCAGTCATAGTTCTCTGTGTACCATGTTTCTGTGACTGCTACAATATCCAGACATCCCTCTTCCATCAAGGCCACAAGTTCAGGGAGCTTGTTGCCCAGACTGTGGGCATTGGTACTCATTACCCTCCATTTCTCAATGGCCTTACCCCTTTTTGCCCCATCCCTATCCTTATTGCCTTTGTCATTTTCTTTATTTACTCCTGCCCTTCTCCCTGTCGACATCTGTATATTGGTGTTTACCTCATTTACTACCCTGATTTTTTTGGGGGGGGGGGCTAGGATTTCCCTGCTCCTTTCCAGTGCCTCTCCCCTTGGCTAGTTTAAATGCTTGCCAATGAAGCATTTAAACTTATCACCAAAGATTCTGGTTCCCCTTCTAGACAGATGCAGACCATCATGCCAGTATAGGCCTGCTTCACTCCAGGTGGACCCCCAGTCCCCAATGAAGCCAAATCCCTGAGCTCTGCACCAATTTTTCAACCACTGGTTGAATCCCATGTTGTGGAGCACCCTAGCCTCATCCATACCATAGACAGGCAGCACCTCTGAGAAGGTTACCGTGCATGCTACTTGTCTAACACCCCTCCCCAACTCCACAAACTCTTCCTGCACTGCTCTGATCCCTTTTTCAGCCAGGTCATTTGTTCCTAGGTGGACAATGACATCCAGCTTCCTCTCCAGTGCAGCTGCTCCAGCGATCCTGAGGATTTGCTCCCTGTCCCTCCAAGCCATGGTACCAGGCAGGCACCTTACCTCCCTCTCCCCTTCCTCCCCAGTTCTACTCTCCTAACAATGAAGTCCCCCACCAGGGGTTGTTTTCTTCCCCTGTAGCATCCCATGCCACCCTCCTGTGGGTCTCCTTTTTGGTGGTTCCCAGCATCCTCCTTGGTCTCCACTGTGGGTGCCTCCATAGAGGAACCACACTTTGCCAGAATGGCATATGAATTGTTGAGAGTTACAACTGGAGGAATGAGCCTCTGTTCCACCACTCTCACCCTCCCTGAGCCCACTGTGGTCCAACTGCTCCTCTTTCTTGGCAACCTCTGAGGCAATGGCAGTGGCTCAGGTGGTCCCTGGGTGGGACAGGAGGTCTCCCAAATCCTGGCCAACTCAGCCTGGAGATGAGCAACCTCCTCCCTCAGCCCAGAGAGGTGCCTGCATGGGACAACCCCACATCCTCCAGAATGTCTCCCAGAAGACTGCTGCTCCACAGTCACTGCACCACTCCCATCATGTCTTATTTCTGGCCTCTTAACTGTTGTTTGGAATATTTACTCTTTCCTCTGTTTTTCCCCCCTACTTACTTACTGTCTCTGTGCCCTTTAAGCTCCTGATCTTCCTGTTCTGAGACAAGAAGTTCCTATATTTCTCAGTAGTCTCCTTACTTGCTCAGAGTCAGACCTGGGGGGCGGAGAGCTACTCTTTTCCTTGCAGGATGGTGAGTCTTTTGTGGCTCAGTGATCACTCACTTCCTGCTCCCAAACAGGAAGTTCCTGTTGTCAGTCAAATCCTGTGCCTATAAAAGTAGAACTGGCTTAGGGTTGGGGGTGGAGGGGAGGGAAGGTGGGCAATATAGTCCCAGTGGAGAAGTATAGTTATAACAGCAGCTCCTTCTTCTTGGTGTTCTCTGCCTGTTCTCTGGCAGAACTTATCTAGGGCAATGTTTAAATCTGGCTTTAACCTGCCTTCCTTCTAGCTAAGGCACTCCCCCTACTTCACGGTTCTTTCTGCACTTAGTAATTGCACAGATAACAATTCCCTTCAGCCACCTGAGACAAACACCTAGATAACTGCACAGATAACAATTCACTTCAGCAACTCAGACAAACACACTAACTTTTTTTTGTTGTTTTGTTTTTACCCTAAATTGAAGGTCCCAGTAATAGAGTTCTAGTTCTGTAGTCCCAGTAGAGAAGTATAGCTATCACTGCAGCTCCTTCTTCGTGGTGTTCTCTGCCTGTTCTCTAGGATCCTATCTGACCATCAGCTCAGAAATGATAAATGTTAATGGCAAATTCCCTCCCCCAGCTCTCTCAATCCCAAAGTCCTTGATAGATCTGTCCTTGGTCATTTGTTGATCAGCGTTTGTAAATGACCTCCAATGAGACTGCAAGTGCCACAGAGCCAACATTCACCTATGCTGATTGCATCATTATCTACAATATGCACCGTCTGAACCAGTTTGTTACCTCAGTAACACCCTTCAAACAATCTTCAATAAAACAAAGGTCTGGATGGATAAAAGCAAACTTTTCCTAAAGAACAGCTAAACCAAAGTCATGGCCTTTCATGGAGGTACATTCTCCCCCTACTCCTTGCCTATCCTACTTCACCCAGGCTCCCTCTTGAATCTGTGCAAACGTTCAACTTTCAAGTACTTTGGTTATGGTTGGACCAGTATTAAAATTACTCAGAAAACATTGCAAAAACAGTCACACAGACGCAAAAACATGGTGCATTTATTGTGCCTAACACTGTCTTTCTCCATCCACCAAGAAACTTATAATTAAGCCATGGGGCAGATATTGGGGGCAGAAGATCAAGTTCCTGAGAAGACATGTGACTATTATGGGGGGGAGGGTCAGTCTGGAGGGGGATCACAGCTGGCAGGAGGAGAATAAACAGAGGGGAAAAAAAATGCTGCCATGGGCAGTACCCAGCTGAACTCAGTAAGGCAAGGCACATTTTGTTTGTACAGCACCCAATCCTGAAGGCTCTGGGTGCTTCACATTAAAACAAGAGATAAAATAAGTACATGAAACAGGTAGAATAACATATCACAATAAATACATAAAAACAGTACTGGCTAGACTACTTTGCTCAGGAAGGCCAGGGTGAAAAGATGAGCCTTGAGACCCCTTTAGAAAGCCTTGACTGATGGGGCCTCACTAAGAGGTGGAGGTAGAGCATTCCATAGGACCGGGCCAGTGATACTAACTGACCTGTCACCAGAGATTCTCAGCCTGGTCCTGGGAATCTCAAAGAGGCCCTTGGCTGAGGAGTGGAGGGAGTGGGCTGAGATGCAGGGTGTTAGGAGCTCAACCAGGTAGCCAGGGCTTGGCCCAAGTAGGACCTTGTAGGTGAGAAGATTCACCTTGAAGATAACCCTACATCTGACAGGCAACCAGTGCAAAGAATGGATCACCAGGGTCACATGAATAGACCTCGAGATGCCAGTCAGCAACCGGGCAGCAGTGTTCTGAACTAGTTGCAGTCAGCAGAGGGTATCTCCATAGACCCCAAAGTAAAGAGTGTCACATTAATCAAGCCTGGAAGTCATGAATGCCCGTACCAGGGTGGGCAGATCATCAGGTGGAACCAGGGTTTGATTCTGGTGATATTCCTCAAATGGTAAAAACCACTTTGGATGACAACTGACTCCTGAGCTTCAAGTGTCAGTCTGTCATCAACAATCATGCCAAGATCTTGCACCCTTGTGGAGGCCAACAACAGCATTGGACCCAGATGAAGACCCGGCATCCTAGCGGTGTGACACTCCCATGACCTGACTCAATCACTAGGACCTCCGTCTTGCCCAGGTTCAGTTGCTTCCAGCTGGAGGCCATCCAGTCATTGATCTCTGCCAAGCAGTTGTTAAACACTTCCATGGCATACAGTGTTCTGGGGGCCAAGGACATATACAGTTGGGTATCATCTGCAAAGCAGTGAAAACCCACACTGTAATGCCTAATGAGCTCACCCAGGGGCAGCATGTACATTGCAAATAACATGGGTGGCAAGATCGACCCCTGTGGCACTCCACAAGGCAGGGGCTTTGGGGTGGAGGAGAAATTCCCCATAACCACCCTTTGCTTCCTGCCTGAGAGGAAAAACCAGTGGATAATGGTGCCGGTAAGCCTACAATACTCTCTGAGATGATCAAGCAGCACCATGTGATCCACAGTGTCAAAGGCTGAGCAGAGAACCAGAAGAACAAGAACTGACCATTCTCCTCTGTCTCTCACCCTGAGGAGATCATTATGCACCCTAACTAACACCATTTCAGTACCATGCTTGGCCCTGAAACCTGACTGTAGTGGCTCACAGATGTCAAAAGCCATGAAGAGCTCCTTGAGCTGCTGTGCCACAATTTTCTCAACAACCTTACCCAAAAAGGGGAGGTTGGAGATAGGATGGTAATTCGCCAGAATGTCAGGGTCGTGAGATGACTTCTTCAGGAGGGGCCTCACCAAAGCCTCTTTCAAGGCATCTGGAAATACCCCCTCCATCAGCGAACACCTGACTATTCCAGGGAACACACTAGGCCAATGGAACCAACACATCTCATCAAGAAATGTGTCAGTGCCGGGTCCAGTTCACAGTATGTGTGCTTCATCCCGGAGATAACCTCAATGACCTCAGTCACCTCCACCAGTTTAAACTCCTCCCAGACAGATGGAGTGCCTCGATTCCCCCCAGGTTGACCACTGTGGACTACAATAGGGTCCACTGACAGGATCCCCTGATGGACAGAGGACACCTTATCAGAGAAGAACTGAGCAAACTCCTCACATAATGTGACTGAAAAGGCTTTTTTCGGCTGTAGACAGACTGGATGTAAAAGTCTGTCCACAGTTCAAAAAAGCTAAGCAGGTCAGTTCTTCCCTGCAACAAACTCCCTGGACAGGAACTGTACCTTCTTATGGTTGATTGTCCCCTGGTACTCAGAATAATGAGCACGCTGGGCTAGTTTGTTCCCATTTGATTGGGTCCTCTGCCAGCAATGCTCCAACCTCTGATCATTGATCTTCATCGCCTTGAGATCCTCATCAAACCAGAGAGATCTCAAGTGAGAGGGTCTCGGTCATACATGGACCAGTGCGATGGCATCAAGTGCCCTGGAAACTACTAAGCAGCAACCACCTCGCCCATGCCAACTGCACATGCAGCGACTACACTAGATACTGTAGATCAGCCACCAACAGTAGTCCCTCGGGGACAAGCCCCTTAAAGGGTTGTAGCTGACCATCTCAACAGGGGAAGGACTATTCGGGGGGGCCCCGAATGAGAACTCCACCATGTAATGATCAGACCATATGACCTGATCAGTCTTGAGGCTAGTTACATCAAGCCCCAGAGAGAACACCATGCCCAGTGTGTGGCCACGGCGATGGGTCACAGAAGTAATGACTTGTGACAGGCCCAGTGATGACATTAACTGGAAGAGGTCTGACCCAAATTGTGAGGACTTGTCATCAACCCAGGCATTGAAGTTCCCCAGAATTAAATATCTGAGAGACTCCAACACCTCACCGATGACGAAGTTCACCACCTCCTGCAGGAATTCTCTCCCACCCCAGGAGGGCAATAAATGAGGAAAATCCTGCAGCCTGCACCTGGACCTCCACACACAGCCACACACTCAAAGAACCCAGTAGTCTCCACTAGGTGCACAGTGAAGTTCAAGCTGGATCTAAAACAGATGGCCACACCCCCCAACCCTGCATCCCCACCTCAGGCAGTGTACCACAGAGTACCTGGCGGGAATAGCTGCCTCCAACACAGGCCTGGCAACGTCACCCAGCCAGGTTTCTGTGATGCAAGCCAGATCAACTGAGGAAATCAAGTCAGCCATAACTGTGGTCTTGTTCCACATCGATCTGGCATTGCATAACACCGCCTGAAGGGGATTGGGAGTCATTGCAGCCCCTCTGGCTACCTGCCCACTTGGTCTGGTGGGAACCCTGGGGACAGAAAACAAACACATCAAGCCTATCTCCAGGTTCTGTCTAAATCCATGGTGTCCCCTGCACCTTGCCACCCTGATATCTCTAACCCCCACCTGAACCTTAGTTTTCTGCTGCCAACGACCCCTTTTAGACCTTAAAATGCTGACCTCCTGACAGTGTCTAACTATCGTAGATGACAGAGGGAGGTCAACAAAGGGTCAGAGGTCACACGGCTGGCTCCATCATAGGTAATTCACAGGGGTCTTGGGCCCTGGCACATGCCAGGCAACCAATGCTGTGCCCAACCCACACAAATAACCCAATTTAACCCACCCCTAAAACCAGCAACTAACAAACCCAGTCACCAACACAATCAACCTCCCTTTAATAAAATAAAACTCAGACACACCCTTCAAACAACCTAAATAATACAAATGTGACTAACTAATGACTCTCTCAACACTTAACACCTTTACCAAACACACCATATTCATACACACTCCCTAGACAACCCCAATACCCACCACCCTTCTTGAAACAACAAGCTACAATAAATTATAACCCCCAACACAAAATCACTCCCCAAAATCCACCCCAATAAAATCTTAAAGAAAGAAAAGGGAGAAAATCACTTAAGTGCACTGTGTTGTGAAAATGGAGGCTTTGTCCAGCAGGAGAATCATACAGGTATGGTACAATGCTGTACAGAATTTAATAAAACTGGGTTGACCAGCAAAAAAGTCCAAGTCCTGATACATGAGCCAGAGCTAACCAGCCCAGAGTCTCAAGATGACACAAAGTGTACTCAGACTGCCAGTTTCCTGCAAAGATATTAATAGTTGCTGGTGCTAAATATAGTCAATTCATGCAGTGCTGGCTAAGACAAAAATGTTTTCCCATCCTCTCACAAGTGAGAACCAGATGGAAAATCAATAAGCAGCTCTTAACCCTCACACAGTCACAAGCACCACTTTAAAAGATGGATCCGACTGCCAAGTCAGGGCGGACAATGAAACCAGCATACCAGACAAAGATGAAAGAGCTGTGGTGAGAACTTATCAGTGACAGAAGATCTTAGGTCCCGGAAGAGAAACGGGCATCCTCAGTAAAGTCCGGGTAACAGGAGGGCTGCTTCTCTCTTAACTCCATACTAGAGTACTAGGTTCCAGGACCAGATGAGACAGCATCAGACAGATGGGGTCATTCCGAGAGTCAGCGAATCTCTCACCTTTGCATTGCATCGTTTACCCCCACTGCCTACCACTGCTCCTCCAGTCACTCCAAGTCATTCCTCCTCTGATGGAAACAGTGGACAGCCAGAACCTCCATTTCTTGGAATAGCTGCAGAATCCTCCAGATCACGACCACCCACACGCTACCTCTGATGCACCTTCTAAGTCTGTACAATCCTTAGGAGAATGAAAAGAGCAGACCTACAAATTACACTTCACAAAATTGCAGGTTCGCAGCAAAGTTCACAGCACAGGGCACTCCCTGTTCCAACTAAAAAATAAAATCCTGTGCCCCTAACTTGCCTCATTACTTCATCCCTGCTTAACACTGAAACCCTATATTTCACTAGCTGAAAATAACAAAGTTAAAATTAGTTTAATTCTCCCGAAACAGCTCAGCAAATTAAAATTCTCAAAGCGTTCAAAGGCATCAGCAGTAACTTGATGACCAGGTCTTTTCAACCTTGTGTGCTCAGGTTACAAAACAGAGGCCTGATTCACATACCCAGCATGCACAAAGCCATTGGAATAAAAGCCTTTGAGGCAGCCACTCCTATCACCTTGAGCACTCTCTCTCTCTCTCTCTCTCTAGACATGTCAAGGAAGCCACCAATACCACTGCTTTGAAAGAAGCCATGTTTACTTCCTTCAGTACTCTTTAAAACTACTCTCTTCTCCATTCTTCTGATCCTCCTATCACCTGACCATCTATCCTTAACCTCTACATATGCATCCTTATCTGACATATAAACTTCTAAATATATTGTACCTGCAGTATTGCAACTGTTTAGCTTGTTTATTAACTAGATGCTAAGCTATTCTTGTTGTAGTTGTTAGGAATGCCTACTGCTGTGTCAGTCTCCCATGGGTCGTCTTGAACACTAGGCTTTAGCCTAAATGAGAATATTGCAGTGCACCAAATTCTTAAACAGTTACATCATTTACAGAGTCTGTGTCTTGCTTGGTGTGTGGAGTGTGCATTGTCCAACTGTGGCATATTGTACTGGTTGGTCATTTTAACATTCAGTGGACTAACCACATACTTATTTATTTATTTAGTTTTTGTTGACTGGGTAAGTGCACTAGACAAATTCTACCTATTTTTAGGCATGAACCGGGGGAGGGTGTGGCATGTGTGGGGGGTACTAGAATGCAGTGCTTTTAAATGTGCAGGATATACCTGTATGGGCCTTCATCCACTCTGCTGTGCACATTTCTATTAAAACCTCCTCTACATTACTACAGCCCCTTAGATTGCAAAGCACCAGGCCATGTGTTTCATATGTGAAAACACTTGTCTCACACTGTGGATAGGCAACAGCATGAGCAAGACATGTGTATGTTCAGGAAGGCCCATGCCTGATGGTGCACAGACAGGTAGTGCGGATATCTCCTCACTTCCCTTTCTGCATTGTATATAAAGTGTTACGTGAAAATGGGTTCCAGCTGACTCAACTTCGACGAGTAAGTGCCTCTGCACTTTTGCTACATGGCCATGTAAACCTCTTGGAGCTTTTGTAGGCTGAGCCCTTACTGAGTAAGGCAGGTATGGAGTAATTTTGCCTCAAACGTCTGCAGTATATTGCAAGGTTCTGAGATATACATTTATTTCTGAGCTCAAAGTGACTGCTCAAAAGTTTACTTGGTCCTGATGTTATAATTCAAGAGATGTTTACTCCCTACAGGCATAGCAACTGGAGCTGGACATTAACTAGGTCTTCTTTTTTTTTACTTTTTCTTTAGAACTTGTTCTCTTCCCTTCAGCATTTTGTGGATTGATCCTTACAGGGAGAGTTATGATCCCTTTGAAATAACTGCTGCTGGTACTTACAGCAGCAGTATTTGTTAGTTGGCAAACATTTTTATCAGATAGTTTTTCAGCAACATTGTATTTCTGACAACCTTGGCTTCATACTCAGCATATTTTTAGTTTTCTCAGATATCGTTAAAACAGCTCTTGTAACTACTTTGTGATAGACCCCTGTCATTAAAGCTGGCCACCACGCACATTTTTTAAAAATCTCTTCCACTGAGGTCACCTGTTGAATGTACGTGCTAGATTCATACTGTGGACGTATTAAGAGGGTGCTACCACATGTTTCTGATGGTAAGCAGCACAGCAGTGTACCAAGATAATTCATTTTGTCATGGCAGGCATGGCACAAGAATATGAACTTTTAAAAACTTCAAAATCCTGTATCTTGGTTCAGGAATGAAAGAAAACAAAAAAGAAAAATGGGTAGTTTTGTATTTTTTTCCAGAAAATATTATTGCTGAAAAAACTTTATAGTGACTAACAAATACTGCTGCTTTAAAAATGGTATTAACACCTGAGCATCCAGAATGGATATGTTTAGCAAATGCTAAAGTGTCAAGAATTTATCTTATTCTCTTATGTAATCTTTCAATCAATTCCATTTTAATATGAAAATGAAGTGTTCTATATGTTTTGATGGTTCTGTACAATTAACTTAAAAAAATAACAAAAAGTATGAAAATTGGTCAGTGAAGGGAGAGATGTTGTTCAAATTTGGGTTGCCAATCCACTGGTTCATATGTCTGAGGATGATAATGTAACCTTCTGTTTATCAAGCACCTGTGTGAAGGGGGCCTAGAAAAATTATTTAGGGGTTCATTTGGTCCCAGTATAGGACCTACCAGAACTGCCTTTGTCCATGTGTGTTCCTGAAGCACCTATTCTTGTAAGGATGTTCCTTTCCATTTTGTGCACAAAAGAGTACTAGTCATGCCAGCTCCTCTAATTCACCTTCCATTGTACTGTCTCCATGTCAACTATTCCCAGCTCTATTCAGCATGATTGACTATGCATCCTGTGACCCCCTCCACCCTGCCCCTAAGCATTTCCATGTGTCCAGTGGTATCCTGTCCATAGTCCTGCCCCACACATTTCCTGTAATCCAGCATTATTCAGCTCTCTCATACTGCCCTGTGCATTCCTTGGCATTCAGCATTGTCCTCCTCCCTTACCCTTCCCTAAGTATTTTCTTGCATCCTGGCATCCAGAGATACCACTCTATGCACCTTGTCCCAAGCAAATCCTCTTCCACAAAGCAGCTGACACAGATCTGCCACTCATCTCTCCAGCCATCCATCATCTGAATAAGGTGTCACAAACTGATGCTAATTCATTAATTTGCAATATCTACATAGATGACGTGTGACTGAGAAAGTGACCAGTGAATTTGTACTAGATGCTGGGGAAGAGTTGTTTGGGACAAGATGTGGGAGGGGGTACCATTAGACAAAAGTCAATACTTAGGGCAGTGAGAGGGGTGGTACCACTGGATGCCAAGGAATACTTCAGGCAGGGTGAAGGAGGGGGTAATGCTGATGTTAGAGAATGCTTAGGGCAGGGAGAGTGCGGGAGATAATGCTGTACACCAGGAAATGCTTGGAGTAGGGAAAGGAGGAGGATATCGCTGCACACCAGGTAATTCTTAGGGCAGAGTGAGGCAGGTGGATAATGCTGGATGTTAGAAAATGCTTTGGGCTGGGTGAGGGAGGGGTTACCACTGTTTGGTTTAGGCAGGCTTGGGGACTTGGGCACAAGATACTCAGGATTAGTCATTTGGAGGTACCACTGCACAGCAGTGAATGCTTGTTTGGGATAAGCAGTGGGGGGGGCACTAGACAACAGGGAATGCTTACAGCAGAGTGAATGGGGTACCATACCGCAGGACACAAGGGAATTCTTAGAGCACAGTTTAGGAGGGGATCATTCTGGGTGCCAGGAAATGCTTAGCCAGGGTAAGGAGAGGTATACTGGACACCAAGGAATGCTTAGGGCAGTGTGGGTGGGGGTACCACAGGATGCCAGGAAATGCTTAGAACAAGATAAGAAAAGGTGATGATGTTAGATACCAGCAAATGTTTACAGAAGGGTGAGTGAAGGAGTACCACAGGTTTGTTGGGGCAGGCTGGGGAGGCACTGAATGTCAGAAACTGGTTGGTTGGGGACACCAATGATTGGTTGGGACAGGCAAGGAAGGGGAATGGGAAGCCAGGGACTAGTAGGTGGGTGCATGATGAGGGTGGGGTGTGCCACTGTATGCCATCAAAGTCCATGGTTGGGGCATAATGATGGAGGAGGATGCTATAGGACAATGGGGGCTGCTTGGTTGGGGAGGGATGAGTGAGGAGAATGCCACTGGGTGATGGGGATGGAGGCTGGTAGGTTGGTCTGGGGTGAGGTTGGGAGGTACCACTGCATGCCAGCTACTGATTATGTGTGGCAAGCTGAGAGGTTGCCACTTGATACCTGGTACTGGTGCATGGTGAGGGAGGTTTATATGACTGGATGCCATGGAATGCTTGGTTGGGGCAATGTGATCGTGGGGGGAGACTACTGGATAATGGGGACTTGGCCTGAGCCAGGGTGGGTGGTGGAGGCTTGTCTATGTCTCCAGGCCACCAAGAATCATTTGGCATTAAGGTGACTTGGGATGCATCTCCTCATTGGAGGTGATGCCAACATATAGGGCACCTCCTGTTGTTGGTGTGTGCAACATCAAGAGGGAGGGGAAGACAGCTCCTTGATAGTGGGTAGTGCATGCTGAACTCAAATACAGATCCTGGGAGTGGGTGTTGCAGCTGCTGGGTGGTGGTTGGTGGTTTGTCAACATTTGGTCTAGGAAGTGCAGCTACTTTCATAGAAACATAAACTTTCTCAGCAGATAAAGACAGCTTGGCCTGCCTAGTCTGCCCTTCTATTCCCAGTCTGTTCTGCCACCGCAGACCCTAGCTGGTCTATGGCCACCTCCCCTTCCCTTCCACCTGCTTTGATACAAGTTTTCCTTTATACCTGTTGTATGCATGATTGAAGCCACCACTGTTTTTGCCGCCACCACCACCACAACTGGAACATTGCTGCAGGCATCCACCACCCTCTCAGTGAAGAATTACTTTTCAGGCATCCACGACCCTCTCAGTTGAGAAATACTTTCTCACATCCCTCTTAAACTTCCAACATTCCTCCCTTATGCTTCAGTGCATGCTCCATACCCTCCTCTAGCTTAACTGCATGCCTTCCAGTTCTTGTACACTGTATTTTCTGAAAAATGCTCCCTTCCTGTACCTTATTCACCCCTGTGAGGTATTTAATGGTTTCTATCATGTCCCCCCTTTCCCTCATCTCTTCCAGTGTGAGAACTGTGCAACACCTTCCATGTTTAGATCCTGCAGCATCTCTTCCTAGGACATTTGGTGCAGACCCTGCACCATTCTTGTTGCCCTTCTTTGTATGGCCTCTACCTTCTCTATGTCCTTTCTGAGGTGTGATCTCCAGAACTGGACAACACCACCTCCCTACACTTTGCTAGTGATGCCCCTCCCTATGCACCCCAGCATCCCACTGACTTTCCCTACTGCATTGTTGCATTGTCTTACAGTGTACAAGAACTGGAAGGCATGCAGTTAAGCTAGAGGGGGGTATGGAGCATGCACTGAAGCATAAGGGAGGAATGTTGGAAGTTGCATTGCCTTGTCACCTTAAGGTCATCTGTTATTATTATCCTTAGGTTTCTTAGTGAATGTCAACACCCATCACTCTATATTGTGCCTCTGTGTTTCTGCACAAAGATACATGATTTGCACTTTTTTGCAATGAATCACAGCTGACATACCCTTGACCAATCCGTGAGCTTTTGCAGGTCTCTATTCATTCTCTCCACCCCCGCCAAAGTATCCACCCTATTCCAGATCTTGGTGTCATCTGCAAAGAGGCACACCTTCCCTGCCAGTTCTTCTGCAATGTCACCTATAAAAACTTTAAAGAAGATTGGACCCAATACTAAGCCTTGAGGAACCCCATTGATCACTCTTCATTTCCCAGAGTGAGTGCCATTAACCACCACCCTCTGTCATCTATCCATTAGCCAATTCTGCACCCATTGTACCACCTTGGTTCCCACCCCCAAGCTTCCCAGTTTTTTTATGAGCCTCCTATGTAGCATTGTGCTAAAGGCCTTGCTGAAGTCCAAGTAAACCATATTGACCGCGCCCCCCCGATCTATTTCTCTGGTCACCCAGTCAAGCAAATCTATCAGGTTTGTCTGACATGATCTCTCTCCTTTGAATCCATGTTGCCTTGGGCTCTGTAACCTGCCAGATGTAAGGAAATCTACCAGTCTTTCCTTTAGAAGGGAGTTCATTTGTTTCCCTCCTGAAGTCAAACTGACCAGACTGTAGTTGCGAACCTCTTCCTAGCTGCCGCTCTTAAGGAGCGGGACTACATCTGCCCTTTTCAAGTCCTCTGAGATCACCCCTGTTTCTAGTGTGTGAGTTATTGAATAGAGCTGTCAGGGGTACAGATGGTATCTCTCCGAACTCCTTCAATACTCTTGGATGTACCCCATCCGATCCTGCAGCCTTGTCCACTCTCAGATTCACAAGTCCATTTACAACTATTTCCTCTTTGAATAGACTTGTGTTTACTTCCCTTCCTCCAGTGGTTCTATAACCTATATGTGGCCCATCCCCCTTCCCTTCCACTGTGAAGACAGAACAAAAGTATTTTTTTTGCATATCTGCTTTTGCCTGATCATCGTCTGCACAGTCTCCCTCTGTACCCCTCAGCCTCACAGTTCTTCATGTCTTTCTTTATTCACTTATACACCTAAAAAAGGTCTTGTCCCCCTTTGTTATCCCCCAGCTATTCGTTCCTCAGTTTGTGCCTTAGCTCCCCTCAACACCTTCCCTGCTTCCCTTTGCTTTTGCTGCTACACCTGTTTATTCTCTTCCCTGTGCATCTCCTTGTATCTCCAGAAAATTGCCCTTTTTGCCCTTACCCTTGCCACCACCTCCCTTGAGAATCATATTGGTCTCTTTTTTCCTTCTACTTTCGCCCACCTCTGTTGCACAAAGGTTTGTTGCCTTCACTGTTCCATCTCTTAATCTGGCCCACTGTTCCTCCACCCAATTATGATAGCCCCCCCTCCCCACCGCCAGAGTGTCTCTGAGACATTCACTCATTTTTAAGAAGAAAGTAGTAGTAGTAAAGAATTTTATTTTTTCACAGGATTTAGGCTGTTAGAGAGAAGCCCTGTTCTCAAAGACATCCTGTTATGGTAAATCAAACACATTTATAAATAGAAAACATAAAATGTAATTCACATCAGTTACAGTGACATGCATTTAAAAATTCATTAAGGGTGGCACGGCTGTCGCTGTAGGGTCCAGCATCTACGTGTGGTGTTTCAGCTCCTGGGAGTCATGCAGCTAACTTAGGATACAGTGATTGGATGGAGGAGGGTAGTGCAACTCCTTTGAGTGGCATATAGGGTCCATCTCCGAGTGATAGAGGGGACTGGAGTAAGACTAAACTTCACTGTCTCAATGAATCCGTCTATGGGACTGAAATAAACAATGAGGGCTTGACTCCCAGACACAAGGGACTGGCAGTAAATTGTTGCACTACAATTTACCACCAGTCCCTTATCCAAAACCCCAAGCTTATGCTCAAGGGGTCACATCCATCTTATCTGCCAGCATACATCAGAGAGTGCTGGTGCACAGAAAGGGAAGGGTCACCTTGCGAATGTTGCATAATGTCATTCACAAAAGCATGATGATTTTACTGAACTGAGCAAAGAGTTGATAAAAATATTTTAGGGCAGGCAGAGGAGTGCTGGAACCCTGTGTTTGGTGCATACTAACATCAGGGAACCAAGATTTTAGAGGGCCAGATTAGAAAATAGATGCACACAGAGACCTGGGGCTATGACAGGTGGAATCCACTGGACTTCCAGGGAATGTTTTTGGCTGAGGGGGCCCATTGGACTACCATTAATGATGCCAATGAGAGGCAGAGCAGTGGATATTGCCATTGGCCCACAATCAATCCTTAGCCATGGGTTGAGCATATAGGTGACATCGTTGTGTGCTTTACATACTCATGCATGTCTGTGTATTTGCGCCACATGCAGACATACATGCATTCCTAATGTGCACTAACAGCTTTAAGGCATAATTTGCATTTCATCTTTACAAGGCAAGGGCAAGACAACTTTATTTCTACAGTATCCTTTCCTAAAGGCTCAATGCACTTTACAATAAATATGAATTACAGAACTACAGTAAAAAACAGGCAGCGGGTATGATTCATAAATAAGCAATGATTAAAAAGGAAAAGGAAAAGCCTCAGCAAAAAGGAAGGTTTTAAAATTGGACTTACAGGCTCCTATCATGTTGGCAGATTTAATACATGTTTTGGCAGAGCATTCCACAAGGTCGGTGCTGCCACACAAAAAGCTCTGTCCCCAGATTGCCACATGTTAGAAACAAGGACAGAAAGCAAGCTCACATCGGAAGAGCAGACTGAGCGATTTGGGAGATAGGGAACTAGGTGGTCTTTTAATTAATCTGATCACATACTGTGTATGGACATAAATGTTGTCAAGCATATCTTGAATGTTATGCAGCAGCACATAGACAGCCAGTGCAGTACACGTAGTACCAGCATAATGTGGTCCCTATGAGAGGAACCCACAATCAGCTGGGCTGCAGCATTATGGACTAGCTGCAGGCATTGCAACAGACCTCCAGATAACCCTAGGTATAGAGCATTACAATAGTCGATACTAGAGATGAAAAAGGCATGCACTATCATCACTAGGTCAACAAAGAGTGGATGCCGTTTAACCCTGGCGATAAGCCTGCCAATGTTATGAAGATGGTGAAAGCCAACCTGGACCACAGCTGACATCAGTTGATCAAGTGTCAACTTACTGTCCAAGATGACCCCACAATTCTTAACAGCATCTACAGCTCTGAGTGACAGACCACCCAGCGAAGGATGTAAGGTCAGTCCACTCATCACAGCAGGACTCTGTGTATCAGTCTCAACAATCATGACCTTCATCTTGCCTGGATTAAGACATAGCCAGTTTGAGGCCATCCAGTCATTAATATTAGTCAAGCATCTCTCTGGCATCAAGACTGCATTGGACCCTCCAGAAGTTCTAAAAAGGTAAAGCTGAGTATCATCTGCATAGCAGTAAATCTTGACGCCATACCGTCTAATGATCTCACCCAATGGCAGCATATACACTAAGAACAACACAGAAGCAAGGATGGAGCCATGAGGAACACCACAGGGGAGTGCCAAGGTCCTGGAGAAAAAATTTTCCAGGGCCACCTGCTGAATTCTCCCAGTTAGGTAGGACTCAATCCAGCACAATACAGTGCCGACAAGGCCCACATAGTCCCTCAGGGGATCCAAAAACACACCATGATCAATGATATCAAATACCACCAAGAGATCTAAGTGGACTAGGATGGTACAAAGCCCATGATCCCTTGCAATGAGGAAATCATTCATCACTCTGATGAGGGCAGTCTAAGTGCTGTGATGCACCCAAAAACCTGACTGGAGAAGTGCATAGAATGTTAAATTGTTCCAGTCATTCAAGTTGCTCAGCCACCACCTTCTCAAAAACCTTTCCCAAGACAGGGAGATTAGAAGCAGGTCAGTAGTTCCCCAATACGTCAGGGTCCAATGAGGTTTTTTAAAAAGTGCACTCACCACTGCCTGTATAAGGGCAGATAGGAAAACACCCTCCCTCAAGAAACATTCGACAATCTGGGAAATAAATGGACCCAAAACCTCCTAGCACTTTAAAAATAGTCAGGTTCAGCAAACAGCTGGTGGGACACAAACCTACCATTACCCTGAGAACCTCTTCCTCCAAAACCAGCCGAAACTCACCCCAGGCAGCAGATTAACAGTGCCACAAAGGCCCCAACCATCACTGGCCCATGACAGCCCACTTGAGCAGATACTGTGTCTACTAGATGTAACCCCCAGGGGGCGTTATCCCAAGGGCTACTACCCCTACCTGCCCTAACTGAAGCAGGGTGAGGGGCCCAGATCTGTTGGCGGGTGCCTCCACCCAGAGGTCGGGGTTAGAACAGTCGTGGTTGACTCGGTCACAGCCCTCTGGGTTGCTGCAACCCCCCTTTCTTCCCACTAGTGGCCCACACAGTTCAATTTCAGGGTCTTTACCAGGTACACTTACCCCCCGGCTCAATCCAGTCAGCTCACTCCGGGGAACCCCTAGAAAGTAAGGTACAGTTACACCACATTCACTGTGCAGTATTTCACCATTAATACACAGATTAGCCAGTGTACTTTTGCAAAACAGGCAATCTGATTTATTTGAGGGGGAATAACAAGGACCGGGGGGAAATCAGGGTGATTAGCTTACCACTACAGTATATGAAAATCTACCTATGGCTCTGTGCACAGGCCTAACCTAGTAATTACTGTCTATGGGTACCCAAGCCCTAATGGCTAGTTCTTCAATGCAGCTGGTTGGGGCCCTGACACAAGCGAGTCTTTAATTCCTGAGAAGATCAGATGGATCCAGAAAGCTCAATTAGTACAGTAGGCAATACAACAAATGATTTTCACCTTGGCTTACAAGCGTTAACAGGGAGCTACCCTGACTCAGTACTCACAACTCCAGCGGAGAACCACTCTCCCACCAATTGCAGGGCTGAGCCTGAACTTCAGAGGCCTCCTTACACATTTATATGGAAAACAACAGAGGAGTACCATACCAGGCAGCTGCTTCCAGGACTCGAACGAACTCACAGCTATGTGGGTGTTTCACTGCAGCTTCAATGTCCTGAGAGACCGAGCGCAATTCAGCAGATTCTCCAGTCTTCTTCTGGTGAAGCCTGGTAGGTAGCTGTGCTTTAACACAGCCTCCTCTGACTGCAAGCCTGCGGATTTAATTTGTGGAGTGCTGGTAATAAAAACGGCCACCTCAGGCCTTTCACGCGCTTCCCGCTCGAACACTCAACGGTGCAGAAGCACAGAGCTCCCTTCTTCTTCACAGTCCCAATGCATCTGCCCCTAACAGCATGGGGCAATCCTTACAGCTCGGGTGCTACCGGATGATATTGGCTGGTTACACATGCCAGTCACTCTAGTCGAGCCCTCAGTGGTGCGAAAAAGTGCCATGGCCCATAATGCCACTTCTCAGAACTACAAGCGGTGTCTCCATTGGTCGTCTGGCTCCAGCCAGAGTCCTAATGCCTGGTTGGTCACCTCCACTCCTTTTCCAGTGCCCCTTAGCCACTATTGGACCTCCCTTTACACAGTCCGGGTCCAATATGGAGGAGCACAGCACAATGTCCCAGCTGCAATAAAAAAGGTTAGCCAAACTGCAATTTAACCCATACTATACATGTTTCCAAAAGGGGACAACTACATCCTTCAGAGGGGCTCCCTTAGCGCTCCTATCGACTGCAAAACAGAGCGATCAGACAGCAGTCCAGGGTGGGATTCGAGCAGAGAACCCTAGTCCTCTATTTTGAACCACCAAAGCCTGCGAACAGGCAGCTCTTAAAGCGACAGTACTGGAGGCTTTAAAAGCACTCACAACCCTCACATTTAGTGACCTTACGCCGAACATCAGCCAGGCATGGAGCACTTAAGCAAGCTCCGGGAAGGCTTCTAAGAACCCCCATTTGTAGGGGGGGTTACATAGAGAACACCTTGTTAGAGAAGAAATCTCCAAACTCATTGCATTTTTCAGCAGAAAAAAACTTGAGCAGACTGTAGACAGGACAGATTTAATTGCCTGTCCATTGTGCAAAAGAGTTGAGCTGGACAATTTCTCAGTGCAGCAATCAGCCATGGCAGGAACTCTGTCTTTATCAGGGTGATTGCTTGATGATACTCACTGTATTGAGGTTTTTTTTTGTATTTATATTTTACTGGTTTTTCACCATTTTCTTTCTACTGTCCCGGGACCCCAGCACACGGCAGTGTGTTCATGTGGAGGGGCACATGCGCTCCGTGGCATTGGTTCCTGCCTCTTCTGCTGTTCCCCAGGCAATCACCTGGCTCCCATAGCCTAATACTACCATCTGTCCTCCACCGGGTGGTAGCCAAGTGCCGGTGAAACCCCTTGTCCCTCCCCAGTAGAGGAGAGTCATCTCGCAGCAGCTCAGTTCTACTCCTAGCCCTCCCCCCTGTCTGCTGATCCCTGACAACCCAGACTTGTTCCTGAACTCAGGTTGCCAGTGTGGCGCGAGATGTAGCATCCAGCACCTCAACCCTCAGTGCCACCAGGCCAGCTTGTAGTGAGTTTTCAATGCCAGTTTGTCAACCACAGACTGGATCCTGCACCAGAAATGCTCTAACCTCCATCCTTTAGTTTCCTGGCAGTACAGCTCACCAAGGTATCAAGGAGAACTGTGTCAGGAGGTCAAGAGATGCACACGATAAGGTGCTAAAGAGTCTAAGGCAGATGTTAGAGCACCATTATAGCACTCCATGGCATTATTAGAGCCCTGCACTCAAGGGAGCATCATGCCTGAGATGTCCAATACCTCCAGAAGTTTGCGAGATTCCAGATTATATTTCAGACAGTACCATATTGTCTCCATGGAGGGGGTGAGAAAACAGGGGACCCTACAGAGGAATGACACAGCATGCTGATCAGACCACAAGACTGAATCAACCTTGACTGCACTTATGTCAAGACCCGATGAGAAGATCAGGTCCAAGGTGTAACCCCACAGATGTGTACCAGAGGCAATTGCTTTTGTTAGCCCCAGCGAGTTCATCAGCAGGAGGAGCTGTTGACCAAAGGGTGAGGTCACATCATCAATCCATGCATTAAAGTCAGGTCAGAGTCCGGTCTATCTGAAAGAACTTCTGGTACCCTACTGCCCTGGTCGATTGCTCTGCTCAGCTGACGAGGGGTTGCTAGAGATTCCAAGGGTGAATTTGAAATCATCTGGTTCTAGAGCTTTTTCTTATGCTGCTCCCACCCTTTGGAATTCTCTACCCCGTCGGTTACGGGAGTGCCCTTCTGTGGAGGAATTTAAGAAAGGTCTGAAAACTTTTCTCTGTCAAAAAGCCTTCTTGGAGAACTGAATTGTTTATCTGATTATGATTTTTTAGTTGTATTGAGTATTACTGGATTTTATAATGGTTGTTTTTAATTGTTTTAAATTGTAAGGCACCTTGGAAATAGAAAGGTGCCTTATGAATAAAAATTATTATTACTATTTTATTATTATTAAAGTTCCCCAGCACCAAAAGTCTTGAGGCATTCAGTGTCTGATCAACAATGAAATTCCCCAACAGCTGCATAAAATCACCCCCATATCCCTTTGGGAGGAAGTGAGCTGGACTCCAGTAACTATTTTAATATACTGTAGTCCACAAACCAGTAGAATACCACAAGAAAATGCAGGAATTTGTAAGAAATGTGATTTAAATTTGGTAAATGAGCAGGGGTAGAGCTTGCTTCTCTCTGATGATTCTCAGTATAGCAATATTTTGGCTTGGTGCAGTGGGACAGTCTTTGCACCCCATATTTTGAGACCCATAAAATTAGACCTGAGAATCAGTCCCCAAATGTTGTTAGGGAAGTTGAGGGTAAATGTAACAAATATAAATTGATTCCTCATCATAAAGCAGGAAGTTAATTATTTGTTTAGAAAAGAGTCACCAACACCTTTGACCCTGTGGGGCAAGACATGTGTAAGCCCCCTAATGTTGTTGGGCTTACCGTGTATGGCCCTGTTCCTCTGCAGTGCCGCCATCCTGAAACCCCGTTTGCTTGTGGGGTGGCAGTCTGCGCATGCGCAGTTTGTGCATCTGGTTTTCTGGCCGCTGCTGCAGTGGCCAAGGTGCCTTTCCAGTGTTCCTGACCCCTGTATTCAGTCAAAGGGGGGCCAGATACCTGGACAAGCTGAAGAAAAGTCCCCAAAGAATTAGTTTAAGAGTGCCAATGGCGTTTAAAAATGGGTCATACATTTGAATAAGCTTATGAATAATAATGAGCCAGCTTGCTGTCTTGGGGGAATGATGTTTTGGTAGTCGTGCCTGGCTGCTGTCCAAATAAAAATGTATAACTGCATTGGGATTAAGGGGCAGAGGGGCTGCTTTTGAGTGCTGGGGAAATTATTTGAAAAAAAAATGTTTATTGTGGCTGCACTATATGGACTGCCTATAGACTGTGTTATGTAGCAGCCATCATGTTCACCTCTAACCCTTGTTTCTGCCAATCAACAGCCAAGATTATGCATGAGGGCTTCTGGGACTGCCAAAAAGACTTGTGGGAATAAAAACAGAGACTTTTCTTGGTGCCATTTCAAGGGACCAATATGGCATCGAAGGAGTTTAATGAATATAAATTTTTCAGAATAAGTGTTTCAACTAATTAGAAGCTGAGAGAACTTCCAAAACTGAGAGACTTTTGATATTGGGGTCAGTCCATCGGGACCCCCTCCTGAGGGAGGGTGCTCCAGCCCCTTTGAGGGAAAGATGTATCTTCAAGGGGAAAAGGGCCTTCCTGGGGGTTGCCAGTTACCTGTCCTCCAGGGACCGGTGAAATTTGTGAAACCTTCAGCTGTGATAGAGCTGAGGAGCCCACTAACATCCAGCTGTGATAGAGCTGCAGAGCCCACTAACATCCAGCTGTGATAGAGCTGCGGAGCCCAGTAACATCCAGCTGTGAAAGAGCTGCAAGCGACTGAAGCCACAGTGGTGAGAGCGCTGTGTGGGACTGTAACTTCAAAGGGCTAAAGATTTTGTATGGAGGAAAAGATCTGAGAAGTTAAAGGACTGTGTGTTGCTCCTTGGTCTTGTTGGCCACAGAATTGGACAAGCTGCACTGAGCCTTTGGGGAATTTGTGTTAAAGCTGGGATGAGTCGCTGCTCAAATTAAACCTTCATTAGGGAGAGAAGGAAGTTTGCTCTAGTGAGCTAGCCAGTGAGAATGGAATATGTGCTTGATTGCTACTGCATGAAAGATTTTGCTCCAGAGAGAGTCAGTGTCTGCGAAAAGAGTTTTTCTGTAGTGAGAGAGCCAGTGTCTATGAAGTGAGTTTTGCTCCAGCAAGAGAGCCAGCAAGTGAAGAAGATTTTGCTCCAGACAGCGAGCTTGTGAGATTTGAACTTGTGACTGGGGAAGGAAGACCCCACATGTGGAAGTGTGAGATTTCTGAGATTGTTCAAAAGGAATTGGACTGTTCTGCTGTGCAGAGAGTGTTGTGGAAGAGATACAGTTGGACTTTAGAGGCTGTATAGGTTGCTACATGACATATGCAGTGCTCTGTTGACTTCTAAGATGTGAGTTACAGAAGGTTTTTCCTAGTTGGAGATAGAGAGAGAAGATGTATCTGGACAGAGGAAGAATTTATACCTGGACAGAGAAAGAATTTGTACCCGGTCAAGTAGAGAATGCTTTGAGGGAAAGAGTTGAAAGGCCTGCCAGGTGAACACCGCATTCAAAGGCCCCCCCCAAGGGTGAAGTTGGGAGAGGCTTGTTAGGTGAAGACCAGATTTCGCCATTGCTTCAGTCAGTGTTTTTGTGTTGCAACACCAAATCCTATTACCAGCATGGTATTGTGACTTGAAGTATCTGCAACACCCATTGAGAGTCAACAGAACTGTAAGCACCCCGGGCTGTGGCTTTGGGGAAATCCTCATCAATTATTCCAGCTAGTCAAAATATAAAGGGGGTTAAGTCCTGGGCAGGACTGTTGTCTAAGATCAAAACGTGCCCAGGCAGAAGATAAAAGATTTACATCTGTCTAAAGTTATTTTGGCCCTGACGAAAGATCCCATGCATCACTTGTGTCATTGGTATGGTACCCACCCTAGGGACTATATAGACTTTTGGGCAGCTATTCTATTGAAAGTCAGGTGCCCCCATTTTTGGGAGGTGGAGATTGTGTGGGGTAAAAGCTATGCAACAGTTGTTGAATTTGTCATGCTATATTTCTCCCTATTTTCCCCTTCCCCAAAATGAAACCTGTTAATTGTTAATTCTGGTACAATGACTTATTGCAAAATGTGGAAATTGTTATTGTGTGGGGAAGGTACTGTGGGGACAGCTACTGTATTTTCCCGTGGGGTTAATCTATAATTTATTTTCAAGTATTCCCAACCACTACTCCAGGTGGAGGCACCAAGCACACTTACTGTTCCAGTACCACTGGTACTCCAAGAACCTAGGCCGTCCCCCTCGAGGTGTATCCAGTGAGTATCTGAGGGCCCTGGAGACAGCCACGGTGAGTGTGGAAAAAATGTGGCTGTTATAGAAGCATCTGGGCAAAGTAAGCCAATGTAGTAAACATGAGACATACCCTAGTTTGATTGCTAACTGGCTTGTGGGTAGGAAGCAAGGGGTAGTGGTGGATGGGAACTACTCAAAGTGGAGAGAAGTACTCTGTAGCCTCTCCTCAGGGATAGGTGCCAGGGTCACTGTTCTTCAACATCTTCATCGACTATCTAGAAGCTCGGGTCTCCAGCAGGATGCTTAAGTTCGTGGTTGACACTACGCTAACCAGGGTGGTGGAATCCTGTGAGGATGGGGACAAGCCTTAGGAGGACACGAACAAGTTGGTTGATCGGTCTGACTCCTGGAGCCTCAAATTTAATGTAGCCAACTGCAAGATTCTACACTTGGGAGGAAAAACAGAGATAGGAACCACACACTGTGGGAGTCATAACTGACAAGGAGCTGAAGCTGGACAAGCAGTGTGTGGCCACTGACAAAAGGGCCAGCAGAATGCTGGGGTGCACCAAAAGGTGGAAGACCCCATCCTAAAGTACTGCATGCAGTTTTGGTCTCCTTAAAAAAAAAAAGATCACTGAGGAAGTCAACAGAGTACAACATAGGGCCACCAAAAAGATCAGAGGTACCTGGGAGAAAAGCTATGAGTAGATGCTGGAGGTCCTTATAATGCTGAAACTATAGAAAAGAATGCTGAGGCTGGGCATGATCTCAATCTTTCACATACTCAAGGGTCACAACAAGATCAAACAGAAATGTTTGATCTGGTGTCTTGCACAGGAACACATCCTGCAACTCAGGGGTGGTAAATTCTGGGGTAGCACTAGGAGGCACTTTTTCTTTAAAAGGGCTGTGAACCTATGAAACAGCCTACCAGTGGAGACAGTGGACAAGAAGATAGTACAGGCCTTTAAGGTAAGCCTAGACAAATTTCTGCATTGCAAGGGAAACACCAGGGGCTGGATATTCAAAACCAGCTGTTTTTGGCAGTCGTGGAAACACCTTGGGGGTTAGCAAGGTTTTTCTTCATGCACTGTATTTTCAATCACAAAGCCATTTATGACCAGCTGTGCAATTTATGGTAGCGTGCAGCTGTTTTTTGGTGCAGATTCACTAAAAAGTTATGCCTGATTGGATCAGGCGTATCATCCTCTGCCACTACACCTGCTGCCCATGTGGCAATTACGCCTTGGCACTGGTGTGCATACGTTTTGCTGCACCAGCAGACTGCAGCATAGGACTTAGTCCCTCAGACATTCGAAAAATTTGACCCTACATGCCCCAGGTAGTAGACTAAGTAGGGAACCTCTATAACTGGGTACATGGTTACACAAAATACTTATTATGTTGCTTGCACACATGTGCAAGAAACATAGTGCCATCATCGGAGATTTCGGAGGTGTGTCACCTCCTCCTCCAATTCAGTCAGTGAGCTGGCAGGTGCGGCCCCTGTAAGCCAATGCATTTTGGAGCTGTCTATGACACGCTCCAAAATGCAGTGGCATACAGTTGAAAGGGGGAGCTATGCTTCAGTGAACACTGATAAGCGTAGCCCCCCCCACACGCAGGTGTGCGCGCCCCAGCACGTCCTGTGTAGCCGACAGGGTGCCCAATCCCTTGGCTGAGCCACTGTCGTCCCCGTAGCTGGCTGCGCTGAGAGCCCACCCCAGCGTGGCAATCAGTTCTTTGGCCGACAGGTGCCCAATCCCGTCGGCTAAACGGCCCCGTCCTTGTGCCACGCAGCCAACCCCAGCATGGCAAGCGGTCCCACAGCGTCTTTTTGTTTTAAACCTGTAAAACAAAAGCGGTCCCGCGGCGGCGTCTCCGACACCCCTCCCACAACCTGCACCCACCCGCTGTGCACCCAGCCTCCCACCCCACCCCATATTACCTCTGGACTCGGCGTGGCAATCTTTGGTGGACCAGGAACCGTCTGCACTCTTCAAAGCCGACCGCAAACTGAGGAAATGCCCGGTAAGCTGTATAATGGGCTAGATAGGAGGGTTTCAACTTTGTGCATATCTCCAGGCATTTTTGGGAATTTTTGCACCAAATTTTCAACGCAGGGGTTTTAGGACCCCTTCTCTGAAGATGATGTCACTGTCATGGCGTTGACTCAGGGCCTGAAGGGTGATTTCGCGAGTGACTCTGCCGGTGACTCGCGAAATCACCCGCAGGACAGAACACTACCCACCATGACAGTATACGATCGAGAAGAATCAAAAAACCCATGTTAAGATAATCCCATCAAAATGACTGTTTCTGGCGTCGTTGCGCGGTTCTCACATGAGCTCGTGAGATTCAGCGAAAATTTCAATATTTTCATTCCAGATTTTCAACATTACCATTTTACCACACCTTCTTATGAGTAGTACAGCTGTCATTTTCACATCTCACCCAAAGTGTTTCCGCCCTTATGGCGCCAGAATGGCTCAGTCGTTGTGCAAAATCAATGTACGGGACAAATTAAGAAAATCACAGTGACACTGTTCATGAGCAGAGGTCTTAAAATGGCAATGTTGAAAATTTGGTGAAAAAATTCCTAAAAATGACTGTTTTACGAGCGTGCGTTGCACAGTTCCCATGCACGCTCATAGGTTTGTGAATTTTCAATATTTCCACTCCAGATTTTCAACATTGCCATTTTACCACACCTCCTTATGAGCAGTACAGCTGTCATTTTTCACATCCTGCCCAAAATGTGTTTCCGCCCATGTAGCGCACAATGGCGCAGTCGGTGTGCAAACTCAATGTATGGGACACATTAACAAAATCACGCTGACACTGTTCATGACCAGAGGTCTTAAAATGGCTATGTTGAACATTTTGTGAAAAATTTCCTAACAATGACTGTTTTACGAGCGTGCGTTGCGCAGTTCCTACGCACGCTCGTGAGTTCGCAAATTTTCAATATTTGCACTCCAATGACTTCCAAATACCTAAACAGCACATAGAAGCAAGCAACATTCGGCATTGACAAATGCTTGTTTCATTCCTGCTTATGAAGGAAGGGGAAATGATGGACCTAGAGTTCTTTCCAACCCTAAATTACTATGTTACAATGATCTGCTTTTTCTGTTTTAAAATGGAGCCACAGTGATTAACTTCACATACAGTTGAGCTATTTTTATTTAAGAAATGTTGACGTTTTTAGTGTTTCAGCAAATGGAAGTGGGGACCAAAGATTTTGATCATCAAATAAATTTCAACTGTTTTCTGAATGTGCACACTTTTATTTGATTGTCTCATATGAAATGGTATCTATTTCAAATAACTGCTAGCTATCAGTATAAGCTGTCCATATTGTTAGCACATAAAGAAGCATGCCAATAATTTATTAGCCAGTTTGGCATATGTTACTACACTGTGAAACAGATCATATTCTTTTATATTTTAACACAGTTATTAACTTATGGTATTCCTTAATAATCTTTGTGCAATGTTTTTAGAAATACCGCAGTTGTACATTTTGGAATTGCCAGTGCAGCACCGGGGAACGTCATGTTCATCATCTTACCCTTCTGCCTGGTCTGGGCAGATGTTACCTACATATATGTATGTATTTTGTTGACAAAGAAAAACAAAACAAAACACAAAAAAAATAAACAAGCAAACAAAAAACAACCCCTACTATTGCTAAAACTTTTTTGTGGCTTTCTTACTTGATTGCACATGTTTGACAAAGTGGTTGTGCTGGTATGTGTATTTGTGGGGAGTTGGGGGGGGGCAAGGTCCTGGCTCCTACAAAAGGAATCCACTGAACATACTTTAAAGTGCAACATTTTGAATGTTTATTTCTGCCTCTTTCATCTGTGCTGCAAAACTAGCAGCCACCCCCACTGTTTGAAAATGATTGTCACTGTTTTTTTTACTATGTCACAAAAGAAAACAAATTACTCACCACAGTAATGTTGTTTCCTCTCAGGAATCCATCAGTGAGATTTACAATAAGCATTACCTTTCTGCACAAGCGTGATGCCTCGGAGATAGAACATTATGCTAATTATAGAATCTAAAATGAAGTTTAAACTCTACATTGTCACCACTCTTCCTCTAGTGTCATCATAACATTTGATTTGTTTCTATAGCTAGGGGAGCTGTGACTGCTAGAACTAGTTAAGTGACTACCAAATATTTTCATGAAAAATGTTTTAAAAATATGAAACAATTTTTAAACAGAGACAACATAACAATTGACTGATCACATTTTGTCAGTTGCTAAGGAGTTGCAAAGAGGAATACTCAAGAAATGTAAGAAAAACAACTGATTCTTGTGTGAACCTATTTTCAGGTTTTGGAAGGGGAGGCAGAGTTAGGGATTGTAAATCTCATTGCTGCATCCCTGAGAGGAAACAACATTAGTATGGTGAGTATTTTTTTTTCTACAAACAGCAGGAATCCATCAATGATGCTTTACAATAAACAGACACTGTCTAGCAGTATCTTAGAAGGATGGATAAAAAACTTATTTAGAAAAAAGGTTCTACGGTTCCAAAACTGGCATTCCTCTTAAACTGTATGTCCAGGCAATAGTGCTTTGTGAAGGTGTCCATTATTTTCCAGGTAGCTGCTCTACATATGTCTAGAAGGGAGATGCCCTTTATGGCTGCCACAGAGGCAGAGGTATCCCTTGTGGAAAGTGTCCTTAGGCCACTGCGAGGTCTTTTGCCAGCTTTTTCATAGCAGAACTTTATGCAGGAGATTATTAAATAAGAGACAGCTCTCCTAGCTGCTAGCTTACCTTTGCTTATCGCTTCATACAGTAAGTAACAAAAAGCTATGTAGCCAGGGACTTGACATCCTTTGTCCAGTCCAAGTAGTGACCTTGTGATCTTTTTTACATCCAGACAGTGCAGTTTCTGCACACCTGTGCTAACTGTTCATGACAGCACAGGAAGGGTAACTGACAGGTTCGGGTGGAGTTTTGACACCCATATAGATAAGAATTTCACATGTGTTCTAAGGACTACCTTATCCATGTGGAAGATTATTCAATGGCGATGCCTGCAATTCAATGGGTGGGAGCAACCGGCCACACACCCCCTGCCTGAACTATTCAAGTCAGCTCCCTTCAGCCTCACTTAAAAGCATTGTTTCTTTGCTGCAGCTGGAGGCTCTGCCCCCCCCCAAACACCTTCTCTGGTGTTTGTCTCCTACCCCTTGTGCTTTGGACTTTCTGCTTGATTTCTGCTTCTACAGCTTTCTAGGTCAGTATTTTGCTTTCTACAGCCTTGCTGCAGTTTGTGCTTCTCTCAGTCTCCTATTCCTGCTGTACTCACGTTTTCCTGTGCCTTGTGCTCTTTCAATTTTGCTTCTTTTTGGGCTTTCTAGCTTTCCTAGCATCCTGCTGTCACCATTTGCTTTGACTTGTGCTATTCAGGCTCCCATTTTGCTGTCTTCCATACATTTAGCAATCTTTCAGTTCACCTAAAATCTTGAAGTGTTTACACGTGACTCCTAGCTAGGCAGCCACTGCCTTCTGGATTCTTGTTGCTCACTTCTGCACCTTCTGCTCCCTAGTTTTCAGTTCCCCATATACCCCTGCCTTACTAGCAGTTTCAATTGTTATTTCTACTGGTTCATCCTCCTGACTTGCAATACATCAGCAACTAACACTAACCTCCCTTATGGAACTAGTTAGCATGCATTTCTCATTCAGTCCCTGGCAGTATAGCCTAACCGCTAGGCTATACCCTGGCAACATAGCCTAGAGGTTAGAGTAACAAGCTGTGAATGAGCTTGGTACCTGCAGACCTGGGTTTATTCCCACAATCTCCACTTTCATACTGTGTGACTCTGAGCAAGTCACTTAACCAGCCCAAAGCTCCTGGGTCGCCCCTGAAAACAGGCACATGTGCCTAGTAGGCCTTACCCGGTTAACAAAGACTGAAAAAAAAAAAGTCCACGCTTGTAACATTCAGCCTCATTTAATGTCCTAATTGTCGTTCAATGTCTCAGTCAGTTGTTCAGCCTTAACTGTGTTTAATTTCTTCCATGCTCTCATAGAAACATAGAAACATAGAGGTTGACAGCAGATAAAGACCGCAAAGCCCATTCAGTCTGCCCATTTATTTTTCTACCTTATAAATGTGCCATCGGCCTTTGCTCTGTCAGTGGCCTATCTATTCATACTCATCTGTATTGCTCCCTTATGCCTATCCCATGCCTGTTTGAAGCCCTGCACTGTATTCGTAGCCACCACTTCCTAAGGTAGGCCATTCCATGCATCCACCACTCTTTCTGTGAAAAAGAATTTCCTCACATTCTCCCTTAATTGGCCTCCCTCTAATCTTATGCTGTGTCCTCTTGTCCTGCTATTTTTCTTATATTTAAACATGTTAGACTCTTTCACCTTGTTAATGCCCTTAAGGTGTTTGAAAGTTTAGATCATATCACCTCTCTCCCTCCTTTGCTCAAGGGTATATACATTGAGCTCCATTAATCTGCCCTCATATGTCTTCTGATGCAGTCCCTGCACCATTTTGGTTATCCTTCTCTGGACTGCCTCAATTTGGTTAATGTCCTTGTGAAGGTGTGGCCTCCAGTACTGCAGCACTACTCAGATAAGAACCTAACCAGTGTCTTGTAAAGAGGGATTATTACCTCCCTCTTACAACTTGTGATACCCCTACTAATACACCTTAACATCCCCCTAGCCTTACCTACTGCTTTAGAGGTCTGCTTGGATAATTTCAGGTCATCGGTGATGATGATGCCCAAGTCTCTTTCTTCCTTTGTGACTGCCAGCAGTTCCCTTCCCAGCCTATAGGTGGCTTCAGGGTTTCTCTTCCCTATGTGCATGATCTTGCACTTCTTTGCATTAAATCCTAGTTGCCACTCTTCTGACCATTTTGCTAGTTTATCCAGATCTCTTCTCATTCTGTCCACCCCATCTGGATCATCTACTCTGTTGCAGATCTTGGTGTCATCTGCAAACAGACAAGCCTTACCCTCTAGTCCATCTGCAATGTCACTAATGAAGATATTAAAGAGGACTGGCCCCAGGACTGATCCCTGAGGTACCCCACTTGTGACTTGCATCTCTTCTGACTATACCATTTACCACCACACTCATAGCCATCAGGCTTCGACACGGCCTCCCTCTACTTCTGCATTCAGATACAAAACAGCCATTCAGCCTTACCTATGTGCTCATCACCATCAGGCTTTGCCATGGCCTCCCACTACTCCTGCATTTCTTTATGGTACCCCAATAGGTTGGTAGTTCCCCATGGAACAGAGAGTGTGAACAGTTAATGTATTCACCTGCGACAATCAACAACACATTCATTCAAATACCTTCAGACTATCAACAAAGTTGCACAAGCATAACTCCTCACTCCTTACTAAGTTGTATAAGCCCATTGCATGTAATTTGGATCTGTACAAAGGGCTTGCACCTCACTTACCCTGCTAGCAGATGCCATGGCAATTAGGAAAACAGTTTTCCATGTGTCACATTTTAAGTCAACAGTATCCATAGGCTCAGAGAGATCCTCCATCAGCTTGTCAAGGCAAATATTTTTTTTTTACTTGCAATTTTTCCTCCCCTCAGCTCTCCAAGCATCGCACCATCAGGAGTTGCTTATGGCGTCTGTCCCTGCTTCTTGCACCTACCTGGAGCCCTCTGAAACCCCCATGGAGTCGTGTTTCTTCCCCCCAGGTGGGGACAAGGTGGGGTCCGTACACCCTGAAGTTTCTTGCTTCATCCGATCCAGCTGGGACAGGCAGGTGTTAGCTGTGTGGTCTGCACCGAGCGCTCCATCTTCACGGTGCCTGGAGAGCCATTTTTCTCATTTTCTGTGTGGACACGATGTGTGCCCTAACGTCAAGACGTAACCGCCGACATCCATCTCATCCCTTCCCCTTACACTAGCTAGGTGCTTGTTCTACCCCAGGCCTCTGCCTGGGGCCAATTAACCAACAAGCCTCTTCTCCCTCCCTGCCCAGAGAAGGTGAGCAGTCCCTGAGATGCTCAGCATCCTCCCCTGTCTGGCCCTCCAACTCCCAGGCTCATTTCTGAACCTGGGTTGTCAGTGTTGCAAGCAGTAGTGCTATGACAAGGCAAATATTTAAGCCCCATGGTGATTAAGGTCTTTAAAGGAGCCATAAAAAAAAAACAGTTGTGAGAGCAGGGACTTGTTTTTGCCTGCCGATGTGTAAGTTGACACTGCTGCTAGGTGTACCTTCAGGGTTGAGAGTCTCAGACCCAAGGACTGTAATTGACCTAGATAGTCCAGAGCTGTTGGCAGCTCTGCCTACATAGGGATTATCTTTCTAGGGGCACACCAGTATAAGAATCTCTTCTATTTAGAATGGTATGCTTTTCCTTTTGCTAGTTTTCTGGAAACCTTCAATACTTTTAGCACCTCTTCTGACAGATTTAGGTTAGAAAATTCTAGCTCCTCGAGAACCATGCCATCAGAGGTAATGTTCCAAAGTCTTTGGAATGTTATTCTGTCCTGAGACAGAGTCAGTAGCAGTAGGTTCTATCTCAGAAGAAAATTGATTGGAATTCTGCTAGACAGGGTTAGGAGCATTGAGTACCAGGCCTGTCTGACCCAGTCCAGTGCTATGAGGATCACCGATGGTGGTTCTCTCCTGAGCTTCATGAGCACTCTCCATATGAGAGGAAATGGTGGCAAGGCATACTGGAAAGTTCCTGTCTGGTTCAGAACCAGAGCGTGCTCTATGACTGTTTCCCTTATTGGCAGCCCACAAATAAACTGTGGGAGCTGATTGTTCCCCTAAGAGGCAAAGAGGTCCATTTCTGAGGTGCCCCATCTTCTGAAAACTGAAGCCCACACTTTCTGGTTCTGGGGCTACTCGTTGTTTCCCTGATTATTCTGCTTAGGGCATCTGCTAAGATATTATCTTTGCCTGGCAGATGTACAGCAGAAATCTTTGCATGCAGGGAGTAGGCTATATTCTAGCTCCATATTGCTTCTGTGCACAGTTTTAAGGATCTTGTTCCTCCCTGCTTGTTTATATAATACATCATTATGGTATTGTTTATTCGAATCAGAACAGACCAGCCTTGAAGCTGGGAGGAGGATTGCATTGCTAGCAATACTACCTTCCACTCCAGGAGACTAATGTGCTCCTGAGCTTCTGTGGGCTCCAGATGCCACATACTGTGAGGTCCCTTAGGTGGGCATCCTAAACTAGGAGTGAGGCATCTGTTGTGAGGACCCTTCTTGGGAAGAAAGGGAATGCCCTCTCTAAGGTTGCTTTCCTCCTTCCACCACTCTAGTGCATGCATGAAGGTCTTTGTGACTGACAATAGCTTGTATAGTGGATCCCACCTTTGAGATCAGTGGTCTCTTAGGTGATACTGAATATCTCTCATCTGAAATCTGGCCCATGGCACCACTGCTGTGAATGAGACCATGTGGCCCAGCAACTGCAGAAAATCCCTTGCAGGCCTTGGTTGTGAAGGATTCTGCAATAGCGGGTCAAATTTGATACCATTTCTTGTGGAATGTAAGCCCTTCCCTGCAGGGTATCCAGCTGTGCACCTATGAGGTCCCACACCTGAACCAGTTGTATCTGGGACTTTTAGAGGTTTATCAGGAACCCGGGTTCTCTAAGGTGTTCTTTACCCTTTGGATAGAGCATCTTGCCTCTTGCTCTGTTTTCCCTGAGACTAGTCTGTCGTCTAGGTAGGGAAAAAAACACCACACCTTGTTTTCTCAGGTGTGCTACCACCACGGCTAGGCACTTTGTGAAGACCCTTGTTGCTGAGGTGAGGCCAAAAGGGTGGGCTCTAAACTGGTACTGGTGGTTTCCAAGCCTGAACCTGAGTTTATTTTTTGTGGGTGGGTCTGACCGACATGTGAAAATAGGTATCATTCAGATCCAGTGACCCTAGTCAATATCCTGATTGCAAGAATGGCATCACTGTGCTCAATGTGACCATCTTGAGTTTTTCCTTTTTGATATTTTTGTTCAGATATTGTTCTGATATCTTGCAGTTTTGTCACCAAAGCAGTGGCTAATACTGCAACAAAAACATCTAATTGTCATCTCGATTGTTCGTAGCTGCAGGATATGCAATACCAGAAAAAGGAAATATGTATTGGAACCCCAAGTCCAACCTTGTGAGCCTGTAGCTCAATGGTAGAGTACTGGGATGGCATTCTGGGGGCCTGGGTTCAATTCCCATTAGGTCACATTATTTCTTTCTCACTAAAATTTCAGATATCTTAGATCTAAAATGGGTCACCACTCTCCATTTTTCTTGTGGGTGAGAAATTATGTTAAGAAGAGGCCCTCACCTGACTGTGAGGCAGGAGCCTTTTCTACTGCTTTTGCTTGCAACAATTTCTTTACTTGCAGTTCCAAGCGCAAAAGTAGAAAACAGAGCACCCTGCAGAAAAATAAAACAAGGCACCAACCGATAAGCGGTTATATCATCTAACCATTTTCATTCAAAAGTAGTGTGCAAGATTGGAGTGTAAACATCAAGGTGGTTTGTGTGGACACACACTGGTAGCAGAGTTATGACATCAACATTGGATGAACATGCCTAATGTTTTGCCCAGTGCCCCTGGAATTCATCAGAGACCCCAGACTGACTTCGAGTTCCAACAAGACCCTTTCTATTGATGAATGAGCTGGAAAGTTTTTTGGTTTCTGCAATTTTTGGGAACCTCTTGTACTGCAGGACAATCTCTGACCCACTACTTCTAGAACTCACTTGTCTGTGGTAATTTGTACCCATTCCTGGAAGTAGTAGGTCAGCCTTCCTCCCACTGATAATGGTTGAGTGATCTGGGCAGAATTGTCAGGGGTTTTGTTTTGGCTGTGTCTTGGGGGCTGGTGCTGCAGCAGCACAACTGGATCATCTCCTGCTTCTGCCTTTGTACTAGCCTGTTTGGGGCTGCTATTCATAGGGAGTGTAGGACCTTGGATAGTAGCCCCTATCCCTACCTCCCCTTCCATATGGCCTGTAGGAAGTGGTGGATTTTTCACTTTCAGTGTTATTTTTGTAAGTGGGTTTGTATTAGTCCACTTTCTTTTTATTTTATTTATCACTTTGTTTGTCGGGTAAGCACACTGGGCCAAGGCCTGTTTTGAGGAACGACCCGGAGCTACCACATATGCAACTAGATGAAATGACATTGAATACATACAATGGTTAACAAATAATACACAAAATGCTAGTAACATAGAATAACACACAACCTTAAAAACATTTACAAATAGCTTGTTGTTGCAGATGATATTTGATAACTTTTTTTAAATTATTATGACTGTTAACATCCATGCAGTACTGAGGCAAAGTGTTCCACAACTTGGGACCCTGTACTGAGAATGTCCGCTCCCCCATACAGGTTAAAGTCTTTGGTAAAACTAAATGAGAGACTGATGAGGGCTACAGTGTTCTGATTTCTCCCTTAAATTCAATTAACCTAAATAGTGGAGATAGATTGATGTCCTAGCTTAATAGTGTTGTTAAGCAAACAGCCTAAATTATATGAAAAATTCAACTTAGGAGGTAACTACCCAAGGTCATTATAAAGCGTACAATGATGGGTGTTATAAGGCTTGGCTGTAACAAATCTACATACTGCAATAAAGGCCTTATTAACTAAAGTTAAGTCATTTACTGTTAACTTTGTGAACAAAAATTAATTACAGTACAGCACAGGCAAAAGTACACTTCTCGATATGGATTCCCTAGCTTCTCTTGCTAGGCAATCTTTAAATCTGTATAAAGCACCTAACTTCTGATTTACAGTTTTGATTGTTTTTTTTTATATGTGCTGAGAAAGTAAGATTGGAGTCCAATAGAACTCCTAAGTACAGTATTTAGACTCTGAAACTTGTTGTACCATCCAGCCTGCCAGATCATATAATTGTAATGGTTTGCATTTACTCAGTTTAGGTTTCGAACCAACTAGGATACACTGTGTTGTTTTTTGTATTTAACATCAGTCGATGCTGAAATAACCATCCATTTGATGCAGAAAAATCATAATTTAAAAAGGCATTAATTTCATGCACTAATGCTGAGCTAGTAAAAAGAATAATGCCATCTGCATAAAGTAATAAATTTGACTTAGAGATAATTTTAGTGGTAGGGACAATGTATAATGAAAACAACAGGGGTCGTAAAATAGACCCCTGGAGGACTTCTTGTTCCAGTATGTGTGTCTGGGACAGCACTCCATCAAAACCAATGCTCAAAGGACGATTTGAGAGATAACGTTCTTCATGTATGCCTCTATTTTGTTACCAGATAAAGAATTTCTCTCAAAGGAGAAATACATGGCCTTAGCCTGGGTATCCTGGGAATGGATGATAACCTTTAGCCAGGCAAACCTCCTCAGTGTCATTGCATGGGCTAGGACTTGTGAAGCAGAGTCATTGGTATTGACAGCCATGTGGAACTAGTATTTTGTGGCATCCAGAGCTGACTTTGCTGTAGCAGCCTGTTCCTGTACCACCTCACCATCAGCTTTATCAGCTAGTGCCAGGATTGCATTCTACATTGCCTTCTGGTACTGAGCTGTGTAAGCCAGATAGGCCACCTTCCTCAGGAGCAGGGAAGCTGTTGTATGCACCTTTTTGGCTGTAGTAACCAGTTTTCTGGAATCCTTATCAGGGGGCTGAGCAGGGAAGGGGGCCGTGGCCTTCTCACAAGTAACAGGTTGAACCAACCCTTCATGATCAAGGTGAGTGTATAGGTATTCCACCCCCTGTCTGTCACCCTGATTCTTTTGTCAACCTTTTTATCAATGCCAGCAGCTGAATTTGGTACTGGCATGATTTTTTTTTTACATAACTTTTTTCCCCTGGGGTTCCAGTTGGCCTTAGTGTCCCCGCAACCTTCCAATCTCGCTGCTGTCTGACCTGCACCATTCTCCTAGTAAGGGCAACCACCCGATTACCCCATGGCTTACTCCCTGTGGCAGGGCAGCGGGGGTCAACCAACTCCCTCACCAAACTGGACCTGCTCTTGGTGGTCCCCTTGGAGCAGGCACAGGACATCTTGGATGGCCATCCAGCCACAATGACTGGGCACCCCCTTTTTCTTTGTTCTGTTGGAGGCAAGGCATGCAGTGCTGAAAAGGGGCATACCATGCATGCATCCACATGCAACACACTGGCCAGCTGCCCCACCTACCATCCCATTCTACCAGGCTGGGCATGCCGATACCCAGCCTCTGCTAGGAGTCAGGCCATGCCAGTCACTGTGCTCCAACCCACCATGGGAGGGGAGAGCAGTCCATCGGATGCTCTATCTCCTCCTTCCTCTGCTGATCCCCAGCAACCCATGCTCACTCCAAACCCGGGTCTCTGGCATGGTGCAAGGTGTGGCAACCAGTGCCTCAGCCCTCAGTGCCACCGGACCGGAGGTGCTGGCATGATATTTGAAGTAGCTTTTTGAAGTGATTTGTGGATAGGGACTAACAGCCGTCTTGTAGCGGCTAGACCCATCATATTCATGAACTCCATTTCCTCCTCATCCTCCACTGTTTAACGAAAGAGGAGGTTGAGGGTGCTCACCATCTGCTTGATGAAAAAGGAGTAGAGCTAAACTCTTGGTCAGGTAAACCATTGGTTCAATACAATAGGTTCACCCTCCTCTTCCTCCTAATATGTCTTCCTCTTCCACAGGTACAGTGGTGCCAGCCAGGATGCAATGCAGTGATCCTGCAGTATATCAAAAAATGCTGCAGTATGCTGCAGGAAACAGTGTAATTCCATGGCAATTAATCTCTTTTTACTGCAGTATTTTGTGACATGTAATTTACTGCAAGTTACTGTGCTGGATCCACTGTAAACAGTCTGGGATCTAAGCTGGGGGGGGGTGGGGGCAGGCATATTGAGAACGTTTCCCATAACCTGGAAGGCCTATAAAAACTGCCATGCTTTGGCCATGTCCTCTGATGAAGGCATCTGCCTTAGGTCCCCTGCCTGCTCCATTTCCTTTTCAGGAGAAGTGGCATGGACATTCTTTTCATTTTGTTTCTTTTTTGCAAGCACTGGTCCTAGCACCTGCTCTGTTGCTCTTTTATTTGCCTTTTTGTCATCACTTGTATCAGGGTTCCTCCTCTTGGACACCCTGTTATCGTTACCATCTTTTTCATGCTTGTCTGATGACTGAGCAACATTATCTTTCTTCCCTGTCCCCCTTGACATTGACTGCTGCTGTTTCTGAGAAGATAAACCCTCTGATGTGTGCTTTTCATCATCATTAGAAACTCCCTCAGAGACATTATTTTTGGGTCACATAGAGACAAGACTGAGAAGCCATAAAACCGTCCCCTTCTTTAGCCCTTTTCTTTCAGTTTTAGGGCAAAATGTTTTACAGAGCTCACAATTAGAACCTGGTGATCTGGACCCAGGCACCTTAAACAGAGCTCATGGCAGGCTGCTTTGCCAGGAGCTGAAAATGATTTAAACATTTTTTAAAGCCTGTGGGTCCTGTTCTCTTCTCAACATGGCCATTAGTCATGCCAAACACTGATAAACCTGTATAAAATAATCTGGTTACTATATTTTAGAAATAACCATTTTTCCCTCAAAAACGAGAGAGAACTGCTTGAAAGGATATTGTGGTTTTAACTTTAAATAAGAATTGCCAGTTTGATTCCTTACAGGTTGGAGCTGTGCAAATAAACAATGAAAACCACTTAAGAATGTCTAAATTAGTGGTTTTAAAGCTTTTTTAGCCAAGGTCAAGCAGTTCCCTTCATGTGGGAATCATGTTACTGAGTGGCCTTTTCCGGTTCCTGGGAACCGGAGAAATTGCAAAGTTATCAAAAGTAATAAAAATACACCCTAACTAATGCAGAGTAATCAGAAACCAACTTGACAACTTAGATTCAATGCAAAGAAGTGCAAAGTAATGCACATGGGAAACAAAAATCCAGGGGAAGAGTACACAATTGGGGGGTGAGATAACAATTACAACAAGCATTTGTCAATGCCGAATGTTTGCTTGCTGGCATTGGCATTGGTAGTGTAGAAGTTACAGAGCTGCATAATAGGAATGGCAGCGAAGTATTGAACTGAAGCCAACCCCACCACCACCCTGCAGAGAGTGACAGGCATTGGGGTGTGCCTTTGGGTTGTCAGGCATAACGACCACGCCATTTCACCACACCCTACCCTGCAGATACTGACAAGTGTCACGATGTGCCTTGGGGTCTTTGGCTGTTATGCGCACCCCATTCCATCAGGAAATACGGTGAGATGGGTGCGGTATAGGAGAATGGGGTGACGTTTGGGCCTGAAGAGTCCAAGGCACACCTTGATGCCTCTCATTGGCTGCAAGGTGTGAGTGGGGGTGGAATGGTATGAGAATTACAGGCAAGAATCCCAAAGCACACCCCTGATGCCTGTCATTCTCTACAGGGTGGGGCCTATGGTCGGAAATCCTAATGCCTCAGGCATTCGTTGGTATTTTCACTCCAAATTTTCAACATGGTTTTTGTGTGACCCCCACCTCATGAACAGTGGCAATATCAGTTTGTTAGCCGAAAACTGCTTTTGCACAGTGACTATGGCATTTGGCACCACAGGTGCAAAAACACATTCCGAGCAGGATGTGAAAAATGACAGCGGTACTGTTCATGGGGAGGTGTAATAAATGGCAATGTTGAAAATGTGCTGTAAAAATCTTAAAAAAACTGGTGAAGTCACAAGCGTGCATAGAAACTGTGCAACGCACACCCATAATGTAGCTAGTTTGGGGATTTTTTTACAGCAGATTGTTAACACAGGCATTTTGGGACCTCCGATCATGAACAGTGTCAGTGTGATTTTCTTTATCTGTCCTGAACAATGATTTCCCTCAGCGACCACACATTTCTGCGCTGAAAGTGTGAAAACACATTTTGGCCATGTTGTGGAAAATGACAGCTGTACTGTTCATAAGGAGGTGTGGAAAAATGCCACTGGTGAAAATCTGGACTGAAAATATTACAAATTCATGAACTTACGAGGGTGCGTGGAAACTGCGTAATGCTCACTCATGACACAGTCATTTTATGGAGTTTTGTCACCAAATTTTCAACATAGCCATTCTAAGACCTCTGCTCATGACCAGTGTCACTGTGATTTTCTTAATCTGTCCCAAACATTGTTTTCTTTTACCGACTGTACCATTATGCACTACGTGGAAACACATTTGGGCCGAGAGATAATGAAAAATGGTAACTGTACTGCTCATAAGGAAGTATGGTAAAATGGCACTGTTGAAAATCTGGTGTGCAAATATTACAAATTCGCAAACTTGCGAGTGTGCGTAGGAACTGCGCAACATGTGCTCCTAAAACAGTCATGTTTGGGAATTTTTTCACCAAATTTTCAACATAACCATTTTAAAACCTCTGCTCATGACCAGTGTCACTGTGATTTTCTTAATGTGTCCCATACATTGATTTCGCACACCGACTGCGCCATTGTGCGCTACACAGGAGGAAACACATTGTGGGCAAGATGTGAAAAATGACAGCTGTACTGCTCATAAGGAGGTGTGGTAAAATGGCAATGTTGAAAATCTAGAGTGAAAATATTGAAAATTTGCGAACTTATGAGCGTGCGTAGGAACTCTGCAACGCACGCTCGTAAAACAGTCATTTTTAGGAAGTTTTTCACCAAATTTTCAACATAGCCATTTTAATACCTCTGCTCATAAACAGTGTCACTGTGATTTTCTTAATGTGTCCCATACATTGATTTTTCACAATCGATCGCGCCTATCTGCGCGTGCATGGGCAAACACATTTGTGTGAGATGTGAAAATGACAGCTGCACTGCTCATAAGAAGGTGTGGTAAAATGGCAATGTTGAAAATCTGGAGTTAAAATATTGAAAATTTGTGAACTTAATGAGTGTGGGTAGAACTGGCAACGCACAGAAACAGTCATTTTTAGGAATTTTTCCACCAACTTTCAAAATAGGCTTCTAGAAAGCTTCATTTTATGAACACTGGCAGTGTCGCTTCATTAATCAGTCCCAAAAGGTGATTCCGCAGTGACTGTGAAATCACCCTTCGGCTTGAATAACGCCATGACAGTGACAGCATTCATGAGAAGGGGTCCCAAAAAAAACATGCTGAAAATTTGGTGCAAAAATTCCAAAAAATGCCCGAGATATGCAGCAAAGTTGAAAAACCCTATCTATTACATTATACAGCTTACCGGCATTTCCTCAGTTCGCGGTCGGCTTTGAAGAGTGCAGACATGTCCCCGTCCATCAAGATTGTCGCGCCGACTCGGAGGTAAAGTATGGGGTGTGTGGGGAGGCAGGGTGCGAGTGGGTGGCATGCGGTGGGGGCAGGGAGACTGCGAGGGACCATTTTTTTTACAGGTTTTTATTATTAAGATGGCGCGGGACGTTTGCCACGCTGGGGTGGGCTCCCAGCATGGCAGCTGGAAAGATTGTTTGGTGGGGCTGAAGCCGACGGGGGATTGGGCATCCACGTCAGCCATACGGATGTGTGCCACGCTGGGGTGGGCTCCCAGCGTGCACCAGGAAAGCTTTTTTGGGGGGGCGGCATGGAGCTGATGGGGCATTGGGTACCCCATCGGCTATACAGTATGTGCATGGGGGGAGCACGTCAACACACAATATGCATGTGTACATGTTGGGGGGGAGCTCTGTTCACTGAAGTGGAGCTCTCCCTTTCAACTGTATGCCACTGCATTTTCAACTGCTGTCATAGACAGCTGGAGCAGTGATTGGCGCACTGCGACCGCGACTGCAAACACACTGACTGAATTGGAAGAGGCTGACACACCTCTGGAAAACTCGGATGATGGCACTATGTTTCTTGCACATGCGTGCAAGCAAACATAAAAATGGAAAGGGACCTGGGGTAGTCATATCAGATGACCTTAAGGTGGGCAAGCAATGTGAGAAGGCAGTAAGAAGATCTGGTGGGATACTGGGATGAATAGGGAGAGGCATCACCAGTAGAAAACAGGAAGTTGTTATCCCTTTGTACAGACAGTTGGTGAGACCCCATCTGGAGTTCTGCATCCAGTTCTAGAGACCCCATCTCCACAAAGACATAGACAGGATGGAGGCTGTCCAGAGGAGGGCACCTAAAATGGTGCAGGGTCTGCACCAGAAGATGTACGAAGAGAGATTAAAGAAGCTTAATATGTATACACTTGAGGAGAGGAGGGAGAGGGGGGAATGATAGAAACTTTCAAGTATATCAAGGGAATCAACAGAGTCCAAGATGGTAGCATCTTTCGAAAAAGAGATGTGCAAGAACAAGGGGGCACAATTTGAAGATAAAGGGGGGCAGCTCAAAGATAATGTGAGGAAGTATTTTTTCACTGAGAGGGTTGTGGATACATGGAACAGCCTTCCTGAGGAGGTAGTGGACTCAAAAACAGTGGAGGAATTCAAGAATGCATGGGACAGACATAAGGCAATTCTAGTGGGGGGTAGGAGGAAGTAAGCTGTTGGTTAACTAGGATCTTCAGCCTATGCATAGGTAGCGAAATGGGCAGACTAGGTGGGCCAAGCGGTCCTCATCTGCCCTCAAATTCTATGTTTAAAAAAAAATTATATGACTTCACAGAAAATAATAAAGAGGAAAAATTAAATGAATTTTGCGCCCCAGAAGACTGGAGCAATACTTTGGGGCAACTGCTCTCTTCAGGTGGAGAAACAAACCTGACATTATGACACAAGGGGGAGTGTGACCACAATGTCAAACGTGAACTTCATTCTAGATTATTTCATTAGCATAAAGTTCTATCTCTGGGGCATCACACTCGAGCAGGAAGATGATGCTTATTGTAAAGCATCATTGATGGATTTCTGCTGTTTGAACATTGTAAAAAGTTCCATGCCTTCAGCCATTTGCAGGCAAACAACACCTTTTTTGAAGAAGGTAGAAAATAAAATGTTTTGACCAGGCACACCCCTGTGTCTAATGGTATATGGTGGCATCTCTCATCAGAGGAGGTTCTGGCTTATGCCATGAAAACCAAGTACTTGTACCAGTCTACCTTTGCCACCTCTGGTCAGGGGTAATGGGGAGCAGGGGCACTATACACTGGGTACCAATACTGAAAGACAGCACAAACTGAGATCCAAACTGGGGCTGGGATCAGTCAGGAAGTACAGTATTTGGGCCATTTGGCCTCAGTGAAGAAGCCAAAGTGCTGGGGTGACTGTGAGGAGGGTATAGGCTCTGTAAAGTGTTTTGCATTTTGTTCTTTCTAACTTGGCAATTTGAGGTGATCACGTGATTTTGTATGTAAGTATATTTTGTGACTGACTGGTACTAGCCAGTAAATTAATGTGATCTGCATAGCAGTCTCTTTGTATTTATTTTATTGTTTGCCATAGGGGGTGTGCAGGCTTTTTGGGTTTGCTTGGGTTAATTGGGATTAGCTGCTCCTAGCATGCACCCCACTTCCCTCTGAAGCACAGCTGCTTTTTCTTTTTCCTATATCAGCTTTTTTTATTTTATCTTTTGAAATAATTGCTACTCATACTTTCAGCACCGGCTCAGCCTCCCTTCACTCTGGCACTGTGCACTTTGAGTTGTCCAGTTTGCACAAATGATTTGTGTGCTAATTTATTTATCCTCCGTATGCAATGTTTTGCCATTTTGCCTGTACTGCACTCAACTTATGCTCTTTGTCATTCTCATTGAAACCACATCACCTGACTGGCTGTATTTTGTTTGCAATTGTGTTTTCTCCTTCACCTTTACCCTGGGTCATACCTGGAAATGAGCCTCAGCTCAGTGTGCCCCTCCCGGCTACCAATTTTAAATAAATAACAGATTAATGATAGAAAGCATGTCATACTTACAAGCAAATATAAATAATTTCAACATCCAGGTCAATTTCTTACCTTTGGAAATATACCTGTAACTTTATTGCATGTAGGTAGTATTACGGGTACAGAGAGATAAATAGTCATAGTTTGGCATACTTCCTACATACTGGCCATATAAGACAAATATCAACTAGGCTACTAAACACCTTAGCCAGGATATTCAAAAGTGGGCTGATGCACGGCGCAACTAGATGCACCTCCCAAATAAATGAGCAAGCGTAAAAAAATGATATATTCAAACAAGATGCACAATCCCAACAGATCATGCATCCCTTTTGAATATGACAAAATGGATTGGCTGCACAAAGGGGGGCTGGCCGACAGTGCACCGTTGCATCCCTGGGATGAACACTGTCAATGGGGGATGCACCGGCTCATTCCAGATGCACTGCACCCCAAAGGCAATATTACGCCTAGAAATGCAAATTAGTCTATTAGGCGTGCATGGAGCAAATGGCCCTCATGCATGCCCATTATGGGCTCATTTGCATGCTTGCATCTGGCAGGATGCGCCAGGTCAGGCAGCACCTCTTCCCAATCCCTGTCCCTGTACAATATTGTGAACAATCTCCGATCCCCAATCACGGTGGTGTCACTAAAAGTGAAATATGTACATTCCATGGTAGTCTAGTGGAACCCCCCCCGTCCATCCCCAAATTCTGATCATGGTGTTCATGATATAAATATGTATTTACAGTTCCTGGTAGTTTAGGGGACACCCCGCCCATCCCTGAAGCCCGATCATGGTGTTGGTAATAGTAAACATCCTGCACAGTCCCTGGTAGTGTATTTGAACCCTTCTCCCATCATCGAACCCTGATCATGGTAACACACCCCATGACCCCTTTCCATAGTGTAGTGGCCTCCCCCACCCCGCCACCCATTCAGGAACCCATATTCCACCCATACCCCGGTCCCAGCATGGCCAGTCAGCCAGCGAGAAGCATAGCCCTCCACTCGCCATTACGGCTGCCCACTGACTGAGCTATCATTAATAGTGTACAGTATAGACTACATGCCCATTGGATGACAGCACACTTCTTAATGTTGAAGTTTAGCTGCCAGGTCTCCACCCACTCCTACAGTGCCCTCAGGTCCCATCTCATGTCTTTTACCCCTCCTTCAGTGTCCACCCTATTGTAGATTTTCATATCATCTGCAAAGAGTGCCACCCAGCCCTCTAGTCCATCTGTTATGTCGCATATGTACATACTGAAGAGGAGCGGTCCCAACATTGACCCCTGGGGCACCCCGCTTGTCCCCTGCCCCATTCTAGAGTACACCCCATTAATTACCACCTGCTGGGTCCTGTCTGCTAGCCAGTTTTCCACCCATCTAGTTATCTTGTCCCCCACCTCTGTGCTTCCAAGTTTGTTGACCAACCTTCTGTTGAACAGTAACAGGAGATCCCCTCTTCTTCTACTTGCTTCCAAACTAAAAACCTCAAGGATGCAAGTCCATCTTCATATCTCATAAGTTCTAGGTCCTGTATTGTTTTAGTAGCTCGCCTTTGAGCCCTTTCAATGAGGTTAATATCCCTTTTAGATAAGGATTCCAAAATGGTGATCCAAAGTCCAAATGGGGATCATGTAGGTTTTATATACTGTATAGGTAACAGACACTCTTTATTTTGTGAGACAAATGAGCATTGTATTGATCTTAAAAGTCTATTTGTTGTTTTAGATACTTGAATACAATGATCTGTCAATAACAAACAGTTATTTATTATAATACCTAAGTCTTTCTCTTTAGTCACTGAATTAAGAAACATAGAAACATAGACTTGGATGGCAGAAAAGGACCGTTTGGCTCACCCAGTCTGCCCATTTTCCTACCTCACAGATAAGCTGCAGATCCTAGTTAACCAACAGCCTACTTCCTCCTACCTCCACTAGAATTGCCTTATGTCTGTCCCATGCATTCTTGAATTCCCCCACTGTTTTTGACCCCACTACCTCCTCTGGAAGGCTGTTTCATGTGTCCACTACCCTCTCTGTGAAACAATACTTCCTCACATTGCCCCTGAGCTGTCCCCCCTCTATCTTCAAATCGTGTCCTCATGTTCTTGCGCATCTCTTTTTCTGAAAGATGCTGCTACCCTCTTGGACTTTGTTGACTCCCTTGAAGTACTTGAATGTTTCTATCATGTCCCCCCTCTCCCTCCTTTCTTCTAAGGTATACATATTAAGCTCCTTTAGTCTCTCTTCATATGGCTTCTGGTGTAGACCCTGTACCATTTTAGTTGTCCTCCTCCTCCTCCTCTGGACTACCTCCATCCTGTCTATGTCCTTGGGAAATGGGGTGTCCTGAACTGCACGCAATACTCCAGATGGGGTCTCACCAACTGTCTGTACAGAGGGATAACAACTTCTTGTTTTCTACTGTTGATGCCTCTCCCTATGCATCCCAGTATCCCCCCAGCTCTCCTTACTGCCTTCTCACATTGCTTGCCTACCTTTAGGTAATCTGATATGACTACCCCCCCCAGGTCCCTTTCCATTTTTGTTGTTGTTAATACCTCCCCCATTGTGTACTCTTCCCCTGGATTTTTGTTTCCCAGATGCATTACTTTGCACTTCTTTAGAAAATAAAGATAATTGGGGTTGTTTTTTTACCAAAGTGTAAAACAGTACATTTTCCTGGGTTAAATTTCATCGTATTGAGTGGTGTCCAGTCCTGTACAGTTTTTAAGTTGTTTGTTAATGACAGATCTTTATCTACAGTATCGACCTCACCCCCAATTTTGTGTCATTGGCAAATCTGGCTAATGTATTGATGACATTTTGATTCATATCCTTTATAAAAAGATTGAAGAGGGAAGGCGCCAACAAGAATCCCTGGGGAACCCTTGCTTCCAACAGTAGTCGTTTGAGAGACTTCACCATTGATCTTAACACATTATGTTCAATCATTTAGACAGTGGTGAATCCACCTTACTGTATCATAGCTAATTCCTATATTGTACAATTTTTTTTTAATCATATCAGTTTTTTTCACCCCCCCCAGATGGCCCCCATCCAACTATATTTGAAATGAGACCTATTTATCAGAATGTCAGCCTAGAGGTTATTAAATTTGTTGATTGTCTTCTCATGAACAGTAACAATAGGTTAGATGAGCCAACAGGGAAGAGAATAGAGAGTTTTTTGAGCTTTAGATTTGGGATCTTTCCATTCATGGGAACACTCCAGTTTCTCCAGAATACCACACACGCCAGCTATTTTTGGCATGGCAGGAGAAAGGTGAATAGTCTTGTCATTATGCTATATTTCTTACTAGTCACATGGCAAATAAGTTATTAATAATGTCACTCAATATTAATGGCATTCACAATCCAATTAAAGAGCTGGGCTGATAAAGTATTTAAAATCTCAACATCCAGGCCTGCTATTCTTTCAGGAAACCCATCCCTCACCTGAGGAACATGGAAAATTAGAGAGATGTGGTTACCAAAAGGTGCTGTCAGCCTCACACAGTTCTGGCCATAGGAGAGGTGTAGCAATTTTAATCCCTCGTGCCACCCCTTTTACCCTTCAAGCTCAGATCACTGATAAGGAGGGATGCTATGTGGTAGTGAGAGAATTTCTTTATTCAAAACTGGTAACCCTAGCCTCTATTTATTTTCCTCCAAATTCTGCACAAAAATTGGCTAAGAAGTTTTTCAAAGATTTGCTATCTATCTTACAGAGTCAGTTAATTTTGGGTGGCGATATAAACACCACCTTAAGCCTTACTCTGGATGCCTGTCCCCCATCGAAAGATAGAGCTTCCCCGTTACAAAGATATCTAGTCAAAACCCTCCCTAGCCTGGGCCTCATTGATCTATGGTGGCACTTTTATCCTAAAACACAAAAATATACTTATTAATCCCCTAAAACACATAGTATCTCCAGACTTGATTATATTTTTAGCTCAGCTGAACATTTGGAATCTATACAAGATATTTATTATGGTGCCATGCCATTGTTGGACCACAGGCCAGTGTTTACCAAGCTGTTACTGGACCACTCACAGGGCCAATCTTTCTGGTGCCTAAATCTTATAATATTAAAGGATCCAAAATTTAAAGAACTAATTCAAAAAACAATTACTAGGATATTAGCTGATAACCCTAAGGGAGCCACCTCAGACACAATCCATTGGGACACCTTGAAATTGGTTCTCAGAGGAGAAATAATAAAGTATGCATCACGTAAGAAAAGGATTAGAGAACGAAACCTTACAGAATTAAAGAATGAATATAATAGTCTCCAGGAGACTCAGCATGGGGGATATAAGACTATTGATCTCAAGTTAAAACTTTTAAAACAAAAAATTCAAAAAATCTTAGATTTACAAGTGGAACAGCAGCTCTTATACCTTAAGCTAAATGCATATGAAGGGGGGGCCAAAAGCAGCTAGAAACCTTGCTAGAAAATTAAGGGGAGCCAGATTGTATGCTAGGGTACTGCATCTTATGGACCCTGACTCCAGCAGAATTTTAAACCATCCACAAGCCATTAGACAGGCTTTAGCCAAATACTATGAGAAATTATATAAGGAAGATATCAACCCCCCAGCCTGCACAAATTGCAAATTTCCTTGCTAAAGCCAACCTACTGAGCTCTCCGAGGCCCAGTCTCAGGCACTACTAGCCCCAATAACTAAAGAAGAGATCACCTTTATAATTAAAGAAGCAAAAACAATGAAAGCCCCTGGCCCTGATGGATACCCGAGGGAATTTTATAAAAACTTTAACAAAAACTTATCCCCAACCCTTACAGAGGCTATGCTGGAACTTCAATTAGGAAATCCCCCCCCCCTCGGCAATATGCTGAGATAGCCACCATCCTAAAACCTAGAAAAAATCCACAATATCCAGAATCATACTGCCCCATATTAAAATTAAATTGTGATTACAAAATCTATATGTCCATACTGTTGCATAGGTTGGATAACCTGCTCCCCTCTATAATCATTGAAGGCCAGTTGGGTTTTATTAAAAAAGGGCAGGCCAGAGATGCAGTACGATGTATTGCTCTCATAATGGAGCACTCTACTAAACATAATATCTCTCTGACCCTCCTTGGTCTTGATGCAGAAAACGCTTTTGACAGGGTCAACTGGGCCTTTCTGTGGTCCACCCTTGAATACTTCGGTTTACCGCTGGCCTTTACCTGACAAATCATTCAGGTATATGAGTCTCCCAAAGCCTATTTAAAATTGGATGGAGCTGTATCTAAACCCTTTCCCCTCACTAGAGGAACCCGCCAGGGTTGTCCCTTGTCCCCCTTATTATTTGCCCTCTACCTAGAGCCCTTAGCCCTGGTTATCAGAAATTCATCTAACATAATTGACCTTACCGTAGGAGAAAGGCAACACAAAATTAACCTTTATGCAGATGATATATTATTCACTCTGACCTCTCCAAAACATCAATATCCGCAGTCTGGCCACTTTTAGAACAATTTGGGTCTCTGGCAGGCTACAAGATCAATAATACTAAAACAGAAGTCTTAACATGCCTCTTCCACCCTTCTCCTTCCCTTAAACAAAGTTTCTCCTTTTAAATGGAGTAGAATATCAATGAGCTATCTGGGAATACAACTTCCATATAATTTAACATACCTTGAAATGGTTAATTTTGAACCCATTACACAACAAATAACTAAAGATCTAGCAGAATGGACAGAGCTCCCTCTGACTTTTATTAATAAGATAGAAACTATACAGCAAAACATTCTTCCCTGTTTATTATTCTTTTTCCAGACCCCAAATAATACTTATTTCCATTATTGGAATAAAGTCATCTCTTGATTTATTTGGAAAGGGAGGCCCCTAGAATTACATTTTCAATCCTTCAGCTGCCTAAGTCAAAAGGTGGTCTGAACCTACCAGATTTAAAAACATATGCCATAGCTACCCAACTACAGATCCTACTAAATCATATCAACCCAATGTATAAAGCTCCGTGGAAGGAACTCGAGCTAACAGTAATGAATAATCCAGATATACTCTCCCTTCTGTATGGAAATCCACCAAAATGTATCCCATTAACTAAATTTCCTGAATTTATAGCAGAACCGTACAAGACTTACTTGCCATGTCAAATTCAGTATTTTCCTTCTCTGAAAAACTTTATCTCCAGCCTTTAAATGCAGATATACATTTATTACCTAAACAAAGAGAGGAAATAACTAAATCTTGGTCAACACGAGTCTGGTATATAGGCCAATTAGTTACCCCAATCAGGTTATTATCTTTTATTGCCCTTCAAAAAAGGTTCAGACTCCCACAATTCTCCTGCCCCTACTACTATAAGTTAAACATTCATTACTACCATTTGAGGATTGCCTTGCTAAAATAACAGAATCTCCAAATTCTTTGATAATACTTATTAAAGCAGACCTAGAGGGGCAAGAACAATTCCATTTAACTAGTCAATTATATAAAGCTATCAAAGCTTATAAGGAGGACTCCACAGATTATGTAAGGTGGGCATGGGCCCTGGAACTAAAAGAAGACATAGATAGTGACCAATGGAAAGCTAGCTCCCTCCCAGCTCTAAAATTTTAAATTCCTCCTATTGGCAAGAATTTGCTTGGAAATCTAGGATCCTTTTTTTCAGGCTTCCAGCCATAGTTGCTAAATACTGTGGTCCGGAACTGGGAGAATGCTGGAGAAAATGTGGTAACCGCCTGGCTAACATAGCCCATATACTTAATGCCCCATGTTGTGCCTCTATTGGACAGAGATCCTCTTGGAATTGAAAGATCTCTTTGGTCACCAAGATCTTTTTACTCCCACATATATTTTAATGGCTACCCTTCCACAGGGCCTGAAGTTTTCTAAGCAAATACTCAAAATAACCACAACCCTAATTTTAGCAGCTAAGAAGGCTATTAGAAAACAATGGTATACTGGGAGTATTCCCATGAAAGAATGTTGGAGAGCCTTGACTTATGAAATGTACAATTTAGATAGAATAATAGCTAACATAAACTCATGCACCAGATCTTTTAAGACATTTTGGCATGCATGGGTAACCTACCAAGCAATCCATTACCCTGACTTTATTCCATAACTAACTTCTTTTTAGCCTACTAAGATTGACATTCATACCCATACTCACACTCACTGAATGACTCTCTCATGGGTAATACTTACCTTTACATAAACATTACATGACAATAGCCCCTCTTGGTCCTGCCTCGATAGTGTCAGTCCCTAGCATTAGTCTTACCTGAGCCTCAGACTAGCTGGCAATCACTGGACTGTGAGCCTACACAATCCAGCCTTAAAATACCTATCTACAACAACTGCTGTACTGTATGATTACACCTGTAAATACTGTATAATGCATTGTTCCTCTATACTGAATTGTCCATGACTATTGTAATCATCCTGTACCACATCTACCTGTGTGCTATACTCTGTATCAATTGTAAGGTGTGATATCTCCCACACCACTATTTATAACTGTAATGTCTGACACTGTATGCTCTGTATTGTTTCCTATCACGTGGAGCCTTTGTAAAGGAGTCTGTGACTCAAAGGTATTAATTTTGATTGTTTCAATAAATAAATAAATAAACATGTAACCCCCAGTCGGCGCTAAACTGAGAGGGCTACTACCCCTGCCTGTATGGCTAGTGAACAGGTTGAGGGACCTGGGTCCTATGACGCGGTGCCTCCATTTTTATAAGATGAAGATTTGGGGAGAAAGGTGTCACTTGGCATGGTGACTAGGTCTGATCACTCTGCACAGGGGCACTCAAAGTAATCCAGAGACTAGAAGCAATAACATAATGTCCAATACCAAGAGATGGGATTCCAAAGTGTGGCTTTATTCAACAACACTGAATGAAAAGCATAGATGGACCCCCACGGGGCTACACTCCTTGTAATGCAGATCAGGTGATGGACTCTTTAACTAGTGGCACACTACCACCCTCTACTCCATGCCAACATCTGGGCACCCTCTTCAGGCACTGGCCAATACCTGTCAGAAAGGTGACTGGTGTTTCAAAGCGAATCCATACAGGTGACCCCTGTTACGCAAGGTGGGGGGGGTCTCCCACTTTTTGTTCCATAGACCCATCCCCAGCCATTCCTTTGTTTACACACACACATACACACATCCTTGGCTACTGTAGTGCAGACTGTACGTGGCTTTGTAATGCAGTAACTGTCTTTCTCTGAAGACCCCCCACATTCATCAGTCATTACATCTCACTGTTCCATAAGCCTCTTCCTTGACTACTATAGTGCAGACTGTACATGGCTTTGTAATGCAGAAACTGTCTTTCCGTTGAAGATCCCCCACATACAACAGTCATTACATCTCACTGTTCCATAAGCCCTGGACTTGGCATCCTGACTGACTCACAGCCCCAGAGACTTATTTACTCACTGTTTTGGTGAATGACACTGGCCTTTTGTCAAAGCTTCATCACCCTCATTGTTACAGGTGTCCAAATCTCTGAAGGAATCTCTATTCCACAAAAACTGTAGTGCCCCAGCACTCTTCATCAGGCAGCTTCTTTCTTTTCCCAGGCCAGGGGGATTGCCCCTGGGAGTTGGTTCCTTGTGCCTCTCTTATGGTGGAAGCACACATCCTAATGTAGCTCTGTGATAGAGCTGAGGGCAGGGGGGCCTGCCCCTGCAGAGCACTCCCTTCCTCCACTGCACTGCAGGATCTACATCCTTCCCTCTGTTGAGCCTACTTCAGACTTCAACAGACTGATTCAGATGTCAGACTAGACTGTTGACTTCAAGGATCAACTCTAGACTGACTTTGAAATTCCCCAACGTTCTACCTAACTCCCAACTGCAGCATTCCTTTGTGGCTTATGCTGCTGCAGAATTCTAAATGATGTCATAGCCCCAGCTCAGCAGAGACTGAAAACAGAGCAAGACATAGTGAAATCCATTTAACTGGAGTTTCACTAGCTGCCTGTCCCTGCCTGCCACTAGTTCTAACTAGGGTTCTAGTAACCCCGGGTAACAGGGGGGTTACAAACGTATACCTCCTGGCTCTCTCTCTATATATATATTTTCTAACCATTTCACATCTTCACACCTGTTTTAACAACTGATTAAAATCTAATTTTACATATGACAAACCTTCTAATGCCCCAGACTCTCTCTGTCATTATATGTTAAACACAAGGACGACAGTACTATCTCTCTAACCTGACTCCTATAAGGGAGTAATACCATTCAGACAGTAAAACACTCTAGAAAATAAGACACGACCATCACTGAGGTGTACAAGGTACATTTTATTTATTCCCAAAACAGACATTGCATGAAAATAATTTCATTGCAGCTCTTAATTTTTCTCTACCCCTATCAGCATATGTCATATAGAAACAGAATTTGACAGCAGATAAGGACCGCTTGGCCCACCTAGTCTGCCCATTTTCCTACCTAACGGATAAGCTGCAGCTCCTAGTATATGAACTATATGAACTTGTAAACCTACTAGAATTGGACAAAATTACATATGGATTTGTGATATTGAGAAAACTTCGACTATGTACTTGAATGTGATTTGTATTTGGTCTCACAACCTATTGTGTAAATGCAAAAATTTTATAAAAAAGGCAATTAAAAAAAAATTATAGTTTTAACCTTGATATTTCTCCCGGATGATAGGTTGTTTTCTCATGTCCCCCTTGTTACAGCTTAAAGGACCTGAAATATTGTTTCACATGTTCACCATAATAGGGGACTAACCCCTTCTACTCAAATGAAGGCCATCTCAGCTAAATAGGCCTTGGTTCTTGACAAAAGTTTCCCAGTGGGTTACACAATGGAATCCATCTGCCAGGGTCCACTTACATAACCACTCATTAATGGACCTGATGTTCTTTTGTCTAGAAAAAGTAACCCTCTGCCTGGCTCATTGGTGTAGAAGTAGGGTATCCATCTGTGATGCCAATGACCCGGGTTCGGGAACGGACTCAGGATGTTGGAGGGCTGGCCGAGGGAGAAGGATAGAGCATCCTAAGGACAGCTCTCCTTCTCCAGGAGAGGATGGGGTAGTGTGATTAGCACTTTGCTGACCTCTGGTGGAGGATAGGAGATCAGCTGCGGTCAGCACCATTACAGTTCAGGGGGCTGGGACAGAAGTCAGCATTGCCTGTGACATCATTGCACATCCCACCTTTTTGGGGTGCAGAGCATACAAAAATGGTCCACCGACTGTACGACATCGGCCCCGGACCTTACCGCACACTCCTCGGTATTCACCACCGGTACCACTTAAGTACCACTGGGAAGCCGGAGGCCCTGCCCCGGGGGTGGGAGTAAGCTAGGGTGTCAGGATCCTCCACCCTCCGCCCAGTACCATAGTAGCAGTTCTGCCTGGAAGCCAGCAGCCCCACCCAAGGGGAGGGAAGCCAGGGTGCTTGGGTGGAGGGGAAGCTGGTGTGGGCATTTGGTGGTGCTGTGGTGGGGTGGGGGATGATGACTGATGGAGGTCAGGTTGGATGCCACCCCAAAAAAACAAAAGAAAAATGAATGCTAATTAATGCAGGTAGCATTTCCAAAAAATGAATTTCACCCCCCCCAATAGTAGTTCACTGAACTCAATGTAATCTTTTTTAATATCCTCAGTATTTGATTTGTTAATGTTATTTGTGCCAATCTGAACAATAACTAGTGGATTTTCACTGGCATTCTTCAGTATGTTTCTAGCCATACTTGTAATGTCCTTAATTTTGGCTCCTCTAAAGCTGCTACATGTTCTGTTATGTTTATCTGGATTACGTAAAATTGTATCTGCAAATGTTATTATTGAGTCACCTAGAACAAAGGTTTGTCAATTTGGGGGTGTGACTACTGGTACTGGTTGTACAGGTACCCTTTGATCAATTTGTTTGGTGTTATCTGGTTAGTTATGTACTGTACTGCTGGTTCAGTCTGTACTGGTGACATTATTTCATAAGTTAAGTACATGGATTCAGAATTTATGTCTGGAAGAATTAATATAGTCATATTGCATGTTTTGGTACCTTGATTTATTTCACTAACTGAAGGGTTACATCTGGAGTCTGGGATTAATGCTGTGTCTGTATTACAATGCTGTGGCTCACAATCTGAATTCAGGGGTTACAAAAAGTTTTCTCCCAAGTTCTTGTTAAGAAGCTTGAATCTGTTTTTGGTTTGGAGCTCAAAGCCCATGGCCTTACAGCCTTTCTTGATTCTTCTTTTGTTGTCTACAATTGCTCACCCCAGTGTATCACCTTCATCAATATCTTCCTCATCTCTGATTTGCTTTTTATTTACACAGTCAATGTTAGTTACATCTTGTTCAATTTCCTCTACCACATTTCCTAGAGTAGACTGATCGGAACAACCAACTGCAGCCATCAGGCAGGTGGTGATGTTACTCTGTGGTTGTGAATTCTGAGTCAAATGAGTTGGAGAAGGGCTGACACCAACATGGGGGATGAGTATTTGCTGATTACACAAGTTAATGTCCCTTATTTTTAGTGCCATTTTCTCTTGGCTCTTTTTTAGTATTTCAAGCATCTTATAAAATGTTTTGATATCTTCTAATAAAAGTACACTATTGTTTATGCATTTATCACAAAGATAGCACTGTCAGGTAAGGTGTCCAAAAATTTGTACAGAGCACAGCTTGAGCACTTAAGCCCTATTTCCCTGTCCAATGCCATTATTTTGTCTCTCATTTTTTTTTATTTGTTAACCCAGTAATTTAGTAAACTGGCAGTAGTGCTGCATTCTGAGGTCCCTTAGTAAGGTATTGGGTTGACTTAATGTCAACTTCTACACAGGATGCCTGACCCTTTAAGAAGAATCTCCAAGGGTTGCAGCATATTTTAGTTACAACTAGAGTGACACAACTATATTTACTAGTAACAGCAATTTATGGGTGAGTAGTGCTTAACTATGGTGCTCCTGTATCTGGATTTTTAAGATAATGTGGGAAATTCAGCCCAGCTACAACTATGGAAGTCTAGGAGAAACCATAGGGGTCCCTGTTACTATGGGTGAACTTTAAAGGAATAATGCAGGACAGGGTGTGTGTAGTGCTGGGATAGCGTCACTCCTGAGGTGGATTAGCACGTGGTTGGAGGCTGAGTGTGACTAATCACCCCAGAAGTGACGCGTATCCCAGCACGACACACACCTTGGAGTGCACTATTCCTATTATACAATGTCTTATTTGTTAAAAAAAATAAGGGAGAGAACTTTATTAAGTAGATTTTTTGTCATATTTTGCATGGGTAGGAATACTTTAAAAAAATAATAGTTCTCATTATTGCTTTCAGCCAACAGGGGGAGCTGCTGGGGTGTGTAGCTTTCTGCAGTTTGGTCCCTCACACAGTTTCACAGCTTCCTTAGATGGTATGTACTTGTTGTTTGTTTGATGCCCCCCTACTCTGTTCTCCTGTAGGTTCGTGTTTTTCTGTGCCTTTTTTTTTAATTCGATGTAGCAGGAAATCAAACATGTGGCCCCCCCAAAAAAATTATTGTTCACATCAGGATCACGGTGAATACTGTCTAGCTGTGGTTCTTCCAGTACAATTGCTGTGGGTTTTGTACTGAGAGAAGATAAAGAAACCTACATCAGTAGAAGAAAAACAAGTGAGTAAACTGAAGCACAGTGTGTTTTTAAAGACATGTACTGATTCTGTTGAGGGCGGGTTGGGAGAGTGTAAGTGGAGCCTTCAACCTGTTAATGGCTGGGAGGGAGAGCAGAAACTGATCGGAGTTAGGAGCGCAGAAGCTGATCGGAATGACGCCTTCTTGGAAAGATGACTGCTTTTTAAATGCTGTGAGGGCTTTCACTGAAAGTTTCTGAATCGTGCTGATAATGTTCAGGGGGAGACTGGTGGCAGCAGTTTCTATAATGGTACTGTGATGTGAATGTGCTGGCAGATGAGAGAGTTTTCTTTTCATTTGATTCTAATGTCATTTTGGCAATTAATTTGGGCAGGATAAATCCGGGCAACAGGAAGGTCAACTGAAAGACGGATGCTAACCGTCATGTCTTTCAGTAAATCCCATTTCACGGTTTACTGACGGAGTGACTTGGACTTGCCATATGCAGTGATTTTTTTTTTGTCAAGTGATTTGGTCATGTCTGTTCTGGGACTAGATCTGTGATGTTATGCTGGGAAAACATCACGGGTCCAGCCCAAGACTGACCAGTCAGAGCCCAGCATTCTTTCTTGCCATTGTATAATAGTAGTTCTAGCATACGCAGAAAACTTAACACCTCACAGTTGCTGAGTACCTGGACCTTGTTCCTGCTATCCCTGCTTGACATGCACTAGGATGCATGTGTCTCTGCATGTATCACCACGTGCATTGCTGCACGCTTGCTGCACTCGAGCTCGCCCCACTTGCTCAGGGCGTTCAAGATATATGGTGTGACCCGGAAGTTAGTTCTGGGTCACATGATGTCCTGCATCCCAAACAGTGGAGTGAATAATATAAAACTTAAAAATAAGGTGCCAGCAAAGTCTGTGCTAATAAAACAATGTCCCTCTGCCTTGCAGTGTAAAGAAATATGTTGTAAGCTAGTTGCTGTAGTTCCCTGGGTCGAACTAAGGGACTACAGTCCCCACACACTTCCTGTCTCCTGGGCTAGGCTAGGTTACCAGGCGATGACCTCCCACACTTCCTCACTACACCAGAAGAATTAAAAGGTTTATAAAATGTAAAATGGACTAGTGCACTGCTGTCCCTGTATAGGATTTGGTTGTTTTGTACCTTTACACAGATTGTAACCCATCAGTAGATAGCAGCAATAAAACACAATAGAATACAAATAACTATGTACATAAATTGAACCTAAGATTGACCATGAGGGCCAGCTATCAAGAAGGGTAGCCTGTCTGCCACCTACTTCCCCCACCCTCCTATCTCTCACTGCACATGTTACTATGTCCTGCTCACCAGTACATAAACCGGTGTGACTAGAGCTGAATTACATACCCTCTAGATACATAAATCCTTTTTTCCTTTTGTAGTTGGAACTTCCTAATCAAGCAAAGTAAAAAATGATCCCTATTTTTCTTTCCACCAACCCCCGATCCCTTGCCCCTTTCCACCATATTCTTTAGCGCCATGGTTGATCAGCATACGGAGGAGTGTGGGTGGGACGGAGAGCTGAAGCAGACCTACAACAATGTCAGAGGATAGTCTTGCCTCTGCAGGTGGAGATTAAGGTGCTAGCCATGCCGGCTAAAACCGAACAAGGCCTGGTGGCTGGTCAAACTCCTCATCCATTTTCAGGGTCACAAAAATGGGAGTGGGGAAAAATGACGGGGGAGAGCGGGAAGTCAATTGAGACCCTCAGTTGTGTATCCTGAGCTCAATGTTGTGCACCTTGTCCTCCTCCTCCACACCATAGAGCACTTGATTTGTAGGTCATATCTTTGCTAGTGCTATGGGATCTCCATACTACTCATCTCATCTCATTACAAGTATTCCCTCGGATCCCAGGCTGAGAGAGTTTCCTCTCTCCCCACACTGACCAGAGGGCTGCTGGTGAATCTTCCTTCTCTATATGGAACAGCTTCATTGGTAGCTAGACTCATGTCTAGTTGGTCACATATATACTCACAGGTGGGATGTGGAGGTGTGTGAGCTATGCACAGTGCTAGAACAGAGGTCTCACACCTGTGATTAAAGGTCCGGCTCTGATCCCTCCAGTACTCATTGTCTCTTCCTCCTCTAGTAAGAGCTTAGCTGCTTAATGTGAAGTCTGCAGTGACCCAAAGAGGTCTACCTAGGGTTTCCTCACCGAACTCTCTCCCCCCCTCCCCTTTCCAGTGCAGCCCTTCCCCTCCAGCAGTTTGGTAAATATTTGATATGTATCTTGCTGATCAAAGGCCACCCGCCCTCTCAAGGCCTTGTGCTGATGCTGCTCAAACATGCACCCCAAATCTTCTATAGTGCTTTATTAATTTTTGTATTTATTTATTTCATAACTAGGATTACAGTTACCTTTGAACCAGGGGTTGTTTTACAAAGGTTCCGCCTCAAGTGATGTAAACAATGTAGAACAATAGACAAAGAAAGGAACTATAAAACCCAATATAAAACAGGACAGAGTGCAGAAATCCAGGCAACAAATTAACAAGGTGAATTCAAGGTAGAAGACACGTAAGTTACAATGATGTCCTGTGAGAAACAGTTTAACATAAATAAAAAGCCATATCGGAGTACATCAGTGCCAAATGAAAAATGCAGTCAAAAATCAGACTTTGTCAAGCTAAACAGTTTATAAAAAAGATAGTGAGGAAGGGTCTATGGGTGAAGGGTGGTGGGGGAGGGAGACGAGGAAGGGGGAAGATCAGGGAAGAAGGGGGGAGAAAGTAGCAGTAGGAAGGGGAGTAGGCATACTGGTGGCAGGGAGTAGGGACATAGGCGCCGGGTTGTATAGGCCCATGGAACATGGGCCCCAGCAATATTTTGTGATGTGGGCTCTGCCCCACCAACATTTTTGTACCATTTTATTTTCTTTTTCTTGGGGGGGTCTGGGACCTGCACGGTGGCATGTGCGCCCTCTGAGTATGATGATCGCGGGCAGTTAGTATACTCTCCAGAATCCCCGTCACTGATCATCTGCTCCTTTAATTTGAAATTGGCGCCGTTCATTTGGGCAAGCATGACCAGGGCGCAGGCACAATGACAGATCCCCCTATTCTCTGAGCAGTCCTACCGAGCACCCCTACCGACCCTCAGAAAATCATTGGTGGTCCGGCGGTGACATTAAAATTTGTTGCCAAATCCCTTTGTGTCCATGCGCCCAAAGAAGAGAGATCGAATTCTGATTGGGTGACAGCCAGCAGGCAGGCTTAAACTGAGGCGGGCAAAGCGAGCTGGCGAGATGACACATGGAAGATAACCTTCTGAGTCGGTATGACTCGTGAGTGCCTGTTGGTGAGGAGGCAGCACCACTCCAGATGATTCAAGAATAAGAAGAGCAAGGTCGGTGACAAGAAACAGAAGGTAAGGAATGGGACCGGACCGTTTGAGAAACTCAGGCGGGCAGAGAGCAGAGGGCAACAGAGGGAGGTGGGCCACCGGGGAAAAGTGTATGGTATGCATGCTGACTAGCCCCAGGCCAGAGTTCATCATCCGTGGGCTGTGAGCTGGTCGGTGGTCGGTCGGGTAGCCAGCACCTGCTTAAGAGGAGAAGGAGCCAAGGCCCAGGAGCGGAGGTTGAGGAGTGAGCCAGTGAGTCACTGCCAGCCGAGAGCAGCTGGGACTCTGGATAGGAGAGAGAGGAGAAGGACTCTCGGGACCAGCAGTAGCAATCTGCCACTAAGACAGGCAGCACTAAGCAGCCAGCTAACAGGACAGCGAGAGAGCGGGTAACCCCGCTTGCCCAACCAAGAGAGCCAGCAAACCCTGCAGCGATTGAAGTCCCAGCACTAGCCAGGTAAGATGCGACAGGGACGGGATGCATTGCAAAGGGGGAGCCAAGGAGAATGGACGGGAATGGAACTGTGACACTTGGCACTATCAGGAACTAGGGAGAAGGACTGTAGAGGTGGTGGAACTGTCATAAAAATTTTAAGAGGTGGTGGTGAAAGTTGGAAACTGAGTTCCAGTGGGCTCCTGCCCAATTTAACCCCTGTGGTGAAAACTAGTAGTAGCAGGGTTGGACTGAGGTATGGGGGGGTAGTTGACACAGGTGTCCTGGAAAGTTGACACAGGGGCCACCCACCTACCTGGAGTCCTGGAAAATCAGTAGGGCCCAGGATGACAGACTCCTCGGTATTCCACATTACTATGATACCCTAGTCCTCTGTTTGCATCTTACATTTACTTACAAGGCGCACTTATTAAAAAAAAATAATACAACCAAAGATTTGCAAAGAAAGTTTAAGGGGTTGTCAGGGACCCCACACAGCCCACCTGGAAATTTCCGGGTATCTTGGTGAGTCAGTCCAATTCTGATTGACAGACAGAGCTTCCTGCAGCTGGCTGGGGAATCTGCTGTTTATGGGTAATGGGTATAAATGTACAATCCTATTCCTGCAGAAGAGCAGGGCACAAAAAACAATAATTTTCTTGGGATATTCAAAACTCCTTGCTATTACCTTATTATAAGTTCTCAGAAATGTGGTTACATGTATTAGTAGCACATTAGGAGTACTACTGACCTGCATTCTGCTGAGGCCATGGGTTTGAATCCCAACTCTGCTGCCAGGTGGTCAGGCTGTGACCTTAGTTATGCACAGATGAGATGATTACCTTACTGAAGTAAACTAAGTCGTCATTCTCTTCACAAATATATGCAGAGAGGGCAGATACCCACTGGTACTGATTTTTGGAGGTAGTGGTAGTGGTCACAGGTGTCTGAGTGATTTGCGTGCCAGTGAACAGCATGCTCTAATGTACTGCCATGCCTTGAATTGTTTCATAGAAACTAATGCCACCCGGCCATACTCCCAGGTCACTCCACTTTACCAACAATTCATGTGGGACTGAGTCAAAGGCTGTGCTTAAGTTCTGAAACAGCACATCCATTGTCTAGCCTTTATTAGCTGCATTTTTGACCCAGTCCAATAAGTGTCTCAGATTCATCTGATAGGACCTCGCCTGAAGAAACTTGGCTGCTGCGTAAGGCTCACTAGGCACAACTGCTTCTTTTCAGGCGTGACCGGCGAGCTTTGGACTGGTCAAGTAACTTGTTCAGAGTTACACAGTATGAAAATGGAGGTTATGGGAATCAAACCCAGGTCTGCAGGTACCAAGCTCATTCACAGTTTGTTACTCTAACCTCTAGGCTATACTGCCAGCTCAAGTAAGACAGTGTGCATTGTTTGATTGTAAAGTCAAGGCAACGCCATGGAGCCTTGCAGATTCACAGCCTTGCAAGTAATCAAAGTTAGTTCAATGCTATGTAGTCATGAGGACTCGGGTTCTATAGTCTGGGTGCATTTTCAGTGGTGGTTCAGGTGATCATGTTTGTGTTCTGAGGGATCCCAGGTCTGCTTCCTTCCTGGTGATTGGTGTTATTGTGTTCAGATGATTTTTGCATTTGGATGGGATTTGTTTGCTGGCTGTGCTCTGACTGGTTTCATTCATAGTTGAGAATGATATAGAGCTACTACACAAAGGGGCCCAAAAAGAGGCTCAGAGACACCACAAAAACATGGTGATAATAAATGCTGTACCAAAAAAGAGGAAATAAATCAGCTGTTAACGTATTATCCAGAAACAGAAAATAGATATAAGACATTGGATCCGGAAAGGCAAGCTACACACGAGTCCTTGGAAGAAAGTCATGATGAGGGGGAGGGTTTGAAGGTTAGCCAAAGTCTAAAAGACTCTAGTTTGGGTCGAAAATTATTACCAGATAAAAGGATAGACAAAGTACATAAGGAATCCAAACAGAGTAATGTTTGCCAAAATATAAAAAAAGCAATATCATCCAAAGTAGATTCCACAACAGAAAAAGAAATCACAACACAAATAAAACAAAAAGATATCCTAATAATAGGAGACCCCCTAACTAGAGGAATTGATACAATAGTGTATAAAACATAAAATGCACACTACTGTGAGCTCAGCATCCCGGGTAAAAATCTCAGATATTGGTTACTTATTAGATGGCTTGATGGAAGGACTACAGGACCCTTTAATCATAATTTATGTCGGTGTAAACAATGTGGGGCTACGTAGTATAGATGACATCATACAAGATTATCAACACATTGTAAATACAATGAAAAATAAAGGATGTGATATAATTATTTCAGGTCTAATCCCATGCCATGGGAGACATGAATTTAAAAACTCAGGTATTGGGATACTTAATATGAAACTGAGAACCCTTTGTAGGTATAATCATATTGGATTTATGGGCAATTCAGGGACCTTTGGGAAAAACACTCTTTTTAAAAGTGATGGATTACACTTAAATAAAACAGGCATCAGAATTTGAGTATGAAAATAATGTTATCTCTTTTCATTTAAACTGGAGGAAGAGGGAGGAGACTCACAACTTAACATTTACAACTATGGACCTCAAAGAGGGATGGAACTGCATTTTATTAAATGCACGTAGTCTAACAAACAAATTTGAGGAACTACAATGCTTATTATATGAAAACAATACACAAATTGCACTAATAAGTGAGACTTGGTGGACTACCAAGATAGATGGGATAAAGAAATAACCGTTACAAACTATACTACCTATCAAGGGAATCAAGGAAAGGATGGGGTATAGCTATATACATAGAAAATCTTATACAATGTGAGGAAATAACTAGAGCTAAAGATGGCCTGAAAATGGTGTGGTTAAAACTCATACCCAGGGACAAACAAAATTAAATTAGGTCTGGTTTATAGACCCCTCAATGAGCCCAGATCGAGAACTAGAATTATTAAAAGTCATCAATAACCTAGATCCATCAGAAAGAATAATATTGACTGGAGATTTTAATTTCCCAGAATAAACTGGAAAAACTTGAAGGTACAAACAAAAGAAGTACACAGTTTTGGAGGCTCTAAATCAAATTGGGCTTGTTCAGCTTTGTTCTTGAAAACACCAGGAAATAACACTTTAGACTTGATTTTAACTAATATGGACAGACAATACAAAATGTGCACACTAGTAACCCTTTGGGAAATAGTGACCACCAGTCAGTCAAGTTCCTAATTAAAGATGCACCAAATACTCTTAGGGAAGGAAAAACTACAGTTCTAAACTTTAAAAAGGCTGACTTTCCTGCTATGAGGAAATACCTCACAAATTGGGATTGGCAGAAAGAACTCGGAAATCACACAGCTCATAAAATGTGGGACTCCTTGGTCAATGCACTACACAAAACTATAAACATATGTATACCAAAGTACCCTAAGTACTCAACAAACAAAAATATCCCTAAATGGCTAACTCCAAGAATTAAAACATTGATAAATAAAAAAAAAAACAGATGGTTCAAAACAATTAAACATGAAATAAATAAACAACCCAACTTACAGTATAGAGAGTTTGTTAAAAAAGTCAAATGGGAAATAAAAAAGCAAAAAGACAATGAATTAAAACTTGCATCACTTGTTAAGGACAACTATAAGACCTTTTATTCTTATATAAATAATAAACAACAAAAGAGTACTATTATTGGACCTTTTAAAAATAATGCAGGAGAAATACTTAGTAATAGAGGCTGTGCAGAGTTACAAAATAAATATTTCTGCTCTGTCTTTAATCCAGTTACTTTACTAAATACTACTCCCAATACTACTTCCAGACCGGGGAGGATACAGATTAAACTACAAGATGTTCTAGAAAAATTAAAAACAGTACATATAAACAAATCACAAGGACCTGACGAAATTCATCCTAGGGTACTGTATGAATTGGCAGAACAACTTGCACCACCTCTAACCCACATATTCCAAAAATCCCTTGATACAGGACAAGTACCACAAAATTGGAAGGTAGATGGCGGTAGTTCCTATATACAAAAGTGGATCAAATCTGAGTTAAAACTATCGACTGATTAGTTTGACATCGGTCATGGGTAAGATGATGGAATCCATTCTAAAGAATTATATAGCTGAGTACCTTGAGGTTAACAAACTGCAGGACCCACTACAACATGGATTCCCAAAAACGCTCCTGTCAGACAAATCTCTTGACTTTTACGTAAAAGGTGGGGAAGGCATTAGATGCGGAATTTGTGTTGACGTTATTTTTGGATTTTCTCAAAGCTTTGACAAACTCCCACATCAAGAATTAATACTTTCCTTAAACAGTATGCACTAGACACCAATATAATAAACTGGATAGATGCTTGGCTATGTGAAAGAAGGCAAAGAGTGGTGATACAAGGAGAAAATCAAACTGGGAGACTGTGACTAGTGGGGTCTCCCAGGGATCGGTACTTGGACCCTGCCTTTTTAACATCTACATAACCTCCTTGAAACTGGAAAATAAAGATATTTGGTTGACAAAATTTGCAGACGATTGCAGAATTGGTGCAATAACCAATACAGTAAAAAACCAGCAGGATCTACAAGAAGCACTAAATTACATACATCATTGGACTATAAAGAGTAAACTTGAATTAAATAAAAACAAATGTATAACTATGCATTTGGGTAAAGTAAAAAACAACAACCCTCTCCCCTACAAATTGGATAATACTGTACTCAATAAAATAGAAGAGGAAAGGGATTTGAGGGTAACAATTAGTCCATACTTAAAATTTAGTACACATTGTAACAAAGTAATAAGAAAGGGAAATCAAATTTTGAATTGTATTCTGAGACACATCTCAAGTAGGGATAGGAAGGTGTTAATCCTCTTATGGTGCTCTGTTAGACCAAACCTGGAGTACTGTGCTCAGGTCTGGGCACCTTATAAAAAGCAGATATACATAATATTGAACGAAAACAGAAAAGAGCTACTAAGTCAGTTGAAGGGTTGGAAAAGAAGACTTACCCTGAGAGATTAAGGGAGCTGAATTTGTTTACCCTGGAGTATAGAAGAACTAGGGGGAACTATTGTCTACTATACAGATGTATAAATGATCCTGCACTCTTGTCAGAACTTGGACTAGTCTGGAGGAAATCAAGATACGAACCCAGGGGGCACCCCTTCCAGTTTGAAACACAAAAATGGCAGACTTTATCATGAAAATATTGGTTCAGCAACAGAGTTGTGCTAGGATGGAATTCTCTACCTAGGGAAGTGGTGTCTAGTACAAATATGGACTCCTTTAAAAACAAACTCAATAACTTCCTTTTGGATAGAATAGATAAAGGGTTATAAATAATAAGGCAAGCATTATGAACGAAAGTCTACCTAGCTTGAAATCCCCTATGAACCTATGATATGAGGTTTGGATAGACAAATCACAAAAAAAAGAACCCTTACAGTTAGTGTATTGCTTTGCTATGTTGTGTTTTGTAGTATATGGGTGCTGGTTAAAATGGAATTATAGTATATGTCAAATTTCAGCTGGGAAGAAGTTTGAAAATTGATTTTTGAATACTATTGAAACTGGTTTTACTGATACTACACCTCTTGCCATTGTTTTCAGTCTGGGTTTAGTCTCATGGACTTTTTGTTCTGTACAACATATTACAGTGGTTTGGTGCTAGCCTTGCCTAGAAGTTCTACCAGTAGTTCTGTTTTGTTTCTGTACTTGTTGCAGATAAAAATGGGCAAACTGCTCATCAGTTTACAAGTATAACAAAATAAAATAAACATCCCTGAAATGGTCCAGAATGGCAATATCAAGAGATCAGTTTTTTCCTGGCAGTCTTTTGCTGACCTTCCACTGTGTAGAATATCAGACCACTACTATTAGTACAGCGCAAAGTTATAGAGAATACTGCATGCTTTTGTTGTGTGCTTGCTGCACTGTACTGTAGCTGCACAAGGCTACTTTTGTCACGTTTGCTGTTTTAGGTTTTGTCAGGTAATTTGAGTTGTGGGGCTCTACCACTATGCCCCCCTTATTTTTTAACATGGGGGTGTGGGGGGGTGAAGTCCCCCAACTCTAGCAGAGCAATAAAAAAATAACCAACTGGCCAGTGTGGTGTAGAGCATGCCATAAGTGGGCAAATGGTGTAACTTGAGCGCTACAGTAATAGCAAAGGTCTGATGCTGGTCTGGCTTAATCCTCCCCCCTGACCCCCATGTGTAGGGGGCTCTGCTCCCATAGACCCTACTGGGGGGGTGGTAGGGCTTTGACCACTGACCCCTGGGCCAGGGGATGGGGCTTTGTCCCCTGATCCCAGGGCCCCCACCAAAAACTTTACAAACCTGGCTCCTATGATTAGGGAGGCAGGACCAGGACAAGAGATTAAAGGGGACAGTCACACTTACTAAGAGTTACAAGGTACCCGTGGAGCTTGGTTTTGAAGGCTCCTAGTTTGGGATCTGAGAGGATTTCAGGGGGCAGGTCATTCAGCCAGGCAGGGGCTCTATAGCTAAAGGTACGTTGCGCTTGTGAAGTCTGGCAGCAGGGAATGTGGAAAACTAGTCTAGCCAAGCTACGGGTATTGCGCTGGTTTGTCGAGGGAGAAAGCAGGGACTGGGTGATTGGGGGAGTTAGGGCGAGGTATATATTTTTAACAAAAAGACTGGTATGATATCAAATCTGCCATGAAGATTGAGCCAATCAGCTTTCTAATAGAGCTTGCAAGTGTGAGTCTGTTTGTCGGCACCTGTTATTAACCTACACGCGTTGCTAAGTGTGATCATTAGTCACTTGAGCATGGTATCAGTAGCAGCACTGTAGATTAGAAGGCCATAGTCAATTACAGACAATATGGCACTGGTGACTGCAAGCCTCAGAGCTGCTGGTGTGAGGCAGTGTCTGTGTTTGTAGAGTACCTAAGTCTGCTGTTAATGATCTTGAAGACATGATTAACATGCAGGGTATAGGAGAGTGAGCTGTCCATTGTAATGCCTAGGTATTTAAATTCTTGTACCATTTCTAGGAGTTGATTGGTGCTATTGTAGATTGTTAGAGGTGAAGATTTATATCTGTTATGGGTCTGGCAAAGAGCATCGTCTTAGTCTTTGTGTAGTTCATTAACAGTTTGTGGTTAGCAAACCAAGTTTCTGCTTTTGCTAAGTTTAACTGTAGGTCACTAGTGGGGGGAGTAGGTTAGTGTGGCTAGAGAAAAGTACGGTGTCATCCACGTAAAGCATGATGTTGTTGTCACAGGCATTGGGTAGGGTGTTTAGGTACAGGCTAAATAGAAGTGGCCCAAGGATGGACCCCTGTGGGACACTGGAGCGTACTAGCAAACAGCTTGAGATAGAGCTTTCAATTTTAACTTCTTGTGTTCGAATTGCAAGATAGCTTTTGAACCAGAATGTGATGGAGGGGGAGAGGCCAAGGGAGGGGAGTGTGTTTAGGAGGAAGGTAAGAGTCAAAGTGTCAAAAGTATTGGTTAAATCAATATAAATTGACCTAACTATAAGACCTTGGTCTAAGGCTTTGCTAATAACATATGTGTATTCCAAAAGTGCTGTGGTAGTACTATGTGCTGGGTAGAAACCATGCTGCTGGGGCCATTGGATACTGTATTTGTTGAGGAATTCAGTGAGTTGGTCGGCAACTGCGTTCTCAAGCACTTTGGACAGGGGCGGAAGAATCGAGATAGGTCAGTAGTTTGAGACTACCGATCTGTCACCACTCTTGTGTACTGGTGTGTGACTGCAGCCTTCCACTGGTTAGGGAACTGATTAAGTGACAAGGAGAGGTTGAGAAGGGGGTGAAAGGTTTTAGCATGACTTCAAGCAATAGGTAAAGTAGTTTCATATCCAAGGTATCACTGCTGTACCTGGATTTACTTAGGACTCTAAGCAGATATTTCTTCGTTTCAGTGAGTGTGAGTCTCCTGAAATAGAATGGACTGATGTGGGAAGGGGGGGCAGTAGTGTCTGAGGTGTCATTGGAGCTGGCCACATCGAAAAAGTCAAGTGGTAGGATCTTACTGAGATCTGAAAAGGCTGAGTTAAAAGCTTCAGCTATGGGATAAGGGTCCTGCAAAGGGGTATCATTTACAACTACCATAGTGGGGGCCACCTTGTGTTGTATAGACTTAGCAGTCTCACTGGCCTTCATTTATGAGTACTAATGAATTTTGTTTTATTTAGTTTAACCAGGTATAGCACACTAAGCTGAAAGCTTTTTTACAGGAGCGACCTGGGAGCACAAGGAGATTAAGTGACTTGCTCAGGGTCACACAGCATGCAAGTGGAAGCTGTGGGATTCAAACCCAGGTCTGGTCTGCTGGATGCCACCAAATTTGCAGCTCAGAGCCTTAGACCACTGCGCTATACTGCCTCCTTAAATTTGATTGGAAGTTCTGCTCACAGGCTTTCTGCAGCTAATTTAGAGTATAGGGGGCCTCGAGCAAGTCATTGGTGAGATTGGAGAGGGAAAGGATCTAAAAATGCAGAGTTACTTTATGCTTTGCTCTCACCATGGCTGCCAAGCACAGTCAGGAGCTGTTCTGTGCCTGCTTGCTTTCACTAGTGAATTATGCTTGGTACACAGTTGAGCTTACAGCATAGAGACACCCTTTGGAAAAGGGCTAGAAAGTCGCAGTATGACTCAGACTGGCTCTCCTTCCGGGTAGCCAGAAATGCCTGCACCAAACTGGTAAGGCTAGAAAAACCACAGTTCTTCCAGTTAGCCCTGGAGGCAAACAAAAATGTAAAGGGTCATAATGCTGCATAACATAAAAGCGTACGGCATTATGATGAACCTTGGACTTGTGCATACCCTGGTTGAACCCCTCCCGGAGTTGAGAATCTTTAGTGGGGAGTCCAGGGTTGCAGCCCCTGTAATGGTGGTGGGGGCAGAGCCCCCACAGAACAAAGATAGACGTCTCATGGCATAAATCGTGCAGCGCGATTGTGCCATGTGGCATTATGTCGTGTAACATAATGACCCTGTGCCAGCAAAAACTGTTCCACAAATTTTTGGCAGATAATGAGAGAGGTTGAGGGTCATTCCCCTGCCACCCTGCTACCAGCTAAAATTGTGGTAAATAACACCTCCTACACAGATAGGTCCGAGATCCTCGATCAACTCAATAACCACTTCGCCACTGCAGGCCTCGCATTCGACACATCACCTGTTAGTAAACTGAGCACCACAAGCAGTGCCAGCATAGCTACCAGACCAACCATAGCCCCCCCCCCCACTGACCACCCCCTCTTCAAGTTCCAGCCAGTCTCCTACAAACAGGTGGAGGACCTGCTCCTCTCGCTGGATACCAAAAAGAGCGCTGGTGCTGATTCGCTTGAACCCTTCTTCTTAAAAGCAGGTTCTTATTATCTGGCAGCTCCAATTGCCCAGCTCTTTAACAGCTCATTATCCCAAGGGGAATTGCCGCCTAGTTGGAAAACCGCACACATTATCCCCCTGTTCAAGTCAGGAGACCCCACTGACTTGAACAACTATAGGCCTATTTCATTGCTTCCTATTTTATCCAAGCTACTTGAAATAATTGTAAACTCTCAATTAAGGGAGTACTTGGAGCATGAGAAAATCCTCAATCCAGTCCAATCAGGTTTCAGACCCAAGCACAGTACAATGTCTGCTCTTGCCAAAGTGTCAAATGACTGGCTAAAGGGCCTGGACAGTAAACAACACATCTATGCACTCTTCCTTGACCTCAGCAAAGCATTTGATATGGTTGATTGATTATTCCGTACTTCTTGATTCCCTGAGTAGCATCAGTCTAACCTCTGCTGCAGTAAAGTAGTTCCGCTGCTACCTTACAAATCGTAAACAGCAAATTAAAGCCCAAGGGCAAGGCAAGGCAAGGCAAAATTTATTTAAAAGACGCCCAATCCCAGAGGCTCTGGGCGTCGGACAAAATTTAGAACAAACATTTAAAATATAATAAATATAAACATTACACATAATAAATACAAAGCTTACAGAAATCAAACCATAACTATGAATATACATCTAGACATTAACAGCTTTAGAAAAGAAAAAAGCTTTTAGCTGGGCCTTAAAAACATCAACTGAGGAAGCTTCTCTGACCATAGTTGGTAGGGAGTTTCACAGAACAGGAGCGGCTGCGCTAAATGGGGAATGCTCCCCACTAAAATTATCGTGCCGAGGCATTCCGCAAGGTTCCATTTTGGGACCTATCCTCTTCGCCTTTACATCAACTGTATTGACTCTGGCCTGGTTGCTGGAAATGTTCATCTCTTTACAGATGACAGTCCTCTACACGACCAGCCCCTCCTTGGACATTGTGTACAAGAAGCTACAGTAGGATTTTATCATCCTCCAGCACAATCTGCTGAATCTAAAGCTCTTGTTAAATGCAAAAAAAACAAAAGCTATGATTATCTCTCCATCCCACAATACGGGGATACCTGGGACCCCACAGATTATTACCCTCCTTAATGAACCACTAGAGCTAGTGGATAAATTTAAATATCTGGGAGTCTGGTTGGATAACAAACTCACCTTCGGTATACATCTAAGCAAGTTAACAAAAAAGCTAAGGCAGTGTCTCGGTATTTTCTACTGCATAAGACGCCTACTCACCCTGGAAGCTAGAAAGTGGCTGGTTCAAACAACCTTTCTTCCCCTGATCGACTACGCCAACTTCCTATACAGCCATTGCCCCCAGTTTGTGCTCCAAAAGCTGGATACACTCTATCGTTGAGCATTGAAATTTGTTCTTGACTTGCCCTTGCAGACACATCACTGTTCATTGTACCAAGCATTAGATTGGCCATCCCTCTCCATGAGGAGGCAAATAATCGCCCTCATGTGTCTATTCTGGGCTTTGCCCAGCAAACTACCACCCTATATCTGTGACCTGTTTGAACATTCAAAGGGTGCCTACGGAGTAAGGAACTCCTCCTTTGTCCTCCTTAAGCTACCACGAACAAGGACATGTCTTGGCTCAATTGCCATTAGCTCCTTTTTACTAGCGCTTTGGGAATAACATGCAAAAATTACTTAAAATCTCCCTGCTGCCCAGTCATTTTATATTTAGGGGGCTGCTCTATAGAGGCCTGAAAATGGCATATGATTGTTTCAGGAAAAGTCTTACCCTGCTCAACTGAGTCCCTTAACCTCTGTAATCCTGGCCCGCCTATTTCCTGTGTTGGCCAGCATCCCTTTAGGGCGACCATCTCCCCCCCCACCTCCCCCCTCTCATCAGTTAGCTTTGCAGGGGGCCTCATTTTATTAGGCTGCCCTGTTTTCCCTCTCTTCTATGTGTCTGATACCCTTTCTTCCCACTGCCCTTCTCTATGTCCCTCCTTCCTCTCCTCACTTGCACTCTATAAGCTACAACCTGTATACGCTGCACTTTAAATGCCTATATTTGCACTTGCTTTAAATGTCTGATTAATCCAAGTACTGAGTTTGTATATTGTAACTGCCTGTACAGATGTCTACTTTTGTATGAAGTGTTGTCTACTGTAAGCAAAAAATGTCCTCTGTGCCCAGGACCATCTTGCAAATGAGCTTGCTCAATAAGGTAACTGCCTGATTAAATAAAGTTTGATTGACTGATTGATTGAGCTGTACAACTGGTGACCTTCTGTACTGCCATATTCAGATCCTGATCCATTTTTTTAGAGTCTTTAGTTGGGGCCATTGTGTCAGTGTTTTATAGCCAGATTTTGGAGAAGGCAGGACTGTGAGGAATTCTGTCCCATATCAGCATCCTGTAACAAAGCATACAGTACTTGGTGGGGAGGGGGCCATGTCAGCCAGCCTTTGTCTCTGTACCCCCAGTCTAGCAGTAATTTCCCCCTGTTGCCCCCTAGCAGATGGGGCTTATACCCCAGTCAATATTGGGTCCCACTGGACTCAGTGAGAACCACAATCGCCCATTGTACACATATTCCTCAGCCACTCTCCTGTCCTCAGCTGACTCGATCTGTCACAGTTTTGAGTAGGAAGTGAATTTTTCCATCTTAAATGTTGGTTCTGCAGCAGAGGTAGGAGTTGTGGTAAAACTGGCAGGTGGCTAGTTAACATCATGATTCTGCCATCGACCGCTGAGGTGAGCTATGACTAATGATAAGTTCGGACGGGGACCCCTTTACATCACTGTCTCCTACTGTTCACCTGAGCATTCACTCATTCCCCCCCATCCCACTCAATGGTAAAGAAATGATCTAACAATAAATTACTGCATTTATATATGGAACAAGAGGTGCAGTTACCACACTGTTTCCCATTGTTCTACTCCCCTCCTCCCCTCAGACAAGCAAGCACACTTTGAAGGTATTTCAGGCATGCACCTACCACAGGAGATCAAGGAAGTGTTGTGGCATGCCAGCCATGGGGTGATGAGAATGATTCTGCACCTGGGAACTACTCCGGGATGGGGGGGGGTAAAAGAGAAGAGGAAAGTAAGTAAAAAGTGCAAATCATTAAAAGGTCCAACCTATTAGTTCAGCATATACGTCTTCAAAAATTGTCTTATGATGGACATCATCTCTCCATGCCCACTGACTTAGTCAAAGGTGAGTCTACATGTCTTGATGTTTTCACTGAAGTCTCTGCACCCTCTACAATGGTGACCAGCTGGGCAGTAAGGATAGTTCTTCTTCTTCAGGGGTGTGCTAAATGTGTAGTCCACCTTGGCTGACTCCTCCCAATCTTGTCATTGTGTTGGGTTTTCATTATCTGGTACACTCTGTGGCTTCTTCATGACTTTACTGGGAGGCTCCAGTTCTGATGAGGGTGGTCTCAATTCAGGGTTGGAACATCTGGAGCTTCAACTTCGTGACTCAGGTGGGTTCGGAGGTAGCTCTGAATTGGGGGATATGGTCTCTTCCTCTAGTCCTATGCCTTTTGGGCTTAACTGTCTGCCAGACCTCCTTACTCATCAGGGGTTGCATTGCATTATCATCTATGTGATCCCTCTGTGCACTTTCAAGCTGTTGGGTTCAGGACTCACCTTGTCCCCCAGCTGCTTGCTTGCAGTATATCTATTTCCCCCAGTCCATCTCACCTGGGATTTAAAAAAAAGTCGGCTTCCTGTAGGAAGGAGAAACATAGAAACTTAGAATGTGATGGCAGATAAGGACCGCTTGGCCCACCTAGTCTGCCCAGTTTTCTACCTAATAGATAAGCTGCAGATCCTAGTTAACCAACAGCTTACTTCCTCCTACCCCCCACTAGGACTGCCTTATGTCTGTCCCATGCATTCTTGAATTCCCCCACTATTCTTGACTCCACGACCTCCTCAGGGAGGCTGTTCCATGCATCCACAACCCTCTCTGTGAAAAAATACTTCCTCACATTATCTCTGAGCTGTCTCCCCTCTATCTTCAAATTGTGCCCCCTTGTTCTTGCACATCTCTTTTTCTGAAAGATGCTACCCTCTTGGACTTTGTTGATTCCCTGAGGTACTTGAAAGTTTCTATCATGTCCCCTCTCTCCTTCTTTCCTCAAGGGTATAGATATTAAGCTCCTTTAGTCTTTCTTCGTATGTCTTCTGGTGCAGACCCTGCACCATTTTGGCTGCCCTCCTCTGGACAGCCTCCACTCTGTCTATGTCTTTGTGGAGATGGGGTCTCCAGAACTGCATACAGTACTCCAGATGGGGTCTCACCAACTGTCTGTACAGAGGAAAACAACTTCCTGTTTTCTACTATTGATGCCACCCCTATGCATCCCAGTATCCCCCAGCCTTCCTTACTGCCTTCTCATTGCTTGCCCACCTTTGGGTCATCTAGTATAATTACCCCTAGGTCCCTTTCCTTTTTCTGTTGTCAGTATCTCACCCCCCATTGTGTGCTCTTCGCCTGGGCTTTTGTTTCCCAGGTGCATTACCTTGCACTTCTTTGCATTGAATCTGAGCTGCCATACATCTGGCCATTCCTCCAACCTTGCCAAGTCCCTTCTCATCCTTTCCACTCCATCTTGTGTATCAACCCTGTTGCAGATCTTTATGTTGTCTGCAAAGAGACATACTTTTCCTTCCAGTTCCACTGCAATGTCACTTATAAAGACATTAAAAAGGACCAGTCCTAGTACTGAACCCTGCGGTACCCCTCTAGTAACCCCCCTTTCTTCACTGTGGACTCCATTTACTATTACCCTTTGTGTCCTGTTGTCTAACCAATTTTTTATCCAGGCTACCACCTTGGGACCCACTCCAAGGCTGGCTAACTTGTGTATTAATCTTTTGTGTGGGACTGTATCAAATGCCTTGCTAAAATCTAGGTAGACCATGTCCACAGCCCCTCCTGGTCTACTACTTTGGTCACCCAGTCAAAGAAATCTATTAGATTCATCTGACACGACCTTCTCATCTTGAATCCATGCTGCTTTGGGTCCTGTGCACCACTAGCCTCTAGGTACTCAACAATTCTTTCCTTCAGAAGTGATTCCATCATTTTCCCTACCACTGAGGTCAAACTAACTGGTCTATAGTTTCCTGCCTCTGTCCTGCTCCCACTTTTGTGAAGAGGAATCACATCCGCCCTCCTCCAGTCCTCAGGTACCACCCCATCCTCCCATGATTTGTTAAAGAGGGTAGTCAGCGGTGTCACTAGTTCTACCCTTAGTTCCTTTAGAATTCTTTGGTGAATCCCATCAGGCCCCATTGCTTCGTCCACCTTCAGTTTTATTAGTTCTTTCAGAACACTTTCTTCTGTAAATGGACTGGTATAGACTCCCGTCTTCAGAGTGTTTCTCTTGTTTGGTTTAGGTACCTCCCCCTCCTCTTCCTTTGTGAATACTGAGCAGAAATATTCGTTCAGTATCCCTGCTTTTTCACTGTCACCCTCTACCCACATTCCCTCCCCTTTATTAAGCCTCAGTATCACTCCTTTGATCTTTCTTCACTCACTAATGTACCTATAAAAGGTCTTATCCCCCTTCTTAACAGAGTTGGCTATCCTTTCCTCGGTTTGGGCCTTTGCTATTCTGACTGCCTTCCCAGCCTCTTTCTGCTTTAACTGATAAAGTTCTCTGTCCTGCTCCTTCTGTGTTTCCTTATATTTCCTGAATGCTATCTTTTTCTCCTTAACCTTCCCTGCCACCTCTTTTGAGAACCATAGCGGTTTTTTCATTCATTGTGTTTTGTTGATTTGCTTTACACAAAGTGCCATTTGCCCTCCATCTGTACCTGCAAGGTGCTGAGGTATTTTAGTGAGTATGGCACATTCATTCTGTACAGTTCTTTTTTTTCACAGGACCAAAAGCCTTCCTCCCATTTGTGAGGTCTTTGGAGAAGTCCTGGAAAATTTAGATTTTGTGGCTGTTCCACTTCAGGGGCCCCTGTTTTCTGGCCAGCTTCAAAACTTGCTCCTTAATGGTAAACCAAAGAAAAAAAGCTAACATGGGTCTGGGGGGCTCCCCTGGGGGGACGAGGACCCAGCGAACTGTGGGCCCTCTCAATTTCAAAGGGGGAGGGGTGTCCCAGTAGAAATCAAGCTCTCTGACAGCATCATGTGGAGGAAGGTGCAGTCATCTCTACCCTCGATGCCTTCCAGGATCCCCAAAATCTTTTTAGCCCACAGATGATGAACCTGTTGTTCTAGGGCTGCTATTCAATTGGTTGGGATTGAAGTCTGAGTGTCCACCCTGTGGAAGCCCAGTTCATTATCAGCTATTCAGAATTCCAGTGCTTCCACCCTTTGACCCAAGTCTGTTACTATGTGCATTATTTGTGGTACGTCCAGCAAAAGCATCTGTAACATCTGTTTAACGTCTGCCAAGTCTGAGGATTGTACTGCCATTGCTGAGGTCAGAGGTGCTGTGGCCACCATTGCCATTCTTTTTAGGTCTATCACTGCAGCTGAGGGGCAACTGTCTTTGATGATATCTCAGCTGCCCAGTCATGGATTTTGTAAGTTTTCCAGATTCAGGTAAGATTCCACTATTAGAACAGGTATGCGCTCAGTGACCAAAATTAGGTTTTAGGGTGAATAGAAGAAGATTTCTTTTTAAAGGCTCTGGAGCTCACTTTCTATGTGGTCATCTTGGTCATAGACCACACATGTGCTCCCCACAGCTGCTTTCTCCCTCATGTTTCACCAAAATATTCACCCGAAAAGAATTAAGCAGCTTATTCAGTGGGATTCAAAAGCTAAGTCACAAGCAATTCTAAACAACGTGCAAATGGGTTCACCACCTGCCCTACAAAAAAAAAAAAAACTTATTTAAAGAGTTAATAGCACCAAAAAAATAGCAGGCCACACATTTTAGTAATTTTGAACAGAAGTCCCTTATCCCTTTTTATTTCTTAAATGTTTTTCATTTTCTGTGTGCTGATTTGACGGTTTTCTACCTAATACTAGTTGGTGTGACATGAAAAGCAGTGCTTTTACATGGAAGCAGACATATCTAGTTCTAGTCCCCAATAAAAACCAGAAAGATAAGAGGGTACAGTAACCCCTGGATCACTCCTGACCTCCTAGAGCAACTACAAGCCAGAGATCACTTATGGCAGACAGCAAGCGCATATGGTACCACAACTAACATACAGAGATATAAAAAAGCTTGGAATGAGTGCACTAAAACAGTCTGATTCACCAAAAGCAAATACTACAAAGATGCCCACTCCAGCACCTGGAATGAGAGGAAGTCATTCTGGGATAACCTCAATGACATAACCGGCAAGGACCCCAGATCTGCACCAGCCATTTTCTTGATCGACGGCATACCAACCTTGGATGACATGCACATTGCCAACACACTTAACATCACATTCACAGACCTAAGAAGTGTCCTACCAGCAGACTACTTCAACCCCCCACTGCCAACTGATCCTAATACGGCCAAACAACCATCACTTAACCGCTCGCTCTTCTACTTTAAAGAAGTCTCTCAAGCCAAAGATAAAAAGTACCCAGAGAATTTGCTGGGGAAATCTAGACATAGCGGGAACACTCTGGACCTAAAATTCATCAAGTTGGCTCTGGCTTAAGTCCTAGGCCTGCTCTCCAAACTAATCAACATCTCCCTCTATCTCTTACAGTTCCCCCAGAGATGGAAATCAGCCACAGTAATTCTAGTGGACAAAGGTGGTGACAAGACCCTACATAACAACTACAGACCGATCACCATACTACCCCCTCTCTCCAAAGCACTTGAGCTGATAGTGGTGGACCAGTTACTCAAACACCTGAACCAATACCAACTTCTCTGTCCTGAGCAACACGGCTTCCAATCAGGTCACAGTACTATCACGGCCTTGCTCGAATTCACCAGACACATTCACCATTCAATTGATCAAGGTCTCCTGGTTGGGGCAACTTTCATCGACGTATCGAAAGCACATGATACGGTGCATTATGAGCTTCTGCTGGACCAACTGTCAGCTATGGAACTCTCCTTGGAATCACTACGCTGGTTCAGCAGCTACCTTGATAATCACTCACAAAAGGTCAAAATAGGAGGGATCACCTCTAATAACAGACCAGTCCACTCAGGAGTTCCACAAGGATCAATTCTGGGACCCCTACTATTCAGTTTATTCCTAAACAATCTGCCGTCTGCATGCCTGGGCTGAATGCTCCTATAAGCAGACGATGCAGTCATATTCAACAGCAACACCAATCCCAAACAACTGGCAGTGGATCTCCAAAAGGAGTTCTCAACTGCTAAAAAATGGTTTATGGATCACAGACTAGTCATAAACTGCAAAAAAAACTAAGACGATGATGTTCACCAGCACACACAGCAAGCATAAGGCCTCCCCCTTACAATCAGGAATGCCAGTGGAGACCCACTGGAACGTGTCCAGCAGTTCAGGTACCTGGGCATCACACTCGACTCTACACTTTTGTATGCCCAACACATCGACAAGACAGCAAGGGTGATTAATACAAGAATAGGGATCCTATACAGGCATAGACACTGCCTAACACATGAGGCATTGAACCTGGCCATCAACAGCTTGATAGTCTCCCTCATCGACTATGACCTGGCAATCTATGGGTCGGAGACAGACACAGCCCTAAACTGCATCACCACTGCACTAAACAAGGCAGACTGTGCTCACAGGTGTGGAAAGACTAATGCACACCTGTGAGCTCTACATCCATGCAGGTTGGCTACAACTGAAGGACAGAATAAACTACCAAACCTGCCTCATCACCAAGAAATGCTCCCTTAGCCAACTACCCACAGGGAACCTCCTAAGTCCACACTCAAGCACTCAACCCGCAAGGAACTCCTCCATTCAGACCTACAAAGTTCCCAGATGCTGCACAGCCCTGGCACAATGTGTTTTTTTACTATCATGCTCCACTATGGACCAATGTCTTTCCTCCTAATGTTATCAATGCCACATCTATTGGATCATTCAAATGCAGACTCCGGCAGCACCTAGTAAAATGTAGTAAATGTGACTGCTACCATTAGCACCCTCCTGGAGCATCAACCAACTACCTGCACTTACCTCCTGACAACTCACTGGGTTGAGGGACCCCAAACTCAACACATTAGGTTACACCTACACCACCAATCATGACATCGCTCTCACTTCCCTACCCCCTCAGTTGCTCCCAACTACCTTACTCCTTCCACCCATGTTTCCAACCCCTCCTTCTTCCCACCTCGGAGAGCTTCCAGGTAGGGTATTAACATCTGACACCGGCTAGCTGCTATACTGCCTAGGCTGTTTAATGCTGCTGTACCCTGTAACTTACCTCAACCATATATAACCCTGTCATCTGTATTGTATTTTCTATGTAACTGATGTGGAACCTATAAATGAGCATCTGCTCACTGGTGTAATCCAAAACTTCAAATAAACAAAAAAAATAAAAAAAAATTAAAATAGTCCTCCCACTATATCATCAGGATGTGACCTCACTCACTTTTACATTACAAGCCCTGCTTCCTGATGGGTAACAAGTGTCACAAGCTACCACTTAAGCAGCAGGAAATTGGCTCTTCTTGGTTACTAGTGATGTCATTATCAGTGAGATCACAATGCTGCTGATGCTGTATAGGGGGACGTAAAACTGACTATGTCAGCCTCCAGGTAGAGTGCTGCTCCACATATCACACCTAATACAGTCAGATAAAATATCTTCTAATTAGTAAAAAAGAAAAGAAAAAATACTTCAGATATAAGAAGTAATATCTGACTACTTCTGAAAGTTACTGTTAATTCCATGTAGTAAACTATCACTTTAAGCAGAATATTCAGTGGGAACCTAAAGTTCTGTGAACTCCAGTTACAGTAAGTTTTGGCAGCATGCATCAGGTTTACCAACATATTCCCCAAATTCCATATATCCTGCTGAATACAAGTTTTCTCTTTCACTATAGTGGTGAACTTTTCACCTCAGACATACAGTTGAAGAATACAAGTAAAACATGGAGCAAAGAACCATGCTTGATAGTACTCTGTGAATTATAATATGCTTCATTAATATATACCTCCAAGCTAGCTTCTCTGAGGAGGCAAGTGCACAATGAAAGAAGGAGAGAGAGAGAAAGAGAGTGAGAAAGAGAGAGAGAGAGTGAAAGGGTAATGAATATGGTTGTTCCATTCCAGCATATTAGCGCTGTACAAAACATATTGGTGCCTTTGCACCAGTGGGGCATGGGGTACAAGTCAAAGGCACGTATCCCACCTGCATTGCTCCGTGGCCCTGGACAGGTGCAGGGTGTGTGGCATTCACTACTGCATGCACCTGTGGGGCACCTGTCCGCAGCCCCTTCCCCCAGCGTGCAGAACTGGGGCGGAGTAATGGACCGAGGTAGGCATCCAAACGGATGCCCATCCTGGGTCCCATAATAGATCATCTGTGTGTTAAGGCATGGGTCCAGGTTTGTGAATAGCCAATGCAGGCACCTGGACCCATGCGGCCATGCCCCATTGGCCAGAGGACCCCTGCCTGAGCCCCTGGTGCACTGCGGCCTCCTGCCGCACTGCTGACCCACAACAAGCAGGACCCCTGCCCCAGGCCCATATACCAGCCACCCCCAGCACACATCCACCCCATCCCCATTGCGTACAAGCACCCCCTCACACACATGTATGCCCCGTCCCCATTATGTAACTCAAGACATACCCACCACACACACAGTTATGCCCGATCCTCATATCATAACCTGTGACAACCCTCACTCACACATACATATGAGAGGTCCCCATTCTGCAAATCAAGACACACACCCCACACACATACAGAGGTGCCCCAGCCAGACAAACCCAACCCCTGAACATGGTACCCCAGCAAGATCATTGGTGGCCAGTGGTCTCCCCACCCGCCCGCGGCACCAACAACTCCACAACCCCCACACCTGTCAGTTGGTGCCGCAGCTCAGGACGGCCAGTGGCACATTCTTCCATACACCTCCTCAGTCACTGGCCATCTGACTGATGCTGGAAGCACGCTGCTATATCTGCAATGTGCTCACAGCATCAGTTGGACATCCAGAGGCTAAGGAGGTGTGTGGAGGGATGTGCCGCTGGCCATCCTGAGCCGAGGCACTGACTGACAGGTATGGGAAAGTAATATTATTTTAAATGACTGAATTCTGTGGAACAGAGTTTCCTAAATAGATTCTACCCACTTGCCCCACGCAGTGTCAGACCAACATACAACGGGGAACATACCTGTTATCACCTGAGCAGGGAAATTACATCACGTCTACCTATTAGCCACTGTTCTTTGGGGAAGGGAGAAGAGAAAGTACAGGAGGCAAAATGGAAATAAATTAGAGTTAGACAAAGAAATTAAAAAAAAGAAGTTATCTCTCTTTAATCTGAGCAAATGCTATAGGTTTGAGGATATATTAATAAGTTTAAAGGTAGACCAGCCAGTTCCTCACTTCCCTTATTCTTGCTTGCTGTTTATAAGCCTAAGGACTTAGCTCATCAAATAGACTACATTTAAAAAAGACAGACAGCAGTTTCTGATTTCATCTATGTTTTAATAGGCAGGTTGAGTACAATTGAAAGGCTTACCTGTAGTTCAGTGGCCAAGCAGCCAGCCACTCCCACTTCCTGAGCTATATAAGCAGTTCCTCTAAGCCTCACTGTGAAGCATTTTTTCTTGCAGCCGAAGGCTCTGTCGGTTTGTCCTCTGAGCAGGTAGGGCCTCCCTGGCTGGCTGGGGCCTGCCCCCCCCGCGCTGAGCCTGCTTGTCTCTGCTGGGCTTTGGTGTTTATTTTACTGCTTCTGGTTTGTATTTGACTTCGGCTGTGTGTGCTTCCTTCCTTTTTGGGGGGGCTTTTCTAAGCTCCTAGTGTACTGCTATTTCAGAGCTCATATTGCTTGCTTTCAGTTACTCACAACTCTCATATTACTTGCACTGCAACTGCAATCCTAACCTGTGTGTTTCAGCTCAACTATAGCTGGTCCATGTGGCATATTCTATTACTTTCACCTGACTCAGATTTACTTGAACCTAGTTATACAGCTTACTCATGCTTGTTCAAAGTACCTCATTGCTGCAGTCTCATTGCACAGCCTATTGACAATGCTTAAGAGCATTATGCCTCCTTTTATCTGCAGTTACAACTTAGTGTACTCATTTGTTTTTACTACTGCTGTACATGCCTACTTGCTTCCTGCTGCTGCTTTGTTTATTCCCATTACTATTGTACCTTGTTTTACTCTGAGGTTAGCTGAAGCTCCTGCTGAGGCAATTAAATTAGCTTTTATATCTGCATGTGGTTCTTGACCTTTCCATTGCTTCCTTGTTTGTCTTACTGTGGGGACTGGGAGGTGTTTGGGGGGTCGTGGCCTATGTGGCTAATTAATTCAGTTCTAAATCCTGTCTTTGCTGCCGAAAATCCTCAGAGTTTGTCACCTTGATTTGGCTATTCATGTCTGGCTGTTTTGCCCCCAAGTCAGTGCTGTTTAATTGCTACAGAGTATTTATGCAGGTCCACCTATCACTACTACTGCTTACTGACCTCTGTGCAGGTCCACACTTGCTTACACAACCATTGCTCCTTGCTTATGCAACCCATTGCTTCATGCCTACTGCCATCCCCTCAGCTTCAGCCTCTGGGATTCTGCTGCACTCAATCTGCATTCGACCTTGCAGGTCTCAGCACTCAATGCTCATTACGATCTCAGCATGTCGTGCTCATTCAGCTCACCAGCTTCAGTTCTCAATCAATTCTGGGGCATGCCAGCCATTCTGTTCTGGTTTAGTGTTCCTGTTGCCAACGGTCTTGCTCTGCATTTAGTCTGCATCTTGAGCATGTCCAACTTGGGGTGGGATCCTTCTCACCTGGCCCATAGCTGGGAATGTCCTCACCCCAGGCTTGGCTTTAGCTGCCTGCTAAGCGACAGCAGCTCCTAGTGTAGAATTTAAAGACTAGCGGTGAAAGGTGGTTACGATGATCTCCTTTGGCTCTAGTGTTCCACTATAACAGTTAGCCATTGACTTCAGTGGTTTCCCTAGCAAGGCACCTTCACAGCATTCTTCCTATGACTGCCTCTGGTTCACCTGGTTTGATTTAGGGTGGGTAGGCCAGGTAAGTGCCTTAGCAGTTGTTGCTCTCCTCCTGCACCTTGGGTGCACGTATTGTTGCAGAGTTTTCTCGCAACCTTCTATGGCATTCCCGCTAGAGAGTTTGAGTGAGAGCCTTCCTCCAAATTGGAATATTTTCCACCTCCCTTTAATTGGGTTTTTCCAAATTGTAGCTGCAGAGCAATCACTAATTAAACTATCCCAAGCCTGGAGGGTCCCCAGAGATTTCCTCCTCATAGGGTTTTTGTTTCTCTCCTTCATTGCCTCAGGTCATAACACTTAGTTAGCTAGTTGTTTCCCCTAGTTTCTTAGGTAGGTTCCACTGTTGGATGGAGGTGAAGGATGTCCTGCCATTCCCTCCCTCTCTCCTTAGGGGATCCCTTAATCTCAAAGCAAAATGTCAGTATCATGCTATGCAAACCTGGGCAGTCATTATGTTATCCAACTGACCATCTCACTGGATTATCAAACTACCTATGCTTCTCTACTACGTTACAGTTACTGCTCCTGTGTTGCAGTTACTGCTTGCTCATATGCTTCATGTTGCCTCCTTTTTAGGGATGATACTACATTTCTTTTGGGGATTCTTAAGGTACCTTTAGCCATGGGAACCATCCCGTTGCACCTCTAGGGGTGGAACCCTCTCTGAGGGTTCCTTGCCTTCGTACCCCTACAGGGTGGTAATTCCTCTGGAATAGAGAGTGCGAATGGCCAAAACCAAACTAACACAGCTGCAAAAGCATACCACTATACTGATTATGTAGGTCAGTGAATTGAAAGGCTTGCCTGTAGTTCAGTGGCCAAGCAGCCAGCCACTCCCACTTCCTGAGCTATATAAACAGTTCCTCTAAACCTCACTGTGAAGCATTTTTTCTTTGCCCACCATCTTTCCCTCCTCCTCCAGTGGCAGCACTCTCTCCATAACACTATTCCTAAGGTACCTTTAGCCACGGGAACCATTCCGTTGCACATCTAGGGGTGGAACCCTCTCTGAGGGTTCCTTGTCTTTGTACCCCTATGGGGTGGTAATTCCTCTGGAATAGAGAGTGCGAATGGCCAAAACCAAATTAACACAGCTGCACAAGCATACCGCTATACTGGCTGCATAGGTCAGTGAACTTTACATTGAAAGTGTTGCAGAGTGAAATAATATAATTTTTATACAACAAACTAAGGGTAGTTTCAATTTATGAATTTTAATTAGGGAGGCGATTACACACTGTTCAGCAGAAAAGAGTCATCCAAGTTGTAGATGAGTCTCTCCAATGAAACACTTGGTCAGTACACTGGAACTACAAGGACAAATGGCCGCTATTCACAAAGGTGCATAAATGGTGCTGAAAACAAATGTAAATGCAGTGCACAGCTATGCATCACACAGCACTGCAGAGACACTCAGCATGCATGAAGGGGTGCAGAAGGACCAACGGGCTGAGGGCTGGCACCTGCAGAGCTGTGCAGAGGCATGGCAGGAGGTGCTCAGAAAAGTGGAAACACCCCCTGACCCTGACATGAATGCAGATGCACATGTGTGCACACAGCATATGTGGAAGTCAACAAAAGGAAACACAGATGAAACAGAGCATAACACCAACAGCAATGGCTGAAACTGCTCATGAGATGATTGGACAAGGCCCAGCAATGGAGGAGGGGGACGGCCACAGGAACAGTGAAACACAGGTGCCCACAGGTGGAACAACCCAGCCCAGGGCTGCAAATTTCATGGGGCCAGAGGTGGCAGCCCTTGCCACTAACATAAGGGCACACTATGCCACCCTATATGGGGAGGACTCCCTGAAAGATCCTGCAGAGACTAAGACATGGCTGTGGCTGGGGATCCAGTTAGCTGTAAATGCCACAGGGCCAGAGGCATGTACCCTACTTGTCATCAAGCACAAGTGGTGTGACCTCTGGTCCACTGTGAAAAGGAAGCTGATGTGCCAACTTGTTCCAGGCTGCCACAGGTGGTAGACCCCCCCAAGGTACATATACTGACCCACATAAAGAGAATAGTGATGGAGACCATCACAGAGGTAGCATGCCACAGTGAGGAGAGTGGCATTGATATCATGCCAGGTATGTGGGTATCCAAACAGGTAGAGCAGGGGGGCTGGGAGCTGCACCACTGTATACCTAACCACACTGTTATCACTCTACATCAACTACAGCAGGTAGACAGGGCCCCAATGGGACACCTTCAACTTCAGCTGAGGTGCAAGGTCTTGGGCTCCCCCCGGGGGTAGGTATCCGCCACAGAGCCATGGGCAGGGACATGGTAGTAGAAGCAGAAACACAACCTGTGTAACAATGTTCCCCTTCCTCGCAGGGCCTATGCATGTCAAAACAAGGCTGGATATGGATGAAGAGGAGAATGGCCACCCAGATTCCACTGAAGGAACATCAAACAGGACTAACACCCAGTCACAGCCAGCAGAGACACCCAACCCTGGTGAAAACATGCAGCTCACCAGAGGCACCACTGCACCACAGGGCAGTCCTGACCACACAGGGCATGTGGTGCCAATCAACAGTGGCACACAGGAACGGGTGCCACTGGAAGAACCACAGTCACCAGATCATGTTGGGACTGGGGGGGGGACCGTGCAGGGGAGCCACACACATCACCATTGCCAGCCGACCACAGCGGGGATGAGGGCCCTGCCAGTCACCAGCAACACCGCACCAGGTACCAGTGTCCTCCAAACACACTACCACGACCTGAGGCAGCTGGAAAGGGATAGACTCGGGACACAGCAGGAGACTATGGGTGCCATCAGGGAACTCACTGAGGAGGTGACAGCCATATGCTGGGGCATGGATCGCATAGGGGACATCCTGGAGAAGGCCAAACTGCACATGCTACCTGTCCACAGTCAGCCACCCAACACACAGGTTCACATTGCTGAAATTATGTGGCACAATAAAAGGTGTCTGATTTGATGACACGCGTCACACACATACTCACACACACACTAAGTAATGCGTAGCAAATTGAAAACTTCAGTAATATAACCACATATTTTAAACAAACTAAAATTATGCACTGCTGCACCACAATAATCAGCAAAAAAATGGCAAGAATTATTGAAAATATTACTTTGTGTGCATTAACATAGTTATACAAGAAATATCACCAAAACAGAAAGCACTGTCTTTTTCTCCAAGTTAATCTACCTACACCACAAATATGCCCCTCCCCCAAAGCACACTTCCACTGTCTCTCAGTACACAGACTGAATGTTGTACATTAGCATTCAAAATACACACACAAACAATAAACACTCGATGATATGAGCACAGGAGGGTTTCCCATAATCGATGAACTAAAGTTTCAGCAAAAAAATGACTCAAAAAGGCTTTTTTAACAGTTTTAGAAGGTTTGAATCACAGAGAGCTCTCAGAGCAGATTGTCTCCTACAGCTTCCTACACACACTACCCCAAACTGAGGCTGTGCAGAGCAATCTAGAGCCCATGTGACCTGAAATCCCATGAATCACTGCAAAATTCGCCTTTGGAGCCGAAAAACAAGGCGAAGTAAGGCGAAATACATTGTTTTCAATGTACTTCATTTAAGAATTAGTGGAGTAGTGGTTTGGAGATATGGAGTAACACAAAGTCATTGTTTTCAATGGACTTCGTTCTTACTCATTAATAATGCAAAGTACTCAGCTTCATTGTGGAGCAGTCTGGCGACCGCTTTCTCCGCTTCACTTCACGTGTGAGCTTAATTGGGGCCACTTCGTCCATCTCTAATGGTGACCACGCGGCACATTGAGCCTGGCCTTGGGTTTGCAAGTGAACAGAAGACAAAGAGGATTTACCCTGCATTAGAAAGGGGTTTTGCCTGCAAATTTCGAGTAGTTAGTCAGGAAATAATACTGCTTTTGATGTTACTTAGGAAATGCAAGTTGGTGTGGGGGGCTAATGTTGAAGATGAACAGTGGGAATATTTTGCAGTTGGCAATACATTTGGGTCTGGAAGGGAGGTTTTGGAAATTATGCTAGTGTGGGGCCAGTTATTGAAACAGGCATCGCTCAGTTTTGGTTTTCAAGGTTTTTGGTCGAATCAGGTGTGGATCGGTTGGTATTACAGTCAGAAGGGATGTGCCATGGTTTTTCCTTTCAGTCTTTTTGGGGAGGACACAGGTGGTTTTTGTGGTTTTGGAGAACCTAATTATTTCTTACTGGAATGCCGGTGGGCTCTCTCAGGGCTTGTGCCTGCTCGAGCAATGGTTGGTCTGCATTTTCAGTGCTTCTTTGTGGCAAGGCAGACAGGAACTTCGGAGCTTCAAGGGCAGCAGATGCGAATACTTTCTGTGGCTCCCGGGCAGGCAACTGGTTGGTCGGCGGTCCTGAGCCCATCCTGGTCTGGCTCTGAACTACATGTAGCAGGGATAGGTGGTTTTCTTGCAGGGGAGCATTCAGGCAGAGTGGGAGGGATGATGAGGTGCACGGTGCCCCTGTTTACGGTACCTACATTTTTGCACTGGATGCGGGGGGGTCATGGGTATATGGCTGGCCCGGGGGGGCAGGCTCAGTGAGGTGCTTTCCACTCTGGGTCACTGGCCATGGGGGGGAAAAGTTGTTTCCAACCATGTGGTGGCTTGCTTTTTGAATCAGCCTTATGGCACGGCGTCTGACATCATTGCCATGTGGTCCGCCAGGGAACAAAAGGAATTCGGTGGATGAAGGTGGTTAGTATGGAACCTGGAGGGGGTGACAGAAGGGACTCCCACAGAGCTGGCTACAATATAAAACAGAAGGGTGAGTAAAAAAAAATGAAAAGAAAAGGAGGGGCAAGAATGGGACCTTGCACATCATGATCATGAAGTGCTACATCCTGGGGTTGTGTGCAACGTGGAATTAACTGAAGTGTTGAATGTATGTTAGATAATATGGCTTGCTTTTTTTTGGGTTGAAGTCTAGTTTGAAGGATCATAAATAAAGCGGAAATGGTATTGTGGGGCAAGGGGGTAGGGTGGGGACACGGGAAGTCATACGATGCACGAGTATCCAGGGTCGTGAGTGCATTTTGTCCCTGGGGCTTCTCTGGGAATGGCTGAGTGGGTGACAATACAAAAAAAAAAAAGATAAAATATAAAGGAGGAGACAATACAAGCACAAGCTACAAAATTGGACAGTTAAGCAGGGGGCATGGAGCAAGGGACAAGGAGAGCTGCAGGGGTCCCTGTATACAGGGAAGATAATAATTTGCATCCCCTCTTGTCAAAGTCCTTTCCAGTGTAGGGGACATTAAATCTTAATGTGGGCCCAGATTTTTGGGGCTGTTTAAAAAGGAGCTATACACCTGTCACCTTTTCACTGCAAGATATCATAAACAGCTAGCTATGAGTCACGTGATGCAGTTCACCGAGTAGCACACTCCTGCCTGAGCTCCTACCCTCCGCTCCGTTTTATTTTATTTATCTACGTTTCTGCAGCAGCTTATACTTGGCTTTTCTTGGGGTAGTTTGCTGCAATCCAGTGCTCGCGCTGCTGTGGCCAAATGGAGATAGAGATGAAGAAGAGTTTGCCCAAACACACTCCTCCTGCGTCTCCTGAGAAGGCCCCAAAAAAGACCAAGGCCTCTTCTGCAGTTTTGTTGCAACCATCTGGCGCTACCAATGTGGTCTTGGAGCCTCTCACCTTGGCCAGATTCCTAGACGAATTTCAGCCCTTCAAGCTAGAACTACAGTCGATTTTGGGAGAAATTAAAGCTATTTCCAACACCATGGAATCTTTGGCACAGAAGACCTCTGATAACGAGGTCTGTATACGCTCATTAGAGTGCAGGCAAGATCAAGCAAGCTCTGAGCTGGTGGCTGTCCAGCAATGAGTAGCCAAGCTGGAGACTAAAGTCGAGGACTTGGAAGGCCGAAGTCGCCGCAATAATGCGATACTAATCAGCCTCCCAGAGCGAGAAGAAGGCTCAGATCCAGTCAAGTTCGCTAGAAAGCTCGTTGCTAAAATAGCAGGCCCTTCCCCATTTGGCAATGATTACACCATTGAAAGAGCACATAGAGCGCTCCGTCCAACACCGCCTCAAGGAGCTGCCCCTAGAGCTTTCATTTTTCATTTCCTGAATTATCAAGAGAAACAGCATTTCTTGGTTAAAGCTTGAGAAGCTAAAGAACTCACATGGGAAGGTGCTAAGATTAGAATCACACAAGATCTACCCCTGTCTGTGCACCAGAAACATGCTTCCTACCACCCTACAGTTGTGAAGTTAATAGCAGCAGCTATTAAATTTAAGATGGCTTACCCTGCCAAGTTGCAAGTGCTCATGGCAGGCTCCTGGCATGCATACGAAGATGCTGAGGCTGCGGCTGCTGATCTGAGGGCTGCCTTTCCAGATCTTTTTCGCACCCCTTGAAGCTGGAATCAGAAGCGCTCATTTGTTTAATTTGTTTAGTGGAATGGAATGGAAGGCGATGTCTGTTATGGGCTCCCCCTTATCCTCTTAAATAAAGGCACAGGGTAGGGAGGCGATGGAAGTACCCTGGTCTCTGTTAAGGGTTTGAATAGTTTGTTTCTGAAAGACTGTATTCACCAGTTATGAAGTGGTACTTACTGAGGATTTGGCTTTCTGGAGATTGCTGTAACCACCTCTAACAGTCCCATAAAGATGCCCAATCGATACCAGGGGCCTCGATCTCAGGGGCAACTCGTACCATTCGCTGAAGGGCTTCCCTTTTAATCTGATAGTTTATTTTGGTCCCCTGAGTCTCCATTGGTGACCTACGTATTGTTTGTTCAAAGAACTCAATATGATGCTGCGACTGTGTTAATTTTACATCATAGAGTATGAAATATGGAATAGTGCCTGTGTTTTTATTATAATTTTAGTATTTTCACCTTGGGATTCCACTTTATGTAGAGGTGCAGGCTGTTTATCGCTAGATGGCACCAAAGACTGTATGTGCTGCCCTTTCTTTCTAGTAACTGCATAATGGGTTTACACAGGGTAATAATGATCGGTCTGATCTTACTTGAGGAGACATAACCCACTTAGGGGGCAATTTGTATATATTTTGTTTGCCTGGCAAAGGAAAAGGCTACGTTATACTTTAGTCTGGATCGTCTTGCTTTTGTCCCTTTTGTCTAGCAGTGCCCAGGTTTTATTTTCATTTGCCAGAGTGGCGATCCTACCCTAGGACAGGGTCATTAGATTATGCCTGAATGCTTTACTTTTATGTGCTGGGTTTATTAACAGCATTCCTCAACAGGGGCAGTTAGTTTGGGATTCTGGGATACTGGATGTAAATATTGTTGGCTTTAAAAGATAATCGCCGCTTTACAAATTGTTGAAATTGTTATTGTACTGTTTAGTCAAGCTGGTTGTTGGGAGTGGGGGGGTGACGGGGGGAAGCATAGGTGAACTGTTTATCATGTACCTAGCAATATGTGGGTGGGAGTGGGAGGGGGTTGGGTTTTGTTTTATGGTCTTGGGGTTGTTATTTGGGGGGTTGATATGGAGATATTGAGGTGGTTGGTTGGGTTGGAAGGGGATGGGTAAGCACAGCATATACTCAACAAGTGGTGTTAGTGAATGTGTTAACAGGTGTGGGTGTTTTACTATGATTGATTGCAGTTATGCTGAAGTAGATGGCTAGAACTATCAAGTGTATTACCTGGAATATTAAAGGGGCCAGACATAAAATTAAACAATACTCAATTCTGAAATATCTGAATCACCTCAAAATAGAAATTATATTTTTACAAGAGACGCATCTCCTAAATGCTGAAGCAATTAAGATGAGGTTTCAGCAGGTGGGGCAGGTATTTATGGCACAGGGCACTACCCAGAGCAGAGGGGTCATGATCATGGTACATAGATCTATCCCCTTTCAGTCTCTCCAAGTTGTTGCTGACCCTGAGGGGAGGTTCCTGTTTGTAAAGGGAAAACTGTATGCATTAGATGTTCTCTTGGGTAGTATATATGGTCCTAACATAGATACCCCTGGTTTCTTTGTCAAAATACTGGAAGTGGTGCACTCATTTCCTGACCTTCCCATAATAATAGGGGGTGATCTCAATTTGGTGTTTGACCAGGGGTTAGATAGATTGGGTTGATCTCGATCCGGCCCCTCGCCCGCTCAGTGGGCTTTTAGGGATTTATTGGACTCTGCTGGATTGTGCGATGTGTGGCAAGTGCTTCATCCTAATCAAAGGGATTACACCTTTGTCTCGCCAGTCCATGGTACCTCCTCCCAGATTGATTATATGTTGACAACTCAAAATCTTTTACCTGGGGTTGTAGATTCTAATATTGTTTCGGCCCCACTCTCAGACCACTCAGCTGTCACCTGTCAGTTCTCATTAACGTCCTTGCCCCAGAAGGGCAGCAGGTGGAAGCTTAATAACCAAATCCTGAAGGAATCGGACAAGGTTGCCTATATAGCATCCCAAATTCAGCAGTTTATGGTCATAAATAACAATTCTACGGGACGACCTGACATAGAGTGGGGATCTCTTAAAGCATACGTAAGAGGGATTGTGATTGGGATAACGTCAAAAAGGAAAAAAGAGAAGGAAAGTAAGGTTGCTCAACTATTGCTTCAGATTAGGAATATGGAGGCTAGTCTCTCCCTGGCTTCCCCTGAGGCCACTAGACAAGAGTTAGTTAAACTCAAAGACGCCTATCTGGGCTTACTAAGAGAGCAAGCTGAATTTGCAATTTTGAAAACAAATGCAGTCTACACTGACCAAGGTGAGAATGCAGGGCGGATGCTAGCCATGCGGCTGAAACAACAGGAATCCAGCAGGTTCATTGCTGCAGTCCGCCTTAGATGATGACTCACTTAAAACCTCACCCCAGAGATAGTAAAGGAATTCTCTAGCTACTTTCAGGAATTATATGGTCCCATGGCTGCCCTCGAGGTGGATTTACAGGTGTACCTGAGAAACCTACAATTACCTACTCTTACTGAGTCTCAGCAACTGCACTAACTTCTCCTATTTCTGAAGTGGAAATAGAAAGGGTGATTCAATCCTCCCATAGATAAAACCCCTGGTCCAGACGGGTTCACCTCTAATTTTTACAAAGCGTCTTCTAAACACCTAGTACCCATTTTGCTCCCTCTTTTCCATTTTCTCCTCTCGGGTCAAGCAACTGATGCCTCTCTTTTTGAAGCACTGATTATCTTATTGCCCAAGCCTGACAAACCATGTGACCAGGTCTCTAGTTATAGGCTGATTTCCCTTCTCAATCAAGATATTAAAATCCTAGCTAAAGTGCTCGCTGATCAGCTGAATTTAGTACTTCCCTCTATAATAGGGGAGGAACAGGTTGGATTTATGAAAGGCAGATCATCAACTGACCATCTCAGAACTCTTGCTCATGTCTTCTCTGCCTCCAGGGATGCCTCCCTTCCTCCTAATGGCCTTGGTGTCCCTGGATGCAGAGAAGGCTTTTGACAGAGTCTATTGGAGGTATTTATTTGCAGCAATGGAGGCCTTCGGTTTTCCAGGAGAATTTCGGAGCTGGGTTCACTCATTATACTTATTACCCTCTGCCAGGATATCTTGCAATGGGGTGATCTCTGCTCCGATTAAATTATCAGTGGGAACTAGGCAAGGCTGCCCATTATCCCTGCTGCTCTTTAATATTTTTGTAGAGCCTCTTATTCGGAGGCTGACAAAAGCTAAAAACATCTCAGGTATTCTCTTAAATGGTCATGAGGCTAAAGTTGTGGCATATGCAGATGACCTCCTCCTCCAACTGTCTAACCCATCTATATCCATCCCCCCAATTCTCAAGATAATAGAGGAATTCAGTCAGGTCTCTAATTATAAGCTTAATATAGGCAAATCCCTGGTTTTCCCTCTTAATCATAGAGTCTATAAACATGAAATCACTACACTTGGATTGGCATGGAAGGCTGACTCTATTAAATATCTAGGCATTACTCTGTCGTGAAGCTTGTCCTGACTTAAGCAGCTAAACTTAGATTTCTTGGTACAGAAGATCGATCAAGACCTTCAAAGGTGGTTCCTTCTCCCTCTTTCTCTTTGGGGCAGGATAAATCTGATCAAAATGAACGTTTTTCCCCATCTTTTTTATCCCATTAATATGTTAAATATTGTACTCTGATGTCCTGGTTTAAAAGAGTACATAGTATGCTTTCTAACTTTGTATGGGGATAAAAGAAAGTGAGGATGGCATATTATAAACTAGCTACCCCAAAGGAAAGAGGAGGTTCAAGGCTTCCACATTTTAGATTGTACTATTGGGCCAGCCAGGCTGCCAAGTATCTTAGATGGTTGTCAACAGATCAGCTTGTACCCTGTTCCGGGTACACCCCGCTATGGTTAAGGGTGGAATCAACCCTTATTAAAAAAACTGGTTACCTTCCCAGAGCGATGTTGTATGTTAAACTACGCTCTCTTCCTGAAGCAATTAAGAACTCTTCCATTGCAATCTCGATTAAGGCCCATATACAACTATGTGCCTTTCTCAAATATGATAATGGCAGGGATATTTCCCAGCCCGTCAATGGTAATCCCAATATATGAATAAATCATAAGCCGTTGCCACCTTCCTGGCTGCCTCAGTTAGGAAATTGTCAGTTGGAGGACCTTATGTTAGCTGATAGGCAGTGGTCTTCCTCAGAGGACATTATGCATAAATTCATGATACCCAGTAAGAGTATATTCAAGGTTTATCAGCTACGGCACCTCTTGTTGCAAGTTTTTGGGGTTTCTCCACCTCCTGGAACTCATGCCCACTTCCTATCCTCTTTGATCCAATTGACGGGCTTGCCTCATGCTATTTCTAAATTATACAGTTGTTTTTTTTTGCCTGGGCATATCCTGATAATTACGCTCCAGTTCACTATTGGCAGTCCCTCTTACCTGGCAAGGAATTTGACTGGTCCTGTATCTGGCGTGACTGTCATAAATATTTGTTACAAGATAGACTCAGGCTGATGCAATTTAAAATTCTAGATAATATCTGTTATTCCCCACAGAAACTTGCCAGATTGGGTCTTTTGTCCTCTCCGCTCTGTACAAACTGCAGGTCGCAGACTGGTGACCTTCTTCACATTTTCTGGAAATGCCCTAGAGTGGTATCACTTTGGACCACTATTAGGCAAAGAGCAGATCCGCTACTAGGGATTTCTGACTTGTTTATGCTTGAAATATGTGTATTGGGGGATCTTTCACCCATTACTGTGGCATGTAGAAAGTATTACATGGCGTTGATCTCCTTGTCTGTTAAGAAAATAGTCCTTAGGCACTGGAAAGATTCAGAGAATCTAAATTATGTGGAATGGCTACAGGAACTTCTGGCCAACCTCAGCACGGAGAGGACTATTGCAAGTCTTGCAAACAAAACGGGTAAATTCAATAAGATTTGGGGTCCCTTCCAAACGTTATATGCATTGCAGAGCTGAAGGCCACACCTTTTGATAGGTTACTCCGCACCCTTGTTGGTATATTGCTGTGCTGGGTTTGTTGGGGTGGGTGAGGTGGGGAAGGAGGGAGGGGCATGGGAGAGAATGAGCCATTGTAAACTCTGTCTAATGGTTGAGTTTAATTGGTACTGCTTCTTGTGGTTCATTCTCTGTATTGTAAACTTCAATAAAAGTTGAATGGAAAAAAAAAATAAACAGCTAGCTATTGGAACTGATTGATAATTCAACCCTTGCAAACTGGTTTCATTCTGGTCTTTTCACATGATCAGTATTTGTTTTTAATTTCCAGTGGGGTGCTGGGGGCAGCGGAATAGCACCAGGATCTCCCTTTTTTTTTTTTTGCCGTTAACCATTTATATTTATTATTATACGCTCACTAACGGGTACTGTTACGGGGTTTTTCAGTTTCTTCTTGACAAGTTTTCTTTTGCTCTTGTTGGTACTTGAAGGGCAATGGGCAAGTTCATAACTGGTAAAAAAAAAAAAAAAAAAGGAAAAAGCTTTCACTGACACTGCCTCCAGAGGTAGCCAGTCTATGTGTTGCTCCTAGGGTGTGAGGGCATTTAGCAGGTAGTAAGGGGCTTCACCACAGATACAGGAGGCAAGCACCCACTTGGGTGGGGAGGTAGGGGCTCATACAAATACTTACTCCATTTTGTCTTTTTCTAAATATCTCCATAGATCATGGCTCCTAAGAAGGGAACCCCAGCAGTTTCCAGTGCTCAACTATGATCAGAGGTGGCTGCTTTGATGAGTGAAATGACAGAGCTGATTAACAAGGTGGCAAAAATGGAGGAGAGGAGGAGTCAGTGGAAAGGAAGCGGAAACATCTGGCTGGGCCACGGGGGAAGGGGGTGTGTGGTAAGTGCCCTAAAGGATTAGCCCCAGAACTGGAACCACTCCCCCCCTCCCTGAGCCCATGCCAAAACCAGCCAACCGGGACACTGAAGGGGGTAAGGAGAAAGGGAGTTCCATAGGGGAGGGCAGTTTGAAAGAACACATGGCTGGTTTATTGGATGAGATGGGGGAAGAGGGGCTGGGCACCATGGAAAATATTTTAGAGGAATTTAAAAAAGAAAAAGAGGAAAAGGGGAAGGATAAGGGGACAGAGGAAGATACGGCTAGGGAGGAAAAAATTTTTTACGACGCTCCTCCTGGTTTCTCATTGGTAGACCACGTCCCAGCTTCCATTAAGGATAAGATTTGGAAAGGGGAATATGTAGATATATTTGAACTGTTAGACAAAAAGATGGCCAAAAAGTGTGCGCAAAATGAGACGATTGGAAAATCAGAGATGGCTGTAGCACTAGCAGTGGTAGGACACAAAGAGGAGGAAGCCGCATATAAAGGGGAAAAACCTGAACCCATGGCAAGCAGGTTTCTTGATATATAGTGCCATTTTATTAGAGAAACAGCTGCATCTGGCTATCTTTCTGCTGACATATGTGGCCATAATCAGGGACACCTGCAAGGCACAGAAAGGGTACGGTTAGCTGGAATATGATGAAGCATTCCGGCAGCGGATCACATCAAGGGGGTACCTGAGGAGAGACTGTATGCATTCCGAACCATGGGTGAGGACCTTGTCCAATCAGGCGGGGGTGGCATTGCAAGGGAGCAAAAAAGTAGTCAGTCAGGGGGTTACCAAGTTCAAGTCATGCTGGGCTTACAACAAGGCAGTATGTACCTGGACAAATTGTAAGCTCAAGTATACCTGCTCGAAGTGTGGAGTTATGTACCCAGTGCTAAAATGAAGGAGCAACACCGACCGACCTGGGGGGAGCAAGTAGGCAGGACCAGTCTCTTTCGGGAGGGCAGGGGAAGAGAGGGGAACAATGGGAATTTTGGGAGTAGGGATGGGATCTGGGAATGGGGGGACAATTCTAACTATGATTGGAACTGATACCTAGGGCGGTGACAGGTTTGTGGTGGGGTTTTCCACTGGCAAGAATGCCAATAAAAAGGGATATAGTGGAGGCATGGACTGCAGATTACCTAGATCTAAAGGTTGGGGAGTTGCTTAGGGAGGGTTTTTCCATGGTTTTTTCTTTAAACTTTCAAGGGGACAGGAAGGGGGCTAGGGCCAAGAACCTATCTTTGGTAAAAAGGATAGAGGACATAGTGCAATGGAAACTCAGGAAGGAGAAAGGTGCAGGCAGGATAGAGGGGTCTTTTGAGACCCCACCATGTGGCCAATTTCTTATCTCCCCTTTGGGAATTGTCCCCAAAAAACAGCCGGGGGGAGTTCTGTTTGATTAACCATCTATCATAACCAGAAGGCACCTAGGTGAACAACAGCATCCCTGACAAGCACAGCGCAGTGTCATACACATCCCCAGACTCTGCGGTGCTGCTCATCAGAGCAGCATGGGGTGCATGGTTGGTGAAAATGGACATTGAATCTGCTTTCCACCTACTACCAGTCAGACCACATGATTGGGACCTTCTGGGTTTCCAGTTCAATGGGGACTTCTACTTTGACAAGGCCATGCCCATGGGGTGCTCGATAGCCTGCTCAATGTTTGAGGCATTCAGCACATGGGTACAGTAGGTTTTTATGTGCAGGTATGGGCATAACTGGGTAGTACATTACCTGGATGACTTCTTGCTTATGGGTGAAACTAAGAGGGAAGTGGAGGGGATGCTGAGGGATTTCTGGGCCTTGTGCAAAGCAATTGGTATCCCTTTGGCAGAGGGGAAGACAGAAGGGCTGGCCAGAGTGATGGAGTTCCTAGAAATCGAGTTAGATATAGTTGGGGAATGTTTCTGACCGCCTTTTCTTTTTCACAGAAAGGGTGGTGGATGCATGGAACAGCCTACCTCAGGAAGTGGTGGATACAAATACAGCGCAGGACTTCAAACAGGCATGGGATAGGCATAAGGGAGCAATACAGATGAGTAAGACTAGATAGGCCATTGACAGAGTAAAGTCCTATGGCACATTCATAAGGTAGAAAAAAATGGGCAGACTGGATGGGCCTTGCGGTGATTATCTGCTATCAACTTCTATGTTTCTATGTTTCTCAAGTTAAGGTATGGAAACTGAAGGAGCTCCTCATCCAGGTATTGGGTAGGAGGAGGGTGCTGTTGGTGGTGGTACAACAACTGCTGGGCCATCTCAATTTCACCTGTAATGTGATTCACCCAGGCAGTCTTCACGCAACATTTAAGCAGGGCCACAAGCAAGGCAAATCAGCTGCAATACTGGGTTGACATCACAAAAAGGGTATGGGAGGACCCGTTGGTATGGAATGATTTCTTGGAGGTGTACAATGGAGTGACTATTTGGCAGGAAGATTGGGTAGACAGCAAGGCTTTGCAGTTGTTCACTGATGCGTCAGGTGCTTTGGGTTTCAGCGCACACTATGGGGCAGGTGGATGGCGGAAGCTCGGCCAGTCAGCTGGAAAGTTCGGGGTTTGCAGAAGGACATTACGTTTCTTGAGATTTTTCCTATTTGGGAGTCATTAGTGGTATGGGGAAGCAGATGAGAAACAAAAAAGGGGTGTTCTGGTGCAACAATGATGGAGTGGTGGAGGTAATCAATAGGAAGACAGGAACCACCGAGATGGTGTCTAGGATCGACAGACAGCTGGTAATGCTAGGACTGTGCTTGAACCTCACATTTAGAGCTAGACATGTGGAGGGGGTAAAGAATGAGATCACTGACATCCTTTCACATTTGCAGTTGGGCAGGTTCAGGAGGCTGACCCCTTGGGCGGAGATGGTGAAAACACTGGTGCCATACCATTTGTGGGAAATTGGGTGGCAAAAGCCTGAATGTTGTACTGTAGCTCCTGGTTGGCCAACATTCTGAGGGCTTATGAAGGTGCATGGGAAGCCTTCTAATGATTTTGGGAGCAGCAGGGCATGGTGGTAAATTTACCGGCCACAGAAGAACAGATAATGAGATTTATGGTGGACAGGTGGGAGAGAGGAATTGTTCACTCGACCATGGTGGTACAGTTAGCTGGCATAGGTTGGGCATGTGGTACCAGGGGTTGGCCAGAGCCCAATAACAGTAGAAGGGTATGTCGCATGCTCCTGGGCTGGCAGAAGGGGCAGAGCCCTCAAACAGACATGTGCAGATCCATAACACACGACATTTTAGCATCAATCATGGGGCGTTGAGGGCCATATGTGACTTGGCATCTGAGGCCTGCCTCTTCCAGGTGGTTTTTGCATTATTGTACAGGGGAGCCTTTAGAGTAGGGGAGGTGATGACTGAAAACAAGGGTGACATCAAAGGGGGGGCTGCAGAAGGAAGACATCCAGTTCAACAAGGAGGGCCTTCACATTTGGTTGCAATGATCAAAAACAGACCAGATGGGATGGGGCACTCGGGTGTAGATTCAGCACGGGGAGAAGGGCAGGTATGCGCAGTCAAAGCTATGGAGAAGTACAGGAGCAGCAATCCATCAGGCACGGGCTCTTGGTTTCAACATGGGAATGGGGGAGTGGTAACCTGCTACCTAGTGGGTGGACTATTGAAGAGGGCATTGGCTTTTAAGGGACACGACCCGGCATAGTTCACCTCACACTCTTTTAGAATTGGGGCAGCCTTGGCACTAGCCTGGGAAGGGGGATCTGCGAAAGATATAAAGGAGTTGGGCAGATGGTGATTCAACTGTTATAAGCGCTATACCAGACCCTGAAATAACTTTTGTGTGCTTTTTCTTCTATCAGCAGGTGAAAAGAGGCAACGGATTATGTGGATTCTGGGACATTCCTATATCTACTGGGTGGAGAAACACATGGTGACTGGCCAGGGGGAGAGGGAATTTGTGAGAGGACTCAGAAGCCCCCAGATACACTGGAAAGGGGTCCGGGGAATGCACTGGTCTCAACTGCTCCCTGTTCTGGAGGAACATATATTGCTTTGGGGCAGGCCAGATGTATTAGTTATTCACCTTGGGGGCAACAATCTGGGAAAGACACCATGGAGGGCATTGTTGAGGACTATCATGGCCAACTTACAGATTATAAAAGGTTGGTGGCCCAGGATAGAGATTGTGTGGTCCGATATAATATCGAGACGGGTGTGCCGTCAGGCTGCCAATATTGGGGCAATTGAGAGAGCCCGAAAATGGCTGAACAGGAGAGTGGCAGCATTTCTGAAGGTGATGGGGGGAGCTTGCATTTTGCACCAGGGCATTAACTTTGACAAGTCACATCTGTATGGGGGGACTGGGTGCACCTTTCTGATAGAGGATTGGCAGTATTTTTACTGGCTTTGTGGCAACTTGCTGCGGTAAGGCGGTAGGAAGCCCGGGTCCCTGCAAGTGGGGGAGCCCCACCATTCAACGCAAGCTGGAGGTGGGAGCTAGTGGAAAGGGAGCTAGGGTATAGGAGGGAGGGGCTTAGAGAAAAAAAGGGGGTAAAGGCAAAGCTGGCAGGGAAGGGCGCAGGTGCCAGGGGTAGGCACCTGGACGTGATTAGAGGGGAGGAGGGGGCAGATAGAAGGGCTAGGGGTTGGGTCTATGGCATCAGCATCTAGCTAAATTTCAGGTAGGGAATATTGGTGGTTGGTGGTTGGATGATGCATCCTGACCCAAGAGAAGAAGGAACAAAAGGGTAGATTCAATGCAAGATTGAATTGCAAATAATGTGGACAATTTGAATTTGAATAAACTGTTTATGTCTGAAATGTGATCGTCTATACAGATGTGCAGGATGTTTTTATAGTGGTTTAAATAAAATCAGATTGCCTTCGTGCACCCATTTTAATTGGTCTGGACTTTCAAATAATTTCAGAAGGGGTAATCATAGGAGATATTCCATAACATAGGCGACTGCGATTGGGTGCCTACAAAAAGGGTGACTCAGTCATGGCACCTGTCATCGGGGCTACCCAGCAGGAAGGGGGGCTGGATGGGGGAGGGTTCATGCATATAGTAACAAGATGTTGCTACAGGCATATGTTCGTGGGAGGGGGAGCGAGCACGCTCGGCAAGGCGGGAGGGAGGTGAAGGATTGAGAGGGGTGCTGCCATGGCGAGCTGCCAAGCTGCCCTCTGGCATGGTGGGTGGGTTCAGGGCTGGGCTGCAGAGGGTGTTGGGTCCGGGTGCAGGTACCTTTTGTTGCGCTCTGCCCGAAATTTTATTTTTTTGGCTTTTGCACCCCCCCTGACTTGCACCTCTCTGGAGTTGAGAATCCTTCAGTAGGGGGGTGCAGCCCCCTGCATTAACATGTATATCGTAAGTCCCCAGCGCCCTTTTGCTGTGCGCCAGGGAGTACATCACCAACATTTGTTTTTAGCGATGTACATTTGTTCCAATGGCGATCACTATTCTGCAATCGCTGTTATAACATAAATTCGTCATAGGACAATTAGGGTTGACAATAAAAGGCAACCTGAATTGTCTGATGGCAGCACAGAAGAAATGAAGTAAGCTTAAGGGACGGGGGGGATGAGGTAGGAGGGGGAGGGGATTGAGAAGGGACAGACAGGGCTAGGAAGGGGGAGGAGCCTAGTGAGATCACGAGGATTGACAGATGGTATGAGGGGAAGTGCCAGGTGAGGTCATGACAGACAGGTGCAAGGGGATGATGCATATGCTTGAAGCGGGCATTGGATTGGCCCAGGGGTGTGGCTTGGAGGGGTCCTTGCAATGGGTTCTTAAGGGCTTTATAAGCCCGTTTGCTCACGCTCTTTCTGCTGGGATTTTAGTTTTCCCATCCACCTCCCTCAGTGCAGGAGGCAAGGGCGAGGAACCTGGGGCATGCAAGGCAGGGGATGGAATGGTTGGACCGAGGGTCCTGGGGCAGGTGGACAGTTCCTGCTGTGTGAGTAAGGTTGCTGAAAGAGAATGGGGAAAATGGAAAGGGACAGGAAGGACAGAAGGGTAAAGGAGTGAGAGGTGAAGGAAAGGGGAATAGGTGATAGGTGGGAGGGGCCTAGAGAAAAGGGGAGTGGGAACAGGCAGGGCCAGGGGGGGCACATGGACCAGGGGTAGGCACCTGGACGTGATTGGGGGGGTAGATAGAAGGGCTAGGGGTTGGGTCTATGGCATCCGGACCTAGCTAAATTTCACGTAGGGAATATTGGTGGTTGGTGGCGGGAGGTTGGATGATCCATCCAGAGCCCAAGAGAAGGAACAAAAGGGTGGATTCAATGCAAGACTAAATAGTAAATAATGTGGAAAATTTGAATTTGAATAAACAGTTTGTGTTTGAAATGTGATTGACCTATACAGATGTACAGGATTTTTTTTTTATAGTGGTGTAAATAAAATCAGATTGCCTTCGTGCACCCATTTTGATTGGTCTGGAGATTCAAATCATTTCAGAAGGGGTGATCATAGGACAAGTTAAGGCAGAATGAAAAGAAGGGGTTGCTGCTTGCTGTATTATATCATCAGGTGAATGTGTAGGGAACCCTTTAATCAAGTATTACACCAGCCAGATAATGTCCGTGACACCCCAACACTGCCATATCATGCTATCCTGACTGACCCTGCAGCAAATGCAACAGCTGTTAAACAGTAAAGGGTAGTGTAGCAGGTGCAGAACAATGTATGTACTTTTTTTTTCTCTTAATCCTTTTTACCTGTATGGCCTCCAGTCTGCTGTTCACTTCCTGGCATCCGGCCACCTCCGGCCACCGTACGGTCCTGCCCTGGGCCCCAATGAAGCCCCCATCACCATCTACCCCTGTCCCTTGCCCCCCATGGTGGGGCAGCAAGGAGTCCCCCTCACTCCCCACTGATACAGGATCCAGTATTGGGCGATGGTGCCCTCAAGGCCAGGAGTCCCCTTGGACGGCCATCAAGCCGACGCAACCGAGTCCCATGTTTTTCCACTTTTTCTGGCTTGGTGTGGGCTGGGGTGTGCAATGACACCAATGTAGGGAGCATGCACATGTCTGCACATGCTCTCTCCCAGTGCCGTGCCCCAAGATCATCTGCTTCCATGCAGTGCCAGCACACCAACCCCCAGTCTCCCCCAGAGGTCGCTAGTGTGCCGACAACTGTTGGCCCCCCTCCCCCAGAGAGGGAGAGCAGTCCACGGATGCTCAATCCCTCTCCACCCCTGCTGACCCCATGTGACCCGAGTCCGTTCCTGAACCCGAGTCACCATCGTGGAGTGAGGTGCAGTGACCAGGGCCTTAACCCTTAATGCCACTGGGCCAGCCACCTATGTACTTTTTTAGTCATACAGTAAGTAAATATTTGATTAAAACTGTGTGTCCAAGACTCTACAGCTGTCTTCTTCACTCTTTTTTCCCCTTCATGTCTCCCTATCCTTGCCTCTCTTTCTCTCATTTCCTGCAGTATCTCCTCTCCTTCTGTCTCCCCTCCTCTGTCTTTTAATTTTCCTTAGTACTGTAGGGTTTAACCTTGGGAAAAAGCACAATTGGGGTTAATTGGCTGGCTTCTGGTTGTTTCTGGTTTTAATGTTGTAAGAATAGAAAACATACAAAACAGTATACTCTGGCTTACCTCTGTCGTGAACCTTTCTGCCCTTTCTGCCCAGTATTCCTTTAGTTTGACTCAATTACTGTGTAAATGTTTCAGTTACTAGTAGAAAAAACAGTAGAAATGGGGCATCTATGTTTTACATTTGTTTTTAACTTACATTATGAGGAGTATATTCCATTAGCCTTTTTTATTAATTCAGCATTATGGCATGTGCAGTTTGAGCATCTTCTATCACTGAATTGCATAAGATACCATCTTTCCCATGATTTTCTGAACAAGGTAATTTTAATAAGGATAAGAAAAGAAGACCAGGATTTACAGTACATTCTCTTTTGTTCATCACACAGTATATCTCAAAGTGAATTTCAGTCTATGTACAGATGGCAGTAGCCATTAGATAGTCAGAGAAAGGTTATGGGAGACACCGAGTGATGTTAAAGAGACTCACTAAGATTGGCCCCTGCACCCGATGCATAGGTGTCTTATATCCACAGCAGTACTATGACTCAAAGCTGCACTCCAAGACGTAATCCATAAAAAAGTTATTTTGCTCGTAAAAAGCACTAAACCGGGTCCCAAGGACTTCTCTTTTTTTTCACCCAGTCCACCACCCCTGCGCTCACTAGCGTGATGTTGAGATGCTAGGAATAGTGCAGGGGCGCGCTCCACTATAGTCAGTGGGTGACAACTTTCAGGTTGATTTTTAATATTAGAATGGTCACTGCGTAATGAAACGTGGGCACTGGTCAACTAACAAGGGCCTTGTTAGTCGACCAGTGCCCACGTTTCATTACACAGTGGCCATTCTAATATTAAAAATCAACCTGAAAGTGGGCGCCCGTTGACTATAATGGCATGTGCCCCAGCGTTATTCCTAGCACCTCGTCATCAAGCTAATGAGTGCGGGGGTGAAGTGAGGCAGCCCCAAAAAAAGGGAAGTCCTTGGGACCCAGTTTAGTGCTTTTTACGAGTAAAATAACTTTTTTGGGGAGTACGTCTTGAGGTGCAACTTTGAATCATAGTACTGCTGTGGAGGTAAGGCACCTATGCATTGGGTGCAGGGGCACTGCAAGGTATATTGGTGGCTCTCTTTAAGAAAAGCTCAAGAATGGTACAGGGACCTACAAAGTGATTTGTTTATTTGTAATATAATTAGACATATGGGCATGTGTGATACATATTTAATTCACACAGTGTATTGTTTTGTGTGTTTGTCTTGAAATAGTCCTATTTTTTCCAAATTAAGGACTCTTGTTGATGCTGCCCTTTTTCCTACCAATAGACATTTTGAATTTCTTATGAGTTCAGAAAGTCAGCAACATCAGTGGAGCAGAAGTCTAGAACAAAGCTTTTCATGTATGACTTGAGCTCAACTGTTATCTCCAGACTATGAACTAAGTAATTAAAATGAGACCGAGTAAAAGAATATTCAGAGCTCTCGCCGAGCTGGAGTCTGCCATACCCAAGATGGTGGCACTGACAGAACAGTGCATGCGTGATACTCGCGCATACACAGTTTGAGTTGGCAGCCATCTTGGGCACGGCGACTGTCACTTCCACCGTCGTAGAAGAAAAAGTAGTGCCCCATGAAGGTGGTGTATTTATGAGTCCCGCAGAATGAAAGGGCCACATAAATAGAAGGAGTGGACATTTGCCAGAGCAATGTGGAAGCACACCGAACAGCAGTCTGGTTACATGCTTCCATAGTGCTCTTCTCCAGATGATGGCATAATGTCTTTGAAGCTCCACCCAAGCAGCCATAAAAATGAGTATTGTGTGGGGAAGGGGGAAGCATTAGCAAGGTACCCTAAATAAGGAAAAAAATAGGACTACTGTATTTCAAAACAAACTCACAAAACAATACACTAGGGTAGTAAAATTTCCCACATACTTTGATTTCCTGTTACAGTATATTAAACAACAGAAAAAGAAGGCTTATGTTCCCTTTAAACACAAAGAAAGGGAGGGGTTGGACTGAGGAATGATTACAGATGAGAGCTGATGTTGCTGTGGAGGAGCTGCTCAGTTTACGTTTTTGTGCTTGACAGTATTTATAATCTGTATTTCATCATTGCCCTATATCTATTTATTTATTTATTGAAGAGTTTCACCAGAAAAAACACACTGAGCAATAAGTTGCTCATCTCACGGTGCGTCCTGGGGGAGAGGGAGGAGGGGAACATAGGCAATACAGTACAGATAAATCGAATGTACATTTTCAATTACAGTTTGGTATGACATATACATAGCAAAACAGTGCAGATAAAGTGAATGCACATATGCAAAAATGGTTGGATTAGACATAAACATAGGTAGAAATATAACAAATACATTTACAAGGTTATACAAATACTACAACAAAGCAAAATAAGCTTGAAGTGCAAAAAGCATTGTGAAATACAGCAGAATCTTCATTGACAAGTTTGATGAGTAAAAGCTGTGTAGGGCCTGGGAGATGGAAGAGGGGGATGAAGAAAAGTGTTGGATAGGCATAGGTAGTGGGTTCCAGAGTGTTGGGAAGTGATAAGAGAAAGCTCCTTGGCCACTTGTAGTAGTGCGTTGTGGAATAGCCAGAGTGCGAGAGTCAGTGGATCTAAGAGAATGGTGTGGGGGAGGCAGAATATAAAGGAAGGAGGATAGGTAAGCGGGGGAGAACCAAACCAGAATTTAGAGGTAAATTTCAAGCAGTGCAAGCGTTGTCTGCACTCTAGGGAGGGGAAAGCAAGGGAGTGGTAGAGAGAGAGCAGTGGTGGGTACGGGAGGGGGGAGAGAGTCAAGAGCAAAGCGACAAAAAGCATTGAAAAGGGAATCCAATCTGGCTAAGGAAAACTTAGGAGCAGCACAATAGACTATGTCACAGTAGTCGAAAATAGGGAGAATAATTTTCTGAACAAGGTCACACCTAGTCAACAGAGGTAAGCAGTCACGGTTCCTATAGAGGGCACCAAGCTTTGGGGGCAGTTTCTTCAGGATGGTGTTGACATGTTCTGAAATGTTTAGGTGTCAATCAAGCTAAACACCTAAATATCTGAAAGAAGTGGTATCCTCAAGTGTGGTCCCATCCAGAGTGTGGAAGGTGGGTAGGGAGGGAAACCTAGAGAGTTTTTATCTTGTGCCAAAGGTCATGGAGACTGTTTTCTTGGCATTCAGGAAAAGCTGTTGTGACTTAAACCAGCACTGAACATTACTGAATTCGAGCTGGAGGCTGGCGGATACATCAAAGGGAGAGTGGCCAGATGTGAACAAGACCATGTCGTCAGCGTACATATGGATAGAAGAAGAGGAACATACTGACGGCAGGTCATTTAGGAAAATAGAGAATAAAAGTGGGCCAAGTATGGAGCCTTAAGGCACACTACTTGAGATGGGCAGTGGCGAGGATGTGGAATCAGCTATTAACTGATTGAGTATTCCTACTAGATCTACAGTATATATGGTCTTTTTTTGTTTTTATCAGTCTGGATCCAATTGGCTGTCTCTTTCTCTTGTCCCTACCTTTTTTTTTAGTTTTAGCTTACCTGGCCCTAGCAGATTGCAGAAGTATACTGGAGCCCCAGAAGCAGAATGGACTGATTGGTCTGGAAAGCTGATGGTCCAAGGTCACTGTTGTTTGTGGAAGCTGAAGTTCAGACCCCTGTTTACCGCCCATGGTAGAGTGATTGAGAGTCAGTGAGGAGAAACCAAGGAACTGTGGAGGAGTGAAGTAGCGGAGTTCTTGGAGTCTGGAGGGCAATCAGTGTCCTGTTGGAACTGGTGAGCTGACAAACCTGAGAGCAAGTCCCTCAGTTGCATCGAGCTGCTAATTTGTGCACTCAGGTGTTTGACACTTCTTAGTCTGAGAAGTACACAAATTAGTCTACCTTGCCAGTTTTAAAACCTTTTATTCTCACCTTGGAACAGAATGTGTGAAAGTTTGCAACATAGAGAATTGTGTATGAGCAACCATACACAACAAGGTTGTGTTTCAGTTGAAAGGTTTTCATGATAACAAGAGACCTTGTGATTGAAACACAGCCTTGTATGTGTATGGTTGCTCATATACAATGTTTTACAGTGTATGGGCAAACATTGCTGCAAGTCTGTGTTCAGCACATATAAAAAAGATCCCCCCATGCTCTGCTAATTCTTTTACCATTGCGGTTCTTTCAGGCGCCGCTTATTTCTGGGGTCATAGAAACATAGAAACATAGAATGTGATGACAGGTAAGGACTGCCTGGCCCTCCTAATCTGTCCATTTCTCTACCTACCTGAACTGCAGATTCTACTTGATCTGCAGCTTACCTTCTCCTTCCTACCACTAGGGTTGTCTTCTGTCTGTCCCAAGCATTCTTGAATTCACCTATTGTTTTTGCCTCTACAACTTCCACAGGGAGGCTGCTCAATGCAACCATCACCCTTTCTGTGAAAAAATACTTCCTCACATTACCCAAGTCTCCTGCCCTCTATCCTCATATTGTGATATCTTGTTCCTGCACATCTCTTTTTTTTGAAAGATGCTGACCTTCTGTACCTTGTTTATCCCCTTGAGGTACTTGAATGCATCATATCCCCCTTTCCTCCAGGGTATACATATTGAGGTCTTTCAGTTTTTCCTCATGTGGTTTATGGTGCATTCCCTTCACCATTTTCGTTTCCCTTTTCTGGCCCACCTCCATTCGGTCTATGTCCTTCTGGAGATTTGGCCTCCAGAACTGAACACAGTGTTCCAGATGAGGCCTCACCAATTGCCTGTACAGTGGCATCACAACCTCCTGTTTTCTACTGGTGATGCAGCTCCCTAGGCACCCCAGCATCCCCCTGGCCCTCTCCACAGCCTTTTCATACTGCCTGGCCACTTTTAGATTGTCTGTTATGATCACCCCAGGTCCCTTTCCAGTTTTGTTGTTGTTAATAACTCTCCCCCCCCATTGTGTAGTCCTCTCCAGGATTCCTGTGCCCAAAGTGCATGACTTTGCACTTCTTTGTATTGAAATTGAGCTGCCACACTCTTGACCTCTCCTCCAACCTGCCTAGGTGTCTTCTCATTCTCTCTATCCCATCTGGCATGTCCACCCTATTGCAGATCTTGGTGTCATCCGTAAAGAGGCATACCATCCCTTCTAGCCCCTCCGAAATGTCACTAAGGAAGACATTGAAGAGGACAGGCCCTAGCACTGAGACTTGCGGCAGCCCACTGGTCACCCCCCCCTCTCCCAGGACCAAACTCCATTAACCACTGCACTCTGTGTCCTGTTGCTCAACAAATATCTTACCCAATTTGCCATCTTTTGACCCACTCCCATACTGCCCAACCTGTTTACTAACCTCCTCTGAGGGATGGTGTCAAATGCATTGCTGAAATCTAGGTAGGATATGTTTACTGCCCCGCCCTGATCAACCACCCTGGTAACCCAGTCAAAGAAATCTATTAGATTTGTTTGACAAGATCTACCTGCTGTGAATCCATGTTGTCTTGGGTACCCTACAGGGCACATGCCTCAGACAGCTAGTGTTGGAACTCACTCAGGAGGGAGCAATCTTAGACCTATTACTCTCAAATGAGGACAGAGAGAGGATCTCAGATCTAGAAGTGGGTAGCCATCTGTGAACAAGTGACCACCAAACTGTGTGGTTCACGATAAACACAGACACAAAGTCAAGCCATGCAAAAGTGAGGGTACTGGACTTTAAGAGGGCTGACTTTGTCAAAATGGGAGAGTACCTCAGAAAAGCACTAGCAAACAGGCAAGAAGGAGGGGTGGAGGAACAATGGGGAAACATCAAAACTGTCATCACAGAGGAACAAGCCTTTGTGTGAAGCAAATAAATCAAAATTAAAGAAAAAACACTATGGTTCTCAAAAGAGGTGGCGGGGAAGGTTAGGAAGAAAAAGATAGCATTCAGGAAGTTTAAGGAAACACAGAAGGAGCAGGACAGAGAACTGTACCAGTTAAAGCAGAAGGAAGCGGGGAAGGCAGTCAGAATAGCAAAGGCCCAAACCAAGGAAAAGATAGCTAACTTGGTTAAGAAGGGGGATAAAACATTTTATATGCACATTAGGGAGCGAAGAAAGACCAAGGGAGGGAGGATAGTGAGTCATAATAAAGGGAGGGTGGGTGGGCAGAGAGGACAGTGAAAAGCAGGGATACTGAACAAATACTTCTGCTCAGTATTCACAAAAGAAGAGGAGGGGAGGTACCTTATCCAATCAATAGAAGCACTCTGGATAGAGGGGTTGATACCAGTCCTTTCACAGAAGAAAGGGTTCTAAATGAACTCCTAAAACTGAAGGTGGACAAAGCAGTGGGGCCTGACAGGATTCACCCCAGAATTCTAAAAGAACTAACGGGAGAACTAGTGACACCAGGATGATGTGGTACCTGAGGACTGGAGGAAGGTGGATCTGATTCCCCTTCACAAAAGTGGGAGCAAAGCAGAGGCAGGAAACTACAGACCTGTTAGCTTGACCTCAGTGGTAGGAAAAATGATGGAATCACTTCTGAAAGAAAGAATTGTTGAGTACCTAGAGGCCAGCGGGGCACAGGACCCAAGGCAGCATGGATTCACAGTGGGAAGCTCATGTTAGACGAATCTAATAGATTTCTTTGACTGGGTGACCAAAGTAGTAGACCAGGGAAGGGCTGTGGACATGGCCTACCAAGACTTTACCAAGGCATTTTACACAGTCCCACACAAAAGATTAATAAGCAAATTAGCCAGCCTGGGAGTGGGTCCCATGTTGGTAGGCTCGGTAAAAATTTGGCTGGACAACAGGACACAGAGGGTAATAGTAAATAGAGTCCACTCCAAAGAAAGGGGGGTTACTAGTGGGGTACCGCAGGGTTCAGTCCTTTTTAATGTCTTTATAAGTGACACTGCAGAGGGACTGGAAGGAAAAGTATGCCTCTTTGCAGATGACTCAAAGATCTGCAACAGGGTTGACACACAAGGGGGGGGGTGTATGGAAAGGATGAGAAGGGACTTGACAAGGCTGGAAGAATGGTCAAAAGTATGGCAGCTTAGATTCAATGCAAAGAAGTGCAAAGTAATGCACCTGGAAAACAAAAACCCAGAGGAAGAGTACATAATGGGTGGGGAGGTATTAACAGCACAAATGGAAAGGGACCTTGGGGTACTTAAATCAGATAACCTAAAGGTAAGCGAGCAATGTGAGAAGGCATTAAGGATGGCTGGGGGGATACTGGGATGTATGGGGAGAGGCATCAGCAGTAGAAAACAGGAAGTTGTTATCCCTCTGTACAGACGGTTGGTGAGACCCCCTCTGGAGTACTGTGTGCAGTTCTGGAGACCCATCTCTGCAAGGACATAGACAGGATGGAGGCAGTCCAGAAGAGGGCAACTAAAATGGTGCAGGATCTGCAACAGAAGTCATACAAAGAGAAACTAAAGGAGCTTAATATGCATACCCTTGAGGAAAGGAGGGATGGGAGGACATGATAGAAACTTTCAAGTTTCTCAAGGGAATCAACAATGTCCAAGAGGGTATCATTTTTCAGAAAAAGAGATGTGCAAGAACAAGGGGACACAATTTGAAGATAGAGGGGGAACAGCTCAGGGGCAATGTGAGGAAGTATTTTTTCACAGAGAGGGTGGTGGACACATGGAATGACCTTCCTAAGGAAGCCATAGGGTCAAAAACAGTGGGGGAATTCAAGAATGCATGGGACAGACAGAAGGCAATTCTGGTGGGGAGTAGGAAGAAGTAGGCTGTTGGTTAACTAGGATCTGCAGCTTATCCAATAGATAGGGAAATGGGCAGACTAGATGGGCCTAGCAGTCCTTATCTGCCATCAAAGTCTTTGTTTCTATGTTTCTATTGTGACCCGCTGGCCTCGAGATATGCCACAATCTTTTCCTTAAGCAAGGATTCCATTAATTTCCCCACCACTGACATCAAACTGACTGGCCTGTAATTCCCAGCTTCCATCTTGCTCCCACTCCTGTGTAGCGGTACCACATTCACCATCCTCCAGTCGTCTGCCACTCCTTCCTCCAGTGATTTGTTGAATAGGGCTGTCAGTGGTGCCCCTAGTACCTCTCTGAGCTCTTTCAGTATTCTGGGATGCATCCCATCTGGTCCCATAGCCTTATCCACTTTTAGATTCGAGAGTTCCTTTAGGACTCTCTCCTCTGTGAATGGACTGACATCCACCTCTCTTCCATGTGTGTTTCTCTGCCCTATTTTTTGGTCCTTCCCCTTCCCCTTCTTTTGAAAATACTGAGCAGAAGTATTCCTTTAGAATTTCTGCTTTTTCTAGGTCCCCCTCCGCACCCCCCTCCCTTATTAAGCCTCACCATCCCTCCCTTGGTCTTTTTCCTTTCCCTAATACACCTGAAGAAGGTTTTGTCATCTTCTTTTACTGATTGGGCTAGTCTTTCTTAAGTTTGCACCTTTGCACTCCTGACTGCTTTCCCCACCTCCTTCTGTTTTGCCTGATCAGTTCCCTGTCTCCCTCCTTCTGCGATTCTTTGTAGTTTCTGAATGCCTGTTTTTTCCCCAATCTTCCCTGCCACTTCTTTTGAAACCCATAGCATTTTTTTCTTTCTTTTTGCTTTGTTTACTGCCTTTTCACAGAGGATAGGTCACTGCCATGGCTACTCATCAGGGGCATGGGGTCATAATGTCGCAAGACATTATGCCACATGGCTAAATCGTGCTGCCAATACAGTGCAATTTATGCCATGCAGCATAACTCTTTTTTTCTGTGGGAGGCTCCACTTCCCCATTGCGGGGGCTGTGTCCCCAGACCCTCCCACTAAAGATTCTCAACTCTGGGGTGGTCCAACTCAGGAAGCGCACAAAGTGTTTAAAAAAATAAAATGCCTGGGACCGGGAATCAAACCTGGTCCCAGACACAGTGCTTGGGTTCCTGCTGCTGTGGCTCTGTCCAGTGAGCCATGGCAGCTGCTCAGCAGAACCCACTCCCAGCAGAGGTCTTATCCTTTGCCTGGGAGTGTGTGAATGGTGCAATACTGCATACAGCAGTATACGCGGTATTGCGCCATTCGCTGTCCTAGACAGCGCTATTCCGGGATAGCTATAATGTCGTACACTATTAAGTGTACGACATTAGGACCCAGTACCCTTCATCGGGTACAGAGGTTTGAAAAAGATGGCTGCACAAAGACATTCTATGTTGTTGTGCTGCAGTAATGACGTACCTAGTGCAGCACAACAACATCAAGACGTCACTACTGCAGCACAACAAGGCTGTTCTAGGCATGGATTTCCATGCTGAACAGCGTTCCACCATACACTATAGCATATTATGAGAACTGTGACTTTCTGCTAGTGAGTATGTGCTGCGATGTTAGCACAGATCTGCAGATTGATGCTCCTTGAATTTGAAACTGAATTTGTTTATATCCCCCTTTTATGCAGGGGAAATAAAAAGCTAGAGATACAAAGGTCATATCATTTTTAGAAAAAGAAAGAAAGGGCTCATTATGCTGGGTCCATTTTATTATAAAGCTCTGTTTTTTTGCTTTTTATTTAAATCTTTCTATTTTATATTTCTTAATTGCTTCTTAATTATTGAGATGCTGGATAATATGTATTCTAAGAATTATAAATTAAATGACCTTAAACAAATACGTTACAATAGATTGCTTTTTTAATTTTCCTGTGACAAAGGTCATGTGATTACATCCAGGTCTTAGCTTCCACCAGGATATTTAAGCACAAACACTTCTTTGTTTCAGTCAGCATTTGGCACTGCTATGGACTGACATTCCCTTGCATTCTGTGCTGTTTTTCATCTCCAACTTGTGAATGATTTCAAATGCTTAAATGTGAGTGAGAACCCATTTTTTGTGCTTTTGCTTCTTTTGTAACAGACAATATTTATGTTTGCCGTGCATGGATGTGCAGTGAACATTCTGCTATGAGAGTGGATTTTGAGAGGTGTGACACTATTGGTCCAGTGCAGAGCAGTTTGCAAGGGGGCTTGTCAGTGTCACACCAATCATCAGCCAGGCTGATGATGACACTGTTCTGGCATACTGGGCAGAAATTTGTGTAATTCAAAGGAGAAATCCAGCCCAATCATAAGGCAGCTCTTTCCTTTGATGTACATAACAGCACCCAGCAAGCACAGCTGATCTGTCTTGATCAGTCTGCTGTTCCTCCCCACCAGCATAATCCCTGGTGTCAGAGGCTCCTCCCCACCAACCATAAAGAAAACCCTCATTCAGTGTCTCTTGCTCATTCCATGTTGTTAGTATTCTGGCATGGGATTCCCCAGTCCCCTGTGCCAGCTGCAACCCTCCACCCTGCCCATTCTGGCTGTATGCCCCTTCAAAACAATGCCCAGGGCAGCTACAATCCCCAGCCCACCCTTTTTCATTGTGCCACAATGGGGAGCCAATCCCTGGTGCCACCGAACATAAAGAAAACCATCCCTCAATGTCTATGCCAGCACGGGGTGCCCAATCCCCCCTACGAGCTGCTATTGCCCACCCAGGCTATTTTGATTTATAACACCGGGGAGTCCATTACCAGTGCTGCCAAACATAACAGTGACACTGGAGTGCCAAATCCCCGGTGTTGGTACCTGAAATGAAGAAAACTGTCCCTAGTTTTTAAACACCCTGCAAAAAAAAAAACTATCCATGTCTGATGCTGCCACTGCTATTACTGTCCCCACCCAACCCTCCCACTCAGCACCCACCACCTCACCCCACGAGCACTAACTACCTACCTGGGATCCAGCACCATAATCCTCTCTGGACTGGAAACACGTCTTCACTGTTCATCACTAGTCCATAAACTGAGGAAATCAGTTATGTGGTTCCATGTATTTCAATGGGGTTTTAAACTTATTGGCACAACTCGATCATTTTTGAATATTTTTGCCCCACATTTTTAACATGACTTTTTTGAGACCCTACCTCATGAACAATGACAGTGAAATTAGGCATATCTCTCCCAAAAGGTGATTTTGTGGTCGCTGTGCAAAAACACCTTTTGGGCAGGATTTAAACATTTTCTCCACTCTTATTTATGAGGTGGAGTCATAAGAAACCTATGTTGAAAATTTGAGGTAAAAATATTAAATAACAAACTTATGAACCTACATTGAAATTTATGAATGCAGGGTTATAAGTTTGGTAATGTTTAATATTTTGACCCCTAAATTTTCAACATAGGCATTTCTTCACAGCACCTCATGAATGTGACAGCTGTCATTTTTCAAATTCTGGCCAAAATCTGTTTTTGCACTTGTGGTGCAAAGTCACCTTTCTGACAGGATCTGAAAAATCTCTCCACCCTTTCTCATGAGGTGGGGTCAAAAGAAGGATATGTGGGGTCATAAAAAGGCTTTGTTGAAAATTTGGGGTAAAAATATAAGAAAACAACAAAGTTATGAGCCAATGCTGACATTTTTCAATGCACGCTTCCAACTGTGGTCGTTTTCAATATTTCAACCCCAACTTGTCAACATAGCCATTTTTTTATTATTTATTATAGTTTTTGGTACCAGTCCTCCAAGGGATCAGTCCCCACTCCCACGTTCCCCCCACCCCACGTGACAGCTGTCATTTTTCAAATCCTGGCTAAAATGTGTTTTCACACTTGTGGCATGAAATCACCCTTTGAGCATGATTTGAAAATGTATCCACCTTTGTTCATGAGGTAGGGGTCATAAGAAGGCTATGTGGGGACATAAGAAGGCTATGTTGAAAATTTGGGTAAAAAATATTAAAAATCAACAAAGTTATGGGTGTATGTTGAAAATGTTCACTGTGTGCTCATAACTGTGGTCATTTGAGCCCCAGTTTTTAACACACTGATTTGTTCACACCACCTCATGAATGTAACAGCTGTCCTTTTTCAAACCTTACCCAAAATGTGTTTTCATACTTTTGGTGCAAAATGTTGTTTTGGCCATTGTTTTATAAGAAACACCTGTCATGCTCACAAGGAGTGGACATAAAAAGATTATGTTGAAAATCTGGGGTAGAAATTTTCAAAATCAACTCATTTATGAGAAAACATTGAATTGTTCCAACATTTACTGATAACTTTATTTTTGCAGATTTTGGCCCCTAATGTTCAAGATACCCCTTGTGTTACCCCACATCCTGAACAAGGCAGGTGTCACTTTTCAAAGCCCCTCTGAAACTTGTTTTCACAGTCACACAGGAAAATCACCTTTTGGATGGCATTTTTTTAATTCCACCTCTCTTGATCATAACGTCAGGTCAAAAAAAGTCTGTTGGGCATTTGGAATCAAAATGTGGGAGCTCACTTAAAAGTAGATTTTTTTCCCCTGGAGGACTAAGATTGGTTCATTGGGATAGCCATCTCATTTAGACTTGATAGTTGTTAAGATAGTTCCCATACAACCATCATCACCATCTTCCCTGTTCTAATTAATCCAGGATTCCATGTTGTGGACAGCAAACCATACCAACAAAACAGAATTTAATATTACTTAAAATCTCATTAATGGAAATGTACATATAAGAGACCCCAAATTTTCCCAAAGGAAATTAATTTCTGCTCCTTTAAGTAATACATTCTTTCTAATCTCATTGCATCTAGCAAAAAATTCTGTCAAGCATTAAAATATGGAGGGAGAGAATCCTTCCATTTTAAAAGAATACATTTTTTTGCCAAAATCATAGAGATAGCAAAAAAAAAAAAAAAAATTCCCTAATGGGTAGTCATTACACTATTTTGATCTGAAAAAGCCCAAAGGCCTATCATAGGATCAGGTTTTATATTCAAATTCAAGACCCTATTAAGAAAATTATAAATTTTAGCCCAATAATTAGACAAAAAGGGACAATTGTGTAACACATGTATTAAAGTGCTAGAGGTACATGCACATCTTGGACAATTTGATGGCAGGCTTTTATTAATCTTATGTAACCTATAAGGAGTAAAATATGTCTGGTGAAGCGTATTGAGATGTATTTGGAATAATTTGCTAGATTTAACATAAACAATCAGAAAAGCTAAAATCTGATCCCACAAATTGTCAGATATATGAGCTCTGAAATCATTTGCCCATTTTTCTTTTAACAAATTCAGATCTTCCCCATAAGACTATCACTAACAGTCAAATTGTATAATTTACATACTAATTTTTTACTAGGGTTTTGTTCTAACAAGTCTAAAACTTTAGTACTTCTCAAACAGCTAGAGCAATTTTTAGCCTTAATGAAATTCTTTATCTGAAGATATTTAAAATAGTGTGCATGAGGAATGTTATACTTTTGCTGTAATTGTGAAAAAGATAGCATAGTATCGTTCACGAACAATTGAGAGAAATAAAAAAAATCCATTTTCATTCCATTCTCTATATTGAGCCCCAAAAATTGATGGCAAGAAATAATAATTTTTATGAACCGGAGAATATTTCGTAATCGGAAGATTGATCTGTAGCAATTTATGAAACTCCTGCCAACATTTAATGGTTCCATGTCATTTGCATGCAAAAAAATTAATTGCGGTCAACACAGCGCTTGCAATACAGCGCGATTAATTTCGCCGTATAGATTTATCAGCGCTACTGTATCTCAGTGCGATGACCCTGAATCTGTACAGCAAGTCTCAGCAATATCCAATAACGATAAATCTTTTACACACTCCCTTTAGAGTTCCTCTGTCAGCTCACATTTCTCTAGCTCTCCTACATCGCACCCCAACACAGGTCTTTGCTACTGTTGAATTATGAGGAATTATTTACACACCTGTTATTGACTGCTCTGTCACTTGCTTTTCTTCTTTTCATTTGCTGTTGTCGCTGCATAATTAATTGTATGCTAATTTTTTTAAATAAAATAGTCTGTGTATGGCAGGCAACCTACATACAGAAATCATGCCGCTGCATTTCATTCTGAGCACCAGAGGGCAGCCACTCCTCAGTCATGAAGGATACCTGTACCGCAAGGAGAGAAGGTATGGGCAAAAGGAATATTGGAAATGCATCCAATATGATGCATTCAAGTGTACTGCAAGGTTGCACACAGAGAATGAGGAAATAATAAAATTCATTCATGAACACAATCATGTGCCAAACCCTGCCGATGCAGCTGTTAGGCAAGTTGTGAATCAAATGAAAGAGAAGGCAGCAACGTCCGAAGAGACTACTCAACAGGTCGTCGCCAGTGCTACAAGTGGTATTAGCCACTCCATCAGTGGCAAGTTGCCTTCTTTTTTTAGTTTAAAATGAACTGCCCAAAGGGCACGTCAGACTGCTTCAGTTGCTCCGTCTCAACCAGCAGCACTCAGTGAACTAATAATACCACCTGAGTGCTGTAAATCGGATAGGGGGGAAATGTTTATGCAGTATGACTCAGGACCGAATGATGCTGAGCGTTTCATTATATTTGCCACAAAACAGAATTTGCAGTACATGAAATGCTGTCCTCACTGGTATGCCGATGGAACATTTAAGGCCACCCCAATCTTATTTTCCCAGTTGTACACAATACGTGGTGTTCGATTTACAGCAGTAATCCCATCAGTGATTGTTCTTATGGCAAACCGTACTCTACAGAGCTATTCCAGGGTTCTATGTCAAATAAAGTTATTATGCGCAGATTTAGCACCACAAAGCATCATGACAGATTTTGAGCTTGCTGCTGCAAAGGCATTTGTGTCTGAATTTCCAAACGCTGTAATCAGAGGATGCTTTTTTCATCTCTGCCAGGTGGTCTGGCGCAAGGTTCAAGAGCATAGTCACCTACTTAAAAACTATACCCTTGACCCAGACTACGCTCTACAAATAAGGATGCTACCTGCTTTAGCCTATGTGCCACCTTCTGATTTTATCGAGGCATTCGAATATTTGAGAAATAGTGATTTCTACATCGCAAATGATGATCAACTGGCCCCACTGATTGACTATTTTGAGGACACATGGATTGGGATGCCAGTTGGTCATCGTGGTCATCGTAGACCACTATTTGCTATTGATTTCTGGAATTGCTATAACTCTGTGAAGAACAATAAACGCTGTTGAGGGATGGCACAGAGGGTTCAACAGCCTACTTGGTGCAAGTCATCCAACTATATGGAAATTAATTAAGGCACTGAATGTTGAACAGAACAGCAATAAGCTAAAAGTTGAACAGTACCTTTCTGGACTGGACCCTCCAGCACCACGTAAAAAGTATAGCGATACATCCAAAAGAATAGCAGCTGTTGTTGCTACGTATGGGAACTCAGATTACACTGACTACTTAAGGGGTGTAGCACACAATTTTCAGCTACAAGTGTAACACTGTTTTGTATGCGCTGATGCTACTATGCAATTATCAAAGACATTGTTTTAACTTTATTTCAATAAAGATTAACGTTTTAAAATGTGATACCATTACTAGCTAAGTAACTGAAGTTGTCTAAAGTAACGCCTCCCACAACCAGGAGAAGATGGATTATCCCACAACCCTGACCTATGAGCTATGAACTGCAATACCACAACCCTGACCTATGAGCTATGAACTGCAATACCACAACCCTGACCTATGAACTATGAACTGTTTTCGGGTGAGCTAACACTAGGAGCAGCACAGGAAGGTAAGGAAAAATATTTTCAACATAGCAAAGCACTGTTTTTGGATGACACATCGTGGCTAAGTGCTGGGTTGGTAATGCGCTTATTTGATGTGTACGATTAAAAGCTTCACGCTTAATTGATTATGACAAAATGTTTACGTGTTATTGTTTGTGCTGAAATGACGTGCTACCCATCAATAGAAGCATATGTAACTGTATTAATGATTTTACACAAATTTTTTTATTGCTGTAATAGCCTGAAAACAGAAACTGATTCAAAGGTTGTCTACCATGAATATCTTGTCCAACTATCATCGATAAAGAACAAGTTTTTATTTATTTAGTTTTTTTGACCGGGTAAGTGCACTAGACAAATCCTGCCTGTTTTCAGGCAAGACGTGGGGGAAGGGGATACAGATGAATGCCAACTGACCTTGAACCAGATTAAGCTGTTGGTGGTATTCTTTTAGTGAATGAGGGAAATTTGGCCAGAACACTGGGGAAATTCCCCTACTCTTTTCAATAAGTGCCATGGGATCTTTAACATCCACGTGAACTACCACCAATCCAGGCAGATGGGACCTAGGTTTAATGTCTCATCTGAAAGACGGCACCTCAGAAGTGCAGCACCCCTCTCATGCTGCACTACAGTGTCAGTACTGGGATATTAACTCAAGTGCCAGCTGTGGGAACTGAACCCACAGCCCTCTGATCTCCTGGCCTCAGAGTTGAGTGTGTTACCTACTGAGCCACTGACACTGAAAGTTTCCTTGTCCCTTAACCAATTCCAAATTTCCCCTATTTGAGCCACATAATAATAATATTTAAAGTTTGGCAAAGCAAACCCTGATTTTCCTTTTGGAAGAGTGAGTTTTTGATAGGAGATCCTTGGCTTTTTCCTATTCCAAATAAAATTTGTAGCAATCTTTCTTAGATGATCAAAAAAGACATTTGGTATAACAACAGGAATAGTATTAATACTAATACCTCCTGGTATAACACCCTCCCTGCCGGAATCTCTGAAGCTCCCTCGTTATCATGCTTTAAATACAGCCTCAGAAATCACCTGCTCACCTCATGCTGCTGTTGCTGCCCTTAATCTTCTCCTCCCCCTGACAATGCTCACTGAGCAGCACTCTTCCTCCCTACTAGGCCACCCTCACTTGGCTACTCTCCTCTCTCTGGTGTCCTCCTCTCATCTTCTGCTATCCATCTTCTTAATCGATCTTCCTTTATCCACTGTCTTTTACCCCTGACTCACCTGTATACATTATTTATGTCTCAGAAATGCCTGTAACTTTGACTGACACCTATTGTGAACCTGTATTGCTGATTATCTGTTGTCTATTGTACCGCTGTTTTTGTCTTCTATGTGTTGAGGTACCTTTGTAAATGAGCCCCTGGCTCAAAGGTTGTTAAACTGATGGTAAAATAAAATAAAATTAAAAAAAATATATATTATAGAGAATTTTAGGAAGAAACTTCATCTTTATCACATTTATTCTACCTATTAAGTTTAATGGAAGATGAATCCAATTGTTCAGATAACCTTTTAATTCTATAAGTAGCTTAATATAATTAGCTTGATATAGTGTTTTATATTTATTCATTAAGACTATATCCAAATATTTAATGGAGTCCAATTGGTCTCCTATCCCAATCCCTGTCGTATCTAAATGGTAATTATCATCTAGTTTCATCAAAAGAGTTTTTTACCAATTGATTTTGTAACCTGAAAAATTACCATATTTACAAGCCAGTCTAATAAACTCTGGAATAGATTTTAAAGGGTCTGTTAAGTAAAGAAGAATATCGTCTGCATAAAGACTAATCTTATGAACCAAATTCTTGACCTTTATCCCATTAATGTTTTAATTCTGGTGGACTGCAATAGCCAAAGGTTCCATTGTCAAAACAATGAGCAAAGGGGAGAGGGGACACCCCTGTCTCATACCTCTATATAAAGAAATAGGATCAGATAGAACACCATTTATTCTAATAATAGCTACTGGGGATGAGTGCAATAATTTGACCCAGAGCAGGAACTGTTCTCCTAAATTCATTTTTTTAAGAAGGGTAAATAGAAAAAGCCATTCTACTCAATTGAAGGTCTTCTCAGCATCCACTGCAAGTAATATAGCATTGTGATGTTCGTTGTTTGCAATGATATTTATAGTTCTCTGAATATTATCAGCAATCTTTCTTCCTTTAATGAAACCAGATTGATCCATTTCAATAAGATCCAGAAGTGTCCCCTCCACCCTCAAAGCCAAAATCTTGGCAAAAATTTTATAATTGGCATTTAATAAGGATATGGGTCTATAAGACCCACATAAAGTTGGATCTTTCTCTTGTTTATAAAATAATAACAAAATAGCCTTTTGAAATGAAGGAGACAAGGATCGTATCTTTGTGAAATTGTCAAAGTTTTAACAACAAAGGGATCAAAAAGGTTTTACATTTCTTATAAAAATCAACTGAAATCCCATCAGGGCCTGGGGCCTTGCCCGAGGGAAAACTGTCAATTGCTGTGGAAATTTCACCCTGAGTTATTGGTTTATCTAGAGCTTGTCTCTTTTCATCACTAATTTGCTTAATGTCTAAATTAGATAAAAATTCTTCCATTCCCTCTTGATCACAATCATATCCTGATGAATAGAGCTTTTGATAATATCCTGCAAACAATTTAGATATCATAGTAGGATCCCTCTCAAGGTTTCCTGCCTCATTTTTTATAGAATTTATGTTATTTTTTCTTGATCTTTCTTTAACTGCCAGGACATTAGTCTTAAAGGTTTGTCTGAAAACATATAATAGTTAGCTCTTGTTTTTAAGATTTGATTTTCAGCTTTATCTGTTAAGATTCGATTTAAATCCATTTTTTTTTTAACAATTTTATTATAAACCTACATCTCATTATTTAGAATATAAATTTGTTCCAAAGTCTGAATTTCATCTTGTAACAATCTTTCTTGTTGATGCCACTTCTTTTTCTTATGGTTCTTATATTGTTGAAAAATAGTTTTAATCCATATTTTAAATGCTTCCCATATCATAACAATGGTAGTTTCTGACTCATTGTTAATTTGAAAGAAAAATTCAATTTCAGCCTGAAAAAACAAAAAAAAATGGTCTTTATTAAGAAGTGTTATATCCATTTTCCAAATATAATCTAAATTCTTAGTAGATGAACAATATAGATAAATTATGCAGGGAGAATGATCCGGTATAATAATACCAGGATAATCAATTTACCCCATCATATGTAACAGTGTGTCAGAAATAAAAAAAAAAATCAATTCTAGAAAAGGAATGCTGACTTGAAGAAAAAAAAGAAAAGCTTCTCACATTTTGATTCGATATCAACCAAGGATCAGAAAGTCTAAGATCCCTCATAAAGTTCCTAATTATCTTAATTGATTAATTGATGGGCTGAAAGAAGAACTGGAAACAGATGTTCTATCCTGCTTCCTCAAAACAAGATTAAAATCACCGCCAACAATATAAGGAGCTCTACAAGCAGTTAAATGTAAAAAAGCCAGTGAAAAAGGATGGAGAGTTTATATTTAGGCCATATAAAGAGGTTAAGGTAAAAGATTTACCATGTTTTAATGATTTCAGTGATCACATATCTACCATTTGGATCAGAAATAACCTTATTAATCGAAAGGGAAGAAAGATTTTTATGGAAAAAGATTGCAACTCCAGCTGAGACTTGGCTATTCCCTGAAAAAACACCTTTTCCCCAGCATTTCTGTATCCATAAAAAATCTATCTCCTGAAAATGTGTTTCTTGAAAACAAATACAATTAATGCACTTCCCTTCTAAATATTTTAAAACTTTATTCATTTTAACTTTATTTCGTAGTCCCTTAACATTCCATGTAGCTATTCTCAGTTTATCAGCTATTGATATATATTTTCTTTTCCGACAGAACATCTATTAATAACAGCCAACTTTTGTGATATATAATTTGTGCTCAGATATGGAATCCTGGACTCATTCATCATAAAAAAAACTGTTCAAAATACCCAGGAACCTCCCCCCCCCCCAATTTGGATGGATATATAACAGATGACAATTTAACCAATTAGACCAAATTGACCCTCCCCCCTCATTAGCAGAGACAATGTAAACCATCATCTCTATAGCCAACATGACTCAAAGCTCGAAGGTTTATCCAATTAGTTAATTGAAAAGCAGCAATGACCAATTAATGCTAAATCAAGCAGGGATTTGAATTCTTTCCACCATATTTAGTTAATAAGGGTGTATCCGTGAGTTGTGCATTAAAGGGGTTAAAAGAAGATGGCTATAGCAATGCTCATAAGCCTGTAATGCTTCTTCAGCATCGTCAAAAGTTTGAAGTTTGCCCTTTACAAGAAACTGAATCTTGGCAGGATATTGCATAGTAAATTTCACACCGACTTCATACATCGTTTTTTCCACTGGATTAAAGAGGTTTCTTTTGTTCACTGTTTCTGACGAGAGATCTGGGTAAACATGTAACGAGATACTTAATATTTCAAACCCCTTTCCACCCTTGCTTTAGCCAATATAGCTTCTTTATCTTGATATTTGTGGGGTTTCAAAAGAACTGGTCTGGGAAAAGAATGGTTAGATGATGAACCAAACCTGTTCCCGCCTCTATGGGCCCGATCTAAAGCAATTTTATGCTCAGGATAGGAAAGGCCCATAGCCATCATAATCATTTTCTCAAAAAAGTCCAACGGGTTCTCTGTTCCCTCTGCCCTTTCAGGTAGCCCACATACTGTCAAATTAACCTGGTGATAGCAGTTTTCCATCTCTGTGAGTTTTTGCTGTAAAAATAAAATCTTTTTTTCATGGATTGCCAAAGATTTAGATGAAACCATAGAGATTTCTTCTACATTTGAAACTCTAGTTTCCAACTCATTTGTTCTGAGTGTAAGGGCCGACGACTGCTCAGAGATTGAGTCAAAGGAATCTGATACCCCTTTCATTGTTACTTTTATATCAGTTATAGCTTCTTTCATTTCAAGTTGAAAGGCTGAAAGAATCTGCAATAAATCTTCCTGCTTCTGACCCAAAATAGGCACAGAGTAATTTTGTGAATCTAAAGTCATCACAAACTCAGCTGAGTCTCTTCTAGCCTCATAGGTATCCCCCGAACCCCCCGGTTTATCCCAAGCAGTGGCCTCACTCTCAATCTCCTTAACTGACTTAATAACTTCCACAACTTCGATATCAACCACATTATCCATGACGGGTAAATTTGTTTCTTGAGGTAAAGTATTCTTTGGCAGCAATGCGTTATCCACTGAGCTCAAGTTCTGTTAAAATACGTAAAACATTTTTTACCTGAAGTTGGCTTTTTCGGGAGATGGGAGATTAAATTGCCACTTACCACAGCCAGGCAGGCAATATTGGGGGGTACCTGAAGCAAAGTCTGTTCCGCTGCTTCTGCAAGAAATGATAGATTCAGTTCTACTTCATGCTTTGCTTTTTCCCGCTTGGAAAATTGCTGCTTACATTGCTCTTTGGTTCGCCGCACATTTTTGAACATTCCAAACATAAAAAAAAAAAAACTTAAGAAAAGGGTTAAGGGTACATCTTAAACCATAGAATCGAAACAATTAAAGAAGTAACTTAAAACATACAGTAAGTATGACCAGTCTGATTCATTTCAAGTGGTGTTCCATCAGGCCTTCTCGCTGCTGCTGAGTCTGGTGTCTGCTCAGCTCCATCTTCTGCTGGTAAACGGAACTGACATCATCTCTCTCCTCCACTTAAAAGTAGATATTGCCTCTCAGCTGACCCATCCTAGGTAACTGCAATCTAACAATGTGTAAAATCAGGACACCAATGAAAATGAGACACTGCATCTTATCTGCTCTGTCCTGGGTAAATACAAAGCATAAATGTGTACAAGCAAGACCCAGTACCACTGCAAAACCAGCAGCAATCATTCAGCATTGACAAACGCTTGTTTTTTGGATTGGATTTTAAAATACTCTGTACTCTATTATATTTTTTCAGCTGTATTGACAAGCAAATTGTTTGATGAACCAGCTTACTTGAATACACTGCTGACCTTAAGCTTCTCTTTTTGTATTTGCTTGCGCATGCGCAAGAAACATGATGTGGCAGCTTAGGAGAGAAGCAGTTGTGGAGGTGCGGCACTGTGGCAGCCAATGCAGGCACTGTATTTGTGGGCTTGGAACTGTTCACCCAGTGCAGGCCCAGTGTCCTGATGACACTGGTTCTGCATAAGTGCCACCAAGTTGAAACGATTTGGCCGCTGCAATGAGAGGCCCGCCTTGTCATTGCAGCATCAGCCATCCTGCTGCAATGAGGGAGTGACCTGTCATTGCAGGGCGGTACCTTGCCTGGTGTAACATGTCCATAAACATGGCAGTGGAGGGAAAGCCGACTGACTGGGGTGCCCAATCCCCCTGTCAACATGCCCCCGGCCCAGTTAATTTGCTGATGGAGGAGCCCACTCCCCATTGGCATAATGCCCCCATCCCATTTGTTGTGTGCCAAGGGGGGTGTCCAATCCTCCTTTGCATCATGCTCCCCCACAGTCATTCTTTGCTGATGGAGGGCCCAATCCCCATCGGCTTAAGTCCCCCCACCCCAAAAAAGCAGGTGGCACACTGGGAGCCCACTCTAGTATGCCAAAAAAGAAGCCTGCAAAAAAAAAAACCTTCCCACAATGTCTTTTTTTTTTCTGTCCCTGAAAGAAAGGAAATGGTCTCATGCTGGTCGGGTCCCCTCCCCCAATCCAATCCACACCCACCCACTGTGCACCCTACCTCCCCACACCCCCCTCACCCCATACTTACCTCTGATGCCCGGTGCGACGATCTTCAGTGGACCAGGAACACGTCTGCACTCTTCAAAGCTGACCGTGAACTGAAGAAATGCTGGCAAGCTGTATAATGGCATAAATAGGAGTTTTTCAACTTTGGTGCATATCTCAGGCATTTTTGGGAATTTTGGCACTCAATTGTCAACATGAGATTATCGGGACCCCTCCTCATGAATTCAGTCACTGTCATGGCATTATTTGGTCCTGAAAGGTGATTTTGCGGTCACTGTGCAGAATCACCTTTTGGGACCAATTAGCGAAACAACAGTGCCACTGTTAATGAGATGGGCTCTCAAAAAGCCTATATTGCAAATCTGGTGAAAAAATCCAAAAAATTACTGTTTTACGAGCGTGCATTGTGCAGTTTCCATGCATGCTTGTAACTTAGTGAATTTGTAATATTTTCACTCCAGATTTTCAACATTAGCATTTTTCCACACCTCCTTATGAACAGTACAGCTATTATTTTTCACGTCTTGGCCAAAATGTGTTTTCACATTTCTGGCACAGAATAGAGCGGTTTGCCGTGGGAAATCAATGTTCAGGACACATTAAGAAAATCACAGTGACACTGTTCATGAGCAGAGGTCCTAAAATACCTATGTTGAAAATTTGGTGATGAAAGTCCATAAAATGAGTGTGTTACAAGCCTGCATTGTGCAGTTTCCATGCACCCTCATGATGTCACAAATCTGTAGTATTTTCACTCCAGATGTTCAACATTTGCATTTTTTCAAACCTCCTTATGAACAGCAGAAGCTGTCATTTTTCACATCCTGGCCAAAAAGTGTTTTTTTTGCACTTCCAGAACACAATAGCACAGTCGCTGTGGGAAGTCAGGGTTCAGGACAGATAAAAAGATCACAGTGACACTGTTCATGAGCAGAGGTGCTAAAATGCCTATGTTGGAAATTTAGTGACAAATGTCTATAAAGTGACTGTGTTACAAGCGTACGTTGTGCAATTTCCATGCACCCTCTTATTTCACACATTTGTAAAGTTTTCACTCCAGAGTTTCAACATTGGCATTTTTTCACACCTCCTTATGAACAGTACAGCTGTCATTTTTCATATCCTGCCTGAAATATGCAGTTACACATCTGGCTCAGAATAGCACGGTCACTGTGGGAAATCAATGTTTAGGACAGATTAAGATAATCATAGTGACAGTGTTCATGAGCAGAGGTCACAAAGTGCCTGTGTTGAAAATTTGGTGAAATAATTCCATTAAATGACTATGTTACATGCATGCGTTGCGTAGTTTCCACGTATGCTTGGAACTGCTTTGATGGCTTTGTGGTCTAAGGCATCTGGGTTAAGTAGAGAATTTTTCCAACTCATGTTTATATAGGGCCCTGATTGCTCAGTCAGTAAAGCAACACACTTTTAATCTGAGGGTCCAGGGTTCAAGTCCTTGTGAGGGTGGTACTTGGCTTTGGAAGTACTAAAAATTAATCCTTTAGCCTTCATATGTTTTGTTTACAGATGACACCAAGATCTGCAACACAGTAGATGATCCAGATGGGGTGGGCAGAATGGAAAGAGACCTGGATAAACTAGCAAAATGGTCCAAAGAGTGGCAACTGGGGTTTAACATGAAGAAGTGCAAGATCATGCACATAGGGAAGAGAAACCCTGAAGCCACTTATAGACTGGGAGGGGAGTTGCTGGCAGTCACAAGGGAAGAAAGAGACTTGGGCATCATCATCACCGATGACCTGAAATCATCCAAGCAGACCACTAAAGCAGTAGGTAAGGCTAGGGGTATGTTGGGTGTATTAGTAGGGGTATCACAAGTTGTAAGAGGGAGGTAATAACCCTTTTACAAGACACCGGTTAGGCCCCATCTGGAGTACTGCGTTCAGTACTGGAGGCCACACCGTCACAAGGACATTAACCAAATTGAGGCAATCCAGAGAAGGGCAACCAAAATGGTGCAGGGACTGCTTCAGAAAACATACGAGGACAGATTGATGGAACTCAATATGTTTACCCTAGAGCAAAGGAGGGAGAGAGGTGATATGATTGAAACATTCAAACACCTTAAGGGCATTAACAAGGTGAAAGAGTCTAACATGTTTCAATATAAGAAAAATAGCAGGACAAGAGGATACAGCATGAGATTAGAGTGAGGCCGATTAAGGGGTAATGTGAGGAAGTTCTTTTTCACAGCAAGGGTGGTGGATGCATGGAATGGGCCTACCTCAGGAAGTGGTGGCTATGAATACAGTGCAGGGCTTCAAACAGGCATGGGATAGGCATAAGGGAGCAATACAGATGAGTATGAATAGTTAGGCCATTGACAGAGCAAAGGCCAATGGCACATTTATAAGGTAGAAAAAGAAATGGGCAAACTGGATGGGCCTTGCGGTCCTTATCTGCCATCAACTTCTATGTTTCTGTGTTTCATTTTTTAAGATTTCCACTACAGATTTTCAACATTGCCATCCCTTCACATCTTCTTATGGTTGGTACAGCTGTCATTCTTCACATCCTGCCCAATCTGTGTTTTCATATATCTGGCGAAGAATGGCACGGTCGCTGTGGGAACTCAAAGATCAGTACACATTAACAAAATCACACTGCCACTCTTCATGAGAAGAGGTCCCAAATGCTTATATGAGGTGGGGTCACGAAAAGGCGATACTGAAAATTTGTAGTGCGAATACCAACAAACGCCAGGGGCATAAGGGTTTCTAACCATAATGTCCCACCCTTTACAGACTAATAGGCATCAGGGGTGTGCCTTTGGATTGTCGACTGTAATGCTCATGCCATCCCACCCCCCCCCCAGCCAGTGACAGGCATCGAGGTGTGCCTTGGACTCTTCGGCTCCAGAGTTCACCCCATTCTCCTATACTGCATCCATTTCAGCATATGTACTTATGGAATGGGGTGACTATAAAGTCAAACACCCCAAGGCACACCTCAACATGTGTCAGCATCTGCAGGATAGAGTGAGGTGACATGGCATGAACGTCATGGGCGATGACCCAAACGTGTACCCCGATGCCTGTCCGTCTCTGCAGGGTGGAGGTGGGGTTGGCGTTAAGTTCAATACTTCATTGCCATTCCTATTCTGCATCTGTCTACACCTGCATTTTTAATGTTATTACCAGCAAGCAAACATTCGGCATTGATAAATGCTTGTTTAGATAAAGATGTTCTCTTTAAGTAATATGAAGTAAATATTATCTGTTATTTTGCTTGTGGAATATACTGCTTGGGAAACTCTGATAATAGTAAGGTTAAAAATATAAAAGAGAGCTTTTCTTAACTATGTATATGGTTCTTAATGCTATCAATTTAATTATTTTATCATATGTTACCCCTTAGCCTATAGAGCATTTTATACACTATTTAGGAAACTAATTTGAAGTGTCCTGATTAATTTTAGGAATTTAATGTTGACAAGCTGATTTTACTATGAACAATCGCACAAGTGCTTTCACTCAGATGAAGGTGGTCAGTTGTGGAGGAGGGTGGGTTGTGTTGATCGCTTTCTTCTTCCTTATAGTTGCCATTTGCCAACTTTTGGGTGCTGTGTGGGGGAGGAGGGTGCTGCCAAGGAGGGGGATGAGAGACATATTTGATTTAAGGCAAACAAACTCTGAAAGATGATGGCTAGCTGTGGAGGCAAGTGGGTTGTACCAACTGCCCACCATGTTTTTTTTTTAATATAGTTAATTTGATAGAAAATTGTGGGTGCAGGAGGGGAGGAGGGTGGAATGGATTCTGACAGAGGGTGGAGGGACAAGCATTGTATATCTTACAGGATAAAGAGTGGGGGCTGTTTTTTTATGTTGTATTTCCCTATTAGGTTTAGCACGAATAGTGCCATCACTCGCTATTCAGATCCAATTAATGAACAGTGCATTATTTGTGGTTTTCTGTAAATACTATTCATTACTTACACACCTCTAGTTGATAGCACCTTCACTTGCACTACACTTTAGGTCCCCTGTGGCTTTTCTGAAAGATTGCCTGTCCAGTTGGGAACTTGAACTGAAGTTGTGCTGGAATCAAAACTGTCAAGCAATAATGAACAACAGCCTGATGAAATACTTTTTACTGTGTGATTGCAAAACATTTGTGTGTTCTTGTATCATATCTGTTTTTTAAATTAGCTTTTACCTATTATAGCTGTGATTATAAAAAGTGTTCTGATTATCTGAAAGTAGCTAAATGAAACCCAGACTGCGTAAAAAGTCCACTGTAAACCTAAAGCCATTAAAACCAAAGAAATAAATGAAAAAGGCTAAAAAAAAGAATACAGGTGGTGGGGGGAAAACTTATTAGTTATATCCTAGGTCCAGGGAAACAAATTTATTTGGTAGGAAGGAGAGAAATATTACATATCCAAGGAACACCCCTTTGCCCCTTAGCTTTATCACCAGTTAAGACTATCACTCAAGCTGTTCAAGCTGACAAGTCTATTAATGCTTCATCTGAGGAAATTAAAAATTTAGAAGATGTCCAGACAAACATGATTTTTGCAACAAAGGTAGGGCCTAGAGAGAACCCTCATATTAATAAATCCCTGGTGGTAGAATTACCCCCTTTAGTAATATCAGGATCACAACTAATAGTGGAAACACAAGTTAATACTGTTGTAAGAAATTCAAATAGGAACCGGTGGGCTGCCAAATGCTAATTGCCCTAAAGAAAATGATGTTAAAAGCACTAGCAACTCCATAGTAATATTGTTTACCCTAAACAAAGCTTCCCAGATAATTCCAAAGCATTCCTTACTCCATACGTCAACAAAGTGTCCTTAGGACCCCCTACACAGCATCCTCTGGGTATCCCCCATTTATGGACTCAATCAAAAGTAACATTCAAATGAGAATGAAGGAGCTAATATATCAATAGAACTTATGGAGAGGACATGTTTACTTTGTCAGTGTCGGAAGGCTTACAAGATATAAAAAGAAAATGATTAACAATTAACTACTTATAAAGGTGATTGCCCTACTGAGAAGGATTCATATAGGGGAAGCACACTCTAACCCTGAAAAGAGGAATATTCAGCATGAAACAATTTCAGAACAGACTGGTCCCAATAGAGAGAATGGAAATTATAATCAACTGGAAAAAATAAAACCTCAACAAGGAAAATTACAGACAGGGTTGGTAATAAAGAGTTAGAGGAGATTACTAAGTTAACAAAATCAAATCAACAAAAAAGACAGTAGAAAAGAGGGACAAAAAGTCTAATTAAGTGCAACAGGTAAACCACAATAGTGACCACAGAGACTGAACAGAAACTGAGAATCAGGAGGTCCCTGAGCCTGAGGAGTATGTTACCTTGTTGACTAATGGTCAGTTAAAAAGATATAAGTTAGTTAATGACACCAAAACTAAGAATAGGGGAAATGTTAAAAAAGGATTGCAGGACTTCCGGTGATGTCACAGAAGACAGAACAGGCTAGCAAGAGAGCTCCTGGCTTGGCTAAACAAGAAACAAACATTAAAGGCCTCGCACTCAATGACCAAAAAGACAGGAGTTGCAGTTCTAGTGAGAAGGGGGCTACAGATGGAAGTCTCTGGGCATGACGCAGACAGGGTCTATCATAAATGAATGTATATGTCCCAAACAAAGACACCTCCAATTTCACCAGGAATGATTAAGAAAACAGGATAATTTCCTCTTGTTCTGGACTGCATACTCAGTGTATTTCAAATAGGTAAATGGAGACTGAGCCATTCCATTTAAAACATTTTTTTTGAAAATTGTTAAGGGTTATTTAGATATGATTATAATATAAATTATTATTTTTTTTTAACCAAGACCCTGAAGAAGAGTGTATTTAAACTCTCAACACATTGGTGGAGTTGTGTTGGCAGTTTTATAAAAATAAAAAAACACTGAAAAGATTTGTTGGTCCAGTCTTCTTCATTTGTGTTTAGGAAAGCTGAAGACCTATAACAGGGGGTGATGATAGTAGCAGGTGACTTTAACTGTGTCCCCTCCCTTTTATTGGATAGGTTATTGGAGAATACTGCTATAAACAGACAAGTGAACAGGGAACTGAATAACGTAGATAAAGAGACAGGCCTATTAGATATATGGTGACACTAACACTCAGAAGAAAAGCACTACTCCTACTGTTATCCACAGGATAAGTACTTCCGCACTAACATATTTTACATAGATGAAGAAGAAGCTTTTAGAGTTTCATCTAGTAAATTCCACAAAATCACTATTTCAGATCATGCTCCTGTGTCGATGGGCACTACCCTATGGCCAAAGGAGCAAAGTTCCACCTGGAGGCTGAACCCATCACTCCTTAATGAGCAGGCTTTCATCCCTAAAATCAGAAAAATGAGTAAAAATTACCAGGCAAATAACCCTTCATGAGATGTTGCACAAAATTATAGCTTGGATGGCCTTAAAGCCATGGTCAGGTGGAAATTGTTTCATATGCAGCAGGTAGGAAAGAGTCTGGCACAAATACAGGTTAATCTGGAAAGAAAGGTGCAGGACCTGGAGGCAGATCATAAACAGAAAGTGGGTAGAGCCACCTTCTGAGAAGTAGAGATGGCTAGGGCAGATCTGGGAGAACTGCTGACTGGACAAGTGGAAGGAAAACTTAGATACACCAATCAGCACTATTACGAAGAAGGAGACCAAGCAGGTAAACTGCTAGCCCTATGGATGAAGAAATGAATAATGAGCTGCACAGTGAAGGCTCTTAAAAAGATGGGTTGCCAAGCACCTATCTTGCACACCCCAGAGGAAATTGCAGACAACTTTAGGAAGTTTTATGAGTCCCTCTAGAGCACAGAGGCTAATGAAGGTGACAGGCAGGAGATCTCTGCATTCCTAACCTGTATCTAATTTCCATCACTCTCAAAGCAAGATGAAATGAGTCTGGAAAAAAGATACAGGGGGAGGAACTAAGCAAAATGATAAAACAATTGAAAAATGGAAAGGCACCTAGACCAGAAGGGTTTTCAGGAGAATTCTATAAGGCATTCAAACTTGAACTCCAGAAAGTACCACTCAATAAATTTGCAGTATATCAGTCAGGGGGAGGAGTTCCAGATTCCTGAGTGAAGCACTAATTTCAGTCCTCACAAAGGAGTGTAATGATGGCAGGGAGTGTGGGAGTTACTGCCCAATCTTCCTAGTGAATTAATACCTCAAGTTGTTTACAAAAATCTTAGCTATGAGACTCCAATTAGTGATTAATAAGGTTGTCCACTCAAACCAAACTGGCTTCATACCTGCAAGAAATTTTAAAGACAATGTTAGAAGGTTACTGAATATCATATTGGTATGTAAACACAGACGGGGCAGCATCTGATCATTGCAGTTGAAGTGAAAAAGGCCTTTGATAGGTTAAACTGGGACTTTTTGAAGGCCACCCTGCAGAAGTTTAATATTGGGAAATCTTCCAGAGGTGGGTGGGAGCACAATACAAGGCACCAAAGGCCAAAGTAAGGGTGACCAGTGCAACATCAGGGCTGCTATATGTATGGTAAGGTACAAGGCAAGGATGTCCCTTCTCTACCCTGCTCTTTGCTATTAGCTTGGAACCTGTGGCACAGGCAGTACGGGACAACCCCAGAATCACAAGCATTAGAGTGGGGGTGAGGAGCAAAAAATCTCCATGTACGCAGACAATACTCTGCTATACCCAGACAAATCACTGGTCTTGTACCCTCACCTGGAAGAAGTATTGAACAGATATCATAAAGTTTCAGGTTGTAAGATTAACAAAAGTAAGTCTGAGGTCCTCTGGTTGCATCCAGCAGCTAAGGAAAAGTATACTACTGAAATGGGTGGAGGGTAAAATCAGATATCTGGACATTCAAGTGACCACAGAACTGGGTCAACTGTTTAAGGCCAATTACAGACCCCCTCATAGATAAGATAGGGGCTGATTTTAACAGAGTGAGCATCCTGTCAATCTTCCTATTTGGGAAGCTAGAGAAGATTTGAATGAATGTGCTTCCCAGGATCATATTCCTATTCTCCACACTCCCAATTCCCATACCCAAAGGAACATGGGAGGAGATGAGGAAACTAATGTATAAATTCTTATGTTGGGGAAAAACCATCAGAAATGGCTAGTGTAACTATACCAAAATCCAAGGGAAGGATGTAACTTCAAGACTTGAAGAAGCATTATTATGCTGCACAAATGTCAGTAGCAGTGACATATCTAGCAAAGGAAAATGAGACTGGTTGGCAGCAAGTATAGATGGAGGGATGGCTACAGAGGAAATTAGGAGCCCTACTGATAAACAAACTAGAAGCCAAAGGCATTAAAACAAGCAACAGCACCTGGGTGAAATTGACAATGGCAACCTGATTAGAAATAATAATATATAAGTAATATATACAAGCTGGCAAATGGAATCATTAAAGCGACTTGCCAACTTTCCCCATCAGATGTTTTCAGGTCACCATCTCTCCGTGGAGTGCATACAGTCATTTTTGCCCTAGAGATAAATATTTATTTTCTAAATATGCAATTTTATTTAGTTTTTTCATGCCACGGTTGTCTTGGCCACTTTTTTTTCTTTGTTCGAACCTCACGCATGCGCAATGCGTCTGCATGCACGAGTGACGTCAGCTCAGGGAATCCATTCCTACTGCGCCTGACTCCATGCCCTTTTCATCCCTTTCATTCATTGTTTCAGGACCCAGCCGAATGGGAACACTGGCATTTAGTTCAGTCCAGACGCAAAATTAAACTGCATGAAACTACAGTGCTGAATACTTAAATTTGCGAGCTGTATAGGGAGCTGAGGGGCTGAAACAGAAAAAAAATGATCATAGAGCAATCATCAATAATATATCTCAGTATGTGCTCCTGGGTATGGGCAGAATGAAGCTGAGATGAGTGCACCTGGGACTATTGAGATGAACTGCTTACAATGTAGTATTAGATGTTTCACTGGGTAGCTGCACATCCACAGTATGACATCATGAGATGGCAGTGCATAAACCCCCCCCGATTGTCAACTGATGCCACCTTTATGTATACAGTGCCATATGAGTATCGATGGCAGCCCCCCCATATAAGGACAGAAACACAAACGAAAGTCAGGAGAAAGAGACAGACATCATCATATAGAATGACAACCAATCAAGTGAAAAACAACAAAATAACACAGTAATCTTCTATAATTGCAGGTAGTACTGTATGTGTTATCGGATATGACCATAAATAAGGCCAATATGACATAAGCAGATTATACAGATAATACAGACCACAACGCTACCTGCCACCTATTGCCCCCCCCACACCTAAATGGAAAGTGACATGGGCCAACGTAGAGTGAAAGACACAGCCAGTTTTTATTAATAGTTTTGGATATCAGCATCACTGTATGTGCTACTAAGCGTAAGCAACAGACGCAGTGCCAGTTGCGATAATCTCCTGATGTGTCAGGGCATATGCATTCACATGTACTCACATTATTCTCTACTGTGTACCAATTTACAACTTGTAGGGTGTTCAGTTGCAAAGAGCGCTAGTCAGTCCCTGAAGCATACTTATGGAATACTGTGTAGCTATAATAATCCAAATCTAAATATGTGCTCAACAGGGGACAAATAGCAATGAATGCAAGCCGTCTACACAGTCTACATGGTAACCAGCATGGTACTGTGTCAGTGCAATTTGCTGAACACGTTCCAGTGTGCAGCAAAGAGCAAATATAATGGTGGAAATATAAAAGACACAAACAACTTTGCACTGACAAAAGTGTCAGTAAGGTCTAGAGACATAAGTTATCGAGGGCAACACAAGTACGGTCAAAAACACAATTTCATGGAGCTGGGATATGTACCCTTTTACAGTATACAAAAATGCATTGGTATTTTTTCAAATGTCAATCCATACAAGGGATGCAATGTAAATGTAACTGCTGACATGAGGAGTTTATTGACACTGTTAATTTCACCTTTCTCACCGTTTGGTGTTCCTTTGATGGGTGGTGGCAATGGCGCTACTCATAATACATCAGGAGGCATGGAACCAGGGTCATGATAAGCAAACACCATGATGGTTTCCTTGGTGATGGTGCAGACACTAACTTCAGCTGCAGTCTGTGTAGATCAGGAGCTGGTATACAACTAATACAAGGCTGCCCCAATAATAAGTAAATGCCATCTCTTTATGCCTATGATGGTTTAAGTAGCATAACCCGATTAACATCTGAAACAAAATTTGGTGGACAACTGAACCTAATACCACTTGGAAGAAATAACCAATAGCTGGTAACTGTTGATTTAAACTTGTAACATGACGGGCATGGGGGGGGCAGTGGCATAAGTCAGTGGAAAGTAAGAGCAGTCACCCACCAACCCCCCCAAAAAAAAAACCCAAAACCAATACACATACAGGCAAAAGCAATAGGGGACACCATTGGCAATAGGAAAAGGACAGATTGGAACTGCATGCATCCATCAGCGATGCTGGTAGACAACTGGTGCCTGCTACTAATCGCATCATGTGGTCCATACTGAGAGACCACAAAATCACAGGGTGGATGGTCACTAGTACCCAGCACAGAAAAGCCCAAACAAGCCAGGTGCGGCTTTGGACTTGGAACATAATTCTGTTCTCACCTGCCTGTTCTGCCTCACTGTACAGCCGTCCCATACGATGTATGTAAAGTCTAACTATACAGTTCATCATAGATCTGAGAGGCACAAAAAGCAGTCACCTGTGCCTAGATGGACCAACTGTGACCCATCACATAGGTTCGATCAATCGCATACAGAGCAGTGCTTTCTGGATCAAGCAGTAACAGCCAAGTAGCCAAGTACTCATTCAGATAGTGAAAGAACACACACACACAAAAAAAAGAAAGAGAACCCAAGGTACAATTTGATGGGGCATATCGATGGTGGGAGGAAAAGAAGTTAGCCAGTAGCAAGGTTTTGACATACTTGAATGAAATACGGCACAGACGGCCCCATCATGGCACCACCAAGCAAAAAAATGATAAATTATCAAATGGTGTTACTGATTCTGTAGTCGCCGCCATATTAGAATGGATTGGGACTGCTGCTGCCTGATGTGCTGCCTGCATTGCTCTCACTGCTGATAAAGGGATTGTCCCTGTATGGGTCCATTCTGCAGCTAAAGTCAAATTCGGACACACTGTCACTGTCCAAAAAAATCACTGTCCGCAGGACAGCATATCGATGTCGTCATCGGATCCAGCAAAGGAACTGTTTGGAGTAGACACTGCCATACTGAACTCTGTGACTGAGACCACTGTGCCCAAGAGAGGAACAGCTCTTAAGCAATTAATGCGGAGCACAGATTCCCTGAGGTGATGTTGCAAAGCAAATGAGTGCAAAGGTCAACAGATACAGGTGCCAATACACAAAATGACACTTCCTGGTTTGCGATCAAGAAAAATTGTTTTATTTTGCTAAAATTAGTAGTGCATGTAACAAAATGCATAGTGATTCAGTTATATATGCAGTTAGCAAGCAGATGATGAGTTCACTTAGGTAAACTTGGTAAATCGCTTTAAATATACACCAGTTGCTGACTGCTTGGGGTTCACACCAGAAGGGTGGATCCCTCCTTTTGGAATTGGAAAATATATGGGTTGTAGTTACTAGGCCAGCTGCGTAAAGCAGGGCAGCTTAAAAATCTCTCAGAACTCCAGCAAGAATTTGGGCTTCCAAATAGAGTAGTAGTAAGTAGTAGAAAAATTTTATTTAAACAGAAAATTATGCCATTGGGGTTCAAAGAATCCCTATTTACAAGGCATACCTGTTTAGTACAAAATAAATAAACACAGTAAACAAATACACAACGTACAAATACAATTTTCATACATTTAGGTACATACAATCATTTCATTTGTTTTAAACAACCAAACATCATATATAATGCCATTTAAACTTCACCTATTACACAAACATTTAAAACGCAGCTCATGTTTCACTGCAGTCTTATATTCTAAAAAAGACAGGTTTGGGTCCCTAAGGGGGGGGGGAGTTGTGACAGGGTTGAATAAGGCCCTGTCCCATTTGTTATGCAGAAAGAGTTAAATGCAAGGATCTGTTCTATTGTCTGCCTCTCACAATCTCTCTGCCTTCATTTAGCAGTGTCAGTGGCTCAGCAGGTAGCACACTCACCTCTGAGGCCGGGAGATCAGAAGGCTGTGGGTTCTATCCCCACACCAGGCACTTGGGTTAATATCCCAATACTGACATTGTAGTGCAGCAGGAGGGGGGGTGCTGCACTCCTGAGGTGCTGTCTTTCAGATGAGACGTTAAAACCGAGGTCCCATCTGCCTGTTCAGGTGGATGTTAAAGATCCCATGGCACTTCTCGAAAAGAGTAGGGGAAGTTCCCCCGGTGCCCTGGCCAAATTTCCCTCATTCACTAAAAATACCACCAACAGCTTAATCTTCCCCTTCCCTGGGTCATGCCTGAAAATAGGCAGAATCTGCCTAGTGCACTTACCCAGTCAACAAAAAATAAATAAAATTAAAAAAAAAAAATACTGTTTCTGTCTTTTCTTCCCTCTTGCACATCTGCTGTTAAAAATACTGTATATGTGAATCTTTGTGAAACTAAGTGATACTGGGATCCTTTGGTTTGAAATGTACATAGTTATGCTGTTGAAATGATTGCAAAAAGCTATTTGGAATTTAGGAGGTTAACCTGAGTTGCAGTTTGAGCTCCTCTCAGGCTTGCTTGCAAACTCTTTTGCAGAGCTATCAGCAGGGGACCAGCTTGGGGCATTGTTCTATTTGCAAGTCTGCTCTGCAAAGAAAATGACAAGAATATTTTGTGAAAAACAGGATGTCTCCTTAAGGAGTTCCCAAGCAAAGACTTAAAGAACAGCAATACTTTTGCTAGTGAGGATGAGAGTGAGACTGAAACTTGGAATTAGAGATACCCTCAGATGAAGGACATTGTTTTCTCTGTTTGTACTGCCTTTGTAAATAGTTATACTGAACAATTTGTATTTATTTATTTTACTGTTGTTGATAATAATAAAACACTATTTGGGAATTTTGAAAAAGCTCCTGGTTTTACTATGCTTCCTGACCTGTGCCTCGATGGTGAGAGTACTCCAAATAAGAACCTACTTATCGACTGAACCCATAATAGGCAATATGGGACAACCACCCAATAAACTCTTGCTTGCCCTACTGCAAATTGCCAAAACCCCCAGTATGGGGAAACAGATATCTATTCTGGTGAACTTACTTTTGGAGTTGTTCAGGTGTGTAGGTCAGGCAAAGGCATAACTCTATTGGGAGGAGATGCTCCAATGGTCAGAAGAAACCCTCAACTGGGTGAAATTTGGGCCAGCGTTCACAGAATCACTGCAAGTGTGGCATGGTGGGAATTTAGGCGGAGGGTGTTGAGCTGCTATTTCAAAACCCCAAACTTAACAAAGCACTACAATCCAGCAAACTCTGACCTTTGCTGGAGAAACTGTGGGCAATAGGCTAACCATGCCCACATATTTTGGGACTGGCCAAAATTGCCCCATTCAGGGGGTTGATAAAAGAAATAAAAAAAATACAACAAATTCAGGGGACTCTGGGAGCTTCCCACATGCTTTTGGGAGAAGTCCCTGGGGATTGCAAGGGGAAACAGCTTAAATATTTATATAGAATACTAACCGCACTGTCACTGCTTGAAATCACCTTTCAGGACTGAATAATGAAATTTCACCACCAGTGTTCGTGAGGTGGGGTCCTAAAAAGGCCATGTTGAAAATTTGATGAAAATATTCCTAAACGTGGCTGAGTTATGAGAGTTCATTGAAAATTTTCTACACATGGACATACAATAACTTTGGTCATTTTCAATATTTTGACTCCAAATTTTCAACATAGCCATTTTTTCATACCACCTCATGAACAGTGCAGCTGTCATTTTTCACATCCTGTCCAAAACGTGTTTTCGCACCTGTGGCACAGAATGGCGTTTTGGCATGGATTTGAAAATTCTCTTCTATGGGGTTTATAAGGTGGGGTCATAAGAAGACTATGTTAAAAATTTGGGGTCAAAATACAAAAAAATGTCAAAGTTATGACCATTCATTGAAATTTCACTATGCCCACTCGTAACTTTGGAAATTTTAAATATTTTGACCCCAGATTTTCAACATAGCTTTCTTATTACCCCACATCATGTATGTCACAGTTTTCATTTTTCAAATCGTGCCAAAAATGTGTTTTCACACCTGTGGCACGGAATGGTTTTGCAGTTGCACAGAATTATGTTTTGGCAGGGATTCAAAAAGTTTCTGTGCCGGGTACATGAGGTGGGGTAATAAGATGACTATGCTAACAATTTGGTCACCGTTGTCCTCAGGCCCTGTGCTTCTGCAGCTACATACATATATGCATCTATCTCCCACAGTAAAATAAGGATACTATTATATTATCTCAAAAAGTAAGGAAATAAGTTGCAAATAAATTCTTTAATGCTCCAGTTAGGGTCAAAGTGATAAAAGTTGGGAAATGAGGTGTTAGGGTTTCCCTAACACCCCACCCTCCCAAACCAGGAAGGAGAGCAGGTATGGGGTGTGTCTTGGGCTTCTCAAGCCTAATGCTTACCCCATTCTCGTAAAGTCTACACACCTGACCTTATTTACAGATGGAATGGGGTGCGTGTTAGGCTTGAGAAGCCTGGTTATTTCCCAATTTCCCAACTTTTGTTGCTTTGACCCTAACTGGAGCATTAACAAAGTTATATATATTTACACATGCGTATATATATATATATATATATATATATATATATATATATATATATATCGAGAGAGATAATTTATGTAGAAATATTTCTAGTGCCAAACATGCTATGCCTAAATATTTCTCTTAGTTTAACATTGAAATCTGTTTTTCATAAGTTGTAACATTGGTCCCCATACCTGTGTATTCAGAATATTTTGTCCATATTTTTCTCAATGATTCAAAAATGCAAGCAATCTTTGCTGTTCGTAGCCCCTTCTGATTGTGTGAATTAAGACAATAAAGAAGTTCAATATTGGAACTTTATGTGGTGTTCATCCAGAATTTTTTTCTGCTTATCAACAAGTTTAGTTGGCCTGATGTTGCCTCAGTGTAACAATATAAAGCAACAGACTGTAAGAACTGGACATGTTAAGTAGCTAATAAGGAGGAGAGAAAAAAAAAAACTTCTAAGTACAGCTAAGAAGTTTTATAACCTGGGGGTGGCTGTATATGTCACTAAATATAGCCCAAACCTGATGGACTTGCCTGAAGATGCAGACCAAGGCTTCCATGATAACCACCTACCACTAACATAAAACGGAAGAGGAAGGAGGCTACTTACAGTAGTGATAGCCCACAAACCCTGAATGAAAAGAGAATTACTATTTGCAATCTACTTTTGTCAGTGTCAGTGGCTCAGTAGATAGTACGCTCGCCTCTGGGGCCAGAAGATCTGATGATGATGGTGGGCTCTAGTCCTACACCACGCACCTGGGGTAATACCAATAACTGACACAATAGTGCAGTACAAGGGAGATGCTGCATTGGTGAGGTGTAAGACATTAAACCAAGGTCCCTTCTGCCCATCTCTGGCCACTGTCTAGGCTGAAGTAAAAGATCCCATGGTACTTATCAATGAAAAGCAAGGGAGTTTCCCTGGTGTCATTGCCAACATACTCCCTCCCAATAAAAATGGATCCCTGCAGCCTATCCCCTAGGCCATACCAGGAAACAAGCTATAATAGCTTAGTGTTCTTTTCTTGGTCAAAATTACAAATAAGTAACATAGTAATTGATGGCAGATAAGGACCACTAGGCCCACCCAGTCTGCCCATATACCCTACCTTTATTCATGGCTGCTGACCCTACTTGGTTACCGGCTTTAGCCTCTCCTTTCCACCTCTTGGGTTCCCTTGTATCTATCCCATGCATGTTTAAATCCCCCCACTGTGCTTGCCACCAGCATGTCCTGAGGTAGGCTGTTTCATGTGTCCACCACCCTTTTTGTGAAGAAATACTTCCACATATTTCCCCTTATCCTGCCCCTTCTAATCTCATATCATGCCACCTCATTCTAGTACTTCTCCTATACTGAAAAATACTGCCCTCTTGCACCTTGTTTATACCCTGAAGATATCTGAAGGTTTCATTTATGTCTCCCCATTCCCTCTTCTCTTCTAGTGTATGCATACTGAGGTCTTTCAATCGCTCCTCCTATGTCTTCTGGTGCAAGCCCTGTGCCATTTTTGTTGCCCTTCTCTGAACCACATCCACCCTGTCTATGTTCTTACAAAGATGCAGCCTCCATAACTGTATGCAGTATTTTAGATGAGGATTCACCAGTGTTTTGTATAGTGGTACCACCATCTCCCTCCTTCTGCTAGTGATACTCCTTCCTATGCACCCCAACATGCCACTGGCCCTCCCTACAGCCTTTGTACTCTGCTTGGACACTTTTAGGTTATCTGAGATGATAACCCCTAGGTTCATCTCTTCCTTGGTGACTGCCAGCAACTCTCCCAATCCTATGGCTCTCTCCAGGGTTTCTTCACCCCAGGTGCATGATTTTGTTCTTCTTTGGATTAAACCTCAATTGCCACATTTTGGACCATTTTTCCTGCTTTCCTAGGCCCCTCCTCATTTTCTCTGCTCCATCTGGAGTGTCTACCCTGTTGCAGATCTTTGTGTCATCTGCAAACATTCAGACCTTTCCCTCCAGTGCTTCCACAATGTCACTAATGAAGACATTAAAAAGGACTCGCCCCAGTACTGATCCTTGAGGTACCCCACTGATCACCCTCCTCCATCAGATTGGATCCCATTTACCACCACCCTCTGCTTCCTGTCCCCAAACCAATATCTAACCCAGTTTACCACCTTGTGGCTCATGCCCATGCCATCCAACTTGTTCACCAGTCTTTTATGCGGGATGGTGTTGAAGGCCTTGCTGAAATTGAGGCAAGCAACACCTACTGCTCCCCCCGATCCACCTCCTTCATCACCCAGTCAAAAAAAGCTATCAAATTTGTTTGACATGATCTTCCTGCTTTGAATCCATGCTGCTGTGGTTCTGGTGCCCTGCTATTCCAAGTGTTCCACAATCCTCTCCTTAAGCAGTGCCTCCATAGTCTTACCCACTACTGAGGTGAAGCTGACTAGTGAATAATAACTACACTATTTCCAACCAATTAAGACAATTCATGTTCTCAAGTTAGATGATAATACTTTATTAAATAAAAATCAAAAAGTTATAAGAGATAGATTGCAAAAAGGCCCACAGATCAACACTAGTGTTATGCTGGCAGAGGATATCCAAGATGGGGATGGAAGGGACATGAGAACTGACCAAATTTCCAGAGCTGACACTATAGTAAACTCAGTAGTTCTGCACATTCGAACAAGTAAACAATTCAGTGTACTGCAACAGGAAGTGTCAAATTAACTCCTACCTGATAAAAATATATCCAGTCCAGAGAACTTAACCAGGAAAAAGGAGTAGATTTGCTAGCATAGAATGCTGCTGGTTTACAAGGCACATTTAAAGATGCTGGCTCTATAGAGTTTCTTATTAAATTTTCTATACTATTCCTACAGGAAACTTGGCTTAAGGATGAAAGTGTTAACTATCTGGAAGGTATCAATGTTGGACAAATAATGCAGATGAATCAGTTATCTATGGTGGAGCTTCAGGTGGGCTAGCTACATAAATTGCCTCAAACTCAGGGTTTTCTTCGGTAAAAAAACTCCTTTTGTCTGTTAACAAGTCATTTTTGTTTGTAGAGCATAATTTTTGTGTGTAGAACTTTCCAATGGTGAAGATGTTATCTTTATTCTTCTGAATGTATACATTTCCCTCCTACCAGTAAATCCCCATTTGACTGTATATTGGTGGATGTGAGAGAAATATTAGTAGCTATTCAGACGTTATACTCTTTTATTTCAGTTCTTGTTGGGGATTTTAATTCAAGAACTGGATGTATCCCTGAGGACCCCATTAATAATTGGACAATAGATGATGTACTTCAAATTCTTACATGCATTTCTGTAGTCAGAAATGCTAATAAGCAAGGAATCCATCTTTTAGATATCCTTTGTGATGGTAACCTTCATACAGTATATTAAATGGAAGATTTCTTGGACATTAGGGGGAATATGACCTTCCCAACCATTACTGGATGGAGTGTAATATATTACTGTATGAATGATATTTGTTCATTTCATTTAGTAAAGGAATTTGCAGTACTGGATCAATGGGATAGTGACTGTTTACTGTTAAAAATAACAACAGATTTTAAGAAAAATAAAACATTGAAAATCTTGAAACTAGAGAGGAAGCTGATCTGCATATGCAAATAATTAATAAAAAAGAAGATAAAATGGTCCCCATTTCCACAGGAAAAAAACATTGTGGCTTTAATCTCTAAAGAAATTATAATTTTTTAAAACTGGTGTTTAGTCAGTATTAACTCTGGTTGCTTTCGTAGCCCTTTGACTACCCTAACTTTAAAGTCATTTAAAAAGTGAGCGATAAATTGGTTGAGCTTTGCATGACAATAGTTAAGCTAATCATGTTTACAGCCAAAAGCAAAGTGGTTTGACGGAGATTGCAGAACACTGAGACAGGCCCTACAAGAGCAAGGAAAAAGGCTTAAGAATTCTGTGTTTTATGAAGGTACAGTAGATTGGCATTGCATTATATCAGAAATGATTATAATGCATTGATAAATAAAAAGAATAAGAATAAGGCCTATGAGGACTCATTATGGTTCTCATTACGAGAATCCTTTGAAAATTGTGATCCTAAAAAGTTCTGGAATTTGGTTGCAGTGGGCACTAGAAATAATAGATATAATATTGAATCTATTTTAACCCTGAGTGAGTGGATAGACCATTTCAACAAAATCTTCACTTATAAAAGCTCACCTGAATCTAGATCTACAGTCTGTTTGAACAATTTAATTAGTACACAGCTAGTGAGTCTGTTAATTTGGCTATCTGCCTAGAAATGACATCTTCAAAAGTACAAGATGCCATAAAATGGCAAAAGAAAAACAAAACCCCAGGAGCTGATGGTTTGGCCACTGAAATAATTTAAGCCAGCACAAAATGATGGGCAGAATTATTGACCCTTATGTTTAGGTACATTGTGAAAAATAAAGTGATCCTGAACTCATAGAAACAAGTTCTCGTAGTCCCCATCCATAAAAAAGGGCCTAAAACTACTACTCAAAATTATAGACCCATTACCATTTTATTCATTGCTTTAAAAATATTCTCTAGGCTCATCCTAGATAGACTACAGTGGTGGCTGGACAATACTAATACCATTTCTGTTAATCAGGGTGGGTTCAGCAAAGACTGTGGCACGTCAGATTTGATTTTTGTTCTTAAGTATATATTAGAAAAGTACATTAAGGTTAAAAAAAAGAAAAATTTATGCAGCCTTTGTTGATATTAAGTCTGCCTTTGACACAGTCAAGAGACATATTTTTTTGGACATTCTAGCTGAACAGAGCACGGTCGGAGACGGACACAGCATAGGCTAACCTGTGAGGGTAATCCCTTCTGTAGGCTGTGTTCTAAGTGTTTTGATCATTTTATTGATTTTGGCAATTGTACAGACTGTAAAATGCTAATGTTGGGGAATGGCTCAGAGGGAGGAAGAAGGCAGCAAGGGCTTCTGGGAGCTGCAGTTTCACAGAGGTGGAGCAGGAACTAAAGTCCAGGGCCAACTGGGATGAGCAGTAAGTGTACAACTCATTAAGAGGACACATTTGTGCACTGTTTTTGGATAGAGGGACATGTCAATGCACTTCTACATATTCAGAGGCATGGGGACTGTTTAAAAGTCGAATTCAGTATGCTGTACTGTGGTGGGATCATGACCCCAGATTTGAATTTGAATCTTGGAGGAAGATGTTTCACATAGTAGTGAGGCTAAAATAAGTAAGTATACAATGTCTGAGGGAGAAGTCACAAGAAGCACAGGTACAGCAGTTACAAGTAGATGCCTGGTGGAATGTGGAATGTACAGGATGTTTATGTGATGCAAAGGGAACGAAGGGAGTGAAGGTATAATTTGCAAAAAATATAGCTACATAGAGACTCGAGGAGGAATTAAAATGTTTAAGAGAAAAAAAGGGTTGGAATTGAGAGTATTCAAAATGTGCACTCATTTGTGGACAACATGCCCAAGGAGATGATAGGAGGGCTGGATAGTGTAGTAGAGCCTGCACAAGTCAGAGGCCAAGCTAGTGATGGTGAAGTCATGGGTGAGAAGAGAAAGAGAGACTAGAAATATAGTGATAGTAATGAGGAGACAGAAGAGCTACCACCTTGGACCTTAGCGGGGGGAGGAAAGAAAGCAGAGGCACACAGTCCAACTACAGTAGAATTAGTAAATACCTATCAGCCACTAGCAGAGACAGATGGGTAGTCAGAGTTTTTGGAACAAGTAGCCACCGGGAATAAACAGGAAACAAATTGTAGTATTAGGAAATACAATTATAATATATAGATGCAATCATCTGTAAAGGGAAGAAACACAAGACTATGGTGTGCTGCCTCTCTGACGCAAAAGTTGAGGACATTAGGCACTGCATAGATGGTTTACCGATGGAAACTGGGATAAGCCCTACAGTAGCATTACATGTGGGTGTTAATGATATTGGGTATAGACCTAATGATACCAAGAAGGACTTTGAAGACAAGGGGGAGAGATTAAAAACACAAGATGGGCAGACTAGGTGGGCCAAACGGTCCTTATCTGCCATCAAAGTCTATGTTTCTATGTTAGGGTAAAGTTTTAATATCAGAATATTACCTATGCCTACAGCAAGGGCAGGACGGTTGAAGGCAATTTGAAAAATGAACAATTGGCTAAGAAAGTGGGCTAAAAAGTAGAGTTTCATTTTTGCCGTACACTGATATGAGTTGTATAACAAAAGAGAATTGTACAAAAGGGATTCATTACATTCTAAATAGGTATGGAACCAGACTGTTAGGAGACTGTCCAAACAAGTACATAGATGTGAGTTTAAACTAAATGGTGAGGAGAATGGGGGAGAAGGCATAGAATTGCAAGGTAACCATAAAATCACATACATTAACCACCAAAAGGAATCTTCAGGCAATAAGGGCAGGCAAAAAGACAAAGAACGGGATTCATAATTACAAAAAAAAATAGGCCTAATGCTTAACTGCCTAAAATCCCTAATAATTAGTTTATGTTCAGTTATTCCTCAGTTTTGGTTTGGTTGATTTTTTCACATGCAAATGAGTTAGTGACTAACTTCTTCTAGTTCAACCTACTGCTAACTAATTCTTAACAGTTTCAGCAGTGAGTCATTGACCTGTTTCCTAATTAAGAATTAACAAATCCCCATGAATTAAGTATTAGTTTGGCATTCATTAATTACTAGTTGTGCTTACACAACAAAACAGACCAAATGCTCAACTGCCTCAAATCATTAATAATTAGTTCAATCAATCAATCAATCAAAATCTTTATTTATTCAGGCGAACATCATTGAGCATAGCTCATTTACAAGATGGACCTGAGTGGTCATAACAAAAAAGGTTACAGATTGTATACAAAAACATGATATTGAATAAGCACAAATACAATCATTTATGAGTGAGATAGATGTACACATATTTACATATATACAAGGCAAAGGACAGTAAACCTAAAACCTAATAAAGGAGAGAAACAAACAGTTTAGTAGGGATAAGGCTTGGATAATGGCACAAGGTTGGGCATATATGTATGAGGTTTGATGGGAAAAGGACCAGAGGAATGATAGAAGAATATGGATGAGCTTTAAAGAGGGGGTGGAGGAGAGAGGGTGTGGGAGGGGTGGGGTGTGGGAGGACTAGGCCTTGTGGAAGCAGTTGCATGAATCTGGGATTAGGCTGGTGTACAGCTTTTGAAGGATGTAAGAGGAATCAGTGTATCCATTTTCAATGACTTTTGGATAGAATTCCAGATAAGTGCCAGGAATAACTGATTGCAGCTCTTCCATACCTGGTGCAGGTGATAGGAATCTTCAGCAGGATCAGTTTGTTGATCCTCAAGGTGTAGGGCCTGGATGTGATCCGTTGAAGCAGTCTGAGATGCAGGAAGGGAGTTTGTTTGTCAGAGCTTTGTAGATCCAGATAGCAGCATTTTTTTTTCTTCTATGTTGCAGGGATGTCCAACTGACTGCATTGTAGAGAGAGCAATGATGGGTGCTAGAGGGAAGGTCAGTAATGAATCTAATAGCTCTATGATATAGGGTGTCTAATTTGTTTAGATGGGAGAGGGAGCAATGACCATAGAGGAAGTCAGCATAATCAGTGAGGGACAGGAATGATGCTAGGATTAATCTTTGTTTGGAATCTTGGTCAGGTAGTGTTTGATCCTATAGAAAAGACCAAGTCTTTGTCTTAGCTTTTTCAGGAGCTCTTCAACGTGGTAGTATAGTCTAGTTTATTGTCTATCCATACTCCTAGATATTTGAATTTGCCTACATATTCCAGATTTTCACCAAGGATGGTAGAGAGTTGTGGGAGGGTGAATGATGGGATAGTGGAAGAACAGTTCTTGTGGCAAAGAACATAGCTTTGGTTTTCTTGGCATTTAGTAATAATTTCTTTTCTAATAGGTTGTGCTGAAGGAGGGAGAATTCAGACTGTAGGAGCTCACAGGCTTTGATGGTGAGGGATTGCTCACATAGTACAGTGTCATCTGCAAAAGGTGGATATTAGATAGTGAGAGATTGGAATCAATATTGTTGATGTAAATGGCAAAAAGGATGGGACCCAGGATGGAGCCTTGCGTACACCTCTTAGGAGTGGTTTAGAGGTAGATAGATCACCTTCATTTTTACCAGTTGTAATCTTCCGGAGAGATAGCATCTGAACCATTTAAGAGAGAGTGAGTCAAGGCCTATGGAGTTCAGAGAGAGATTAGAAGATCATGATCCACAGTGTCAAAGGCTTTGCTTAGATCCAGAAACACAGCACAGGTATTATTCTTTTGTCTAGGGCAGTCTGCCAGTCATTTGTGACTTTTGCTAGTGCAGAGATGGTGTATGCATAGATCTAAACCCAGATTGAGCTGGATTTAGAGATTGTTGTATCAAGGTAGGCAGTTAACTGAGAGTTTACCAGCTTCTCAAGCATCTTGGATAGTACTGGTAAGATGGAGATGGGCCTATAATTATTGAGGTCCATGGGATCACCTGCCTTAAGTAATGGAAACACTTGAGCTGTTTTCCATATTGAGGGATAGAACCAGTGGCAAGTGATAGATTGAAGAGGTGGGTGAGGGGGGCTGTTAAGGCATGCATTGCTACTTTTAGAAAGTAGGGATCCAGGGAGTCTGCACCTGCACTTTTGGTGGTATCTAGCTGGAGTAGAAGGTCTTCTACTTCTTTGAAGAATATTGATTTGAATGAGAATGTGGAAGCAACCTTTTGTCCCTCAGTAGATTGTAGGTTTAGCGATGATCTTAATAGGTTTGCAGGAGAGGAGTCGAAAGCCAGGCCAGCTGTAGTGAAATGATCGTTAAAGGCATTCAAGATATTTTGCTTGTCGGTGATTTCAATACTATTTAATTGAATTTTGGGTGGTAAGACAGGGGTAGAAGTTTGACCTAGGATGCCCTTTATGGTACCCCAGAACCTGGAAGGGTTGTGATAGGAGGCATCTAGTTCAGCTGTGTAGAAGGCTGCCTTGGCATTTCTTACTTGTTTTGTGCAGGAGTTTCTGGCTTTTCTGAATTGAAGCCAGTCATTTGGGTCCTTTGTTTTTCTTGCCCTTTTCCAGAGTTTGTCTCTGGCAAGCAGTGCGGATTTAAGGTCGGCAGAGAACCAGCGACAGGATTTGAGTTTGTTCTGACACTGGTGAGGGGTGCATGAATTGAGGGCACTTGTGATTATATCATTTAAGATTTGAAGAGCTGTCTCTATTGAGGCTGTGAGATAGAATTCTTGCCAACGTGTGGTGTGGCACAGATCATGGAGATATCCTGAAATATTAAAGTTCTTTTTGACCTTCGTGGAGGAATTTTGCAGGATTGGGTGGCTTGATTGTTGATCTAATGGCAGCTATGGGACAGTGGTCACTTATGTCACTGAATAGTACTCCTGCATAGGGATAATGATGAGGCTTATTTACCAACATAATATCCAGGAGGTGCTGTTGAGAATATTCTTTAGGTTGATCCTTGTTGGTTCTTTGATTAATTGAGAGAACCATAGGTGTCACAGAAGGTTACCAGGGGTGCAGATGCATTAGTCAGCCAATTCAAGTTCATGTCTCCTAAGATGATGGTGTCTTCAGGGCCCAGATTAAGTATAGATCCTAGGTGGGATAGGAGTTTGAGGCCTGCAGAGGGGGGCCTGTAGCAACCAATCAGTTGAAAGGATGATGTGTTGGGAAGGGTTATTTTAATTGACAAGCATTCGAATTCCTTTGGTTGTGATGTAGAGTTGAGGCAGGATGCAGAGATGTTTGCTTTGACATAGATGGCTACCCCACCGCCCCTGGATAGACAGTCAGATCTGAAGAGCTGGTAGTTGGGAAGGTTTATTTCACTATCTTTTGTTGCAGATTTGAGCCATGTTTCAGATATAACCAGAAAGTCAGGTAGGGTGTGTGCAACCCAGGCCTGTATTGATGAGAACTTTTTTAGGAGGCTGCTCCTTAGTTGCTCCTTAGTTAAAGTTCAATTATTCCTCACTTTCGCTTTGGTTGATTTTTTCACATGCAAATGAGTTAGTGGCTAGCTCCTCCTAGATAAGCCTACTGCTAACTAATTCTTAACAGTTTCAGTAGTTAGTCATTGACCTATTTCCTAATTAAGAGAATTAACTAATCCCCATGAATTGAGTATTAATTTGGCATTCATTAAGTACTAGTTGAGCTTATGTAATAATTTACTATCAATACTCAACTTGTCGAGCATTAGCTGATAATTAACTATACACCACATAGTAAGCATAGTTAGTTAAGAATAACCAGTTCTTAACCAGCTCATTTGTGCAATGCTGCTATAAACTGTCCAGCTAGGAGTCCAGATAAGCTCCAGGAGCACATCCACCCCTCACTGAAGGTGCCACACATCTGACTGAGGTACCCTGAGGTACCCCTCCACCACCCCAATGCCAGAAACTAGTCTCTGTCTGGGGTAGCGCCCCATCCTGCAGGTACAGCCTTTGGGGTAGGCACGAATGTCAAGCAGGAGGCAGAGGTAAGTCCCAAATGACTATCTGAAATGAATTGCATTTATGCAGGGAAAAGACTCCCTTACCCAATTGGAGTCACTTGTTAGTAGAAACATAGAAACTGAAACTGATGGCAGATAAGGACTGCTTGGTCCACCTAGTCTACCTATTTTCCCTACCTGTGATACCGCAGTCCCTACTTGGTCTTTGGCTTTACCCTCCCTTTCCTAACCAATAAGTTTCCTTTATGCCTATCCTATGCATTCTTGAATTCCATTAGTTTTTGCCCCGACCACCTCCACTGGGAGGCTTTTCCAGGTATTCACCACTTTCTGTAAAGAAGTACTTCCTCACATTTCCCCTGAATCTACCCCCCTCCAGCATCATCCTTTTTTGAGCATCTTTTTTTCTGAAAATGCTTCCTCTTGTACCCTATTTATACCTGTGAGGTATTTGAAAGTCTCCATCCTATCTTCCCCCTTTCTCCAGGGTGTACATATTGAGGTCCTTTAGACTTTCCTCATAGGGCTTTTGATGCAGGCCCTGCACAATTTTAGTTGCCCTCCTCTGGACTGCCTCCACTCTGTTTATGGACTTCTGGAGATGTGGTCTCCAGAACTGGACATAGTACTCTTGAGGTCTCACCAATGATTTATACTGCGGTATCACTACCTCCCTCTTTCTGCTGGTGAAACCCTTCTCTATGCACCCTAGCATCCCACAAGTAATTTAATTTAAATAGTAATTTTATAGTCACCTACTAGCACATAGATTGGGTACATGCTCCAAATGTGCCACTAAAAATTTGAGCAACTTTATGGTAACTACCAAGCAATCAACTGATAACTGCTGAGTAAATTGAGAGTGTTCCAAAAATACTAATGAAGTGCCTTATAGTTATTCCTGATACACCTCTAATGGAGTACCTTCTCTGTTGGCACACTCCTGTATTATTCCAGAAAAGCTCCTTTAGAGTGTGTTCCAAAAATGCTACTGAAGTGCCATGGAATTACAGTATATACACTACAAACTGGGTACCCGTACTCTGCAAATGCAACTAAAATGCAACTTAAGCACCTTCTTGTGTAAACTTCAATCTTCCAGTGTAAAATATCCTCACAGTTAGTGCACAATTGTAAATTAAAACTTCTGGAAGAGCCCATGTGCCACAATGGGGTGGTGTGCCCTCCCCATGTAGTGCCCTCCCAGAGAACTGAACTAGGCAAGTATGTTACTCAGAACATGTCCTTGCCTTCATGTCAGTTTCTCAGCCTCTGACTTGACTAGCTGCACAAATCTGCAAGGAGAGCAGGACTAGGAAAGGGGATGGGGTGTGCATTTTAATTTTTTTTTAATGTGGGTTAGGGAGTCCTAGAAGTCATCACATAGGGGTGTGGAAGTGCCTTTTAATATGACTGGCAAATACCTTTGCACCAGAGATTCTCTGTTATTCATTACTCACTATTCACATTCCTTTTCAAGCTGCCACCCCCCAAGTCAACAGCATTGTGTCAAATAGTGTTTTATGACATAATGACCAAGAGTATCCCAGCTGAGATGCAACATTTCAGTGGGGTCCATCTTCATATAATTTTACAACTTGGAGCAGAAGCTCAATGGAGATCAAGATCCCTTTGTCAGGGTCACACTGAGCCAGAGGCTGTGGCTGGGCTTGAACGTGGATATCCTGCTTCACAGTTTCAGAGACAATATTATGATGGAAAGAAGGCCCAACTAACCACAATTCAACACTACACCACCCACACACACATTTATTGGGGCATTTACATACTGGTGGTGGAGCTTTCTTCAGGAGGACGCTGGTGAACTTTCAGATCTGCTCGTTGAATTAAAGACAGTGAAGTCTTCGTCTTTCTCAAACATTAAACAATATTTTTATAATTTCTTGGTAGCTAAATCCTGAATGTGTTCAGAAAAGAAAGGTAAAGGTCATATACACTGTTTGAAATTGAAGCCCATATTACACCACATTTTTTTATCATGAAGTTCAAGGGACACTGTCCTCAACTCCCTTTGCATCTTTCTAGAAATTGTGAATACCTCCAATACAGCTCAGACACGGTGCAGTAGGAGGAGAGGAGACTATTGTATCATGAGTAAATGCACTCTTTCGGGGTGTTCCTAATGTTCCGGAAGCATGCAACAAGAGTTGATCAAGGATTTGAAACAAAATGTTGGGAATAAATACTATTTGCATGCATTTCAGTTAAGCTAAAAAAATCACAGTGTTTAAAACAACCAACAACTTCAATGAACTATAGAGAAGGTAAGCAATCATCAAACGTATATTTTCAATTATAAATAACATAATGCAAAAAGGATTGACAACTGCCCCTTTAACACTAACTCTGTACCAAAATGTGTATGTGATGGTCAAACAACAAAATGTTGTAAAAGTAATTTTACTGTAAACAACATTTTCTTCCCAGTTAGTCTTATTTCTCCTCCACGCACTAGCAGCCTCCATTTATACCAGCCACCCCAGCGCCATCACCCCCAACATCCCCCAGGACTTACTATCCCTCAGCGGCAGCACGGTTAGGTGGGGGCATGTAAAAAGCAGGAGTCATCCTGCAGCCAGTGCATGGATTTTCCTAGTCCTCCCCTTAAAGTGTAGCATGCCCCCATGCGCTGTACACCTGACATCTGCCCCTCCTATTCCCAACTCTGGCAGCTTCAGCCTGCTTATCCTCAGCCACTGCTAGGATCTGGCAAGCACCGAACTCTGCCTCACCCCACCAAGAGATGAGCAATCCAGCAAGAATTCAATCTTCCTCCCTCTTGCTGACCCTCCAATTCCCGAGCTAACACTTGAAACTTGGGTCGTCGGCACCACAAATAGTAGCACTATCACTGCAATGGTGGGCCTGCAAAAATCTGAGATCTGTGACATGTAATTGGTCTGCACATCCACAAGTGTAGATGTAGGTTCTGTCATCTTATTTTTGTGGCTTTTTCTGCCCTAGTAAACACAGAATCTGTCAGCAGACAAGGACCATATGGCCCACTTAGTCTGCCCATTTCCTTAATGACTGCTGCAGCCCCAGATCCTATCTGGTGCATTTTTGTAAATTGGTAGTTATTGCCCAAGAACCCTCTCAGTTATTAAATAACTCCTAAAAACACTATAATGATCACATTTGGTAGGGAATGGGGCCCACACAAAAAAATAGGCCTAATGCTCAACTGCCTCAAATCACTAATAATTAGTTAATGTTCAATTATTCCTTAGTTTTGCTTTGGTTGATTTGTTCACATGCAAATGAGTTAGTGGCTAACTCCTTCTAGTTCAACCTACTGCTAATTAATTCTTAACAGTTTCAGCAGTTAGTCATTAACCCATTTCCTAATTAAGAATTAACTAATCCCCATGAATTGAGTATTAGTTTGGCATTCATTAATTACTAGTTGTCTCCTCAAGCTGTATTTTCTGACCACCAGGTTTCTTTAATGGCAGCCACATCAATTTCTTTATATTTCATAATTACTTCCAGTTAATCTTTTTTACACTATTAAGACTCCCAGCATTTGGGGGGCATGGCTTGGACCCGATTGAAATGGTTGCCTGAGCTTATCGCTCCATCCCAACCTGATGCCTGATTGAGTGCAGTGTAGCTCTGGAAGGACTAATGTGGCTCTAAAAACAGCTGGTAACCATCCCCTCACCTGCACCACTGATATCCTGATGTTTTCCTGGGTGCGAGTTGGACGTCTAAGCCAGGATCGGGTAGAGCATTTCCCCATGCAGGCTACTGTACCATAGGCCACACAGGCCATGCATACCATGCATTCCTCTGCTATGGAGCACTCCGTTTGTATGCCTATGGCGGTTCGCTAGTGCCTGACTACATACTCACGGGACAGCATGTACGGTTCTGCCAGTTTCTTCACCCGGTGATAATGGCCCTGATCCACAACAGCAAGAAGCGGCAATAGCGGGCACAGCGGAGTCTCCAGCCACACTCCAGTCTGGGCCTAGTTTGACCCCTTTGCAATTTCCTCCAGAGCAAGCTCATCTAGGAGGTGCGCTCTCACACATCACCCAAATGCTGGAGGTACTGTTAGTTTGGATGGATAATATCAGCTCCTCACTGGCAGGGAACATGGCAGATGTCCGACGACTGGAGGATAAAGAAAACGTGCTTGAGCAGCGCTCTGAGGAGCTGGAGCAGCAGCATATTATTGTGCTTAGACAGCTCAGGGAACATGAGGCCAGGCTCTCTCAGCTTTGGTACAGAGGCAGAAGACCTAGAGAACAGGAGCCGCAGAAACAATCTTAGGATCCGGGAGGTTCTCCAGGGCACTGAATGCCCCAACATGGAACACTTCTTAAATGACGGGCTCCCACAACTAGATGGGGAGCACTGGAAGGATCTGATAAGGGTAGAACGGGCCCACAGGGTCGGTGTTCGAACAGATAGCACGAATGCTCCACGAACTATCATTGCCTATCTACTGAGGTACTCTGTAAAGGAGAAGATTCTGACAGCTGCAAGAGAGAAGGGGGAACTTACCTGGAGGGGCTCGAGTATATCCATCTACAGAGACTTTTCCCAAGAGGTGGTGGCTAGAAGGAGGGCTTTTGGGCCACTAAAAGCTATGATACAACCCAAGGCTTTTCAGTACAGATTTAGGAAACTCAGTGCTCTGCATATTTCGAAAGATGGGAAGTCTTTTATTGCCGACTGCCCTAGGGATGTGTAAATATAGATCCACAGTCATTGGCCGGGTCTCCTCCCCAAAACTACATCTCCCAGATGCCTCTAGGCCCCTGGGGACAAGAGGAACAGTGGATCTGAAGTGCAGGTGCACAGGTTGCCGGGGGCAGTAATCAGCGCCACTCCGGTCCTGTAGAAGGATCATGCCCCAGGCCTTCGTACCAGAATAAGCCACAAGAAGGTGCTTTGGAGCCCAGAGGTCAAGTGACCAAATTTCCATGGAGGGCGACTCCCCCTGATGTTCCAACCCCGACAAGCCAACCTACTTTCTGCTGGCAGAAACATCGCTCCAGGAGCCCCACCAACCTCACACTGAAAAGGCGGCTAGTTTCCCTCCAGCCAAACTGCTACACTCAGAAACGCTGACTGGGCCTAACCTCCTACTTCATGATTCAATGTCCACTGAGACACAGGATCTACTAGCCGATATGGAAATGATAGATTGGGCCTCAACGATGGAGGAAGAAGAGACGGAACAGGCTGCGGTAGAGGCCTTCCTGAAACCTGGGTCCAAGACATTTGCAGAGGCCTTGGTGACCCCTCCAAAGATGTGTCCCACTGATGACGGGAATCAGACTGATCTAGACCCCTCTGCTTCAAATGGATGAAGACACCTCCGCTTACTATTTGTATTTGCTATTTTTTATGCATGCTGGCTAAGTTTCCTCCTTAATTTTTCTGCATACTGCTACTGTGAGCCTTTTCTCAGGGGTGACTGGCTATTGATATTGGTGGCTCCTAAGCATAGGGGGTACAGCTCCCCTCGCCCTGTAATCCAGGGCACAATTACTTGGCACCCCTGTATGCTCCCATACAGGAAAGGTTTTTCCTTCTCTTTCCTCTTCCCTCCCCTCCCTTTACCTGGCAAAGGCACAGATTTCTTATGTTACCTCTGTGTTTTGATTGCTCCTCCTTCCCTGTTTACCTCCCCAAGACACTGCTTTAGTGGCCCTAGGACAAACCCCCCCCCTTCTCTTCTTCTGCCATCCAACTTACACCCTCTGAACCCGACACAGGTTTGGCTGGTGCATTTCCCCTTCCCTCCACTTAGGAAGTTACCAGCTGTACTAAACTCTATGTAGTCTCTTTCGGCTTCCCAGCCATTAGGGCTCACCAGATCTAACAGTCACGACATATAATGTGGACTGTACGGGACAGGGTTAGGGCCGGTCTACTCTGACTACCTCATAACCCTCCCCATTATTGGTGTCTGATCTAGTGTGGCCGATGGATTGGAGGATCCTTTTTGCATGTTCAACTCAGCACCATTAAGGTTTACTAACTGTTTCAGTTATTTGTTGACATAAGGTACTGTTCTATATATTATTAACTACTGTTGTCTGGTTTTCACTGTTTGGTGTTCCTCTTCTTTTTGTCATATAGGTATAGTGTTACATCTTTCTACACCAGTAACTGCTTTGTCTGCTCCCCTTGCACTTGGCTTATACTCTGGCTCCTTCCTTACCTTGCTGACTGACAGCCGAGGTCCTCACTAACTGGTGAACTCTCTCTGACTGTCCCCTTTTCTATAAAGGTATATCTGACCATTTCTTCTGGGTGAGTACTCCTTCCTCTAGTTTCGGCCTATTGAGTTATATGATGGCTATCAACTTCTCAAGCTCTGATGGGTGGAAGTGCATGTCCTGGAATGTGAAAGGCCTTAATCACCCTGCCAAACGCACAAAACTGCTCCAATTTCTTAACTCCATGGGTACAGACATTGCCCTGCTGCAGGGGATGCACTTGACAAGAAAAACTGTGGCTTGGCTTTAAAAACTTTGGGTAGGGGAGGTTATTGCCAGTTGTGCTTCCAGCAAATCCAGAGGGGTGGCAATATTATTTAGGAAGGCCTCTCCTCTCACACTAAAGGACAAGAGTACGGACTCCCACGGTAGATGGCTGGTGGTTCGTTTGGCTTACCCGAGGGGCAGGTTGTTACTAGCCTAGTAACGGCCTGCTCTCTTCATATCTCCCTCCAATTAAATATGCCCCCCTCCGGAACAACAGACTCATCCTTATCGATCACAAGCCAGTCTTCTGGTCTCACTGGGCCCATCTGGGAATACAAGTTGTTGTGGACTTGCTTCTCTCAGACAACAAAGTTCTGATGGCCTTTGAGACTCTGCAAAGGCATTACAGCTTTTCCAGCCATGACTTTTGGAGGTACTTGCAGATACAGGACGTTTTACACCCTTTGCTAGTGAAGCACCTGGAGGACTTCATGTGGAGCTGTTTCACCTCCATCCACCTTCCCAAAAAGGGGCAGAACTTAGTAGGGCAAATCTACAGACTAATAAGAGACTCCCAGCCGGATGCCACTGCTGGCTGCAAGATAGCCTGGGAAGCAGAACTCCAACGCCCCATTCCTGCACACCTCTGGGAAGCTTGGCTCAGGTCCACACATATGCTGTATACAGATGCAAAAAGCCAGCTAATACAGTTGAAAATTCTTCTTCACTGGTACCGAATGCTGGCTATGTTATACAAGCTCAAGGTGCTCCCCCATGGCAAGTGTTGAAGGTGCCGGAGCTCTCCGGCCCACCTTATTCAAACACTTTGGACCTGCCCCACTCTTCAAGTATTCTGGGCTGCAGTTCTGGAGGATTGCTCCCGGATTGTGGGGCAACAAATCCTTCACTCCCAGGACACGCTTCTCTTGGCCGACACTTCCACTCTGGACCCTCTTCCCCTTCCTTTGAAGGCTTGGATTTTGTCTGTGGTGGTGGAGGCCAAAAGAGCCATCCTTATGAACTGGCGACAACCCCTTCCTCCTTCTTTTGCCAGTTGGAGAGCATCTGTAGCGAGGTTAGCTGTGTTCAAAAGAATCACTGCCTCTGCAAAAGGAAAGTTGGGGAGCTACCACAAGAAATGGGATCTGTATCTCAACTGTCATATCTGCACAGTTCCTCTACCACCGCCAAATAACCCCCCATAACATAACTCCCTCTGTTCATCCATCTAGGTGCTGCCATTCCACAGGAAGAAGCTCTCCCCTACTGTCTCTTTTGATCTTTTCCTGGTTTCACCCTTCTTCATTACTGTGATTCCTGTTTTCTGGTCTATCCCTGCTATACCTATTCATTGTTATATTAGTGTGGCTATAGTTGCAATATGTTCCAAATTCTATTAACTGGCAATATGATTTGGCTAAGTCCACCTTGTTGCCAAACAGATGGGCAAGATATGCACAACATATTTCAGAGGTAGGAAATGCCTTACTAGAGATAGGGACCTTGTAGGTTAAAAAGATTGTTATTTAAAAGTTGCTTTTCCCAAATTATGGGTGTTATGTGTTTAACTCCTGCTGTGCTTATATCTCAGTTATCATTAGTCAAGCTGCTGTCACTTGATATGCCTTCTCGTAGAGACTTTGGTACAGGAAACTATGCAGCCTCCTTTTTAATTGTACAGGTGTATGATGTACAGTTTGCAACTCAAAAATGGAAAATACTAATAAAATATTATATGATTTAAAAAAAAAAGACTCCAGGCATTTGTCAATAGTATATTCAATTCTTTTTTTACTCCTCATTGGGTTGCCCTTATGATAATTCCTGGCTGCTATGGTATCAGGAGTATTTCTCCCACACCCCTTAGTATCTAGTTTTTTGGTTATTGATTGGTTTGCTTACTGCCTGATGAAAGATATTGCCTAAAAGATGAGCACCTTTTTTATTTAAATGGACACCATCATAACTATACACAACTAACCTTGATACAAAGATGTCCCATGTTCTAACACATTCAATCCCATTTTGGAGACACCACTTTCTTTACCAGTTATTATACACTTTCACACGTTTAGTTCTTTTATATCCTGCTCCTGGGACAGGGAGTATTTCCGAGAAAATGATTTTAGTGTTCGCCTATTTCACCACAGTGTACATAGTTTGTGTCTTCTACTAAATCATCCACTGTTTTTTGTGCCAAATCATTAGTCCCTACATGGATCAGTGCAGTCTTTGGTACATTTGCTTCCTTTAGGATAGATGGTAGCATTTCAGTGATTTCTACCATCATAGCCCCCCTATAGCAGCAGCTAGTTTTATTTAATTTGTTACCATATGTTGAATACTGATTGGTGTATTTGATCATTGAGTCCCCAAGGATAAAGATTTGTTTGGCTGCTCTATCCTGTTTATTTTCCCCATGTGGTTCATTTACTATGGCTACATGAGGTTGGTATTGTTCTATAGTGGTTTCTCCTCTAGCTATGTCTATAATCTCCTGTGTTTGTGTTTCAATATTATCCATTAAATTTACCAATGGCGCATACAGTACATGTTATTTAGTTTAGTTGTACCTAATGCCCCTCTACCCTTTTTATTTATCTGCCTTGTTGTTACAGTGAACCATTCTTCTAAACGTGTCCCCCTTTCATCCTCCTCCAACTCCTCCCCATCTCTAGGTCTCTTGTATCTAGTACCCTCACTATTTACAGATTTATTAATACTCTTTTTTGTGTCCGCCAACTGCTTTCTTAATGCCAACATCTCATCCTCTTTGGATATTAGTTGCACCTTTAACTCCTTTACTTCAATGCACAATTTAAAATAAAATATTTCAAGGGCTATATCTGGTTTTATTGTAAACATCTCACAGGATTCATACTTTATTGCCATTTCCCCCATGGTCAGCATGACTGTGTTTTTATCCATGTTTTATATAAAAGCAGACTTATGTGACTACTATTGTGAGCAATATACCCTGTCACCTCATAAAACAAATCCAGGTCAGCTATACGTAGATGCAGGTATTCATTCAGGAATGTAGTCCTGCAGTAGAGCCATAAGACTACAGTTCCCAGTGGTACCCTGAGTCTGCATCCCATTGCCTTGGGGCTGCGTTGCTCTCCAGTTAGCAAAACAAGTTAAAAACAAAACAGTAACCCTCCCAATCAGTGGTGCTTAACAGTCTTACCCTCACTGTGTGGGAGCATGAAAAACTACTGATTAATGCAAGAAGTCTTAGTAATAAGTTTGGGGAGTTAGAATTTATACTACACAGGGAGAACCTGGATGTACTGTAGTAGGTATAACAGAAACATGGTGGTCAGAGAATGACCCATGGTACAAACAAATAGATGAATGCAAGTTATTTAGAAGAGATGAAAAAGGACAAAAAAGGGGGAGATGTAGCTGTATGCATTAACAAACAATTTTGTGTAGTAGAAATTAATCTGGTAGAGCAGGACAACACAGAGTCAGTCTGGCTAAGAATAGGAAAAAACAGTTCAAGTTATATTATATTATATTATATTATATTATATTATATTATATTATATTATATTATATTATATTGGGAGGGCACTACTGACTCCTGAATCAAAAAGCAAATGTAGACAAAATGCTAGCTGATATGGTTGGGGAACTTGTGGGAAAAAATAACATTGCATTTTTTTTTGTTAATTCTCTTTATGCTCCTCCTTCTCTGACTCCTGGACTCTCCCCAGTGTAGTCGCTCTGCGAAGTCACTCCTCCCCCACCTGAAGTCCTCCAGTCTCACTTTCAGCTTGGACCCATCTCCTCACCATGCTGCTGGCCACCCAAACTCCTGGTTCTGAGCCCCCCCAAGGTGGGACTGCCAAACTCCTCCTGGCACTCTATCTAGAATCTAGCAGAGTGACCAGGACAAGGGAGAACCAGAGGTAGACTGGAGAGCCCCAGCACTGGGCATGGGGGTAGCCGCTGGACCCACCATTGCTTACCAGGAGCCAGGGTTGTTTCCTTTGTTCTGCCCCTTTGGTGTGGATGTGCAATGGTGTTGATGCATGGAGGGTGCGCTCCTGCCCCCTCCCACAGATGCCCCACCAACACCATTCCCCATTGACTGTCCACAGCCCAGTGTATGGTGCCCCCAGCCTCCACCAGGAGCTACTACCAGGTGGGGAAATCCCTGTAACCTACCCCAGAAGAGGAGAGCAGTCCCTCAGATGCTCAATCCTCTCCTCTCCCTCCAACCCCCGACAGCCCGAGCTCGGTCCCAAACCTGGGTCACTGGTGTGGCATGACATGTGGCATCCAGCACCTCAACCCTCAGTGCCACTGAGCCAGTCAATAACATTGTATTAATGGGAGATTTAAACACCCTGGGTGTAGACTGCAGGACAATACAAGGGGATAGTAGCCACAATAGACATTTGACAAATAGTGTGTTAGACTTAAACCTGAAAAAATATGTAAAGCAACCAAGAAGAAGAAGAATAATCAGCATTTATTAGTGCTTTTCATACCCAATGTATCCCAACATGCTTTACAAGCAATGCTGGCCTGGTAGTGAAGTGACTGAATGTGTGTAGTGGTGACCATATTGCATATCAACACCCACACAGCCTAGACAGTTGCATGAACTGGTTTTATGGGAAGGGGGTATCGGCCAAGACACTGGGAATGCCCCCTATTCTTTGCAAAGAATGCCTTGGGTTATTTTACTTCCACCTGAACACCCACCAGTATAGCACCAGGATGGGTAGAAGGGATCTCAGTTTAACATCTCATCCAAAGGATGGCATACCCCAGCAGTACAGCACTCCCCTAATACTGCATCCGGGTGTCAGTGTTTTTAGGTACAAGTCCAATCCCGGTGTGGGACGAGAACCAATGACCCTCTGGTCCAGAGGCAGATGTGCTACCAACTAAGCCACACAAATAATACCTTGGATGCTGTATTAAGTCACCTAGGAGATAATCTGTATAATTGCATTATAGGCAGTATAGCGCAGTGATCTAAGGCTCTGAGCTGCAAATTTGGTGACATCCAGCAGACCAGACCTGGGTTTGAATCCCACAGCTTCCACTTGCATACTGTGTGACCCTGAGCAAGTCACTTAACCTCCTTGTGCTCCCAGGTCGCTCCTGTAAAAAAGCTTTCAGCTTAGTGTGCTATACCTGGTTAAACAACTAAAATAAAAAAAAAATAAAAAAATTGTACTGTTAGGAAATCATTGGGAGATAGTGACCATTCAATGGTGTCATTTAAAGTAAAAAGGGAAAATATAAGAACTGTGGGACAGTCAGAAAGGAAATGCTATAACAGGGCCAACTATGTGGCCATAATTAAGGAATTACAAAATTGATGCTTGAGTAAACAGATGGAAGAAAAAGATGTAAATAGTGTATGGACAGTCATTATAAATAAAATCACTTGAAGAGAGGTTTGTTCTTGTTGTAAAAAAATACAATAGGAAAGGGAGAATACCTGTTTGACTAACAAAAGGACTGGCAGCATAAATAAATAGGAAGAGGAAAGTATTTAAAAGGATAAAACTACAAATGACCCGAGGCTGTGGGAACACGATACACTCCCACCCCCATCTCAACTCCCAGAACCTTGGTGCCTCTGGCCCCTGCTCTTTTGCGATTCTTTTGTTCCCTGTCTAAAATAGACCTCTCCACCCACTGATTTAGCCCTCTTTAACTAAGGCACATCTACGCTTCTCCCTCCCTCAGGTGGCAGCCCCAAACTTGGGCACACCTGTAGACAAAAGCCGCAGCAAGGAAGCGAGAAGGCTGCACCCTCTCCCACCGACTCTGCCCACACCAGCATCCCAGAAGCAAGAACCCAGGTACACGGCCTCCACTGACTTCTCACTCCACTGGGTTTGGTTTCTCCACCTGGTGCTCTGATTGGACATCAGAGATAGCGCTAAGCCACTGATTGGCCAGCTACCAAGCCCTGCTTGACTGCTGTTTCAGACTGCCGCTGGCTCTCTGCAGTCACAGTAATTGCAACTTTAACTTTTTAAACATATATTTTCTCATGCCCGCCCTGACTCCAGCCTCTATTAAATACTCACTAGCTCCACCTCCTCCTCCTACCCCTAGCTCCCTCCTACAATTGGGCCCCTGTTCAACCATGGATCCTTAAAGTGGTACAGCCACCCTCTCAATCCACCACCTCCAGCTATTGCTAACGGTTCTTTCCACGCTAGCTGAATCACCCCTAAAATGGGCTTGGCCCTATTTCTGTTCTCTTTAACCTATCTTGTCACTGTTAGCCCTTGTCACTGACTTGGACCCCTGCCCCCTCTACCAGAATCATACCTAGAAACCACTGGTTAGTTAACAATGACCAAGGTAACTGCCCCATTAGTTAACAAACCAAATTCCCCTATTCCACCAACAAGCCAGGGGCCACCCACAGACACCCCTAACTATGGCAACCTAACAATCATGTCCCCAGTAATAACACTGTTGTCAGCTTCCCAGCTCTTGACTGGTAAAATTGGAAGGTGAAAGATCCAAACAACAATAAGCATAAGCCTCTCAGTCAGGAAGGTGATGTTCATGCTACTGCTCTTATCTGGAAACTTACATGCCAACCCAGGACCCTCATCTGTTCCAGGCTTTGGGGATTGTAAGGTCAAAGGCCCGAGAATAGCAGCAATGAATATGTGCAGTAGTATTGCCAAATTTGAACAGCTAAAGGCATGGATGTCCCACCACAACCCTGATATTCTCTGCCTCACTGAGACCTGGTTGTCAAGCAAGATAAAAGCTTAAGAAATAACTCTAGATGGGTACCAAGCCTTCAGGATTGATAGAAAGGGGAAGAAAGGAGGCAGATGTTTCCTTTATGCCAGGGATACTCTACACTACTTTGTCCTCCCAATCACTGATATGGCAGATGACTATGAGTTATTAGCAGTGAAAGCACAGGTTGGACAGAATGACAAGACTATAATCATTGCTTCAGTTTATCTTCCTCCCAAAAAAGCCAGAGAGGACTTCCCCAAAGTCCTGGAAGCAATGGTCTCTCTCCCTAAGGGATGCAAACTCGTCATCGCAGGTGATTTTAATATTAATGAGTCTGGCATTGAATCAACCCCCATCAAGGACAGGGTTGCCAGTTCCAACCTAATCCAATTGGTTACCAGTCCCACCAGATGGAATCACAAGTCAGGCAATGACACCCTACTTGACTGGATTCTCTCAAACTCAAAATCAAAGATCTGTGAAGTCAAGGTGCTACCTGACACCTTAAGTGATCACTCTCCTGTCACCTTCTTGTCCTACAAATTCAGTAAATTCCCTCCCATCCTAATAGAAAGCAGGGTCCTGAGGAAAGGCAAACTCGGGCCACTCATCTCAGCCCTCTCAGCACACAACTGGTCCCCTATTGACCTGGCACCAAACCTCAACCAAGCCCTTCGATACTTTACAGATGGATTCAATAGCATATGTGACCTATTTGCCCCCCTGAAGAAAGGAAAGTCCAGGGGGTTAAGAATGGCTCTGGATCATGGGGGAACTCCTAACTAAGATGCAAGAAAGGGACAGCCTCTGGTCAAAAGCCAGGTCCTCCTGCAGCTCACATGATTACCAGTGCTATAGAGCCCAAGAAACCACTGCACCAACCTCATCCAGCAGGCTAAAGCCAGCGTCTATAAGGAACAACTCAGCAACACATGGGGTGATGGTAAGAGGTTCTGGGAGAATGTCAAAAGCCTCCTTGAGCAGAATAATAAACAGCACCCACAACTTCTCAACATCAATAACTCCCCCATAACTGACCCACTCCTCATCGCGGAATCATTCAATGTGACCTTCTCTGACCTCACCTCGGTACTACCTCCCTAACTACCTGCTCCCATCTGATGATCAACCCAGCTGCAAGACATGTACGAGCCCCCAACCAAACTTCTACTTTAAGACAGTGACCATAAAGGAGACCCTAAAACACATAAACAAAAGTGCTAGGCAGGACCAGAATGGGCAGTGATAGGGTAGACATGAAACTCCTATCCCTCACACTTGACGCTATAATTGTGCCAATAACAAAACTGTTTAATAAGTCTCTGACACTTGCTAAATTCCCCAGAATCTGGAAACAAGCCCTAGTGATACCTATGTACAAGAACAGAGACAGGATGTGTGAATCTAACTACAGACCAATCTCCATCCTCTCCCCCTTATTCAAGGCACTGGAAAAGATTGAGGTGGAGCAACTCACTGAATACCTCAGCAAATATCAACTACTGTGCCCGAACTAGCATGGTTTCAGGCAGAATCATAGCACTACTACTGCCATGGTTGAGTACACAGATTACGCACACAAAGCACTGGATGAAGGTAAAATAGTGAGGTCAGTTTTTATTGATCTCACCAAAGCCTTCCACACTGTTAACCACTCCTCACTCCTGGCACAGCTACAGAACCTGGGGGTGGTGGAAAATACTGCCACCTGGTTCAAGGACTACCTAACCCACAGAACCCAATGTGTCAAAGTTGGACAAACCATGTCTGACTCTAGAGAAGTGTCACTGGGGGTCCCCAAGGGTCCATTCTGGGGCCCCTACTCTTTAGCCTTTTCCTGAACAACCTCCCTAAAGCATGTGACACCACGCTTATCTTTTATGCTGATGATGCGGTACTCATAAACAGCAACTCACACTATGGCACTCTCCAAACTGAACTACAGCACTCTTTCCACTATCTAGAGGACTGTTTCTACAAGCAGAAACTACTGCTAAATTACAAAAAGACCAAGACCATGCTAATATCCAGTTCCCACTATAAAAAGAAACTCTCCCCCATCATTTCCAACAAAGTCAGTGCACCGCTGGAACAAGTGAACACATTCAAGCACCTAGGGGTCACCCTTGATGACACCCTCTCCTTCACCAAACACATTGACTCGGTAGTGAAGATGGTTAACTCTAAGCTGGGTGTCCTCTACAGGCATAGGAATTATCTCACTCCTGAGGTACTCTGCCTCTCAGTCTCCAGCTCCATCCTATCATCCAACGATTATGGACTGGTTGTCTATGGTGTGGCCATGGATATGGCACTCAAGAGAACTCATACTGCCCTCAATAAAGCCTGAAGGCTCACCTTGGCTGCTGACCAACTTTCACACACCTGCTTTCTATACAAACTGACAAAGTGGTTGCCACTGGGGAGCAGGATCAAGTTCCAAACCTGCTTCCTCAGTAAGAAGGCACTTATGGAGAAAACACCCCCCCCCATGTACATAGCATCTTATCCCCGGCTATCTCTATATATGATACCCAAGGTAGTACGCAAGGAGCTATATCCATACCATTTTGCTGAACTGCTCTTGGACAATGTGCCTTCACCTATAGGGCCCCCCATGGCTGAATAAAGTCCTTGGGCCTCTATGTACATCCACAAAATTCTCTCACTTCAAAATGGGTCTGAGGCAACACCTTAATTCAAGCTCAAAATGTAACTGCTTCTGACCAGTCCCCTCATTTGCCTACCTAGCCTCCCATCTGGTTGCCTGTTACACCCCCCTTCCCTGCAAAGTGAGAGACTTCTCCCAGTAGGAGTGACTCTTCTCCCCACCCCTCAAGCCCTACAGTGGCCTCCTTCTCCCTCCACTTATCCCTTCTGCCCTTGCCTTTACTCTCCCCTATCCCCTATCCCATCCCCATCCCACCCCCTCCTGCACTCCCACTTCCCCATTTGACAAAGCCTCTCAGGAGACTGCTCAACCCTCTCCTTACTTACCCCTGTGATGGTATCCTCCCCCTCCTCTCTTCTCCCTTCCCTGAAGTGCTACCACACCTCTCAAATCCTTACCTATACTGATGCTGTACTAAGCCATGGTACTAGTAATGACTCTGTAACACTGTAACCTATTGTAAGCTATGTACCTAGTCTGTCCATATGATGTTAATTGTGTCTAATGTCAGTTAACCTGATGTAGAACCTTTGTAAAAGAACCTGTGCTCAAAGGTACATTCTGAATTCCTAAATAAATAAAATAAATATAGGATAATGACTAAGATCAGTAAAAAAGAGATCAGGGATGCTAAAAGAGGGAAGAGATTAGGTATAGCATAGATATCTAAGACTAATACTACAGCATTCTGGAATTACATGAAGTCTAAAAAATGTGGGGACAGAATGGTAGGACCACTAGTAGAGAATGGGACAAAGTCTGAGGATGAGAGGGATGTAGCAGAAATCCTTAATACATTTTTTGATCCATATTTCAGGTTACATAGTTATCCAAGGTGGCCATTCAATATATTGGTAATACTATTAGAACAGAGAAAGAAGTTTTGTAGCTGTTACAAGACATAAGCTTGAATCAGGCTCAGGGTCTTGACAGTTTGCACCCCAGGGTACTAAAGGAACTCAGAACTGTTTTGGCTGACCCATTGACCATATTATTTCATATATTCTTGGAGTAGGGGTAAGCCCCATTAGATTGGAAAATAACTTTTGTCACACCCATTTTTAAAAAGGGGAAAAAGTGTTAAAACTAACTACAGACCAGTTAGTTTGACATCAGTGGTAGGGAAACTATTTGAAAAAGCTTGAGAGACAGAATTAACACATTTATGGATGATAATAATATTAGGGATGCTACACAGCATGGCTTTAGGCAAGAAAGGTTGTGTCTAACGATTATGCTAAACTTTTTTGTAAAGTCAGTGAAGTGCTTGACCAGGGTAAGCCAGTGGAAGCTGAGTTCCTGGATCTCAGTAAAACTTTTGCTAAAGTTCCACATGCTGAGCTGATACAAAAATAATAAGTTATGGATTTAACCCAAGGCTAGTAATGTGGATAAAATTGTGGCCTGAAAATAGAGAACAAACAGAATCAATGGTTATTAATCATCAGAAATCAGAGTGACTAATGGAGTTCCACAGGGTCTGTTCTGAGACCATCTCTGTTCAACATATATATACAGGACATGCAAACAGATAAAGAGACATGGCTAGCCAAGTTTGCAGATGATGCTAAACTGGGCTACATTGTGGATATAGAGCATGGTAATATAAAGTTACCGGTTGATCTGAATAGATTATATGCCTAATCAGTAACAAATAAAATTACCTTTAACCTTGACAAATGTGTGGTGATGCATTTTGGGACAAACAATAGGCAGGCTGAATATTACATGGGTGGTATAGAACTAAGAACTTCAGTGTGTGAGAAAAATCTGGGAATTTTAATAGATAACAAGTTAAAATTCTCCAAACGTTGTGACAAAGTTAAGTGGGCAATTCTGGAACCCATTAAATAAAACAAATATACAAAATTTAGAAAGGGTACAGTGGAAAACTACAAAGATCATAAAAGGAATGAACAGATTTGGTTATGAGCAAAGGTTGAATGAATTAGGCCTATATAAACTGGAGATGAGGAGACTAAGAGGTGACATGATAGTGTTTTTTAAATCCATTACTAACAATGAGTTGAGATCAAATCTAAATACTGAATTTATATACTGTAACAAAATAAGGAGTCAGAAAGTACAGTTAAAGGGTAGGCAATTTAGAACAGAAAGGAAGAGAGCATGGTTTTCACAGAGAGTGGTGAGAATATGGAATGGCTTACCCATGGAAGTGGTGGAATTTAAAACTGTCAATAGTTTTAAATTTGGACTAGACAAATATCTACAAAAAATGAGCATAAGCAGTTATTCTTTGTGATATATGTCAGACAGGCTAGATGAGCTTCTATGTCTGCTCTTGTCTGATCATTCCTATGTTCTTAACATAATATAAATAAAACTCTGTTAGCCATACTACAGTTACTGCACCAGGATCCAAAAGCCTTTGTTTGGGTACACAAAGATGGAAGTATAACAATGCCTTTCAATGTAGCTTTGGGAGTAAAGCAAGGATGCCTGTGGACTCCATCACTGTTCAGTGTCTATATTGACAAGCTGTTCTATGCTTCATAGAAAATTTATACTTTTCTTCTATCAATTGACAGTTTCCCGATAAAGATACATTTATCCGTGGATGACATAGTGGTTTGGTCAGAAACACCTCTTGGCCTTAAACATGCACTGAATATTGTTATGGATGCCCTTAATCTACTTGAACTCCAATGTAATGTTGAGAAAACAAAAATGATTACATTTGGTAATTTGTCAGTAACAATGGATTATTACACTATTAAGAAATGTTCATTTCAAGAAATCTCTACATTTTACTATTTAGGCATATGGTTTGATAAAAACCCAAGTTGGAAAACTCATATAAATAAAATGAAAAGCAACACCTTGAAATCATCCCTGGCACTTAACAAATTTGCAAATATCTTTGCAAGTAATTCTTTTACAGCTTTAAAATGCTGTTTTGAAGCAAAAATAAATTATCAAATCTTATGCGGGGGATGAGATCTAGGGTGTAAATTATAAAAAAAGATATATCTGAGCTTGATGTAGTCAAAAATACTTCCTTGAGCAAAATTCTTGGATGTTCCAAATTAACTTCAAGTGTAGTGGTACAGGTAGAAGCAGGTTCTTTAGCAATGAAAAAGAAAATATTAATTAGAGCTCCCATGAAGGTATTTCTGACTCAGGCATCTCTGTATAAAACAAACAACATGTTTGGGATTAATTAGAGCTGTCAATTATTGGACAAAAATTGTGGATATGCCTCTGTCTAGACTTCCATGCTGGACGGATGCTGCCAAATCTTATAACTGCAATAAATGGGTTGGAAAATTATACTGTTTCAGAGACTTGGTCTAGAACCTATGCTTACGTTAGATTCAAGGGCTATAGTTACACAGTTAAACAAAGTGCCACAGATCATGCTAAGCAACTTGATCTGGGTAAAATTCATGCCTGTTGGGCACATCCATTGTATAGATCTAATAAAATAGTCAGTACAGAAATGTACTGTACCTCATATTCTGTGAAAATGCATGGCATAGAAAAGCTATTACTAAATTCTGAATAGAGTTATTAGGCAATGTTCAGAAATGGTACATTGGCTAGAGCCTTCAAATGCCATGTAAGTACAGCATAGATATATTAGTCTCTGTTACTCATATTCTGTTGGAGTGTCTCATCTTCGATAAGGAAAGAAAATGCTGGACTGCTCCTTTTGATCCAAAATGAAAGGGAGAAATAAGAGGGAAATTGCCCCAAAATGGTATTTTCAGAGCTAAATGATCAAGTATTTGCTTTAGGGAGTGCTGTAACAATTTCACTTAAATTTCTAAACTTGTAATGATGTATCATTGCTGTTTGTGCAATATTTATAATATACTGATGATGCACTGAATTAATTCTGCTGTAACAAATTGTATTAGAGAGTGTCTCTTCCTGGAAGAATCACATTTACTCTAATAAATATTTTTATAAATAGGATTATGATACAGCTTTGGTACTGTCTTTCATTTTTTTAAGTGATACTATATAAATGATATGTGATGTTGTGAGCTTTTTATTTTTTTTGAATGTATGCAACACACTTTTTTATATGCATACTTAATGAAGATTATCTTGACCTTGATAGAGAAAGGGAAGGACTGAGGGACAGAGGGATGGAGGGAGATGATGAGGGTAGAAATTAAGAGTAAGGAGATTAAATGACTTGCTCAAGGTCACAAAGCTGGTAATTGGCAATAGTGGGATTCAAACCAGAGCTCCACGTTACTAGTACTGTACTCTAACTGCTAGTCTACACTGCCTCCCTGTACTTTACAACAGGTATTCTATTTATGTTTTCTTTTGTAAACTTTCCTTTATTTATTCTCCATTAAATGTATAGTTTACAATACATCTAAGCATTTGCACCTTCAGTGTTTCACTTCCAGTTTTTAGGACTGCAGTGGGTGGAGCCCCACAGATCCCTTGCTTTGAGAAAAGGGCTCCACATTCCTCACATTCTTTGTGAACAGCATGATAAGGTGCCCCATAGTCACCTCCACATCCATGGAGGTGGAGCACTCCGCTCGCACTGCACTACTTTTTCCTAAAAAACTTGGTAGTCATGCATGCACCATAGAGTTTGGTGGCCATCTTACACACAGCAGAGTGTGCCATGACTACCTTGTCTTTTTTCTTCAAAATTATAGATATTCCCACCACCTGACCTTCCCTCTCAGCATCCACCCTCCCACCCCCCAACAAACATAAGAGTGATACTGGGGGTGCCTAATCCCCCAGTATCATGATCAGGATGCCCCCAATGTTTTTGCAACCCTCCCACTACCGCACATGTGTGTTTATTTTGCTTATTTTTTTATATATATCTATATATATAATATCTATCTATCTATCTATATACATATATAGACATCCCCCACTTAGCCCTCCCTCCCTCTCAGCACCCCCGAACCATACCAGTGACACTGGGGGTGCCCAGTCCCCCAGTGTCATGATGAGGAATCCTCTATAATGTGTTTTTCTTTTGTTTTACAAGCCTGCAAAAAAAATCCATGGATGTCTTTTGTGGCTGTAACTGACCCACACCTGACCCTCCCATTCAGCATCCACCACCCACCCACCCACCCCAAGACCATACTTACCCATCAGGGGTCCAACACCATAATTCTCTCTGGATAACATACACATCTTCTCTCTTCAAAGCTGGACAGCAAACTAAAGAAACAGGTATGGGTTTTAATGTATTTCAATGGGGGTTTGAACTTAGTGCCATAACTTGGGCATTTTTGCACATTGTTGGCCCAAATCTTCAACATGCATTCTTTGGGACCCTACCTCATGTACAATTACACTGTCATTGGGCAGATCTGTCCCAAAAGGTGGTTTCAAGGTCCTTGCATGAAATCACCTTTCTGGCAGGAGTTGGAAATTTTCTTTGCCCTTGTTTGTGAGGGTATCACATTTGAACAGTGACGGTAATACCATGATGACCATTACAGTGACAAAATCAGCAGTTTGCTGCAATGGTCCCCAGTATTCCTGACACTGTTGTCTCTGGGGATATCTCCCTCTCCATGAATAAACCCTAATTCAGAGTTAATTATCTAGAGTACAGAAGGTTTGTGGGACAGAGCCCCTCCCACATAGGGGGTGTGGGGAGAAAAGCCCCCCTGCAAAAAACACTTGCTTTCCCAGATGGCACAATGCTGACTATTGGCATTGTGTCATCACTGCAATGCCATTCAACACAATTTGTGTTGCTGCAGCATGGTGGAACCATTCATGAGGTAGGGTCATAAGAAGACTATGCTGAAAATTTGTAGTAATAAAATAATAAAAAAAAAGTTATAAGCCTACACTGAATTTTGCAAATGCAGCCTTGTAACTTTGGTATTTCTCAATATGTTTCACCTAAATTCACAACATAGCTATATTTTATAGCACCTCATGAGTGTGACAGCTGTCATTTTTCAAATCCTGGCTAAAATGTGTTTTACATCCTGAAAGGTAATTTCACAGTCCCTGCGTGAAACCATATTTTGGGCAGGAGTTGAAAAATGTCTCTGCCCTTGTTCATGAGATGGGGTCATAGGAAGGCTACGTTGAAAATTTGGTGTAAAAATATTAAAAAAAAATAAAGTTATAAGCCTACATTTAAGTTTGCTAATGCAGGCTTGCAACTTTTCTTAACCCAAATTTATGGCATAGCCATATCTTTACAGCACCTCATGAATGTGACAGCTATCACTTTCCAAATTCTGACCATTTTTTTTACATCCCCAAAATAATTTTGTGGTACCTACATGAAATCACCTCTCGGATACGAGTTGAACATTTTCTCTCACCTTATTCTTGAGGTGGGTCATAAGAAGACTATGTTTTAAATTTGGTGCAAAGCTGTTAAAACAAAGTTATGAGGCTTTGCTGAATTTTGCAAATACTAGCTCATAACTTTGGTAATATTCAATATTTTTACCCTAACTTTTCAACACAGTCATTTCTTTAAAACACCTCATGAATGTGACAGCTATCATTTTTTAACTCCTGCCCAAAATGTGTTTCTGCATCCTGAAAGTTGATTTTGCAGTCCCTGTGCAAAATCACCTTCAACCCAGGAGTTGCACATTTTCTCTGCCCTTCTTCGTGAGGCAGGGTCATAACAAAGCTATGTTGAAAATTTTGTGTATGAGAATGAGAGGGTAAGGACAGAAGAAAATAAGAGAGAAATCATGGCAGATTAAGGAGAGGAACAAGAATAAATAATAGTCTTGTTTTAGAATACTCAAAAGAGTCTGATATGATGATAGAAACAGAATATATGCTAAGAAGTGAAGAGGGAAGTATAATAAATCTAGAAAGTAATCAGTATTATGTCTTGGATGAAACACAAGAAGAAAACTGACTTCAAGTAGAGAAACTGGGGCAGTTAGACAGAAATATTAGGATCCTCAGCTGGAATATAGCTGGGTTAGATGGGAAAATGAAAGATACCAGTGTTATTAATTTGTTATCACATTACCAGCTGATTACACTACAAGAAACATGGTCTTCCAATGTAGAAAGCTGTTATGTAGAAGGATATCAAAGCTGGAGTATTCCAACAAAAAAAAAATAAAAAGATGAGCAAATTTGGAAGAGCATCTGAGGGGATATCAATACTTTTGAAAACATGCCCAGGTTTGACTGCAAGATGTATCTGGAAACATGACAAGTTCTATATTCTTGCAATAGAACTATTATATGAAAATAGTGTAATCTGTATATTGGTCAATGTATATTTTCCTCCAGACAACACAGAAAGTCCAATATTAGGATGTATGAAGGCTTCTGAAAATATAGTTTAAAATTTGCAAATACTCTATCCAGAAAAAAAAATGTTAATTGGCAGTAATTGTAATGCCAACATTGGAGGGAAACTTGAAAATTACAGCAATAATTGGAATTTGGATGATATCTTCAATATCCCTCTAAGAGTATCATCAGATATGAAATTGAATAAACAAGGAGAATATTTATTAGACATAATGAATAAACAGAACCTTCGAGTCCTAAATGGAAGATGCTATGGTGATAGAAGAGAAAATTCTACATATGTGTATATGAAGGGAAGCAGTGTATTGGCCTATTTAATGGTTGATGTATATTCATATAAACATGTAATGAAATTTGAAGTGGTCAACAATTGGGACAGTGGTCATCATCCACTGATGATAAAATTGAGTACAAGTTTAGGTGTATTTTCTGAAAATGAGAACAAAAAGTAGTATACAGAAAATTATATGATGATTAAGGAAGCAAAAAAATGAAGTGGGCAGAAATGGATCCAGTGTATGTAAGAAATATACTTAGGTTCGAGAAAATCAAAAATCAAAAAGGAAAAGTTATGAAAGAACTTAATGTAAATTTAAATCAAATAGATGACAAGAGGAAAACAAGTTTATTGTTTAAAGAGTCTCAACAGAGCAAGAAATTGTAAAGGAAGTAGATAACAGACAGGAGAAAAAGAAGTGCATAAATAAAAATATGGCAAAAAGGTTTGATAGAGAATGTATAGAGAAAAGAAAGGTTATATGGAAGACAGAAAAGAAAATAACGAAGTATAATAATGTGAAAGATAGAAAAACAATAAGATATTTAAGACAGGAATATTGAGACATGTTACTATTAAAGAAGAAAATCGTAACAATAAACTGTGGAGTCTATTACAGTCAGCCATAGAACAGAAGGACAACTTTGCTTTTTGGAGTCTAGTGGCTCAGGGAACAGATAAAAACAGTTATAATGTAATAGCAGTAATTCCAGCTGGGGAGTGGCAATTTTTCTATCAAGAGATATTTAATAAATCTAAAAGTAATAATATGAGAAGTCTGGAAATAAAACAAACCAGTGGGCACTTTGAAAACTGGGTACAAATTACAGAAGAGGAAGTAAAAATGGCAATCTTAGCACAAAAAAGAAATAAAGCAGCAGAAATCAATGAACTTGGTGCAGAACTATATCAAGCACACTCTGAATGGTTGGTGGACTTGTTGTTAGTTGTTTTTTAAAATATTGTAAAATACAAAGAGATTCCAGAAAAATTGGAGGGTGGGAGTAATAGTCCACTACATAAAAAAAATTAGTGTTACTACCCTATTACACTGTTAAAAATAAGTCTAAAGCTTTTCTCAAGACATAATACTTAACAGAATGCAACTCTGGATTGAGGAAAATAAAACAATTTCCAGATATCAAGCAGGTTGTCAAAAGGGCAGATCAATAATTGATTAAATATTTACATTGAAATATACTGTTGATAAATATACTCATATTAAGAACGGAAAAATAAATGCTGCCTTTGTAGACATAAAATCTGCTTCTGATTCTGTGAAAAGGAAAAGTCCATGGCAAATTCTGGAAAAAAGGGCATGGAAAGAAATTAATTAGAAATCATACAATTATTACATAAAAATACCAAGTTGGTTGTTAGGTATGGGAAAGATGGAGCAATGACAGATGAGATTGATGCAAATGTTGGTGTAAAGTGGGGTAGTTTGCTTACCCCAAGTCTCTTTAACATTTATATAGAAGAGATTGTGGATGGATTAGAGAAAATAGATACTTTTCCAGCAAGAATAAATGGAATCCCAATAAGGGTATTACTTTATGCAGATGACACAGGTTTACTCCTGCAAACCCCATTAGGTTTACAGAGACACTGTCAACCGCCTTAGGTCTCAAAGTGTCCCTAGTTTAATAGATCTCAAAGTGTCCCTAGTTTAAAAAACACATTTTATGATTGCCAACATTCTGTAAAGATTGCTGATGTAGCTGGTAGTTTGATTCTGACTCTTTTTTTTATTTAAAAAAGTGAAAAACAGACTGCCCACCATACTGGTGTTACCACACAAACACAGGTTTGTTTACATTCCTTGATCAGCTCCAGCTGCATCTTTCCTGGACTTGGGAAAATCCACAACACAGTCTAGACCCTAATGATGCAGTTGGAGGAGAGGAGGCTACTGCCTCATGAGAGACTACACTGTTTGGGTGTGCTTCTAATGCTCCAGAAATATTTAGTAAAAACAGATCCAGAATTGTAAACAAAACACGGTTGTTTATAAATATACATTAGCATGCATTTCAGTTCTATTAAACAAGGAGACAGACAAAACAAACAGCAACATCAATGGATTTTAGAGAAGGTAAGCAATCATAAAATGCAGGTTTTTAACTAGAAATAATATGATGAAAAACAGGTTGACAATGTCCCTTTAAAGAGAGCTATGATAGAAACTATGGAGGTTATGAAATCCCTTGGGATGGAACTTAACTTGGAAAAAACAAAAAGGGAGTTTGGAGAAAGAAAACAGTGCAATAATGTATGGGAAATAAAAGGAGAAAAGATACAGGTAGTACATGATTTCCAATATCTTGGAGTTGTTTTAATAAAAACTCAAGTTGGAAAAAACAAATACAGAAGATGAATCAAAATGCAACTAAAACCCTGAATGGCATTACTCACTTTGCACATGTAATGGCCAAAAACTCATATTTGGCACAGTACTGATGTTTAATGGTGAAAGTGCACTCACAACTAATGTATGGGGCAGAAGCCTGGGGTTGTTTTGTAACCTCAAGGAGGTAGAGGTAATACAAAACCAATACCTAAAAAGGGGTTTGGGAGTTTAACAAATTACATCTAATGCAGCAGTACGAGTTGAAACTGGTACTATCTCAATATACACTGCAATAATGAAAACATGTATCTTGTAAGGGTAGAAAATTAGAACAATGTCAACAGATAGCATAACATATAATTGTTGGGCAGAAATAGTACAAAAACAGGAATATACCAACTTAATGTGGTTCAGAAAATATAAATAATGAATTGAATAAGTATGTCCTTCAAAATAATGCCATTTGAATGTGGCATTAAATCCAAACATTTTTGCCTCAGAAGCAATACAAAGATTATATGATAATGTAATGCAGAAAGACATAGAAACTATAAAAACTGCAAGGAATTGTGAAAATCTGAAGTACATTAAAAAGTCTTTTAAAAGTGAAAAATATTTATTTACCTGCGAAAATGAAAAACATAGGAAAGCATTAACCTGCTCACGAGTTGGTCAACATGCACAGTGGGGAAGGGTAGAATACACTGGAAATGTAGTACAAATATGTACTGGGTGTAATAATGCCCTAATGAACATAACACATTTAATTCTGGAATGCCCTGCTTTACAGAAGGAAAGGCAAGATGTTATTTACAGTGTATATAGATGGAATTTTACATAAAGGTTTTTAAAAATATGTAGTATGTGATAAATTATATATTTTATACATACACAGAATCAATAAACTTAACTTGAACTTGAACTAGAAATTGGTGTATGAGGCAGGGTCATAACAAAGCTATATTGAAAAATTGGTGTAAAACTATCAAAAAGCAAATTTTCAATATTTTTACCCCAGATTCCTCAGCTGCAGCCCTATTGGCTCTGGCCAGAGTTTGTTAATATATGATCTGACTTGATTAAGATATTTATGACTTCCTGCCTTAAAAACCTAATCAACATATAGCACTATATCAACATCCTCATTCAGCTGCCCATGGCTACTATGATTTAACAATCACGGGGTTTACATTTGTTGGTTAGGCTGAGATTATTGTTGTAGGCTCCGTTCTCCACTATTGCCATAAGCTGATTACTATTATCCACTTGTGGACCTACTATTTATAGGAATAAAGACCCTGTAACTATGAACCTCTATCCTGTTATAAATCCATTACTCCTTATTTTATCCAAAGGTACGCTTTCTATGACACTGTCAACTTTTCCTATCATTTCTAACATTGAATTAACTAATAAATGCCTAAGTAGCACTTTGACCTGTAACCTATATATGGTATTTAATTAAAAAGTTTGAACGACAAGAACTAATTGTTGCTTTTTTCCTTTTCTTTTCCTGTCTGTTTTTTACTCAGTTGGACCATTTTTTCAAACTTTGTATTTATTACATTTTCTTAAATGTACAGTACAACCAGGGTAATGGTTAATCATGTAGCTCTCAATTAGTATTAATCTTAAAGTATACAATATTTAGCTTAGTACAAACAGTGTGAATATTGAGGAGGACAGGTACAGTATATTGCTATGCTTTAAAAAAAAAACTTTAATAAGGGAATATATCCCAGCTGAGATTGCCTTCCGCTTCCAGATGGCATGTGCCTGATGCAGCTGATTGAACCTCTGAAGTAAGCATCAGATTAAGAAGAGCTCCTCAGTACTGGATACCAATACCTATTGTACCTCAGGGAATATCCTCAATTGCCATAAGACAAGTAAGCAATAAGACACAACGGGGTATTGGTTGTTATAGAGGGGTTGTGGGATAATAGATGGACCAGACACTGAACTTCAAGTTCAACACACAATCTCTATGTGATGTTTATTCAAAATGCAGGTGATAACCTTTCAGCAATGGCATATCCCTTATTCAGTACATCAGTTTGTAGCAACAGTGTCCACAAGTCATTCCTCTACACTTAACCAGCACCTACTGACTCACTTGATCTAAACTTTTCAGTGAAAACCCTTCATGTCTAAGGTTGCCTTGTTTGCTTGAGTGGTGGGGGCTCAGATAAAAAAAAAACCAAAAAACAAGCTAAAGATAAAGAACCTCAATGTAAAAGCACTGAAGCAAGTGTTACCCCAAAGGGCATTGACAATAAGCCAAGTTTCAAAGAAACACATCACACATACTTCCATAATGCAAAGCATTATGGGATATATGCACATCACCATGACATTTCAGACTTGTTTAGTTTACAGCAATTTACATGCATTTTAAATAGCACAACTAACTTAATTTTTATCATACAGTCCTCTAGTAACTTTTTACTTTTATCAAAAACACCTAGTGCCATGGTATTTTTAACATTTACATGTTTTATACACATAGGGGGCTGGATATTCAGATTGTGCCTGGCAATGGTGCAAGCATGGGCATAGTGCATCTGGGATGCACTGGGGCCAGGACCAGGTGATATTCAATGGTGATATGCCATGACGCAGCACCATTGAATATGGTATGGACTGTGCACAGCGCAAGCTACAGATAGGGAGCACAGAGATGCACCAGTGCAAATACAGTTGAGTTGGGTGCAACACCTGCAATATTCAGAAGAGGGCATGCAAATGGAGCCATAACATATGCATAGTGCAAATGGGGCCATTAGCATGTCATTATGGCCCCATTTGCATGTATTGTGCAGGTCAGCCCAATGACTTGCACCTGGTGCCCTGCGTAGCTGCTTGCAGCAGGTATCTTCCCTGGTGGGCTAGTGCAACCCCCCTCCCGTATGCCCGTTTGTGGGCTTATGTAACAAAAGGTATACCCTGGTGGTCTAGTGGTCCCCCCCTCAGCATACTCGATCGCAGGCATCAGTGAATTAAACACCTACCTGTTGGACTAGTGGTCCCCCTGTCATGCCCGATTGCAGGCATCAGTGAATTAAAATCCCACCTGATGGTCTAGTGGTCCCCCCCATCATGACCGATCACGGGATCAGTAAAGAAATCCCATTATCTGGTGGTACAGTGGTCCCCCCTCCCACCCTCAGAGGACCCCGGCCACCCAGCTCCCCAGTCATTGGCAGGCGGCAGCACCCACCTGCATACCACCCGGCCACACTGCCAAATGACAGCGTACAGTATGTGCTGTATGACTGTTGGTTCACAGTGTGGACCAATGGGCCTGCAGACCATACTGTACTACACAAACATGCATATGTGAATAAACTCATGCCTGTGTAGTACAGTATGGTCTGCAGGCCTATTGGTCCACACTGTGGACCAATAGGCATACAGCACATACTGTACGCTGTCATTTGGTGGTTGGCTGCTGGTATGCGGGAGGGATGCTGCCGCTTTGCGATGACTGGGGGGAGCTGGGTGGCCTGGGGTCTTCTGAGGGTGGGAGGGGGGACCACTGTGCATTGCTTTATAAGTCAAAAATAAGTCACCTCTCAATCGCCTATAGTTCATTGAAAATAAACCTAGGTTTTGTAATCTATCCGAATAAGCTTGATCCCTTTCATTTCTGATCTTTTTTGTGAATTTTCTTTGTATACTCTCAATTGATCTTTGGCCCTCTATAGTTTGAGGTGCCCAGAAGGGGACACAGTACTCCATGTTTGGTCTGATAAGACTGGTGTACAATGGTCTCATGACCTCGGGTTCCCTGCTTTTGATGTTTCTTAGTATGCAGCCCATCAGACTATTACATTTGTTGACTGTATTCCTAGTATGTTCTTTAAATGTTAATTTTGGTGAAACCCATATTCCCAGATCTTTCTCACAGGCTGCTGTGCTTAGGACTGAGTTATTTAGCTTATATTGATGGCATCAATTCTTATTTCCTAAGTACATCACTTTATATTTTGTGAATTGAACTACATTTTATTCCTTTTAGCCCAGGATTCCAGTTGGTTTAGTGCTGACTGCATCTCAAGGGCCAACTGATGGTTATTTATAATCCCTCCCATTTTGCAATCATCAGCATATTTAGTAAACCATATGCAGTTTGGTGATTGCATAGAGGCCAGAACAATATTAAAAAGTGTAGGGCCCAGCGCCAAGCCCTGAGGCACACCACTTGTAATCATCTCTAAAGAAGATGTGTTACCTCTTATAGAGACACACTGAGTCCTATTATCAAGCCAGGTGATTATCCAATTTATAATACTAGGATGTATTCGCAATCTGATAAGATGTTCTACCAATATCCTATGGGACACAGTGTCAAAAGCCTTTGCATAATCTAAAAAAATCACATCGACCAGAAGGCCCATATCCAGTGCAGCGCTCACTGGTTCATAAAATTGCAGCAGATTAGTGAGGCATGACTTTCCCACAATAAACCCATGTTGTGTGCTATCCAAGAGACCATTTACTGACAAGTATGTTATTATATGCTTCTGAATCAATTTCTCCAGGAGTTTGCCTATAACAGAGGTTAAGATTATTGGTCTGTAATTCTGGACAGCATTATTACTACCACTCTTGTATATTGGGGTTATGGTTGAGGTTTTTCATTCATTCAAAATCCTACCCTCTAATAATGAAGCATTAAATAAAGCTGCTAAAGGACCTGATAATTCAGTTACTAGTTCTTTTAGTAAGATAGGTGCCATACCATCAGGGCCTGTTGCATTATTTTGTTTGATATTTGATATGACGTCAACTACATCAGTTATACTAATGACTAATGGTGTATAGTTTTCGTTGACTTCTATCTGAGGGATAGCCTCTTTGTCTTGAAACACACTGAGGAAATATTTATTCAGCTCAGCTGCTATATCTGTATAACCAGTAATAACTGGTTCATTATTAACTAATAATGGTCCACCTTCTGCTTTTTTACCCTTTAGACTGCCAACATAGTTATAAAACTATTTTTTATTATCTGAAACTAACGTGACAAGTTTAAGCTCTGTATTTTTCTTAGCTTTTGAAATAAGAAGTTTGGTTTCTTGGGCCAGTTTTATACCTGCCTTTTGTATGAGGTGTTTATTTTATATATATATATATATATATATATATAGAGTACAACTTCCTTTTTTTAATTAATACTCCTTTTTTATTGTATGGTTCCACCATGGTGGTATCGTTTTATTGTTTTCATATTTTGTCGGCTCAGGGACCCAACAGTTTATACAATGCTGGATCTTGGAATTTATCCCATTCCAAATTTGGTCAAAACCAAGGTTTTGGAATTCCTTCTGCCAATTCCAGCTCTGTGGAAACTATTTTATCTTACAGTAATCTGATCTGAAAAAATTCCTAAACTTAGATGTACCCCTTAATAGTCTGTCAAGTTGAACCTTAATGTACTCAAGAACCATACCATGATCACTATCACCTACTTGTGCAAGGAGTTTAGGTTCCTCAATACATTCATCATAATTTGTGAAAATCATATCTAATATGTTTATTCCCCTTGTCGCCTCCTTTGCCCTCTGAACTAGATCATTCTGGGTTATTATATCAAGAAAGTCATTGTCAAGTTTAATGATGCCTACCGAATTATCCCAGCCTATACCGGGGAGGTTGAAATCTCCCATAAGAATGTACTTATCACTTATCTCCATATCAGCAAATTCTGACAGGAAGCTGTTATTTTGCTCCAGATCTAAATTTGGAGCCATATACCCTAAGCCAATAACAAGAGGTTGGTGTTTAGTACGAATTGATACCCATATGAGCTTATTGTCAGTATCCTTACAATAGTTGTTAAATATCTGATTTGGATATAGGTAATTAGCACAGTACAGGGCAACTCCTCCACCTCTTTTGTTTTTCCTGTGTTTCATGATACTGGTATAACCCGGTATGTCCTTACACCATGCATTACTAGTTTGCCATGTTTCGGTAACACCGCAAATATCTATGTCTTGATCTAATAGGATTTGCTGTAATTCCCCCATTCTGTTGTTTAGGCTATGGGCATTAATTAATAGTACTGACAGGTTGGTGTCTAATGTTTTTATGTGACGTTTTTCCCCGACTGTTTGTATCCCTTTGGGAGATTGTTTCTATAGATGCTGCTGCCCCAGACATCACCCCATGCTCCTTAGTTTAAAAAACTATTAATAACTGTTTGTATTTTCTTTCCAATGAGGGTGCTACCTTTTTTAAAAAAAACATGATTTTCAGGTGTGATGTGCTGAAGCCTGGTTGCACTGGCTAGCTCGAGATGGTTGTTAAAATTTCCAAAGCTGTTTTACCAGCATGTGCAACACAGTAGTTCTGGCTCCAAGAAGCCTGCAATTTTTACTGTTTTGTTTGTACTTTACAATAGAAACATAGAAACATAGACTTTGACAGCAGATAAGGACCACTTGTCCCTCTCATTCGAGCAGGAACACTGTTTTTGTATCTTGTATCTTGTATTGCAGTTTTTCCTACTTTGTACATTTCCACTTCTCTTCAGCAATTCATTTAGTAGATGTAATTTTCTTCTTCAGTTTAAATCTCTTGGATGTTTTACCATTTGAATGACTGACTGGGTATTATTCAGTAACAAAACCACCAATAGCTTAACTTCAGTACTTCCTGTAATGACTACCACCTTCCCAGGAGGAGGCTGAGAACAGGAATCCATTTGCTATCTCTTTGTCAAGAAAAACATATAAATATATATAAATGTTATTAAAAACTCTCTTGTCACAGTTTTTTGGGGAGATTTTACATCATTTCCCTCAAGAAGAATTTAGAAAACAAATTGAGCTGGTTATTTTTTAAAGTGCTGCATTTTATTGCTGTGACTTCAAACTCACTGTAGCATGTACTGTGCGGTAACTATCAGTTTTCTTAACAAACCAATAAGATCACAGTCACCAGTCTTGTTTGTTCCATCACTGAAGGAAATGCATGCAAAGTGGGCCCTTACATTGTTCATGGAATCATGCAGTACTGAGATACTGGTATTCACAACTGCAGTCAACCAATTATATTATTTGACAGCTGAACCATGGCTTTTGATGCTAAAATTTTCCACTTCAAGTTTTGCTGTGCTAGCCAGCCTGCAAGCACAGTGGTGGCCCTACTGTTTGCAGTGTTGATGAACTGGGTTTGGGAATGATCCCAGGGAATTAGAGGGTTGGTTGTGGGGGAGGAGGACAGAGTATCTGATGGACTGCTCTACTCTTCCGGAGAGGGAGGGACACATAGTTGGGCAACATCCTGACCCCTACAGGCAGCTGGTGGCTGGTACACTGAGAGACAGTGCACAGAAGCTGGGAACAGGTGGAGCAGAGGATGTTGCCATGTTGGGGGCAGGAGCACGCCCGACACTGTATGGGTGTCTGTGCACATCCGATCTGCTAAGAGGAACCTATAAGGAAAACCTCTGTGGCTGAACAGCATGACACCAGATCTCAGCAAGCACCACTACTCCAATGTGCCTGCTGAGGACGGGGGGTGCCAGAAGCCAGATTAACATCTCTGTCCTCCTCCCTCAGGGTTCAGGGAGGAGCCCACAGTGGGGGGCAAGCAATTGTCTCCCAGATGGACGGTAAGTCCAGGGGACTGGGAAGTGAACCTGAGAGGGGTTCAGAGGGCTGTTAAGGGTACCTCATTGCCGAGAATAGGAACATGAAGAGAACTGGAAAAAAGAAAAAACATAAGATTTGCTATGCAGCTGACACTTGAACTGAGCAATAATGATACTCAGTGGCCACTGTAGTGAATCATAAAGAGATTGTTTTAGGACTCTGAAAAGTTTCACAAACCTCATTAACAGTTCCATTTTTTATGGAGTTATTTTTCACGAACATGCTGTAGTTTATCCTCCTTGGGCCTGCCCCTATGGAACAATCTCCCACCTCCACCATATGCCCTTATCTCAGCAGTAGAGTCCCAGCCAAATGCCCCCCACCTGGACCACCTCCAGCAACTCAGTACCTCCTTGAATTTAGCCTCCAAGAGTGGACATCATCATCATTACTACCACTATGGCAAGCACTGCATCCCTCTATATCTGGCTGAAGCTGCTGTAGATGGTGCATTCTAGGCATCTAAAGATGGGGGCACCGGAGAGACTCAGAACCTATGGTGGCCTTGGTATGAGAAACATAGAAACATAGAATATGATGGCAGATGAGGACCGGTTAGCCAAACTAGTCTACCCATTTTTTCTTACCTACTGTATTACTGCAGGCCCTACTTAATCTCCGGCCCTGCCCCCCGCCCGCCTTATCTCTAAGGTTCCCTTATGCCTATCCATTGCACTCTTGAACACTGCTACAGTTTCTGACCTCACCAACTCCACTATGAGGCTGTTCCAGGTATCCACCACTCTTTCTGTGAAGAAGTACTTCCTCACATCTCCCCTGAGTCTACTCCTCTTGAGCATCATACCATGACCCCTTGTTCTTGTAAAACTTTTTTTCAGAAAAATGCTTCTCTCTTGTACCTTATTTGAGATATTTGAAAGTTTTCATCATATCTCCCCATCCCTTCTTTCCTCCAGGGTGAACATATTGAGGTCCTTCAGTCTCTCCTCATACAGCTTTTTATGCAGACCCTGCACTATTTTAGTCACCTTCCTCTGGATTGCCTCCACTCTGTCTATGTCCTTCCAGAGATGAGGTCTCCAGAATTGGATACAGTACTCTAGGTGAGGTCTCCCCAATGATTTATACAGAGGTAATACCACCTCTCTCTTTCTTCTGGTGATACCCCTCCCTATGCACCCCAGAATCCCACTTGCTCTCCCAACTGCCCAGCCACACTGCCTGGCCACCTTTAAGTCATCAGATATGATTACCATAAGGTCACTTTCCTGCTTGGTGGTTGTCAATACCACTCCCCCCCATGTTGTACTCTGCCCCTAGGTTCCTGTGCCCTAAGTGTATAATTTTGCACTTTTTTGCAGTGAAGCTTTGCTGCCATACCCCTGACCACTCCTCTAACTTTCTCAGATCACTACTTATTTTTTCTGCCTCTTTTGAAGTGTCTACCCTATTGCAGATTTTAGTGTCATCTGCAAAAAGGCATACCTTCCCATTCAGCCCCTCTGCAATGTTGCTAATAAAGACATTAAAGAGGACTGGTCCCAGTAATGATCCCTGTGACACCCCGTTGGTCACCCTCCCTTCCTTGGAGTGAACTCCATTTACCACCACCCTCTGTCACCTATCCCCTAACCAAATTTTGTACCCAGTTTGCCACCTTTGGACCCACTACTATGCTGCTCAGCTTGCTTATGAGTCTCCTGTGTGGAACAGTGTTGAAGGCTTTACTGAAATCTAGGTTGGCCACATCCACCACTCTACCCTGATCGAATTCCCTGGTCACCCAGTCAAAGAAATCTGTCAGATTTCTCTGACATGACCTCTCCCTTGTGAATCCATGCTGTCTTGGATCTTGTAAGCCACTGGATTCAAGATATTCCACAATCTATTCCTTCAGTAGTGATTCCATTAATTTCCCCACCACCGAAGTCAAGCTGACTGCCTATAGTTGCCAGCCTCCTCCCTGCTACCACTTTTGTGAAGTGGGACTACATCTGCCCTCCTCCTCCAGTCTTCCAGAACCACTCCCGTCTCAAGTGCGTGGTATAACAGAACTGTCAGAGGTGCAGTCAGTACCTTCCTGAGCTCCCTCAGCATCCTTGGATGCACCCCTTCTGGCCCCAATGCCTTGTTCACTTTCAGATTTGCGAGTTCCTTCAGGACTCTTATCTTTGAAAATGGACTAGTGTCCACCTCACTTACTTTGATGCACCTGTTACTTTTCTGTGGCCTCTTGCCTTCCTCTTCCTCTGTGAACACTGAACAAAAGTATTTGCTCAGTATGTCTGTTTTTTCCTTGTCCCCTCTTCCTCCCACCCCCCAATTCCTTGTTAGCCTTACAATACCTTCCCGGTCTTCCTTTTTTCACTTATATGCCTGAAACATGTCTTATCCCCTTTTGTTACTGCTTGGGCTTTTCTCTCCTCTGTTTGCACCTTTGTGCTCCTTACTGCTTTTCCCACCTCCTTTTGTTTCTCCTGCTACACCTCTCTATTCTCCTCCCTCTGTGTCTTCTTATACCTACTGAATGCTAACTTTTTTGCCCTTATCTTCTCAGCCACCTCTCTTGAAATTCATAGTGGTCTCTTTTTTTCTCTTGCTTTGCCTCACTTGCCTGATGCAGAGGGTTGTTGCCTTTATTAAGGCCCCTTTTAGCTTCATCTGCTGTTCCTCCACTCCACCTAAGTCCTCTCCCCCTGCCAGGGCATCCCTGAGGCATTCACTCATCTTTTTAAAATTGGCCCTCCTAATGTCCAGGACCCTTACCCTTTTGTGGTTCAATTCTGTGACAGCTCTTATAGTGAGACACACTGTATGGTGAGGTCCCCAGGTAGCCTCCCACCATGATGTCTGCAACACTGTCCCCATTATTGAGTACAGATCCAGTACTGCCCCATTACAAGTGGGTTCCCTTACTAGTTGCCTGAGGAATGCCCCCTGCTGGGACTCCAGGATATCCCTGCTCCTAGCTGAAACTGCTGCTTGGAGGCTCCAATCTACATCGGTCATATTGAAGTCCCCCACCAGCAGCACCTCCCCCTTATTTGCCATCTTTTGGATGGATTCCACCAGAACCATATTCAACTCCTCCCCCCCAACCCTCAAGGATTCAAGAATGCGTGGGATAGGCACATGGGAGTTATCAAGCTAGGGCAAAAGGGGAGGACTTGTTGTAGCATCTAGGGTATCTTAGATGTTGGAAAGAGGGATAGGGCAGACTGGATGGGCCACAAAGCCCTTATCTGCCAACAACATCTGTATAGCTATGTATCCCTGTGCTGGAGGTCTGTAGATCACATCAGTGAGAATAGTGTCTCCATTCCCCATCTCTAAGGTGACCCACAGTACCTCCGCCCCCCCCCTGAATTCCCTATATATCTGTCACTTTTATGCTTTCCCTCACATAAAGCACCACTCCCCCATTCTTTCACACCCTGTCCTTCCTGAACAGAGTATAGTCTGGCATGGCTATATCCCAGTCATAGTTTTCAGTGCACCATGACTCAGTAATGGCAGCAATATCTAGGTTAGCCTCTGTCATGATGCCTCTAGGTCTGGAATTTTATTTCCCAGACTTCGAGCATTTGCACACCTGGCCTTCCAGATTTTACTACTACCTTGCTTGTCAACCCCCCTTTTTCCCTTTTGCCCTTTTTCCTTACTTCCCCTGTTCTCATTCCCATCTCCCTTCATTACTACCATTTCATTTTTCTTATTAATAGGTACTCTTGGGGAGTCCTCTCCCTTAGGGTTCTCACTACTGACTATTTCAGCCTGTGGGGAGGCCAGTTAATACCTCCCTGCTTCCATACACCAAAACCCTCAGCTAGTTTAAATGTTCACTAAAGTAACATTTAAATCATTCACTGAGGACCACGGTCCCCCTCCTGGTGGGATGCAGGCCATGTGCCCTGTACAGGCCCTTATTCAACATGCTGGATACAGATTGGTCAATACCAGCAGGAACATCTGCCAGATCTAGACACATTGTGGATTCCCTGCAGGGGGAGGGCCTCAAACAACTGGTACAACAACCCACAAGAGACAGGGCTTTTCTAAATCTAGTATTGACTAACAGGGAAGGGATCACAGATCTCCAGGTAGAAAGTCACCTGGGGGACAGTGACCATTACATGGTATGGTTCAATCTGGCCAACAAAACTAAATTGTCCCATTCCAAGGCAAAAATTTGGGACTTCAGAGGAGCTGATTTTGATAAGATGGCCAACAGAGTTAACTCATTCAGGCCTAGATATGCCTGTAGGTGGCGGCTGTAAGCATAGCCACTCAGGCCAATAACGCCTGTAGACGTACTCAGCTGACTTTCACTCAGGCCTGGAAATGTCTGAGGAAGTAAGTGGTTTTTACCTAAATATAAAACAAACCGAATTGCTTAGACTTGATTGCATAGCACTGATAGAAAGGTAATTTTGTGCTCAACAATTTTGCTACCTATACTTTGTGTCTATCATGTATACTTTAGGAGTTATATGTATTTGTTTAAGGTATGGTGTGCATGGCTGACATTTGTCTCAAGCCTCACTTAAGCACCTTGAATAAATCTGGGAAAAAAACAGTTTGGTATTTTAGCTACTATAAAATAAAAACTAAACGGATTACAATTGATTGCATAGCACTGTTAGAAAGGTAATTTACTGCTGAACAATTTTGCTGCTGATACTTTGTGTCTACCACGTATACTTTAGGAGTTATTCACATTTGTTTAAGGTATGGTGTGCATGGCTGACATTTATCTCAAGCCTTACCTAAGCACCTTAAATCTGAAAAAAACTGTATGGTATTTCAGCTAGTATAAAACAAAAAACAATTTGATTACAATTGATTGCATAGCACCATTGGAAAGGTAATGTTATGCTGAACAACTTTGCCACTTTCACTTTGTGTGTAGCACTTATGGTTCAAGTGGTATTCACATTTGTTTGTGGCATGCTGATCATGTCTTGATGTTGCTTTGAAAGGCCCAGGATGCAGTGCTAAGAGTATACAGGGCACAAGTAGTATAATTCTCAAAGATCTCCTGTGGTGTGAATGAGTTAAGCTAGCCCTGGCAAAAAGAAACACAGGTGAGGGGGTACAGGCAAAGTGGGCAAGCATTAAGGATGCAATACTTGAAGCAACATCCCATTGTGTTAGAGAGAAAAGGAAGTGCAAAAGAAGAAGGAAACCACTTTGGTTCTCAAATACAGTAGCAGAAAAGGTCAGAGCCAAAAGACTGGCCTTCAGGAAATATAAGGGAACACAGCAGGATGAAGATAGGGAGGCATACCAAACTTCCCTAAGGGAGGAAGGAAGGCAAGGCAGGCAAAGTCCCAAACTGAGGAAACACTAGCACGAACAGTAAAAGAAGGTGACAAGACTTTCTATAGATACATTAGTGAAAGGAGAAAGTCCAGAGCGGGTATTGCTAAGCTCAAAGGAGAAAAGGGGGCATGTGAGGAGGAGGACCCTGTAAAAGCATCTATCCTAAATAGATGCTTTTGCTCAGTATTTACTGAAGGTAGGGCAGGGCCCACAGCTCAGCACCATGGACACATGGGGGGGAGAGAGGTGAGCACTACTCCCTTCACAAAAGAAAGGGTCCTACAAGAACTCACTAAGCTCAGGGTGGACAAGGCAATGGGACCTGATGGCATACATCCCAGGGTACTAAAGGAGCTAAGGGTGGAACTAGCAGAGCCATTAACATAACTGTTTAGTGAGTCTCTGAGCACAGGAGAGGACCCAGAAGACTGGAGAAGGGCTCATGTGATCCCGCTCCACAAGAGTGGTAGCAGTGAGGAGGCAGGGAACTACAGACTAGTCAGTCTTACCTCAGTAGTGGGCAAGATTATGGAGGCACTCCTTAAGGAAAGGATAGTGCAACACCTGGAATCCATAGGGCACAGGATCCAAGACAGCATGGGTTTATAAAGGAAGGTCCTGTCAAACTAATCTCATAGATTTCTTTGACTGGCAACCAGAGTGGTGGACCAAGGGGAGCAATTGATGTCGCCTACCTTGACTTCAGCAAAGCTTTCAACACTGTTCTACATAGAAGATTGATAAATAAGCTGGATAGACTCAGGTGGGTCAGAAGTTGGTCAACTGGGTGGCAAACTGGTTGATGGGCAGAAAACAGAGAGTGGTGGTAAATGGTATACAGTCAGAAGAGATGCAAGTCACAAGTGGGTACCTCAGGGATCAGTCTGGGGCCAGTCCTTTCAATATCTTCATTAGTGACATTGCAGATGGACTAGAGGGTAAGGTTTGTTTCAGAAGTGCAAGATCATGCACATAGGGAAGAGAAACCCTGAAGCCACCTATAGGCTGGGAGGGAGTTGCTAGCAGTCACAAAGGAAGAAAGAGACTTGGGCATCATCATTACCGATGACCTGAAATCATCCAAGCAGACCTCTAAGCAGTAGGTAAGGCTAGGAGGATGTTAGGTGTATCAGTAGGGTATCACAAGTCATAAGAGGGAGGAATAACCTCTTTACAAGACACTGGTTAGGCTCTCATCTGGAGTACTGCATGCAGTACTGGAGGCCATACCTTCACAAGGACATTAACCAAATTGAGGCTGTCCAGAGAAGGGCAACCAAAATGGTACAGGGACTGCATCAGAAAACATATGAGGACAGATTAACGGAGCTCAACATGCATACCCTAGAGCAAAGGAGGGAGAGAGGTGATATGATCGAAACATTCAAACACCTTAAGGGCATTAACAAGGTGAAAGAGTCTAACATGTTTCAATATAAGAAAAATACTAACATACTAAAATGCCAGCAGAATAGGCCTGACGGTCTTTCGTGTCTGCTAGTTTGGTCATCCCCCACCCTGGGAGCTGACCTTGCTGCCCCCCTCTCCCTCTCTGGCTTCTGCCTTCCCAGTCCCAGATATTCTTGCTGCACTGCTTTTTGCTTCCAGAACCCTTCCTCTGTACCTGTCCCACCCCCACTTGAACCCCTCCACCATTTCTGCCTCCACCAGCCCCCTGGTCAGCACATTCCATGGCTCCACCACCCCCTCAGTGAAGTAGCACCTCCTCCTTTCTCCCCTGAATCTCCCCCCTCCAGCTTCCACCCATGCCCTCTAGTTGCCCTCCTTCCTTCAGAGCACACTGTCTGCTGCTCCCCTATTTACCCCCTTCATGTGCCCGAAGACCTCTATCATGTCCCCCCGGTCCCTTCTGTCTTCCAATGTGTACATATTTAGCTGTTTGAGTCTCTCCCCATAGGTCCTATTCCCCAATCCCCAAATCATTTTGGTTGCCCTCCTCTTGACCCTCTCCAGGAGTTCAGTGTCCCTCTTTAAATGTGGTCTCCAAAACTGTACGCAGTACTCGAGGTGCGGCCTCACCAAGCAGTTATACAGTGGGAGTATCACTTTCCTCCTTCTGAAGGTGAGCCTCCTAGCAATGCATCCAAGCATCCTGTTGGCCTTTGCCACTGCCCTTCTACATGTCTCCGAGTTGTTCATCTTGACATCCACCACCACCCCCAGGTCCCTCTCAGCCATCGAGACTTGTAGCATTTCCCCCCCAGAGTGTACACTAGGCCTGGGTTTCTGGCCCCCAGATGCAGTACCTTGCATTTTCCTGCATTGAACCTCAGCTTCCACTTTCTAGACCACCTTTCTAGAGCCTCCAGGTCCCCCTGTAGGGCCACCCTTCCCTCCTCCCCATCCACCACCACCCCCAGTTTTGAGTCATCCGCAAATAGACTCATCTTGCTCCTGAAACCCTTCCATATGTCAGAGACATAGGTGTTGAACAGGAGGGACCCAAGGACCGATCCCTGAGGGACTCCACTAATGACCCTCCTTGGGGATGAGATTATCCCTCCAACCATGACCCTCTGGGTCCGGTTCTGGAGCCAATTTCCTATCCATCTGATAATCTGGTTCCCCAACCCCATTTGTCCCAGATTATCCAACAGGTTCCCATGAGGAACAGAGTCAAACACCTTGCTGAAGTCAAGAAAGAGGACGTCCATTGGTCTACCCAGGTCCAAGGCACTTGTCACCGAGTCATAGAACTCCACAAGGGTTGTCTGACACAATTTCCCCAGGACAAATCCATGTTGTCTATCATCCAGGCACCCCAACTTTTCCAGGTCCCCTCCTAGTCTCTCCTTGACAATGCCCTCCATCACCTCGCCTACCACCAATGTCAGGATGACGGGCCTGTAGTTCCCTGCCACCTCCCTTGATCCCCCATCCTGGGGCACCCACTCTGTCCTCAGAGAGATGCTGAAGAGCTCTGCCAGGGGTTTCGCCAGGACATCTGCCAGTTCCTTCAGCACTCTGGGATATAATTTCTCTGGCCCTGGTGCTTTCTCCATCTTAATGGACCTGAGGGCTTCCCTCACTCTCTCTGCTGTGATTTCCACCTCCGCTGCCTCATCCCCCTGCTTTGCCTTCCCCCCACCTGCCAGTGATGCCCCCTCCCCAGACCCGCCAATTGGTAAGGGTCCCCCCCTTCTCAGTTTCACCATCTCCTCCCATGCATGATGCAGGCGCCCCATTTTCCTTGGTGAAAACTGAGGCAAAGTGCTCATTTAGTACCTCAGCCTGCTCCCCTGGATCTTGTGCCCATCTCTCCCCTGTTTTAATCCTGCTAATCTGTCCCTTCACCCTTCGTTTTTCCCCAGTGTATCTTAAGAACCCATTGTTCCCTCTCCTAATTTCCCCTGGCCAGGTTCTGCTCCTCCCTTGCCTTACCCGTCCTCAATACAGTAGTGGCCTTTCTGGCCATCAGCTCGTACTCCCCTCGGTCCCTTTCACTCCTTGAGCACTTGAATTGCCTATAGGACACCTTCTTTCCCCTCACCACCTCCTGAACCTCCCTGGTCCACCAGCAGGGTTTTCGGGCCCTACCGCATTTTTGTCTTACTCTTGTGCAGGTGCTGGTTGCACCCTGCACCCCCCCTCCTGATGATTTCCCACCTTCTGTCAGGGTCCATGTCTGGCCCAATCCCATTCAACTGCTCCTTAAGGATCCTTCCCATTTCCTTGAAATCCACCCCCCTGAAGTCAGTTACCTCCATCTTTGAGCAGCTTTCTAACCCTCCTAGGTTCAGGCAGAACCAGACCGTGGCATGGTCCTTCCTCGCCAATGGGTCCCTTACCTCCAGGCCCCCAATCTGGTCACTGTCTGCCAGGATAACATCCAGTATCTGCTCCTCCCTGGTCAGTTTCCCTACCTGCTGAGTTAGGAACGTGTCCTGAAAGACAACAAACAACCTCTGTTCCCTGGCCACTGAAGATGTCTGTCTCCCAGTCTGTTCCTGGCATGTTTAAGTCCCCCAACACTACCACCCTTCCCCTTCCCAATCTGCAGTGTCTCCCAACCTCTGCCACCAGACTCTCCTCCAGCTTCTCTGCCAGCGCAGGGGGTCTATACACCACTCCTATTTTTACTCTCTTGCCCTCCCTTGTTATCAAGGTGACCCAAATCGCCTCCACAGTTCCCTCCACCTCCTCCACTCCTCCTCCTATGGCAATGAAGTTTTTGACTATTATTGCTACCCCTCCTTCCCTTCCCTCCCCCGTCCTTCTAGAACATGATGTAACCCTCCAGGTTCAGGTCCCAGTCATGCCCTGCAGTGGCCCAGGGCTCAGTGACCGCTGCCACATCCACCTATCCCTCAGTTAGCATCATCAGGAGCTCAGGCATTTTATTGCCCGAGCTCCTGGCATTTAGCAGGACTACCTTCCACCCTTTCCCTATACTTCCATTTCCTCTGCTCATGTTCCTGTGGGGATTCTGTCTTCCCCAGGTCCACACCTTACCAGTTGGCCTTTTCCTGCATTCCTCCAGCTCCCCAGAGGGGGTGAAGACAGAGTCCCTCGTTTATCGGACCCCCCTCGACAGCCTTTTCTCCCATCCCTCCCCCCTTCACAAGTTTAAACCCCACCTTTCACCAATGAACCTCTCTATTTTCAACTTAAGGATTTCCTTCCCCTCTGAATTGAGATGGAGCCTATCTCTAGCATACAGCCCCTTATCATCCCAGGTCTCTCCCCAATCCCCCATACCATCTGGTCCCACACTACTCCCTGAGCCACTGGTTTATCACCCTAATCTTCCTCTTGTGTTCCCCACTAGCTCTTGGCACCGGCAGGATTTCTGAGAAGGAAATTGCACATCCTATATCATGACAGACCCTGGCAAGCTCCCTGAACCTTGTGTGTATCTCTAGCTCACTATTTCCCTCAGTGTCATTGGTACCCAGGTGGACCAGTATGTCTGGGGAACCTCCACAATCCTTTACCAGCTGATATACCTCATGCTTGGCCCTGTGCACCATTAGTCCAGGGAAGCATTTTGTTCTAACCGGGCAGTCTTCTCCCTTCCTATCCCATTTGATCCCCCTGATCATGGAATCACCCAACAGCAGCACTCTGGCCACCCCTTTTCCTCCATTTCCCCCCTTCCATGTCCCTCATCCTTTCTACCGGCCCCTCCCCCAGGCTGGCTCCTTGCTCCTCCCCCTATCTGGGTGCCACCTACCATTCCCTCCATATAACCTGGCCACCCCCTTCCCTCCGATCCTATGCCACTTGTCCTCCTGAGTATCCTTCTGTACCTCGCTACACCCACCGTTACTGCTCGTGACTAGTCCTTTCCCCCATCTGCTAAACTAGCCTGGTTCATTCTCCCTTCCTTCCCATCTCTGTTCAGCCCCTCCTTGCTTGTCATGCTCCCCTGGCCTAAACCCTCAGCTCCATTTACTGTGTCCTCCTTGTACTTCTGGTCCTTCTCCTTGCCCTTTCCTCCCAACTGGTCCTTTTCCTTGTGCTTTCCTCCCTCTACCCCCTCAACCTCCTGCTCTGATCCCCTGCTCCTCCCATTTTCCTGCATTCCAAGTTCCCCCATTCCTCCCACTATCCAGCCCCTGCCTCCTGCCCCCTCTTCCCTTTCCATCTCTAACTGCCCCTGTCATGGCTACATCACCCCCCTCATCCTCAAGCAGAAGAAAAGAATTGAGCTTAAGGTCTGATCCACCTCCCCCCATTTCTTCCTTATGTCCAGCCCCAGCCATCTGCCTACTTCCCTGAGAATGTTCTCCCCTTGGGCCCCATCTGTGAGGGTCTCCAGTTACCTGCCAGCTTCCTTTGTAGAATCCTCCTTTTGGGCCCCATCTGCCAGGGTCCATATGTGACCCCAGAGTACTCTCCTGCACTCCTTTCCCTATGCCCCCGCCCCTAGTGTTTGGTGCAACCCCGTTGGAGATCCCCTGCCCTATTCCCCAACCATACCTCCCCCTTCCCCAGCTGTCTCCTAAGCCCCTCAACCTCCTCCCTAAGCTGTGCCAGCTGGTAGCACACTGGGTAACCACCGAACATCCAAGCCCAGTCCAGTATCATGGCTGCCCCACACCCTGTGCACCCCACCACCCTCCCAAAGATGCCGGCCCTAATGACATGTGGTACCATACCCCTCCAAGTAGGTTTCCTTGGGTGAGCCACCAAGTTCCCCACTAGTCCAAGACTTTTAAACTTTCAACACTTGAGTGGCTGAACTTTTCCCCACCTGACTATTAGCCTTAAGAGTTTGCTCACAGGGGAAGTTTGCAACTCCCTAAACTCCTCCCTCCCAGCCTTTAAGCTCAACCCCCAGTGACTCTTCTGTATTTAAGAAAGGCAAATGCAATGGGTGGGTGTGAGGGCTTTCCAGAGAGTTCTTAAGAAGTTAGGCCAATTTTAAAACACAACTTACAAATAATAAAAACTTACAGAAACTTATAACAAAGTTAGCTTTCCAGAACCTCACCACAATTTCAAACTTCAGCTGCTACCTCCCTCTGCCACAGCCAGAAGACTTAAAATGCCTCAGTGAGAATTTTAAACAGAGAATAACTGAAATGCAAACAACCTTGATTGGCTGGCTGTGTTACTGGCCAAAGACCCTCCCTCACAAGAATAGTCTACAGCTAGCACAGAGAGATTTAAGGATTTGTGTCCCTCTGTTTCAGAGAGTTCTTAAGGAGTTAGGCCAATTTTAAAACACAGCTTACAAACAATAAAAACCTACAGAAACTTATGACAAAGTTAGCTTTCCAGAACCTCACCACAATTTCAAACTTCAACTGCTACTTCCCTCTGCCACAGCAAGAAGACTTAAAATAGCAGGACAAGAGGACACAGCATGAGATTAGAGGGAGGCTAATTAAGGGGTAATGTGAGGAAGTTATTTTTCACAGAAAGGGTGGTGGATGCATGGAACGGCCTACCTCAGGAAGTGGTAGCTATGAATACAGTGCACAGCTTCAAACAGGCATGGGATAGGCATAAGGGAGCAATACAGATGCATATGAATAGATAGGCCACTGACAGAGCAAAGGCTGATGGCACATTTATAAGGTAGAAAAAGAAATGGGCAGACTAGATGGGCCTTGCAGTCCTTATCTGCCATCAACTTCTATGTTTCTATGTTTCTATATTATTCCTCTCAGTGTGACACCAGTCCCCAGTGTAGCTGATCCCCTTCTCTCTGCACCACTCCTTCAACCATGAGTTGAAGCTCCTGGTACAGAGTACACTATCCTCCCCAATGTCATAGACAGGCAGCAGGAAGGTGGGCTGGATTGCATCTGTCTAATAGGTGGGAAACATCTTTTGCCAGTTTCTGATCCCTTTTATGAGAGCATGTGATGTGGTATGACAAAGTCCTGGCATGCCAGATGCACTGACATTTGTGTGTACTCTCCACCCACATGTAATTAAGTCTTCAGCTACACTGCCACCTGTTGTCACCCAGGTTGGTGGTAGTGCTTTGAGATGTGTTGCCCTCTCTCCCCTGTTGGAGTGTGACAGGGTAAGGCCTGTTACAAGTCTGTTTATTAACGGTATGCAAAAGGGCTGGGGGGACTGTTCTACTGGAGATACAGACCCCTGGATTGAACTCAAAATCCATGGACCTGGATAAATACAGACTTCACTGCAGAGGTCCGGTTCCAGGTCCATGGAAGTGCCTTTTATGCAATTTTGTGTATTGTTGCCATGGGGATGTCATTGGCACTCTTGCTCCACATACAGGTGGCCGGCAGCATTCCATCAGGCAACAGATGGTCATGTGACACACTCACAGTATATAACCATGCTGAGTGCACAACGTGGCCCAGATGAGAGGAGAATGATTGGAGGAGCACCCTGCTCACTCACTGCAGCAGACAGCCATCAAAAGAAGTTGCCAAAAAGAAAAAAAAACACAAATATAAAAAACAGATATGCATTTTTGGAAGGGAGGGAAGAGAAACTAGGAGAGAGAAAGGTGACTTACTGGGACAAGGGGGGAGAGAAACTGATTGTTGGGGAAGGGTGATGGATTGGGACTGGAGAAAGGAAGAATCTGGAGGGACTGGGGAAATAGTGATGGCCTCGGTGGCTGCTGGGGGGGAGGCAAAAGGCAGACAGTGTAGCAGTGTGATTGTGTACATGAGAAAAGGCAGGTTGGCAAAATCTTTGACTTGTGCCATTGCAGAAGATCCAAAGGAGAGAGGGAGAGACTACTGGAGTCTCAAGAGAAATTTTACAGTTACAGAAAATCCCAAATGAAAGTTTTTTTCTTTTCTTGGCCTCAGACAGTGTGGCTGTGTACATGAGCAAGGGCAGGCTGGCAAAATCTTTGGCTTGTGCCATTCCAGAGTCAGAGAAGAAAGAGAGAGACTACTGGGGGCCCAAGAGAAATTTTACGGTTATCAAAAATGATAAATACATTTTTTTTCCTGGCTTCAGTGTGGCTGTGTGTACAGGGAAAGGGCAGCAGGCTGGCAAAATAAATCTTTGACTTGTGCCATCCAGAGGGGAGAGAGGGAGACTGCAGGGGGGCCCACAAGAAATGCAACAGTCCCAGAAATCCCAAATAATTTTTTTCCTGTCTTTTCAGTGTGGCTGTGTGTGTAGGGCAGCAGGCTGGCAAAATAAATCTTTGACTTGTGGCATCCAGTCAGGAATCACAATCGCTTGCTAATATTCATTCACAATTTCATTCAGAGGGGGGAGAGAGAGAGACTGCAGGGGGCCCACAAGAAATGTAACAGTCCTAGAAATACCAAATACATTTTGTTTCCTGGCTTCAGTGTGGCTGTTTGTACAGGGTAAGTGCAGCAGGCTGGCAAAAAAATCTTTGGTTTGTGCTGTTCAGAAAAGAGAGAGAGAGAGAGAGACTACAGTGGGGCCCATGAGAAATTTAACAGTCACAGAAATCCCAAATAAAAGTTTTTTTTTTTCCTGGCTTCAGTGTGGCTGTGTGTACAGGGCAAGGGCAGGCTGGCAAAATAAATCTTTGACTTGTGCCATCCAGAGGAGAGAAAGAGATTGTGTGTGTGGGGGGGGGGCATGAGATATTTAACAGTCCCAGAAATTCCAAATAAAAGTTTATTTTTTCCCTGGCTTAGAAGAAGTCGTAGTACTAGAAAACATTACCACCTCTTGGACCAGGTGGTGTACCATATACTACAGTACACCGGGACATGAGAAGAAGTTGCATCATTCACATGGGTAGGGTGGGTGGGCTCCTTAACGCTGCTCATTTGATCATTCATATCCATTTCTTTGGTCTGTTCAGCTCTGACTGGAACATTCATCAAAATAATACCCACACAGCACCATTAATATAAAAAAATCATAGCTGCCTGGCAGTGCCTGCAGTGCTTGGTGGTGCTATGATACATGAATTTGCATCTGTCTGTCTCTCTGTCTCTCTCTCTCTCTCTTTCTCTGTCTCTCCCAGCACACTCATGTCACAGACCCGAGCAGGATATGCCACCATTACAGGCCAACCATGAAGGGGCTATTAGGGAGTGATTGCTTTTTATTTAGCAACTTTACATAAATTTTTATACAAATAATCCACTAAATTATTTCCTTTGGGCCTCTGTATCAAATGTGACCAACTTTGGCCACTTTTATGCATTTTTTTACATTTTTCAAATATTTGTCAATAAATCAGAACTAATCAGAGCAAATCAGAACTTCACCGTATTCCGGTTCTTATTTAATAAGGGTCAGAACTTCACCAAGTTCTCCCAGCCTTAGTATGCAACACTGCCAGGACAAGGCAGTTAGAAATAAAAAGAACTTTCTGAGACTGCACCTAGTGTAGGTACTGTGTAAAGGAAAAGGAAGCCCTTATCTGTTGTGCAACACTTTGCTCTCCTTCACTCTGCTACTAAATGTGTTTTGTTTCTGTTCCCTGTAGGATGGCCACCTGCAGGGCTTGTATGTCCTTAATAAACTACCATGTACAGTACTTTTTCTTTTTCTCATTCAGATTTTGCTGTCTGACTTGTTACTGCTTTGGAATTGAACAGAAGCACTAACAATGTAAGGCCCTTAGTCAGGCAGTTTCTTAAAAATACACATTATAAGCTTAAGCTGAAACTGTCTCCCTCCTGAGAACAAGAAATAAACTGTACTATGTGCCTGTTCCTACTTGTGAGCCCGACCCTAGTTGAGCCCTGTAGTCACAGAGCTCTCATGCTGTAGCCCTGCCACCTCCTCCCAATTAAGTGCTCACAGTAGGGCTCTGTTAAATGTCTTAAATCCTGTGCCTGTAGTTCAGTGCACAACACAGCACAGCACAGTGTTTGTCAGTGTTACACAAATGTATATCTCAACTGCTAAGTACAAAATGCTCCCTCCACTTACTTCATAAAACAGTACAAGAAAGGGTACAAAGCTGTATAAATGTACTAAAAGGGGCATTAAATAGCAGTAAAGAAATTAGAACATACAGCACTGGCAAAGTCAGTGGCCTCATGGGATGTCTGGGCCCTGTATGGGTCTTATGGTGTTGCTACAAATGCTTGCTGGCCATTGCTTTCCCCTAGTTATAGGCCTATGCAAATTAAAGACTGCTCAGAGGTGGGGTTAATGTGGCCCTTGGGCAGGGCATCATTCTTAATTAATCTTATTTCCAAGGTTGTTCTGTTCAGGTGTAATTCGGCCTTCTGCATTTAAAATCTATAAATATCTGTTTAAGGATCTCAACCACTAAGTACAGTATGTAATGTTCTTGTATGTTATAAGTTAAACCTGGTGTTATCCCATGAACATAGGGTAATGCGTGAGTGAGGTGATCCTAGGATTGGGCTATATAAAGTACCCAAATCAACTTGCTCTCGAGGAAAGAGCTCAGCACAGCCAAGGTACTGATAGAGCCAGGAGCTAGAGCTGCCGTCCTAGCACCCCCATAAGAGTTCCTCTGATTTCAGGATAAAGTCATGCTGACTTTGTCCTGATGAATATTTTGAGTTTTTATTTATGCCCCTGAATTAGAGGTACATCCTGCAAGTTCTGGTCCACTCTGATACCTCCCAACTTTGTATTTCACCTTTTATTATTATTATTATTATTTTCATTTCATTATTTTTCAATAAAACCATGCAAGCTACAGTGTGTTGTATCATACTTCCTGTCTCCATTACCCTCTGTATACCCACATCCTGTGACATGGAGGAGAGCATCTCATAATATGCTCAATTCTCTCGTACACTGGCCCTCCAATAAACCGAGTTTGCAGCACAAACCTAGATATTCGGTGTCACTAGCAGCAATGCCACTGCTGCACCTGTGGGCCAACAATGGGAGTCATTCTGAAGGACATTCTTGTACTGGGCATCCAATCTAGGTTATATAGAGGTATAGTATATGGTTAGGGCATATTGTGTATGGAAAACGGTGGTTTTCCACATCTTGTTGTAGGACTGTTCAAAGGTCAAAAAAGTTGTACTGTTGTTCTGATGTCATATCGATAGTACAACAACTTTTCGGCCTTGAGCTGTTACCCAATTGGCTAAAACTGTGGTGATCAAAAATATACATGAAAATGGCAGCATCGCTTAGTGAGTGGTTGGGCAAGCAGGTCATTAGGATAGTTTGGAGATGGACTACTATAGTGGGCTCCATGTGTCGAAACAATCAATTTGCCAGGTTTCTTTTTTTTTTTCAACTCAGTGGCACAGTTACAGGGTTAGAGCAGAGTGATATGGCAGTGAGCAGCAATGGCATCTTCGGGGACGGCACTGGAGCAGAGCGTTAATATGGTGAGGACAGGTCCGGGAGCATTCGGGAGAAAGCAGGAACATGGACACTAGGTATGAACCTTGTGAAATTAAATTTTATGCATTTGGGGGAACCATATACTAGATAAAATAATGGATAGGTGACCATCCACAACCAAGGCTGGGATTCCATCTCGGGAGTTGATGACATCATAGTGACCTCTTGAGCTTCGCTCTCTATAGGTCTCTATGATATCATCAACTGCATTGATGGAAACACAGCTTTGTTGTGGATAGTCATCCATCTACTATTCTATATATATATTTAACGTGGCCTTCGTCATATACCTTACAATGAGGTTTTATTCTGAGATGTGCTGCCTTAGTGAAACAGCAATGATAATGTTCATAAACCGAAATTATACATTATGTAACAGGTGATAATGGCAACATTGTTCTTTTGGTTTTGTTGCCAGTCACTATCTGGCAGACAGTCAATAAGAATCCAACACATTCTTATAGGTTAATCTTTCTTCTCACCAGGATTTGACTCATACCAGACACAGCATGTTAAGAAACATGAAGGCTGTCACTGACAAGGGGAAGCTGAGAGATGGACTACCACTGATCTGGCCCAAATAAGCCACTTGCACAGAGCTGATAAAGGCTGAGATTTACAGAAGCAGACAATCCTGAGCTAAAGCAGGCTTCTCTCTGTTGAAACATTTTCTGTCAGTCTAATCAGTCATCATCCCTGTCAGGCATAGTCAGCTAAAACAATGAACTGTGTCTGTTCCCTGTTGAAATAGGGGTAGATGTCAGATAAGTGTTACAACTGTGCTATCCTGATCTATGAGGTTGAGTCTGAGAAATGCATTTTTTATGGATTCGCTGATCTCATTTCAAGAGTTCACCCTGTTGCGTAAAGCTATGAAGAATTTGGGGGATAAAATAAATCAGCTAACACCAAGCATGCAGTGATGAAAATGTCATTGGTCTGACACACACAATGAATTCATCCAGAATATGTACATTGTATATTTGGAGACTAAGTGCTCAATTTATAAAAAGCTAACAGAACAGCTAATTGTAAATCCTGGCCGATTTTCTGCCTGCTGAAAACATGAGACTGGCAGTCCAAGACATTTTTTTAAAGATGCTAGTTTTAAGTAGATTTTTATACAGGTCCTGAGAAAAAATGAAATGTGCTATGTCACACAAAAGAAGACAGTTCTTCTCACAGAATTAAATAGCAGAAATATGCTTCTTTTGTTAGTGACACTGCTATTTCATAAAAGGGCAGACACAAAGTTTACAAGTGTACCCCAATTTCAGCCATTTTCTTTTCAATTTAACATTTTTTTTACCTTTGCTATCTGTCTGGTTCATCCCATTCCTCCATAGCTATCAGCAGTAGTGTACTGTTACACACTCTGGTGACTGTAGGGCTTTGGCAACTATATAAGCTTTCTCACGGTACTGCCCTTTGACATGAATGCCAGCTCAACTGAGTGCAGATTGCCAGTGATGTTTACCTCCTGTGGGTACCCCCTCCCATACTGAAGGAAACCTCTGTCATTGCTAACTCTTTCATCTGATACACAGAGATCCGAACATTTTCTTAATGTCATCAGTTCAGACTGTAATGTGAAGGAGAGGGCAGTTCTGGAATTTAACATCAACTGCTTTGTAACAGCAGAAGGTTTACACCGAAGCATAGCAATGTTGGAGATCCCCTATAGTGTCTGTGTATTAGAGGATTTATGACCTGACGTTTGGTGGGGTGACAGGCAACTCACACCCCACGCTCATACTGAGTGCTATTAAAGCACCAGTGCAGGTTTGCACTTGTTTTTCTTTCACTTTCCTGCTCATAACTGTTGGTCTCTGCCTTCTGTTGATTTAACTGCTGGTGCTTCTGCCTGAGGCTCCATTGTTGCTACCTTCCTGATTCTCCTGGCTCCTTTTGCCCATCCACCTCATGGCTCAGTCCACTGCCCACTTTTCTGCTGAATACTGCCTGGCACTTGTTCTTCCCCCAAGCCTTTTGTTTGTCCGCCTGTGGCCCTGCATACTGGCTGGTCCTTCTTTGTACCCCAAAAGTCTGGGATTAGTGCCCCTAACCAGCAAACTACTCAGACTGTGCACCCCTCTACCATCAGACTTAGCTCCACTACTTCTCCAGTGCACTCTATCAACATGAGCTACATGCTCTGTTGATTTGGATTCAATATCCCAACATCATCACTCCTTTCCTACCTGGGCTTCATGCTCCTAATACTGGCTCAGCTTTCCCTAAATATATAGGTGCACGCCTGTCTATATGTTACACTTGTCTTCTACCAACTTGCATAATTGCCTCTCTAGCAAAAGTACCTTTGTTCATCCCTATGCTGTCTGAATAAACCTAACAGCTCTCCTTGATGACTGTTCATTCTCCCTCCATGATGTGTGCTTCATGCACACTCAGTGTACCTCCTCTGAGGTTGGTGCTTTCATGCAGCAGGGTTCCTTCAGTTACATGACCTTGCCTGCTGCACCTCATGCAAGGTGGTAGTCTCTTGGTAGGTCACGAAGAAGGTTCATCCAAGCCTTCTTGCAGTTGCTATATTGTCCTCTTTTCCTCCTCAGTGCAATTTTGCACAAAGTATATCTAGCCTCAGGGAAATATCCCTCTGACACCTCTGGGATTGGAATCCTCACCAAGCTTGGGATTTCTTTAGTTGCAGAATTCTATTCTGCAGGGCTGTTGTGTAGTTGGCAGACCATGGCAGTTAAGAGACAGGGCGAATTGGCAGTCTTGCTCAAGAGACAGGGAAAGTTGGCAGCAGGGTTGCTCAAATTTGCTGAAAACTGATCCTATTTGAATTTTTAGGATTCTGCATTAATCCAGTACCACTATAGAGTGTGACCCAAATCCATTAGGCTGATCAGAATTGGAAATGGAATCTGAAATGCAAAATCCTAATTCTAAGCCTATGTAACATGCTGTAACTCAACAGCCGACAAAATTAAGACAATATATAAACAAATGAAGGAGTAAGTGCATAATATTAAGCTATCATGTAATGCAATACTATGTGCAATTGATCACAGATACAACAATCCAAACAATTAATGCTTTTTTTCATCAAGATTGTTTTCCACCTGGGCAGACTGGGCAGCTGATCAGCCCTATCCCTGGATGTCATTGGATGGCCTGCTGCCTCTCTCCTTTCCTGAGGGACAGACCCCCACAGATTTTCCCCTGCAACAGTGCCAGGGGGTGAGGGCCATCCTCCCATACCCCCAGACACTCACATACCTATTCCACTTTACCCTTTCTTGGAGAAGCAGGGCAGGCTTTGACACTTCAGGCAGGGCTTCATTAAGCCTGGTCCCCCTCCATTTTTCTCCTAGGGCTACAGCAAACTCAGATGGTACACGTGCGTAAAGGTGCACATGCGCTCCGGAACTGCCAGACCCTTCCACCCACCTTTACATCAGCCTCCTTCACATTGGTGCTACTACCAGGCCTTCACCTGGTGGTAAGCAAGTGCCGGGACAGCTCACCACCCCAGTCTGCAAGTGGAGAGCTGAAAAGCAGCCAGTCGATCCTCTCTCAGCCCTTACCCTGACCCCTGGCAACCCAAGTTCATGCGGGGCCAGAGCACAATTAAGACTTTTAATAATCCTTGCACTTACCTTATATCATTAGTAGATCAGTGGCCTACCTTTTTTCATTATCCAAGGCAGTCTTTGAGTCCATTTTGGTGTGATGATGATGATGAATAATCCTGCAGCCAGGGGTCATCTTGCAATAATGCATAGAATTTAAATAACACATACGAACATTATCTAGAAGCAGGCCCCAGCAGCAACTGAAGGCACCAATGTGCTGTGTTACTGTAAGTTGCACTTGTTGCCTGCGATATGTCCTCAAGCTTCTTCTGATGTGATATAATGGTAGCCATCAGTTGTGTTGTCATCTGATGAGTCGATGACCTGTCATGTAGCTTCTTAAGTGGTGTCATCATAGTAGGTGTGGTTGCTTTACTACTTTCCTGTTGCCATATTTCTTGAGCATGTTGTGACATCCGTTGATGATTGCCGGAGTCAGGCTAAGTTGAATTTATCATGTTGGATGATGTGTTCAGTTGGAAGAGGTTGGATGCATGCCAGATCTGTGCAGATATCAATAAGCCAGGCCATGTCGCTGGAGGAGAATGGGCCATTTTTTTTTATTTCCACTGTTAAATCTAGGTCATGTGTGTGTTGTGTGTTAATCTTATTTTATTTATTTATTTTATTTAAGATGTTCGGAATTACAGTCCTTCGAGTCCTTCTCAAAGGCTCCACGTCAATAAAACAGTTGTGTAGACATTGTGCAGGGTATTTACAATGAATAGACAGACAGTGCAACGGGCAAGCATGCCCTGCATTCAAAGACAAAAAGCATTGCAAGCAGCGGAGATACAGCATGGGCAGGTTGATAACACTGGATTAAGAACATTCATTTATATGGTTTACAGGTAGGCAAGGCATATCAAGCAGAAAAAAATTACCACACATTATAGGCAGGATGGGGTCCATTGTCAGGCAGCCAAGGAGATTAGGAGCAAGAGGTGATCAGATGGGTATGGAGTAGGGATTTGAAATGGCCAATTTTGGCAGCAGTGGTAACATTGGGAGGGAGGGAGTTTAACCAAGTGGGGGATCTGTACGAGAAGGAGCATTGGCCAAGTGATATATTTTGTCTGGGTACCACACATGGGGTTTTGAGGAAGCTCCTAGTTGTCCTAGTGAGTGTGGCAGGCTGTATGTGGGGGGAGAGACTGGGTGCGGCAAGGCCAGTGGTAATCTTTTTAGCTAGGATGAAGGTGTGGAACAGTAGCCTGTCATTGAAGTTAAGCCAGTTTAATTGACTGTATAGAGAGCAGGTGTGGGTAGTGGTGGGGCATCCCAGAATGAGCTGACATGCCTTGTTTAGTGACATTTTTAGGCTGTGTAAGGCAGTATTGTCAGCTGCTCCATAAATGGTGACCCCGTAGTCAACTAAGGACAACACAGAGGAGGATACAGCAAGTTGGAGAGCTTCAGGAGAAGGCAGTTTTGATGCCTGTACAGCAGACTAATATGACAGTTTACCACAGTGCAGAGGTGCCGAATATGGTCATGATATGTGAGTGCCAGGTCGAGAGTAATTCCCAGATATTTGCAGGCGCTGACTTGTTCAAAGGGTTGTGAGAGTAAGGTATTTATGTACAGGAAGATTGCCTGAATTTATTTTGGTGGTGGGAGAAAAGTCTAACTTTGGACTTTTTCTGGTTTAGGATGAGTCTGTGTTTGATGAACCAGGCCTCTGCCTCAGTGAAAGCAGTTTGAAGGGAGCGCTTAAGTCCCTCCGGGGTGGCATGGAACGCATAAAGGACTGCACTGTCCACATAAAGAAGGATTTCACCTGAGTAGGCCTTGGGGAGAGAGTTTAGGTAGATGCTAAAGAGTAGTGGTCCCAAAATGGAGCCTTGAGGGACCCCAGAGCATACAAGGAGTGGATTAGCATGGATGGAGTTGATCCTAACTTTCTGGAAGCAATTTGATAAGTAGTCAGAGAACCAGGCATTGGCATCCTGGGAGAGGCCAATCTGGGAGAGAGCAGAGATGAGTAAGGGGTGATTAACGGTATCAAAAGCCTTGGACAGGTCAAGAAATACTGTGTCTGCCAATTTACCTGTATCAAGGGCAGAGTGCGTAAAGCTCATGAATTCTAAGAGGGCCGTGGTGGTGCTATGACCTTTCCTGAAGCCGTGTTGTTCAGGGGAGAGTAGATCATACTTGGAGAGGTACTCAGAGAGCTGATTGGCAACAATGCACTCTAGGGTCCTAGAAAGGGGAGGATAGGGCGGTAGTTTCCAGGGTTGAGGTGGTCACCCACTTTGTGGATGGGTGTGATGAGGGCCATTTTCCAGACAGTGGGGAACTTACCCAGGTAAATAGAGTGCTTAAGAATGGTGGTAAGGAGGGAGAAGACTTCATCCAGGTTGAGGTGTAGGATTTTTAGATCCAGGGTGTCGTGGCTGTGGTGGGAGCCAGTGAGTACTTTGAGGAGGTAGGGTTTAGCATCAAGAGTGGAGAGGGTATGGAAGCGAAAAGAGGGGTAGGGTTGAGTGGTTTGTCGGGGGGGAGTAATGTAGCTGAAGAAATTTGCAGGAAGAGTGGAGCTGAGGTCTGAGAAGGCTCTGTTGAGCATTTCGGCAATTAGCAGTGGGCTATTTGTGATAGAGCCATTGACATATAGTTGGTCGGGGGGGTGGATTTGCCCATGACGGTCTTTAGTTTATCCCAAAAATTTCAACCACTTCCCTATGTTTCAGTCAGGGCGGTTTTACAATACTCTGCTTTCACTTTTCAGATAGCCCAGGTACACCGGTTTTGGACGGCAGTGTTGTCTGTTGGTGGGGCTGCCAGAGTCAAGGGCTTTTTTCCACAGGTTATCCCAATGGCGCATTAGGTCCAGCAAGGGAGTGGTTATCCACGAGGTGTCATGTCCCTTGAGAATTGTTTTGGATAGGGGAGCAAATCTATCGCAGGCTTCATAAAAGGTGCTAATAAAATGATTTAGTGCAGTGTCAAGGTCCTGGTAGTGGTGTGGAGGGGACCAGTCAATGAGTGCCAGGTATTGTTTTAGCTCCTCGATTTTTCTCAGTTTTAGGAATCTAGTGAGGGTAGTCACGGGGGTGGTTTGCTTGCATGGCAGAACCAGGTGAAGGGGACAGGAGAGTGGTCACTAAGTGCATTGGCTAGCATGGAGATGTCGGTGATTTTGTGGGGGCGATTAGAGAGAATGATATCTAAGAGTGTAGCTGTGCCAGTTTTAGGATTAAGTCACGTGGGACAAGGGACTAGTTGGGAGATGTCTAGTGCTGAGAGGGTGTCTTTGTAGGAGGCAGCAGCAGCGGTGTTCCAGTTTATGTTTAGGTATCCAAGGGTTAGGAGTTCAAACTTAGGAGGGAGGGAGGCGAGATAGTCAACAAGAGACTGGAAGGTGGGTTTCTGGCCCCCGTGGGGGTATGTACATGACTGTGAGGATTTCTGGTGCCATGGAGGAGACCAGAGTGATTTCTAGGGACAGGGCTTGGGATCCATTTGCTAGCATGGGGGGGGAGGTGGGCTTGGAGGTGCTCACGTATGTAGATGGCACAGCCACCACCGCGCTTTCTTACTCTGTCAATTCTATGAAGTGTAAAACTGGGCAGCATTACTGATGAGTTGGGGTATTTTTGGATAACCAGGTTTCTACTAGTGCAAGGATGTCTGGCTGGTGCTGGGCCACCCATACCTGGAGGTCGGCTAACTTCTTTGGGAGACTACATATATTAATAGATGCAATGCGTAGTCCAGGTGCTAACGTCTGGGGTGAGGAGGGTTGGCATGGGGGACCAGGATTAGGACGGATATTCCCTTATAGTAACAGAAGAAGGGATACAATTAGGAGGAGGAGTTTCTGTAGCTGTTTTTTTTTTGCAGGGAGTTACTAGCTCGCTGGGAGGGTTGGTGCCGACAGGTAGTTGGGATAGGAAGGGCTCAGAGGGTGGGGATGGCAAGTAGGGAGTAGTAGGCGTATGGAGTTGCCCAAGTAGGGAGAGTGCAATTGGGTGGGTGGGGGCTTTGTGCCAGGGGTTGAAAGTGTAGCAGTCTGCGGTGTGTGGTGGTCTTTGTGCGGATTGTGCATCATGTGTTTATATTGGTTCGGGATGTGAGGGGGGTAGTAGTGTGCAGTAATGCAAAGTAGAGGAGGAGGAAGTGAAAGGCAGCCATACTTGTAGAGGAAGAAAGGGGGCAAAAAAAATTAAGGGCAACAGCTGACACCTTGAAATAGGGCAGCTATATTGGCGAAGAGTGTCTGACTCTGGTACTGAGGGTGCAGGGTTCAAGTCTCAGGGCCGGAGAGTGGGGAGAGGTGATTATAGTGGTGAGCAGCAGGGGTAAAGTAGCTGGTGGTGTGTGAAATGTAGCAGCATGGAGGCAAAAACTTAGGAGGTAGAGCTAAAAAGAGGGGGGGTGCAATACTGCTTCCTGGAGGACAGATGGTGCAACAGCTCCTGGTGAGTCTGCTTGTCATTCTTTTTCAGTTTATAATCACCATCACTGTGGACGAAGGAGGGCCTTCAGTGTATACCCTGGTGCTGGAGGTGCTTTGGTGCCCTCTGGCTTGCTGTTCTGCCAGTATTTACTCTGGTATGAGAGACTGGGTTTGTTTGTGATGCTAGAGGAGAATGCTTTGTTGCTGGAGGAGGATGCTTTGGTGCTGGCAGATGCTTGCTTTGATTACCATTGTCAATGGTTATACCTGTAGGAGAGGGGAGACAAAAGGTGACAGAAATAGCAGTTCTAGTCAGGGGTCACTAACAGCCTTTAGGACTGCCATGATATACTTGTGGAGGGAAACAGACATTAGCAGCCAAAAGTGTTGGCTCACTGTATGAGACACTCACCACTCCAGCAAATGAACAAGGCCTTTTATATATCCTGGTGCTGGAGTAGGATTTGGTGCTGGAGGAGGCTTGCTGGTGTCACCGCTGTCAATGGTTATACCTGCATGACAGTGAGACACAAGGGGACAAGAAATGACTATTTCAGTTATGGGGCACTAACAGCCTGTTGTACTGGCATGATATGTCTCTGGATGAAAACAGACATTAGTTGCTAAGTGTGCTGGCACACTGTTCGAGATACTCACTATCACAGCGGACAAAGAAGGCACTCTTTAGGGTGCATGCTAACGCTGAGGAGACTGGCTGGCTGTGCTGGGAGCTATGCTGGAACAAGAGATCAGGACTTTGCACTGGTGGAGGTGGAGGAGGAAGTTTTGGTGCTTGAGGGAGAGGCTTTCATGTTGGAGGAGGAGGCTTCCATCAAGGGCTGGAGGAGGAGGCTTAGGTGCTGTAGGAGGCTTGGTGCTGGTGCTCAACTGGCAATGGCTATAACTGCATGACATAGAGAAATGAGTGGACATGAAAAGATGGCTTTAGTCCAAAGTCACTAAGAGCCTGTAGGACTGCCCTGACATACTTGTGGAGGGAAATGGACATTAACAGGTAAGTGTGCTGGCTCACTGTGACACACTCACCATTGTAGTGAATGAACATGGCATTGGGTATACCTTGGTGCTGGATGAGCATTTAGTGCTGGAGGAGGCTTGCTGGTGTCACTACTGGCAATAGTTATACCTGCATGACAGGGAGACACAAGGGGACAGGAAAAGACAGTTTTAGTCATGTGGTACTAATAGTCTTGAGTACTGCCATGATATGCCTGTGGATGGAAATAGACATTAGTAGCAAGAGACCATGACTTTCACACTCACCATCACAGTGGATGAAGAAGGCCTTTAGGGTATAAAAGTGTGGGAGGAGGCTTTGGTGCTGGCTGGCTGGCTCTGTCAGTGGCTACGCTGGTACAGTATCCTGGGTTTGTGCTTACACTGCTTGAGGATGATGCTTTGGTGTTGGAGGAGGAGGATTTGGTACCGGTTTGCTGTTGTCAATGGTGCTTACACTGGCACAAAACACTTGTTTTCTATGAAACAGTTTATTTTGCTTGGCTGTCTTTCTGTCAGTGGGAATGGGTGTCTAGCTGACACAAAAAGCCAAGATGCCTGGGAGACTTCATTTTTGTATGCTGTCTATCTTTGGCTTGCTGGAGGCTGGCTTGTTGAGTTGATGCCAAGATTGACCATATGCTACACTAGACCAAGATTCTGGGATAGAGTCTGGTGCTGGATGGCTGGTGGTTGGAGGACAGCTGTCTGTCTTTGTCTGATTGGTGCCTGGCTTTTTGAGTGGCTGCCAGTAGTAATTAGCTGCTACAGTGTTCCTAGAGTCTGGATTAGAGTTTGGTGCTGGCTGACTGGTGGCTGGAGGATGGCTGACTACCTTTGATTGACTGGTGGCTGTCTTTGGTTGGCTGGTGTCTGACATTTTGAGTGGCTGCTGGCATTGACCAGCTGCTACATTGGCCCAAGATTCTGCGTTAGAGTCTGGCACTGGCTGGCTAGTTGCTGGAGGGTGGCTGGCTGATGTCTCACTTTTTAAGTGGTTGCCAGCACTGACTGCCTGCTACACTGGCCCAAGAGTCCGAGTTAGAGTCTGGTGCTGACTGGCTGGTGGCAGAAGGATGGCTGTCTGTTTGTGGCTCATTGGTTGCTGGCTTTTTAAGATTTTGCCAGCACTGACTGGATACCACACTAGTCCCTGAGTTCAGGTTAAAGACTGGTGCTGGCAGGCTGATGGTTGGAGGATGTCTGGCTTTGGCTGGCTGGTATTTTTCTATGGCTGGCTGCTGTCTGGGTTTTTGAAGTGGTTGCTGACACTGACTGGCTGCTACACTGGCCCAAAAGTCCAGGTTAGAATCTGCTGCTGGCTGACCAGTGGCTGGAAGATGGCTGGCTGGCTGGCTTTGGCTGATTGGTGTCTGACTTGTTTCCCAGTGGTGACTGGCTGCTACATTGGCCTTTTTGCCTGGATTAGAGTCTGGTGCTGACTGGCTGGAGACTAGAAGATAAAACAAACAACTGGAATCAGCACACTAAACGAAGAAAACAAAAATTAAAAAGTATACAGCCACAAAAATGCTTAGCAAAATGTATTTGTCAAGTGACAACACTCATAAGAGATACATAAGCTGCTTATAAACCTGCCTCTGCGCTTCACTCTAGGAACTTCATGAAGAGGTGGAGCTCTTACAGATTGACAGTCCTTTAATACAGTTATAAGTAGGAACGTGACCATCAGCTGCCATGACATGATTTAAATCGAAGCCAAATTGTTTCTATTCTATATATATATGTATATATATATATAGTGTTAAAATATTAAATAAGTACAGATCATGTTTATCACTACTTGTAAACCTGAAAATAATGAATGTAGAAAACACAATATTAACTCATTCTGGAAGAAAAAAGAGGGGAGGAATACCAACCACAAGCAGACAGAAGTGTCTCAAAACACGATTCTTACCATGTATCAAAAAATGTACATGCGTACTAAATAATTTCTTGTTTTATTTTTATTAGCTAAAAAAAAGCTCCACAAACAGTGCTGTGTTTTAAACAGAGTACAGATGACATAAAAAAGCCAACAGTTTTGCGCAACTGTGCTTTATCAAGGCATAAAACCACAAGTAACAGAAGTGCTTCTTATATACATCAATGAATACAAAACCACATGAAAAGTTAATGAATACAATAAATTAACCTTGACAAGAACAATTTAAAAAGGGGTGCTATTGAGCAGGCTTGCTAAAAAGACGTGCTTCACTTCAACTTGGCACACTTCATACCTATACCTATAAAAGACATATCAAAATTTTACAGTTCTGGACTTTTGCTAGGCAGCTTCTGTTAGACCTCTTTGAGAGGAGAGAATGATACCCTTCTTAACTATGGGCCAACAGAATAAAGGTGGTAGTGGAGGAGCTAAAAATCAGCCACCCGCAGAAAAGCAGGCTGTAACACCACCATCAGGAACATTGAGGATTAGTGAACCATCATGGCAATCCCTGACCTTATCAATGAGGGCTATAAATTGTAAGGTGGGAGAGATTTTACAGCAATTGGGGGAGCAAGATGTAAAAATTAAATTAGCCATCAAAACAGCGACCTCAGCAGAAGCACAAGCAACAAGGACTCTCTCAACTACCAGTAAGTTAGTCCAAGAAAATGAACAACCTCACTATCATCTAGAAGCCTTAGAGAATGCACAGCGATCAGTTAATCTCCATTTGGTCAGACTTCTGGAAGGTGTAGAGGCATCTGACCTTACAACATTCTTACAGGACTGGTCACCCGGAGCCCTCAACTTTACAGATGGGACAGCTATGGCACTCCAGATTATCCATACATAAAGGATCTCTCCTCAAGCCACTCCGGTGCAATCTGAACTCTGAAGGACTGTACTTCTGGTCACCACTGGAGTCACCATCAGAGATTTCTTTTTGCAAGCAGTCTGGGAATCTCAAAACTTAAATTATCATGGGGTTATGCTGCACATCTTTCAGATTTACCCATCACCACACACACACTCACCGTAAGAAGTTTGATGGAGTTTGAGCTAGGTTCTGTAACCTCAGCATGGTTCATTCATTATTAATGCTAGCACACCTCCATATCCACTGTGGGGGCCACATGTACCAGTATATGGGTCCAACTGAAGCTGGTAAAAAGGTAGAGGCACTCAAAAGAGAATTTGAGGCAGCTCCAGTTTCGAGAGAGGAGGAATTGGAAGACGAGGTTACCTGAAGGTGGACTTCAAACTGACAAATTGACTTTTTTCTCTTTTCTTTGTTAGGTTTTAATGACTGTTAAAGAGGATAGAACTGGTCTGGGAATCTGTACTACTTCTAATTTGTTTCAATTATTTATCTGAGCGGTCTGTTTTCTGTGGGTCTCCTTAAAGGTAAAAGAAAGTATATGTATATATCATAAAAAGCTTTAACACACTGTATTATGTATTTGCCTGAAGTTGACTTAAAATGGCAGATGCCACATGGTGACTCTTATGCTAGTTCAGTTTCTTATGGAGGGTATTTCTCCCTGAGGGATTATGCACTAGAAGTTTCAGATTTACTGATTTTTCCCCAAGTATGTTAAAACTCCCTTTGCTTTCTTTTCCTGGTCTATGGGTGTCCCTGGAAGTCGTTAGTTATCACTCTGTAAATTTTGTTCCATGCAAAAGTTTATAATGAGAAGTTAATATTGTCCACAGTCTCACTATTGGCAGTGGTCATTCTGGTTTACATTTAGGTATCTAATGCAATTTTGTCTCTTTAACCGGAGGTCTATAAGTACTATTAAGTGAAGATGAAGTGCTAATCATGCTGTTTTTTTCACATGTTCAGAATGGGATCACATCCACCATATGGTTGAATATAAAATGTTATGGACTACCTTATTCAACATTTGATCACCTCATTCTTTCGAGGTGCAGCCTATCTTGGAGAATTTATCTGAACTTTTAAGGGAAAACCACCAATTTCTTAAACCAGACTGCCTAGGTTGCTTTTATACCTTTCTTCCATTGAATGACTCCTATTACTTAATATTGTATGCCTGGTAGGAGGTGATGACGTCATGTTGTTATTTTTATTAGTAAAACAATAAGCTATAAGTTCAAAAAAAGAACAATTAAAAAAGCACAGTACCATCAATGCACCATGGATATAGACTCATTAACCCCACATCAACCAAATGTCTTTATGCCAATTTAAGTATGGACTAAAAAGGTCCTGCAACTAATCATAGTCCCTTTTAAGTATGATTTAATAAAAGGCAAAGACAATGCCAATCTGTTGTAGTGAAGTTCAGTCACTCTGCACTAACTTCCAACATGTATGTAAAGCACTTATAATTTGTTATCCTGTTAAGTTTCTGCATGTCTGTACTCTCCCGGGTCGTGCCTGAAAATAGTCATTTTATGGCTAGTGCACTTACCTGGTTAACAAAAGCTAAATAAAAAATAAAATAAATAATCCAAAGCACAGTTTGAATGCAGGAAAACTGAGGCTTTCTCTATACTTGTTGCTTGTAGAAGTGAGTTCATAATGAAATACAGGCTGTAGGCAAATAAGAACACATTAATTAATTCAAGTGATATGTGGGATCAGCTCAAAACACTCTATGGGTCCTATTCACGAAAGGTGCTGATGGGCTACTTGCCGTGTAACCCAGGCACATAGCCCACCCTCACCCGTGCGTGCCCACCATGGCATTCCTGAAATAGTTACGCCCCCCCTCCAGACCAAATCCCCGGCTGACATGGAGCTATGCACGTGGGTGGGCTGGGGTGTCTGCGGGGGGGGGGCATTCTGGCACTCCACACCATTCACAAACATGCAGAGTGCTGTACATGGGGGTCAGCAGCTATGCATCTGGAGGCAGCCATAACGGCTATGCACCCCCTCCAGTTGCCACTACCAGACCCGCTGGTGCTGGCGGGGGGTCATCAGACCCCTACCGGATGGTGCCTCTGTTGTCGGGGGATAGTGGTCAGGCTGCCAGCACTTTCCACCTCAGCAGCATTGCCAGTACTCTACATGCCCCCACCAAGATGGCACCATTCCAGCTCAAGGAATCCACTGTGGACCAGAGTAGGGCAGCCAATTGGCTGCCTACTCGGGCCTACAACCCCACCCCTGTGCACCTCTATGCCTGGGATCAGGGATGCAGAAGGGAGCTGGGCGGGGATCACTGCTTCGTGAATGCAGTCCCCGTGTGGAACTCCCATGGGTGCGGAGCTGCATGCACCTTTGTATGCCTGCTCCGTGCTCCTTCATGAATAGGCCCCATTTAGACCACTTGGTTTAACAAAGGAATTTAATGTGCCCACTAATCCTGATATCGAATTTATGACTAGTTTTCCCCACAAACTGACTCCCACAGGCACATTTAACAAGGTAAATCAGTTTCTCAGTATAGCAATTAAAAAAAATTTCTAACATCAAATTGTATAATTTGTAGAAGTATTTTTAAAACTATTTTCTTTCAAAATATATGTACAAAATTTGCAATTTCCAGATACAAAATTCCCCTGTGGGGGTAACCAAGTCTTGCTATCAGAATCTGTTTGTCTTTGTTCACTAAAAGTTACCCAATCTCCTACAGTTGTCCCCCTCTGATACACAAATCTAGGTTTCTCCTTAACATATGGTCAGTTTTACATTGGCATTCAAAATCAGGGTTTTATTTAACTCTAAAAATTGATTAGCATTTTGCTCATAAAAGTGCTAAAACATTGTGAAAATGCATAGCACTTGCCTCACTGTGTTTAACAAACATAACACTTCCAGAAAACCTATATAAATACTTTCTGTACAGTTAGTATTGTCCCAAGAAAAAAACTGCTAATCAATTATTTAAAACCCTGAAAATATATCAGTATTACCCAACAATACCCCTAAGGAGGACTGCATTAGAAGAGAACATTGTGACAACATTCAGCCACTCACATTATTCTGTGGAAGGACATGAACCATAATTAATAAATCTGTCAGTGCCAACAGCTAGAGCAATATTAGTGTTAACAATGCCAGTCCTACTAACATCATTCACAGAATTTAATTCAATGTTATCTCTTTGTGATGCAGTCATAGAAGTACTTCTGTCTGCTTGTGAGTACTATTATTTTGTGGTTGGCTCCACCACATTCATGAGCACCTGCTTTTTTTCTATTTTGGGAGGAATACCATATTGACAGTACACAGACATATATAACAAGAAGATATAAGTAAAACCATTATGAAAACAAGCCATGTCAATGCTATTGCCATAGAAGGTGACTAGAATAAATTAATATTTCTTGAAACCAGTAATAGCAGTAGAAAACTGTAATGGTCTCCCACAGTTACAGTTGTGCCTGAGACCAGGGATCCATCACAGACTCCAAAATTCCAATCATCTAAGAGGGAGAAAAACAAACATGAATATTTAAGAACTAGAAGCTTAGGATCTAGCAATACCAGACTTAACAGAGCTTAGAGCTTTGTTTTAAATGATATAAGCACATCAGCAGGAACAAACTTAACATTTTGGATGTTGTTTTGAACATTGATAACAACAATGAAATTATTACCAGTAATTTTAGAAAACGTACTGCCACTGATACCTTGTTATGCTTTGCTAGGGGATATCCACGAAAACTGGTCCCTTCCATCCTGTATAGCCAATTTCTTAGACTCAGATGTAACTGTTTCGTTTACACTGAGTTTGAAACTGAGGCATTAGCATAGTATCATGCATTTGTGGAGTGAGGTTATTATAAAATATATTGGATGAAGACATGAACAAAGACAGAAAATCAAAGAGAAATGACCTTTCACCAAAACCAAAACTTCTCACAATACGCCCTCAGCTCAGCCATTACGTTCTGTTACTGATTACAGTTCTTTTAATGGGAAAGTATGCACCATTATAAGAAAATATTGGGCAGTTGTTCAAAATGACTCGCAGTTATCAGTCTTTTGGCCAGGTTCCCAGGATTTTAGTTCATACGGGTGCACACTTGCATGACTGGCTGGTACACAGCCAATTTAGGAAATCTCCAGTCCCTCTCTGTTATCGGAATTGGTTGCCCCCACACTCTAAAGGCATTTTCCATTGTGGGAACTGCAACTTTTGCCAATATTGCCATCAATCAGCGATGTTTGACCTCCCACACATTCTTAAAAAAGTTGAAGTTTGAGAGTTCCTAAACTAGCTTTAAGTTTGTAGTCTGCCATTTGGTGTGGGTGTAGGAAAGTCCATTTGGGGAGAACATATCGCCCTTTATGGGAAAGAAGTCAAGAGCCCATCAAAAATATAAGAAACCCCATGGGCAGCACTTCTGTTAGCAACCATTTCAAAAACTTACATGGTGGTAAAATGTAATCTTTTCTGTTTATGGCACTTGAGTGTGTGCATATTGATAGAAGAGGGGGAAACAGACTTCAACAGTTATCACAGCAGGAAACCTTTTGGATTGTTTCATTACAAGCCCTAAGTCCTGAGAGTTTAAATGAAAATTAGGATTTAAAACTTTTCTTATGAAGTGGTTTCCTGCTGCTATACATCTGCCTATACTATCTAAATGTAGCCCCTTTTATTAATCTATTTTTGGTTGTTTTGCCTCATAATTATGAAAACCATCTGCTTATACAATTTAGCAATGGCTAGCAACCTTCTCACTGTGTACATACAGGGGGCACTCTTGGTTCCACATGTCAGGATCTTCTTTCTATTAATTTGGGTACATTTGTGTCTTAATTTGTAGGTTATCTCTCTATTGGGTCAGTCATTATGGTCTATAGGACACAAACTAACTATAACTACTTTAGTTTTTTTTAGCCACCCACATTTTAATTTCTACAGCATTCATCCACAGGTGACTAACATGTTACATAGCCATGATGATCCCACCTTTCTTTTTGGGGAATTTACGTACCTCGGGTGATTGTCACAGCTATTAAACCTATTTTTAGGCTTAACATTGTATCCCCTTTAGCTAAACTTTGGTTATCATGCCTTTTTTCTTTACATGGCATCTTTGACTACTGTGCTTATATTATTTAACACAAAGCTCTAAGTCCAGTATTGCTGAATCCTACGCTTCTAGTTTTTAAGTATTCTTGTTTGTTTTTTTCCCTTCTTAGTTAATTGAAATTTTGGAGTCTTTGACTGATCCCTGGCCTTGGGAACAGCCATAACTGTGGGAGACTTTTACAGTTCTCTATTGCTATTACTGATTTCTAGAAATATTATTTACAGTATTTCAGTCACCTTCTAGGGGAATAAGTTTGACATGGTTTGTTTTCATAAATGTTTGACTTGTATCTTCTTATTATAGATTCCTATGTAGGTATATTATCCTCTCTTTTTTACTAACAGTACAAGTTAATATTGTGTTTTCTACATTCATTATTTTCAGATTTAAAAGCAGTGAGGAACACGATCTGAACTTATTTATTATTTTATCACTTTATTTTTACATGTATCATCGAAATAATTTTGCTTTGATTTAAATGATGTCATCAGCCAGCTGATGGTGACATTCCTACTCACTATTGTATTAAAGGGCTGTCAGTATGTAAGAGCTGTGCCTCTTGATGAAGCTCCTAGAGCAAAGCACTGAGGCAGGTTTATCGGTAGCTGATGTGTCTCTTCCGAATGTTGTCACCTGACAAATATATTTTGCTAAGCATTTTTGTGGATCTCTGCCTTTTTATGTTTGTTTTCTCAGTTCAGTGTGCTGATTGCAGTTGTTTAATTGGAGTTATAGGGTAGAGCTCATACCTCCAGCAGCACCACCACCAGCCAGTACCAGATGAGAGCAGATCACCTTCTTGGTCTCTGTGGTGGCTGGAGGATGGCTGCCTGGCTTTAGGTAGTTGCCTGCATTGACTAGACCCAAGAGTCCAGGTTAGAGTCTGATGCTGGCTGGCTTGTGGCTGGAGGATGGCTGGCTGATTTTGGCTTCTTGGTAGCTGACTTTGGCTGGCTAGTGTCTGGGCTGAGAGCACTGTTGGGTGGCTGTTGCCATGGGTTCTACACTGGTACCACAGACAGGGTTGCTGGCTAGTACTGGCTTGAGAGGACTGTGTGGTGCTGGCTTGAGGGGACTAATGGGTAGCTATTGCCATGGGTTCCATGCTGGTACCACAGACTGGGCTGCTGGCAGGCGCTGGCTTGAGAGAACTGTCAGGTGCTGGCTTGAGAGGACTGTTGGGTGGCTATTACCATGGGTTCTGTGTGGCACCAGAGACCTGGTTGCTGGCCAGTACCGGCTTGAAAGGACTGCATGGTGCTGGCATGAGTGGACTGTTCACAGGTTATTGCCATGGGTTCTACACTTGCATCAGAGAACTGGTTGCTGGCTAGTGCTGTCTTGAAAGGACTGTCTGGTGCTGGCTTGATAGGTCAGCCGGTGCTAGCTTGACAGGACTGGCTAGTTGAGAAAGGGTAAAATGTTTTACCAGGTCATGAAAGGAACTGTGTGGAAAAACAAGAAATCAATCAACATCCCTTGCAAAAAACATACATTTGTCTATGTAAGCTAGTCATATCCTGTATATAATAATTAATCTCCATTCATTGAAATCAAGTGGATTCCCAGCACTGAGTTGGATTGGTGACATGAGCAATAAGAGGGTGAACCTCAAGTGCTTTTCTGATATCACCAATCTAATAATGAGGTGTTGAGAACTGTAAGTTCTCAATGACTTGGGGTTTTATTATTTATAGTACAGTCTAAGATGGTTTTACAATACTCTGCTTACAATACTGTGTTTACAAAAACTGTGCTCAATTTCAAAGTAGTAATTGTAATGTTTATGACAGCAACAGGATTGAAGAGACTGTATTTTAAACTGCTGATTTTGAACTGGTGCCTGATGTTTTCCATGGCTGGGGAAAGCTCAGCGTGTGCTTATGTGATGCCGCATAGCACAGCTTGACTTTGATTGGTAGGGATTTCAAAACCTGTTCTTCACATTCTGAAACACTAAGAACAATGGGTTCTACATTTCAAAACATGAAGAACAAATTTTGAAAACTACAGGTAAAACAGGCTTAGAGTATTTTATACATGTATATCTACATTGACAAAATGACATCTGCAGATAGTTTATCCAATGGTAAAGTAACCTAATAGGTAATAGACTTCGGTCAAACAGTTAGGACTTGACAAACATGCCATATAGGGGAGTTGGTGCAGGATTCTTGGTGGGTTTGGTTCCTTATGAGGCTAGTCAGGTATCAATGCAGTCTATATGCCTATTTTCTTTATGTCTGTAACACTGGGCCCAATTCCAAGGCAGCTATGCCAGACGTAAATGCAATACACCAGTCCTGATGGTGCAAATCACAAGTAATGCCAGCGACGTGTGACACTCACGATTCCAAAAGAATACTTACGCCACAACCCATAACCACTATGACAAATGCAAGTTATGATGCTGGTATGCCAAAGGAAGCCTGCACCACTGCATAATATAGCTTGTGATATGCGTAACACACCAGTACCATGAAACTGCTATTCCAGAACAGGTGGCATAAGTAAATACGCCAGAGGAAGCCCATGTAAGTTAGAACAAAGAATAGCTGTCCTAACCAGAGCACAGGCCACAGACCCCCCCCCCACATAGCCAGACAGCAGACAGCAGAGCAGTGAGACACACAGCAATGTCAACAAGAGGATCTCCACTGGGAATAATGAAAGCAGAGCACCATAAGTGCAGGCAAGCCGGGTGCAGAGGCAGGACCCAGGAAACCTAGCCACAGCATCCAACAATGGTACCAAGGCCATCGACGCAGACAACAAGATGCCCCCACACAACCAGTAAGGACCTGACTGAGCAGCAGTGCCAAGCATGCCAGAGGCACAGCATGTGCTGCAACAGGAATAATGCCAGGACCTCAGCGGTGACTGATGCAGCACCAGTAACAGAGGCCACCCAACACCACCGGAGGTGCGAGTGAGAGCAGTGTTGTGCCGACCTGCCACTGGCTACATTCAAATGACCACAAGGGACACAGTGGGGACCACTCAGCCAAGCCAGTAGAGGCCAAACACCCAAGGATGTCCCTTGTGGTCCCCAGACAGTGCAACATGCAACACAGCAATGGAGGACCACAGCACACATGACCTACGGACAGGCAGACAAAGGTGGATATGGACACACAAGGGATGGAGGTATACAGCACCGATGATGGCACCACCAGGCACAATGCACCTGCCATTGGCCACTGATGCATGTTAACAGTGCAACCACAATGGGGACACAGCACTGGGTGGCACAGACCTCCAGATGTATGGTGGTATGGCACGCCACTGTGCTATGCCTCCAGTGCCACCCACAAGGCCAACCAGGCCCCCAGGTGGAAGGCCACTGTACTGGCACAGGGCTGCCACACAGGCATGTCACACATGGTGTGACAGCACATGAACAAGACCAAGCACATGGCGCTGCTGCCCACATAGACTGCCATGCGGGTATGCCCACCTGCGTGTGCCCCATGCCGTGTGATGGACGTCTTGCACACATAAGTGATGTGCTGTGTGGGAGCACGCCTGGTGCAGGGCTGCACTGCAACAGGTGGGGCCACACAAGCACAGTGAACCACACATGAACAGGCACATGCAGCCAAGGATGGAGACGCTGAGCCAGGGATGCGCAAAGACAGTTTAATAACACAACAGAGGTACAGTAAAAACAGAAAATTGGTACAATAGCAAACATGCAATAGCACACTACACAGGCCCCTGCCCCCCACCCAAGGATCACCCCTATAGACAAACCCACCCCAGCTCCTGCCACGACCCCACCCCACAGTCCACAGCAGCACAGTCCTAATGGTCCTGCAGTGCAGACAGAAGCATGCCGAGGGACCCATGCAGCTGGACAGCGTCTTCCATCATGGTTTTGAACAGATGAACCAGCTCCTGGTCCCTCTCTGCTGGCTGCCCCGGGAACAGCGACATCACCCTCTGCTGTCCTGTGGTGTCCTGCAGCCCCTGATGTCCTGCAGGTGGATGTTCCATGGATGCAGGCCTGTCCTGGCCTGGCTGGGGCACAGCAATGTTACTGACCCTGGTGTCAGGCCCCTCCACTAGTAGCATGTCCACCACTGCCAGCCCCGCTGGTGGCAGTTCTTCCTCTGCGGCCCCACTAGTGGCATGTCCACCTCTGCCTGCCCCGCTGGTGGCGCATCCACTGCCACCTGCCCAACCTGCAGTGTGGCTTCTGACAGCCCCTGCTGGCACCCATGGCCTGGTGTCTCCTCTGCCAAGGAGCCCTACATGGTCAGTGGTGCCACACCAGTTGCTGCATCTGCGGTGTCACAGGCATGCCCTGCAGCATCCACCCCCACTGCCTCTGGGTCGACCAGGGCTGTATCCTCTTCATCCTCCTCCTCCTCCTCCTCAGATGTGGCCTCTGGCAAAGGCCTTGCCATGCATCAGTGGCAGTGGGTGCAGTGATGGTACTCTTCTGCATCACGGGCCTTCTGTTGCACCATTGTCCTCAGCAGGGCACGGTGCCTTGAGGCAAGGCAGCTCCTCCCACCTGCAAGGCAAGACAGACATTGAACACTGCCAGACTGGCACACACCGCATGCATGGGCACCCATGCATACGTGCCATGCCACACCATGCAAGGGATGCCAGATGGACACACACACGGTGCATGCCCAGGATGCACGGTGGCAGGTACACCAGTGGCACGCAGCAGCCACAGGCATCGCAAGTGTGCATGGCTACACCTGGGCTGCAGGGCTGGGCATGCCAGTATGCTGCTGCTGCACACATGCACATGGCTAGGTGGCACATGCCCCCCCATCGTGGTGTGGCTGACATACCACATGGACCACGCATGCACCTACCAGATGCCCTGTGGCCCCGTGATCGCTGACATGGGTGACCATGGCTGTGCACCACCACCGGCTCTCTCTGCTGTCCAGCTCCACTGGGCCCTGCACCTGTGGGGAATGGGGACACAGTTAATCCTGCACATCACGTCTGGCCATGGCACGTGATGCCTGTATGACTGGGTACATGCACCATGTAGCGGGACCCACCTGCATGTCCGGTGCGCATCTCCCTGTTGTGCTTCTCCACCATGTTCAGCAGGTAGCGTAGCATGTCAGGGTCGCAGTGCATGAGGTCCTGCCACCTGTACTGGATCTGCCTGGTTGTGCGGGCCACCCCACTTACCTCACTGAGTCACGCCCTGATGGCCTGCCATGCCCTCTCCCATTTGTCAGGGGTGTGGTTCCTGCAGGATGGAGGCAGCAGTGTGGTGCACCACTGCTGCACAAGATTAATCATCTGTACCATTTTGGTGGTCGTGAAGATAGGCACATGGCCGCTGAGCCATGATAGGTCCCTGTTGTCATGGTCTGTGTTTTGTGCACCTCTGTCCTGCAGTCTGTAGTCCTGTCCTGCACCATGCGGCTGTGACCTGCAAACACAAATGGACAAGATGTCGTGACCTGTCAGTGCCCCACTCCCCGCATGGTCCATGTCACTACTACATCACATGGACATAGCCAGACACACGTAACGCAGGCACTGGTACCATGTGCTGCACCCCCGGGGCACATGGCCCCAGCCAATGCCCAACCCCCCAGGTGTGGGTGCAGTGGGACACCTGCATCACCCCCAGGACACCAAGTTGACAGCCCATGGTCCCGTAGGCCGTTCATTCCTTGGGTGTCATGGCCATGCTCTGTGGTGCTCTGGTATGTGGGCCAGGTGCTGCAGCCCCACTGGTATGGTGGCATGGACAATGGCTATGGTCTGGGGACCCTCTGCCACCCCAATCCCTGGTCCTCATGGGCCATGCTATCCATGGGGTATGCCTGCCTCTGCCCCTGCTACATGCTGTGGCTACCTAAGGTGCCCTGGCAAAGCCACCCTACAAAGCATAATGGCTGTCAGTACACCCCGTAGGTGCATCATGCAGCACTGCCCTGGGTGTTCCGGGGTACACATGAGTGGTATGTCTCATGTGCTCTGTCACTGTCAGGCGGTGCAGCCACATGTGTGTTGTGATGGTGCAGGCAGAGCAGGTCCCTGACTGTCACCACCTGCTGTACACAGTGTGGCCCACCTGCCCCATTGGCACTGCAACTGTAGTACCACAGGCCTATTGTATGGATGGAGGCATTGCCCATCATATACCATTCCCCCCATACCCCTCAACCACTCAGCAGTATGGTCATAGCGGTGGCCTATGACCGTCACAGTGGATGGCCAGGTTATGCAGCACTGATCACATGACACTCAACAATGGCTACACACAGTGGTACCCAAGTAGGTATTGTGCTGACATGTTGCTGTTACCCAAGGTCATTGCCCTAAGTGTTTGTGGGTCCAGTTGTAGCTGTTACATTTGTAGGCATACCTGTACACATGTGCAGAGCTGGTATCATGTAGGGTGCAAACAACAGCATGTGTGTATGTGTCAGCAGGTGTAAGAAATACTCACCCCTTTCCTGCCTTAGTTGCTGGTGTTGTGGCCCTCCTGCTCGGTTGATTGCCACCTGTAGCCATCTGCTAGTGCCTACAGGCCATCTCTGTGGTTTCCACCTGTGTTGTGTGAGCTGTGTGGTCACAGGTGCACCCTGCACATGGCGCACGTCCATGCGACATGTGCGGGCTACATGTGCAGCGCGCATATGTGGCCTGCGTTTCCACATGCCGCATATGCATACAACACTGATGCGTGCAGCATGTGCGATATGTAGTGCAAGGTGTATATTCAGTTAAGTCATGACATGGTACAGTGCTACATAACAATAGTGTCAACAGCTCGATTACACATACCCATACCCCATGACAGTCCTCAACATACACACCCAACATCGGATGATAACCATTGCCCCCACACGTGCACGCACACACCCACCCACCCACGCACAGTCACAAACTTGCACATCCCATACACATCACACATCCTCACACAGTGCCTTCCCAACATTCCACCCAGCACACTGCCCACTACTCATTGGACAGTCCCCTGCCATGTTCTGCCACCCAGGTCTCTTGTTCTTGGGGGCAGGGCACTCCCTGCCCGGCACCATCAGTTGCATGCCCAGCCACTCCTGTGTCACATCTGGTCCCTGCCTGGCCCTGTGGCATGCCTGCTGGTCCACCAATGTCCAATGGCATGGTCTGCACTGCCATCCGCCGACATTTTCCACACCTCCCAGGGTCTATTGGTATGTGTGCTGTCATGGTCCACAGGTCCATGTTGTGTGGCCCACTGGCCCCCATGGCCTGCAATTGTGCCACCACCTGGGCTGTGCCCTGTCCTGACATTCCAGCCAGTGCTAGCCCACCTTATCTGGTACTTGTTCTGTGTCCACTGCTGCATGCCTAACGGACATGGCAGCAGGTGTTGCTGTGGCTCTCTGCCTTGGTACTCTGGCCACCTGTGGTGCTACCCGGTGGTGTTGTTGGGGGCGGTGTTGGTTGCAGTTGCACAGGTGCTGCAGGTGTTGTCAGCGATGGGGGCTGCGGTGCCTGTGGGGCAGGTATTGCTTGTGGTGCAGGTGGTGGTAGTGGTGGGGTTGCCTGCGCAGGCACTGATGGGGGTGTTGGTAGTGGTGGTGGGTGCTGCTGCTCCAGGGTTGCCGGTGGTGGTGGCGGTGGTGGGGAGGGTGCTGCTGTGGGCCCCACTGCCCCCTGGCAGTGGTGGCATTGTCGCCGCAGCTGTTGGTGGCTGTTGTGTTGTGTTGGTGGTGGTCAAACCACCTGTGGCACCTGTGTGGTGGTGTCCCTCCATGCTGTGCCTCACAGTGGCTGGCCTGTGTGTGCACCCTGTAGCACCGAGGACAGTATGTCTGCCTGCCTGGTCTGCTGGGCCACAGACCCCTCCACAGCCATGGCCAGGCGGGTGATGGCTCTTGTCTGTACCTGCACACAGGCCTGGGAGGTGGCCATGGCATCCATGAGGTGATCTATGGTTGCCTCTGTAGTAAGTGACCCTGTCTCCAGCACACCTATCAGAGTGCCCATGTGCTCCTCCATCGACGAGTAGTTTGCATCCATGCTGAGCCATATACAGCCCAGCATCTTGGCCTGTTCCTTGTGTGCTCTTATGAGTGTCCAGCAGAACCCTGCATAGTCCGTGGGTGCATCTGAGTGGTCATCCTGCGGGGATGGCGTGGTTCCATCCAGGGCCTCCTCCAACCTATGATATGATGTGGGGTTTAGGTCCTGTGCTATGTCATCTGCAATGCTGCCATAGCTGAACAGATCACTCAGGTCCAGTCCCTCTTCCTCCTCCCGCTGTTGCTCCTCTGCCGCCTCACACTCCCCCACCACTGGTGTCAGGACTGTGTCTGGCTGTGCCGCATCGGCACCACCAGGGGTGTACATTGCGGTGGCCTGTTGAGTGTTCAGCTGCATGGGTTCCAGCTCTGTGCCTGTATCACCACTGTTCACTGCCCCTATATCCACTGCTGCTGTGTCTGTGGGAGAACAACAGTTCATCAGTGCTACCACACCATGTCATGCCTACCATGCCTGCCTCCATTCCCACCCCTGCATCGCTGTCCCATGCACTGGAGGCAGTGCCGGCCATCCACTTACCTGTCCCTGCATCCATCCACATTGTATCAAGGTCATTGTGTCCCCATGGATGCTGAGCTGGCTCAGGAATGCCAGCACCTTCTTCTCTTGTCCACTAAGGGGTCTCACCTCCTGTGGCCCACCTCCTGTGGCCACCACCTGCCGCCTCTTCTGGGCCTCCTTGGCCTTGGCTTGGAACTTGAGGTCACTGGCCCACTTTTGGAGGTTGTGCACAGTGCACTTCACATTGGCCACAGCATTCGCCCTCTTGGCCACCTCCTCCCATGCCTCCTTCCACTTGCAATACTGCTCCCATTCCCCTCCCTTGCCCATTAGCAGTTCTGGCTGGTCCTCCAGTTCATTGAGCAGCATGTCTGTCTCCTCATGTGTGTAATTGCACTTCCTGCATTTTGTCTTGCTTGCCATCTCTGCACTGCTACCAACCATCTTTCCTGTGGCTCCTATGTCACCTCTGTGAGTTGTGCACTTTTATATGGTCGTTGGGTTGTGACATGTGTAGGTGCTACTCCCTCTATTGCCGGTTACGCCATGTCTTGCAGGCATAACTTGCGACATGCGTAATTCAGCATTCTATGTAGTATCTGGTGATTCTCTTGGAATATGGTGCAGCTTGCATGTCAATGGGGTTTTGGCATAACTTTATGCGCTGGCGTGCTTTGCACCATGTGCTCCCTGCTGTCTTGGAATTGGGCCCACTGTCACTTGGGTGCAATATGTATTAAGCACTGAGTTTTCTCTTTTTATTTAATGTTATCTGGTGTAATAAGAACTGATACTGGCTTGATATAAAGTATGAAAAACCACAAAAACACATGAAAGAAATCAACATAATTGCATCAATATTTTCTTACAATACTTATCAATGTTTAAAGCTGAAGATAAAGTGGCTTCCATACCACAGAAAAATCTTAAGTGTGTCAGAATGGAGATCACTACCAGCTTACCGATCTTACACACCACAGATCATAACAGAACAATTAGTTCAGCTCCACACAACCTGTGTTATTACTTTTACTACACAGTGGTTTCATCATCTACCTTGTTGAATCTATCACAGTGGACATTTGACAACAGCAAACACAGGTGTTTGTTGATGACACAGTAACAAGATATTCATCAACATTTCTCTCATGGCACTGACCACATCATCATCACTGATGGTGCAGTGCCCCCTCTCCCTCATTCTAACCCTCCCTCACCCAGTCCCGGTTATACCAATCATCCTAACCATGTCTACAGATATTTATTTATTTATTATTTATTTAGATTTTGATAACTGGGTAAGCTCACTGAGACCAGAGGTCCCTTTTTCAGGAGCGACCCGGATTAGTTACAAACAATAATAACATATATCGGCAGGAGATATATCGCTACTGCTAAGAATCTGTTTATGCAACTACAGCACATACAGATGACTGCATAAGAAGACATTGCCTCAAAACATTTGGCTGTTTTGAGCAGGCACAATATATGTATGTGGCAAAAATAAGTAAAATTATTATTTGAGTTTCCTGGTTCCTCCTTCCCTCTGCTCTTGTGCAGTGGCACCACATCTGCCTTGTTCCAGTCCCCTGGGACTTTCCCCTTGTCCAAAGATAGATTAAACAGCTTTGTGAGTGGCGTTGCAAGCTCCTCCCTCATCTCCTTGAGCACCCTGGGATGTAGTGTATCAGGACTCATTGCCTTGTCCACCCTTAATTTACCTAATTCCTCCAATATCCTACATTCTGTAAAATAACTTGTCTGTACCTCCCTGCCCTCCATTCAACTATCTCTTAGCTGTGGTCCCTTGTCCTCTTCCTCGATCATTAAGACTGAGCTAAAGTACCTGTTTAACATGCCCACTTTTTCTTCATCCCTCTTGATCAGATCTTCCCCTCCCCTTTAAGTTTCCATTATACCCTGCTTGAAAAACCTTTTGTCCCCCCTCCTGGCCTCCCTCACTATTTTCTCCTCTGTATCTGACTTTGCCCTCCTGACTATTTGCCCTGCCACCCAAAGCTTTTCCTTGTATGCTTCCATTTCCTCTATTCCTTGAGTAGTTTTGTATGTCTTAAAAGCTTTCTTTTTTTCCCTTCTTGCTCCTGCCACCTCTGTAGTGAGCCAAAGTGACTTTCTTCTGTATTTTTTTTGCCCACCTTCCTAATGCACTAATGCCTTCAAAATTCCCCCTTTATTGCCTCCCACCATTCCTCGATGTCCTCCAGATCCTTCTTCCCTTCCATTTCCCTTTTGACAATTCCCTTCATTTTCTTAAAATCTGCCCTCTGGAAGTCCATTACCTTGGTGGTGGTACGATCTGCTTCCATCCCTGTCCTAAGACTAAATCTGACTGTTCTGTGGTCACTAGCCCCCAGATTCTCCCCCACCTCGACCTCCTCTCTACTGTCTCCATTTGTGATTATCAAGTCCAATGTATCCTTCTCTCTAGTTGGTCCCCTGACTAATTGCTGAAGGAATGCCTCCTGCATGGATTCCAACATCTGCCTGCTTCTTTCTGATGCTGCTGTTGGAATCCCCCAGTTCATGTTAGGGAGATTAAAATCCCTCACCAACAGAATTTCCCCCTTTCTTGACATCCTTTGTATTTCCTTAATCATCTCCTTATCAACCTCCTCCCCTTGATTTGGCAGCCTATACACCACCCCCCATATGTACTGCCTCCCCTGTCCTCTTGGTTAACGTGATCCAGAGGATCTCTACCGGACCTTGACCTTCATACTAAGAAAAGTAGGCATACAGAAGGCAGTGGCCAATATATGTATGTCTCCAGCCAAGTTAGTATATCATCCCAGTGTTTGCAACAAAAAATTGTCAAGGTTTTGTTCAAATGTATCATGGTTATGGTGTTCCAATAATGAACTAGGAAGAGTATTCCATGATGGAATTATTCTCTGGGTATAATATGATCTCCTTTTATTAGTTCTAGGATATGTTAATGCCAGTTGGTAATTGTGGCTTCTTAGATTACATTCTCATTTACTATAGGACATTCCTAACTGGGTCAATAGCTCAGTGTCAGTGTATATCTTATGCATCAATAAAAGATCCTCTCTCTTATTTCTCTTCTCCAATGAATACATGCCCAGTTCCTTCAACCTTACTTCATAACTCTTTTTGTGCATGTTGGTGACAAGCTTAGTTACTCTCCTTTCTACTCCCTCCAATCTACCAATATCTCTCTTAAGGTAGGGGCTCCAAAGGGAGAACAGTAGCCGAGATGTGGTCTCACATATGCCCTATACAACGGCAGGACACATTCCCTATCCCAGGAGGTAAAGCTCCTCTTAATACAACCTTTAAGTCTATTGGCTCGGCTGATAATACAATTACAATAACTACAAGAAGTTAAATCAGAATTGATTATTGTACCTAAATCATTATGTTGGACTATGGGGTTAATACTTGGCCATTTAAAGTATACTGATTTTGTATATTTGTAATTCCCAAGTGCATGACTACACATTTATTTACATTAAAAGACATCTGATTTTTATCTGTCCATTCCTCAACTTTCTTTAAGTCATTAACAAGATTAGATACATCTTCCACAGCTTTAACAGGTGTTGCTGCAAATTTAATGGAAAAGCTGTTAATATTGGTGGTTAGATCAGATATAAAAATATCAAATAGTATTGGGCCCAAAACCGACCCCTGTGGCACTCCACTAATAACTGAGCATAGTTCAGACATGTAGCCCCTAATACATACACACTGGGTTCACTTGTTTAACCATTCTTCAACCCAGTTAGTAATTTTATTATTTATACCTATTAGTCTCATTTTATTTATTTAATGATCATGGGGAACCTTATCGAATGCCTTACAAAAATCAAGATAGATCACATCCACCGGTATATTATTATCCAAGGTCTTACTGATATATTCATGGAACACCAGATTTCCAGACAGGCAAGATCTATTTTTTCTGAAACCATGCTGTGTTTTTTCTATCATCCCTTTAATGTTTAAATCATCCTCTGGTCTATTTTTGAGTAGAGACTCAAAAATCTTTCCTATTATACATGTCAAACTGATTGGTCTGTAGTTGGAGATATCTGCATGATTTCCCTTTTTGTAAATTGGTGTTATCACTACTGTTTTCCACTCATTTGGTACATAGTTGCATGAAAGAAACATTAAAACGTTTGTGTAATGGTTCCACTATCCAGTCCTTGATTTCTTTAAAAGTCTAGGATGAAGTTTATCCGGCCCTGGTGATTTATTTGTGTTAATATTATTTAATTGTGCCATAATCTCATCCTTTGATATTACCAGGCCATCACCATCTATATTTCCTGATGGTATGCTGGTATGCCATGCGTTTTCTTTTTAGTATTGAAAACAGAGGTGAAATATTTATTGAATTCATTTGCAGTTTCCTGAGGAGCTGATATTTCTATTGAATTTAATGTTAGTGGTCCTATTGTACATGGAGTTTTTTTTTTGTTTATGTATGAATAAAAGCTTTTCCCTCTGTCATTTCTGTATGCTAGTCTGTGTTCAAATCTCTTTTTTTCCATTATTATTTTGGTTTTACAATTCTTTAAAGTTATTCTATACCTCTATCTATTGAAATCACTACCATCCTGTTTCATTTGTCTTTATGTCTGTTTTTTTTTGTTTTATTAGTTTTGTTATAGTAGGTGTTACCCATGGTGGGATCTTTCCTTTTTTGTTATAGATTGTTCTATTTGGAATGTATTTTGCTTCCAATTCTAGAATTTTATTCTTAACTTTGGTCCAAAGATCATCTGGAGAGGTTATTTCATCATTCCATTTCCATTCAAAAAGATCTGACTTTAACTGTGCAAAATTTGCTTTATTATAGTTTTTAAAAATAGGTTTTCCTGTTTCCGGTTTTAGTTGTATACTGCTATCACAACTAATAATCTTATGGTCGCTTTTTTGAATTGGTGTTTTAACCTGAATATTGATAATTTTGTCAGGGCTATCAGTTAATAATAAATCAAGAATATCATTTTTCCTTGTAGGTAAGTTAATTATTGGATGTAGACCATTGGAGGAACATACTTCCAGGAAAGAATTCTCCTGATTATTACTTCCTACGGAGTCTTTCCAATTTATTCCAATTTATATTGGGATATTTGAAAAAACTGCCACAAAGCTTCTGAAGAAGGACCTGGTTGGTTCGAAAGCTAAAGCACTTTGTTCTTTTCTGTAACATCCATGTTGGTCCAATAAAAGGTATCAAATCATTTGTTTCTGGATCAATTTATTCCAGGGAAGTTGGACTCTCCCATTAATATAATTTCCTTATAATTAGATTTACTACTTATACTATCGAAGATGTCTTGATTGGCTGCTGAATCTGTATCTGGCGGTCTATAGCAAAGGCCGATGAGGTGTTTAGGTTGTTTGTCCCCCCAGCAATTCTACCCAAATAATTTCACTGGAAGTTTTTTTCTATTGAATCAGTAATTGGTTTGAACTCAATGTCATCTTTTATAAATAATACAACCCCCTTCCCCTACTTTTCCTTTTCTATTTTTGTAATGAGTAATGTATCCAGGTATTTTTATATTCCATTCAGAGTTGTCATTCCACCAGGTTTCTGTCATTGCTGCTATATCTATGTTGTCTTTATTGAGTATAATTTGGAGTTCATCCATTTTTGTTCCATGTAGAATCCTAGCATTGGTTAGGAGGAACAACAATCCTTTTTGTTAACTTTCAGTTTAATCGTTGTAGACTGTGAATCATTATCTTTTCTTTCTATTATGGAAGATTCCCATTGCCCCTTCTTTTTTAGTATTTTGTTTGGTTCAATGCATTATGCATAATGCAACCTAGTAGCCTTGATCCTTGCCTGCTCAGATGTAGTCCATTGTATCCATACAGTAAATAGTTGATTTCAAATTTTTCCCAGGTTCTTATGCACCATATATTGTTTATGAGGCTCCATCTACATAGCCAATTGTTAAAACTTTTAATTTGTCTTGTTCTTTTGTAGCTTGCCCTAGGTGCAGGGAGAACTTCTGATACTATAGGGGTTGCAATGTTATCTTGTAATGTTTTTATTGCTACTTCCATTTCTTGAATTATTTCTCCCGCCTCTTGTTTTCCAAAATTGTTCATTCCCACATGTAGCAGCACAGTTTTGGGTTCCAAGACACTTTGTAATATTCCTGCCCATCAATGCCTTTATCCCATCTTTTACATATAATGCCACCCCTTCCCCTCTTTTCCCTTTCCTATCTTTCCTAAAAAGATCGTACCCCAGCATTACCACCTCCCAATTATGGTTTTCTGTCCACCATGTCTCAGTTATAGCAACCAGATCTAGTCTCTCTCCCACCACTGTGGCCTCTAGGTCTTCCATTTTATTTCTCATACTCCTAGCATTTGCCAGCAATCCCTTCCCCACCCATTTTCCTTCTTTCTAATATCTTCTGAATCCTTCTGCAGCGGAGTGCTAGCTAGGCAAGACCCTCTAGTTACTTCTGCCAGTCCTTCCCTAGTTTTGTACTCCTCTCCTTAGTTTAAATCCCTACCCAGGATTCTGTCAATATGCCCTTGCAATTTCCCCTTAACACTCTATCTCCCTGCTCATTTATATGCAGTCTGTCCCTTGTGAATAGATTCTCCTCTGCCCATATGTCCCCCCACTCTCCTATGCATGCAAAGCCCTCTCTCCCTCCCTCCTGCACCATTCCCTTAGCCAGAGTCTGAAATCTTTTATTCTCAGTTGTCTAGCTGTACTAGCGCAGTGTACCAGCAAAACCTCTGAGAACACCAGAGAGCAAACCATCTCTCTGCATCCCCAGGCTAGCTCCCTAAACCCTTTTTGCACCTCCTCTACATCTTCCCCTGCCAGATAATTCATTCTGAGGTGCAGGACCAGGTGTGGTTTACCTTCAAGCAATCTAATATGCTCTTTTATTCTTGGCAACACCCTGCTTGCCTCCATCCATGGGTCACAAAACACTGATCTCCTTTTATATGCCCTCCCCTTCCTCAACCAGTTGATTCCCTTAATGACTGAGTCACCACAGACCATTACCAATTCCATGTGCTCCATCCCTGAATGTGCCCCAGTACCCCTGTCCTGATTCCTCTTCCTTGTAATTATTGTATTGCTATCCTGGACTTCTGCCCCAGATCTGTCCACCTGTTCTTCCATAATCTCCTCCGGCACCCCTTCTACTCCCATGCCTCCCCTCTGCTGTTCCTGCACTTCCCCCCATCACTCCTCCCTTCTGCACTACCTCTTTCTTCCCGTCCCCTATTTCCCTTTCTGTTCCCCTCTATGTCATCCTTTCTTTCTCTTTCCCCAATGCTTCTCCTATGTTCCTGTCCTTCACCCCTCTACACTTTCCCCTTCTGCATTTCTCTACTTTCCCAAATTGTCATCTGCTATCCTCCACCATCTCTTTTTATCCACTCCCTTTATCTTGCTCCCCCAACACTTTCCCTTGCTGTACACTTTATTCCTGTTTCCCTATTTCTCCTGGTTCTCAGATCCATGTCTTCATCAGCTCCTCCCTTCTCTTTCTCCTCCTTTTCTTGTAATTTGGCTAAAGGCGAGAACCTGCTTGATGCCTTTGTATAGCTTACTATCCTTTCATTTGTCTTTCTGCATCTATGTGCAATGCCCCTTTCTCTTGTTTTTGTCCTTCCCCTTCCTCTTCCTCTCTCCCATGTTCTCCTTCTCTTCTTCCATGAACTTTCTACCCTCCTATATTTTCTGCTTCCTGCCCTCTCTTTCCATCCTCCCTGCTTTTCTCTACCCCCCACTCCATCTCCCTTCTTAGCCACCCTAATTCAGCCTCCAGTTTCCCTAGTCTCTGACAAATTGGGCACCCTCCTATTCTCCATAGTGTGTCCACGAAAACAGCCCCCCAACATCCATTGCAACCAACTATTCTTCCCAATCTAGTTTGTCTTCTTTCCTCCTGCCCCTGTACCCCTTTCCTTTCCCCTGCCACCAACCCTTACCACAATACTCCATTCTCTTCCATCTGTAGCCCTCACTTGTATGCCACATTTTGTAGAACCTTCTGCTTGCTATCTTTTTGAAATCTTTCCTCGTCCTCACAACCGTGACTGCCTAATTAAAATTTTTTACTCCTTCTGTGTAAGTACTCCTACAGTACTGTTATGCTAGCCTAATGTCCTTGATTGAACCCTTTATCTCATTTTATCACTAGAGATGTAGAGAATGTAAAATTCACTGGCATAATTGCACAGAAGTGGCAGATTTTGCACTGTGTAATGCTATGTGAATTTCAGCCATTTTCAGCCGTTTTGACCAAGATGAAATTATACCTGTGGAAAGGTGAAATTTCACCTTGGAAGGTGAAATTTTGCATCTAAAAGGCACATTCAACCTCTAGAAGCATAATTTTGCCTTTCTACAGCAAAATTTTGCCTCTTCACAGGCGAATTTTATGTTATACTTCAGTGAAAAATTACATGAAGTGGCAGAAATTCATGTAATATTACGTGTAACGTAGTTTAGGCACTTCGCCCATCCCTATTTATCACCATAATCCCAATAAATAACTTTTCTTTCATCCTACAGCACTTGTCTCAAATGCCCCTTTATAATTAATTTTCCACCTTAATCTCAGTTATTAATTGTCATTTCATCATTCATTGAATTAACTGTGGTTTTCATTCCATTTAACTGTACTTTTCATGTCACATTCTCCTTGAAAGCATGTAATATTTTGTTTGCTCCTTTCAATGTTGCTGCCAATCAGTCCTTAAATACTGTACTTTGGCATCCCAGGCTATACTTTATGTATTCCATTTGTCTGTTTTTTTTTCAATAGGTCTACATCAGTAGATGTCCCTTCAAGGTACTGACTTACAGTTTTGTTGTTTTCTTTCTTTGTTCTGTGAAGGCTCATTGTCACTTAAGCATTCATCTAGTCACTCATTTATTGTTAAATTACCTAAAAGATAGAGTGTGATATTGCATTGTCACTCATTTTGACTTTTGACAAGTGGTTGCTCTCTAGGAAGGTGGAAATAAAAATGGCTGCTAGAATATTTTGAACTTCCCTTTCTTGAGTGTGTATGGACATTGTTTTAAGTCCTGTAAACACAGATGCCAAGCAGTTCAGCTGCTGAATTGTAGATTAAAGAGTAGATTTAATCAACAATTAGGTGATGCTGTTAGACCAATGAGGTTTTTACTTTTTTGTGCTTGGTACAGCTCCAAGCCATTGCATCATAGTGATATACTCTTTGGTGATAGAAAAGTATGGCTTGCCATATGTGGCCAATAGAATCAGTCAAAGTTCAGTTGAAGGACCTTGCTGGCCCAGCATGAAGGAAAGAGATCATGTATGGCATTTTTCTGTTCAGGGGAAGGGGTGGGAATTAGGGTTGACAACCTCAAGGCGTACCCCACCACTGATTCACAAAGACTCCTAAGACCCAGAACCCTAATGGTTTTCATTTCCCTACTTACTACTGTTTGTGGTCTTCCACCCTAATGTCTGCATTAACCTATTTTTTTAAATTAATTTATCTTCTTTTTGTGACAGTAGATTCATATCTGTTTGGGGCCTGCATCAAATGTAATAAACAGAATAGTGTAGATACCCCAAGCCCCAGTTTTTTCATGTCATCCCATTTCTCCTGATGCAGTATATGGTCCTGTCAGGCCTTGACATTCATGTCAACCCCTTGTAAAGGAAGGCATCTTGGCCCACCACATGATGTTGTCTGTGTGACAGAACACCACACAATTCCATCCCATTCTAGGAGCAGTGGTGCATGACAGTGCTGGCCCACACCCTTGTACTGTATAGCTGGTTCCCTAAGCTCATCTCTAAACTCAAGTTACTGGTATGGGAACACATGTTATCCATTGGGCCAATGACCAGTCCTACAAACTATGTTTTTTTTTCACTTTTTTTTACATTTTTATGACAAATTTTAAACATAATTTGTTTATGACTCCCCTTCTGAACATGACACGTGCCATTTATGAAATACAAACTAAAACCTCATTTCATGCTACAGCTGAGAAAACATGTTTTCAGCAGGATTTGAAAAATGACACCTGTCACATTCATGAGGTGGGTGAAAAGGGCTATGTTGAAAATATGGGGTCAAAATATTGAAATTAACTAAAGTTATGAGTGGGCATTGAACACCTCAGTTTTTACCAAGGAAAATGCGGGTGCTGCATCATACATGGGAGGAGACAGTGATACCGAGGAGGGGGGACCCTTACTGATTGGCAGGTCTGGGGAGAGGGGGAGGCATCACTGGCAGGAGGGGGGAAGGCTAAGCAAGGAGAAGAGGTAGCGGAAGTGGAAATCACAGCAGAGAGAGTGAGGGAAGCCCTCAGGTCCCTTAAGACAGAGAAAGCACCAGGGCCGGATAAATTACATCCCAGAGTACTGAAGGAACTTGCGGATGTCCTGGGGAAACACCTGGTGGAGCTTTTCACCATCTCTCTGAGGACAGGGTGGGTGCCCCAGGACTGGAAGGGGCACATATAGTGCCTATCCACAAGAGGGGATCAAGGGAGGTAGCAGGAAACTACAGGCCTGTCAGCCTGACATTGGTGGTGGGCAAGGTGATGGGGGGCATTGTCAAGGAGAGGCTGGAGGGGGACCTGAAAAAGTCAGGGTGCCTGGATGATAGAATGGATTCATCCCAGGGAAATCATGTCAGACAAACCTTGTGGAGTTCTATGACTGGGTGACGAGTGCCTTAGACCCGGATAGACCAGTGGACATCCTCTTTCTAGACTTCAGCAAGGCATTTCACTCTGTTCCTCACGTGGGCCTGTTGGATAGGCTGGGAGAAATGGTGGGGGGAACCAGATAATCATATGGATAGGCAATTGGCTCCAGGACTGGACCCAAGGGGTCGTAGTTGGTGGGATAGTCTCATCCTCAAGGAGGGTCATTAGTGGGATCCCACAGGGATCAGTCCTTGGGCCCCTCCTGTTCAACACCTATGTCTCTGACATAAGGACAGGTATCAGGAGTGAGATGAGTCTCTTTGTGGATGACTCAAAACTGGGGGCGGTGGTGGATGGGGAGGAGGGGGGTGACCCTACAGGGGGACCTAGAGGCTCTGGAAAGATGGTCTAGAAAGTGGAAGCTGAGGTTCAATGCAGGGAAATGCAAGGTACTGCACCTGGGAGCCAGAAACCTGGGCAATTGTACACCCTGGGGAATACTACAAGTCTCAATGGCTGAGAGGGACCTGGGAGGTGGTGGATGTCAAGATGAACAACTCAGAGACTTGTAGGAGGGCAGCAGCAAGGCCAACAGGATGCTGGGATGCATCACTAGGGGATCACCTCCAGAAGAAGGGAAGTGATACTCCCTCTGTATAACTGCTTGGTGAGGCCGCACCTCGAGTACTGCATGCAGTTTTGGAGGCCACACTTAAAGAGGGACACTAAACTCCTGGAGAAGGTCCAGAGGAGGGCAAACAAAATGATTTGGGGCTTGGGGGACAGGACCTATGAGGAGAGGCTCGAAGAGCTAAATATGTACACATTGGAAGAGAGAAGGAACCGGGGGGGACATGATAGAGGTCTTCAGGTACATGAAGGAGGTAAATAAGGGAGGAACAGTCAAAGTACTTCAAAGGAAGGAGGAGGGGACCACTAGAGGGCATGGGTGGAAGCTGGAGGGGGGAAGATTCAAGGGAGAAAGGAGGAGGTACTACTTCACTGAGAGGGTGGTGGAGCCATAGAATGCGCTGCCTAGGGGGCTGGTGGAGGCAGAGATGGTGGAGGGGTTCAAGAGGGGGTGGGACAGATACAGGGGAAGGGTTCTAGAAGCAAAATCCAATGCAGTGAGAATATCCGGAACTGGGAAGGGAGATGCCAGAGAAGGCGAGGGGAGCAGCAAGGTCATCTCCCAGGATGGGGGCTGACCAAATGAGCAGATGTGAAAGACCGTTAGGCTTATTCTGCTGACATTTTGGTATGTTAGTATGTTAGTTTCAATGTACCTTCATAACTTTGTTCGTTTTAAGATTTCAACCTCAAATTTACAACATAGTCTTCCTGTTATCCCACCTCACAAACTTGATTGGCGAATTTTTTTAAACTCTGCCCAAAAAGGGATTTTGTGGTACAAATACAAACTTACCTTTCAGGATTAATTTAAAATTTTTCACCTACCTTTTTCATGAGGTGGGGTCCAAAAAAGGTCATATTGAACATTTTGGGGGAAAATATTAAACAATTACCAAGTTATGAGTAAAAGTTCAAAATGCATTGAAAGTATGTTGACTGCATTGACCTAGTTTTAATTAGTTTCCAGTCGGCGTTGAAGAAACAGGACATGTCTCTGGTCCAGAAAGAATTTACATTACTGGACCCCATTAGGTAATTAAGTAATTTAATTATTTGTAATTTTTGACCAGGAAAGGCATCCTAATTAGTGGCAGCTTGTTTACGAGTGTCGGGGGGTGGTCAATGGGTTGCATAAATAATTTTCTATTGATGGTAAAATGTTGGCCATAACACCGGGGGAACTTCCTAATCTTCAGAGATGGAGAATGTGGCTGTCTTGTAGTCTGGCAAGATAGCCAACCCTGGAGGTGGTGGTGGAGGATATGTGATTTCAGACCATGTTGATACTGAAATCCCAGTGGAGATTCTTGATGCCATTGTGAGTCAACATGAAAGTTGTGTAGAATCTGTTCATAAAGACAGTAGCTGTCATATTTGGGACTGGTACTCTGTCTGGGCCTGCAGGACAGGATGGTAGGTTGCTGGTAAATCCTGGTAAGAGAAATGCTGAAAAAACCTTGTTGGCTATATCTCAGAAAGAAAAACACTACTATAGCAACTGTTGGCAGAAGAGGAAGCAGTACTTGCGGCCATAGTTGTCTGCACTGAGTCTAAGATCAAGGGAAATAGCCCAGCTGATGCAGTGATAGACCAAAGTCCACAGTCAGATCCAAGCCTGACAACATCATCACAGGCCAGGAGACGAAGTGTTCCTGGAGAAGAAAACCATCTAAGGCTCAGGAGGGGCCATCAGGGTCCAATGCCTCTGCCCTACTCATCATGGTTTGTGGAGCAGTCCTTGATTGCTGCAGGCTGACATAAATCAGAATATGGCCAGTGGGTTGCCCCTAATCCACTGAGAGCAGCAGGCATTATTTCTATGACCAGTAAGGAAATACCTCAGTATCCTCAGTGCTTACCTTCTGGCAAAACTTAGGAGTAAAAGTACTCCTAAGACTGTTTGCTTGACAGTAACTCATCAAGGGAGTTCCATGTTGGTGCATGTGGTGGTACTTCATGGAGCTCTAAAAGACACTGCCTTGTCTTCTGCAACTAATTTCCTCAGTTTATTTTGGTTCCACACTATACAGCCTACTGGTATACTAAATGCAGTCCTGCTTCATCAGACAATGGAAACCATGGTTCCGAGTGAGCCGACACCCCAGCTCAAACACACCTGTATCATAGTTCATGGCATCTACCACTCAAGTTGCACTATATACCCCAGACTGCATTGAATTGGAGCTATACTGGCCTGCTGCAATTGCAGCTCATTCTGAGGGAGTTGTTAAATCAGTTTTGGTCTTTATAGACATGTCTGTTCCAAGTTCTTTGCTCATTCAAGTTGTGGGGGGTTGGGGCAGAGGGGTCCATTTCTCCTGCCCATGTGGTGAGCTCCTCTGTGTCCTCTGAAGCTGCCATACTACAGGGAAATACTGTTTCAGGGTCTCAGGGACAGGCTTTACTGGAACTAACAAGGAAGGTTGGTAATACTGTTCATGCCCATGAAGACATAGCTGTAAAGGTAGTCTGGGTTATGGACTTACAAGGTAATGTACTACCTAAAAGTAATGCTACTTAAATTGCACTGTTTCTCTTGGTCTCCTCAGGACATATGAAGGAGTGACAAGCACAGAAGAAAACAGGTACAAGCAGGATAGAAGGAGTCCCCTGAAATTGTCTGAACTCTTTTCTGCAACAGCGAAGCCTACCCATTGAAGAAATGCCATTTGTCTGAGATGTGTAGGAGGTGAGGAATATCCTTCCGATAGAACATTTGTGACCAGAACTCATTAAAGAGTCTATGCAGTTCATATCATCAGACTTATATGTATTTATACAAGTGGCAAAGAAAGAAACTGATGATGTGAGCTTTAAAACTATGAAATCTTTAGATAAGCTCTGGGCTCATTGTATGTCCTTGAAAGATACTCCACTCTGCAGGTGGTTAAAGTGGTTATGATTCTTTTCTGTAATGAGGGAGTGAATGCTTCTGACATCACTTACTGGCTTAGTCAGAGGTGTGAGGTGCTTGATGTTCCATCTCCTATAGTGGATGGAAATAAAGTGTGGACTGGAGGGTGGAAATTTCACATGAAACTGAAATACAGTGGTGTGGGCCTTTTGCATCTCCCCAGTAGTTTCTACTTGGGAAGAGATAGGGGGATTGTTTTTTATCAAGAGCAACCTCAAGCCTGCTTTAAGTGTGGCTCGGTGGCACATTTCAGCACAGAATGTGATCAGCAGAGATATGGCCTATGACTCTCTTGTAGTCATTGTTATACCCCTTCTCCGAACCCTTTCTATTTCAACTTCTGTGAGGAGCATGGCCACTCTTTCCAAAATTGTCCTTGGGCCTTCTATAATAGGGAGGATGGGTGCGATCGGGGCCATCTGATTGTCAAGGCACAACAAGCTCATCCACCAAGGCAATCTATTGATCAGTTTACCTGAGTTTTACAGAGACCATCTCCTGCACCTGTTATAAATCCCCAAACACCTCTAACAGTAGAGGAACAAAGCGGACCCTCACATCTCACTGAAATTGCAACTCTCGAGGAGGACCCTGCTATAGATGCTGGATCCTGAAACTCCTGGGATTTCAGTTGAGCTGGACCCTCCTCCTGTGCAAAGTCCACAGTCAGTAGTCCCACTTGGACCCATGGAAGATGACCCTGAGAGGATTCAACCAGAAATGCCAGCCCCTCCTCAACCGCTCAGTTACTTTCTGAAGATCCTCAACCATCTTGGTCAAAAGATACTGAGACACAACTGGTAAAATGTAAAAAGAGGGGATGTAGCAGCAAATCCAACATGGCAAAACCCCTTAATTATTGCAGTTATGAACAGATTTTCTGCTCTCAGGAATAAAAAGATGTGGGGTATACAGAGGAAGAGGATGATGATTCTGAGGTTTCCTGATTACATCTCTAAAGGTTCTCTTCTTGGATCTGGAGGATTCACAGACATAAAGATCTGCTTCAAAACAAAGAGAAACAGAGGAAGGTCTCAGTCTTTGAGAATCTGGGGGAGCTCATTGTAACACATCCAGTCCTCGAGAGGGAAGCCAGTGCGATTGGAAACAGCGCAGACAAAGCTGTGAAAGTCAAAACTGCACATCCAGAATACAGCTAGAGAAGGAAAAAAAGGTAAATTACAAAATTTCACTGGAGCAGTGGTCCATAGTGGTGTGGTGTTGTAATGGTAAATTTAACGTTCCCCCAAATCTGCTCCACTATTCTGGATGCGTGGTTTTGAGTTTTGGAGCTTTGTCTGCACTGTTTGACCAGCACTGGATTTCCTCTCGATGGCTTGATGTGGAGACGAACTCATTATGATTTCCCCCTAATATGTTTCTTGTTATGCTATATGTGCTTTCTGTGACTTCTGTAAATATTAACAACAAGAAATCCCAGAAAAATGTCTGTTAACTTTGTCTCTTCTCCAACAGCAACCTAGGGATATCATTTTGATACCGGCCTCCAGGCTGAAAACTAAATTTGAAATCTCAAAGGCCTCAGCACTCTGGACCAAAGGGCCTTCTTCTTGGTCTCCAGGGGAGGAACTTTGTGATAGGGCAGATATCTGACTGAAGGGTTCTGACTGGCACATCATAAAATTGTTTGATATACAGCCTGGATGGGTACTGAGCAAGCAATAATACCCGACAGGTTGGGTGGTATTGGGCAATACCGGACCGCTCAGGGGGGTAATGAGGCCTGACACTGCAGGTGGAGGGCCTTATAGCCCCTGGAAGGTCTGGTATTGCCCATACTGCCCACCCTGTAGGGTATTATTGCACTTAGAAAATGGGCTATAGGAGACATTGTTTTAAGAAAATATGCCAAAATAAAAATATATGTATAAAACATAAAGAAAAACAACAGTTAAAATTAACTTTTCTGGTAAAGTAGTCCCGTGGTACCATCACTGTTGGAGGGCACTGCTGTTTTTTTGGTAACATTTTTTTACTATTAGCAGCTCTAGGTTTTGCTTGCTTGTTGCTTTGTCTGCTTCCGCCCCCCAACCCCACCACCACACAACACAGTCTACAGGCACTGTTTTATTTGATGTTTTTGAGTGCTGCACTGGAGCAGGGGAAAGCATGTGAGCTTCATTTTAAAAGACTTATTTTTTTTTCTGGGATTGGTTTTCAACTGTAGTGCGAGTCTGCCGCTGCACTTTCAAAGTTCACTGTCTCTTGAGATGGAGTGCGCCTTACAGTAGACAGCGTGTAACAAGAGGAAGTCTTGTTCCTTAAAGAAAGGAAAAAAAAGTTGTTTCTTCTTTGGGCTTGTTTGTACTTAGGGAAAACAGTTTGGATAGATGGGGGAATAGCGCAAGCTGCTTTGCTGTGACGTAGCGATGCTTTTGTCTTGCCATTTTTACCGCTGCATCTGATCATCAGTGGCGCTGTAACTGATCGTTGGTGGCTCACTCAATGGATGAAAGCAGACCTATGAAATCAAGATTGTTTTAAAAGAAAACATTTTCTATATTCAAATGTAAAACAAAGAGTGGGTGGTAGGTGCTCATAAGCACAAGTAAAGACAGCAGGCTGGTATCCAGAGTAGGGGGTGAGAGAGGGCACAGTCGCGAGAGTGGTGCCATTAGAAATGAATGTCTGGGAGAAATGGTCTGTTGTTATCCTATCTCTCTCCTGACAGCATAATAAGAACAATAGTGTGTTTCTTTACTCAGTGCTTCCCTCTTTGTTTTTTATAATAGCCCTCTTCCACTTTGCAGATTCGGTCAGTACAGGACCCTGTGCGAATGAGATGAGAATCGACGCCAGTGATGAGTGAGGTGCAGTGCTCCACACCACAACTTATTCATTCATTTTTACAAAAACACTTTTTTTAGCTACAGAAGCATGTTTTCTTATCTCTGCACTACATTAGCCAACTGCCATTCTTCAAGGTGACACTCTAGTAACAGTGAACTTGTGTGTGGGGGGGGGCTCTGCTCACTCGCTAAGTGAGTTAAAAAAATGGCGATGATTTCAAATTTTGTGCCCAATGCTTCAGCCAATAAGTAAATAAGTAAAAAAAGTAAAAATAAAGTAAGTAAAAAATTATTTTTTTAAGCGCTTTTCAAAGTCAAAGCACTGTACAAATACACAATTAAAGTACATACATATAACATACAACAACAATAACAATATGATTACAATAAAAACAATAAAATCACTCTCCATATGCCTGTTTAAATAAATAAGTTTTCAATTCTAACTTAAAACTCTCAACGGTCAGGCAGCCTCGTATCCGACGAGGTAGAGAGTTCCACAGGGTAGGGGCAGCATAAGAAAAGCCCGAGCTCAGAGGTTTTAAACGAACCCTGGGAACCTCTAGCAATCCCTCGCTGGATGGAGTGAGCGAAGGGACAGTAGAGAACAAGAAGATCTTGAAGATACCATGTCCCTGTTCGTAGCTTTATAGGTCAGTAACCCGACCTTAAAGGTGATCCGCCACTGAACCGGCAGCCAGTGCAGTTCGCGCAGCACAGGTGTAATATGACTTCTCATAGATGTCCCAGTCAGAGCCTGGCTGCTGCATTCTGCACCAGCTGCAAGTGGCGGATATCAACCCCTGGTAGCCCTAGGTACAGGGCATTGCAGTAATCAAGGCGAGAAGTAACAAAGGCATGGACCAATACCGGAAGGTCAGCCGGAGGAACCAGGTGTTTCACCCGAGCGATATTCCTAAGATGATAAAAGGAAGATTTGACAACGGATGACACCTGAAACTTCAGGGTCAAACCATCGTCAATAATAACGCCCAGGTTACGCACCCGGTCTGAGGTTGAGAGCTGGGCACCATCGATCCATATGCCCGAAGGAAGCCCAGCCCTACAACCCGCCTCAAGGTGACCTGGGTCCACCACCAACACCTCAGTCTTTTCCAGGTTTAACCTTAGCCAGCTGGCACTCATCCAATCCTTGATCTTGGATAGACAGCTGTTAAGTATAGAGACTGCATCTTCCTGTCCGGGACTAAAAGACAAATACAGCTGGGTATCATCTGCATAGCAGTGAAAACTCAAGCTGTACTGCCTAATAATGTCTCCCAATGGCAGCATATAGACAGCGAGCAACATGGGTACTAAAATGGAGCCCTGCGGAACCCCACAGGGCAGAGAGAAGGCATCAGAGGAATAAATTCCAGTGATAACCCTCTGTCTCCGCCCTGTGAGAAAAGATTGAAACCACTGCAGAACTGTACCAGACAGTCCGCAGTAACACCGCAGGCGTTCCAAAAGCACACCATGGTCCACAGTGTCGAATGCTGCAGAGAGATCAAGAAGGACTAAGATAGTACACGCCTTTCGATCTCTCGCTATCAGGAGATCATTTAGAACCCGGACAAGAGCAGTCTCAGTACTATGTCTTTTCCTAAATCCCGATTGGAGAGTATCATATACATTGTGATTTGTAATATGGTCATCCAGTTGCAGTGCAACCACCTTTTCAATAACCTTACCCAAAAAGGGCAGGTTAGAGACAGGTCTGTAGTTAGCTGGACAGTTTGGGTTCAATGAAGGTTTTTTTAGGAGTGGTCGAACTACCGCCTCCTTTAGGGGATCAGGAAAGATCCCCTGCTCCAGAGATTTCCAAACAATTTCAGCAATGATCAGACAGATAGTATCTACATAACTTAATAATAGAGGCGTAGGGCCCGGATCCAAACTACAGCTGGTTGGACGTACAATCTGGACAATCTGGAAGCAGGGTGGGCACAAGGATATCTGAGTGGGTGAGGGGGCAGTTGGGCTGGTACTTTTTATTTCCTGAGCATCTATTGTAAGTTAATGTGCCCCCCCCCCGTAAGGATACTAGCCACTCAGATGCCAGGAAATAAAAAGCCCATTTTATAATAATAGATATAGAATGCAGGAAGATGTGCTTCAAGATTTTCAGTATCGTGCATTGCAAATCATGGCTTTGCTCATAGACCTTTTTAAGGAAATTTGTCCTTATTTATATATGGTTAAAGACAGCTATTCTAGGAGAGATTTTAATTGTCCTATTTCCCAGGTTGCAAAAGGAGAAATGCATAAGAAAATATACTGTTATTCTAGTTTTTTTATAGATATGGTCACCACTGCTGGACTGAAAGATGCATACCGTGAGGTGCATGAAACTGACAGAAATATGTTTTTCAGAGGTAACATTTCCTACAGAATACATTTTTCTTTTATATCCCAGCTGGTGGTGGTACTACAAGCGTGCATTGCAGTTATGGAAACATCTGATTATATGACCATTCAGTGTCCTTTTTCTTCTTCAGTTTCCTCTCCCAAAGGGAAGGGTGTTTGGTGGATAAACTCTTCCCTGCTAGTTCACCAGTGGGCACAGAATAAATGGGTTCAGTTATGGCATGATTGACTTTCTGTCCAATCTGCTTATGATTCTGGAATGGATTGGAGGGAAGACAAAAAGAAAGATTTTAAAGTTTTTTTGTCCCATTTGTCTTCTACTGCTGTGTAATAAAAGTACTTGGGTTTATGTGCTCAACTGTATAGCCTGATTGTGATGGCTAGCAGGAATACTGGTAACTACATGGAGAAAATTCAGAAACTCAAGTAGGTCATATATACATATATATATATATATATATATATATATATATATATATATATATGCAGTACAACACTGAATCTTCCTTGCAGAAGGAACTACAGTATGGGACTCAGGGAAATCGCCAGACTTTCAGCGTCTTTACATGGTGTCAGAAACATGTAGAATCCCAGGTTCTCACTAGTTTAACACCACCAGATGGAACTCGAGTAACTCAAGTTTCTGACATACTGGATGTTACAGAGTACGATATTTCTGATCCTAAACTCACAGGTCTTGGTTCCTGGGGCAGCACATTTTCCTTGTGACATTGGGGTTCCCATCCTGACTAATTCTGCCCTTAAAGATTTAACAAATCCTGTTTCAGAGCTGAAAGTTTCAGAGGTGATTAAGTCTCTTTGGAGTAGTTTCTCTCCAGTCAGTGCCAGCCTAGTGGTAGAATTTTATAAGACCTTTTCTGATACAATTAAGTCCTGTTTTGGTTAATATATTTTTATATATATTTAGTTAGTTTTTATTGACTGGATAAGTGCACTAGACAAAGCACTGCCTATTCTTACTGCCTTTCGTGCCCCTATAGTTAGGGTTCAACTTTCACTTCTATTTTTAACTTGAAATTTTGCACTTTAATAACTTTGCAACTGTTCAAGTGATTTGCATGAAATTTTGCATGTACCACCAGGGACCAAGATCTCTTGATGTAGCAAGTTTCATTTCCGTCGGATGTGTGGGTGCAGAGATATGGAGTGTAAAAAAATATGAAGATTACCATTTTTTTACATAGTTTGTCATGCTGCTGCACAAAAATGGTGTGGAATTTTGGTCTGACATTTTTAGGGTAGAAAGGTCTTGGGTCACATATGTGTCTTTTGAAGATATGGTGAAAAAATATGAATCCATTCCAAAGTTATTACATTTCAAAGTTTCCCATTATTTCCTATGACACCAGTTAGATTTCTCTAAGATTCATTGCAAAAAGGATTACTTTTCACAAATGCAGAATCTTTTGAGCAAATGTGGAATCTTTTTCCTTATTGACACCATCTTGTTTTCAGTTAACGGTGAAAACAAAATAAAATAACTAAAAAGATACACAACTTTTGTACACACCAACAGTTGTCTTTACCTAATCAGGACCTATAAATTCTGATTCTGGGATTACTTTTTTGAGAAGTTACTTAGAAATGTGTTTTTTTATAATGCAAAATTCTTTTTCTCAAATTGAGAAAAAGAAATTGTGAAAAAGGATCCTTTTCACAATTTGTGAAAAAAGGATTTTTCTTTATCCGCAAATTGTGAAAAAGGAATCACAAAACAGGATCCTTTGTCGCAATTTGCAAAAAAGGATTTTCTTTTTCTGCAAACTGTGAAAAAGGAACTGCAGAAAATAATACTTTTTTGCAATTTGCAAAAAAGGTATTTTAAGAGACATGTTTTTTTGCCACTCCACAGTTAACAAATGGTTTGTGATTTTGGTCTGAAATATTTCAGGGTACAAAGGGCTTGTCCCACAGGTGTGTCTTTTGCTGGTTTGGTGAAAAGATATCACTTTGCTCTCGAGTTGTGCAGTTTTAAGTTCTGCTTCATTTGCCATTGGATAATATTGAAATGTAAGGTGTACACAGTCATTTCTTTGTCACTACGCTGTGAAGAAATGGTTTGCAATGTTGTTCTAAAATGTTCAGGGAAGAAATGGCTCATGTCACTGATGTGCCTTTTGCTGGTGTTGTGAAAATATATAAATTTGGTATCGAGTTACACAGGTTTCAAATTTTGATGTGTTTTCTTTAGGATAACATTGAAATCTGAGGTGTTTTTTGGTGCTCCATGCTACAGGATGGGAGCACACGGCCCTCTGAGCCCTGTGCTCACACTAGCAAATAAGGGCTGTGTGATGCTGAGTCGACAACAAACTCATTGATCAGCATCACAGCGCAAGGCTCCCTGTTGATTGCAATTTGTAGTTGGCAGGAAGCTGTGCACAGCAGGGTCTGTTTTTTTCTTTGGGGGGTTTCGCCCCCAAATCCCCCACATGGGGGGCTCTGCCCCATACCCCCCCATACTTAAGGATATCAACTTCAAGTTGGAACTGGTTCAGGGAGGGGGTGCAGAACAGGGGGAAAGTGTTGCTGGGTCCTGGGTGCAACTCCTACAGGGACATGTTGCTGTTGTTGTTAGCAACATATTCGCTCTAGGGGTTTTGCGGCAGGGAATGCATACCCAGATAAGGCTAGATAGATAGATAGATAGATAGATAGATAGATAGATAGATAGATATTTTATTTATAAAGTGCTCATTTCCAAAGACACTGGGCACTGTACAACACAAAATCAACAACAATAATACACATAAGAAGCAATTCATCATTAAAATCAATTTAAAAGTTCTCTCCATCCCTTAAAACCAATATATCAGTCAGTGAAAGCCTACTGGAACAGGTATGTCTTTAACCCATTTTTAAAGGCTTCTACCGAGGGGGCCTCCCTTAGATAACCAGGAAGGGAGTTCCACAGAGTAGGTGCCACCATTGAGAATGCCCTGTCCAACTTTCGGTGACATCACTGACTGAATGGCCACTCTGGTTTAGTGCTCCTGAGAAGTCACCAATCAAAATTCTCCTAGAGTAGTGCAAAAACTAAACTATTGAAATAAAATGGCTACAGGCAACTTTGGGAGAATAAAAGGCACTAAGTTTCAGGCAAAAAATGTAAGAAATAAACAGGATGCAGAAGGATTATCGACTAGACATGATAGCAGCTGGAGCGTTTCACCGGCCAGCAGTGCAGCCTTTGAATGTGACACAGATCAAGAAGGTGAACGGCTATCCAGATCATGCTTTGAAACATTACTGGCAGAGATTAAAGCATTTCTAGCAGAGAATAAGACATAATTTAAATCCTTGCAAATGAGAATGCAGGAGGTAGAAGGAAAACTAGATGCCTCGGAGAAACAAATAGGGGAGATGGCAGAGGAGACCCAGCATCTTCACAACGCGGTTGATTTCCTCATAGACCACCAGGAGAGCATACATGAAAAAATATTAGATTTAGAAGCCAGGTCAAGAAGAGATAACATGCGGATATATGGTCTTCCCAAGGGCACAGAGACTGAGAAAATGGAGGAATTCTTAGAAGATCTGCTTAAGGATGTGCTTCACTTACCCTCCACTTTTCAGTTTCGCATCGAACGGGCTCACAGAGCATTGTCACAAAAACCAACTGATCCTAATGCCAGACCACGCTCTATCATTTTGAAATTCTCAAGCTACAGAGATAAAGAACAAGTGCTCCACACAGCGTGGGTTCAGAAGATTGTACAATATAACACCAACCGCCTCTTCTTTGATCAGGATTACCAGACTGAGATAGTGAGACTGACAGCAACATATTCACCAGTCCTAAACACCCTCCGGGAGCATGGGGTTCGATTTCAGACCCCGTATCCAGCTAAGCTGAGAGTTTTCTGGGACTCAGGGGCAATGATCTACAACTCAGCAGAGGAGGCCAGAAGGGAACTCTCAAGATGAGGATGGGGTTTCCAGTCAGACCAAGTAGAGGAGCAGCGCGCATGCCCACCACATGCACAATGGCAAGCAACCAGAAAGCCACAGAGAAGAGATTGCATGCAAAATGGATTCCACAAGTCTTTGCAGAGCATCAGATCAGCTTTAGGGAGATTTCGGAAGGAAGAGGAGCCTAAAGTCTCGACGCAGAAAGAACAGACCTGAAGGGTATGTCCAGAGCTCCTCAGTTGAGACAAATTGTTTAACTGAATTTCCCTAATGATATTAGGGCGAGGGGGGAGGGCTTCAGTGGGGACAAGAATGAGTCCCAGGCCTTTCTCCCTTATCCATGAGACAGACACTCAATTTATAGAACTTTGAATCGACTAGCATAATGAGACACGCCACAGCTATCTAACAAATTATATATCTGTGGAACATAATTGAATCAATTCTGAGCCATAATTTGTAAATGGGTGAAGTTCTGGTCTGCTTTAATAGATGGTTTGAATGAAAACCAGAGTTTCCCCCCTTTTTCCTTTTTTTTTTCTTTTTTCTCTTTCTCCTTTACTAGGCATAGAGGATAGTTTATATTAAGATAAGGAAAGGAATCTCCCAGGTAGGCTGGACCTTAATTGTTTATACCAGCATCATTAGGGGGAAACTGTTTTGGAACACACTATGGCACTGGGAAAAAAAAAATAATTTTCTTTTTCTGTGTTTCTTTTTGCCAGAATCTTTAAAGGGTACATGGGGAGGGCTGAATATCCCCCCCCAACCAGAGTGATGGGTGGCTCTTGGGAAAGACTGGGGGCCGGTTGCTCAGATCCATTGGGTGGATGACGGGTCTAAAGATGCCAAGAGCATCTGAACTTGAACTCAAATGAGTTCAAGGAGGAATGGTTACTGGCTCTGTCCCCACTCCTCCCGTGGGATGGTCCCAAGATCTTTTCCATGTTCATAGAGGGCAGAAATTAATGCCCTCCTACCTAGGAAGTGTAATTATCTATAGGTTGTTTGTTATGACTGTTTTAGTCGTTCTGAGTAGTTTGCAAAGTGCTGTTTACTTGTTAAATGTTACTGTGAAGCTTGAAAAAGTCCCAAACTGTGTGGAGACCCCACTATTAGGATCCCTGGGATGGCTGAAAGCCAGGCTGGATGTCCTTTACTGGAGTGGCATTATAAGGGTACCACCCTCTCCCCCCATATTAATGAATAAAAGAGGCCCTTTTACTGTATGTTCACTTAATGTGAATGGAGTAAACAACCCGATTAAAAGATATAAAATATTGACAGTTCTTAAGAGGAAAAAACCTGCATTTGATCTCCTCCAAGAGACACACCTGAATGGGGAAGAGCATTTGAAGTTGGCTAGGACTGGATTTAGAGAGGTAATAGCATCCTCATATAAAGAGGGGAAAAGGAGGGGTTCAGTAGTATTAATTTCGAAACACATTACATTTGAGAAGATAGCGTCGTATGCAGACCCAGAGGGGTGTTTAGCTATAGCAGTAGGCAAATTAGAGGGACAACTCTTAACGGTAGCCTCTGTTTATATTCCCCCTGGCTCTGGAGCAGAAGTAGTCCCAGCCTTATTTAGGAAAATAACAGAAATTCAGCAGGAAATGTTGATATTAGGAGGTGACCATAACCAGATACAAGCACAACTAGATACCACCAATCCTAATATGTCAAGGAAAACCGCCGCACAAAAAGCAGCACGAGTATACTGTTCCGAGGTTGGATGGGTGGATGCCTGGTGCTCTCAGCACCCAAACCAAAAACCAAAAAGGGTATGCACACTACTCAGCTCCTCATGGAGTGTATACAAGAATAGACTATTTCCACGTTACCAAAGAACACTATTATAAGGTGTGGGAATGCACACAGACTCCATCATCCATATCAGATCATTCAATGCTGCTCCTAGTGGTAGACTGGGAAACAGATAGAAAATAAACCTTATGGAGATTTAACAATTATATGTTAAATCTAAAAGACTTTAGAAATATAGTAGAGGAAAGGATCCCCCAGATACTGTGGGGAAAATGCTTCCAGGAGATCGCGGGGTGTATCCTATGGGACACCTTAGAAATGGTTCTTAGGGAGGACTTGATAAAATATATGGCTACTTTTAAGAAATAGCAACAATAAAGAATGGATAAACTATAATTCCAACTTAAAGAGCTGCAAAACCAGCTTGCCACAGGTGATGCCGGAGCTTTGCCATTATTAGAGGCTTCAGAAGAACAAATTCAAAGTATATTGGATATACATACAGAACAGGCATTACAATTTATATGCCAGAAGTATTATGAATGGGACCCTCGGGCCGCCAGACTATTAGCTCACAGCTAAGAAGGCAACAGACCATGGGGAACATTACTCAAATCAGGGACCCAATACAGAAAAAAATGACCAATCTACCCCATTTCATAAAAGAGTGTTTTCGAACCTTCTACAAAAAGTTATACACCCCTGAACATGACACTAATCAGGAGGCCACTAGGACCTTCCTGTCATCCCTCAACCTCCTGAGCATTACACAAGACCAGCAGCAAACCTTAGATCAACCCATCTCGGAGCAGGAATTAACAACACCCACTACAAACCTTAAGGCGTTCAAAAGCCCTGGTCCTGATGGGTATTCAGGGGAATTTTACAAGGCATTTAAAGCTAAGATAATTCCTGCACTGTTAACAGCATGTCGTGCCATCCAGGTAGGGGAGAGCATACCAGATACCTGGAGATATGCTTATATACCCAGTATATTAAAACCAGGGAAAAACAGCACAAATTGCACTTCTTATCGCCCAGTATCAGTTCTTAACATAGAAACATAGAAGTTGACAGCAGATAAGGACTGCAAGGCCCATCCAGTCTGCCCATTTCTTTTTCTTCTGTATAAATATGCCATTGGCCTTTGCTCTGTCAATGGTTAATCTATTCATACTCATCTGTACAGCTCCCTTATGCCGATCCCATGCCTGTTTGAAGCCCTGCACTTATTCATATACACCACTTCCTGAGGTAGGCCGTTCCATTCATCCACCACCCTTTCTGTGCAAAAGAACTCCCTCACATTACACCTTAATCGTCCTCCGTCTAATCTCATGCTGTGTCCTCTTGTCCTGCTATTTTTCTTATATGGAAATATGTTAGACTCTTTCATCTTGTTAATGCCCTTAAGGTGTTTGAATGTTTCAATCATATCACCTCTCTCCCTTCATTGCTCTAGAGTATACATATTGAGCTCTGTTAATCCATCCTCATATGTTTTCTGATGCAGTCCCTGCACCATTTTGGTTGCCCTTCTCTGGACTGTCTCAATCTGGTTAATGTCCTTGTGAAGGTGTGGCCTCCACTGCTGCATGCAGTACTCCAGATGGGGCCTAACCAGTGTCTTGTAAAGAGGGATTATTACCTCCCTCTTCTGACTTGTGATACCTCTACTAATACACCCTAACATCCCCCTAGCCTTACCTACTGCTTTAGTGGTCTGCTTGGATGATTTCAGGTCATCGGTGACGATGATACCCAAGTCTCTTTCTTCCCTTGTGACTGCCAGCAACTCCCCTCCCAGCCTATAGGTGGCTTCAGGGTTTCTCTTCCCTATGTGCATGATCTTGCACTTCTTTGCATTAAACCCCAGTTGCCACTGTTCCGACCATTTTGCTAGTTTATCCAGATCTGTTCTCATTCTGTTCACCCCATCTGGATCATCAACTCTGTTGCAGATCTTGGTGTCATCTGCAAACAGACAAACCTTACCCTCCAGTCCATCTGCAATGTCACTGATGAAGATATTGAAGAGGACTGGCCCCAGGACTGATCCCTGAGGTACCCCACTTGTGACTTGCATCTCTTCTGATTGTATACCATTTACCACCACTCTCTGTTTTCTGTCCGTCAACCAGTTTGCCACCTAGTTGACCAGCGTCTGACCCACCCTGAGCCTACCCAGCTTATTTATCAATCTTCTATGTGGAACAGTATTGAAAGCTTTGCTGAAGTTAAGGTAGGCGACATCAACTGCTCACCCTTGGTCCACCATTCTGGTTCCCAGTCAAAGAAATCTATGAGATTAGTCTGACAGGACCTTCCTTTTGTAAACCCATGCTGTCTTGGATCCTGTGCTCCTATGGATTCCAGGTGTTGCACTATTCTTTCCTTAAGGAGTGCCTCCATAATCTTGCCCACTACTGGGGTAAGACTGACTGGTCTGTAGTTCCCTGCCTCCTCCCTGCTACCACTCTTGTGGAGCGGGATCACATGAGTCCTTCTCCAGTCTTCTTGGACCTCTCCTGTGCTCAGAGACTCACTAAACAGTTCTGATAATGGCTCTGCTAGTTCCACCCTTAGCTCCTTTAGTACCCTGGGATGTATGCCATCAGGTCCCATTGCCTTGTCCACCATGAGCTTATCGAGCTCTTGTAGGACCCTTTCTTTTGTGAAGGGAGTAGTGCTCACCTCCCTCCGCCCTGTGTCCATGGTGCTGAGCTGTGGGCCCTGCCCTACCTTCTTTTCAGTAAATACTGAGCAGAAGTATCTATTTAGGATAGATGCTTTTACAGGGTCCTCCTCCTCCTCCGTCCCCTTATCTCCTTTGATCTTAGCAATACCCCCTCTGGACTTTCTCCTTTCACTAATGTAGCTATAGAAAGTCTTGTCACCTTCTATTTCTGTTTGTGCTAGTGTTTCCTTGGTTTGGGCCTTTGCCTGCCTTACTGCCTTCCCTGCTTCCCTTAGGGAAGTTTGGTATGCCTCCCTATCTTCATCCTGCTGCGTTCCCTTATATTTCCTGAAGGCTAGCCTTTTGGCTCTGACCTTTTCTGCTACTGTTTTTGAGAACCAAAGTGGTTTCCTTCTTCTTTTGCACTTCCTTTTCTCTCTAACAAAATGGGATGTTGTTTCAAGTATTGCATCCTTAATGCTTGCTCACTTTGCCTGTACCCTCTCACCTGTATTTCTTTTTGCCAGGGCTAGCTTAACTCTGTTGGCCATCTTATCAAAGTCAGCTCCTCTGAAGTTCCATATTTTTGCCTTGGAATGGGATGATTTAGTTGTAGTGGCCAAATTGAACCATACCTTGATGGTCACTGGCCCCCGGGTGACTTTCTACCTGGAGATCTGTGATCCTTTCTCTGTTAGTCAGTACTAGATCTAGGATAGCCCTGTCTCTTGTGGGTTGTTGTATCAGTTGTTTGAGGCCCTCCCCCTGCAGGGAATTCACCATGTGTCCAGTTCTGGCAGATATTCCTGCTGGTGTTGATCAATCTGTATCTGGCATGTTGAAGTCTCCCATTATCAGACCCTCCCCTTTAGCTGTCATGTTTTGTATATCTTCTAACAGTAATGTGTCTATGTCCTTCCCCTGGTTTGGGGACCTGTATACAACCTCAGTTCTTATGGCTGTCCCATTTCCTGTTTCCAGGGTGACCCGAAGTTCTTCTGGCTCCTAATGTGTATTCTGAATTTCTGTAGCTTTGATATTTTCATTGACATACAAGGCCACTCCACCCCCCTTTTTGCACCTCAGTCTCTTCTGAACAGTACATAGCCAGGTACTGAAGTGTCCCAAGTGTGGTTACTGGTAAACCACATCTTGCTAATTGCTACTATGTCCAGTTTAGCCGCTGTCATTATTACCTGCATGTCTGGGATCTTGTTTCCCAGACTGCAAGTATTTGTGTACATGATTTTCCATTGGCCAGATTTTGGTATGTTAGTTGTTGGGTGAGGTCTGGCATTTGCCCTGTACATCATATGGGGAGCTGGACCTTTTTCCTTACCTGGTGATGCAAAAGAACTGCAAACATGCTGAACTCCTGTGTAAAATATTTGCTTCAATAATGGCAAAAAGATTGGAGTCCCTTTTACCACAATTAATAGATTTAGATGAAACGGGGTTTCTCCTGGGCAGGCAGACCCTGGATAACATAAAATTAACTCTTCACCTACATGCCATCCGGTCGGGGCACCACTCCTACTTCTCAGTTTGGACGCAGAGAAGGCCTTCGTTTAGGTGGCATGGCCATTCTTGGTGGCTGTGCTAGAGAGAATGGGCCTACTACCAGGGTTTAGAGGGCTTATAATGAATATATACTCAGACCCTAGAGCATATATAAAGATCAATGGCTCTTTTACAGTCCCCATACCCTTGCGACGTGGAACCCGACAGGGCTGTCTTTTGTCCCCCATGCTCTTTGCCTTATATCTTGAGCCACTAGCACAGGCTATCAGACAACATGCATCAATAGAGGGGCTGAGAGTGGGAGGAGATGAGCACTGGCTGGCTGTGTATGCAGGATGACCTGTTGATTTACTTGTCTGATCCAGAGAAATCGCTGGAACCCCTCTGGCTCCTACTTAATACATTTGGTCACTTAGCCGGATACAAAATGAACTCTACCAAAACAGAGGCATTAAGATTAAATTATGAACCCTCTCCGAATTCTCTCTCACTTTACCCATTTCAGTGGAACCTGACCCATTTAAAATATCTGGGAGTGCAGATTGGATTGTCAGTTGAGACAATATATGATCTTAACTATTGCCCCTTAAAACAGAATATTATCTCTGAATTGGAGAGATGAAAGGTATTACCATTACCACTAATTCAGAGAGTAGAAGCTATTAGAATGATATTACTGCCCAGACTTCTTTACTTGACCCTGACTTTACCGATTCAGGTGCCAGAGGGATTCTTCAAGGTTCTCAATAGAACAATCTCATGCTATATATGGGATTCTCGGAAACCTAGAATTAGATATACCATACTTCAACTTCCATAAAATAAGGGGGGCCTTGCACTACCGAACATGAGACTATACTATATGACAGCACAACTTAGAACTATTATTTACTGGCTAGTTCAGAACTATGTGGCCAAATGGAAAACTCTAGAAAAATGGGAGGAGGACCTTGGACAACTTAACAGGCTATTGCTAGCCAGTCCTCCTAACACTGACCAGGAAGAGTTAGGTAATCCATATACTCGGTCTACCACTCAGAATTGGAGGCAGTTCCTGTCCTCAAAAAAGCTCGTCAAATGTAGGCCTTTACTGTTCTCCCTGCCCTGGGTAAATCAGTTTGTCCCTGCCAAAATGGATTTGGTCTACCGGGGATGGGAAAGTCAAGGGTTACATTTAGTGGGACAATTTGTTCAACATGGGTCCATGATGGCCCAGTCGGACCTATAACAAAAATGTATGTATAAGTTCTCAGACTACTGACAGTTCAGCCCAGGTCCCTCAGTTCCCTGGAAAAGGACCAGGAAGCATACTGAATATCCTGTATTTTGTAAAGTATTTTCTCGAAGAAAGGGTGCAGGGTTTTAGTATAGATTGAATATCTGCTACCAGCAGCTGCTGTATGTATTGTATTTGCAGCAGTTCAAAACAAGCCCTGGAAGCACTCAGATAAACTAGAGCACATTGGTGTAGATGTTAAAAACAGGCTAATGATGACTCTAAGGTTGTCAAAAATACATTAGTGCTAAACACTGTATCATGAAAATTGTTGTGACAAATCTGTGGCCTTAACATATTTCAGAAAAGCATCACAGCTTGGAGTTTCAAAAACAAACTGCACATAACACATTAGCACACTGAGGTTTCTGGCCATCATTATAGCTCTGTTAATTTTTATCTTAACTTGATGAAGGGATTGTAATATAATTTATGTAGCATTTTTAAAGTTATAAACAATTTGTATGATTTATTTCATTGTAAATTGGTTACTGGAAGAGGCACACTGAGGTGAGACTCGTTTCAAGGTGTGACGATGTGGGGGGGTGCTACAGAAGAAATTGGAAAAAAGTCAAACAAAAACAAAGACAAATGAGGATACAATTATATTATCTCAAAAAATGAGGAAATTCTTGCAAAAACTTTGTTAATGCACTAGTTAGGGTTGAAGTGACAAAAGTAGGGAAACGTGGCATTATGGGTTCCAACCCTAACAGCCCACCCCCACCCTGCAGGCAGCAATAGGTGTCGGATGTGTCTTAGGGGAGGTAAAAAAAATATATTTCTCTGGTATTCTAGTGGTAATTCCCCCCCTCCACCGATGTCCGATCACTGTCCCCTTATTTGCAAAAATATTCCCTGGCAGTCTAGTGGTCCCACCCCCTCCCCAATTGCTTAGCACCCGCAAGGTATTTCTAAACATGTTCCCTGTTAGTCTAGTGGTCCCTGCCCTGATGACCAGTTGCCATTCCCTTATGCCCTAAAATATTACCTGGTAGTCTAGTGGTACCATCCCAGTCCCTGATCACCGATCACCCTCCCAGTATTTTTAAACATGCTCACTGGTAGTCTAGTGGTCCCTTCCCCACCCCTGATGTCTGATCACCATACCCTTATGCCCCAAAATATTCCCAGGTAGTCTAGTGGTCTCACCCCCTCCCCAATCGCCTATCACCCTCTCAGTATTTGTTTTTTTCCAAAGTTCCCAGGTAGTCTAGTGGTCCCTCCCCATCCCCATCCCTATCCCATGAAATAGGCAAAAACATAACCCTGGTGATTTAGTGGACCCCCACACTGTCAGGTACTGACCCACCACCCCCTTCTCCCAATCTGATCCCCAGCCGGCAACCAACACAGGCCCCCCCTCACCACCACAGATGGCCACCGACTGTGCTGTGAATGAGTGCATACTGTATACAGTATGCCGTCATTCACAGCTCAGTCAGTGGCAAGCTGTGGTGGTGAGAGGAGGGCTGTGCTGCTCATCGGCTGGGGATTGGGTTGGGGGAGTGGGGTGGTGTGTGTCTACCTGAGAAGGTGGGGGATCCACTAGACCACCCAGGTTATGTTTTTCCCTGTTTCATGGGACAGGGATTGGGGCCAGAAAGGGATCTCTATACTGCCAGGGGAAATTTAGAAAAAAAAGGGGAGGGCAATAGGTGATTGGGGAGAGGGTGGGACCATTAGACTACCAGGGAATATTTTTTGACATAAGGGGACAGTGACAGGACATTGGGGAGGGACAACTAAACTACCAGGAAGCATTTTGAAATACTTGAGGGTGATCAATGGGGGTTGACCACTAGACTCACTAGGCATATTTTTTTGACACAAGGGGACGGCAATCCGATATCAGGGGTGGGGAGAGGGACCACTACACTACCAAAGAAATATTATATATTTTTATGTGGGGCTGGTGATCAGTGAATTGAGGGACCACTAGACTACCAGGGAAATATTGTATATTTTTATACAGGGATGGCGATTGGTGAATGGAGGAGGGTGAGGGACCACTACCCTACCAGGGAAATCTGTATTTTAGTACAGGGACATGGATGAATATGGAGATGGGGAGGGACCACTAGACTACCATTCAGCTGAGAAACTAAGGTAAATGCAGTTCAATGTATTTATTTCAATGGGGTTTTCAACTTTGGTGCCAAACTTTGTCATTTTTCAAAATTTTGACACCAGACTTTCAATATACCTTTTTTGACACCCCTCCTCATGAACAATGTTGGTATAATTTCCAAAATCCTGCCCAAAAGGTGCTTTTGGCCAGTTGGCGAAGTCACCTTTTAGGCCACGTGGGAGGGAGCTGCATGCCATTGTCCACCTAGGGACAAATTACCTGGCTGAGAAAGGGATCAGAGCAGTGCAGGAAGAGTTTTTGGCATTGGGGAGGGTCCTTAGACAAGTAGCACGCATGGTAACCTTCTCGGAGGTGCTGCCTGTCTATGGCGTGGATGAGGCTAGGGTGCTCCACACCATGGGATTCAATCAGTGGTTGGAAAACTGGTGCAGAGCTCAGGAATTTGGCTTCATTGGGGCTGGGGGTCCACTTGGAATGATGCAGGCCTATACTGGCATGATGGTCTGCATCTGTCCAGAAGGGAAACCAGGATCCTAGGTGGTAGGTTTAAATGCTTCATTGGCAAGCATTTAAACTAGCCATGGGGGGAAGCACTGAAAATGAGCAGGGAAATCCTAGTGCCCCTCAACAAATCAGGGTAGTAAGTGAGGTAAACACCAAAATAGAGATGTCGATAGGGAGAAGGGCAGGGGTGAATGGAGAAAATGACAAAGGCAATAAGGACAGGGACGGGGCAAAAAGGGGTAAGGCCATCAAGAAATGGAGGGTAATGAGTACCAATGCCCATAATATACATTATGTTGAGTGTCTGCCATGCCCCCCCACTGGGATATGTATATACTGTACATACTGTAAATGTTAGCTTAACTTTCCTGTAACCGTTTTTTATCATGTGAATTTACTGTACATCACTGTGTTTATAAACGTTATTTTCCCCTGTATGTATAACTGTCTTATATAAGTGTATGATGTATCTATTGTGTATCAACTATTGAACCTTGACCTTATCAGGTCCATCTTGTAAATGAGCCTTGCTCAATGATGTTCGCCTGAATAAATAAAGATTTGATGATGATGATGATGATGATGATAATCTGTGCAACAAACTCCCTGAACTTGTGGCCTTGATGGAAGAGGGATGCCTGGATATTGTAGCAGTCACAGAAACATGGTACACAAAGAACCATGACTGGGATGTTAACATACCAGGGTACACAACCTACAGGAAAGACAGGGAGGGAAGAAGAGGGGAAGGAATAACTCTCTATGTAAGGGAAGGGATAAAAGCAATGGAACAAAAGAGTAAACAGGGAAGGGAGGAGAAGAGGCACTGTGGGTCAACTACAAGACTGGAAATGGCACCACAATCTGCACAGGGGTTGTATACAAACCACCATGTCAGGGAGAGGGAAAAGACAAGGATATGATAGAAGGCATCTTTAGGATGGAAGAGAAAGGGGAGATACTGTTGATGGGGGACCTGAATATGCCAGATGTTAACTGGAGCACCTTTGTGGCAGCCACATCCAAGAGCAGGGCCATTCTCAATGTCCTACAGGTGGCATGTCTCAGACAGCTAGTTGTGGAACCCACTCATGCAGGAGCAATCTTAGACCTTGTACTCCAAAATGGGGACAGTGAGAGGATCTCAGATCTAGAAGTGGGTAGCCATCTGGGAACAAGTGACCACCAAAAAGTGTGGTTCATGATAAACTCAGCTACAGAATCAAGCCATACAAAAGTGAGGGTACTGGACTTCAGGAGGGCTGACTTTGGCAAGATGGGAGAGTGCCTTAGAAAAGCACTAGCAAACAGGCTAGAAGGAGAGGTGGAGCAACAATGGGGAAACATCAAAACTGCCACCACAGAGGCAACAAGCTTTTGTGTGAAGCAAATAAACAAATCAAAATGAAAGAAAAAGCCACTATGGTTCTCGAAAGAGGTTGCGGGGAAGGTTAGGTAGAAAAAGATATCATTTAGGAAGTATAAGGAAACACAGAAGGAGCAGGACAGAAAACTGTACCAGTTAAGGCAGAAGGAAGCAGGGAAGGAAGTCAGAATAGCAAAGGCCCAAACTGAGGAAAAGATAGCCAACTTGGTTAAGAAGGGGCATAAAACCTTTTATAGGTACATCAGGGAGTGTAGAGAGACAAAGGGAGGGATAGCGAGGCTGAATGGAAAGGATGGTGGGTGGGCAGAGAGGGACAGTGAAAAAGCAGGGATACTGAATGAATACTTCTGCTCAGTATTCACAAAAGCAGAGGAGGGGGAGGTACCTAATCCAATTAACAGAAGCACTCTGGATAGGGGGGTCAATCCCAGTCCTTTCACAGAAGAAAGGGTTCTGAAAGAACTCCTAAAACTGAAGGTGGACAAAGCAATGGGGCCTGATGGAATTCACCCCAGAATTCTAAAAGAATTAAGGGGAGAACTAGTGACCACTGACTACCCTTTTTAACAAATCATGGGAGGATGGTGTGGTACCTGAGGACTGGAGGAAGGCAGATGTGATTCCCCTTCACAAAAGTGGGAGCAAGACAGAGGCAGGAAACTACAGACCTGTCAGTTTGACCTCTGTGGTAGGGAAAGTGATGGAACACTTCTGAAGGAAAGAATTGTTGAGTACCTAGAGGCCAGTGGCGCACAGGACCCAAGGCAGCATGGGTTCACAGCAGGAAGGTCATGTCAAATGAATCTAATTGATTTCTTTGACTGGGTGACCAAAGTAGTAGACCAGGGAGGGGCGTGAACATGGCCTACTTAGACTTTAGAAAGGCATTTGACACAGTCCCACACAAAAGATTAATAATCAAATTAACCAGCCTGGGAGTGGGTCCCATAGTGCTAGCCTGGATAAAACATTGGCTGGACAACAGGACACAGAAGGTAATTGTAAATGGAGTACTACAGGGTTCAGTACTAGATCCAGTCCTTTTTAATCTCTTTATGAGTGATATTGCAGAGGGACTGGAAGGAAAAGTATGCCTCTTTGCAGATGATACAAAGATCTGCAACAGGGTTGATACACAAGAAAGCATGGAAAGGATGATAAGGGACATGGCAAGGTTGGAGGACTGGTCTGAAGTATGGCAGCTTGGATATGCAAAGAAGTACAAAATAATGCACCTGGGACACAAAAATGTAGGGGAATTTTACACAATTGAGGTAGTAACAACAACAAAAATGGAAAGGGACCTGGGGGTAATCATATCAGATTACCATAAGGTTAGCAAGCAATGTGAGAAGGCAGTAGGGAGGGCTAGGGGTATACTGGGATGTATAGGGAGAGGCATCATCAGCAGAAAACAGAAAGTTGTTATCCCTCTGTACAGACAGTTGTTGAGACCCCATCTGGAGTACTGCGTCCAGTTCTGGAGACCCCATCTCCGCAAGGACATAGACAGGATGGAGGCAGTCCAGAGGAGGGCAACTAAAATGGTGCAGGGTCTGCAAGAGAAGCCATATGAGGAGAGACTAAAGGAGCTTAATATGTATACCCTTGAGGAAAGGAGGGAGAGTGGGGACATGATAGAAACTTTTAAGTACCTCAGTGGAATCAGCAAAGTCCAAGAGGGTAGCATCTTTCAGAAAAAGAGATGTGCAAGAAGAAGAGGACACAATTTGAAGATAGAGGGGGGATGGCTCAGGGGCAATGTGAGGAAGTATTTTTTTCACAGAGAGGGTGGTGGACGCATGGAACAGCCTTCCTGAGCAGGTTGTGGGGTCTAACACTGTGGAAGAATTCAAGAATGCATGGGACAGACATAAAGCAATTCTTGTGGGGGGTAGGAAGAAATAGGCTGTTGGTTAACTAGGATCTACAGCTTATCCAGTAGGTAGGGAAATGGGCAGACTAGGTGGGCCAGCGGTCCTTATCTGCCATCAAAGTCTATGTTTCTATGTGTCTTTGTTTCATCATACTTGTTCATGAGGTGGGGTCTTAAGAAGGGTATGTTGAAAATTTGGGTTCAAAATGTGTTAAAATGGCAAAGTTCTGTGCATCTCTTGACATTTTGTTATGCTCATGATTAATTTTCATACTTTTTAATATTTTCACCCCAAATTTTCAACATAGCCATTTTTTTCATCATCTCATGAATGTTACAGCTGTCAGTTTTCAATTCCTGGCCAAAATGTGTTTTGTCACCTGTGGCGTGGAATGATGTTGTGGTGCCGTATAATGACTTTTCAGCAGACATTTGAAAATTCTCAGCCCAGTGTTTATGAGGTGGGGTAATTACAAGGCTATGCTGACAATTTCTTTGCTGTTTTGGCTGAAATGCTTGCACAGCAACACACATGTATGGATCTATGGAGGTTTAGGAGCACAGGGCCCTCCTGGAAGAAGGCAATGATTGTACTTTCTCAAAAAGTAAGGAAATTCTTGGCAAAAAATTTCATTAATGCACTAGTTAGGGTTCCAGTGACAAAAGCAGAGAAATCTGCTGTTAGGATTTCCAACCCTAACACCCCACACCCACCATGCAGGCAGCAACGGGAATGGAGGGGGTGCCTTGGGGTTCTCAGCGCTAACGCTCACCTCATTCTCTTATGCTGTACCCATCTCAACTTATTTATTTATGGAATAGGGTGAGTGCTAGGGTTGACAACCACAAGGCACACTCCCCACGCCTGTTGCTGCCTGCAGGGTGGGAGTGGGGTGTTAGGGTTGGAACCCCTAACAGTACATTTTCCTACTTTTGTTGCTGGGACCCTAACTAGTGCATTAAGTTTTTTGCCAAGAAGATAGATAGCTAGATAGATAGATAGATAGATATGATAGACAGACAGACAGACAGATACATAGGGAAATTCTGTACATTGGTATCTTTCCTGATTCTGTGTCTACTGTGCTATTGCTTTTCCTTTATATGAAAGGTGATAGATCACAACTAAATAACTGGTGGACAATTTGTCTCTCTAATGTAGACCAACAAATTTTGGTTAAAAGCTTGGGGCAAGCAGCTGATACTCTGGTTTCCCCTCAGCAGACTTATGGTATTTCTGGCAGGTCTCTCTAGGACAATTTATTACTGCTTCTGGAAATGTTTGAGAGAGGAGCCCCTAAGTCTCTTTCTGGCTATGTTTTATCATCAGACCAAGGAAAAGCCTTTGATCAGCTAGTTTATGAATATCTTTTTCAAGTTTATTTTATTATTTTATTTATTTATTAGATCATCGGTTTACAGACCTTTGAGTCAAAGACTCATTTAAAAAGGCACCTCGTCAAGACAGCAATACATCACAGCAAACAAAACAGTACAGTACATAACACTTAGATTAAAAAAGCAACCAGTGTTACAGGCATTCGCTGGTGGTACAAGCTTGGTAATAGGTAGATCACAATATATAAGTACATGAGTACCACGTCAGGTAGCAACCAGAGATATTTTATTACATTAGTTTTAATACAATTTGGCCTTCCTGACAGTTTTGTTGGATTGATCAAAAACCTATGTGAACACACTTATGTTAGTCTATTGATTAATGGATGGAGAGGGAGCAAACTGAGTATTTTTAAAGGGGTACAGCAGGGGTGTCCTTTAAGCCAGTTCCAAAATAAAAAATGTTGAGTGCACTCAGAGGAAAGCACTACACCTGATATAAAATGTAAATGCATGGAAAAGGCCTTTTCTATCAACTGGCTGGTAGAAAGCCACACATTCAGGCTCTCCTTATGCAGAAAATGCATTTTCTGGCTTGAAATTCAAAGAGACCCTCAGCGATGAGTGGGAGGATAATACAGCACATGCCCTATAGGACTACAAACAGGGCACATATATACAATAAATACTGCAATACAAGTTAGATATAAATATTTAAATTGACTGTGCCTGTATCAAAAATATGCCTCTCACCAGATGCCAGCTTGCCCTGCCCCCTGCTGTATGTTTTGGAGATTGATCACTTACAGACACCTATATGAAAATGTTTCCATGTCTGGGTTATTATCAAGTGAATGTATGCCACCAGTAAAAGTAATGGCATATGTGGACAATGTCTGTTTGTTTATTCAAAATACAGCATTGGGTCCCATAGCAGAAGAGGTCTTACAGGAATTTTACATAGAAACATAGAAACATAGACTTTGACAGCAGATAAGGACCACTTGGCCCACCCAGTCTGCCCATTTCCCTACCTATTGGATAAGCTGCAGATTCTAGTTAACCAACAGCCTACTTCCTGCAACCCCCCACTATAATTGCCTTATGTTTGTCCCATGCATGTTTGAATTCCCCCACTGTTTTAGACCCCACAACCTATCCAGGAAGGTGGTTCCATGCGTCCACCACTCTCCCCGTGAAAAAGAATTTCCTCACATTACCCCTGACCTGTCCCCCCTCTAACTTTAAATTGTGCCCCCTTGTTCTTACACATCTCTTTTTCTGAAAGATGCTACCCTCCTGGACTTTGTTGATTCCCTTGAGGTACTTAAAAGTTTCTATCATGTCCCCTCGTCCCTCCTTTCATCAAGGGTATACATATTAAACTCTCTCAGTCTCTCTTCATATGGTTTCTGATGTAGACCCTGCACCATTTTAGTTGCCCTCCTCTGGACTGCTTCCATCCTGTCTAAAAAGGCGACAACCATAGCACACATACAAATCAGGGGGGCTGAATTAGATCTTTTGGGTATCAGATATGGAGTAGATAATATGGTTACTTTTAATTGGGAATCCAGGATTAATTGAACAGGAATCTTGGCACAATGATGGTAATCCTGGAAGTCGCTGAAGAGATTCTTTCTTGCAAAATCATTGTTGATACTGTGATTCCTGTGTGTTACTTTTGTTTTTCTGTTCCCACTCACTTTTGGAAGCTAGATTGCATAATATTTTCTTTTTGTTAGTTTGGGGAAGTTGTCTAAACCCTGTGAAAAGTGGGGAAATGTATTTATCTGTACAAAAAGGTGGCTTGGGGGTGGCTAATCCAGTGGTTTTCCTTTTTAGTGTATTTTTGTTTTATAATTTTGGCATGGTTTTTAATGATGAGAATAGGTTAGGGGTTCCATTATTATGAGAATGGTTAACTCTGTCCAGGACCACCATTTCAGATTTAAATGTGGGAAGGGGGGGCAACAACCAGTAGAGGCCAGGTGCCAGTTAGCCCCTAGAAGGTAAGCTCTGGAATGTTTGGAATGTCTCTAACAGGTAAAATGTATTTGGTATGATTGAAAAGTGGTATGCAAAACAGGAAAAATTCAAATGCATAAGATTCATCCATCTACTGAGGGACCATATCTGAGACTGTAACTGCAACCACCTGTCAAGAACCTCCAAACATTCTCACAGGCACTGTGTGTGTGTGTGCACGTTTGAGCAGGCAGCAGCTGCCTGCCTGCTAGAACATGTGAGCTGATTCCAGCTCAGATGTTCAGCTCTGCAGAGTGTGAAAGCCCAACCAGTTCATTCCGCTGCAAACAACAACAGCAACCATATATTATCGGTTCAAAGCATACCACACACTTGCTTGCAGCCTTAAATTCAGTTATAAATATCACAAAACATTAACAATTTTTTATTAGTTGATCTTCAGGCGTCAAACACTACACCTACTCTTGAGTCCCTCTCACCGCTCGCTCAGCTCTCTTTTTACTTCACTCAGTTGGTCAGTCTCTCTCATCACTCAGGATGTTTTTGATTTTGGCATTTAGCACATTTTATCATTTTCTCACACAGACTTCAAGCCCATGCAAAAAAAATCAGGGTAGTAAGTGAGGTAAACACCAAGACAGAGATGTCTATAGGGAGAAGGGCAGGGGTAAATGGAGTAATTGTCAAAGGCAATAAGGACAGAGATGGGATGAAAAGGGGTAAGGCCATCAGGAAATGGAGGCTAATAAGTACCAATGCCTGTAGTCTGGGCAACAAGCTCCCTGAACTGGTGGCCTTGACGGAAGAGGGATGCCTGGATATTGTAGCAGTCACAGAAACATGGTACACAGAGAACCATGACTGGGATGTTAATATACCAGGGTACACAACCTACAGGAGAGACAGGGAGAGGAGAAGAGGGGGAGGAGTAGATATCTATGTAAGGGAAGGGATAAAAGCAACTGAACAAAAGAGTAAACAGGGAGGAGAGGAGGCACTGTGGGTCAACTTAGAGACTGGAAATGGCACCACAATCTGCACAGGGGTTGTATACAGACCCCCATGTCAGAGGGAGGGAATGGACAAGGATATGATAGAAGGCATCTTTAGGATGGCAGAGAAAGGGGAGATACTGTTGATGGGGGAACCTGAATATGCCAGATGTTAACTGGAGCACCTTTGCTTGAAGCCACATCCAAGAGCAGGGCCATTTTCGATGCCCTATAGGTGGCATGTCTCAGACAGCTAGTTTTGGAACCCACTCATGAGGGAGCAATCTTAGATCTCATACTCTCAAATGGGGACAGTGAGAGGATCTCAGATCTAGAAGTGGGTAGCCATCTGGGAACAAGTGACCACCAGACAGTGTAGTTCACAATAAGCTTAGCTACAGAGTCAAGCCATACAAAAGTGAGGGTACTGGACTTCAGGAGGGCTGACTTTGGCAAGATGTGAGAGTGCCTTAGAAAAGCACTAGCAAACAGGCTAGAAGGAGGGGTGGAGAATCAATAGGGAAACATCAAAACTGACATCACAGAGGCAACAAGCCTTTGTGTGAAGCAAATAAACAAATCAAAATGAAAGAAAAAGCCACTATGGTTCTCAAAAGAAGTTGCAGGGAAGGTCAGGGAGAAAAATATAGCATTCAGGAACTATAGGGAAACACAAAAGGAGTAGGACAGAGAGCTGTACCAGTTAAGGCAGAAGGAAGCAGGAAGGAAAGTCAGAATAGCAAAGGCCCAAACTGAGGAAAAGATAGCCAACTTGGTTAAGAAGGGGGATAAAAGCCTTTTATAGGTACATCAGGGAGTGTAGAAAGACAAAGGGAGGGATAGCGAGGCTGAATAGAATGGACGGTGGGTGGGCAGAGAGGGACAGTGAAAAAGCAGGGATACTGAAAGAATATTTCTGCTCAGTATTCACAAAAGAGAAAGAGGGGGAGGTGCCTAATCCAATTAACAGAAGCACTCTGGATAGGGGGGTCGATCCCAGTCCTTTCACAGAAGAAAGGGTTCTGAAAGAACTCCTAAAACTGAAGGTGGACAAAGCAATGGGGCCTGACGGAATTCACCCTAGAATTCTAAAAGAATTAAGGGGAGAACTAGTGACACCACTGACTACCCTTTTTAACAAATCATGGGAGGATGGTGTGGTGCCTGAGGACTGGAGGAAGGCAGATGTGATTCCCCTTCACAAAAGTGGGAGCAAGACAGAGGCAGAAAACTACAGACCTGTCAGTTTGACCTCTATGGTAGGGAAAGTGATGGAATCAGTTCTGAAAGAAAGAATTGTTGAGTACCTAGAGGCCAGTGGGGCATAGGACCCAAGGCAGCATGGGTTCACAGCGGGAAGGTCATGTCAGATGAATCTAATTGATTTCTTTGACTGGGTGACCAAAGTAGTAGACCAGGGAGGGACTGTGGACATGGCCTACCTAGACTTTAGTAAGGCATTTGACACAGTCCCACACAAAAGATTAGTAGTCAAATTAAACAGCCTGGGAGTGGTCCCAGGGTGGTAGCCTGGATAAAACATTGACTGGACAACAGGACACAGAAGGTAATTGTAAATGGAGTCCACTCTGAAGAAAGAGGGGTTACTAGTGAGGTACCACAGGGTTCAGTACTGGGTCCAGTCCTTTTTAATGTCTTTATAAGTGACATTGCAGAGGGACTGGAAGGAAAAGTATGCCTCTTTGCAGATGACACAAAGATCTACAACGGGGTTGATACACAAGGTGTGGAAAGGGTGAGAAGGGACTTGGCAAGGTTGATGGAATGGTCAGAAGTATGGTAGCTTGGATTCAGTGCAAAGAAGCACAAAATAATGCACCTGGGAAACAAAAACCCGGGGGAATATTACACAATGGGGGAAGGTATTAACAACAACAAAAATGGAAAGGGACTTGGGGGTAATCATATCACATTACCTTAAGGTTAGCAAGCAATGTGAGAAGGCAGTAGGGAGGGCTGGGGGATACTGGGATGTATAGGGAGAGGCATCACCAACAGAAAACAGGAAGTTGCTATCCCTCTGTACAGACAGTTGGTGAGACCCCATCTGGAGTACTGCGTCCAGTTCTGGAGACCCCATCTCCCCAAGGACATAGACAGGATAGAGGCAGTCCAGAGGAGGGCAACTAAAATGGTGCAGGGTGTGCAAGAGAAGCCATATGAGGAGAGACTAAAGGAGCTTAATATATATATACCCTTGAGGAAAGGGGGGGACATGATAGAAACTTTTAAGTACCTCAGTGGAATCAACAAAGTCCAAGAGGGTAGCATATTTCAGAAAAAGGGATGTGCCAGAACAAGGGGACACAATTTGAAGATGGGGGGGCAGTTCAGGGGCAATGTGAGGAAGTATTTTTTCACAGGGAGGGTGGTAGACGTATGGAATAGCCTTCCTGAGGAGGTTGTGGGGTCTAAAACTGTGAGAGAATTCAAGAATGCATGGGACAGACATAAGGCAATTCTTGTGGGGGATAGGAAGAAATAGGCTGTTGGTTAACTAGGATTTGCATCTTATCCTGTAGGTAGGGAAATGGGCAGACTAGGTGGGCCAAGCGGTCCTTATCTGCCGTCAAAGTCTATGTTCCTATGTTTTTATGCCCCAGAGCAGTACATCAGATTTAAGCTTAAACCCGCCTAATTACTAACCATTTTTTTTCCCCGTCTGAAGTTCTGAACCCTCCCCCCAAAAAATCCTGCCCTGATCTCTCTCTCTCCATCTACATTTCATTCAATACTTGTCCCATATGAGTTATGAAGCTGCCCAAAGGTGCTGAAAAGTGAAGAGAACATCAATATTTCAGTCTTTCCTCCTTCCCCAATCCCCCTATAAAAAAAAGTTATTTACTTTTACTTACCCTGCCTTCTGACCAGAACCTGCAGCCTGGCCCAGTGTGCCACCAGCCCAGTTTTCAGCCCTTTTCTCCTCTGTCCTTCTGCCAGAAGCTGGATGCTGGAACTAGCTATCTTGGGTCCCAATTGTGGTCCACGACTGAGTCACCTCACCAGCTGAACCCACCCAACCTGTGTTGCTTGCTTCTTGATTGGCTGCTGCTGTGGAAGCTGCTGCACTGATCAAGTCCTGTGAAGGCTGCTCACAACACCATTACCATTGCTGTTTGGCTTAGCTTACTGCTGCGGGGGGCCTGCACTGTTTTTATTGTGAGGCAAGCCTATTACTGTAGGTAACTAGCCTAGCTGTCAAGCTAGCATCCAGCTCACCCCCTATCCCTTCAATCACTGAGGGAGACAGAGACTCAGTAGTGCCTTTAGAGTTAGGGTTGAGCAGGTTGTGAATGTTAAACTCCTAACTTTGCACTTTAATAGCTTTGCCACTGTTCAATGGATTTGCACAAAAGTTTGCATGCATGGTCTTGGGGCAAAGTCACTTGACTTACCAAGTTTTGTTCCCATCAGAGTTGCAGATTCCAAGATCCAGGCAGTGAAAAAGTCATTTCTATTTTCTGTTTTTTTTTTTTTTTTTTATCATCGCCTAGCACACAGATGGTTTGGAATTTTGCTCTGAAAGTTTCAGGGTAGAAAGGGCTTGAGCCAGAATGGTGCATTTAGCTAATTTGGTGAAAAAATATTAATCCTTTCCTGAGTTATAAGGATTTGAAACTTCAGTTCTAAGCATGCTCAGTACAGTCTTTTGCATAGCTGTTTCATATGAAAAAAGAATTTGGCCAGTATAAAAAAAGATTCTGTTTCATATGGGTGTAATCTTTTTTCCTGAGAAATAAATTATTTTTTCGTATGGCTGTCATCTTGTTTCTGTTTTTTTTTTATTCTTTTGAAACCCATACAAATGATATCCTGCAGAGACATTAACACATGTATCTTACTAATTGGGCCCCAGTTAGTTTTGACAAAAATAACCCAGAGATGTGTTTTTAACACATTTTAAAATCTTTTTTTCATGATCCAAATTTCTTTTTTCTTATGGTCATACAAAAAAAGAATAGGGCCATATAAAAAAAAAGATTCCCTTCACATGAAAAAGAATTTGGACTTCATTTTTTTCATATTTTTTTTTTGTATGAAGTAATCTTTTTTCACATGCATGGCACAACCTCACAAAAAAATATCCCATCATCTGAAAAAAGAATTTGGACTTAGTTTTTAACATTCATTTTTCATATGAAGGCATCTTTTTCATATGAATGAGACAACATTCACGAAAAAAGATCCCTTCATACAAAAACAGAATTTGGACTTATTTGTTTTTTCACATTCTATTTTTGTATGAAGCAAACTTTTTTGTATGAATGACACAACCTCATGAAAAAAGATTGCTTCATATGAAAAAAAGAATTTGGACAGTTTTTTTCACATTCTTTTTTCATATAAATAATCTTTTTTCGTATGATGACACAACCTCATTAAAAAGACTGCTTCATATGAAAAAAGAATTTGGACTTAGTTTTTTCCCCCACACATTTCAAATTTAACAAGTCATAGCTCTGTCAATATTTGAAGTTAAGGGATAACCTATATATTAAAATAAAGGTCTTAACAAGTACTACAACACTAATACATACCCCCCCAACCAAAACAAACAAATCTAGAGGCCATATAAAAAAGCATAAAAAATGCAATTCCCATTGGATAACATTGCAAAATGTACCTCTGTCAATCTTTGGAGCTAACAGACAATGAATATATTAATACAGAAATATTAATGACAACTACAACAACACTCAGCCGCTAAGAAATAAGAACTGAAAATGGTCCATCCTTACAAAAATAAAATACAAGGAAGCACATAAATTGCTTTTCTGGTGGAATGAAAGTGCAGGGCCTGGATAGCACTGCACTTCCACACCCACATACACATGTAAATGAATGGAGGCATGGAAGCACTGGGTCCAGATGGCCTTGCACTTCTGTGATCACATGGATGTGTTCATGTAGGTTCTGAAGTGACCTACATGAATGATATGATTCTACAGTTTCAAAAAGCAAGGAAATTCATTGCAAAAAACTTTGTTGATGCCCCAGTTAGGGTTAAACTGAAAAAAGTAGGGAATTGTGGTGTTAGATTTTTCAACCCTTATACCTCACCCCTACCCTGCAAGCAGCAAAAGGAAAAAAAATACTGTTTTGGCTGTCCTAAGTCTTGGCAAATTAGGGCTGGGGTCTCCCTTGGTGTTATCAACCCATGCTCATCCCATTCACAAATCCACAAAGGTAGCACATCAGTGCTACTGCATTTGTGTAATCTGGATAGTTGTATGTTGCTGATGGCTGTCTGTGGTTGCTTGTGTGGTCTTGTCCTTTTGCTATTTGGGAGATGAGGAGTTTGGGTTGGAAACCCTGCTTTTGTGGCATTAAGTTATACCCTAATTGGTGCAGTAACATAGTTTTTTGCAAAGAATGTCCTTTCTTATTGAGATAGTGGAATCATATCCTCATTCATTCAGGTCCCTTCAGGACCCTGGTGAACAAATGCAGATGCAGATATGCAGGGCCTTGCACCAAGGAAAAACCCCATTTGCCAACAGAAGTGCAATAACGGGTATCAATAATTCATGATGTTGTGTGGTGGGCTGCAGAGGAACTCATCTATGATACTGAGAGAAAATTCCTAAGATGTTTCTTCCAACTTGCAAGCATAGAAGCAATATGGCGAGAACAATAAAACATATATCTTTGTGTGGCTTAAAAAATACTGGTAATAATTCCAATGGTGTGGGAATCACAAACAGAAATGAACATTGCTAACAACATGTTTTATATTTTCTGAAACGTTTTGATGAGCATGAGACTTTCCCAGAAGGCAATTTCTGATTGCATCTTTATGCCATCACTGCAGGTGTGCTTTATGAAATTCAGAAGTGTATGGACGTGAATGTACTCCTCTGTGATGTAAATATTTATGATTGTTAAAGTAGGCACCTTTGCAGTTTCCACTTTTTGTCATGTATTTGTTAGCAGTTTTAATTCAGAAACTAATTTTGGTTATATTTAATGCAGCTGAGTGTTCCTCATACACTATTGCCCATTCATAAGTCTCTGTTGCAGTGTTTCTTGGACTTTTATCATGTCAGTTCCCACTCTTCCACTCGGATTACTTAGCAGTTTGGAAAGTGCAAACTGACATCATAAACTCCTGCACACCTTAACAAAGATACAATCACTGAAGAGGCAACATACAAAGTACAATTTGCTGAAGTAAAAGAAAATAAATTAATTTGAGAGGGAAAAACAGCTAAAACATATCAGAAGATTGAACATGAGTAAAAGAAATGAATAATCTGAACAGGCAAAGCAGTGCTGATGATATAATCCACAGTGACATAAGAGAAAATGCTGGATAGCCACTGGCAGGAATGTAACTGAATAGATGATTTTACAGCATAGGATAAATTGTACAGCCTGCAGCTTGTGCTTAAGTCCTAAGTCACCTGTAGTATCAAGCAGAACCAACTTTAAATGCATTTTGTCTATGACTCCCTCCTTCTTGTCTCTTGCTGTAACACACACACACACACACACACACACACACACACACACACACACACACACACACACACACACACACACACACACACATTTTATATCAGGCACAGATACATGCAAAGAAGCCTGAATAAGGGAAGCTAGCTTGTTCTGCAACATATTCTATTGTGTTGTCTAACCATAGAACATCTAAATAACACATGTTGCAGAACAAGCTAGCTTCACTTATTCAGGCATCCAAATGAGGAAATATAGTACTATAGAATGCTTAGAGAAAACTAGGAAACCAAGGAAGTCAGAGTCAAAATTCTGAGGATAAATACCCCATTGAAAACTGAGTGTTTCATAGAGAAGCTTCCTTTCTCACCAATGTTTCACTTGGAGATGCCAAAATATAAAGAACCCACAGAATCCAGGTTGACAGTTTCCCGCCTTCCCACCCTCTATGCACTTCACCACCCACTTACCTCCATCCCCTTCACTTGTTTTTAGTGTATGTCCCACATAGTGACTCCTCATGGCACTGGAACTAGAATCTGCACAGTTCCACAAACAGACAATTCTCCTACATCAGACCGCATTGAAATGAATGAAGCCCATCCATTTTAATGGTTCAATTCATTTCAATGTTTTCTTTATTTATATTGTAACTTTTTTCTTTTTTTTTTACCTTATTTTTTCTCTAGTGGTCTTTTTTGCCATCCCTTGGATGAACAATATTGGTGTCAAGATTGAAGTCAACCTCAAAATTAGTGTGCAGTGCAGGTCACCATACTCCGCAAACACCAATTTTGTGTTGATTTCAATGTTAACACTGATATTGTTCATCAGAGGATGGCAAAAAAGACCATGACAGAAATAATTAGGTAAACAAAATGAAATAAACAAAGAAGTTACAATGTAAAGAAAAAAACATTGAAAGGAATAGCCCCTATAATGTCAAATAACTATTTTGCTGTGTGCTAAATAACTAGTATCGCCTGACGGTATGGAAATGTGTTCAACCTTGATCGGACTACTGTATGTGTAGTCATTGTCCAGTTTATGTTCCCATTGCATGTATTTTTCCTTTTATTCCCATACAATCAAATACTAAGAGGCATTTACAGTTTGTTCTATGTTTTCTTTTTAAATTTGTTTTGTCATTACTCATCTTTCTTTAACAGTTGACACTCCAAACTCCCCCTCCCCATTGATTTCATATTGTCAGCAAGCTTCTGCAGCTTACAACTGATGCAGAAACAGTTATTTGTACTTGTGTTTGCAGTTTAAAATTATAATCAGATAGAATTACAAATAATTCAAGATGTATGAATAATTTTAATCTGTCCTTTCCTGTAGATCTTATTTCCATATCATCAAGCTGGTCATCATTTATAACTTTATGTGCACAGCAGCCTCTGTCTCTGATCAAATGTAAGTCAACCATACAGTGATACCTAATAAAAGTGAAAGATATTGAGATGTGACTTTCATTTAAGGAAAGTCAGTTACATATATTCTCAATCATGAAATGCAAAACAGCATATATAGATATATTATAGGGGCGAAGCCACACCCCTATCGTTAGGGTTAAATCTTCACTTCTATGTTAAACTGAAAATATTGCACTTTAATAACTTTGCAACCATTCAAGCAATTCACATGAAATTGGTCATGCGCCACCAGGGATCAACAATCTCTTGATGTGGCAAATTTTGTTCTGGTCAGATACGTGGGTGCAGATACGAAGTATCAAAAAATGCATAAAATACAGTTTTTTGTCAAATTCTATGTCACCGTATTGTGCAAAAACAGTGTGGAATTTTGGCCTGACCTTTTTAGAGTATATAGGTCTTGGGCCACAGTGGTGCTTTTTGAAGGTTTGGTGAAAAATATTAATCTGTCCAAAAGTTATTAAATTTCAAAGTTTCCCATTATTTCCAATGGGAAAACCTAGATGTTCACCTCAAAAAAGGATTCTTTATTGTAAATGCAGAATCCTTTGCTGCAAATGTGGAATCTTTTTTCATGCCATCACCATCTTGTTTTCAGTTAGCAGTGGCAACAAATTTAAATTACTAAAAAACTACAGTGCTTTAGTAACCACCAACAGTTGTGCTTACCTAATCTGGGCCTGTAGAATCAGATTCTGGGATTACTTGTTTGATTATTAACTTAGAAATATGGTTTTGACCATGGGGAAAATCCTTTTTCATAAACCACGGAAAAAAGTTCCTTGAAACAGGACCCTTTTCCGCAATCTGTGAAAAAGGATTTTCTTTTACCACAAATTGCAAAAAGGATTTATGCAACAGGATCCATTTTTACAATTTGTGCAAAAGGATTTTCTTTTTCTGAAAATTGTGAAAAAGGAACTGAGGAAAAGGATTCTTTTTGGCGATTTGTGAAAAAATATTTTTATATAGCTGTTTCTTTGTCACTTCACAGAAAGCAAACAGTTCGGAATTTGGGGCTGAAATTTTCAGGATGCAAAGGGCTTGCCCCACATATGTGCCTTTTGCTAGTGTTTGATGAAAATATATTAATTTCCTCTGCAGTTCTGTAGGCTTACATTTTGCTTAATTTCCCATAGGATAACACTGTAATGGGAGGTGTAGACAGTTGTTTCTTTGTTTCTTTGTCACTGCACTGTAAACAAACTGATTGCAATTTTGGTCTAAAATTTTCATGTTACAAAGGGCTTGTTCCACTTATGTGCCTTTTGCTGGTTTTGTACAAATGTATTAATTCAGTGTCAAGCTACACAGCTTTCAAATTTTGCTGTCTTTTCTATAGGATAAGATTGCAATGTGAGGTGTTTTTTGGCACTGGACAGTACAGGATGGGAGTGCAGGGCCAAGAGTACTCTGTGCTCCCACAAGCAAATAAGGATACCACTGCTCTGTCTGAAAAATTATGCATGGGTGGGAGTGCAGGGCCCTCACAGTAAATATGGATACAATTATGGACTCATGGGAGCGCAGGGCCCAGAGGGCCCAGTGCTCACACAATGAAATAAAGATACAATTACAATCTCTCAAAAAAAATAGGGCTATATCCCATAAGCAAATAAGGCTACAATTATACTTTTGCAAAAAGTAAGGAAATTATTTGCAAAAAACTTTGTTAATGCATCAGATAGGGTTCCAGTGACAAAAGTTTGGAAATGTGGTGTTAGGGTTCCCAACACTGACACCTTACCCCACTCCACCTCAACCCTGTATGCAGCAGGAGGTGTCAGGAGTGTGCCTTACATTTTTCAGCCCTAATGCTCACACCATTCTCCTATACTGTACCCATCTCATCTTATTTACTCATGGAATGGGGGAAGCGTTAGGGCTGACAATCAAAATGCACACCACTGACACCTCTTGCTGCATGCAGGGTGGGGATGGGGTGTTAGGGTTACACCACATTTCCAAACTTTCGTCACTGGAACCCTAGCTAATGAATTAACAAAATTATTTTTGCAAAGAACTTATATATATATATATATATATATATATATAAATATGAGCCAGGGCTACCAGAGGTCGGCAGTGGGGGGAGAGAGGATTGAACATCCAGAGGACTGCTCTACTCTCTTGGGGGAAGGGAGACTAGTCATCCCAATCATTGACTGCCCTCTGGTGGTGGTTGGAGGGCACTATGTGTTGGGAGGCTTGATCCGATGTCTTCACTTTGGAAGGGAGGGGGAAGGGCAAAAATGGAGGAAAATGAGCCTGGCAGGCTCAATGATGGTCTGCCGCTCCCAGGGGCTGTCCCCAGATTCTGGATTGGGTCTCTGGGGGGGAGAAACTGGCAATCTCCTTCTGGGGTGGGAAATCCATTGGGGAACTACCGGGGACCATAAGTACAGGAGCAGTGGGACCAGAGAGAGAGTTCCTCCATCAGGAGGGCTGAAGCCACCTGCACAAGCTCTGGAGGATAAAGAGATAACATAAAAAAATCTACCCCAATTATGGCAGGATCAACCAAATTATCCACTAATGAAACACTTATTTGTGACACACAGAGACTATTTTTTTGCCCCCCCCCAAGATTTGTGGCCATTTTATAAGATAGATAACCCACTCTAGGGTATGCAGTCATGCTCTGATATGCGCACACGCCTTGGGTGGTTGAACGCACACCAAGTCATGCATATATCAGAGTGTGATCGCACACCCTATATAGATATATATATATATATATATATATATATATATATATATATATATATAGATAGATATATATTCTTTGCAAAAACTCCATTAATGCATCAGTTAGGGTTGTTTCCACACTGACAAAAGTGTGGAAATTCCACATTAGGGTTACCACCCCACCACTCCACTCCCACGCCCCCTCCTCAAAAGCCTAAATTTGCATTCCCCCCCAGCCCCCAACACACACACACACATGCAAGCAAGGGAAGGGTTAAAGCAAGAAAACCAACCAGAGGCAATTAGGATCAGGTAACAGAAATAACATACAGCTCTGTAAATGTTCCACAAGACACAGGCATCATCACGGTCCACCAACTGTATGAGTTCTGCAGCCATCATAGAGGCTTGGGAGTACACACACATGCTGGTCAATCATGGGTGATGGCTCACAGTAAGCATTTTTGCATTACAAACATCAATAACAGCCAGCCCCGTGGCGCTTAGGGTTGAGGTGCTGGATGCCACACCTTGCACCACGCCGGTGACCCAGGTTCGGGAGCAGACTCAGGAAGCCGGTGGTTGGCTGGGGGGAGAATGGCTGAGCATCCGACGATGGCTCGCCTTCTCCGGGGGGAGGGTGGGAATCTAACCCGGTATGCGGTGACCTCTGGTGGAGGCTGGGGGCATGACAGTGCATCTGCACCTCGGGGGTTTGATTGGTCATGGGCAGAGACCTACAGACCAATCACCTCTAGGAGCTGCATCATCTAGGAGCAGAATGTTGCGGATGTCGGTGCTTGTGCCTTGACATCAGGGGTTGGCAACGTCCTTTACAGAACAGGGAGAAACATCCCTCAGAGCCGGGAAGATGGAGCACGAGCTGGGTCCCGATGTGCCAGTGCCTGCTTGCCGCCCAAGGACCCTGACAAGACTTGTAAAGATTCGCGGGCTGCCCGACCCTGACCCTGTCTAGGGAGGTTTCTGAGGCCAGATGGAGGGACCGGAGACTGCAAGGTAGGCACTGGTAGGGGCAGGTTTAATGGGCGACTCCTGATGGAGTGGCTCTGGTGAGGCAGTAGGCGGGGAAAAAACAGAAATATAAAAAAAAAAAAAAACATCAATAACAAGATTTAAGCAGATGCCCATATTTCAATAGTTAACTCATTGGGTCCAGTAGCCGCCATATGGTGTTAGAACCATCCACTGCAGAACCCGACCCAGAATAGCCACCCGGTCCCAATGAGTTAACAGCTGATGAAACAAATAGTGCATTATCCACACATGGTATAATAGAAATGACAGTTTCTGTGAGCCTAGCAACAGTCATTGGATGTTTGCATTTTTTTTCTGATACAGTGAGTCAGTCCTAATAACAAACAGTGGTAATAATAAAAATAATATTTTTGTTGCATAGTTTACAAGTTAGATGTAAAAGCAACAGTTGTAACATGCAAAGGTAACCATAACATACTGTTAATGAGTATTTCCAGGTAACGCAGCAGCATAACAACATGTGATGGTGGTAGTTGCCACCTGAGCAGTGTGTCCAAACTACTGTGTATGTGTCAGGTCGGCATATCCTGTTATCACATGCCTATGTGGTAGCAGTGATACTTGCAGTGACCCAACTGTTGAATTATGACACATATAAATCAATATTTTGAAAATGTGTACAGATTAAGTGTCATTGTATTAAGAAGATATGCCAGCAGTAATGTGTCATCATACTGTGCTGGCAGTATAGAGTCGATTATACTGTATTTTTTTTTCATTACATAGTGTTATGTGAAATCAGTACAGTGTTGTGATTCTTGTGCTTACAGATGTACCAGAGTGGTATAGTGTCTTACAATGTTGCATGTGTGTGTATGTGTGTGGGGGGAATGCAGAGTTAGGATTTTGAGGAGGGTGCGTGGGGGTGGGGTAGTGGGGTGGTAACCCTAATGTGGAATTTCCACACTTTTGTCAGTGTGGAAACAACACTAATTGATGCATTAATGGAGTTTTTGCAAAGAATTTCCTTTCTGGACTTCTGGTGCAGCTTCTTCCTGAATGGCAGCATAGATCTAGTGCTCTGCACTCAACCCAAGATTAAGCGGATAATTAGCCATACAACTGCGATTTCTGAATTAATCAAACTACTTAATAACAAATGGCTACCAGCAAGAACAGGGGGAGAAGTAACTGATTTGAAATTCTAAAGCTTGACGCAGCGAATTCTGAAGCTGTGCTCTCAGACTCCAGGGCCTCTGAGCAATCTATTTAAATGGTACGCTCCACTCCAATCAAAACCTCCAAAGCAAAACCAAAATAATTCACTAAGGTGAATCAGAAACCCAACAGAATTTTGTGGGAACTACAGGATTTTAAAACTGAATTCATTACCTTTAAGTAAACACAATAACTTTTTCGAGCCAACCTCACAGACCTCCACTCTAAAGTCACCACGCTAGACCAACAAGCACAGGAACAGGTCTCTACCACCATGCAACTAAAACATACCGTACGATGGACCCGGTCATGCAATTATATCACCTTACCGTAGAAAGGCATGAAGACACTGAAAATAGAAATTGCTGTAGTAACCTTCACCTGTATGGGATACTGGAGGACAGTGAAGGAGCAAACCTACAATAATTCATTGTAACCTTTCTCTGTGCAGCCTTAAATCTGGATCCTGAACTCAGCTTAGAGACAGAACAAGTTCACAGGGCACTGGGTCCCAACCCCCAAGTAAACACCTGCCCTCGATCCATCATTGTTAGATTTTTAAAATAACAAATGAAGAGTATCTTCTAAAGCAAGCTTGGGCCCAGGGCAAGATTTTCCATGGTAGCACTTGTATTTTTGTAGACAATGACTATGCCTCCACTACGATGCAACACAGGAGGTCATACATTCTGTTGTTTTCCTGGCTCCTGCAACAAAACTTAAATTTAGAACCCTGTACCCCAGTAGACTGACAATTCAATTCCCAACAGGCCAGTAAACTTATGAAACAGTGGAGGAGGCATGCCTGGACTTAAAGAAGAGAGGTTACACCCTGCCTGCATCAATGAGTCTTCCCCAGAGAAAAGCGAGCATCCGCAGCCCATCTTGAACTGCAACGCCCTGGGGTCTACTGGATCAATAGACCACAACAGAATCCATTAATAGGATGCTTGCACAGTTCTCCAGACAACCCTCATAAACTTAATTATTCATCTATGGCTTGGACACAGTGAGTACTGGGAGGCAAACCCGTGGTGGCCTTCCAGCTCTCTGTCTCAGAGGACAGGGAAGGGGCACCAACAGCTGGACCTGAGCATGGTCTATGACTGGGGGCACCCCTGTGGGGGGGCTGGGGGCTGGTCTTGAACTGGGACAGTAATACTGCTCTGCCATTCCTCGTGGGCTGGAGCGTAGGGCCCCCTAACTGACCAATTATTCAAACTAGGTGCATGTGGGGAGTGCTTTGAAATGGTCGCTGCCATTTGGGTCAGGAAAATGTAGGCCATACAATAATGAGCCAGTCAGGTATATTGGAGGCACGTCTAACCCGACTATCACCCACTAAATTGGGAATCAGGGAGCGGCTCCCTCTTTCTCTTGTTGGCTTGGGGGGCCGGAGGATCTCTCCTGCAGTCGGAGTCCTGAAGTCTAGTAATTAAAACTGTAAATTACAAAAGACACTCATCAAATAATAATGTCGACTAAATAGGGAAAATGAAAGGCCTTCTCAGTCCCATATTGGTGGTGCCGGTGGGGGAGAATAACCAAGTGGGCTAAGAGGTAAATATGCTCCCCCTGGTTCACACTGGGTGCCATACAAATTACCAAGCCTGCTTAATAAAATAATCTTCTTGGCCAAGCGGGGATAGGTCCGCTGCTGGGATTGGCCCTCTTGTCCTGGACCTGCGCTGGGGGATGTCTTCCCGGGAGCAGGGGCTCTGGCTCGGATGTCCAGCTGAAACCGGATTAGAAACATTGAGGTATCCTCTAGAAATGGTGCCTTGCCTCCCCTCCATCTCTTTGCCCCCCTGGGGGGTCCTGGTGGGGTGTAGTGGGGCCCTCCCACTCTTACTCTGGGCTCGAAACACCTTCATCTATTGAGAGCTGATTGGCATATGGAAGGAAAAGAGAAAAGATACTGCAGCCTTGACTAGGGAGAGGGTGGAAGACATATTAAAATGGGAAGTAGATTTTGCAGAACCACTGACAGAATGTAGCTCCTTTAGGGGCTTAGTAACAGCTTGACTTAACCCTGTACCCCCTCTTTCTGTATTAAAAATTTATTCTTCCCCCTTACTCACAGCTACCTCGGGCTATTCCTGTATATAGTCAATACTTTCTGAACTACAGATGGACATTTCTCCACGCAGGATGGGATCAGACAACCTCACCTATTGTATAACTCTAATGGAAATTGGGGAGAGGAGAGTGTGTGGAGGGACAGAAGGAGAAATCCTCCGCAGGACAATAGACTTCCTGTGCCTTTTGATCCATTTTTGGTGTGAACTTTCCTTACCCATTTTTTTTACTACCATCTAACCATTTTGAAGCAAATGTGTGACTTCAACCCCCACTCCCAAATCTTCTGGGGTGAATCAGACCCCATGGGATCCTATCATAGTGTGGCACAAAGGATCCCAACTCGACAGATGATTTTTCTGCCACCCCTGGGTTACCCACAAGTGATCTCCCAGGGCTTGGAAGTCCAGATATTTTCCGTATTACTTCTTGGTTACCAGAAGTTTACATACAGTTGTTGGCCCGGTTGGCCCCCTAGTTCTCTTTGTATACATCAGTTTATAGCTGTTGGTTTTTTATTTTAAAGGTTTAACCTATGTCATATTTTTGTATATGTACACTGGAGTGAAGACAAGTGGTACCTTGCTTTTTTCTGACACTTACAAAGGGTACCTAAGTAAGCTGAAAATATTATTTCTGACTAATGTGTCTGGTGGGATAGACAGGAAAATGCATAACATGAGTCGGCAAACTTCCCTATGGCTGTTCCATTTAAAATAATATCCCATAATGTAAATGGTCTGGCTGGCCCTATCAAAAGATGCAGAACCCTGACAGCACTTAAAAAACTTAAACCTGATGTTGTTCTTCTTCAGGAGACACATCTATCCTCTCTGGAACACCAGAAATTAAAGGAATTTGGTTTCCCCAATTGGTGGGTTCATCTTATTAAAACAGAAGGGAAGGGGAACGGTCATTCTATTTCCCAAAACTTCTCAGCTACGGATTCAGGAACACTATTCAGATAAGGAGGGACAGGTGGCTATTGCAGTGGGAACCTATCAGGAACACACCTTAATGATCTGTAGTACCTACCTCCCCCGAATAGTGATGCATCAATGATTCAGTTGATAATTGATTTTATCCATACCCATCAGAAGGGTATACTGATAATTGGAAAAGATCTTAATTGTCCCTGAACCCAGCTGTGGACACTTCAGCTACTTGACCACCCTCCCAGACTTCAGGGCAAAAACATTTATGTCGCCTGCTTTGGGATATTGGCCTCATGGACTTGTGGCAGTACCTACACAATTCCCAGAAATAAAACTCATTCTACTGCCATCCACATAAACAATATTCCAGATTAGGCTACCTACATGTTATAGGAGAACATAAAGACTTAATATATAAAGCCAAAATCTTTAACATTTTACTATACAATCATGTCCCTATAAGTTTAGAATTGAAACTTACTAGACCTAAGGAAAATACGATATGGAGATTCAATACATCCTTGCTAAGGGACCCTGAATTTAAAGATATACTAAGGAACAAAATCCCAGAAATAATAGCAGACAACAGGTCCACTCAAGTTTCCCTACAACTTCTGTGGGATACACTTAAAGTGGTCCTTTGAGGATACATAATCTCTTACACCACAAAGAAAAATAAACAAAATGAGGCTAGACTGAGAGACCTCTAAGGACAGCTTCAAAACCTACAGGATAGGCATATGCTGGTGACTCTAGGGTCTCTGACCAACTAACACAGATGCAATAGGAAATTCAACATATATTGACAGCCTGCACTGAGCAAGCCTTGGTCTGGCTCCATCAGAGGTATTACGAGGGAGGAACCAAGGCTGTGAGGATTTTAGCCTATAGACTACGATGTCAAATACAAATGACCTCGTTCATAAAGTTAAAGACCCCCAAACTGGCCACCTAAAATACATGACTGAACACATTCTGTAGTGTTTGAATAAAATATTATCAAGATCTTTATACAGCCCACCCAGACCCTGACCCTCAGCAGCTAGTAGACTTCTTTTCAGAATTAAGTTTACCCAAACTTGCTGAAGCTCAAAAACTTAAGTTAACTGCCCCGATAACCTCACTGGAATTGACTAACACAATTGCAAATTTAAAAAATGGCAAGAGTCCTAGCCCAGATGGGTTTGGTCCTGAATTCTACAAGGGAGCATTGACCTGGATAAAAGATGCCCTGCTAGCTGCATTACAGGTAAGCCATACTATGGCAGAACACCCTACATCCTGGGAGGCAAGCAGCTATCTCAGCCAAAACCTTTGCAAGACACTAAGAGGTGTATCCCTTGCCAGGGACAGCTTTCATTTTGTTTTTAAATATACCTTTGTACATTGACTTGTGTTTGTGAACTGTTTACTAGTGAGAGCCCTACCTTTCCTGGCAGAGGAAGTAGGAAGAGAGGCGAATAGTTCATAGAGCTTACTCATGGACTACAATCCTGCAAGGGGACACTTATATTTTATTTGGCAAACAATAAGAGTATCTTCTCTGTTTCTTGTCCACATTTAAGTGGCAAACACATGTTTTTGGGCTTAATTTCGAACAGTTTGAACATCAAGGGAGTCTCTGATCCTCAGAACAACTTCCGGGTCACCATATACTACTTAATTGAGCCCTGCTGTGAGTGGGCATGTTAAAACCTTTGCATGACACTAAAAGGAGTATCCCTTGCCAGGGACAGCTCTTATTTTGTTTTTAAATATACCTTTGTACATTGACATGTGTTTTTGAACTGTTTACTAGTGAGAGCCCTACCTTTCCTGGCAGTGGAAGTACGAAGAGAGGCGAATAGTTCATAGAGCTTACTCATGGACTACAAACCTGCAGGGGACACTTATATTTTATTTGGCAAACAATAAGAGAGTGATTTCTCTGTGCCTTGTCCACATTTAAGTGGCAAACGCATGTTTTTGGGCTTAATTTCTAACAGTTTGAACATCAAGGGAGTCTTTGACCCTCAGAGCAACTTCTGGGTCACCATATACTACTTTATTGAGCCCTGCTGAGAGCAGGGTGAGCACGGGCAGGGTGCGCGGTGCAGTGTGCGGAGATTCATGCAGAGACAAGTGCATCTGCACATGTTTCACATTTTTAGCGAGGTGAGCAAGACTACAGATGTTAGTGACCAAGACAGGTAAGGCCTATAAGAAGTAATGGCCTGCGCGCTTAGCAAGACTGTTAAATACAAACAATATAGCAAGATAAGGTGCCTAATACAGAAGGCAAAGGTACTAGTCTGTTTCTACAAGTTTAGCTTTGAAATATACAACAAATTCCTGAACACCAGGCTATGGAGGATAGAATTGAAACACCAGAGGGGCTCATTGGCATAAAGTGTGCATCCTGTTGCATGTACACGTTTACTCTGCATATTCAACCAGAGAGCCAATATACTTGCATCAAGTGTCAAGAAAATAATGTTATGTCCCTGAACATACCTCAGTTCAGCAATAGACTAACTGAACTGGAACAAAGCCAAAAGGATATGGCAGATAACTATAAAGTTAGACTTCAGTTATTAACACACTATGATAGTGTTGGCATAGTTAGCTCAACAGATAATCAAACAAATAAAAAAAGAAACAGAAAGGAATAGGCTAATGATACTGAAGAACAGTGGTACCAAGTTCAAAGCTCAAAAATACCTAAAAAAGAGGGAGAAAAGCTGATCAAGTCACACTCACAGTTCAAAATAGATTTGATCCATTAACACATGAGACCCAAGTGAATGTATAAACAGTATGATTATTGAACAAGCATTTAACACAAACACAGTCCTGTAAAACCATTGCTTAAACAATACTGAAGAAACTGTAACTCTACCCAGTATATCAAATGAACACTTTATAATGCTACAGCCTACTTTAACACCTACACCAAGCAATATTACAATAAATAATAATGAAAATCAGGAAGCTGTACAAGAACTAAATAATACAATACAACATATTGAAATTGCAGAAACGCAGGAAAATAAAAAGCAGATTTCTGTACTGGGTGACTCAATCATGAAAGACTAGACAGGATAATTTGTGACCCAGATAAACAAAACAGAACTATGTCTTGTTTCAGGGGGGCAAAAATATCCGACATTACAGTAATGACCAATAACATATTAAAACAGGAGAATGAAAAGAAGTTTGTAATTATACATCCAGGTGCCAACTATATATTACAAAAACATACACAAACAATAAAACAAAAATTTGTCAATCTATCAAATAAACTAATAGACTGAAAATGCAAATTCACACTATCTGAGATCTTACCTATTCCAAGAGCAACCTATCAACAAAAATATAAATTCAAGCAGATCAATAATTGGCGTAGACAATGGTGTTACAAACAAAGCATTGGATGTGTAACACTTTAGGAAGAATTCTCCAACCTAGATCATCTGTTTTTTAAGGATGGGCAACATCTAAGCAAACAAGGGAGTCAACCCCTGGGACAGTAACTTAGTAATTTCATAGATTCCCATTTAAACTAATATCATGGGGGGAGGGACAGAATTCAGTTTCAAACAAAATAACAATACAACTGGAAACTACAGAATATACTAACTTAGTAGTCACAAATAACAAATCAATATCCAAAAACAAGTTAAATGATAACAGAAACAAAAACTCATTTAAAAAAGTTGATAATGGGAGACAAAATAAATTACAAAAGGAAGAATCTGAAAAGAAAGACATAAATATACTACTAGTAAATGCAAGAAGTTTGACTAATAAATTAGATGAACTAAAATACACTTTAACATCAAAAGAAGTTGACATATGTGGGGACACAGAGACATGGTTTACATATACCGGCTGGAACACTAATATACCTTGTTATACTAGATACTTAAAGAACAGAAAGGATAAAAAGGGTGGAAATGTAGCATTATACATCTCAGATAAGCTCAAAAGCCACCAGATATGTATAAGCAAATAAAGTACCAAAATATTATGGGCTAAAATCAATTCAGATAATATCAATATGACCTTGGACCTTCGTTACCGATCACCCAACCTTAACTCAGAGGAAAATCACCTATTTCTGGAAGAAATAGAAAATATGGAGATAAAAAATTATTTTATACTAATGGGTGATTTCAACCCACCAAATATTAAGTGGTCTACTCCAGAAATGAGGGGACAATCAGACCAAAGATTCCTTGAGGAGACCTTTCAGCATGGTCTAGAACAATTGGTGACACACCTCACAAGACACAACAATATTTTAGATCTATTTTTTACAAACAACAAAGATATAACCTCTTCATCAGTTATACTTCCACCATTAGGTGACAGTGACCACAACATGGTACTGCTAAAATACACAAACATGTAAGTAATACCAGAGGAATAAGCAAAATCAAAAACTATTAAAAAGCAGATTATACAAGTATTAAGAACTATCTGACACTTTGGGAATGGAGGAAAAACCTGTCAAATCATAACCTAGAACAAATATAGGAACAGATACAAACAAAAGTTGAATACTACATAAATAAATGGGTATCTGAACGAATAAAGTACAGTCCAAACAAACAAAGAATTCCACTATGGTGGAATAGGAATATTAGGCAATCTATTAACAAAAAAAAATTGGATCTATTATAGATACAAAAAAACACCATAAAGAGTCAGACTTAAATACTTTTAAAAGGTTAGCCAAACAAAACAAAAAACTTATCCAATTGGCAAAGCAGAAGCTAGAAACACAATTAGTAGAAAAAACTAAAGATAATAAGAAAACTTTTTACAACTACTTTGGAGCTCTAAAGGGAAATCAAAATGGAATAGGTCCCACAGAAGTTAAAATAAACTTATAAGTGATAAAATAGGGATGGCAGAAGAACTTAATGCATACTTTGGTGGTGTTTTTAACCTAAGGAAAGCATTTGCAAAATCAAAACAGATAATCCATCAATTATTTTCTCTGAGCAAGATGTACAGGAAGCTAATAGTTTAATTAAAGCAGGCTCATCCCCAGGACCTGATGAAATTAATCTATTATTCCTTAAAACATTACATAAGGAACTCTCAGGCCCATTGGCAATTCTATTCAATGACTCTATTGCAAAAGGAAAAAGCTTAGAATCATGGAAATTGGCTAATGCTGCACCTATCTTTGAGAGTGCTAACAAACAACAGATATGCAGTTACAGGCCCACTAGTCTTATATCCATATTTTGCAAATTAATGGAAAGGCTCTTAAATAATAACATTTCAGAACACATAAAAAATAGTGGATGTACTAATATATTTCAACGTGGGCTCACATCTGGACGATCCTGCCTAACCAATCTCATAAATGTTTTTGAACCAGTAAGTGATGCACTAGAAAATGGAATGCCAGAGGATGTGATTTTTCTGGACTATGCCAAGGCATTTGATACGGTCTCACATAAAATCCTCATAGACCACCTAGTGGCACTAAACCTAGATTCAAAAATAATAGAATGGGTGGTTTCATGGTTGGAAAACAGCTAGCAGAAAGTAATCATCAGGGGATTTAAGTCCAGCTGGATACCAGTTACCAGCGGAGTTCCGCAAGGCTCTGTGTTGGGACCTCTGTTGTTCAACATACTAGTCACTAGTATGCAAACCAATGGAGGTGTCTGGATTAACAAATATGCAGATGATTGCAAACTAGGATGCATAGTAAACAATGCAGAGTCAATAGAGGATTTGCAAGACAATTTAAATAAACGTTGTACATGGGCATCTGATAATAAAATTAATTTTAATGAAATAAAGTGTAAGGTAATGCACATGGGGGAAAAAATAACCCCATGGCTCCATACTTTATGAATAATATACAACTAACAGTAACTACTGAAGAAAAAGACCTAGGTGTAACAATAACAGATAACTTAAAATTCAATGCACATACAAACAAAACAGTACAAAAATGTTATCGCAAAAGAAGGTTACTGTTGCACCTGGGACTATGGTTGTGCCTCTGGTTGGGAATCAAAAATAGGAAGAGTTGAGGCTTACAAAAGCTTCAGAGACCCGGCACTAACTAAAACAGTCTATAGGCAATGACTACTTGATCTATATTTACTTCGTTTACTTCACTGAAGCGAAATGAAAGCAGAAATTAAACAAACTCACCCGAGGACTGTGGTACAAAATCCATCAAATCATCCTTTATTGTAGAAAAGAGGTGAAAAAAGCAATTAAAACTGCTCGCTGCTCTCAACAATTCAACAATTCAACATTTCAAAAACTCTGAAATGAGTGAAACATGTCAGATGCTTGGTGACGTGATACTTTCACATAGGGGGAGCGGTATCCAGGAAGTGAATTGTTGAATTATTTAATTGTTGAGAGCAGCGAGCAGCGCCAGTACATTTTACTTTCGCAAATGGCTTTTTACTTTCATGCAATGGCCATCTTGTTGTCAGTTAGCGAGAGAGAAAAATGCCTGGCGTGTAAATCTGGGAACCCCTAGGTAAACACTGACTGTTGGATTTACCTAGTCGGGTCCTGAGGATGACTACTCTATCTATTTTTTGGGACCACCCACCAGAAATGTCATTTTAAAACTTGAAGCCCCTATACTTTCACAAATTGTGGGAGAAATGGCCACAACACTTTTGCAAACATGAAAGTGTTGTACTTTTTTTTTGTGAAACTGTCACAATTTGCACAAGAAATATGTCCAAAGACTGCAAATCTTTGCCATCCCTCAATAAATCAGTTGGGGCTTTTGGGCTGAAATTTGCAGGGTGGCAAGCCCTGGTCCCAAAGATGTGCCTTTTGGTGGTTTGGTACCAGAAAATTCAATGGGCCCAAAGTTACAGTTTTCTGAAATTGAGAAATTTCTGGGGCTTGGCCAGCAGTCGACCGGAATGGATGCTTGAGCTCTGAGCTCCCCGAAAACCCCACCCAAAAATCCTCAAATATCCGGATCCTTTCATGTACGGTGTGACAGTAATAGTCATTACTGGAAGTACAGATATTTGCCTGTCTAGTGATCCACGGCTCAACTCTCGATCTTCTAGTTAAACTAAGTATTTTCAACTGTTGCACTAGTGCAGACATGAGGCCTAGTCAGCCCACTTGCTCTTCAGAATGGAGCCTGCTGCACTCCCAAATCAGCCAGAGGGGAGCTTCACTGAAATCCGACAGATGTTCGCCGAAATCCTACAATGGATGAACAATCTGGATCTGGCTATGAGGAAAACCACTTCTGATATCGTAGACCTTTCCCAGAGAGCCTGCATGACACAGACTGGCCAAAATGCAGGACGGTTGGCAAAAAACTGGTGCTAGGCTCCAAGAACAAGACAGGCTGATCAACATGCTTTGGTCCAGAGTGGAGGACCTTGAAAACTGAAGCCGCCGGAATAATCTCCAGTTTGTTGGGTTCCCTGAAGGGTGCAAGGGATCTGACACCATCCTGTTTTTGCATAAGGAACTACCTCCCTTACTGAACTGGCGAAGTGGGGCCCCATCTCAAATCGACAGGGCACACAGATCGCTAGACCCTAGGCCTGCTCATGGGGCCCGACGACGTATGATCTTAGCCCGGTTTCTCCGATTTCAGGACAGGGAGAACTGGCCCATGAGAAGAAAGAGCTCTCCTGGCAAGGCCACTTAATACAGATCTTCGCCGATTATTCTCAAGAGGTGACCATGAGACGGAAGGCCTTCACTCCAGCACATAGAGCCTGTGCTGAATTGGGGCTCGAGTACTCTCTTAGATACCCTGCCTCCCCCAGAGTTATTTTCAATGGGTTTCAATAACCCTACAGCAGCCGAGACTTTTCTAGTGGCACAAGCTCCTAAATTGAACTGGGGCAGAATGACAGAGTTTAATAACCCGGGGGCCATCTCATCTAGGCCAGCACTGAAGGAAACAGGTCAGCAGGAGCTTGGCCCAGCAACTCCCAAACCCTCTAACATGCCTTCTTCAACCCACACACCTTTCAAAAAAACTCCTGGCAGTAAGTGAAGAAATAGGTGAATAGGTGAAAGGCAAGAATAGAGGGGGCCCATGTTGATAAACCCCCTCGACTCTACTCTAGAAGCCGCAGTAAGAGCCCTGACTCAGTTGTCTCACTCAGTACACCAGAGCTGAGCAATAACCAGTTCGCTGCCTTGATGGATCTACTGACCGATGACCCACTGCAAGAAATACCTATGCCCCCCAGGAATACGCCCACTAAAAACTGTAAACCCCAGCCAGCAAGAAGTCTTTCGTGGGCCAAATTAACAAGTTCCACTCCTCCTGAGGCCTCTGCATCCACGGACACTGTGTCCACTAAGCCCCTTTCATATAGCATGCTGTGTGAGCCGAACTGCACCATAGACTCTGTGGGCTGATTTTAACTCTGCTTCCTTGTGATTGTTGTTTTTTTTCTCTCTCCTATGAAGATTCACCCTCTGGATAATCCACACACTGGTGAATCTATTCAGTTTCCAGCCAGTACACCATTCTGCTTACTTCCTCCTAAACCTTGATCTGAGGTAGTAAGTACATGGGGAGGTGAGTGTAGTAAGATTATATGGGGGTCTGACAGGTTATTTATTTATTTGTGGCTAGATTTTATTTCTCTCCTATGCATAGGCCCTTAATCCATGATCTAGGCTAGCAACATGTTTTCTCTCCTTTGAGTTTTGCACCCACCGTAGTTACCCATATGAGGATTTGGTATACAGGTACCCCTCTTACTCCTGATTTACCCCCCCTTTTTTCTGGGCAGGGCTGGGGACAGGGACATATGTCCTACCTGCAGTTACATGAGTTATCTCCCTGAGTAACAGCTTAATATGCCGTACATGATGAATGTCACACAATACTGGGTATTGGGGGAGTGCAGGGAGATCTCAGCGCTCCGGGGGTCCTTTTTCCCTGATGTTTTCTAAAAATCTTTCACCTTCCAGTGACCTCCGCTGGTATCTGGGCTGTGTATTAGCCAATACTCACAGCGGATGCTGATCTATTATAAAAATGTTTATGAGGGTTTTTTTTGGGGGGGAGGGTTATGTCAAATGCTGAGTTATCTGTATTACATCGTTATTTCCAATTTACATGTTTAAGATGTTTCTGTTATTTGGTGGCCAGTTTGAGCCACACAGTTATGTTTCTGCTTATGGCAATCTGTTAGAAGGGGGTCAGTTTTATTACTGGTACAAAGCGGATAGATGCTGGCTAGGCTTGGATGCCTGCTATAGTGTTGTCCTAAGGGGTTTGTTTCTTTTTTATGCTCCATCCTTTTCAACCATGGTATACCCCAGTAATGATGGAAACTAAGTTGATATCCTGGAATGTCAGGGGGCTCAATTCCCCAGTTAAAAGACAAAAAGTGTTGCTTCACCTTAAAAAATTAGGCCCTCTCATAGCTTTTTTACAAGAGACAAAACTTTCCTCTATAGAAGAGAGGAAACTCCAACAAGGGTGGGTGGGCGAAGAGATACATAGTGTGGCTACCTCCCACAAATGAGGAGTTTCCATACTTTTACATAAAGCATTAGGTTGGAAATTGCTCAGACATACCAATGATAAGGAAGGAAGATGGGTTATGGCGGAGATGGAAACCCCTATGGGCCCACTGATCTTGACCAATATTTGTGCTCCGAATCAAGACTGCCCACAATATTTCCATACTATCAATCAGGCTGTTTCTGACTTCAATTCAAAACAAGCTCCGGTACTAATAGGATGGGGGGATTTTAATTTGACACTAGATCATATAAGAGATAGGAGTAACAAGACCCCCAAACCACATTGACAAGTTAAGCTAGCGTCCAGAGATTAATGAGCGAGCAGGTATTGATGGACGCATGGAGGGCACAACACCCAGGTGACCATGACTTTACTGGCTTTTCCCCAGCTCACGGATCCTCCAGTAGAATAGAACTCTGGATCATCTCCTCTGGGACATATGAAATGGTGGTACACTCTCATATACACCCGATCATTATCTCAGATCATGCACCCTTAGAACTTCTGATTAGGCAGGGCTCAGTCACCCCTCCCCCATCCTCTGCTTGGTGTCTTGACCCCTTCTTGTTAGATGACATAGCCTTCCAGAAGTGGCTCAGCCCTGAAGTGGCGGACTACTGGAGAAACAATGATAATGTGGAGGTCTCTGACTCGACCCTCTGGGAGGCCTTTAAGGCAACTCTCCGAGGCAGAATAATTGCCTTCACCTCTACCAGGAGGTGTCAACAAGAGGCCAATCAACAAGCCTTAGAGAAACAACTATATCAATTAGAATCCCAATATAAGGCTCTCAACAATCAGACTCCATATCAGACTTTACTAGCCCAGCTAATTAGTACTCGAATCTCCCTCAATGCCCACCTAACCCCCCAGGCTGAACTAAATCTTAAAAGGCTGCGTCATGCATACTGGGAAGGGGGGAAAGGCAGGCAAACTCCTTGCCTATAGGTTGAAACATCAACAGGTCTCTCACAATATACACACCTTAACTGACAATCATGGAGTTAAATGCTGCTCCAAGAAAGGGACCAATGACATCATGACACAGTTTTATGAACAACTATATGCATCTCCTCAACCTCCTGACCCGCTTAAAATCCAAGGCTTTCTAACTTCGTTACCTATCCCTCAAATTCCAGAGAGTGACTCCCAAGCTTTGGAATCCCCAATAACAGAGGAAGAGGTGTCGGAGGCTATTAAATCTATGAACCTTCGCAAGGCCCCGGGTAGGGATGGGTTGCCTATAGACCTCTATCGAATCCCAGGTCTCAGTCTGGCTCCATACTTGATCCAAGCTTTTTGCCATTTCTTATTGAATGGTTGTCTTCCTCCTTTGTTGAGAGAAGCCTCCATTATGGTTAGCCCGAAGAACGGGAAAGACCCCCTCTCCCCAAGCAGTTACCACTCCATATCGCTTATCAATGCTGATTCCAAAATTCTGGCAAAAGTCCTGGCTACCAGGCTTGAGCATCTCCTCCCAGGCCTAATTCATTCCTCACAGGCTGGTTTTGTTAAAAGCCGGTTAGGGTCAGACCACCATAGAACTTTGGTCTCATTAATGCACCTTACCAAACAGTCCAAAACACCCTCTGTAGCTCTGGCCTTCGATTTCAAAAAGGTGTTTGACTCGGTAGAATAGCCCTTTGTATTCCACACCCTTTCTGCAATGGGAATGGGACCAACCTTCAATTCTTGGATCAAGCTCCTGTATTTCTCACCTGTGGCCTCTGTTCTGACCAATGGTAACCTTTCTAAACCCTTTCAGTTACAGAAAGGCATGAGGCAAGGCTACCCCCTTTCCCCACTCCTATATGTTCTAGCTATAGAACCACTAGCCATTGCTCTTCGAGAATCCTCCCTGATTCCTGGAATACGAGGAGGGGACTCCATTTTCAAAACATTCTTCTATGCAGACGATCTCCTCATCACTATGGAGTATACTCCTCAAGTGATCAAGGATATTTTCAATATTTTGGCAGAATTTCCCAGGTATCAGGGCTTAAGCTGAACCAGTCTAAAACTGAGGTCCTTCCACTAAACTCAGTATCCTCAGGGGGAAGTGTTCAATACTCTAGGGCTAAAATGGTCACCAAACGGTATCAAATATTTGGGCATTATCCTCCACCCAAATCTGGACAAAATACTAACCATTAATTTTACCAACCTAGTAGACTCACTTCGACAGGACATGGAGAGATGGAAAGCCTTGTGGCTTTTGCTAGCCAGGAAAATTGACTCCATTAAGTTGATGTTTGCCCCGAAGATACTATACATTCTGGCTCATTTACCAGTACCCATCCCCCAGAAATGGTTTCAAAAAATGGAGACCCTAATGGGCAATTTTCTATGGGAGGGGTCTCCCCCTAGATTTAGCAAACTCAAACTGAGGCAACATTGGAGTAGAGGTGGGTGGGGACTCCCCTGGCTACAAGGGTACCACATGGCCTATATCTCAGCTCAAACTACCAGATGGTTCCACAAGACAGGTCAGGCTTTTCTCCCCTGGCTCTGGTTGGAAGCATCTCTGGTACATGCTCCCTCCGCAGCAGTAGTAATATACGAGAAGAAATCTCCACCCTCTGGGCTCCCTCCCCCCCATATTGATTTCAGTTAAATACTGAAAGAAAACCTTGTCCCTAGGCCAAGACCTGACACCCTGGGAATTTACTCCTCTTTGGAACAACCCCATTATACATATAGGGAACCACATGCTCCATTGGAAGTTGTGGGAAGTCCAAGGTATCTCCTTGGTACACAACTTATTACTCCCAGGCACTCGCTCTCTTGACTCCTTTAAAGCCCTGGAAACTCAATTTCATCTCCCCAGGACCAACTTTTGGAGATACCTCCAAATCAGGGATGCCATCACCCACCTTCTTAAGGCCCCACTCCATAAAGAGCTCTCTCAAGATTCCCACCCTATTGGTGCTTGGGGGAAGCTCCTCAAAAACCAGTGAGTGTGATCTATACTGCTCTCAAGGATGCCATGCAGGACCCTACCCAAGCAGCTAGAGTGCAATGGGAGTCGGACTTACAGACCCCTATCTCTGAACGTCAATGGGCTCATAGCTGGGCAAGGATTCACGCTGCCTACAGAGTTAGACGTGCCTGCCTTATAATGAATAAAACCCAACATAGATGGTATTGAGACCCTGCCAAACTTAAGCACATGTGTCTCAGTAGGGCCAATAACTGTTGGAGGTGTGGTAATCAAGGGTCTAATCTTTTTTGCATTCTCTGGGCTTGACCCTCTCTTCATTCCTTCTGGCTATCAGTCCAGAGTATGTGTAAGCAAATATTCCCTATGGTCAACCCTGATCCCTCTCTCCTCTTACTGGGGTGTGGAGGTCCGTCCACACCAAAACACTGCCCCAGGGCTAAATGGATCACTTGAATAGGGGCTATTGCAAAAAGACTAATCCTGATGAAATGGAGATCCCCTGATATTCCGACCTTCCAGGAATTCCTTCTGGCAGCATGCCATGCTGGAGAGTCTCTCCTGCTTTGCTGCAGGCCTAACTTCTCAGTTTGAGTTATGCTGGCAGCCCTTTCTTAGCTCAGAGTACTGCCATGACGTCCACCCGTTGGCTACCTTGCACGACTCCCCACCTTGCTCTGGAAGAGGCGCTTCACCTTCCTCACCAGCAACTCTGTCTCCTTCTTGGTGTCATAGAATTTTGTTAAATAAATGATTCCCCTTCTCTCAGATTGGATTGCCTTATTTTTGTATATAGTTGATATTAGTCCAAACATAACTATTAGGTTGCACTGCATCTAGTTCTATTTTGAGACCAAGGGCCAGATATTCAAAAGTTAGTGCCGGGCGCAAACCCGTTGTGCTGGACTAGCACCGAATTTGCCCCCAACTGCTATATTGAAAATGACATTTAGTGCCAGCGCTAGGTGTTAGCACCAATGCTAAATTATAATGTATGCAAGGGAGGGACTTAGGGAAGGGGCCCTGAATGCCGGTGCACTGGCATATTCCAAAGTATAGCACTGCGTTACAGGCATTAGCATGACCTGTAGCACGGTGCCAAATACCGCTGGCAAAAAGCTGGTGCTAATGCTGCAGTGTCAAACCCCCCATCACGATCCCCAACCCCCGTTTAAAATAAAAATAGACCCATTTCCCTGGTAGTCTAGTGGTCCCCCCACCTCCCAGCATGCATCCCGACCCCCATTTAAAATAAAAATAGATCCATTTCCTGGTAGTCCAGTGGTCCTCCCACCCCAGCACATATTCAAGCCCCATTTAAAAAAATAGATCAATGTCCCTGGTAGTCTAGTGGTCCCCCACCCACAGCATGTATCCGACTCCCATTTAAAATAAAAATAGATCCATTTCCTGGTAGTCTAGTGGTCCCCCACCCCAGCATGTATCCCAACCCTGTTTAAAATAAAATAGATCCATTTCCTGGTAATCTAGTGGTCCCCCACCCCCAAGCACGTGTCCCAACCCCCATTTAAAGTCAAAATAGATCAATTTCCCTGGTAATCTAGTGGTCCCTCCACCCCCGGCACGTATCCTGACCCGATTCAAAATCGAAAAAGATCTGTTTCCCTGGTAGTGTAGTGGCCCCCCACTCGGAAGTGACACCCCGACCATCCAAATCACTACCCAGAATGGAGCCGGTGACCAGCTCAGCCTCCTCTCACCACCACGGCAGACCGCCGACTGAGGTAGGAAGGAGTGCTCCTTCCTACCTCAGTCGGTGGCTGGCCGTGTTGGTGAAAGGAGGGATGAGCCAATCGCCGCTCCATTCTGGGAAGCAATTTGGATGGTCGGGTGTCACTGCCGGGTGGGGGGCCACTAGACTACCAGGTAAACAGATTCATTTTGATTTCGAATGGGGGTCAGGATATGTGCCGGGGTGGGGGACCACTAGACTACCAGGGAAATGGATCTATTTTGATTTTAAATGGGGTCGGATACATGCTGGGGGTGGGGAGGACCAGTAGACTACCAGGGAAACTGACATTTTTATGTCAAACGGGGTCAGATGCATGCTGGGTGGGGGTGGAGCACTAGACTACCAGGGAATTTACTCATATTATAAAAGCAAACAGGTCGGGAGTCATGCAGGGGCATGGGAGACCACTAGACTACCAGCTTAAACAAATTTTTTTATTTGCAACTAGGGTCGGAATACATGCTGGGGGGTGGGGGGACCACTAGACTACCAGGAAGTGGAACCCACACACGTGGGAACAGGGACCATGACGGCTGAGAAGGGCTGCCTGGCCCAGCCTGTCTGCCCAGGTCCCTATATACTTAATGGCTGCACTGCACAGCCCAGTGACCCTACAGCTGACATCCCCCCGCCCCCAGCAGGTTTGCCTTATGCCTGCCCCATGCACTGTGTCCCCCCACCACTGTGTTTCACCCACTACTGCAGTGGGGTACCTGTGTTGTTGGGGGAGGCATCCTCCAGGGCATGTATGGCCATGGGCAGTGTCTCTGTTTAGCTATCTACATATATATATATATACATATACATGTATACAGGTCCTGCTTGCACAGCTGAATGGGTGTGTTGTATGCACTGACTGTGCCTGCCAACACACAGTTCCTGCTGCTTCCAGATTGTACTTCCATTCCGACCAACAGGGGATGCTGTGGGCATGCCTTGGCCTGCAGCATCCAGCCTGTACTTCCATTCTGACCAAAAAGGGGAGCTTTTTGCTCCATGCAGTAGCACCAGGCAAACTGCATGGTAATGTATGCTAAACAGCACTTAATGAGATGCAAATGTACTTGTTTGCCCACGGATTACCTAAGTAGGCTCATTTGCATGGGAGCTTTGAATATAGCTCCCGTTTGCCCCGGGCTAACCAGTTTGCACCGGGCTAATGTGTTAGCACTGTGCAATCAGGTTAGCCCCAGGCAAACCTCACTTCAACACAGCACACTAAGCACAGTTCTGCAGTGTGTGGCTTACATTGTTGTTTGCAGTCATACCTCTCAACCGTCCCTGATTTTCAGGGATGCCCCTGGATTTATCTCAAACTTTTACTCTGTCCCTCCTACAAATTGTGTTTCCATGACCAAACAGTGGGGGTTATAGGCATAACATAATGTCAGACATTAATGTTACAGACGTGTTCTTCCTTAAACAATGCATTTTACACTGCACCACTTATTCTACCAGCTTCTTGAGTGGTTATCACCAATTTTTAAGGTGTGTCCCTGATTTTAAACCTTTGTCCCTGATTGTTTTAAGCCTTGTCCCTGATTTATGAGGCAGGAGGTTGACAGGTGTGTTTGCAGTAGCTGTGAGACATCTCTGTGCAATCACACACAATGTTCTCTACCTGCAACACTGGCTTGCTACAGAGTTTACTGAACTGCAGTTGCAGTTGCAGTTTGCACTTCCCTGTTGCTATATTTAGTGCTGTCTTATTCCCAGGCTATTTTTGCCCTGCACTCACAGACCAGTTTGCCTGGCTTCCTTAGACTGCTATATTCAGCAGGATTAGCACCGGGCTATTTCCTTTTGAATATAGCTTGCTTTGTGCTCCGCGCTAAATTTGCCTGCCGGGCAGTGCTAATTTAGCCCCGGGGCAAAGTTTTGAATAGCTGGCCCCAAATGCCTTACTTTAAGTTCCTTCTGGTTACTTTGGAATGTCAAGGTTTAGTGCACCATGGTCTTTCTATCTGAATGCTTATACAAAAACTAGTCATGGCATAATTAATCAGCCTCATGCATTACTTTGTTTTTTTTTCCCTTTGAACATGCTTATTAATTTACCCTGACTAACCTTTAATTGCTAAGTCAATGCTTCTTATTTCAATGTATTTCTCTAGAGATCTGGATATACCAAATGTTGTGGTATGGTCTCAGATCATGTATGTACTTATACATATATGTGGTGCTTATGCCTACAAATTAATAAAACATTTTTACAACAAAAAGAAATTGAGACATTTCCCATAGGATAACATTGCGGCACCCGTATCTCGAAAATGAAGCGATATACAGATTTTTTCCTACTTGCAGCTTTCTAAGCTGCAAAAATAAGTCTGGAAATCATAGATTACTCCTGCAGTGGAATTTTTTACCTACTTGCTATGGTCACAGAGACATTGGCAAAAACATGTTACAATTGTTCCTTTGGAGTAGTATGGCACTGCTGTATGGGTTTGTAGTAGTAATGCTTAGGTGGGAGCGCATACCATTATGCTACAAAATAGACAATGTGAAGGGAGCAGTGGGGATGGAGGGACCTCGCTCCCAGTAACACATACCAGTTACAGTACCAATTACATTACACTTTTTTCCAAAAGAAGGGACATTTCTTGCAAAAAAACTCCATTAATGCATCAGTTAGGGTTAATAGCACAGTGACAAAAGTTTGGAAATGTGATGTTAGGGTTACCCCCCACCACCCCCACCCTTCACACACCAACAGGCACTGGGGGTGTGCGTTGGGGTCATCGGGCCTCTCTCCACATTTTCCTGTGCTGCACCACCTCATCTTGTTTACACATGGAATGGGGTGAGAGTTAGGCCGACAACCCCAACATGTACTGGTATGCCCTATAGTGTATGGTGTGTCTGTGTTATGTATAAGTGGGAGCGTAGGGCCCATGCTACCACACACGTATACTGTTAGGTGGAAATGGACAGGTTAGTGGGAGCGCAGGGCCCTATAGCATATTGTGTGTCTGCGTTATGTGTTAGTGGGAGCGCTGGGCCTGTAGTGCCCATGCTTCCACATACGCATACCATTACTTTAAAAATTGGCAATGTAAACTAAGCACAGGGACCAGAGGGACCATACTCCCACAAACACATAAAACTTACATTACACAGCATGAAAAGGATGAAAAATTAATTGCAAAAAACTCTGTTAATGCATCACTTAAGCTTGATAGCACAGCAATAAAAGCATGGGAATGTGGTGTTGGTGTTCCCACCCTGACCATGACCACCCCCCCCACCCTTCACTCACCAACAGATGTCAGGGTGTGCCATGGAGTTGTCAGTTCTAACTGTCACCACATTCTCCTATGCAGTACCATGTCACTTTGCTTACACATGGACTGATGTGACATTTGGGGCAAATGACACTGCGATACCCCCCTCCCTCTACAATGATACCCACACACTACACACACCAACAAACCGTGTGTGTCATGCTAACCATTCTACTGTGCTGCAGCATATCACCCTGCTTGCACACTGAATGGGGGGAGTTTTGAGTGATAACTCAATGACACACCCCAATGTACAGAACTGTAAACATACCTGCTACATATTATTGGTGGCAATCAGACATATGTGAGAATATTGTGCTTTTTGCACTGTTTAATTTACTGACCGTCTTCTTCACAGAATCAAACACCAACTTCCTAACACCATACATACAGACACATACACATACACATACACATACATAAGCACACATACACAGTCACACACACACACACACAGACATACACTCAGATGCAAACACACAGTAATGCACAAACTCATGTAGACACACACACAATCATGTGGGTATTTCTGCTCAGGAACACAGTCATGGTATGGTTAATCCCACACCAACAGCCTCCCAACCCACCTCTCCACCATACTATGCTTAAGTTGTTTAAGGTGGGACATTCTATTGTTTTAATCAGGTAATACCCTTAACCCCTCCCATACCCACCCAAAGAAGAAAACAGGTGATGGATAGTGTTGTAACATCCACAGCAGAACTGAAGCTCTGAACATTAATGTTATACTTTTTTATTATGAGACACATATATGTTTAGAGGCAGTTACTTTTTTTTATTAATAGTGGGATTACCAGCATTTCTTCCCCTCCCACCATTACCTCCTATCTCTTGAGTTCAGCAACACAGCCCTAATGAACTATTACTCATTATGAAATGGGTGTAAAGAATGCTGAATTCTGATTGGTTGAGAACTGTTTCCAGCAGGCCCGTTATCCCAGGCCAATGGCCCAGCTGAAAGTACTTTGTTTAAAAAAATGCTTAAAATTTACTAAAAAGACCAATTTCATAATCACTATAAGGCACTCCAGGGGGTGTGTTATGGTGGGCTAATGGCTCTTCTTGGGTGGTGGAAGCACTTGGCTATGCCTTGTGCTTCAACACACTCAAGGTGGCCCGTTATGCCGCCATAACACACCTCCTGTCATGCCTTATTGCTTGATCAGTGTCACAGCTACCTAATATAAATCACACATATATGATGACAGTGTGTGTCCATGCACTATGTCAGTAAAGGAATATCTCACCACTGTTACTAGATAGTGATATGTCAGTTCCTTACCTACAAGGAATGCATCATTATGATACATTCATTGTTAAATTGTACTACTAACAATATTGAAAGTCATGATACTGTAAACCCCCCACACCCCCAATACAGGTCCCCCCCCACACACACACTCTACAAATAACTACAGGCATCAAATTTGCTATGGTGTTCTTAGGTCTAACTCTTAATATATTACCATCTACTGTAGAATATTAACATGTTTACACATGGAATGATGTGAAAATTTGTCTGACAATACCATGACTAACTACAACATCTGAAGCTGTATGTATAACTGGTAAATATTACTGCTGTGAATCATACATATTTCTGAATACTGCTATTTTGTACTGTTCGCACTACTGTGCCCCCCCAATCTGTTAATACACAGAGACACATTCTGTTTAAATATATATAAGGAGCACACAGCTGTAAAAGATACAAATGTTTTTTTTTCTGTTCAACAATATCAAAAATATAAAATATATGGAAAAATATTTTATTTATTCAAAAATAAAATTTTGCTTTTTTCTTATAAAAATAAAAACAAAACACATTTGAAATAATAATAAATAAGATGCTTTTTAAAATAAACAAATAAAGTCTTTAATGAGGTGCCTCTCCGTTGTTGAGGTGGTGGGGAGGATATGGCTGGAGCAATCCTGGAAGACAGCATGGAAATAGAAGCTGCTGAGGCAACTTGCTCTGAGGTACCAGTCTGTAGGGAAGGGGTGGGGTGTTCAGGCATTCCTGGGGAGACTGTCAGGCTATGGTCCACCTGTTTCTTGCTGTAGTGAAGCAGCGGCTGGTGATCTTGGTGGCTATACTGCAGCTGTGTCAACAGGCTCCAACAGAAGTTGGATAGATCCCTCACGGACCTGCTGCACACCCAGTGATTGCTGCTGGAGATGCAGCATGGCAGTGAGGGTCTCCTGTATTTTATCCATCTTCTGTAACAGCATGTTGACACAGCTGCAGTGACGACGGCACTGCCCACTGGTAGTAGTAGTACTGGTGCTGGGTGCTGTAAAAAGAAAAAGCAGTGTAAATTAATTTCTGATGTCATGTGGTTAAAAAAATTGCTTTGTTAATGTGTTTACATGTTTGACAACATTAATAACTTAGCTGCATCATACTATTATTCAATATGTTTTTCTTGTGACTGATGAAGACTTCTATTCACCTTATTTTTAGTCATTGACTGGACATGCAATCGCTTTTTGATGTTCTCAGACTTCACATCACTAATTTTGGACTTTCTCTACATGCCACACACTATGGTTAGTGTGTACAACTTGCATGTTCTCAAGCAGGGAATGTCAACTACTCCCACCCCCCACCCCCTCAACCACCATCCCCTACCACTACCACCACCACCCAGAGAGAGATTAAGTTATTGTATCATGTGGTTATAGACATAGACTAACAAATCTCTTAAAAAATTAGTGTCATATTTAAATGATAGTGAATACAGAAAATGCTACAACACTGTGATTTTTTTCTGCGTCAATAAGTGAATGCACCCTTATAAAATCTACAGACAGTGTTTGTCATGGGTCAGGCCACAATACTACATATACACTAGCACAGATCGCATAGTAGATAGTTGGGATGGGAACTATATACAAGTACTGTCCTGTACCAATGAGGGTTGCTGATTAACCATTACTTTGACAACAAACATAGGTATGTCTATGGAAATGTGATTGCTGAAGAGTCAAAACACGGTAGTTGTGCATGCAGTTCTACAGCCACTATATTATAGATTATTAAAGTGGTATAAAGAATGCTATCTTTGAAGTCAGATCAAAAAAAAATAAATAAAAATAGCATTGCAGATATACGGAACAACAATTTTAATGCGGTATCAGCAATAAAATAGCACAGCCACCCGTGCAATACAGGCTCCAAACCTCGACTAGTTTCACACAAGTGCGTCATCAGGAGGATAAAGACCCACATGTCCACACCCTTAAAAAAGCACACACTTAAAGAGATAACACCATATAAATTAGACAAAGTGTATAATACAAACCAACAGTGAAATATACTGTGAGGAAATATTGGCTCCATATAAAAAAGTAAACAACACCCTTTTTAAATGGCTTATGATTGATTCAACAAATAGTAATGCAGTCATTTATATTATAAAAAATCAAATTTTAAACAAGGCTATATTTCGATTTTGATGCAATTAATATGTAAGAACCACTATACACATATCAAAAAAAGAGGAACAATCACATACAAAATTATATATCAGTACCTGGTCAACTTAGCCAATAACTGTACTTTTAACTGTAATGACCAGGTACATAAGTAAACTTACTAGCCAGAATCCATTGTCCTGGATTTGTGCTGCTTAAAAATATTGAGAAACATATGATAAGTGCCATCTAGGGGAGAAAAAGGGGAATGATTAGCACAGATACTATAACATCAATCAAGAGCTACTGTAAAGCATAAATACAGAGCTATTATAGATATAGCTTCCCTGGATATCAACATTATTTTCTTCTCATGTTAATCAAGGGCATAACATCAAATTTTTCATTTAATACTGGTAACTGTAAGCCCCCAAGAGTGTATATCCAATATGCCTCTCTATTTAATAGCAGGTCATTAATGTTACCCCCCCCCCGAAGGTCCCAATTTAACCACTTCGATTCCACAGAATTTAAATTCATACTCCATGTTATCTGTCCTATGTTTACAGCAATGGACAGCCAATGCACTTCTGTCATCACCTTTTGATATAATACGCATTTGTTCACCTATCCTAACTGTAAGGTACCGTGAGATTTTACCAATGTAAAAAGTCCCACACATACATATAGCCAGATATAGAAACATAGAAACATAGAAGTTGATGGCAGATAAGGACCGCAAGGCCCATCCAGTCTGCCCATTTCTTTTTCTACCTTATAAATGTGCCATCGGCCTTTGCTTTGTCAGTGGCCTATCTATTCAAACACATTTGTATTGCTCCCTTATGCCTATCCCATGCCTGTTTGAAGCCCTGCACTGTATTCATAGCCACCACTTCTTGAGGTAGGCCATTCCATGCATCCACCACCCTTTCTGTGAAAAAGAATTTCCTCATATTCCCCCTTAATCAGCCCCCCTCTAATCTCATGCTGTGTCCTCTTGTCAGGCTATTTTTCTTATATTTAAACATGTTAGACTCTTTCACCTTGTTAATGCCCTTAAGGTGTTTGAATGCCTCAATCATATCACCTCTCTCCCTCCTTTGCTCAAGGGTATACATATTGAGCTCTGTTAATCTGTCCTCATATGTCTTCTGATGCAGTCCCTGCACCATCTTGGTTGCCCTTCTCTGGACTGTCTCAATTTGGTTAATGTCCTTGTGAAGGTGTGGCCTCCAATACTGCACGCAGTACTCCAGATGGGGCCTAACCAGTGTCTTGTAAAGAGGGATTATTACCTCCCTCTTACGACTTGTGATACCCCTACTAATACACCCTAACACCCCCCTAGCCTTACCTACTGCTTTAGAGGTCTGCTTGGATGATTTCAGGTCATCAGTGATGATGATGCCCAAGTCTCTTTCTTCCTTTGTGACTGCTAGCAACTCCCCTCCCAGCCTATAGGTGGCTTCAGGGGTTTCTCTTCCCTATGTGCATGATCTTGCACTTCTTTGCATTAAATCCCAGTTGCCACTCTTCTGACCATTTTGCTAGTTTATCCAGATCTCTTCTCATTCTGCCCACCCCATCTGGATCATCTACTCTGTTGCAGATCTTCGTGTCATCTGTAAACAGACAAGCCTTACCCTCTAGTCCATCTGCAAGGTCACTAATGAACAAGTTGAAGAGGACTGGCCCCAGGACTGATCCCTGAGGTACCCCACTTGTGACTTGCATCTCTTCTGACTGTATACCATTTACCACCACTCTCTGTTTTCTGCCCGTCTACCAGTTTGCCACCCAGTTGACCGACTTCTGACCCACCCCGAGCCTACCCAGCTTATTTATCAATCTTCTATGTGGAACACTGTCAAAAGCTTTGCTGAAGTCAAGATTGGTGACATCAACTGCTCCCCCTTGGTCCACCACTCTGGTTACCCAGTCAAAGAAATCTATGAGATTAGTTTGACAGGACCTTCCTTTTGTAAACCCATGCTGTCTTGGATCCTGTGCCCCTATGGATTCCAGGTGTTGCACTATCCTTTCCTTAAGGAGTGCCAACATAATCTTGCCCACTACTGAGGTAAGACTGACTGGTCTGTAGTTCCCTGCCTCCTCCCTCCTACCACTCTTGTGGAGCAGGATCACATGAGCCCTTCTCCAGTCTTCTGGGGCCTCTCCTGTGCTCAGAGACTCACTAAACAGTTCTGCTAATGGCTCTGCTAGTTCCACCCTTAGCTCCTTAAGTACCCTGGGATGTATGCCATCAGGTCCCATTGCCTTATCCACCCTGAGCTTATGAAGCTCTTGTAGAGGCCCTTTCTTTTGTGAAGGAGTAGTGCTCACCTCCCTCCCCCCTGTGTCCATGGTGCTGAGCTGTGGGCCCTGCCCTACCTTCTCTTCAGTAAATACTGAGCAAAAGTATCTATTTAAGATAGATGCTTTTACAGGATCCTCCTCCTCACATGCTCCCTTTTCTCCATTAAGCTTAGCAATACCCCCTCTGGACTTTCTCCTTTCACTAATGTATCTATAGAAAGTCTTGTCACCTTCTTTACTGTTAGTACCAGTGTTTCCTCAGTTTGGGACTTTTCCTGCCTTACTACCTTCCCTGCTTCCCTTAGGGCAGTTTGGTATGCCTCCCTATCTTCATCCCGCTGTGTTCCTTATATTTCCTGAAGGCCAGCCTTTTGGCTCTGACCTTTCCTGCTACTGTATTTGAGAACCAAAGTGGTTTCCTTCTTCTTTGCACTTCCTTTCTGTTCAACACAATGGGATGTTGCTTCAAGTATTGCATCCTTAATGCTTGCCCACTTTGCCTGTACCCCCTCACCTGTGTTTCTTTTTGCCAGGGCTAGCTTAACTCTGTTGGCCATCTTATCAAAGTCAGCTCCTCTGAAGTCCCATATTTTTGCCTTGGAATGGGATGATAGATCAGATTCTCAGTGACACAACTTCAGAAAGACCTCATAGTAAAAACTCTGGGGACATTAACTGTGGTAAAAGTAGTACTTTTTAAGATTGTAGCACAATATTTACAGTTACCGCATGTAAAGGTACCCATGGGCCTAGACAATAGCCACACGCTCCTGTCTCTTTCCACCTTTGGAATAGGCTATTAACTATTAGTGACCATGTCTCCTATGTTTTTACCATGACGATATACAATTTGTGGTAGATTCTTCCCTATTTCCTTAAGTCTAGGTTCCAAACATAGAAGTGGCCAATGTGTTTTAATAATATCTGCCAGAGATTTAGATTGCCTACAGAAAGTGGTGATGAAATGTATTTGGTTATTATCACCCTGCTGTTTACTTTTGGGTCACATAACCTCATCTCAACTAGTGCTCAAGACCTCATGCATGGCATCTTCCACAAGATTTCTAGAGGAACCTCTATCCAGAAATTTGTTGCACATATCTGTACCATGTATCAAAGAATTACTGTCAGATGAACAATTCCTTCATGCCCTGAGTAATTGGGCTCTGGGAATGTTATTAATGATGTGTCATGGATGACAACTGGAGGCCCACAAGAGAGAATTTCTATCAGTACCTTTTCTAAAGAGGGATGTCTGTATCCCACCCTGAGCATCTCTCCTAATCTCTATGTCCAAAAATGTGACCATATTAATGTCACTCATGACACTAAATTTCAGATTAGAATTACTGGTTTCCAAATACTGGACAAATTCTCTCAGTTCCCCAACTGTGCCCTTCCAAATCAAAAAGATGTCGTCAATAAAATGATGCCACAGGTCAATCCTATGGTAAAAAGGATTGACCTGTGCATCACAGACTACAAATTTCTCCCAGAGACCCAAATAGAGGTTAGCATAATTTTTGCAAATGTGGCACCCATTGCTGTCCCCTTAGTTTGAAGATAATAATTACCTTGGAACAAAAAAAGACATTTTTAACAAGTATGGTCTCTGCACAGTCAAGAATAAACCTCTTTCTGTGTTCATCTAGTACTGTATCCAGGTCAAGCCAGTGGCCCAATGCCAATAGCCCCTGATGGTGGGGTATATTAGTATTTTTGAAGCCGGCCTGGTGGTGCTGAGGGTTGAGGTGCTGGATGCCACACCTCACGCCATGCTGGTGACCCAGGTTTGGGAACAAGCCTGGGCTGCTGGGGGTCAGCAGGGGGAGAGAGAGGATTGATTGTCCAGAGGACTGCTCTCCTCTCTCGGGTGGGGGGTACAGGTGATTGCCCGGCACCGTAGCAGCTCCCAATGGAGACCGGAGGCACTGTAACACTCAGGGCTGGTGTAGTGCGATGCAGAGCTATGAAAGACATGCATGGCATCATTGCACGTTCTGGTTCTGTAAGGGAGGGTGGGGAAGAGGGCGTAAAACAAGAAAAAAAAACCTCCAATCCCAATAGGCAATGGCTCCCTACAGGGCTGGCTGCCACACATCCAGGACCAGATCCTCTCTCTGGCCCCTTGGTGTCCTTGCTGACCCAGCAGGATGAAGTTGATTGTAGATAGAGCACCAGGCAAGTGGTTGGTGGCCCTGCCTCGGGGGACTCAGAGCTGGGGGACTTGTCTGGCATGGGATTGGTGGGGGGGCAATAATATATATGAGGAGAGAGATCATGGTGGGTGGTAGAGTGGCTCAGTAAGATAGGGTAGCTTGAGAGAATTTGGGGTGGAGGTGCTAAAAAGAACTGTTAAAAAAAAATGAAAAAAGAATGCTATCTTCTGATTGTACAAGATCATCTTTCAGCTGGTCCGTCATCTCAGCACAATGGCCGTGATAAAAGTAATATGTTTAGAAAAGCCATAATATTTAGTAAAAATGACACATTTCATTATTGCAATAAGGCACTGAGGAGAGGGGGACTAATGGCCCTTCTCAGATGGTGGTAGCACTTGGCTATGCCTCATGCTTAAACCCACATGAGGAGGTACATTATCCACCATAAACACCCCTGTCATGCCTTATTGATTAAGTGTCTGTCCGTCAATTTAAGTTTTACATAGAGCACTTTATTTCATTTAAGTGGCGCTTGAGATGGTGTATTTGAGGACTGTTGAAATGGTCAAATAAGTTACACAGTGTGATGCAGTTGTGTCTGACACTTCAAGAGAAAACAGATCCATTATATAATGACAATAAAAAAATGGACTGTTACCTGATTGCCTGCCTGCCCTTGGCAGAAATGAGGTTATCTCAGCACAGCCTAACTGTATTAGTTTTTCATTGCATGCTCAGACTTTCTCTATACAAAAGAAATCTATATTGGTATGAGAAAAATCTATTAAAAACAGTTCTATGAGGCTGGCCCACTGGTGTAGTGGAAGGATTCATCACTGCGATGCCAGCGACCTGGGTTCGGGAACATACTCGGGCATCAGAGGGCCGGCGGGAGAGGGTTGAGCATCTGCTAAATGCTTGCCTTCTCTCAGGGGAGGTGGTGTAGAGGAACAGTACCTACTGACCTCTGACAGAGTCCAGGGGAGCAGGGGAGCAGCAGCGTGCCGCATCACAGAGTCTGAAGAGCATGACGGGTGCTGACGTCACCTTGCATCCTGCATGTCACGCTCCTTTGGGATAAAAAAAAAGAAATATGGTGCTCAGCCCGATCAGGTTATGCCTTCCTAGACCCTCACCATTGGTCTCCTGGACCTCCATCAGCTGCCTTAGCAGCACCCCAGGATTGTTGCCATGGCCGATAAGGCTTAATTCCCTCAAAGGTAGGGGACCCACCCAATGAAGGGATACATCAGGATTACCTGGGGTGGTTATGATGTGGGTCGGTGGGGTCAGGAGCAACTGGAGAGAGAAGGTCCCTGTGAGACCTGAATGAGGGATTGGCCAGGGAGTGGGGGTGGGAGTATATATAAAAAAAATCTACTATGTTGTTTTTATTTTTTGTATCAACTATTCATTGTATTATAATGATCATGTACTACTGGATGTGGGTGGTGATGAGATTATATCACTTCTGTGACTTTGGATGAACTTGGTCTGCAACGTCAGGCTGTAACACACAGCTGTGTGCTTATCACACAATGACGCACACCCTGGAGTGTATTACTGCTGTTTGAAATGGTTAAACAGCTTCTGGTATGCATAGTGACATTACACCATACTGTTTAACAGTTTACTGTGTAATTTCACATGTATGCAATTGTTTGTGATACTTGTAGTGTGCAGATTTACATGAATTGTATGTAGGTACCGTTAAGAATATAAAGGACACTGGATTGCCAATTATGCACAACCAGCGTGTTGTTACAACACGGGATACTGTATTTCTGTAACCTCAAGAACGAAGATCGAGAGGAATGTATGAATCAGATCACCAAGGTGGCATAACACACTGGTTGTGCATAGACTTGACCATCCTATATTCTATGTAGTGTATAGGAATAAATGTCTAATTTGGACACTGCATTTTGTTTTGCTGAACTGGTGGTTGGAGGGGGGGTACACCTGAGGATTACTGCTAGGCTCAAATTACTGACACTATGTACTGCTGATATTTCTGCAAGTTCAAATAAAAAAAAATGTCCAGCTTCATTGGATAGGGGTAATTAAGTATGTGCCTGCATTACAAGCTGTTCTGTTGCAGTACTGACATCACCACTGCAGCAGACCAACATAAAGATGTTAAAACTGCTACAGAGCAAGCAAGTTCCAGGCATAGAATTCCATGCCTGGGTGGTGCAGTGCCCTGAAAAGGCATTAATATCTGATGATGTCCTAAAAAGGGCCACTAAATATTACCTGCTGCCTGGTATATGGCCCCGAAAATGACTTCACAAGTGTGCCCCCAGTGCACTACCCTGATAAGGACTTTTAATTTACTTCCCCTTCCTTCTCAGTAGTAGTCCTGACAAGGGCCCTTAACTCGCTTCTGCTCTGCCCTGACAGGCCCATAAGCTTCCTTTGCTCCTGTGTATCACCTAGATAGTAAATGTCTCCCCCATCTTAATAACTCTGAGAAGGGCTTTTAACCAGCCAGTCCATCTCTTGTCTCTGGAGCTCTTCATGCCCTGACAGGGGGTTTTATGTGGTTGTCTCAGTGCTTTACATTCCTCTACTACTGCCTAAATAATGTACTAAGTCTCCCCTTGTTTCTGAGTTGACTCTCTGCCCTCAAAAGGACTTTCAAATATAGTTTTCTAGCCTTTAGTGTGGTTTTAATGAGACTTACCTGCCACCCCTTAGTTAACAGACAGCCGTGAAAAGGGCTTTTAATTTCTATCCCCAAAACTCTGGTGCCTCTGAACAAGAGCTAATCTTGGGCTGCTACTACAACTACAGCACACACAGACAAGCAGTGTGCAGTGCAGGAAGAAGAAGAAAAACAAGTAACTGAACATGCATGATGACAAGGAACACATGCATAGTCTATTCCTACCATGGTTTGGTTTTCATTTCTGCTGCTTGACGAAACTACTGACTGTACAGAAGGGCCCATCCTGCGACTTTGGGTTAAATGGGCATCTTTCAGTATGTAACGTCATGATGTTAGAACATCCATAGCCCAACATTACAGGCAGCAGTATCTACAGGGACATGGCATTAATGTTTTTTTCATCTTGATGCCTGTCCCTGGGTAAAACTAGGTGTCTGGGACAGGCAGACAGGTGGTTATTTCGACCCCTGGCTATAGTAAATATTGTACTAACCTTCAGTGCTGTCATCTGCCTCCTACTTCACCACAACAGGTGGACCACCATCTTCAGTCTCCCCAGAGGCTGTTGATTGTTAAAATAAAGAAAATATTTAATATATAATATATGCAATTTTTTGCTTGTGGTGGTTTCTGCAATACTTTGTTTTATACTAATTAGTCATTAGGTGTGATTACACATCACTTTTTATTTCTATATTTATTAACATATATCACATAACTTTTTTATTAAGAAATATTGTACTATTTGTCATAAAATGATTATGCTAATTAAGTTACATAGTATTGCTGTATATCTTTATGCTGGTTGTACTATTGATTGTAACAAAAGAAAACCAATAAATTATGTTTGCACATACTGGGTTGTATCTCATCACAAAAACAGTTACGTATACCAGAAATCACTAGTTCTCATGTCAACAATAATTATAATTTATTATTCAATGGTAAGAAATAATCTTGGACTGTAACTGGTCAATCTGGGGCTGGACCATGGTGTTATCCCTGCATAACATAATAGATCTAGTCTCAGAATTGTGAACCTCTTGATTGATTCTTTGGATTAGCATCTTCTCTTAAGAAACAAAAATGTTCTTCCACACTAACAAATACATTCTTTAAAATGATTTTATCTATGCTGTATATAACAACAACCCATTGTATAATAGGAGTAATGCACTCCAGGGTGTGTGTTGTGCTGTGATAATGCTACACCTGGGGCATTGGATGCACTCAGCCTGTGGCCTCGTGCCCAACCCCCCAGGTGTAGCATTATCCCAGCATGACACTCAGCCTGTTGTTCATTATTCCTTTATATGCATACAGTGAGATTTTAGTGTTATTTCTTTTCTGTTTACTATATCATGCATTTACCAGATGATTCAATCAAGATAACATCATTATCTTTATCTGACCCCACCTCCTCCATATGCTGTTCCTGGGCTGGTACTACCTCTTGGCATATGGGACCTCTTCAGACAGGCTCTGAAACAATAATGTTATACCTAATAAATACATGAGTGCTTTATTTAAGAAATTGCTTGTTCCCGGCCAGTGCCCTTTGGGGTAACCATTGCCTCAGTGCTTACACGTTGAGGTTCTTTGTCTTTTAGCTAGTTTTTTTGGTTTTATTGGGTTCACCACAACATAATCCAGATAGACCATCTTAGGGTAGCTGGTTCATTCCACTGGGGTGTCAAACAGGTGAGGCACACTAATGAGTCCTGGTAGGATGAAACACATGTATGTGTCTTCTGTTAGCACCCTTTTCAGACTGTGTGTGAGACCTTTTGGTACCATGCATTTCTATTTAAAGTGGAACCAGCATAATATACTGTGGTGATTTGCATATACAGCCAATGGTGCTTTGCATTACGGGGGTATGTGTGATTTTGTATATCTTTGAAACTTGGCCTCCTGGCCAGTGCCCCTTGGGAGTAACCATTGCCTCAGTGCTTGCATGTTGAGGTTCTTTGTCTTTTAGCTTGTTTTTTGGTTTTATTGGGTTCACCACAACATACCCAGATAGACCATCCTAGGGTAGCTGGTTCATTCCATTGGGGTATCAAACAGGCGAGGCACACTGATGAGTCCTGGTAGGACAAAACATGTGTATATTTCTTCTGTTAGCACCCTTTGCAGACTGTGTGAGAGACCTTTTGGTACCATGCATTTCTGCTTAAAGTTGAACCAGCATAATATACTGTGGTGATTTGCATTATGGGGTATGTGTGATTTTGTATTTCTTTGTTATAGTTTATAGTACTTGTCTATGGCTATAAACTATATTTCTTTGTGTACTATGTTTCACTAGCAGACCAACACAGAATGTTACAAAAAAAATATATAGGTTAACAGTATACACAGACTCTTGAGTATACAGTACATTTGTAGTCATCCACCACAATTCTATCTTATAATACAGCAATGTTAACAACATATATATTTGAACAGTACTATTTTTTATTTTGGTCATCAGGGCTCACCCCCAACCCCCAACTCGCAGCCCACTACCACACAACACCCCCCCCACAACACACATACTCGTTACTTAATTACAAGTTAAGATTCACAACTTTGATAAACTACTTAACAGTACCCTTACACCACACTGGTGTATTCTGCATATACTTTTGAAGGATTTGAGATTGATCGGTCTTTCTTTTTGAAACTAACCTCCCCAATCCACAAAAAAAACAGCCCCCCCCCCCCCACACACAAGCACAGATAACAAAAGGAAATTGGTATGCTGTTTAACTAGGAGTAGCACACAAAGTTGCAGGTTGTTTACATATAGTCTGGGAGAACAAGTAAGCTATGTGACTTGATCATGATCACACAGTATGCACCTAGCTAGATGTGGGATTAAAATACAGGTGTGCACAGACCATGTGGAACATGACATAACAGACATAACCCATCCAATCGACTACATATTAGTATTACTGCTTAATGGTATAAAAAACGTATGTGTTTACTCAAGCAGTTACTTTCCACTATCTTACTCAGTACCCCAACACACATACAGACACACACAAACACATCTCACAAACTAGTGATTGTATACTGAGTTCACAGTCACAAAAAAAATTACCATTTAATATTCAAAGTACAGCTTACATGTAGCAAGAGTACACACTTTTGAATGCAAGGAAATTTCTTGGTCTCAGTCTGTGAATGCTCTCTCCCCTCCACCCACACAGACACACAGACACCCACCCACCCCACAGACAAACACCCTCACTCCTTGTTTACTTATGTTCGATTACATGATCCCCTGTCTGGGGTTTGTCTGCCTTCTCCCACAGCTCATACACAAGGTAGTACCAGCCCAGATCCTGCACTGGTACCTCAGGGCATTCTAATAAAACATAGAAGCCTTGGCTCAGCAGCTTCCATTTCCTCTTGCACGTGTTAGGTGTTGTGTTTCACACTTTTACTTTCTTATTTAAATATGTGTTGACTGCCTTCCAAGTCTGCTCCAGCCGTAAGTTTGTGCTACGCATCAGGATCTTAGCAGTGCTCTTCTTCCCCAGCCCCTCAACAAGATGAGGCACCTCTCAGATTGACCAGAACTTAACCATAATCTGAAAAACATAAATTACAACTCACTAAGTAACTGCCGGACATGTGCAACATATTTGTATATCATATTGTGTTAAAAAAGCACTTATTTACTGTTCTCATACAAGCAGTATCTCTTTACATAAATTGTTATATCAATTATGTGTTTTCTCTGCTATTACAATAATATTTTTTTTAGGTAACACTATGCAATGTATTAAATCACTGATATATACAGATGCATCATTTTTTTCTACTTCTGATGCTTTGTAAGTGTGTTTGTGTAGGTGAGGTGTATAATCTATTTTTTGACCAAAGAAATGACTTAGCTCTTAAAAGAACCATTTGGTTTATACAGGTCACATTGTTTACACTCTGAAGTTTAGAGCAGTCTAAGGATGAGAGGTCTCAGAGGTCTCCCAAGAAGAGGCAATTGCCAGCATGTGAGAAGTGCACACCGTCTTGTAAGTATAGCCAATCTTTATAATACTTAATTTGTAGGTGATGTATGGTATACATCCCAACCATGCATAAATATCCAGATATTTGGATGTCAGACTTTATTCTTGCTCTGTCAAGCAGGTACATGTGCTATTCTGCTCACCAGACCACCCACTCTGTGGTGTCTGAATACACAATCTTACAGGCAGGTAACACGTCTATTAGTGAAGCCAGGTCCAATTTTCCTTCATCAACCAAATCTACCCATCTTTTGTTGCCTAAATCATTATCTCCAAGATGGATCAGCAGTATGTCTGGGGGAGGCTGGTTGCTCAGTAGCTTGTGCATGGTTGGCATGAGATGCTCCCACCTCATACCTCCCCTACCAAACCACTTCACACTGCAGTTAGGCAGCTGCAGATCACTGCCAAACTCACTTGATCAAGCATATTCACCACCTCTTCTAATTAAACTGTTTCCCACCATCCACAGAGTACATCGCTATTTTCTGACATTCTAAGTTGGTTACACAAAGAAATTGATAGCTAGCTCCTAAAAAAGTCAGTGTGGGTCTTCTGTAGTGTCCTGTCAGTACTGTCTGAGTAAAGAAGTAGGTTTCCCTCCGTTATTTACTTTTTTTTATGGGCTGCCAGCACTGGCTTAACAAACAAATCTATTGGCTTACATAATTATCTGTCTGTTAATTGAGATACAGCATCACACATTATGCTAATGATAGCTTTACACTGGGTGTCACACTGCAATGTTGCAAAGTTATTGAGAGGGAGAATGCAGCTTGCCAATAGGTTTGTTCAAACAACAGCAAATGCCTGCTGCTCATTTACTGGCTGCTAGTTCCTTCATAGAACATGTGCACACTGTGTGCTGCCTCCATTTTCAGCTGTCATTTCTGGTGGTACGTTTACAGTGCTGGTCAGATTTCAAACGTTGGTAACTTCAGTTTACAGTAAAACTGGTTATTTTTGTTAACAATGCCTATTAGTCCTCTAAAAATTATTTGTTGTATACTGTTGTTAGGCTGAAAAACTGTGAATTACTTTATTAAATATTAAGTAGAAACGTGTTGTACTTACTGCAGTCTCACAAGCTGTTGTTCTGTTATGTTAAATAAGATGGCTGCTGAGTACTTCTTTGATTTTCTGAGTCTCTGATTGGACCTTGTGACATGGCATGATTTCCTTCAGACACAATTAATTTAAATAAATACATATGTATTTATTGGGCCTGGACTATCTGCAAGAGCTCCTGTTGCCTTACTGCCCCGGATGACCACTCTGCTCAGCTGGTGAGGGGTTGTTAGAGATTCCCAGGGTACATCTTAAAACATCAGGGGCTGTGCTTTTATGTATGTGGCCATAACCCTGTGGAATTCTCTACCTCATCAGGTATGTGAGTGCATGACTGTGGACAGTTTTAAGAGGGCCTTGAAGAAGACCCATCTGTGGCACACTGCCTACCCAGACGGATTATTTTTTAGATATTTGTTAACCTGGCTAACATACTGTAGGGATTTTATGTTTTATTGGCTTTTAAGTTGTAAATTGTACAGTGCCTTGGTTATAGAAAGGCACTTTAAAAATAAAGTTTATTATATTATTATTATAATTGGTTTCAATGGACATCAATCAACAGTCATGAACAATTTGAATGGTCAAAGCTTATCTGTGGATGTTTTGTTCAGAAAAGAAACATGGCCACTCTAAGTGAGTGGAGGTTGTTATATTTTACAATTACAGTATTTAGCCTTCTAAGTAAGTTAATTTAAGACTGTTAACCATGTACAGTACTGGTATATGCTTCATTCTACTGTGTTTTACACTGTTTTCAGGTCGCTGACATTTTTTACATGATTTGGCAGCATTTCCTGGTTGTGAGGCATCATGGGAACCACTTGGATCAAAGGTAATATTTTTCTTGCAAAAGTTTTGAATATGCAAAAGTGCATTTGTGAAACTTTCATGATTTGCGACAGTATATATGCGAAACATTCGCATATGCGACACTACCAATGCTGTCTACTATGTTTGCGAAAGTACATTTGCGTAGCGTTTTGTTTATGACTACATTTGTGAAAGTTTCTCATATGAGCCATATATGTGACACTTTTTGTGCTTTGTGAAACTTTCGCAAATGTGTTTTCGCAAATGCAACAGTTTTGCAAATGTACTTTCGTAAACACGAAAGTTTTGCAAATTTCTTTCTTAAATGCAAGAAATCTCCCAAATGGACTTCCGCAAACACGAAACATTTGTTTATTACTATTGCAAACATGACACTTTCATGATTTGCAACATTAGTAATAAGAATTTAGAGTAATTATTTATAATGTCATTACAATTGCACGATTTTAGATATTCATCTAAAATTGGTGGTGTAACAAGCTGTATTGACACAGATGTTAATTTTGATAGGTTAATGACAAAGATGTATATGTATTATGTGGTTTTGTTCACATATACACATGTAACTGTTAGGGTGTGGCAAACAGAATATCTACTACCACACATGTGCAGCATTATGCTCATACTTGAACAGTATAGAGTCAACTGTTTCATTGTACAACAAAACATGCCAGTTAAAGCTGTGGTTATTGCATGTCAATATATTATCTTTAAGACAAGGGCATGAACTATTAAATGTTAAATGCAAATTAGTAAGTTTGTTCATGATACTAATTCCATGTTCCTCATGGGGATGGAGGTCACTAATCTGGTGGTGGAACCAGTTCGATGGTCCGACCATCACTCTATAAGGTTCAGCTTCGTGGCTTCCCCTGTGAGACCTGCTCCTGTGGAGATGGTCCAGTACCACCCTTTAAGGGGCATTACACCTGAGGGTCTGATGGTGGTGCTGGGCCTATCAAGTAGACCATTGGAATGCTCAGATCCAGGGGAGCTGGTACTGCACTACAATAGTGTGGTGGTTAGGGCCCTGGATTCTGTAGCTCCTGTCTGGGTTTTCCCACTCCCTCTTTTCTCTTGACCCCCTTGGTTTGACAGGATTCTGAGGGAGCTGAGGAAAGTAGGGTGAAAGTTGGAAGGTTGTTGGCAGAAATCTGGTCTGGAAGAGGATAGACTTAGTTTGATAGCCCATTATTTGGATCATCAATCAGCAATCTCCTGTAAGAAGGCAGAGTTCCTGTCCAGAGAGATTGCTGCAGCAAGAAATCAACTGGCTTAGCTCTTTTGGACTGTGGACAGCCTGTGCAATCCAGCCTGTCTTCAGGGCCAGAGAGCCTTTTTACAATTGCAGTGTAAAGGGTTTGCTCAATTCTTTGTGGATAAGGTGTCCTCTATCAGGTTGGAGATCCACTTGACTCATTCAAACAAGCACGGCAGTGGTTGGTGTGAGGACACAGGCACCCAGTCTACTTGGATGAACTTCGACCAGCCAGTGATCATGGACATCGTGAAGATGGTTCAGGGCATGTGACCAACTTGCTGTAGTTTGGATCCTGGTCCAACACACCTCCTTTTGGGGTGTGTGGATGTTATCGGACCGATCCTCACTGAGATAGTCTGGTGTTTATTGGATAAGGGTGTGTTTCCAACCCCCTGAAGGAGGCAGTGGTAATACCCCTTTTAAAGAAATCTTCCCTCGACCCAGACTGTCTTGCAAACTACAGACCTGTCTCTAACCTGCCCTTTTTGGGCAAGGTTATTGAGAAGGTAGTCATGTCACAGCTTGAGAACTTTCTTACCACCCACAAGGTCTATGATCCTCTCCAGTCCGGTTTCAGGAAGAGGCATAATACCAAGACAGCTCTAGTTCGGGTACTTGATGATCTCCTGATAGCGAGGGATTGGAGGAGCCATTCAATCTTGGGTCTCCTTGATCTCTCTGCAGCATTTGCCACCATGGATCATGTGGTGCTGCTGGACCACCTGCGGCTACTCTGTGGACTGTCGGGGACAGTCCTCAGTTGGTTCCATTCTTTCCTCATGGGCAGGATGCAGAGGGTGGTATTGGGGATTTGTTCCTTGGCCCCCATCCGCCTGCCCTGTGGGGTGCTGCAGGGTTCCATGCTGCTCCTCCTGTTGTTCATGGTGTAAATGCTGCTGTTAGGAGACATTATAAGGTGGTATGGACTGAGTTTTCATTGCTATGCTGATGATACTCAGCTGTACCTGTCCTTTGTACCAGAACAGAACAATGTGGTCTCAGTCTTTAACAACTGCCTTGCCAAAATTCAGGATTGGATGAGTGCTAGCTGGTTGTGATTGAATTCGGATAAGACTGAGGTGCTGTTGATGGACCCTAGTCATCGGGTAGAGAGGTTGACTCCTGATCAGCTATCTGGCATTGTGCTAGGGGGCAATCAGTTGAGACCCTCTGAACAGGTGCAGAATCTGGGCATTGTGCTTGACGGTGAGCTGACGCTAAAAGCCCAGGTGTCAGCAGTCATTAAGTCCTCATTTTATCATCTAAGGAACATCACCCAGATAAAACACATTGTTCCATCCAAGGACCTTCCTATGCTGGTCCATGCCTTTGTGTCTTCCTGCCTTGACTACTGCAATACTCTATACATAGGGCTACCAGGGGTGGACCTCCATCACCTGCAGCAGGTGCAGAATGCTGCAGCCAGGTTACTGACTGGCCTGTCTAGAACTAGCCTTGTCACCCCTGTGCTCCATGAACTGCACTGGCTGCCTGTGTGATGGAGGATCACCTTCAAGGTCGCGGTACTGACCTATAAGGCCTTACACAGATAGGGACCGGGTTACTTGCAAGATCTCCTTCAACCCTATTGCCCCCTCCATCCTCTCCACTCCACCGATGAGGGATTGCTAGAGGTTCCCAGGGTCCGTCTTCAGACTTTGGGTGCTAGGGAATTTTCATTTGCAGCCCCAACCCTGTGGAATTCTCTACCTCCTTGGATTACATAGTGCCTGTCCACTGAGACTTTTAGGTCTTCCCTGATGACATATTTATTTAGTCTAGCTTTTGGGGATGATATTTAATTTATGAGACTGCTGCCTATTTTATATATTTAAATATGTTTTATTTAATTGATTATTTATATGTGTTTTTGTATTTGTGCTTTGATATTGGAAAAGCTCGTTGTAAATAAAGTTTGAATTGATTTGATTTGATGTTTTCTTTGCTTATAGGTGTCTGATATTGGTCAGCTATTTTGGAAAATTGTTCTACGACTACACAGTGAACATGCCATCGAAGCAGAGACGGAATGCCAACCAAAGATGTAACAGGTACCATAGTAGTGTAGTGTAGTGTTGTTGAAGAGTGCAAACAACAGTACACATAGCACATCAAAATGTATGAAAAGCAGTTGGTCTGTGCACAGACATAGGTTGCCGATTACTGATTCCACTGAAGTGCTATGTGGTTTGCTCATCTACAACAAAAAAATTTAAAACTACTCAACAGTTTAAAATTGCAACAAAACTGAAAAGCAAACTGTTGGACAGTCATGTACAAGAATACATAATATACAACAGAGATCTATCTCTGTTGTCACTTGCATCTGAGGAAGCAGAAGTATTATCGATCATTAGCAGCTAAAGCTAAGGTTGATAGACTTATTGCAGCTGTCATGTGACATGAAGGCAGGAGACTGAAGAGTCTTCTGTCCTTAATGAAGCTATGCCTGAGACTATGCACATTTGTCAACAGAGCACTAGCTGTGCTTCAATGCTTGTGGTGTAAAATAGCAGACATACTTGAAAGCTTCGGAAAAGTTGTGTATGCTGTCAAGATGAAGTTGTAACACTTCTCACAACTGAACAAACACAACTTTTGTAAAATTTTCACAAGCAACTGGCTACATACACAGCATTCAGAGGCATTTTTCTGGCAGGAATCATATCACACACAGAAGAAGGACAGTCATTTCTGCATTGGTGAGGATGGTAAAGTATGTGATGTGTTGACTGTATGTCATGACACACCAACTGAATCTGATGATGACAAGGCCTCAACGCAATGCCCACATACACGTAAATGTCTAACATGGACATGTGATACTACTTGCAATCTGAGGCAATCATCTTTTGATGAAGTTGAACAGTTTATTAACCTCTTTGTTGTCACTGATTATAAAGAGAGAGATATAAAGTGTTTCATAAAATAGACCACTGTGAAATCCATCCACATACTGGACTGATGGATCATTCATTGGCATGCTTAGACAGTAGTGTTGGTAATAGTGTCTTTCACCATATGCGGATGCTAGCGGTGCATCAGTCTGGCATGCACACCTTTGTATGGAAGATATATGAAGTAAGGCGAGCTGTCTCACGGTACACACACCTTTATGAGTTGTTGCAGTCTGGTGACATGAATGGTGCTACTAAACTTATTGAAAAGTTACAGTGTAGCAGTTATGCTACAGATACACTTCTCCAAGAAACATTAGCTGTCAATTATGGTACTGTGTCTCTCATGGAAACAGAGATTGTAAATAGAGATTGTAAAAGTCTTTGGTAAACCCATTGCTAAATTTGAGTTGGCAAAGAGAGAAAAAATTTGACTCTGTGTGTGTCGCATGTAATAGACTGTGTTACCAGAAGCAAACTGTTACAGTTGATCTGGAAAAGATACAACTTTTTAACAAGATCTGCACCTGATTGTTGGCATTCTTACTATTACAACATAACTTTGATCTAGAACCAATGGTTGTCATGTGTAAATACTGTTATTCTAAGGTGAAATATGACACAATGCCACCTAGGTCAGTTCTAAACAACATTGAGGCACATGTCATACCCAATGAGGTTGCTACGTTGAATATGTTTGAATGAATTCTTATTCAAACTATGAAATCATTCCAGACTATTCTACATCTGAATACTAGGACACGGAACATATCCCAGAAAGAGCTCATTAAGTCTCTGAAGGGCTCCAACATGTATCTGCCACTTCTTTGCAAGAAAATGTGGAGGCAATTTCAAATGAAAGCAGTCTAGTTATTCTTGTTAACTGAGTGCCAACTAAGTTGAAGATTATCTGGCAGGATGTTGTCAATGTACAGAAGGTGAAAATGGCTCTCACTTACTTGAAGAACAATAATCCCTTCTATGCAGACCTTGACATTGACAGAATGAGCAACATATCTGCTCAGTATGGAGTGTTGGACATGAAGAAGTCAATGACTGAGAAGGTAAATGTAGAAACAAATGAAAGTGTGTATGAACAGTACACAATTCACCTTCTATATGGCAGGGATCCAGATGGAGAAAATACTGACCTTTATCAGATGAAACAGGTGGAAGGCATCCCTCTTAGTATCTGGGAGGCCACATTGGAAGCATGTTGCTTTCCTAACCTGTTTCTACAAGGCTCAGGTGGTCATGTGGATACTAGAGAAGTGCATGTACCAGGTGCTGAATACTGTTCATGTAGAATTTTGAATAAGGATGGCAAATTCTGCATAAACCTTCAATATCTGTTTAACCTGTAATGGGAGAGTGGGCTTAGTATACTCTCTGCATTCATTACACATACTCTACGGCTCACGACTCCACTTGATGGAATCACTGCTATAAATTTTCTTTAGAAATTGAAGAGCAAGGATGACACATTGCAGATTAATTTTTCATCTATACTTTCAAATCCACGTGGCACTAAGGAATACTGATATCATAGACACTCTGAGGTAGTGGTCATGCTGTGAGAGTAAGGTACAGCAACATGGTTTGTCACTCTCAACTGTGCTGAATACACCGGGGATGAGTTGATTGAACTTCTAAAGTGGGCTAATGCTGACACTGAGGGCATTTCATCAATGACTCTTGGTGATATGTGCTCACTTGACTCAGTGTCTGTCACCAGACATTTCCACAAACGATTCCCTGACATTCTGAGTTTCATTTTGTTGAAGGACAATCCACCTCCTGGTCTTGTTGAACACTACTTTTGGAGGCTGGAGTATCAGGCACGTGGTGTTCCTCATATTCATATGCTACTGTGGATCAAGGATGCTCCGTGCATTGATGAAAATGAAGCTGCAGAAGCATTAAGCTTCATCAAGTGTTATGTCACTTGTCATATAACTGACAAGTATGACAGTCCTGCACTATGGAAGTTGGTGCAAAAGTTTCAAGGACATAAGTATACCAAATACTGCTGACATGCAGTCAAAAGCTGTTCTGATTGGTACACCAGATGTCACTTTGGTTTTCCTAGATGTGTCTGTCAGAATGGTTGCATGAATGACTATTTTCCTCAATGTGCCATCACTTGAAGGAAAAATCTACTAAGAGAGTATATGAGTTACCCAGACAGAAGAATGAGGTGTACATCAATGATTACAATTCCACTCTTCTACTCATGTGGCAAGCAAACATTGATATTCAGCTTGTGGCTGACAATTCTTTGGCTCTTGTTCAGTACGTAACTTCATACATTACCAAGCATGAGCAGACCAGCTTTCAAGAACTTTGGGAGGATATTGTTAGTTCAAGCAAGTCAATTACATCACAATTGTGGCCACTTGGGTTAAAGACACAGTCACATAGAGAGTGTGGTGCATGCGAGGCCAGCGATCGTTTGATCGGGACACAGTTGTATAGCAAATCTGATGCTGTGCATTTTCTCAGTGTGAACTACAAAGAGAAATGCAAACATGTGCTAAAACCTCATGATGGGAATGAGGAACTGGCACTCAACTGACATTCTTCAAAGCATGTCTTGAAGAACAATCTGATCAATACATACTACCCCAGCAGACACAGTACCATGGACAGTATGTGTCTATTTGAGGTAGCAAAATAGTACGACTATAAAACTAATGTTTCACCTGATAGTACATGTGACATTTACAAGGTCAGAGGTCTGGATGCTGTCTCATTAAGAGATGTAAGCCTTGGCTGATTGACCACTGTAAGTTAAGTATGTCCACTTCTGAAAGCAGAGAACATTATTATTTTGCTCTACTGTTCTTGTTCCAACCCTGGAGGGATAAAACCACAATAAAAGGTGGTTGTGATACTTTTGAGGAGCAATTCAATCACGGTTATGATGCCTTCAAAACAGAGCAGTCGGAAACGTACATACGCAGACTAGAACTTGAGAAAGAATAGCTTGACAGAGCAAAGAAACAGCTTGAGGAGGATACTCCTGTTAATTCACAAGATAACCTTTATCCAGAAGGACAGGGCACAATTGGAATCCATCTACCTATGGGAGACCCAGAAGTACTCATGGCAGAAGTGGAAAGTGCTATGCAGCATGGATCACACTGCCCTGTTGATCCTGGTCAACTGAAAGAAAGTCTTAAAGAAAACAGCTTGTGGTTTATGCTGCTGTTACAGATGCAGTTAGATACGGTATACTGCATGAACAGAAACAATGCCAATGTGATGAGTACAAGCCATTGCAAATGTTTGTTAGTGGTTCTACTGGGACAGGCAAGGTTTTTCTTATTGAGGCCATCACAGCCGACATAAGGCAACACACCGGGGCAACAATGTCTGTTGCTGTTAGTGCTCCAGCTGGACTGGCTGCATACAATATTCATGGAGTTACCTTACACCGTTTATTTGTGTCACCAGGAGAGCATGGTAAATCTGGAGAGTATCGCAAACTGTCTTTTGAGGTGACATCTGAGTTTCATTCTAGGTTACAAAAATGAAGCTACTGATCATTGATGAGATCAGCGTGGTCTCTAATGTGATGCATATCTGCATATACCTTCGATTGCAGGAGATTCTGGGCAATGAGTATGGTGATGCATTTGGTGGAAAAAGTATTATAATGTATGGCAGAACATTGTTATAGGAAGAAATCTACCTTTTTATAACATTTTACCATCGATGTGACGTCATGATTTTGTTAACCCATCGATGGTACGTCACATCGATGGGTTAACAACCGGGAACAGTCTGGGCATGTACGCAACTGGTTCAGACGGCCTTGAAACGGCCGTGGTGGTGAGGGCAGAGCAGCAGTAACTGAAACAAAATTGCAGTAAGGAACTGCTTTCTTTTCTTAAAAACCTAAATGGTACCATACACTATAAAATATAATGTATGGTACATCGATGAGTAACCCTTTTTTAACCTTTTACAACTTGCACCCATCAACGGAGAGCATGTTTTTATTGCACTGACTGTGAAGCAAGCAAAGAAGATGCAAGGGTGCATTGGAGGTTTTAACCTATGGGACTTATTCAGTTATTTTGAGTTGTTTCAGAACATGCGACAGAGTGGTATTCTAGCTTATAAAGTATTATTGGATCAAGCTGGCACAGGCAGTTTATCACTACAGCATCTTTTGATGCTGAATCCACGTAGAATCACTGTTGATGGTGCATCAATGCATGCTGCATGTGATGTGTTTAGTGAAGTGTACTCAAATCTGTCTTATGCCATGGCTTAAGCAATGTGCTGAATTCAGTAGCATCATGTTATAAAGAGAGGGTCAAGAAATCATCACTGTTGATACAGTTGATGGTGTTTGCTTGTCACAATCTAGCAGCTAAACTGACTGAATGACTGCCTGAACTTAATTCAGATGTGTTCCATACAGCTGGTCTAGAAGCTATTGTTACTATTTGTAAGAATGCACACATTATGCTACATAGAAACCTTGATGTTGAGGGCTGGCCTGCCAGTGCAAGGGTGGGATTTCCACTTGCGACGCTGGCAAACCAGGTTCGGGAATGGACCCGGGTCATCGGAGGGCCGGCTGGGGAGAAGGATTGATCGTCCTTAGGACTGCTCTCCTTCTTTGTGGGGAAGGGAGGACCAGTGATTGCACAGGAGTGACACCTGGCAGAGGCTGGGTGGCCTCCCTGTACATGACACGTAATTGATGCTCTCTGGGGTGGGACAGACACTGGACATCATTGCACATCTCTGCCCCAGCCTACAGGGGAAGGAGAAACATGGCGGGACCCCTGTCTTTGTGAAGCCCTCCCTGGGACTTCAATTATCCTCTGCCACCAGAAGCTCTCCCAACGAGATACTAACCCCATGGCACTAGGATACTGGGGACTGGTGCCGCAGCTCCGCCTTCTGGGGGGTAAGCCAGGGGTGACCGGGAGTAGCAACGGCAATCGGCAGTAGGTGGGAGTCCCGGGGACCGTGACCAGGGCTGATTCCGACAGAAGGATCCTGCCAGAAAAAGCAGAATAAATTTAAAAAAAAAGAAACCTTGTTGATGAACTTAGTATGGTCAATGGTGCTATGGATCACATTATCGACTTTCCGTTCAATGTTCAGAAAACATTCGTAGAGGCACTTGTTAAGTTTGACAATATTGAAAAGTCTATGCAAATTGATCGAACTTCTGTGAAGTTCCAGATTCTGAAGGACATATATATGACCAGGAAACAGTTTCCACTATGTGTTGCATATGCTGTTTCCATACAAAAATCACAGGGATTACGTTTGACTCAGTGATGGCTGACATAGGCAGTGGCATTTTTAAAGACGTCATGAGCTGTGTTGCACTGTCACGTGTTCACAGTCTTGCTGGTTTGCATATCATCAGTCTGTCACCACAGAAGATTCGTGCTGACAAGTGATGTATTGTTGAGTACAATAGATTACATACTCTGTACCAGCCAGACATGCCTCTAAAATCACTACCCATGTATGAAGTACAGTCAAATGCTACAGTCACAGCTTCAGGTGCAAACAAGAGGAACCAAACAACCACTCATGAATTTACTTCTGGCACTATTGAGAAGGTTACCACATCACACACATCCTAAATCACCACCTCCTAAGAAGTCAATTGGTGTAACTGTTGTCCCAGTGTTTGATAACAGTACTGGAGTTAACTGCTATGCTAATTCAGCAATGCAAGCATTTCTCCACATGCCTCACTTTGTACAAAGAATAAAAGCTTCTCATGAGACTCCCTTATCATAGACATTGAATCAACTTGTGCATGTGACTTCACAACATACTGACAATGTACAATCACTGACACCTCTATGACATGTTTAGGCACCTACAGTGGATACAGAACGTTTTCAGATAACATGAAACAGGATATTACTGAGTTTATGATGGCCATCATAAACAGTTTGGATGATGAGCATATTACAATGCAACAGTACTTTACTGTTAACTATGTTACAAAATATAAATACCTGTCTTGTGGACATTCAGAGCAAGAAATTACAGAGAACATGCTTTGGATTTCTCTATATGTCCCTCAGTCATGAACAGTCAAGTTTCAAGAGCTGATTAGGAATGCACAAGGTGGTCACCATTGTTTTAGGTGTGGTGGGGCATGTTCTCAATCTGTATGAATCAGGACTTCTTCTCAATATCTTATCCTTGTATTGCATAGATTTGACTCTCATGGACTAAGAGTTGACATGCCTATCACAGATTTCACATCTGGTAGAGTGTAATTTGCTGAGACACTATTTGATATTCATGCTGTGTTCTACCAGCATGGTCTATCTGTACATTTTGGACATTACGTCACTTGGCTGAGGTACAGATCTGGTTGGGTTGAATGCAAAGACTCAATAAGTACTTCTAACAGAGGCTACCTCATAAGTTAAAAGATGCTTATGTATTGATATTGAAGAATTACAACAATCTTCATCAATCAAAAGAATAGTCACACATCATGTGACATACATAGCCATCCCATTGTGTTACACTTCAAACAACAGCAAAGTATGACTATCATTTGATTGATGTGTTGAGTCAGTCAATTAAATTCACACAAACTTATGTAGAGCACATAAATATACTTGTATGAATCATATAACAAAGATGAGTGTGTGACTCAGTGATGCAGTAAACATGGTTTAAGTGGTCTTAAATTGGCACCAACTGGGTTCATAATCACTTTTCAAACCACACTTATATAGTTGTACAGTATTTATACAAACGTGCAGATATAAATATGTGTTAGAACTATACTGATATTCTGTTACTTTGTAAACAAGCTGCATTTTATCATTGGGGGTATGATTTCACATACTTTTTGACACTACTGCCTGTGCATGTATTGCACATGTACATGTACATGAAGCATCTGATCATGATGTACTGTTACATGTTTCACCATTTATGAAATGTTTTTAAAGTCTTAAATGACTTAAAACAATTCTTTTAAAGGTTAATCTGACATTTCACATGTTCACACAACTTACAATTATTGATAACAGCTTTTTATGGAAGTGTACCTACCACTATTACACTACCACATTGCTGTTACTGCAGCTACACGAAACAACTAACATGTGTGAGTCTGTTGTTTGTTACATGTTACAGACTGCCATCAAACATACCTTCGCAATAGCAACACTCAACTACTATGGCCCCAATATTCAAAGCTGTGCCTGGCAATGGCGCATGTGGTCGCACAGCGTAACTCAGGGATATATTCAAAAGAGATGAACGATGGCGCATCACCTCTGAATATATCATGCAATGTGCACTATACAAATAGAATGCTCTGGCACATCCCCCCAGATAGGGCTGTATACCAGGAATGGGAATTGCGCCAGAGCAACAGAGCTATGCTGTGCTCAAATTCCCGATATTCATCCGGCAGTATGCAAATAGGGCCATAATGCATGCAAGGTGCAAATGGGGCCATTTACATGTCATTATGGCCCCATTTGCATGCAGTGTGCAGGACAGGCCAGCGACATGCCCCTGGTGCCCTGCACATCATTTTATTTGTTTATTTATTTTATTTTATTTATTTAGTTTTTGTTGACCGGATAAGTGCACTAGACAAATCCTGCCAATTTTCAGGCACAACCCGGGGAGGGGGATACAGATGAATGACAACTGACCTTGAACCAGATTAAGCTGTTGGTGGTATTTTAAGTGAATGAGGGAAATTTGGCCAGGACACCGGGGAAATTCCACTACTCTTTTTGATAAGTACCATGGGATTGTTAACATCCACCTGAACTACCACCAATCCAGGCAGATGGGACCTCAGTTTAATGTCTCATCCGAAAGACGGCACCTCAGAAGTGCAGCTCCCCTCTCATGCTGCACCACAGTGTCAGTACTGGGATATTAACCCAAGTGCCAGATGTGGGAACTGAACTCACAGCCCTCTGATCTCCCAGCCTCATAGGTGAGAGTGCTACCTACTGAGCCACTGACACTGAGCATGCAGCACACCCAGAGGATGTCTAGTGGTAATTCCTCCCTTCCCTTAGCTGCAATCACCAAATAGAAATGTATTAAAAGCCCTGGTAGTCCAGTTGTACCCCTCTCCCTCCCAATGTTCTTATCACCAATAAATAAATATTCAAACCCTCCCTGGTAGTCTAGTGGCACCCCCCAGCCTGTCAAAGATCCGGCCACCAGCAAATAAATATTCAAACCCTCCCTGGTAGTCTAGTGGCACCCTCTTCATTGCCCGTAGCTGTGACACCTGTAAAATAATATTTTCTATTCCCTGGTAGTCTAGTGGTGACCCCTACACTGCCCATATCCACAATCACCAGTAGGATCACTGTAAATATTTCCCTGGTGGTCCAGTGGCCCCCCACCCACAAAGACCCCCCTACCCACCCAGCACCCTACCATCACTGGCAGGCAGCTGCATTCCCACCCGCTTACCACCTGGTTGCCCACCGAATGACAGCTTACAGTAACATCTGTAAGCCCATTGGTCCACATTGTGGACCAATGGGCTTGCAGTGCATACTGTAATAGTCATTCAAAAATATGTGAATGAATTACTTCATTCACATCATATCCTTATTTGTCTGGAGGGCTCTGCACACCCATCCCTCTGTAGATGCTTATATGTATGTTTATGTGGAAGTGCAGGGTTCTGTGGGCCCTGTGCTTACACTTGTAGGACAACACCAACCAAATTGTCAACATAGCCATACTATTACCACACCTCATGAATCCGGTACTAAAAATAGTCAAATCCCTGCTGAAACATCATTCTGCACCACTACAGCATCATTCCATGCCACAGGCATGAAAATGCATTTTGGACAAGATTTGAAAAATGACAGCTATCACATTCATGTGGTGGTGTAAAGAAATGGCTATGTTGACAATTTGGGATGAAAATATTGAAAATAATGAAAGTTATGCGGATGTGTATATAAATTTCAATGTATGCACAAAATGTTGCCATTTCTGCATATTTTGATCTCAAATTTTCAACATACCCTTCTGATGACACCAACTCATGAACAAATGTGGTGAGAATTTTCAAATCCTGTTCATTGGTGTTTTTGCCAAGAAACCGTGAAATTGCCTTTCAGGCAGGATTTGAAAAATGCCACCAACATTGTTCATGAGGTGGGGTCTCAAAAAGGGAATGTTGAAAATTTGGTGTCAAAATATGCAAAAATGCCAAAGTTAGGCACCAAAGTTGAAAACCCCATTGAAATACATTGAACCACACTTACCTTACTTTGTCATAATGCAGTCCGCGGCTCCAGCAGCAAGATGTGTTTCCCGTAGTAGACTGGATCTTCACCCTAGGACCTGTTCAGGTGAGTGAGGGTGTATGTGTGGGGATCTGGGGGGTGCAGGGTGGTGGATGCTGTGTGGAAGGTCTGGGTGGGGAAGGGGTGTGATCGGAGATGGACTTTATTTTATTTATGGAAAAAAAACATTGAGGGATCATTTTCTTTATTTCAGGAACCAAACAAGATTAAGGCAGCTACTAGACACCAGGGAAACTAAGGAAAACAAGGGAGACTCGAATTGGACATTGGGGGGTGCCACTAGACACCAGGGAAAAGGAAACAACATTATGGGAATGCAATTGGGGGGGTGCCACTAGACACCAGGGATAAATATAATATGTACAAGACACCATGGTAGGGTTGGGGTGTCACTAGACATCAGGGAAAAGATAACAAGATTACAGGGATGATGATTAAAAGGTAGATGGTGCCATTAGACACCAGGGAAAAGTGAACAAATTTATGGGGACATGATTGGAGGGTGGAGGAGTGCCACTAGATGACAGGGAAAATGTAATTATTATGGGGACAGCAAAGGGAGAGTGGGGAGTGCCACTAGACACCAGAGAAATACAAGTTAAACACCAGGACAGCAATTCTGAGTCTGTGGTTGCATTTGTCTTTGCCATAGTCTTGCAGCCAAATGGTTTAGAACATTAGTCTGAAATTTTCAGGGTAGAAAGAACTTAATCCATAGATTTTTCCTGGTTTGGCAAAAAAATATTAATCAGTTCTAAAGTTATTTAGTGTTAAAATTTTGGATTCTGAGCATGCTCACAGAATATGAAAAACCGGGAACAGAGCCACAAAAAAGGATTTCAATACCAAAAGCTCAATTTTAAAACTAAATAACTTTAGAATGGATTAATATTTTTTTGCCAAACCAGTAAAGGAAACATCTGTGGGCAAAGCCCTTTCTATCTTGAAAATTTCAGAGCAAAATTCCAAACCATGTAGTCATAAGCCAGTGTAAAAAATAACAAGAAAAGACTGTTAACCCTTTCAGAACTGAATATGTGTGAACGTACAGGATATAGATTCTGGTCGTATATATACGTCCACAGTTTTCTATTAAGCAGACACTATTTCATGATGGAACATAAAAACCCACAAATGAGTCATGAAAAAGGATTTAATAAAACAAAAAAAGCACATTTGGGGGTCCTGTTTCCAATACTTAACAGCAGAATCCACCTAACTGGGTCCCAATGGCCAAAATACATCTGTTTGTCTGCCCCTACCATGCCATTTTCTTTGTGTTTTAATTATTTTTTTTTTTGCTGGATGAAAATGAAAAAGATGATGGTGGTATATGCAAAAACCTCATGAAAAGGATTCCCCATACAAAAACTTCATACAGCTATTTTAACTAACTGAGCATGCTCAGAACATGAAATTTTAAAATTTAACAACTTTGGAATGAATTAATTAACTAGTATTTTTTCACCAAACCAGTAAAGAAAATTCTTCTGTTGTAAACCCTTTCTACCCTGAAAATTTCAGACCAAAATTCCAAACTGTCTGGGTGCTACATGATGGCAAAAAAAACAGCAAAAAAACTTTTTTTTTCATTTTCTACTATGTGCAACTCAGAATCCACACATTGGACTGGAACACAACTTGGCACATTATGAAATCTACTCCACAAAACTGTGCATGCAAAATGTCATGCAAATCTGTTAAGCAGTTGCAAAGTTATTAAAGTGCAAAATTTTGGGTTTAACATGCAGTAGAAAGCCCTGCTCAACCCTAAATATAGTGACGCTGCCACACCACTATAAACTATAGTTAGGGTTGAGTAGCTTGTTTAATGTTAAACCTCAAATTTTGCCCTTTAATAATTTTGCAACCAATCAATGGATTTGCAAAAAAATTTGGCATGTGTTGTCCCATGGGGTAGATCTCCTAACATGTCAGTTTTGTTCCTGTTGGATGTGCAGATTCTGAGATCTGGATAGTGCAAAAACCTTAAAAGGAGTAGTCCACCCAAAACTTGCAAAAAACATATGTTGTGCAGAGTGTTTTGATTTGTATGTTAAGTTATTGTGTGTCCTTCCCTCTGTCTGCTATTAAGAGTTTTTCCTAAATTAGTCTGCTAGCTTTACAGTAGTTTTACGACCCCTGGAGATCTCCATCTGAGACAGCTTACTTGTATTCCTGTGTCCTACAATGCACCTTTCTTCATGTGACAGTGATGTAGCAGAGACCATAAATCCAGCAGAAAGCATTGCTTTACAATCAGTTCACAACAGTAGAGATGGCTGTATTTTAAAATCCATAGAATTCAGCTTAGTGACTACCCTCATCGTAAAGGTCTTACTGTCCTGACAAGCTTTGTTGCTGGTAATTTTTATCCAGCTTGTAAAGCTTCCAAGATATTTAATTTGTTTGGCATGTGTGTGCTGAATGTTGGGTCTCTGCTACATCACTGTCACATGAGACAAGATGCACTGTGGGAACAAGGAATACAATTAAGCTGTCTCAGATGAAGATCCCCAGGGGTCGTAAAACTAGCATAAAGCTAGCAGGCTAATTTAGGAAAAACTCCTAACAGTCAGAGGGAAGGAAACACTAGAACTTCACATACAAATTAAAACACTCCGCACAATATACATATTTTGCAAGTTTTGAGTGGACTACTCCTATAAAAGACACCACTTTTTGAAGTTTTTTTTCCTCATTGCCTTACATCTAGAAGGTGTGGAATTTTGGTGTGATTTTTTATGGTAGAAACAGCTTGGGTCACAGAACTGCCTTGCATTTGTGTGGTGAAAAAATATTAATCTGCTGTAAAGTTATTCAATTTTTATGTTCCCATTATTTCCAATAGTAAAATCACTTTCCAGGATACAGGTAAAAAGTTTGACAAAGGATTTGGTCACACGAATAAGGATTCTTTTTTCTCACAAAAAATGATTATTTTTTGTGAGGGGCCATTCCTTTATTGTGAGGAAAATATTCCTTTTTGTGAGCCGCCATCTTTTTTCCACAAACTAGGAAGTGTGGAAAATACATAACAATGTTGTCATTTTAAAAATCAGACACCAGAACCTAGCTAAATGGGCCCTGTTTAGCTAAATTCTGATGTTTATTTTTCATAATTAGGGCCAGAAATACTTTTTGTGGGCACCCAAAATCCTGTGTGCCCAGCTTAGTGAGAGGAGCCTTCCCCCGTGTTCTCTATATGAGAAAAACAGATTTTCTTGACTTCTGCAACTGCAGCTGAACTCCTGCTGCCAGTTGCAGTGTGAGCTCTGAGCCGCTCACCATTTTCCTGGTGTTTGCTTGTGTGCCCCTCCACACTGTCCCCATAAATAATATTTTCCCTTTTATCTAGTGGCACCCCCCCTCCACAGCCACCAATCCCATTTTTCCCATTTCTGCTTCTTATCAAAACAAACTTGCCATACACTTTTGTGCCCCTATTTCTCTGATTTAATTCATATAAAACCAGTAACAAATCTGTGGGATTTCAGAGACAGATCAGCTCCATTAACCACTGACCCTAGTAATTGGTGTCTTAACTTGTCCCACCTTGTGTCTTTTATTTTGTTTGGTGTTTCTTGCCTTTATAAAATGTTAGCACTTCTGATACAAACACCATTAGGCAGGAAAAAAACATTTACTGGTGTTTCAATCAGCATGCTCTAATGCTGAGTTTCTAAGTCACTCACGTATTGCACACCAAATGCCCAGTCAGGTGTAGGTTGTTTCTTGAATTATGTTGTCGCTGCCACAGATTTGCACCAATACTGAGCAGCTGCTAAAGCAAGGCATTCTAAGGGTCACAGAACCAAATTATTCAGATGAATACAGAGCAAAAATTCATTTTTAAATGCTGCCATCACAAATTTCTCTTGCATTCATCACCGCATGGTCGGAGCTATTGGAGTCTATCTGGAAACACAACACTCCTCCTAACCCGGTATTTCCCCATCACACTCCACTTCTTGGGCTAGTATCTTCAATTCAGGGGCCTGACCTCACTCCTGTCTCATGTTTCAATTTAAATTTCTAAAAGTGCATTTAATAGCCTTTACCACTGCTTCTGGCCAGGCATGCTATATGATATTAAATGATCAAAGCTTTAAAGTTGTTGCATTCATTTTTCCATTAATTTGTATATGAACAGTCAGTTGACACTGTCAAATTACTTTTTGATTTCCTTGTCTATTACTTTCTGCAGTATGATCAGGTATCTTATTTTATTTAGCGAAAATAAAATAAGATTACACAGAATGAATCAGTTCTGGTTATACTACACCCATTCCTTTAGCTAGAATGGCTGTTAGTACAGTTACTTTCAGATTATACTTTGAGAGACAGTATAACCAATTGTATGAGTTCATGGAGATGTGAATCTAGAGACCCGGGTTTGGATTGAAGTAAACATTTAAACACTATTATTTTACTATCCCAAAAAGTAAAGAAATAAGTTGCATAAAACTTAATTAATGCTCTAGTTAGGATAAAAGCAACAAAAGTTGGGAAATGAGGTGTTAGGGTTTCACTAACACCCCACCCTCCCATACCAAGCAGGAGAGCAGATGTGGGGAGTGCCTTGGGCTTCTCATTCTTAATGCTCACCCCATTCTCATAAAGTCTATGCATCTGACCTTATTTACAGATGGAATGGGGTGAGCGTTAGGCTTGAGAAGCCCAAGGCACACCCCACACCTGCTCTCCTGCCTGGTTTGGGAGGATATGGTGTTAGGGACACCCTAACTCCTCATTTCCCAACTTTTGTCACTCTGACCCTAACTGGAGCAATAATGAAGTTTTTTGCAACTTATTTCCTTACTTTTTGAAATAGTATAATAATATCCTTATTTTACTGTGGGAGTGCAGGGTCTGTTGGACCCTGCACTCCCATCCCTCTGTAGATGCTTATATGTATATAATAATAATAATAAACTGTATTTATAAGTGCCATGTCAAAAACAAAAGTGCTGTACAAGGCTTTAAAACAGTTAATACAGCAACCAACCGATTCCATATAAAACTATAAAACAAATAAGGCAGGACGTTATGTGGAGTCACTGAAGGCCTGGCAGAACAAATAGGTCTTCAGGGTTGTCTTAAAGCTCTCCACGGTCTGGCACTCTCGAATCTGACAAGATATAGAATTCCACAGGGTTGGGATCATGAACATAAAAGCATGAGAGCCATATCCAATCTCATTTTTGGCAACCCCATGCCGTGTCGAAGCTTGTATCCCTTTTTTCTTACAGAAACATCCCCAAGCTACTGGGTGTTCATCTTATTGGGAGAACATGTTGCCCACTTTGTCTAGGAATTGGGAGCACACATGGTTAGATGTGTATCAAAACATTTCTTATGATGGACTGCACTACACACAATTCCATATACTGCACAATATATATTTTACCCTGATCCACTTGTGAAAAATGGGTAAACTCCCAACAACAACATGCTGTCGATGGATGCAGAGGGCTCTCTGATGCACATTCTGTGGGAATATTCCAAGGTTACCCTAATATGGGATAAATTTAAGCCAATATTGGATCTCCTATTGGGTTTAACTGAGTATTTCACTCCAGAAATCTGCGTGGTGGGCAATGTTTCTTTAATACCGGTAAAAGAAAGAAGATTTCATGTTTCTTTAATTTCTCTGACTGTGTAATTATTAATTTTGTGTCACGGGTTAGACCAAGAGACTATATCTTACACCAAGTGGTTGAATGATATTTTGCATAATCTGAGAGTGGAGAAATCTATAGTTAGTATGAAAAGTCACATGCATGCATATAACCAAAACATGGGGTAAGCTGGAAACACTGCAGTTGGTACATACCACCCATTAGTAAATCTATACCACAATTATTATTCAATGACTGGTCCTACTAAGATACTCTCAGGCTCCCCTATTGGGGCATGCTTCTCACAGTGCAATTGGTGTTTAGGTAGGGCGGGAGGGTTGGTGGGAGGCATGGGTGGGTGGAGGGGGAAGCATGGGTATGTATCATTATTGTTTGTTTGTTTTGTATAGATTGATTGTCTGTTTAACCTGAAAATCAATAAATCAATTTAAATTTCCAAAAAAAAGCACAACAGCCAAATGTTTTTAGTCATACCCTGGGAATCTCTGACAACCCCTTGTCAGCTGGGTGGAGTGGGTGGCCAGGACAGTAAAGAACAAGAAGCTTTTTCAGGTAGCCTGGGCCAAGTCTGCGTAGGGCTTCAAAGGTCAGAAGACCAACCTTGAAGGTGATCCACCACTGAACAGGCAGCCAATGCAGTTTGCACAGCACAGGAGTGATGTGGCTCAAATGATGAGTCCCAGTCAGCAACCATGTCACAGCATTCTGCACCAGCTGCAAGCAGCAGATATCAACCCCCAGAAGCCCTAGGTAAAGGGAGTTACAGTAATCCAGGCACGAGGTCAGAAAGGCATGGATCAGCGTTGAAAGGTCTTCGAATGGAACAAGGTGCTTAACCTGAGTGATGTTCCTAAGATGGTAAGATACAGACTTGACAACTGTGGATACCTGTGAATACAGTGTCAGCCTATCATCAAGGATCACCCCCAGGTTTTGCACTTGCTCAGAGGAAGGCAGCTGACTTCTCCTGAGCAAAAACCCAGAAGGAAGCCCGGCCACCGACCTCCCTATCCAGAGGCCTGGATCCATGACCAGCACCTCAGTCTTATCAGAATTCAATTTCAGCCAGCTGGGTTTCATCCAGTCCTGGATTTCTGTGAGGCAGCTATTAAAGACTGAGACTGCGCTAACCTGGTCGGGTGTGAAAGACAGGTAGAGCTGGGTATCATCTGCGTAATGGTGAAACCTCAGCCCATACCATCTTACAATGTCTCCTAAGGCAGCATAAATACTGCAAACAACATTGGGGAGAGCACCGAGCCCTGAGGGATCCCATAAGGTAGGGAGAATGAGTCTGAGGAAAACAACCCAGACACCACCCTCTGAAACCTGCAGGAGAGGAATGCTCAAAACCATCTGAGGACTGACTCAGCCAGGCTGCAGATGACCCTCAGATGCTCAAGCAACATCACATGGTCCACGGTGTCAAAAGCTGATGAGAGATCAAGAAGCACCAAGATGCAGCAGTGCTTCTTATCGCTAGCCATCAGGAGATCATTGAGCACTCGAACCAGAGCAGTCTCGGTACTATGCCTTTTCCGAAAACTGGACTGGAGAGGATCATAGATATCATGGATGGTAAGATGGTTCTCCAGCTGCAGCACAACTACTTTCTCAAACACCTTCCCTACAAAGGGAAGATTAGAGATAGGTTTGTAGTTGGCCAAGCAGTTAGGGTTCAAAGAAGTTTTCTTAAGAAGGGTGTCACCACCGCCTCCTTCAGGCAGCTAGGGAACTCACCTGTCTCTAAGGAGCACCATACAATCTTAGCCAGGACAGGGCTGATAGAATCAATATACCCCAATATAAGAAGTGTTGGGTCTGGGTCCAAACTACAGCATGTCAGCCGCATATTCTGGACAATCCGCATAATATCAATGATCTCCGGCCGGTCAAAAGAAGACCAAGAAAACAGGTGCCGTGGCCAAGCACCAACTGCTGTCAACCCCCATAGAGTGAGCAGGCTGGATCTCCGCCCTGATGTCGGCCACCTTATCAGCAAAGAATCGAGCAAACTCATCACACTTAAGCTGTAAAAAAAAGCACTTCAAACCTGCAGACAGTTTGGGTTGCACAACTTGTCCATGGTCTGAAAGAGCTGAGCTGGTCTATTCTGAGCTGCAGCAAACTCTCTGGACGGGAACTCTGCCTTCTTACCGGTGATTGCTGATTGATAGACCTGACAGTGTTCCCTCAATCTAAGGTGGTCAGTATCCAGGGTGGATTTTGTCCAGCGTCTCTCTAACCTTCATCCAACTGATCTCAACTCCTTCAGGGTCTTGTTGAACCAGAGGGACCACGGGTGAAGAGAGAGAGAGGATGAACACAAACAGGAGCGATAGAGTCCAGGGCTACTATCATGGCCTTTTTTTAGGCATGGACTAAGTCCTCTGGACTCCTGCTTGCACCCGGCAATCCCGATAGGTCTAATACCACCAACAGGCCATTAGGGATCGCATCCCTCAAAGGTCGGTATCTGACCATCTCCACAGGGGCAAGTCTATAGGGGGGAGTTAGGAAATTGAACCTTATGGTGTGGTGATCAGACCATCTGACTGGTTAAACCACGAAATCAGTAGTCTCCATCCTTAGGAGGAAAACCAGATTGAGTGACCATGCTCATGGGTTGCAGAGGCAACTACCTGTGTGACGTCCAATGAACACATAAGTTGGAGGAAGTCCTGGCCAAAATGTGAGAGTTTGTCATTGACCCAGGCATTGAAGTCACCCAGTACCAGGGCCCCGAGTTTTCCGCGATTCCACGGATGCGGCAAACTGCGGAAATATCCGCGGAATTTTCGCGGCCGCCCGAGGAACAAACATCCGCTTCATTTACCGATGGGGGTGCCCAATCCCCGCCGGGCTTCACTGTCCTCCTCCATCAGCTACATGCCACACCGGGGAGCTCCACCCCAGCGGCAATCAATGATTTTGCCGAGGGGTGCCCAATCCCCCATCGGCTGAACGCCCCAAGGTCGCCTTGTGCACGCTGGGAGCCCATCCAGCGTGGCAACGTCTCAATATTTTTTTTTTTTTTGCCGGCGGGGTGCCCAATCCCCATCAGTTGAACACCCCCAAAGTCATTGTGCCATGCTGGGAGCCCACCCCAGTGAGGCAAGCGGTCCCGCGATGTCTTTTTTTTTCCTGTAAACAAAAACTGTCCCACGCGGGCCTCCCGAGCCCCTCCCACATCCCGCACCCACCCACGCACCCAGCCTCCCACACCCCCAATCCCATACTTACCTCCAGACCGCGCGATGATCTTCGTGGACCGGGAACACGTCTGCACTCTTCAAAGGCGACTGCGAACTGAGGAAATGCCGGTAAGCTGTATAATGGGCTAGATAGGAGGGTTCAACTTTATTGCATATCTCAGGAATTTTGGGATTTTGCATCAATTTTCAACATGGGGTTTTGGGACCCCTTCTCATGAATGATGTCACTGTCATGGCGATTCGGCCTCGAGGGGATTTCGACGCAGTGACTGTGCAGTGACTGCAAAATCACCCTTTGGGACTGAATACCACCATGACAGTGACATCATTCATGAGAAGGGGCCTAAACCCCATATGTTGAAAATTTGGTGCCAAAATTCCAAAATGACTGTTTAACGAAAGGCAGTACAGTGTTCCTACGTAGGCTCGTAAGTTCACAAATTTCAATATTTTCATCCAGAGTTTCAACATTGCCATATCACCACACTGTCTTATGAGTGGTACAGCTGTCATTTTTCACATCTCACCCAAATGTGTTTTCACCCATATGGCGCAGAATGGCGCAGTTGGTATCCGAAATCAATGTACGGGACAAATTAAGAAAATCACAGTGACACTGTTCATGAGCAGAGGTCTTGAAATGGCTATGTTGAAAATTTGGTGAAAAAATTCCTAAAAATGACTGTTTAACGAGCGTGCGTTGCGTAGTTCCTATGCAGGCTCGTAAGTTCGCGAAATTTCAATATTTTCACTCCAGAGTTTCAACATTGCCATTTCACCACACTGTCTTATGAGTAGTACAGCTGTCATTTTTCACATCTCACCAAAAATGTGTTTCCACCCTTGTAGCGCAGAATGGCGCAGTCGGGTGTGCGAAATCAATGTTTCGGACAGATTAATAAAATCACAGTGATACTGTTCATGAGCAGAGGTCTTAAACTGGCTATGTTGAAAATTTGGTGACAAACACCCATAAAATGACTGTGTTACGAGTGCATTGTGTCAGATATGGCAAAAAACAAAAAGGAAAAAATTAAGGGTAAAATGTGCTTAGAATTGCCGCAGAAATTGGTGTTGAGTGCTGCAGAAGTTCTGTGGCAAATGAGAACCCTGCCACAGAACTTTGCTCCGATGTGCCGCAGAAAAATCGGGGCCCTGCCCAGTACCATCAGCCTGGTAGACTTAAATGCCATGTCAACAACGAAGTCCGCAACTTCCTGCAGGAACAATTTCTCATTCCCAGGTGGACGGTAGATGAGAATGATCCTGCACCCCACAACTGCAACCACGATACACTCAAACAATCTGGGTTCCTCAACTGGCACTCCCACAAGGCCCAATTCCGATCTAAAACAGAGAGCTACACCCCCACCCCTGCGGTCCGATCTTGAGCTATGTATCACCTAGAACCTGGCCGGAACAGCTGCCTCCAAAATGGGGCCAGAATTATCATCCAGCCAGGTCTCGGTGATGCACACCAGATCAGTTGTACCAACAAGATCAGCAATGATAGCAGTCTTGTTCCTAGTAGATCTGGCATTGCACAATACAGCTTGAGTCAGACGGTGCCCCGGGACTGACCAGGCCACCAGCTCAAAAACATTGGAGCCCTTGGATATGGGGACCAGATGTGGAGGACCACATTCTGGAACCCATTTTGCCCCAGGATCTACCCCTATCCAACCATCACGCTCAACCGCCTGCCGAGGTTTGGGACCCCCAACCTCACTCCATCTCCTCCCTACTATTCCCAGAGCCTTGCAGCATCTATAAACTGCTGCCGGTGAGGGAGGACAATTGAAGGGGTGAAGGTCCCAGAACTCAGAGGAGGAGTAGCACTATACCAGAGGAGCTGCCTCCCTGCATATCTTTGTCTCACCCACAGCTGCAAGTAAAACAGTAGATAAACACTTATAAAACAGTATAAACAATACACCCAGTCAATCACCCCATTACTCACATACACTCCTAAAAATTTCTAAATAAAAATAAAAAAAAATAAAGTTATACAAATTACACAGTCAAAATATAATTACTTCAGTAAATGAAGAATGGGATAAGAAAACAGTCTCAGCAATATAGCAGAGTATGAGTTTTGGTACGAGAGAGCTCTCACCACACTGGTTCAAAAACTCCACAGATGATCCAACCCCAACACCACCTCACACATGGTGGGGGGGCGAAGCCACAGAGTCAAAAGCAATAGATGATGTAAAAGTCATCATATGTCAATGCAATAAAATATAAGCAATCCATGAGTCTCACAATCAGATGAGGTATATTTCCCCCAACAACCACCTCTCATATGGTGGGGGAGAACCACAACTAAACCACAGGAAATCTGATAAAATAACAGTATACAGAAAATTTAGCTGTGGAAGCACAGGGCCCTCGGGTCCCTGAGCTTCCATTTATAGGACAACAGTGACCAAATTGTCAGCATTGCCATCTTATTCCCCCACCTCATGTACCAGGTACAGAAAATTTCTGAATCCCCATCAAAATGCAGTTCTGCACAACTGCAATGCCATTCCATACCTCAGGTGCAAAAACATATTTTGGGCAGGATTTGAAAAATGTCAGATGTGACATACATAAGGTTGGGTAATAAGAAGGCTATGTTGAAAATCTGGGATCAAAATATTGACATTTTCTAAAGTTATGAGCAGATGTAGCAAAATTGCAATGAATTGTCATAATTTTGGCATTTTTTAATATTTTGACCCCAGATTTTCAACATAGTATTTTGATGACCCCACCTCATAAACCCCATAGATAAACATTTTCAAATCCATGTTAAAATGCCATTCTGCATCACAGGTGTGAAAACAATGTTTTGGACAGGATGTGGAAAATGACAGCTGTACTTTCCATGAAGTGGTGTGAAAAAATGGCTATGTTGAAAATTTGGAGTCAAAATATTGAAAATTACCAAAGATATGCTGGTGCGTAGAAAAATTTCAATGAATGCTCATAACGTGGCCATTTGTAGGACTGCTTCCACAAAATTTTCAACATGGCCTTTTTTGGGCCCCACTTAATGAACACTGGTGGTGAAATTTCATTATTTGATCCCCAAAGGTGATTTCATGCAGTGTCCACAAAATCACCTTCCTGGCCCGATTAATGAAGTGCCAGTGTTCATGAGGTGGGGTCCCAAAAGGCCAAGTTGAAAATGTGGTGAAAAAATTCCTAAAAATGGCAAAGTCATGGACATAAGTTCAAAATACCATTGAAATACATTAAACGGCACTTACCTTTATTCCTCAGTTTACGGTCTGGCTTTGAAGAGTGCAGATGTGTCTCAGTCCACAGAAGATAACAGAATTTGACACCAGCTGGTAAGTATAGGGTAAGGGGTGTGTGGGGAGGTGAGTGCTCAGTGGGAGAGTCAGGATGGGGGAAGGGTCAGTGGTGATGATGAGAGACCGTTTTCTTTGTTTCAGGTTAACAAAAAAGACATCAGGGATGGATTTTCTATTGCAGGTACCAGTAACATTAATAAACCATCTTGGACACTGGGGTGCTCTCCTCAGTATCCCACACTGCTGGGGGGTCCTATAAATGCTAACACAGAGACTGTGGCCCCTGATGTTGGCTACAGTTAATAAAACAATGGATTGTGGGGGGACATCTGACACCGGGGGGGGGGTTTCCTGGTGTTGGATTATATAAATATAAATAAAAAAACAGAGAGTAACATAAAAATAAAGGGGACGTCAATCGGAGAGTGGAGGGGGTGTCACTACACACCAGGGATGAAAATAAAAGTAAGGGAGATGGTGTTCAGAGGCTGGGGGTGCCACTAGACACCAAGGAATAGATCTGTTTCATTTAGGGGGACAGTGGTTGAGGGTGAGGGATGCCACTAGACACCAGGCCAAGGGGGCTCAAGGCTCACTCTGTAGCTGGCAGCGCGAGTTCAGCTGCAGAAGTCAAGAAAATCAGTGGTTCTCATACAGAGAACGTGGGGAAGTGCTTCTCTCCCTAAGCTGGCCACCTGGGATTTTGGGTGCCCAGAAAAAGTATTTCTGGTCCTAATTGTGTTTCTATAGCAATGCACACTTGTGCTTCCTTCTCCTCTTCTGAAGCTGGCAACTCGCTCGCTGTCCTGAGTATACAGTTGGGAGCTTCTTTTTGAAAAGGAAAGTTAAAGTGTGTAAATATGCACAGTTTTCTCCACTTTCTGACACGGACTACCACAGTGTAAAGGTCTGGCAGCGCGTCTGATGTCAGTCTTCATATCGCTCGGTCACGCTACATTTCGAGCTGAAAGTGAAAGCACCTACTACTACTTTTACAGTTAAAAAATGGCAGAGAAGCAGAATCAAACAGTTAGTTTTTAAATTATTACTTATTTAAATATGGCAGGATCAACCAGATGTCTATGAAGTGTTTGTGGTTGGGAGTGGGTGGGGGGGGGGATGCAGGCCCAGAAAACCACAAAGGATAGAATGTAAAATACTTTAAAGTTTCTTTTGAATGACATATAGGAACACAGAGATACTATGATGTATAGGAACATGGCGATATCACTATGACATATAGGAACATGGAGATACTCTGCCTGAGATACAACTTTTTATCTGTGAATTTATCCCCAAACATACAGTATGTTGTGTGTGTATATATATATATATATATATATATATATATATATATATATATATATTACTGGCACAGTAGCGCCAGTATAGTTAGGGTTGAGGGATGACTTCTATGTTAAAACCCAGTTTTTCTACTTTAATAACTTCACAATGGTTCAATATAGTTGCATGAAAGTTTGCATGCTTAATCTTGTGGGGTAGGTCTGTTGATTTGGTAAATGTTGTTTGAATCAGTTGTGTGGATTCTGAGAAACAGTCTGCAAAATTGTTAGTTACATGTTTTATGCTGTTTCTTTGTCCACCTGTATCTCAGAAATTTCTCCAGCTCACAAAGCAAGTACAAGGCCTTCCCCCTTGCAATCATGAATGACAATGGGAACACACTGGAGCATGTTCAGCAGTTCAGGTACCTGGTCATCACAATTGACTCTACCTTGTTGTATGCCCAACACATTGACAGTACTGCAAGGGTGATTAATACAAGAATTTGGATTCTCTACCAGCACAGACACTGTTTAACTTCTGAGGCACTAAACCTGGCAATCAACAGTTCAATAGTCTCCCTCATCGACAATGGCCTGGCTAGTTATGGGTCAGTGACAGACATGGCCCTGCACCGCATCTCCATGGCACTAAACAAGGCTTGCCACCTGTTCACAATTGCTGCAAGACTAACACACACCTGTGATCTCTACACCCGGGCAGGATGGCTCCAGCTGATGGATAGAATAAAATACCAATCCTGCTTCCTCACCAAGAAATACTCCCTCAGTCAACTGCCTGCAGGGGTCCAGAATCTGCTAACCCTGTACTTGAGCACCCAACTCACAAGGAACTCCTCCACTCAGATCTACAAAGTTCCTAGATGCCACACTGCCCTGGCACAATGTGTCTTCTACTGCCATGGTCCTCTCTGGACCAATGCCTTACCTCCTGATGTTGTTGGTGCTGCAACTATTGGCTCATTCAAAGGCAGACTCTGGCAGCACCTAATTGCAACCAGTAACTGTGGCTGCTACTATTAGCACACTCTCTTAACAACCACCACCTACTGGCACTTTCCTCTTATCAACTCTATGGGTTGATAGAGCCCAACTTCAGCATTATAGGTTACACCCTACCGCCCAACCGGTAGCCCCTCCTCCTTTCTCAAATATGTCACCGCTCCCACTTCCTTTCCCCCTTGGTGTATCCCCCAACCCTATTCCACCTTATGTTTGCAACCCAGTAGGGTGTTCTAACCTCAGACGTTGGCAAACTGCTATACTGCCTAAGCCATTTAATTTTGTTGTACCTTTATTATAACTTGCCTGTAACATATGCAATCCTGTTATGCTGTACTGTATTGTCTATGTAAACTGAAGTGGAACCTATAAATGAACATCCACTTATTGGTGTTATCCAAGATCCTAATAAATAAATAAATACATAAAACTGTTTCAAGTGTGGTCTGAAAATTTCAGGGTAGAAAGCCTTTGCCTCAAATATGCGACATTTGCTGTTTTTTTGGAAAAAATATTAATCAGTTCCAAAGTTATTAAATTTTGAATCTCCTATTATTTTCAATGGGGGATTATAGATATTCAGCACAAAAAAGGATCCTGTGTTGCAGGAGCATAATCCCTTTTGCAGATGGGTCGCATGCGTTGCAGGTTGGAAATCCTTTTTTGTGGGTCCGCCATTTTGTTTTTCAGTTACTAAGACAAAACAGAAGTATATTATTTAAAAAAATGGTTTATTAAAAACTAAAACATGTGTCCTGGTTATTTGGACCTCCTACAATGGATTATGTAGTTAGGAGTGGAAGAGATATCCTTTAATTTGTTTAAAGTTTAGAAACCTTTTACTGCAACTCGTAATGCAAAGAAAGACTCTGCTGCCTATCATGAGTCATGGTAATGGATGCTTTTCTTGGTGCCAAGTCATTTTCTTTGGTGTCTAGTGGCACCCCCCGCCCTCAGATTGCTGTCCTCCTATGAAATATTGACTCCCTGGTGTCTAGTGGCACCCACCACTCTTCCGGTCACTGTCCCCATATCAAATATTAAATCCCTAGTGTCTAGTGGACCTCCCCCCACCCTTCTGGTCACTGTCCCCCATATCAAATATTAACTCCCTAGTATCTAGTGGCACCTCTCCACCCTTCCAATTACTGTCCCCATTTTTAAGTTATTCCCCGGTGTCTAGTGGCACTCCCCCTTCTGATCGCTGTTCCTGTATTAAATGAAATATTCCCTAGTGTGTAGTGGCACCCCCCACCCTTCTGCTTGCTGTCCCCATTTTAAAATTATTCCTTGGTGTTTAGTGGCACACCCCACACTTTTGATCGCTGTCCCCATATTAAATAACATATTCCCTGGTGTCTATTGGCACCCTGACCCTTCCAATCACTGTCCCCATTTTTAAATTATCCCCTGGTGTCTACATGCACCCCCACCCTTCCTATCACTGTCCCCATTGCTGTTAAAGTTTCTGAAATGAAGAAAACCATCCCGATGTTTTTTGTTTTTTTACCTGCAAGAAAAGAAAAAAATGTCCCTAGCCGATCAGACCCCCCCAACCCTCACCTCCCACTGTGCACCCACTACACCACACCCCCAGAACACTCCATACACCCTCACTCACCTGAACAGGTCCCAGGTTCGAGATCCACTCTCTGACTGAAGACATGCCTTACTATTGGACCTGGTGACTGCAATATGAGAAAGTAAGATAAATGCAGTTTAATGTATTTCAATGTGGGTTTCAACTTTTATGCAAAAGTCAGACATTTTTTCATATTTTAACACCAAATTTTCAACATTGCCTTTTGGGGACCCCACCTCATGAACAATATGTCTGTCATTATGTGACTCCTGCCCGAAAGGTGATTTCATGGATGCTTGGCGAATTTGTCTTTCCAGCAGGATTCGAAAATGTTGTTGACAGTGTTCACGAGGTGGGGCATAAGAAGGCTGTGTTGAAGATCTGGGTTCAAAATGTGTAAAAATGCCAAAGTTACAGCCATTCATTGCAATTTTGATACACACACTTGTAACTTTGGAAATGTTAAATATTTTGACAGCACATTTTTAACATGGCCTTCTTATTACCCTGCCTCATGAATGTTACAGCTGTCATTTTTCAAATCCTGGTCAAAATTATTATTTTTTTAAATGTTACTTTTATTCTCCCCCAACGCTAGAGCTTTGCTCAATCAGGAGATGGCTAGGCACTAGCCCCGCTTCTCTGTCTATCTGGATCCCAGGAGGATCCCCATGGAGCCGTGGCTGTACCCCCAAGGTGGGTATGAGGTGGGGCCTGTACATCCTGAAACAATTCTGGTTTCATCGGGTCCTCTTCAGTGGTCAGGCAGGCAGGAGCAATCAGGGTCCATGCTGGCACTCCTTCCTCTTGGCACTTGGCATTTGTCTTCCCTGTTCTAAGGGAGTGGCATGTGCACTGATGTCAAGGCATCTCCACCGATGTCCACCACTCTTAACCCTCTCTGTGTACTTGCACTTGCTGTGCCTCCAGCCACCACCAGAGGTCAGTCAAGAGCCGAGCCTGTACCCCCTCCTTCCAGGAGAGGAGAGCTGTCCTCCGGATACTCAATCCTGTCCCTCCCCTGCCTACCCCCAATGGCTCAGGCTCCTTCCCAAACCCAGGTCACTGGCATGGTGTGAGGTGTGGTGTCCAGCACCTCAACCCTCAGTGCCACCGGGCTGGCTAAATCCTGCTCAAAATGTTCTTCACACCTGTTATGTGGAATTGCATTGCAGTGGTGTAGAATCCCTTTTTGCTGGTAATTTTAACATTTTCAGCACCTGGTACATGGGGTAGGGTAATAAGAAGGTTATGCTGACAATTTGGTTGCTGTGGTGCTACACATGGATGTGCAGGGCCCAGAGGACCCAGCACTTCCATGACAACATACATATACACATCTATGGAGGGATGGGAGTGCAGGGACTGGAGGGTCCTGCACTCCCACTGGTTAATAAGAATACAATTACTTTATCTCAAAAACTAGGGATGCATGGGAGCACCCTGTGCTCTCATAGACAAATAAGGATACAATTAGACTATCTGAAAAAGTAAGGAAATTCATTGCATAAAACTACGTAAATGCATCAGTTAGGATTCACTAAAGTGAAAAAAGTAGAAAAATGTGGTGTTAGGTTTTTTAACTCTAACACCCACCCCTAACCTCAAGGCAGCAAATCAGGCATGCTGTAGGGTTCTCAAACCTAATGCTCACTCCATTCTCATTCAGTAAACACATCTGTGCTTTTTTATGTTGATTGCGTGCATGCGCAAGAAACATATTGCTGCAGATTTCTCCAGAAGCAGGTTGTGGAGGCACGGCACTGTTGTGGCCAATGCCTACACAGCATTTAAAGACTTGGCCTGCTTTCCTCAATGCTGTGGCATGCTACTGCTGACACTAGTTCAGCCAGCATGCCACAGGCTTGTAAAAATGTAGCCACTACAATCAGGGGCTGCCTCGTCATTGCAGCATCAGCCATTCGCTGCAATGGGGGAGCAACCCATCATTGCAGGGCAGAACCTTGAAACACTGATATTGTTTGTGAACATGGCAGTGCCTTGCCATCGTGTTCATAAACAATATTAACCCCCCCCCACCGAGGGGGTGCCCAATCCCCTTCGGCCGCATGTGCCCCCCCACTGGGTTTGTTTGCCGCAGGGGCCCCAATCCCTGTCGGCTCCAGTAGCCCAAGGTTTATGTTGCCGATGGGGGAGCCCACTCCCTGTCAGTACTGTGTAACCCCCCCACTTTTGTTGTCTGCTGACAGGGTGCCCAATCCCCATCGGCATAATGTCACCCCTCCTTCTTTTGTTGTGTGCTGAAAGGGGTGCCCAATCCCCATCAGCATACTGGTAACCCCCCCTTTTGTTATGTGCCAATGGGGGGTGGCCAATCCCCCATCGGCTACAGCTTCCCCAAAAGACTCCATTGCATGCTGGGAGTCCACCCCCAGTGTGTCATGTGCCCCTGTAATATCAAAAACGGTCCCCTGATGTCTTTTTTTTTTTAACCTCAAAAAGGAAACGGTCCCTCAATGGTCTCCTGCCCCTCCCACAACCCGCGCCACCCACTGTGCACCCTGCTTCCCCACACCCTCCCCCATACTTACCACCGGAGTCCATCGTGACGATCTTAGGTGGACCGGGAACATGTCTGCACTCTTCAAAGCAGACCGTGAACTGAGGAAATGCTGGTAAGCTGTATAAAGGAATAAATAGGGTTTTTTCCAACTTTCATGCATATCTCAGGCAATTTTTGGAATTTTGGCACCAAATTTTCAACATGGGAGTTTTGGGACCCCTCCTCATGAATTCTGGCACTGTCATGGTGTTTTGGGGCCCTGAAAGGTGATTTATCGGTCACTGCACGGAATCCCCTTTTGGGACTGATTAATGAAATGACAGTGCCAGTGTTCATGAGGTGGGCTCTCAAAAAGCCTATTCTGCAAATTTGGTGGGAAAAATCCCAAAAAGGACTGTTTTATGAGAGTGCATTGCTCGGTTACAATGCACTCTCATAACTTTGTGAATTTGCAATATTTTCATGCCAGATTTTCAACATTGCCATTTTTTCAGATCTCCTTGTTGAACAGTACAGCTGTCATTTTCCACATCCTGGCTGAAATACATTTTTGCACTTCCGGTGCAGAATAGCTTGGTCAGTGTGGGAAATCCATGTTCGGGACACATGAAAATGACAGTGACACTGTTCATTAGCAGAGGTCCTAAAATGCCTATGTTGAAAATTTGGTGATGAAAGTCTATAAAATGAGTGTGTTATGAATGTGCATTGTGCAGTTTCCATGCATGCTCGTACCTTCGCAACTTTGCAATATTTTCACTCCAGATTTTCAGCATTGCCATTTTGCCACACCTACTAATGAACAGTGCAGCTGTCATTTTTCACATCCTGGCCAAAATGTGTTTTCGCTCTTCTGGCTCACAATAGCGCAGTCGCTGTGGGAAATCAGTGTTTGGGACTTATTAAGAAAATCCCACTGACACTGTTCATGAGCAGAGGTCCTAAGATGTCTATGTTGAAAATGTTGTGATGAGACTCCATAAAATGACTGTGTTCCGAGTGTGTGTTGTGCAGGTTCCACGCACCCTTGTAAGTTTGCAAATTAGTAATATTTTCACGCCAGATTTTCAACACTGGCATTTGTTCACACCTTCTTATGAACAGTACAGCTGTCATTTTTCACATCCTGGCCAAAATGTGGCTCCGTGCTTCCAGCGCAGAATACCACAGTCGGAAATCACTGTTTGGGACAGATTAGGATCAAGTGACTGGGGGGATGGGGAGTGACTGAGCTCAACTTAGCTCTGTCGGGACTGCTGTGGATTTCTTTGTAGTCAGGAAAAGGCAGCAGAGCATGCAGGGGCTGAGTACAAAAGGGCAGCCTGCAGTGGTGGGAGAAACAGACAAGCGAGTGAGAGAGAGGGAGTGAGCAAGCTCAACGGAGCTGTATTGTGACAGCTGCAGATTTCTTTGGGGGCATAAAAGGGTGGTAATTCAGGCAGAAGTCCGGTACAGATGGGCAGCCTGCAGCCCCGGCAGAAACGGAATGAGTGAGTGAGATGGGGGAGTGAGTGAGGCTAACGGAGCTCTGTCAGGACTGCTGCAGATTTCTTTGTGGGCAGAAAAAGATGCCGATAGAGGCAGGAGCCCAGTACAAAAGGGCAGCCTGCAGCACCAGGAGAAACAGAACAAGTGAGTGAGAGAGGAGGAGTGAGTGAGTTCAATGGAGGTGTATCGTGACTGCTGCGGATTTCTTTGTGGGCAGGAAAAGGCGGCAATGCAGGCAGGAGCCCAGTACAAATGGCCAGTCTGCAGTGCCGGCAGAAACGGAATGAGTGAGTGAGAGAGGAGGAGTGAGCAAGCTCAATGGAGCTGTGTTGGGACTGCTGCAGATGTCTTTGTGGGCAGTAAAAGCCACCAACGCAGGCAGAAATCCAGTAGAAAAGGGCATCCTGCAGCAGCGGGGGAGACAGAATGAGTGACTGAGGGAGGGGGAGTGAGTGAGCTCAACGGAGCTCTGTTGGGACTGCAGCAGATTTCTTTGTGGGCAGAAAAAGGCAGCAATGCATGCAGGGGCCCGGTACAAAAAGGCAACCTGCAGCGGTGGGAGAAACAGAATGAACCAGTGAGAGAGGGGGAGTGAGTGAGTGAGCTCAACAGAGCTCTATTGTGACTGCTGCAGATTTCTTTGTGGGCAGAAAAGGCCAGCAACGCAGGCAGGAGCCCAGTACAAAAGGGCAGCCTGCAGTACCAGCAGAAACAGAACGAGTGAGTGAGATGGGGGAGTGAGTGAGGCCAAAGGAGCTCTGTCAGGACTGCTGCAGATTTCTTTGTGGGCAGAAAAAAATGCCAACTGAGGCAGAAGCCCAGTACAAAAGGCCAGCCTGCAGCACCAGGAGAAGCAGAATGAGTGAGTGAGAGAGGGGGAGTGAGCTCAATGGAGGTCTATTGTGACTGCTGCAGATTTCTTTGTGGGCAGGAGAAGGCAGCAATGAAGGCAGGAGCCCAGTACAAAAGGCCAGCCTGTAGCCCTGGCAGAAACGGAATGAGTGAGTGACAGAGTGGGAGTGAGTGACCTCAATGGAACTGTGTTGGGACTGCTGCACATGTCTTTGTCGGCAGACAAAGCCGGCAATGCAGGCAGAAGCCCACTACAAATGGGCAGCCTGCAGCGCCGGGAGAAACACAATGAGCTAGTGAGAGAGGGGGAGTGAGTGAGCTCAACGGAGCTCTATCGTGACTGCTGTGGATTTCTTTGTGGGCAGAAAGAGGCAGCAACACAGGCAGGAGCCCAGTACAAAAGGCCAGCCTGCAGCTCCGGCAGAAACGGAACGAGCGTGTGAGAGAGGGGGGGTGAGCTACCTCAACTGACCTATGTCAGGACTGCTGCAGATTTCTTTGTGGGCAGAAAAAACCGCCAACAGAAGCAGGAGCCCAGTACAAAAGGTCAGCCTGCAGCACCAGGAGAAACAGAATGAGCGAGTGAGACAGGTGGAGAGATCGACCTCAATGGAGCTCTGTCGGGACAGCTGCAGATTTCTTTGTGGGCAGAAAAAGGTACCAATGTAGGCAGAAGCCCAGTACAAAAGGGCAGCCAGCAGCACTGGGAGAAAAACAATGAGTGAGTGAGAGAGGGGGAGTGAGCGAGCTCAATAGACCTCTATCATGACTGCTGTGGATTGCTTTGTGGGCAGAAAAAGGCAGGAGCCCAGTACAAAAGGCCAGCCTGCAGTGCCAGCAGAAACGTAACGAGCGAGAGAGGTGGAGTGAGCCAGCTCAACAGACCTGTATCAGGACTGCTGCAGATTTCTTTGTGAGCAGAAAAAGTCGCCAACAGAGGTGGCAGACCAGTACAAAAGGGCAGCTTGCAGCGCCAGCAGAAACAGAATGAGCGAGTGAGAGAGACCGGGAGTGACCCATCTCAACAGAGCTCTGTCGGGACAGCTGCAGATTTCTTTGTGATCAGAGAAACATACCAACGCAGGCAGGACCACAGTACAAAAGAGCAGCCTGCAGCACCGGAGAAACAGAACAAGTGAGTGGCACAGGGGCAGTGAGTGAGCTTAACGGACCAATGCAATCAACATTTGGCATTGACAAATGCTTGCTAGTGATGGAATGGGATGAGCATTAGGTTTGAGAACCCCACAGCATGCCTGATTTGCTGCCTCCAGGTTAGGGGTGGGGTAATATCACATTTTCCTACTTTTTTCACTTTAGTGATCCCCAACTAATGTATTAGTTTTTCTTTTGCAATATATATATGTGTGTATATACAATATATAAACTGTATTCTTATTTATTTGATAATACTTCTGTAGACTTGAAATATTGTGAGCAGATGATCATGGACTAAATGATCTCTATTCTGGTGCTCTTATGTCTACAGTGATTAGATCACCTAGACTTTGATCTCCTTCCCCTCAATAACCCACTAATAAGGTAAAAATTTTTTTGCAACTGTAGTTGCCTCATCTTGAGAATATATAATGCTATATTATTCTCCCACCCCCTCTAAATCTTAAGTGCCCAATGCCACCCAAGTCTCAAAGCACTACACTAATACACCCATCAGCCATCAGCAACTTCAGCTCCTTCCCTCAGTTAGCAAGCACACTACAGTATCTTTAAGCATTCATAGGGTCTAGTAACATTGACAGTGGTCAATAGGGCCAGTGGATTAGTGGCTGCCTCATTTCAATGTGACTGAAATGACTTCCTCCATTAGTAGTAACAACTGATAGGCCAACATTGGGACAACTGGGTGATACTACTATTGAAAAATGTATTTTAATTCATACTGAACTGGTGACTAGTGCATTTCAGCCACTTCACCATTTGACACTGAGCATAGCCCCTGTCAAAATTCAAGTATCATATTCTTAATGCAGTTTTTGTGCTATGCATTTTGGGGGGAATATTAGGAGGTATGTGTGAGCTGGTGTTTAAGATACTTTTAGACATAAATAAGGGGGAAACATCATATGGTTCTGCACACTGGAATGTCAAAATTTGTGTCCAGAAAAAGAAGTCAGACATCACGGTAACCTGAACAAATAACCTCTAATGATATGTACCAATAAAAGCTGGTTTATCGTGGTTTGTTTTAGGAGGGTGCTGCTATGTTGTTTGCTGTGTTTGCACTTGTTTATATATAATAAACCAGCTTTTATCGGTACCTGTTGTTGGAGGGTATCTGTTCAGGTTACCATGATGCCCAACTTCTTTTTCTGGTAACTGATTTTTTCATCAGAGGCTCCAGTTTATTAAGTTGCCACCTTCCTTGTTACCGGCATGTCAAAATTTGGCAGTGTTTGAAAATCAGTCTACAGTGTATGTGTATGTGTATGTGCATGTGTATGAGTATGAGTTAAGAAGCTGAGAAGTATCTATATTAATATACTGTCTAGAAGGAATTTCACTATTCATTTTTTAAGGGTCACTATCAAGAAACCATCTGGTTCACCTTCCTCTACATATTTTATCATTACTGTTTTCTCATTCTGGAGATGAAAGAAACTTACTTAACTCAAAGTGCTCAATGTGGCTATTGCTTTGTGATTTTTGTCTCACATCAGTGGTATAAGAACATGATATTATCGTTTTTACGATTGATCTCAGTATTAACAAACATGCGATTTTCTATATATTTGATGAAAAATGTATTATAACTTTTGTGACATTATTTTAGGTGTTGTAAAAAAGAAATAAGAGATGCAAATGGTTGGATACTCCCCCCACCACCACCACCCCCCCCCCCAACACACACTAGCTCACTTGAAGCTAGTTCTAAAATGCAGCTTTGCTGGGCTCTTTTCAACTCCCATTCCACCTCCACATATTAAACACCACACACCAACCCTGTTAGTTACTGCCATTCAAAATGGAGTTTGGTATTTCTAGACACCAATAAATGAATCCAGATGTATGATAGTAATCCTGAACAATAGTAATGATTTTTTATTAGTTTATCAAGAATGTATTCCAAATCGTCTTTCTAACAAAAGTGAGTCAAGCTTGCCAAGTTCTATAATTTTTTGTTGATGATCACCCACCAAACTCCCCCTTTCCAAATAACCTGACAAATGGTGCAAATATGTTAATGCCAGTCATTCTGTTAAGACCCCCCCCCACAAGATGAAGACAGTGGCCAGCTGCGATGATTGGGACTTATGCACAAAGGCACTTGCACTACGTGCGAAAACATAGTAAATGTGGTGTGCCACTACATAGCGTGCAAACTCCCTTTGCAACACTGCATGCACGAATGACCATGTGCACCACATGGATGAAGTGGGTATGCTGAAGTGAACTGTGGAGCATGGCATGCAGTGCACAGAGGTGTGCCACCATGATGCAGCACTGCCCCTTGACCCCTCCTTATATGGCAGTGCTCCCTGCTCCTTGCAGTTGCACAGAAGTGAATTGCATACAGGAGAACAATGCGTAAGCAACAGCACATAACAAAGGAGGCACTCGGGCAGAACAGCAGGGTGCGGAACATCCCGAAACAAAGCAGTGGGTGACCAGCTCTGGATGCGGCTGTGCAAGGGCGTGTCTTGGTGCCCGTCCCTGCAGCCCAAACTTCACAGGGGGCCAGGTGGCATCCATGGTGGCAGACATCAGGATGCACTACTATCAGCTGTAAGGGTCCTTGTCACTAAGCACATCTGCCGAGGTCAAGGCAAGGCATTGGCTTGATAAAGAGTGCTGTCAATGCCACAGGACCGGAGGCATGGACCCTAGACACCATAAAGTGTAAATGGTGGGACCTGCCAGCTACGGTCAAACACAAGATCATGGCAGTGGCATGGGCATGGTAGGACACCGGTGGCGGCTTCTCCCATGTTGAAAGTCAGATCACACCCATGGAGCACATGGTGGCGGACACCCTGACTGACATCAGCATACATGGGGAGGTGGATGGTGTGGATACCCTAGATGGTATGTAGGACAAAGGTGGACATGTGGACACATGTGCAGTGTCAAAAGCTATGGACTAACAGTACTATGTTCCTCCCCAGACCCCACAAGGCATGCTGGTGCCACAGTGGTGATGGAGTCACAGTGGACGGACATTGCAGGAATACAACCGGTGGTGGAGGTTGGCAGTCAGGCAGGACCAGGCACTGGGGAGTGATGGTGCCATGTGCACTCCTATGAGACACACAACTTGTGCCATGACCAGTCTAACTAGCAGTACCATCTCCCCCACAATTACTGAGCAGGACACTGAGGCACTCGTGGAGACTGACACTGAGGAGGACAGCATCCCCCATGTTGCTGATGAGGTGGGTTTACTTATAGCACTGCAACAGCGCAGATGCTGACATCCCTCACAATGACAGACACAGTGCTGAATGTCAAAGCCCCCATGTCAGGGGCTCTGCCCCCCGCACACCCCAGTCTCTTTATATACAACTCTGAGTCAGCGTTGTCTCGTGGAGGGGGCAAAACACCAAGAGATGCACTGCTGGTGTCTGCAGGGACCAGCACAGTGACCCAATGATTTTGGTCAAAATATGTCCCTGTGCTGGTCTTTGAGGTTGTGGTGTCACTCTCCGGTCGGTACACCATGAAGTGTCCCAAGCCACAGCAACTGCCTGTTGAGGTAGTGCAACAAAGTACAGTGGCAGACACCTGGTGCCCAGGCATGACATGCATACGATGCAGCTGGTGCATGACTGCAGTCAACCATGTATGGCCAACCAATGGTGGACAGGGATGCTCCTGCCACACGTAGACACAGGACATGGATGACAGTCCTGGTGAGTATCCCTTGTGGCATGTGCCTAGATGTGGGTGCACGGAGAGCATGCAGGCCAATTTGGCAGACAGGTACCAAGAGCTGCGCCAGATTGAGGCTGACCACCTTCTGGAACAGTGCTGTAACACTGATGCACTGCATGCCCTGACCATGGAGGTGCTGGGTATGCACCTTAGCATGGACCTCATCATGGATGCCCTTAAGTGGCTGGTGCACAATACCATGGAATGTCATGTGCAACACAAAGGGTGACTCCAGCGGCGACACACACCAGAGCCCACTGGATCAGGCAGCCTACACCAGCTCCCCAAGACAGGTCTGGCAGATGCAGACCCACCAGAAGTGAACAACACACCTGTCCCTGCACCAGCACATGACCATGACACGGAAGCATGACATGATATACTGGAGGACATGGGTACACAGGGCACTGAGGATGACAGTATGGGACCCACATGGGAGCAAGACACTGCAGATAAAGCGGTCATGCCCGCATGTGAGACCAGATGTACACTTGGTGGACGGCATGTCTACAGCTCCAGTAGACACCAGCCAGCCTTCTGGAGGATGGGAACATGAACCAATGCCTGGCTGCTTCTCTGGCCTATTGACAAGCAGTCCCAGTAATGTGCCACACTACCAGTCATGGCCACACACCACGTGGTAGTACAGCATCAATGCTCACCCCACATAGTGTAGCACTGCACCACCACACACACCCACCATGGAGTACAGCACCAACACATGGCCACACAAGGTTGTCTTGCACAAACACACACCTCCACTAAGCAGTACTGCTTTAACACATGCACCCACATGGATGTAATGCACAAACACCCCCAACCACTATGCAGTACTGCACCAGCACTTGCTCCCACAATGAAGTACAGCACCCTGGAAAGGATCCCCCATGACATGCACCACTGAACAGCCCTCAACCCACACACAGTGTACTGCACCACATATATGCCCCTCCACTGGACACACGGCAGCATATGTGAGCACACCACAACAACAACAATGGGCACCCTGGGACACCATGGCCCCCATTGTAACCCCGGTGGGGCAGGGCCACCTTCTGGTGCACTAGCAATCAGTGCAAGCCATCTTTGGTGTGGCTTGCATCAGGTTTTAAAAATCTGGCCCCACATATCTATGCACAGAGAAATATGGAAAAGATAAAAAGTTTAGATTTGTTAGGCTTGTATGTGCAGATTAAGCTTAAACCTGGTATAGAAAAATATTTGTTATTTTGTAAAAACAAAGAGCAAAGAAACACCTTGTGCAGACTTAGGTTATGTTTACTGAAAGGACATTTGTCAGACACCTTTTATGGAAACAAGAAAAAGTAAGTCATGTTTTGTTGCTGTGATGCTGTGGATACATCCCTTAAACAGCATTTGTTATTTTACTGCCAAGCTTTTAATTATGAAAGCGCAACATGGTTGACCCCTCTGTTTAGCTTCAAATATCATTGGTCTGACAAAAATAAACTGCTATATTTAGTGACCTCTATGGAAACTAAAACAATAAATGCAACTGCTCAATTTGCAAAGTATATCACACACTGTTTTTCTGGTTAGTTAATTGTTGCCACTGTGGCACCTACTGTGGTTATACAGGAATACATATCATTCACTTTATTTAAGAATGTTTTGTCATGCACTTTATGTATGGGGATCCGTATGGTTGCCCGGCATGACGTTGCCCGACAAGCAGTATACCGACACCAGTTTCCCGTCATAGGCTTTCTCTGCTAAATGAAATCCCGCTTGACATTTCCCCAACATTAACAATAGTGAAATCAGCAAACAAGTAGCACAGCACATTAGTCCAAAAACACAACTCTGCACCAGACCCCACCATGGGCACAATGTAGGCATTCAGAAGCCATTGTTAAAGAAGCTGAGGGTCCCCTCTGAATTTTACTCTGCACCAGACCCAAATCAAAATGCACAAGATCCACGTCTGACAAACCATCCCTAACTTTTACCAGACAGAAGGCACAATCAGCTGCCACAGCTCCCCGATGAAACCAAGAACTCAGTTTGCTGCAATATCCTTTGTTCAGTCATACTGGCCCTGCTAGTATGCCCTGCTGAAAGAAACCTAATGACGGTTTGTTATTGGACCCTTGTTAATTGATCTGTTTAGCCTAGCCAGTAATTTGTTGGGGTGGGGCAGAGTGTTAAAAAACATTGATTAGGGTATCTAACTAGTGATGGGCATGGCAGAGATTTTTAGATTGTCACAGTGATAACGTCGCCAGATTCAGGTTGCTGCATCTACCAGCTGGCCGTGACCACTATGCAGGTGATAACTCAGCGATACTGTATTATGCCTACAACGGCTTGACCGCAGCAAAAAAAGTCAAACAAAATGTCCATATGCCAAATAAATAAGTAAATCAAGTAGTTTATGTCTCAGGCTTGTCAGAATCTACAATCCAAGGCACTTTGTGCCAACACTCTTTATAGGTTTCTACAGGGATACGCATAGATTACAAAATATATATATATACTCTGTACCTCATGAGTAATTTGTGCAAGTAAATCAGACTGAGTGCACAGTTTTTGCTATAAAAAGAAATAATATCGACTCATTCAGGTACATATTTAAAAATCTGCCAGTCGAGCAAACAACGCTCGCGAAAACATCACGTCGGCAGATTTAACTGCGGGAAACAGATCATGGGAAATAAAGAGTCGGGAAAACTTATGATGGGCAGCCATACTAGACCCTATGTATGTATGTGTTATTTAATCTCCTGTCATTTTATGAAATAACACATTTTTTAAAGTTGTCTAAATGTCAAAATTCTTAGTGAATTTTATACATTTTCAATAAAATTGAACAACTGAACATTAACCAGCACTGGGTGTCAGATACATTTATTTATAAAACTATGATCAATTAGCTAGCACCTTGGATAGGGCATCCCAGTGTCCTGAACAGTTTACTGCTTAGCGGGATGCAGCTAATGGCCGCCATATAACAAATTTTCATGTAGTTCTGTTCAGCTGGGAAGGGGTTATGCACTGAAGTGTAAGCCCAGCTAAACATACTCAGTTTCAGTGTCAGGCATTACCTCATGGTGATACCTATTGCCCTGCCCCAAAAGACATGCATGTACATTTGCCAAATTAATGCATTTATAAATTCCCTAATAAAAAAATCAGTTGTTTTTAGAATGTTCAGTTTTTAAGTTGAGCATGTGTGAAACACAGCCCATTTTGTAGTTAATTATTCAGAAACGGGGCACGTTAGGGAAATAAAAAGCATACAAGCACACACCTTGAGACAAACTCTATTAAGCCTGCAAGTTTCAGGTTTGAAATTCACCTAATCTTTCAGTTATGCTGTAGGTAAGCAAAAAAAAGTCTTAATTTTGGCCAATTTAGTCATTGTTGCACTCTTTAACTTTGCCCCCACTGAACCGTTTGCCAAGAAAATGTTCAGGGTCAAGAGAACCTGACACTAGCTCTATGCTTGCTAAGTTTCAAATAAATTGACTGAATGTGGGTGGAGTTATTGTTGTGCACAAATTGGTATTTAACATAGAATTGCTTAACCATACTAATACACAGGTGCTGCCATGCCTGTATAACTTATAAAAGCTGTCCAATTTGAAGGGAGCCATGGGTTGGAACTGTGTTTCTTTTTTCATGGCTTGTAGAATTTTTCTCTTCTTTTATTTTTATTTTATTTATTTATTTAAGAGTTGGATTTACAACCTTTGAGTCATGGACTTCTTTACAAAGGCACCTCGTCACAGGAAGGGCAGACAAGAAAACAGTGTGAGGTACAACAGTGGTAACATACAGGTGCAATACATATAACAATCTGAACACAATTTACAGCAGTGGTTTACAGATAATGTTGCATACAGTAAGTTACACTCATAGATAATGGCAGTCCAACGGACACTGTTAAGCTGAGGGGAAGGCAGGTGGGACCCAGCCATTCCAATAGTTAGGGGCAATTACAACTCCGGGCATCAAAGAGGAGGATACAGAGAGTGACTTTGAAAGGGCCAATTTTGGTAAGAACAGTGACAGAGAGTGGAAGGGAGTTGAACCATTTGGGGGGGGGGCACGGTAGTGGAAGGACCTTTGTGCTAACAAGGTCTTAGTACAGGGTACCTGGAAGGTGAACTTGACTGTGTTCTGGATGGCAACAGATGGGGATGCACACCGCAGGGACTTAGTGACCCCTGGGGGTGAGAGACCTAGCAGAGATTTTTTGGTGAGTAGGCAGGTTTGGTAGTGCAGGTGCTCATCAAAGGTGAGCATATTGGTGGAGGAATAGAGTAGGCAAGAATGTGTGTGGAGGGATGTGCTGGTTAAGAGCCTGCAGGCCTTGTTTATTGAGGTCTGAATTTTGGCAAGGGCAGAATTATTGGCTGTGGCATAAATGGGTTGGCCATAGTCTAGTAAGGACAGGACGGAGAAGTTGATGGCCAAATGGAGGGCGGTTTGGGGGAGGCAATCACTATGTCAATAGAGAAGGCCAATCCAAGAGTTTATAGCTGAGGACAGGATATTGATGTGGGCGTGGAAGGTAAGAGCCAAGTTGAAGGTGCTGCCCAGGTATTTGTAGGATGATACCTGCTCGAGAGGGTGCGGATTACTGGGGAGAATGTAGAGAGGGGTATTTTTGGCCTTATTCTGGTGGTGAGAAAAGAGCATGAATTTGGTTTTCTTGAGGTTAATGACCAGCCGGTGGTCAAGGAATCACTTTTTTCGGCTTCATTAAATGTGTGCTGCAGGGATTCCTGCAGAGATGCGGGGTCAGGGTTGGAGGCAAAGCAGACCGCGTCATCGGTATAGAGGAGTATATTGCCCAAGCAAGAGTTGGGGAGTGTGTTGAGAAAGAGGCTGAACAGAACGGGACCCAGGATGGAGTCCTGGTGGACCCCTGAGTGAATGGGCAGAGCATTGGTCAGGGGACAGTTTGCCTTCACACACTGGGATCTGTAAGAGAGGTAACTAGAAAACCAAGTGAGGGGCCAGGGGATAAGCCAAGTTGGTGAAGGGACTCAAGTAGGAGGGGGTGACAGACAGTATCAAAGGCCTTGGAGAGGTCCATGAACACAGCTCCCGTGACGTGACCAGAGTCGAGAGCAGAGTGGAGGTGATGGGAGAACTCCAGGAGGGCTGTAGTGGTGCTGTGTCCTGGTCAGAATCCATGCTGTTCAGAACACAACAGGTCATGTTTGGCTAGGTACTCGGACAGCTGTAAGGCCACTATTTTTCTAGTGCTTTGGAGAGCGGGGGAGAATGGAGATGGGCCTGCAATTTTTAGAGGAGGTTCTATCCCCACTCTTGTGGATTGGGGTGATTTCTGCAATTTTCTAGGCACTTGAGAACTGGCCCAGACATAGTGACTGGTTTAAGAGGTTGGTGAGTGGGGTCAGCACAGTGTCCAAGACCAACTGGAGGATCCTGGAGCCCAGGGGATCACAGCTGGGACTATTGTTAGCTAGGGCTTTTTGTAGATAAGGCTTGGATTCAAGGAGGGATATGGCACACAGGTAGAAAGGTGTGCGATCCAGGGTGGGTGGGGTGGTGGCTGGGATAAGGTCAGAAAAGTAGCTGGGTAGGACCGAACTTAGATCTGAGAAAGCCATATTGAAGGACTCAGCTATGCGACATGGGTCCATAGTGATGGTACCATTTATGGAAAGTTGCCATGGTGGAGGGGAGTGGTTCTTTCCATTGAGCTCCTTCTTATTGTTCCAGAAGGCACGGGACGAGTCCCAAGTGGCTGCAAGGGAGGTTTGATAATATTCGGCATCACCTGCCTTATAGCCCAGGTGCACCTATTACGTGCTACATTATAGGCTTGTCTGTCAGCCAGTTTGCCTGAGGCAATTGCAATATGCCAGAGGTTGTCTCTTTGTTTCAGTTTTTGGGTAAGGGACAGGGAGACCCATGAGGCATTCTGCTTTTTGGTACAGATTCTAGTCTGGGAGGCATAAAGGTCACAGGCCTTGTTGAAGGCACTGAAGAAATAGGCTAGGGCAGAGTCAATATCTGCTGCAAGTAGGATTGTGGACCAGTTAAGCTGGGCTAGGTGCATTTTTAGCTTTCTGAGACCCCTGGGGTGAAAGCGCTGGCGTGAGGTGACCTGGGACACTGGTTTCGGTGCAGGGAATGACCTGTGACAGAGGACAGGAGAGTGGTTACTAAGAGAGTCTGGTAGTACAGTAATATCCTTAATTTTATGTGGGTGGTTTGACAGAAGTACATCAAGGAGGGTGCTGGAGCCACTTGACTGGTTAAATCTAGTAGGTGAGGTAACTAGTTGGGGCATATCTAGAGCAGTGAAGGAGTCTCTGGTGTTGGAGGCAGAGGTACCCAGCTAATTGACATTAAGGTCACCTAGGATAAGCTGCTCCACCTTGTGTGGGAGTGCGGTGAGGTAATCAATGAGGGATTGGGAAGCTTTTAATTAAGCTCTTGAGTAGTGCATGAAATGCAGTTTGATTACAGAAACAATGGGCTGGATTTTTGAATGTCTAGGATCGCAAAAAGACCTGGGTATGCCAAAGATATGATGCACCTGACTTGCAGTAATCTAAAGGAATTTCTATTCCTTTCATCAAAGTAATGCTCGCTAGGCCATCTTTTTGTTGTCCAGCTTGTGTCCAAACCAGGGAACCTTTACATGCAGCTTGTGTCTGAAGTTTGCCACAATCTGACATAAATCGGGTGAATTGTCACAACTATGCCCGAGATTATAAAATCGGGAGCAGTTGTGACATTCATCAGTGCTACGGCTGTATTGGTGTTAGTGTTCGATGCAGGGCTTGATGGAAGCCCTGTGCCAACCATAGAAAATCTGGCCCAGTATGTCCACATTGTTAGACCATCTATTAGATTGTCTGTCAACATCTTCTGACAAAATAGAGATGCAGTTGAGGCAAACTTTCACAAACTGCAGCTGTGTAATTTTTTTTTTTTTATATCAAATGACATTTTGCTGTAAACAGATGAGTCTTTTGAAATGGAGCAGGGCTGGTCATATGTATCTGTGTGGACTCAGCCACAAGAGAAACAAACATTTGCATCTATAACTATGTGTGCACCTTTGAAAATCCTGCCCCTTATCTATACATAGCAATTATTCTCAGACCTTAAAGTTACAAACTTCTAAACTGATATTAGCACTGGAGCTAAATGCAGTGTTTGTGAGATGTATAATCAAAAGATGTTATTAGAGATTACACAGAAACATAGAATTTGATGGCAGATAAGGCCCACTTGGCCAACCTAGTCTTCCCCTATGTACTGTAACACCACAGACCCTACTTGATCTCCGGCTTTACACCCCCCCTTCCATACCACTAAGGTTCCCTTTTGCTCATCCCATGCCTTCTTGAATCCCATTACAATTTTTGCTGCTACCACCTCTACTGGGAGGCTGTTCCAGGCATTCACCATTCTTTCTGTGAAGAAGTACTTCCTGACATCTCCCCTTGAGTTTACACCCTCCAGCTTCATAGCATGACCCCTTGTTCTTGTGCATCTTTTTCTCTGAAATCGGTTTCCCTCCTGAAGCTTATTTATATCCATGAGGTATTTAAAAGTCTCTATCATATTCCCCCCTTCCTTCTTTCCTCCAGGGTGTACATATTGTGGTCATTCAGTCTCTCCCCCATAGGGCTTTTGATGCAGACCCTGCACCATTTTATTGGCCCTCCTCTGGACTGCCTCTAGTCTGTCTATGTCCTTCCAGAAATGTGGTCTCTAGAACTGGACACAGTACTCTAGCAGAGGTTTGACCAGAGATGTATACAATGGTATCACCACCTTCCTCCTTCTGCTGGTGATACCCCTCTCTAAGCATCCTAGCATCCCACTAGCTCTCCTCACTGCCTTGTCACACTGTTTGGCCACATATAGGTGATCAGATATGATTACCTCCAGGCCTCTTCCCTGTTTGGTGGTTGCCAGTACCACTCCCTCCATTTTGTAATCCTCCCTGGGTTTCTGTGCCCCAAGTGCAAGATTTTGCACTTTTTTGCATTGAAATGTAGTTGCCACACTCTTGACCATTTCTCAAACGTTCTTAGATCTCTATTCATTTTTTCCACCCCCCAGAAAATCTACCCTATTGAATATCTTAGTGTTATCTGCAAAGAGGCATATCTTCCCTTCCCTTCTAGCTCCTCTGCAATGTCACTAATAAAGACATTAAAGAGGACCAGTCCAAGTACTGATCCCTGTCTCACCCTGTTGGTCACCCTCCCTTCCTTGGCATGAACTCCATTTACCACCAACCTCTGTCATAATTTCTTATCCAGATTACCACCTTTGAACCCACTTCTAGGCTGCCCAGCTTGTTTACAAGTCTCCTATGTGGAATGGTGTCGAAGGCCTTAAAGAAATCTAGGTAGCCTACATCCACCGCTCCACCCTGATCTAATTCCCTGGTCACCCAGTTAAAGAAATCTATCTGATTTGTTTGACATGATTTTCCTTCAGTGAATCAGTGAATCTAGGCAGTCTTGGATCTTGTAAGCCACTGGAGTCAAGATATTCAAAATTCTTTCCTATAGTAGTGATTCCATTAAATTCCCCATCACCGACATCAGGCTGACTGGCCTGTAGTTGCCAGCCTCCCCCCGCTACCACTTTTATAAAGTGGGACTACATCTACCATCCACCAGTCCTCCAGGGACCACTCCTGTCTCCAGTGTGTGGTTATACAGGACTGTCAAAGGTGCAGCCAGCACCTCTCTGAGCTCCCTCAATATCCTTGGATGTATGCCATCTGGCTTCATTGCCTTGTCCACTTTCAGATTTGCAAGTTCCTTTAGGACTCTGTCCTCTGTAAATGGACTAGTGTCCACCTCCCCTTCCTTCAATGCCCCTGACACGTATCTGGGGTCCCTCACCTTCCCCTTCTGCTGTGAACACTGAACAAAAGTATTTGTTTAGGATGTCTGCTTTTTCCTGGTCCCCCTCCATACACTCCCCTTCTTTCCTCCTTAGCCTTACAATCCCTCTCCTGATCTTTTTCCTTTCACTTACATATCTGAAAAATGTCTTGTCTCATTTCTTTACTGCCTGGGCTATTTTCTTCTCCATTTGTGCCTTTGCTCTCCTGACTACTTTCCCTGCCTCCCTCTGCTTCTCCTGATATACCTCTCTATGCTCTTCCATCTGTGTCTCCTTACACCTACTGAATGCTAACTTTTTTGCACTTATCTTCTCAGCCACCTCTTTTGGGAAATCATAGCTGCCTCTTTCTCCTCTTGCTTTTGCTTACTTGCTTGATGCAGAGGTTTGTTACCTTCACTATCCCCGCTTTTAGTTTCGCTGACTGTTCCTCCATTCCACCCAAGCTCCCCCAGCCCCTGCTAAGGCATCCCTGAGGCATTCCCTCATCTTTGTAAAATTGGCCCTTCTGAAGTCTAGGGCCCTCACCTTTGTGTGGTTCACTTCTGCCACAGTTCTTATATTGAACCACACCATATGGTGATCACTGGTCCCCATGTGGCCACTCACTGTGACATCTGTAACACTGTCCCTGTTGGTGAGTATAAGGTCCATAATTGCTCCCTCATGAGTGGGCTCTCTTACTAGTTGTCTGAGGAATGCTTCCTGCAGGGAGTCCAGGATGTTCCTGCTCCTAGCTGAAGCTGCAACTGAGAGCTCCAACCTACCTCTGGCAGATTGAAGTGTTCCAACAGCAGCAACTCCCCCTTATTTACCATATTTTGGCTGGCTGGCTTCCACCAGAACCTTATCCATCTCTCTCCCCTTGTGCTGGAGGTCTGTAGATCACACCAGTGTGAATAGCGGCTCCATTCCCCATCTTTAGGGTGACCCACCATACCTCTGCCCCCCCATGTTCCCTGTATCGCTGTGGCTTTTATGCTATACCTCATGTAAAGAGTCACTCCTCTCCCTTTTTTACCCAGCCTGTCCTTCCTGAACAGATCTTAGCTTTGTATGTCTATATCCCAGTCATGGTTCTCATTGCACCATGGCTCAGTAATGGTGACAATGTCCAGGTCAGCCTTTGGCATAGTGGCCACTAAGTCCAGGATTTTATTTCCCAGACTTTGAGCATTTGCACGCACATGGTCTACCAAATTCTGCTACCACCCTGCTTGTCAATCCCACTTTCCCTTGTGCCTTCTCTCCTTACCCCATCTGCCCTCATTCCCATCCCTCTTCATTTCTACCATTTTGCTTTTCTTGTTATTTGGTACCCTTAGGGATTTCCCTTCCTTAGGGTTCTCCCTACTGACTACTTCAGCTTGCGGGAAGGGGGAAGGGACCCTTTATGTCTCCTTGCTTCCTGCCACCACCCCCTCGGCTAGTTTAAATGCTCACCGATATAAACTTTAAACCACTCACTGAGGACTCTGGTCCCCTTCCTAGATGGATGCATGCCATCTCCCCTGTATAGGCCTTTATCCCTCTAGGTGGGATCATAGTCCCCAATGTAATTGAATCCCTCCTCTCTGTTCCACTCCTTCAATATTGGTTGAAGCTCCTGGTGCGAGTACCCTATCCCCATCGTGAACAGGCAACACCTCAGAAAAGGCCTCTGAGTATGCTAATAACATACCTAAGTATGATAATTATAATTATAAAATATACCTTTATACAAATTTGCAGATGTACGCTGTTCTTGGCCAGTAACACTTATAGTGACATTAAGAGACAGACAGGATAAACATTGTTGGAACAAATTAATCAAATTATTGGTTATTTTGTTGGAAAGAAAGGACACATTCTTCTGCTGATGCTTATTTTAGTGCTCCTCCCTAAGTCTTTCATGGCAACCCTTCTTTAGCAATGGAAATATGGTTGCCTGTTTCTAAAGAGTTACGTTTACATGGAGAGCAATTACTGTAAGGTTAAAATCCTTTTGTGGGAGTTAGTTTTAAATGGAGGGCCCACAGTATTACAACTTTAAATGTTAATCCACAAAGGCCACAGCAGCATTTTGATTAGTTTTAAGAGGATTCATGCTCTGACAGAATATTTATACAATACAAGGTGAAATACTCTTCAGCACAATACATCCACTGTCATCAGAGTTTATACTTGTGTCTGATCTCAGTGGTATTTAACAGTATGCTCTGCACCACATGTTTGCCAAAAGCTATGGGGCCGTGGATATCAAGTCCATTAATCATGGCTGAAAACATTCTCTGGGCTGGAATGTCAGCCAGGGATTAACCATGCCCTGCCCTGTAAAATCTATTCAAACTACTGGTTGATTAGGTCATGTTGACCTGCTGCCCTGCGATTTTTTTAACAGAAATTGTCAGTTATAACAATAATCCTTAAAGCACTCTAGGCTGTGTGCAGATATGTTGCTCGATGACTATAGACAACTTTCACAGAGCATTCGGCTCAAGGCTGTCAGTCTGACATGACCCCAGAAAGAAATCAATAGAGCTCTGCATGGTCAGTAAAGTGAATGTGCCCATAATAGGTACAATGGCTTGCATTGGCTTAGTCTGGCTTCATGCTTTGATATTTTTTGAATCTTTGTTTTGCCTTTTATGTCTCTTGTTCTCCTCTGCTCCCTATATATGATACCTCCTACCAGGGCACAATGACACCAACAAACAGCTTCCTCATATCAGGGTCCTATTACACTTGTGGCACCTTACAATCCCATTTAAATACTTCCCAGCTTAATTTCCTAAATGTTTATTTAGATTCAACTACAGTGAGTTATGTCAGAGTGAGACTAATATTAATTTTTAGCTGGTGCATATTTATTTGTGCATTCTACTCATATTCATACTATTGTTTGTTTTATTATATGTTTTGTAGGGCACCCTGAGTGACCTGTCAGAAGGATTTTAAAGCACCTGTCTGTCTGTCTGTCTGTTTCTCTAGCTGTCTGTCTGTCTAGCTATCTCTCCATCTATTTTTTATTTTATTTAAAAATCTGATAACAGGGTAAAAATGCACTGGGCCACATGGCCCTTTTACAGTCATGACCTGGACACAGAACAGGCAATAAAAGTAGCAAGACAATAACAGTAACAATTGAGAATGTACACACAATAGAACAGTGTTCATACATAGTAAAAATAAAATAAGGTGAAACATTATGTACATGTATAAAATGGCAAGAAAAAATCTAGAAACTTCGTTGGCCAACAGATGTCGCCTGTTCATTAAATCTCTATATACACATGGTCAGGTGCCAAATCTTATTTTGTGCCCACAAAAAACGCTACTTAGAACCATTTTATAAGTGTAATAAGCCCCATCCAGGGTGTGCATCATAGGATTTTAATGTATTTCCCAGGAGTGTAAAGACACTCGGCCTTCGGCCTCTTGCCTCACTATACCCCTGGGACATGCATTAAAATCCTAAAATGCATACCCTGTCATGGCTTATTACTTACATGTACACTTTGGTTACAATAATACATTCAATTTTAGAAACAGTTACAGCCTGCCATGTTAATCGGTTAATTTCTGTAAATAGCTTTAAACTGATTTAAAGTTCCTGTTTGCTTTGTTGCAGATGTTATACCATTCCAAATTTTAGCTGCAGTGCAAGAAAAAGAGTTTTATCTTCTCAAAGTTTTGTATGATGAAAGTACTGTTCTTTGGATATTTGCAGATTGTAATTTATTTTATATCCATCACTTGGACAAGCAATTTTTGAAATTAATCCATCATTCCCTATTCTAATATTTTGAAAACTCTGCAACTTATGACTAACTTACCTCTAACCCCAGGAGTAACTATTTCAAATTGTTATACATACTGCAATGATTGCAATGATGTGCATGTTTATTTGCTCACAATGTAATTCTACAGATTGCATTATACATGTTTTCTCATTTTGATACACCCCCATATGACACTACCATCATCTATTTAGATATATCTAGTCTGTCTGTCTGTCTATCTAGCCTCTCCTCTGTCTCTTCAGCTTGGTTCAAAAGCTACCTTGAAAACTGCTCCCAAACAGTAAAAATTGCTGATGTCCTCTCTGATGCAACAGCTGTCCAATCAGGAGTCCCACAGGGATCCATTCTGGGGCCCCTTCTGTTTAGCCTCTTTCTGAACAGCCTTCCACAATCCTGCCCAGAACAACTCATTCTATATGCCAATGACACCATCATCCATGTCACCCATAAGGACCTCCTACCCCTCCAACACAAACTCCAGAGTGGTTTCATCTCAGTTGAAAGCTGGTTTAGCAAGCTTTAACTGCTACTAAGCTATAAAAAAAAACAAGTCTATGCTTTTCTGCAGCACACACAACAAATACAAACTGCAAACTTTAACCATCACAAACTGCCATGGAGCCACCCTAGAGCAGGTTCATGCATTTAATTATCTTGGGATCACTTTAGACAGTCACCTTTCTTATGGAACCCACATTGACAGTGTTGCCAAGCTGCAAATACCTGCCTTGGTCCCTCTACAGGCATAGACAGCACCTTACACCAGATGCCTTAAGGGTCATGGTTCAGAGCTCCATTGTCTCAATTACAGACTATGGACTGATCATTTACAGCTCTGCCTCACAAATGGCTCTTAGGCGCATATCCACGACACTCAACAAAGCCTGCCAGCTCATCACTGGCTCCCACCGACTCACTCATACATGTGACTTGTATGCACAATCTGGCTGGCTTCAACTCTCAAACCGCATAAAATACCAGACCTACACTATGGCAAAGAAAATCACCTTGGGTCTTGCGCCACCAGGAGTCCAATCTCTCCTTTGCCCTAGCAGCAAGCTTAGATCCACAAGCGTCTCTGCAAACCAACACTTTCAGGTTCCCCGCTGCCGTACTTCCCAAGGTTAAAGATCCTTTGCCTATAGGGCCACCAGCTGGATGAATATGCTCAGCAGTGACCTTTCATCTGTGCCAATGCTTGGATCGTTCAAATCCAAACTCTGCCTATACCTCACTGCCTCCAGCACCTGTGACTGCCCCACTTTATTGGCTACCTCCCCCACTTCCTACTGCCTCCTTAGCCCACCTCCTCCCCTTTCTTAGCTGCCTCTCTAGTCCCCTCCTTGCACTTCCGCTACTACCTGCACCCCTTCTTCTTTTTTCTTACTTCTCTCATTTTTTTTGACTCCATCACTTCTATCTGTATTATGACAATGCCTCTGGCTGCACCCTCAGTTAGTTACCCCCATTGCTCTGTTCTCTTATTACTGCTGCTCTGTGCTCTATTGCTCATTAGCCCGAATGTACATGACCACATATTTGTACTTGGTGTTATGCTGCTTACCTGCCTATGTAACTGAATGTCTTGTCTACTCTGTATTGTACCATCTTTGACATGGAACCTTAGTAAAAGAGCCTTGGCTCAAAGGCACTTGTAATCCTAGAATAAATTAATAACAACAGGACAGATCTTATGAAGATTATCTCAAGGCACTAACAGTGTACTTACTGGAGATGAGGCAAGAGGGGGGATATCATAGAGATCTTCAGGTCCCTGAAGGGAATAAACAAGGTGAATGGAAAGGACCTATTTAGCATGACTATAGAGTCAAGAACCTAAGATCATGCATGGAAACTAGCAGGGGAAGGTTTAAGAGGGATGTGAGGAAGTTCTATTTTTATGGGAAGGGTGGTGCAGCCATGGATAAGTCTGCCAGAAGAAGTGGTGGGTGCCAAGATCATCAATGGTTTCAAGCATAACAGGGACAGAGTGGAGGGTTTGGTGGTGCCTCAGGTCAGTAACAGTAGGGAGGGAGCAGGGGGTGAACCAGGAGGGATAAAACCCTGCAAGGACAATAGGTCGTGGGGCAGATAGGGAATTCTGGGCAGACTAGATGGACCTGTTGTCTTTTTGAGTCATCATCAACTATGTTTCTATCTGTCTGTCTGTCAGTTTGCATATCACTATTGGTCCATTGCATATTGAATGATGTGTGTAATTCTGTCCTTTTTGTTATTAAAAAAAAACCTTCTAATACTGGTTATTAATGGTGTAGCAGTATGGAGCAGGAGAGGGATCTGGGGATTATCATTACAGACAACCTAAAGGAGGCAGACCAGCAGTTGGGAAGGTAAACAGAATACTGGCATGCATAGGGAGGGGTATTAAAAGTAGGAGAAGGGTAATGATAATGATCCTTTACAGGTCCATGGTTCAACCCCACCTGCAGTATGGGGTGCAATTCTGGAGACCTCACCTACAAAGGAATATAGATAGAGTGGAGAAGAGCGAACAAAATGGTGCATGGCATGCATCAGAGGACCTATGAAGAGAATGAAGGAGCTCAACCTGTATCCCCTGGAAACAAGGAGAGAGAGGGGTGATATGATCAAAACGTTTAAATACCTGAAGGGAATAAACAAGATGAGGGAAGGGAGCATCTTCAAGATGAAAGAAAATCTGAAACCTAGGGGACACAGCTTAAAGTTGAAGGGTGGAAAATTCAGAGGAAATAGGAGGGGGTACTGCTTTACAGAGAGGGTGGTGGCCCCTGGAATAGGCGATCAGAGAGGATGGTGGAGGCAAAAACAGTGAGAGAGTTCAACAGGGCATGGAATAACTACAAGGGTTTAAACAAGAAATGGAAGGATAAGTTCCCTGAAGGAAAAAGAAGGCTGGAATCCCTGGCAAGGGGCACAGGGGCAGGGGTGTAAGGTGAGAGGGTAAAGGCTACCTATAGGGAAGGGATATGGGCAGACTGGATGGGCCATTGGGGTCTTTTTCTGCCAACAGATTTCTATGTTTTTATGGACTGCCTCTGTGTGCTGAAAATTTCTTATCCATAATTAGCTTTCCTGAGCATTTCAGATGCCCAACAAATTCTTGCAGTACCTGCTATGTCAAGACCTGGAATCTCTCTTCTGTGCTGTACACAGTGCTCCAAAGTAACTACTCAATATCAAGTACTGTATATAATAAAGTCTGCACAAATGTGCTTTGTACACTTAACATTACAGTGTAAACAGATAATCAGTCATGGCACAGACTGTTAAGGATACATATTCATTGTAAACAACTACGTTAATACAGAGGTTAGGATTGCAGCACAAAGTATAAACAGTAAGGAAATGCAATGTTAGGGTAAAGAGTCCACTGAACTTTGCTGAATCTGTAGCACTGCATTCCTTAGGGTTTTGATGATCACACAATGCAGCATTAGTGTTGCCTTAACTTCACCATGGGAAGCATAATCAAAGCCATTGTGCATACACAGACATTGCACAAGTAAGGCACGCCCATGTGCACACTGACATGCTTATAATGGAAGCCTCCCTGTGTACTGTGCAAAGCCATTTGTACCACAGCACGGGTGGGATGGCATCGAATTACCATGCGTGCATCGGGATAATGGATGTCCTCTGCTCACATTAATTGCCTGCTGGAACAGTGCTAGTTACCGCAAGCAAAAATAACCTTTCACCAGGTGCAAGGTACTGGCCACCATCACCAACAGCTTCCCCATCAGGCAATGGTGGAGGATGCTTTTGCATCATCATTTTGCCATCATCCAGTGGTCCTGCTCTTCCTCCATCACCTGCTCCCCATATGGCTTAAGAAATACCCTCCCAGGTGTGCAGTGCCCCTTTTCCTTACTTGCTTCCCATATCATATAGGCAGTACCCTCCCTGGTGCTCAGTGGCCCCCCTCCCTCACCTGATCCCCTTATCATATACAAAATACCCTCACTAGTGTCTAGTGGTCCCTTCACTCACCTCAGTCCCATCAACAACAGCGTCAAAGTTCCCCTTCCCAGACCCATTGAATTGGTGCCTCCTCACCCTACATACCCACTGGTACCCAGCACTCTCCTCCCACCACACCACCCAAAGGATATGTCCTTGGAGTACCTGTTATATAGAAAATTGTTCCCTGCAGTGGTCAGCAGTCATCTTCTTGCAGCACTGATTCATTTACAGTGACTGAAATGGTGATGCAGTCGGTAATAACTGCTGACTGGCTGACAACGCCATTCAATCAGCTATTTCTAAAAAAAACAGGGACCCAACCTCACACATCTGCTGAATGCCCATCTGGGCGAGGGGTGTTTTTTCCCCTAATTCTTTGGTAACTGAGTAAGGATCACTAGGCACAAATGCCTGTTTTCAGGGGTGACCCAAGAGCACTGGGGAGGTTAAGTGACTTGCACACTGCAGGGCAGAGGAGAAGCCATGGATGTCCCATTTAATCATGTAGAACTGCTGCTGGCACAAAAGTAGAAATCTTTACAGTGAGGCCTTCTTCCTCCAACTCTTCATCTTCGTTGTTGCGCTTTGGGGCCCAGGGTTAAAATGGGCCACCTTTTGTTGGTCAAAAAATAGATTTAACTTGTACCATATCTTATACATATTCTTTCCCAGCAAGGCAACATGGGGTAGGCCTTAACTTAGTTAAGTGGTGAGCTACAGAACCTTAGAGCTGTAGTTTTGCTTTTATACCTAGGCAGTTCGTTTGCATTCTCACTGAACACCACTACTTTACTTTGAGTTTTGTTGCAGCAGGTTGCTTTGCAAATTTAACACTGTAAACTTTCACAAACCATGGACACAGGGCAAGACTCTTTGAGTTAATGTCTTTTGCAAGAACACCAAACATTTATTTACAGAAGCAGTGCGTACATGTTAGGTAGTGGGAAATTCATCTACTGCAGCTCCTGGTTATGGGCCCAGTTCAGTACAACAATATTCAGAGTTACTGCACATGTCCCATTCCAGCTGTTTATAAGTTTGAATCTGATTAGCAGCATAGACACTTAACACATACTTACAGCCCAAACTACTTTTTTCTCCAGCCCATGACATGCAGCTATTTCTCTGATGACACATTTTCCTCTTAACATTCAGGAAATAACAGTTACTTGAATGGTGCACCACTCATAGTCACAGGCAAGACCAGGGAATCAGACTGTACTTGTCCCTGTAGAACAGCAGGATGAGTGGTGCTGCCTGGTACTAAGGGATCACAGAAGGATGTACCCTCCTAGACACACAATCCTACAGAACGGGAGGTAGTTTGGGTGCTATTTTGGTGGCCATCTCCGAAACCCCATGTTGCCTTTATAGGAAGTCAGAGACAAAACCTAAATGGTGTCACAGGCAATAGTGGCTTACCAACTGAACAAGTCTATCACTGCCCTGGCATTCCGAACCTCATTGTCAGCTGCTCTGATATTCTTCTATTTACACACAGGGTACCACAGGGGTCAGTGCAGAGCCCTGAACGCTTCAATATCTATGTTAGTGACATGGCAGATGGACTGGGAGGGAGGGTATGCCTGTTTGCAGATGTCACAAAGATCTGCAACAGGGTGGACTCACGGGGGGGGGGTGGAAAGGTTGAGAGAGGACCTAGAAAAGTTAGAAGAGTGGTCAAGAAGGTGGCAACTTTGATTCAACACTAAGAACTGCAAGGTTATGCACTTGGGACACCAAAGAAGAAGAAGAAGAATCTGCATCCTGGGTTGTGCCTGAAAATATTCACTTTTGTGTCTAATGCACTTACCCAGTTATCAAAAACTAAATAAATATAGTGCTTTTCATACACAATGTATCTCAAATCACTTTACAAGCAATGCTAGACTGATAGTATAGTGACTGAATGTGCAGTGGCAACCATATCGCACATTAACACCAACACACAGCCTGGACAATTGCATAAACCGGTTTTATGGGAAGGAGAATATTGGCCAGGACACAGGGGAATGTCCCCTACTCTTTTTTGTGAAGAGTGCATTGGGATCTTTTATTTCCACCTAAACACCTACCAGAACAGCACCAGGATGGGTATAAGGAGCCTTAGTTTAACATCTCATCTGAAGGACAGCACACCTCAACAGTACAGCACCCCCCCAATACTGCACTCAGGTGTCAGCGTTTAGGTATGAGTCCAATCCCGGTTCGGGATGAGAACCCACGACCTTCTGGCCCAGAGGCAGATGTGCTACCAACTAAGCCACACTGACACCTGGAACCTGAGGGCAGTGTACACACTTGGGGGAGAGGTACTAGAGGTCTCAAGGCAACAGAGAGAGAGAGAGAGACCTGGGAATTGTCATTACCGATTACATTAAGGTGGGAAAGCAGTGTGGGAAGGCAATGGAAAAGGCTAACTAAATGTTTGGATGCATAGGGAGGGGTATCACCAGCAGAAGGAGGGACGTAATACTTCTCTTGTATACTTTGTTGGTGAGACCGCACCTTGAGTACTGTTTGCAGTTCTGGAGGCCCCATTTTCGAAAGGACAGGGACAGGATGGAGACAGTGCAGAGGAGGGCAACCAAAATGGTGCAGGGTCTACATCAGAAAACCTATGCAGAGAGGCTTAAGGAATTAAAATTGTACTCACTTGAGGACAAGAGGAGGTGATGATAGAGACATTCAAGTATCTCAAGGGAATAAACAAGGTGCAGGAGGAGAGTATTTCCCAGAGAAAAAGATGTTCTAAGGCTAGGGATCACAATACGAAATTGGGGGGTAGATTCAGGGGTAACATGAGGGAGTTCTTCTTCACAGAAAGGGTGATGTACAACTGGAACAGCCTCCCAGCAGAAGTGGTGGGGGAAAATACAGTCACAGGTTTTAAGTGTGCATGGGATAAACACAGGAGTATCTTGGATAACGGGGGGGGGTGGAAGACGGTCCCTCAGCAGTGTCTTAGGTAGCACTATAAGGGGGGATGTTATGGGCAGACTGGGTGGGCCTGGAAGTCCTCATCTGCTGTCAGAATCTATGACTTATTTTCTATGAAAAGGCCTCTTGCTCTATACCATGTCGCTTGTCAGCACAGGAATTCTCTGCTACACCTCTGCTACCACTACAGGACATAGGACAGTTAGGTCAGATGCCTTTAGGAGACCCTATGTGACAGTGAGTCCCAACAGGCCCCCACTGTTCCTGAACCCAGACCCCTGCTAGGGCCTGAGCCTCCACTGACCTGCAATGTAGAGGACCAGTGCCACCCCAACCCAGGAACCCTAACATCATTCCTGGGCCAGCAGCCCCCTAGACTGGTCACAGCTGGAGAGAATTGCACCTGCTGGCACTAAATAGGAACTGCACTCTTCAGACGGGAACCCAAAAAGTACATTTTGTGGTCCAGAGCATCTATTTATGTGCCTCTACTGGGCAGGAAGCATCGCACAGAATTTCCTCCAACCAGTAGGCAATTTAATTGCAAATGCAGGCACCTAGACTTACCGACCTAAGCAGAACAGATCACATTAACAGGATATGCAGGAAGCATCTCGTTTGTAGGATACACATTTCAGAACCTTATTTTTTGTAAAATAGTGGTATAGGTTGGTACAACAGATACATTACAAGTAATGTTGATACAGTACAGTTTGTGCTGGCTCAGAGAGGTAAAACAAGGAAATGACATACCCAGCCTCCAGACCCAAATTTATAACATTCTTTAAAAGTGAGCAATGAGATTTTGGGATTAGTAGTCAGTCTGAGCAGAAGATACGATACAGAAGAAAATACAATATAGAAATGTCCCCACGGCTAATAAGTTGGGTGTTGATACCACTTGTTCCCTGCCAGCTTTGCCCCTGAAATCAATCAACTGACAGAGCTGTCTCCAAAGGGCTCCACATTAACTCAGAAATATGTGCTTTGTCAATGACTGCATACTGCGCTCTTTCAAGCTTCATACACTCTGAAAGGGATGCAGCCCACTGAGCTATACCTTTCAGAAATCCAGTTCTGGAATAATGTTCATTTTCCTACCAGCTGGCCTATTGTCCAAAGGGGATGTCGGTAATGTTGCCAGTCCACACCCCTGGGGCAGAGGCCCAGTAAAGCATGTTCAGTTGTCAGCTTATATGGGAAGTGTAATATTCTGGATATAAGGGAGGTCATAATTCCGCTATACAAGACACTAGTGAGGCCCCACCTGGAGTACAGTGTACAGTTCTGGAGACCATACCTACGTAAGGACATAGACAGGGTAGAGAAGGTTCAGAGGAGGGCAACAAAGATGGTGCATGGATTGCATCACAAGTCCTATAAAGACAGGTTGAAGGAACTGAACGTGTACTCCCTGGAGGAGAGGAGGGAGAGAGGGGATATGATAGAGACATACAAGTATCTTACAGGGAGAAACAGAGTGCAGGAAAACACTATTTTTAAGTGAAAAGATGTTCCAGGACTAGAGGGCATGGGATGAAGTTGGAGGGAGGACGATTCAGAGGAAACATGAAAGAATTTCTTCACAGAACAGGTGGTGGACAAGTGGAACACCCTGCCAGAGGAAGTGGGGGCTGAAAAATCATGGGATTTAAGAATGCATGGGATAGACATAAAGGAATTCTGGAGGTCAGGGGTAAGGGGCAACAGACTTCTAGGAAAACAAACTGAACTTACAAGCTCAAGTGGGCAGACTGGGTGGGCCATAGGCCCTTATCTGCCGACACTGTCTATGTATCTATGTATCTATGTTTCTATGTACCTCCCCCCAATAGGTCTGAGTGTGCGGGCAGGATCATGTCATGTAGATGAATGTACCCTGGTTTACATGGCATCTTGGTAGAGCTGTGAAGAATGAGAAAATTCTGAATTTATGGAATTTTGATGAAATTCTGCAAAATACTGTAAAATTTCATGGAATTTCACAGAATTTTGCAGATGTTTTGAAATGTATTAATTTGGCCATACCTTGACTGTCACTTGAGCTAGAAACCTGTAATTTGGCATGATTACTTGATGATAGGCGCTTTTTCAGTGTACCAAATACCAAGGGCAGGATTCATAAAAGGTATCCTGACTTGTGCAGTGGCGCGATTCTGGAAGGGGGTCAATGCGCCGGCGTATCCCCAATGCTCCAATGCATCACAGATGCACCGCATACCATACATAATGATATGCGGTGCATCTGGAGGGGCTGTGAAGGGGCGTGTCCATGCATAAGGTGTGCAGCCCCATTCACAGCCCAACTCGGAGGTGCATCCCCAGGGCAAGTCTGGAGATGTGCCTCCCAAAGATAAGTCTACATCAAGTAGACTTAAGTCACTTGCTCCCCACAGGCAAGTGGCTTCATAGGAGTTCTAATGGTATGCCAAATATCATGACACTAGGACACATCATCTCAAAACAATAGGTGTTCAAAGTCTATCATTTTATTTTTTGTGTGAAATTTCATGAAATTTTTATCTGCATGTTACTCAGCCACCTTAGGAGCTAGAAATATGAAACTGAGTACATACGTAAATGAGGTAGTAGTGCATACAGCTGCAACATGTTATAACATTTCAATGAATGCTTTCAAAATTATACTAAACTAAAATCTAAATAGTGGAAAAATGTTTGGCTACCTATGGCACAGCCTTCTTTGAAGCTTGAGACTTAGAACTTGGTGCTCATACCCATGCTGCATGTTTCTCTAAATCCTGAAACAGTGGAGAAATTTGGATGAGAAATTTTAAAATGAGATGGAAAAAACTGAAAATGAAATGTTGATTAAATCTTTGGCTACCCTTACCTCAGCTCCTTTTCAGTCTAGTACCTGTATACCTGCCAAATGTTGTATAATATGGATATGAATGTGAAAAAGTAGACCAAAATAACTGAAATTTAAGATCTGGCAAAATTAACATAGAATTGTCGCACAAATTCCATGAAATTCCACAGAATCGGAATGGAAATTCTGCGGGTATTCTTCTTGTTAACTGAGCAGGTTGTAAAGCTTTTTGTAATGTCATTCCAGTCACCATCCATGCAGCCTGGGTTCTCCAGGTCCCTCTTCCACCTGGCATGAATCCTTCAAACTGGGTCCTGTAGCCCACCCAGTAGCAGGGTATAGAATAGGTGGATAATTTCAGGGACCTTCTGGTATCTTTTAAAATTTCCTCTCCTGGGGATCTTGTAGGATCCTGTCAGTGGGCAGCTTACATGTTCCAATCAGTTCCTCACCTGTAGGTAAACAAACAAACAAACAAAAAAACAGCTGGGTTAGATTATATCTGGTTGATAATTGCTGGCGTGAGGATAGCATGTCTCCTTCGAAGAGGTCAGCCAGAAAGGATAAGCCCTTCTTTTTCCACTTTTGAAGCACTGACTCCACTTGGGGAGGGGAGACATAGGCTTTCTATATTGCTAAAGCTATATCCACCTCCAGGGAGATTGCTTTGGGGTGGGCTATGAGGCTGTGTGCTATCAGCTGAGCTCAGGCTGTAGCCTTCAGAAAGGGGTTAAGAACGTTCTTAATTATTCCACTTTCCAGGGTCAGAGCCAGAAGTGCCAGATGCATAGTCCCCCCCCAAGGAGGCTTCCTCAATCTCAACCCAGGCAGGTTTTTCTGGTCCACTGATTTGGGCATCACTCACAAAGGCCAACTGTGCTGCAATATGGTAGAAAGGAAGTTGGGGAGACCCAGGCCTGCTCTAGACACATGGTGCCACGATACAATTTGATTAATTTTGGTAAGTTTGTTTTGTCAGAGGAAGGAAATAAGGCAACCTCTAATTGAGGAGAAAACGTTAAGGGGAGATGGACAGGCAGGACATATACAGAAATTGGGGTAAGGTGCACTTTTACACTATAAGAGCAGCTAAACTATGGAGTACACTACCACAATATGTGGTAGAAGCAAAGAATTTCAACAGCCTTAAAGAGAAGCTAGACAAACACCTTAACTGGGGAACAGGACAAATCTAATATACCCACATGGCTGCAGGAGACATCCATGATGGGCCTCGGCCTACTTCATGGTTTACCAACCTAGTAACCTAGTAATCTTAACTGTGTTCACCCTTCCAATCAGAGGTAAAGGCAGGGATCTCCAGTGGTCACAATCCTGCTTTACTTTATGTAGAATGAGATGAAAGTTAATAGAGTCCTGCATGGAGAGCTTCTTAGGGAGTAAGAATCCTAGATTTTTAAGATGGGAAGCAGGGGGAGTGTGGAGTCACCCACTCACAGGGGAGAGGTATGCCCATGGCCTAACAGGACCCATTTACATTTTCCCAGTTAATCTTGTTGCCTGAAAGGAGGCCATTGATTCTGAAGTTGTCCATCTGAATCTGGACTGCCCCTCAGGGTTCCATTACATATAGAAGGACAGCATCCACAAAGAGGGAGACCTTGTGATACACCCCCTTAAATAGCAAACCCTGGATGCGGGGATCCTGTTGGACTGCTATAGCAAGAGGTTTTATTGTAAGGACATACAAGAGAGCAGAAAGGGTGTAGCTCTGCTGAGTTCTTAAGGACAAAAGGAAAGGTTGGGCTAAGGCTCTGTTAGTATCTGAGCAGCAGAGGAGTGCTACAGTGTGGATATCCAGGAGCATATCTTGGGCCCCAGTCTGAATTGCTCTAATGGCGTGAACATGAAGGGCCACTTGATCTGGTCAAAAGACTTCTCCACATCCAGGACTAAGAGACTGGGTTGAGAGCAGCCCCCTCCCCAGACAAGTTCATAGGTTTCATAGGTGTTACAGAGCTTTATTTAGACCAAGGTCTATTATACCTCGCCAATATCAGTAGTAACCCAATATGTTGTTTGTAATGAGGTGTACGTCCAGTTTTGATTTAAAGCTGTACATACTACCACTGGCCACAGCCTCCAATGGGAGTTCATTCCAAATTTTTGTTACTCTTACAGAGAACCACTGCTTCCCTTTGATGGACCTAAATCTCTCTCTAATTCAAGTTGCAGGGGGTGTGATCTAGTATTATAGTGTAAATTTCTGTATTCCAGCCCTAAAAGTTCCCACAACTGTAAGTCTGTAAGGGCTCTGTAAATCAGACACATATCTCCCCTCAGCCGTCTGAATTCCAAGGAATACAGTCCCAGGATGTTGAGTCTCGTTTCATAGTCAAGTCCCTTTACCTCATTAATCTTGTGAGTTGCCCTTCTCTGAACTCTCTCCAGGGCCTTTATTTCCCTTCTGCCAACTGAAGACCAAAACTGGGCACAGTAGTCAACATGCCTCACAGGTCTCACCAAGGATGTGCAGAGAGGCAGCAGTACCTCCTTGTTCTTGCATTTAATGTGCTTATTTATACAGTGTAAAATACTACTAAATGTTTTAATGACTTGATTACACTGTGACTGAATGCTAAAGTCATTACTTATCCTAATTCCCAGGTCTCTTTCGTCCTCTACCTTATTTAGTATCCGCCCACGTAGAGAGCAATTCCTCTGACTATTTTGTTTACCAAAATGCATTACACTCCATTTGACAGCATTGAATGTCAATTTCTTGTCACATTCCCATTTTTCCAGGACCGTAAGGCTGCTTGGAGGGTGTCAGCTTCCTCTCGACTATCCACAGTGTGCCCTATTCTAGTATCATCAGCAAACTTGGATACCAAAACTCCTGTGGTGGTTGTCATTGAAGTGATGTAGACATTAAACAGACAGGGCCCCAATATGGAACCCTGCGGTACCCCACTGGTCACATCCGCCCAACCTGAGCATGTCCCTTTTATGCTGACCTTTTGTTTCCTGTCAGAGAGCCAAGCTTCTATTCATCGGGTTATTCTGCCCTAAATACCAAGCTCAATTAAGGTATTGATGAGCGCTCTATGAAGTACTTTATCAAATGCCTTGGAGAAGTCCAGAAAATGACATCCACTGAGAGTTTATCATCCAAGGCTTTACTAACCCTACCATAAAATTCAAGCAGGTTGATCTGACAAGACCTGCCTTGTGTGAATCCATGCTGAGTGCAGTCAATATTATTTGTGGAAATAAGATGGTTATTTATATGATCCTTAATAATGCCTTCCAGGATCTTGCCCAGTACTGCTGTTAAACTGATGGGCCTATAATTCTACACCTCATGCATAGTACCTTTTTTGTTAATGGATACCACTACTGCCTGTCTCCATGTTTCCAACATTAGCCCTGCATCTAATGATTTTTTATAGATGGCTGTGATTGGGCCTACCAAGAACTCTACCAGTTCCTTGATAATTCTGGGGTGTAATCCATCAGGTCCCTGGGACTTGTTTTGTTCCAGACTCTGAAGTATTTTGAGAACATCCACACTGCTTGTATTGAGGCCTGTATTTAGTGTCTGGTCTAGATGTTTCATTCCCGAATATGTTTTGCTGTTGAAGACAGATGTGAAAAAACGATTATATTGTTCAGCCATTACGAACTGATCTGTCACCATATTGCCGTCGGGGCTTTTAAGGGGTCCTATAGATTTGCTTTCACCCTTCCTGTTATTAATATAAGCATAAAAAGACTTACAATTATCTTGGACCTTACATGCTAACCTAAGCTCATGTTTCTGTTTAGCCTCTTTTATACTCTTTTTGGTTTGCTTGCGAAGCCTTTTTGTATGTGTCCCAGAATTTACTGCTACCATTTTTTTTTAGCCTTTATAAATGCCTTATTTTTCTTTTTATTAATTTCCTCACAATTGGTGTCATCCACTGTGACAGAATTTTATTTTCCCTTCATACTTACGTACAGATGGGGTAAAAGTTTGTACTAGGGAGACCACCTTATCTGCCATGAGGTCCACATATTTTGTAATGGTTGGTTCTTAAATTCCTCAGCCCAATCCCATGCAGCCATTTAACATCTCATCCTACCAAAGTCAGCCTTATTATAATTGTAAACTGTTGTGTTCCTTATTATATTTCCTGTCCTACCATTATAGTTGACGCTAACTATAGAGTGACTGCTAGACCCTAAAGGGGGTAGGACCCTACAATCATGAATATTCTCAACCAAGTTACTTAGAACCAGGTCAAGGATATGATTGCCCCTAGTGTTTGTTGTAACAAACTGGTTTATACCTGCTAGAAGAAAAGCTTAGAGGTAGCTTAGTTCAATAGCTGTTTCGACTTGTAGTGTATCCGAGTTTATCCCGGGAAGGTTTAAATCACCAAAAATTATATTATTGTCAGTAGCAGTTATTTTGCTGATGAAATCTAGCAATTGTGAGTCATCTTCTTGTGAAATGGATGGTGGTCTATATATCTGGCCTAGATTTATTTTGGCAGTGTGGGGGGTGAGGGGGAGATCTTAACCCATAGAGTCTCGGTGCTGTCCCATTGGTTAGTGTCCACAGATTCTGAAATTATACTCTCGACAACATAAAGAGCCACTCCACCACCTTTCCTCAGTGTCCTGTCTTTATGATAAAAAGTATAACCTGGTATATCTTTATCCCAAGGATCATCCTGTCCCCACCAAATCTCAGTAATGGCACAAATATGTACATTAGAATTACTCATGGTATAGAGAAGTTCATCAGTTTTATTGTCTAGACTCCTGGATTTATTACAAGAAAGTTCCAGGTGTCTGGGGCAGGGTTCCTGGTGTTATTTGGTTTTGATCTGGAATCTCCCTCATCCCCCCTTCCTACAGTTTAAACCACTTTCAATGGCTTGATGTAGTCTATGTGTGAAGATACTTTTCCCCTGCCTATTAAAGTGAAGACCATCCTGCACATATAATCTCTGGTTTCTAAATGTATCCCCATACTCCAAGTATATATAGCCTTCCCTAAGACACCATCTTTTAACCAACCATTAAGGGCTTGTATCGCCATTGTTTTTGCATACGTAGCCCTAGGTACTGGGAGTATACCTGATATGATGAGATCACATCCATTCGTTGTTAGATCCCTCCCAACCTGTTCAAAATCTCTTTGGATGTCTATAAGCTTTTTTATGCCTATGTCATTAACTCCTGCATGTACTAGGACTAGTGGTTTTGTGGTGCCACATAATATTCAAGGACCTCCTAATATTATTTTTGGCTAGGTGGCCCTTGATGAATCTCCCTTGGTCTTCGTGTATTAGGTCCAGCAGGAACCCTTCTAGCCTGCCCATCAGTAGGTAAGCTTGTATCTTATCAAATGCATTAAGCAGTGATATAGGGTGATAAGAGCCACATTAGGTGGGGTCCTTGCCAGGCTTCAGGAGGACTATTATAGTGGCCACACATTGTGAGGAAGCCAATTCTCCATGCTCAAGTGCCTCTAACATCATGTCCTCCATGGGCAAGATGTTTCAAAATATCTTATAAAACTCATCCAGCAGGCATTGTGGTCCAGGAGTTTTATCTATTGTTAGGGACTGGCCCACTCTGTGTAACTTCCCTGTCAGGGATGTGTTCTAGGAGATGTCTATCTTTGGAAGTAAGGTTAGACACAGATAACCCATCCAACAAGGTTCCTGGTGGAGGGGTGTACTTGACCCAGTTTCAGTAGAATACAATGATATATGGAAGGCCTTATGTGACTCTCCTATATCTGTCTGCTTGACCTCCATGGTCCCTGCAGAGGTAGAGATACATGGGGCTCAATTTTCAAAGCCCTGAGAATGCTGCATGTGCCTGGTGCACTGATCATTTGGTGCATGGGCTTGCAGCATTCTCCTGGACGCTGATCAGGATTTTCAATCCAGAGCACCAAATGCCACAAGTTAGAACAGCTTTTCCTTGGTCTAACTCATGCCATTTGGGGACCCTTTTTACGGGGCTTGCACCAAATCTTTGGCCCAGGCAGCTGTAAATTGAGGAAACTGTTGCAACTGTGCCCAATGTATTAAAATTGGGTGCAGCTGCATCAAAGGAGTTTGGTACAGCTGTGCCAAAAAATGGGTTTGATGCAGGGCTTGGTGCAAGCCCTGTGTCACCCTTTGAATGTTGAGCCCATGGGATGGCCATGTCAGCCTCTTTCTTTTAAAGCTGCCATGCCAGCCAGCAACCACTTTTGTGCCTCTCAAAGTATGCACCTGCATGGCAAAGGAAGATATTTCTTTCCAGTCTTGTAGATACTAGTTGGTGAAGTTTCCCTTTTAAGAGCTTGAGTTACCACAGTAGAGGAGCAGTGGGGTGGCCATGTGATCTTTTTCCAAAGACAAGATACCCCCTCTATGAGTTTTTCTTGCCTGGCCTCCTCCTTCCTTTTAGAGGCTGCCACTGAGATTGCTACCCATTTGACGAAGGCTTTCAAAGCCCCCCACCTGGTGGAGGTGCATGTATTTCACTTTCCAATATGGTGGAGAAAATCCACCACGGCAACTCCCATACTATCCTTAAAAGTAGGATTGGTCAGTAATCTAGGGTCTAGATGCCACTGGATAGTGGTCAGAGTACATAATGGGGCCATAATCTGCTGTGCTCAGGTGTTGTAGTAAGTTAGAGGACAAGAGGAGAAAGTTAACTCTGATATAGAGGTGGTGTGCTTGCAAGAAAAAGTAAAATTTCCTGTCTGTGCGGTGAAGGAAGCACCTTGCATCATGTGGGGACTGTTCTTCTGCCAGACACCTTAGTGTCTGTGAGATTTTTGGGGGTTGTCGATTTGGTTGGGCAGATCTATCTAGGATGGGTCCCAGGATTAGAGTCCCCTCCCATGAACAAGGTTGCAGGGTAGTTGGCTAGGGACAGGGCTAGGCCACACACCCCACATTTCACAACCTTGACTACGTTAAACATTCTCCCTGTACGCACACTTATACATGGCACATTACATTTACTTGCTGGATTATAACAACCCCAATATGCACACACAGAAAACATCAACATTTCTTTTCTAGGCACATTAGGAATCATTTTACCCTAATGCCCCTGGGCTGTCTATTACCCCAGTTACTTAACAACTTTGTTTTAGGTGCACTTTATTGAAGTTCCCCTTTAGATTATACTGGCCAAAACTATAGCCTTGAATTACTGGCAAATATTACCTTTGTTCTTGCTTGCTGTGCTGACAGCCCAGTTACATTATAGTGAGCTAGAAATTCATCTCATCTCATACACCAGTTTAGAAAAGTTTGGAGTCTTTAATTAGGAGGAGTGGCCCCTTATTCCACTTTTGTAGGATGGAGTGTGTCACCATGATGAAACAATTGGTACTGAGAAGTCTCTCTGCTTTTACTTCCTGACCTAGCTATGGAGCTCTGTGACATTTTGTGGAAATCAACAGCTCTGCTCTTCAGCTAATTGGACATAATGGTATAATTTAATAAAGTACTTTCAGCTTTCTGAGGTAATTGGTTGGACATTTTTAAAGTAGATACTAAAATATTTAACAAAGTTTTAAAATACTGAAAGTAGATATTATGGCCTAGACATCAAGCTGCAAATAATGCCATATTTGTACCTTATGGTGTAAATGATTCTATAGAACTAGCAAGGCACTAATGGGTTATTTGCATCTTATGAGGATCACATTACTGGCCAGGAACAGTGTTTGTGACCCCCCTCTCCAAGTGTCTGTCAGGGCTGCCTCACTAGTGATCTAGTGCCTCCTCACTCCCCAAACAGTCCTGCCAGTCTATAATTAATGTTCCCTGGCATCTAGTGATTGCCTCAAAACCCCTCACCAATATGGCTTTCCTATTTCCCTAGTGGCTAGAGATCCACCTGCTCCCCGAAACACGCCAATAATATGGCTTTATGATTTCCCTGGTGTCTAATGGCTCCCCATACCCCTCCCAAATCCATGACCATGCTTACTATAGCACTTCTAGAGGGTCTACCATTGTCCCACCTCACTCATAGGTTCATATCCCCTGCTGATAATATCCTGATTATTCCCTGGTATCTAGTGGTCTCCCCCACTAGCAGTAATATCCTGATTATTTCCTGATGTCTAGTGGTCCACCTCCTGCTCATAGGTTTGACTCCCCCGGTGGGGTTAATATCCTAATTATTCCCTGGTGTCCAGTGGCAATTATGTTGTTGGAGTGGATTACTATGAAAATGCACGTTTATACATGCAAGAGTGTTAACTGTTTTTAATCAACTACTAGGGTTATTTAAAAGCAGGATTTGTAATCATTCCTACATGATCCTCTTGAGATAGCATTTGGTGTGAAACTGTTGAGGTTTGTGTCTTGCCATCCTTGTGTCATGTTTATTCATGTATTTATCAATAAATTCATTGTTCCATGGCACATAGCAGCCGTGTTTTTTTTTACTGCACTCTGACTGTGTGTGGTGCTAAGTATTTTCTGTCTGGCTGTTCATTTTTTACTGAAGAACACACAGCATTCCCTGATTAAGCACCTCTTTTTTGCTGCCCTTGGATGTTACATGAAGGGTGCTTTAGGGAGGCCGGGCTATATAGTGCATTTTTTTGAGCTGCTGAAATGACATCCAGGAGGATAGAGATGGATGGTTTGAATATAGAATCCGATATGGACAGTATGGTTAGCTTTTTTTATACAGTATACTCAGATTGGCTGGATGAGAATCCCGTTAGTACCGAACCTTGATTCAAATGCTCCAGAGACTGATGACCCCACTGCTGTGGGGAGAGGGGGTCCAATTGCAATTAAGCAAGCATTTATTGCCATGGAATTGATTGCTTTAGGGGAACACCAATTATATTAGCCAAAGAGTCCCATTGGAGGCTTATTTAGAAGTAAAAAGGGGACCAAGGGGTTTGCAGTTATCAAAGTTTCCTATATCAAGAGAATGGACAAAGCTTATGGAAAAATGTTAAGCAGCACTCCTGGAGGAGTCAGGTGTTTTGATCCATTTAAAGAGCTAGTGTACTGCCTGGAACTAATAGTAAGTTTGAGATGCAGCCAGCTATCACCTATTGTCAGTGTCAGTGGCTCAGTAGGTAGCACACTCGCCTCTGAGGCTGGGAGATCAGAGGGCTGTGGGTTCAGTTCCCACATCTGGCACTTGGGTTAATATCCCAGTACTGACACTGTAGTGCAGTATAAGAGGGGTGCTGCACTTCTGAGGTGCCGTCTTTTGGATGAGACGTTAAACCGAGGTCCCATCTGCCTGGATTGGTGGTAGTTCAGGTGGATGTTAAAGATCCCATGGCACTTATCGAAAAGAGTAGGGGAATTTCCCCAGTGTCCAGGCCAAATTTCCCTCATTCACTAAAAATACCACCAACAGCTTAATCTGGTTCAAGGTCAGTTGGAATTCATCTGTATCCCCCTCCCCCAGGTCATGCCTGAAAATGGGCAGGATTTGCCTAGTGCACTTAACCGGTCAACAAAAAATAAATAAATAAATACATATCTGCATATTTGAAGTATTGTTTCTTTTCTATTTGTTAATTCTGTTTGTAGAGAAACTAACTAACAAGGCTACCACATTTCTCTAATTCTGTTTGCTAATTAGATTTCCATGGCAGTACTGAGCTGATGTGTGGTGTAGCACTCTTGTTTAGAAAAAAGTCAATTCTGTTATTCCTACTACATCATTAGAAATGTGACCAAACACATTGAGGAACCACAATCCTTGCAGCCTGAGCAGTGACTTTCACAAGTTACAGTACTGGCAAAATGTAGGGAATTGTGACATCACTCGTAACCAAGAAGAGTTAATCCCTGTTGCTTCATATGAAAGAGAATAAGCTGGCAGTGTGAAATGGTTCTCCTTGGTTACTAGAGATGTCAGTCAGTGTTGACTCAGTGCTGATGATTTAGTGGGAGGAACAGAAGTGACTTTTGTTTAGCTTCCAGAGTGCTGCTCCACACATCACCCAAGTACTGCCAGGTGGAAAAATCTTCTAATTAGCAAATAGAAAAGAAAAAAAATATTTCACATATAAGAAGTGATATCTGATTACATTTGAAAGTTACTATTAATTGCAGTCAGTACAGTAGCTCTTTAATTCTGGAAGGTGCAGAGGAACTGGAAGCAGAGATCCAAGCTGAAATAAAAGAGGGAGTAAAAACTGTGAGAAATTTCAAAAACTGCTCTGAGTATGATGAATATTATAAAGAACTACAGAGGACTGCTAAAGAGCAGGATTAGAGAATTAGTGAACAAAAGAAAAGTTTGAATGTAATGCCAATGATTTAAAAAAAAAGTCACATTTTAGTGTGGGGCAGAAAAGCAGCCAAAATCTACACTTAAGAAATAATCATTATACTGATATATCAGCCACAAGTGTGTCTGATGTTAATACTGTCAAATAGAACATTATGTGATGAAGAAAAAAAAGTTTTAAATGAGGGGCTAACATTCATACCAACTGCTCAAATGGATACCAGACAGGCAATAATAGATTTAAGCCTGTTTGCCAGAAAGATAACTTTAAAAACAATCTTGTTAAAAGATGTTTCCTTAGAAACAAAAGATGGGAGACCAACAGAACTGGGGACATCATCACAGAAGATTTTTAAGCCAAAGTCCACTTACTGCCCTCCACATGGACCTGCTTTTTCTGCCTTTCTGCATCCATGTGAAATTTGACCTGATGAATTTGAATCTATAAATCAGCTTTGAAAGGGAAGTATCAAACAACTTAACAAAAACAAAGAGGCATTAAAAAACCTGACATGTGATAACACCATTGTTGTAAAACCTGCAGATAAGGGGGGAGTGATTGTGATGGACAGTGAGGACTATGAGAATGAAATTCTGGGTCAATTAAGTGACAATAGTTTCTACAGAAAACTCAGTGGTAATTTAACAAAGATTTTTAAAGGCAAAATAGATGACTATGTATCTTGAGGGAATAGTGCTGGCTGGATTAGCCTGGAGGAAAAAGAATTTCTGACAACTAGGCATCCAGTGGTTTTAACGATATATACCCTGCTGAAGACACATACAAATCTGGATAAGCCACCTGGATGTTCAATAATATCTGGGATAGGCTGGATCACTGAACCTTTGTCCAAATACTGTATGTAGATACTGTACTTATTTGAGACCCATTGTTCAGACTGTACCATTGTATATTTGAGAAACACCTGATATTCTTAATATGGTGCATAGACATAGAACCAGATTGCCTCTTTGCCACATTCAATGTACAGTCACTCTATACTGTACATCTATACCTCATAGTGAGGGGTTGCAGGCATTGCACTGTTTTTTGGCTCAGAGACCAGAGGGTGAAAAATCCACCCATGGAGCTCCTCCTGAATCTTGCAGGGATGGTGTTAAAATGTAACATGTTTTCCTTTAAGAATAAATATTATCTGCAAATTCAGGGGACAGTGATGAGGGCTACATTTGCCCCCAGCTTTGCCAATTTATATCTGGCAAGATGGGAGGACTGCTTCATTAGGAATGCCTCCAAAAATCCTTACATTTGTTATTTAGATTTGTGGAGACATTTTATTGACAGTATATTAATTATATGGAAAGGAACAGTTGAACGACTTGAGCAGTTTGTGGTATATTTAGAGCAAACAAACCTGGCTTTAAAATTCAAGTTAACCTTTGGAATGGACAGTATTAATTTTTTTGATGTTACCTTATACAAAGATGGTAAGGGGAATATTCTTTCGGACTTCTTTGTTAAAAACACAGATAAAAATACATTGTTACTGGCCAATAGTTGTCACCTGGTCCACATTAAGAATGCAATACCTAAAGGCCAGTTAATGAGGGTTAAGTGGAATTGTGTTGACCTCACAGTTTATCAGAAAAGGGAGGAACAACTAGTGGGGAAATTTCTAGCCAAGGGCTACAAACAGAGTAACACTGATGTAGCGATAGAACAGGTTGCCACTATGGAAAGGAAATATTTGCTCTCCTATGTGCATCGTGGATATTAGATAAAAGATAAAAATACTGATTTCCCAAGACTTATTATCACTTATGCACACGGAGTGGGTAATCTGAGGGAAGTAGTTAACAAACAGTGGCCAATTGTGATGCGAGATGCAAGATTACAGCATATTTTACCCGATAGTCCAGATGTGGTGTTTAGAAGAGCCAGGAACATTAGAAACAGGGTGGTCAAAACCACATATCAACCACAATTGGATAGTAACATTTTTCTGGAAAATTCCCAATATGAATAAGAGATGTGGCCAATGCATGTGCTGTACATATATGATTCAGGGCACTTGAATACCACACCCCGGGGGCAAATTACATTTACTGCAACTCTTTCATTAATTGTAACACTTAGGGTGTGGTATAAATCTATCTATCTATCTATCTATCTATCTATCTATCTATCTATCTATCTATCTATCTATCTATCTATCTTAATATGCAAGTTTGGAGCTTTTTATATTGGGCGTACTATTAGAAGTTTTAAACTCCATATGGGGGATATGTCAGAATTTGGAGAGATGCAAATTTGAAATATGCAATTGGTCAACACATTCTAGGGAAAGTTAAAACAAACATAAAGTAGAGTTTTTTTGCAATTGAAAAAGTACATAGGAACAACAGGAGAGGCAACTGGGAGAGATGTGTCAGTGTCAAGGAAACTAGATGGATTTATTGTACTTGTGCTTGTTTACCACCAGGTCTTGACGATTCTATTGAGTTAAATCATTTGATATAATTTGATCCCTTGTGTTAACCCTGGTGGTGAAAAGGGAAAATGAAATAATCAAATTGGTCCTGCATAATTTTTGTGGGGTTTGCTAGAGAGAAAAAATCTTAAAAAAAAAATAAATAAAATTCTTTTAAACCTGTCATTTTGTGCAAATACTGATAATAAAAGTGCACACATTGGATATTTGCATATATCTGGGATACATTGGATGTGCTAATGTTAATAATAAAAGTGCACACAGTGGATATGCATAAGGAGTTTAATTTTGCATTAAACTTTGGATGATAAGGTGCTCCTTGATCTCTTCCAGTTTGTGCTACCCCTCCACCCTCACCCCGATGCTTGCTCCTGTTGCTGAAATAATATGTGCAAGGTTTAAAACAAACTGTCAATGACTGTATGTAATCTCCAACAATAACTGGCCTGGAGATTAATGTAGTCTGTCTATAATTCAGTTGTATTTTGATATGGTGCTTAATGGGTGTTTTATGCCTTTTTTTAGTGCAATGTCCTGATATAATGTGTTGAGATGTACCACAGTAACAGTGTTATAAAGCATAAATGAATTGAAAGAAAAAAGAAGATAAATTACATCTTAGTATGGATGCTATACATCTTTTGAAAGCAACAACAAGATAATGATGCCTTCACAAGGAAAATGATGCTATGGTGTGACATATAAACTTCGATATATTAGTCAAGGGCTTAAATGAAATGGACAATGTTGCCTGGGCTACTAATTGTTCTTAACATTACACTTTGTGTTGTATTATATGTTATTAGATAATTTATTTAAATTTTCACATGTACTTGTGAGGTTACTTAATTAAGGTATAAATTTTGCTAGGACCTTCCAGAGTGCACACCTCTGAGGAAGCCCCACCCAGCTGGGGTGAAACATAAACTTTTGTTGCCAGGTGCTCTGGTGTAACTGTTGTAGCATTTTGGGGACTGTCTTTTATTCATTCTAAGTGTGTTTTTCAGCAGTTTTTAGCTTGCTATGTATACACTCTATATGGGATGTTTGTGCACTTTGGAAAACTACAATAAAAGTATGTAAGCACTACATTCCTCTTTTTTGACTTATAAGTACTAGTGTACATTGACATATAATAGAATGCAGATGGACATTTAGTAGGCGGGTGCAGCAATTCTAGTTCTTTTTTTGATGTTGATACTGACTTGTTTAGAGGAAGTGGATGTAGAGATCTCATGTGCCCAACCACTCCTGAGACAGCAACAGCAGGATCAACTGCCACAGAAAAAATAACATATTTTAATCCCCAGATGCAGCCCAAAGTTAGTTCATTCTCAAGAAGAAGGAGGAGACAGTCTAGAAGGGGAAGGGAAGAAAAGATTTAGGAAGAGACCAGCAGCACCAGCAAGGGCAGAAGTGGAGAGAGGACAGTTGACAGAAGAGATGAGGCAACAGGGGATAATGAAGTATCATCAATGAACATCATTAACATCTCAGATTATGTACCAAAAACAGCAGGGATTCAAGTACTACAGAAAAAACTAAACTTTGTCCTGACCAGGAGACTTAATGAGTCTGATATGATGGTAGACATCAGGAAATGTATTTGTTCGCTTAATGTAAATGTTTTTTTTTTCTCAGGTAAAACAGCTACTCCAGTGGAAGAAGAAGAACAGATGGAAGAGGAAGATTTATCCCAGAGTCATGACTGTGTGGTATATCATGTTATACCCCCTATGAATTCTGCAGTAGTAGTATTTTATTAACTGTGTAAGACTGATTTGAATAAATTATTTGCAGAAAGGGTTAAACCAACTTTTGTAAATTGCTCTAATGAGGAAACACAAACTTTAGAAAATCTCTTATTTTTATACATGTCAAACTTTAGAAAATCTCAGGTCAAATATTGCTATTAAGATAAAACCAGAGGAGAAAGGTGGTTCAGTTATTGTCATGCTTACCTCTTGTTATGAATGTGAATTGAAGCAACACCTGAATGATAACAATTTTTACAAAATATTGGATGGTGATATGACTATGAAATTTAAAGGGGAAATAGACACCATTTTACAACTTGCTGTTGAGAATGGGGTTGTTACTCAGAATGAATGGAAGCTTTTAACTATTAAGTTTACCATAAGACATCCTATACCTTACAGTCACAGCCAAAGACATGGCCAGATATTTCCTGAAATTTCTATGATATTTCTAGAAAACTCTCATGCTTTCTCCATTTATACAGTGGGGCAGCAGAAAGAAACTCTTTAGAAATTTCTCAAAATATCTGGCAATATCTGGCCATGTCTATGGCTACTATTGTACTTTTGCTGCTTTGTGTAATTTCACCTAACCTCCTTGGTCATGTCTGAAAATAGGCATGTTCTTCCCCAGTGCTCCTACTTTGTTAACAAACACTAAATAAATAAATCTTCGTAGCTCACATTTGAACAGATTCTGTATGGTGCTTATCATTTTTGAGGTATAGGCTGTAGGACTGGACACAGTACTTTAGTTGTGGCCTCGCCAAGGACTCATAATGAGACAACGCTACCTCCTTTCTCCCATGGAAAACCTCTCCCTATAAGGTACATCCCAGCATCCTTTTCACCTTCCTAAGTGCTGACTACCTAACTGAATTATGCAAAGATTCATGCTTAACCATCAACTAGCCAGGTATCTATTTGATTTAAAAAAAAAAAAACATCAAATCTCATTAACACATCTTTATTTTAAATGAAACATGTAACTGTTTTATGATAAACCAGCTGCTTGGGGGGTGGGATGGGGAGATGAGTTAAACCCCAATGCCACATTTCCCTCCTTTTGTGGTGTTAAGTTACCCTAACTGGTGCATTAACAAAGTTTTTGCAAAGAATTTCCTTTCATTTTGAGATAGAGAATTGTATCCTCATTCACGCAGGTCCCTTCAGGACCTACGTGAACAGATGCAGATGTGCAGGGCCCTTTTGTCCCTGTGCCATGGGAAGAATCTGTCTGCCTGCAGAAGTGCGGGGCCTGGCACAGTCACTCTTTACACATTCACTGTACACATTCACTCTTTATTTTGTTTTAATTTGACCCCAAATGTTCAAGATAGTCCCCAAGTATGCATTCATTCATTGATAGCTCATTTGGGTGGCTGGCCATGGTGGAGAGTGGAGGGCTGTGCTGTTAGCCCACTTGGGTTGGAGTGGGGAGGAACAGGAAGGTGGGAACTACCTGCTGTGGTGGGGGGTGGGAAGTCTGCTAGACACCAGGGAATGGACAACATTTGGGGATAGGGCATAGGGAGTGTGGCCCACTAGACACCAGGAAAATACAATTTTATTCAACATTGGGTGGGTGATCGGGGGGGGCAGGCAGGGTATTAATTTTACATTGGGCCGGTGATTGGTAGGGGGGACCACTAGACACCAGGGAATTGAATTTGACATTGGGAGTTCGGGATGGTGATCAGTGTGGGGGGCCACTAGATGCCAGTGAATAAAATTTTACAGCTGGAATTTGGGATGGCGATCAGTGGGGGAAGGATCACAAGATGACAGTGAATTGAATTTTACAATGGGAGTTCAGAACAGCAATCAGTGGGTGGTGGAAGGGATGCTAGATACCAGGGAGTTTAATTTTACATCAGGATGGCGATTGGCCAGTGGAGGACACTAGACATCAGGGAATTTGTGATTGGCAGGGGGAAGGGGTTTGCCATTTCTAACTTCACCTCACTTTTGTGTTTTTTTTAAGTGTAATTTGCACTTTAAAAAAAGTAAGGTGAAGTTAAAAAAGGCAAATTTGTAATTAAACAGAACAACTTCGTGAAATGACCCATGGAGGTGGATTTGGTGACTTCACTGGAAATTTGCAGGTGAATTCAAACTTCATTTCATCTCTAGTAGGGTGCAGTGTGGTTTTCAGGTGGTGAGTGCTGAGCAGGAGGTTAGGGTGGCTGGGTCAGATTGCCAAGAGACCGTTTTATTATTAACAGGTTAAAAAAATGAACAAAGCATCGAGGGAAGGTTTTCTTTACTACAAATATCATTTCTGGGACATTGATTGAAGGGGTAGGGGCACCAGTAGACACAAGGGAAACATAATACTAAGGGGAAGGTGATCATAGGATGAGGGTGCCACTAGACACCAGGGAAATAAAATACAATATGAGATTGCAATTGGAGGGTGGGGAGTGCCACTGCCACTAGACATAAGGGACACATTATAATACTAAGGGAATGGTGATCAGAATGTGGAGGGTGCCACTAGACACCAGAGAAACATTATAATACTAAGGGGACAGTGATCAGAGGGTGGTGAGCTCCACTAGACATCAGGGAAACATTATAATACATAAGGGGACAGCAATTGGAGGGTGGGGGAAGCCACTTGACACCAGGGAAACAACATACAATATGGGAGGCCAATCAGAGGGTGGGGGACATTACTAGCTGCTGCTGCAGAATAAGGGGTGCTAGCTGCACATTCGAGCAGACTTGATAAACTTCTAGGCCTTTATCTGCTGGCAAATTTCATATGTTCATATGTTCATACTAGACACCAGGGAAATATTATATTATATAATGGGACAGCTATCAGAGGATGGGGGGGTGCCACTAGACATCAGAGAAATATATCATACATAAGAGGACAGTGACGGAAGGGTGGGGGGCACCAATACACACCAGGGAAATGGTGGTTCACTGCTCTCAGAGCAGCCCGCAGCATGAGTTGCAGCTGCAGAACTCAAAGTCCCGCTGTTCTCATACAGAGACTGCAGGTCAACAGCTCCTCTCTCTAAGCTGGGCACCCAGGATTTTGGCATGCTCAGAAAAGGTATTTCAGGCTATTAGTTTAAGAAACAAACATCAGAATCTAGCAAAACAGGTCCCGCTTAGCTAGGTTTTGGTGTTCGTTGCTGATGTTTGTTTTTTAAAATGATGGCATTTTATGTATTTTCCATGCTTATTAGTTTGAGGAGAAAAGAAACAAGATAGTGGCTCTCGCGGCACAAATAAATGTCTCATGTTGTGAGAAGCAAATGGTGAGAAACAAAAACAGCCCTGCAAAACAGAATTTTTGATGTCATACAGAAGTAGGAGGTTGTTTAGGAAAGAGTTTTGGTTTATATTCTGTTTTAACTGAAATATTTGAATAGTTTTGTACTTGAAATTAGTTTTGTGTGTTAAAAATTACTACTTTGAGTTAGAACTGGTACTTGGGCTGTGATATTGTAACTATTGGGGCTTGTGTGAACACTTGTTTGGAAGTGATAATTAGAATTAAATTTAATGTGATGTTTGCCTGGTGTTAGGGGGAAGGGTAATAACAAGAATCATCTTCTCTTTCATTGTCCACCTGGGAACAGAAGTAGGAGGTTGTTTAGGAAAGAGGTTTGGTTTATATTCTGTTTTAACTGAAATATTTGAACAGTTTTGTACTTGAAATTAGTTCTGTGTGTTAAAAATTATTACTTTGATTTAGAACTGTTACTTGGGCTGTGATATTGTAACTATTGGGCCTTTGTTTGTATTTCTTCAATACTGAAAAGCCACTGGGGGTTGGGATTGAAGGGCTGTGCATTTCTGTTTGTGACTGAAATTTGAAGCAACAGGAACTAGTGGGCCTGTGACATCATACAGTACCTGATGTCTGCATACACACACTGTTAGCAGGACTGGACACATGGACTGTATGTGTCTGTGAGACTTGGGAACATTATTGGTGGGAATGGAATAGGGTTCGTAAACAACTGTAGTCAGTATAGAGAGAGAGAGATAGTATTCCAGGGGGAAGGGACTGAGAAAAGGGGTGTGTGCCATTATGAACAGAGAGGGACAAACAGGATGGCCACATTCCACCATGGCAGGCATCTTTGGAAGGGTTGTAGGCTGTACAGGCTGTGGGGTGGCAATAATTCTCAATTGGGCTTGGAGAGAGGGAGGCTGCCCACTCTGTAGACAGCTATCTCATATTAAGAGTGAAGTATATTTGGTTTAGGAGTAAGCTGGGGGAGTTAGGGGATGTGCCCAAGGATAAGGGGTGTGGATATGGGCGGCAAAAGGGTGGGGCTGAGGGGAGGCTGGGGCAATGCTCAGAAATTACAGGACGTTATGTTACACCAAGCAGAAGGGGGGATATTAGGGACAGAGGACCCTTAGATAGGGATGTTGATGCTAAGGGGAAAACTTATGGGGTAAACATTCTGAATATAAAGAGAGTGGAGGGGGAAGAGTCAGGAGGGGCTGTTGGGGAAGCCTAGAAGAGCAGACAGTGAGAAGGGATGGGCTGTTATGGGGAAGCCTAAAAGAGTAGACTGTGGGAAGTGAGCTCCTAAGGAGAACAGGGCAAAAGGGGGGGGAGGAAGGGGGCAGTTTAGAGGGGCAGTCGAGGGAAACTCAGGTTACTTGATGGAGGCTGGCATAGAGTGTTACAATAAATTTGAGCTACTAAGCAACCTAGAAGGGGGAGGAAGGGGTTGGTGGAAATGAAGAAACTGATTCAGAGGCCGGTGGGAGAGAGTCTGATACCCATAGGGCATCACAGACTGGCAACGGAAAGGACAGAAATAGTCCCACAGGGAGAAGGGGAAACGTAAATGTTAAGCAGATGGGGTAGATGCAACATATTGCAGACATGAGGGAGGAGAGCATGACTGCAGAGAAACTGGGAGACAAGGAGGCAGGGGAGGGGCCTCCCTTCAGGAGGCAGGTCTGTACCGAGGATGGGGCCCTAGGTAAAGGGGAACCACAGTGGGCCTCTGGAGGCAGGGGTACTATTACAAGGGAGGAGGATGGTGATGCGGGGGAAGGGGAGACCATCAGGGTCAGGATAAATGGTTCTGATTAGAGAGGGTTAAAGGGGACACCTATTCGGGGAGGTCTGAGTTAAGTGGGCAAAATAATAAGGGAGGCAGAAAGGAGGGTGACAAGGGGTCTCTAATAAGGAGGAAAACTCCATGGAATTGAGATCACGAATAAAGGGGGGGATGGGGGTTAACAGCGCATAGTGGAGGTAACCATAAGGATGATGGCGGTGTTAAGGTTCTGTTATTGGGAGACTCGATGATTAGGGGTATCCATTGGGAGGTACAGGGGGGTGAATGCCATAGCCAGGTGAGGGTAGTGAGTATCTCTGGGCTGACGGTGCACAGAGCAAAGTTCATGGTGTATGAACTGGTTAGGGATTGTGGAGGGAAACCGGATTTACTGGTGCATTTGGGAACTAACGATCTAAAGGGAAATAGTGTTTTGGAAATCCTAGCAAGGTTCTGAGAACTTGTCAGAGTCTGTCGTGATAATGGATGCAACATTTCCTTTTCAGAGATATTGCCAGTACCAAAGGCCTCAGTGGGGAAAAAAATGAAGATCACAGAGGTTAATGACTGGCTCAGGAAGTGGGGTGAAGAAAGTGGGTCAGGGTGTTAGGGAACTGGAAAGAAGTTTGGGAGGATATGGGACTGTATGCCAAGGACAGGCTCCATCTTGCCCTATTAGGGAAGGAAGTCCTTAAACAGGGGGTGGCTGACTACATTCAAGAAAAGTGAGGTTTAAACTTGTGAGGAGGGGAGAGATAAGGGAAGGGCTGACCAGAAGCCTTCTCATCCAGATGATGGGAGTAGCTGTCAAACCCAAGGGGGGGAAATGGGCTGGGGGAGGATGTTTCAGGAGGAGCAGAGAGTGGATGGAAGTATAAGGAACCTGGGTGGGGTGCGACAAAGGGTATCAGGGATAAGGGGTGGGGGTGGAGTTAGTAAATGCCAGGAGCTTGGGAAACAAGTTGCCAGAGTCCCAGGCCATGCTGTTGGGGGGGGTGGATGTGGTGGCGGTCATGGAAACGTGGGCCAACAAAAACCATGACTGGGACCTAAATGTGCAGGGGTACACTATGCTTAGGAAGGATAGAAAGGAGGGCAGAGGGGGTGGAGTGGCTATGTTCATTAGAGATGACATATAAATTGCTAGGGTAGAAGAGGCAGAGAGAAACATTGAGGTCTTATGGGTCACCTTACAAACCCCGGCAGGAGGTAAGGTCAAGCTGGGTGTAGTATATAGGCCCCCCTGGGATGGGTGATGTTCTGGAGGATGATTTGCTGGACAACATCATTGCCCAGTGTGGACCAAAAGGGGAGGGAGTGGTGTTGATGGGGACCTTAATATGCCAGGTACAAACTGGGGAACCATATCCTCTAAGGTGGCCAAGGAGCAGAGGCTGCTGGATGGCTTCCAGGATGTGTTCTTAACACAGCATGTGATGGTGCTCACAAGGGAGGGGCATGTTCTGGACGTGATTCTGGCAGATGGGGATCTGGTAAGGGACCTGGTTGTAGAGGATCCCCTGACTGGGAGTGACCACAATACTGTCTGGTTTCAAATAAGCATGGGGGGAGAGGGGAGAGATCTAGGACACTGGCAGTGGACTTCAGAGGGGCAGACTTTGTGGGCATGAGAAATATTCTCAAGAATCACTTGAAGGCAATTACAACAATGACAAATGCGGAAAAGAGATGGGAGGTCATAAAACGGGGACTTCATGAGGCAGTCAGGACCTGTGCTAAGGTGAAGTGTAAGGGAGCAAGGTCACATAAACCATGCTGGTGGTCCAGTGAGGTTCAGGTAGCGGTCAGAGAAAAGAAGACTGCCAACAAAAAATATAAAACAATGAGAGGGGACAGAGAAAAGGAAATGTACCATCTTGCATCTAGAAAAGTCATCCGGGTGGTGCGGGGGGCAAAGTCCAGTAAAGAGCAGCAGCTGGCACAGGGGATACGGGAAGGGGAAAAGAGGTTCTTCTGGTACATTGGGAAGAAGAGAAAAACTAAGGGCCATCTCGGCAGGTTGAGATCAGTAGGAGGGAGGGTGGGTGGAAGAGGCGAGGGACCAGGCAGAGGTATTAAATGAGTACTTTGCCTCTGTGTTCACTAGGGAGGGGGATGGGATATCTACAAAGCAAGGCACAATGGGGATAAAAGCAGTAGTGAGTGGGATCAGGGGAGCAGCAGAAATGGAGCAAGAGGGAGGGAGAGGTACCCCAAGGGTGTCACATCAGGATAAGGATAAAAAGGCCAGTAAGGTGGAGGGGATGGATGATGCTATTTCCATAGAAAGGGTGTGGTTAGCCCTTGAGGGCCTAAAGAAAGATAAATCTCCTGGACCGGATGGCATTCATCAGAGAGTACTATGGGAATTGGCAGACATACTGTCTGCACCCCTGGCGGAGCTCTTCAACAGGTCACTTGAGACAGAGAGGGTACCTAGGGATTGGCAAGAGGCACATGTGGTGCCAATCCATAAAGGGGGGGGTCAAGGGAAGTACCAGGTAACTATAGACCCATCAGTTTGACCTCAGTGGTGGGAAAATTAATGGAGACTATACTAAAGGAATGATTGCGGGTGTACTTGGAGGAGGTGGGAGGTCTGAATAGTTGGCAACATGGGTTTGTGCCAGGTAGATCATGTCAAACCAATCTTGTGGAGTTCTACGAATGGGTAACATCAGAACTGAACAGGGGAAAGCCTGTGGATGTATTATTCTTGGACTTCAGCAAGGCGTTCGACTCTGTCCCCCACAATGGTCTTGTGGAGAAACTGATGGGGTTGGGAGTAGGCCCTTTGATGGTCAGATGGATTGAAAACTGGCTAGCTGGACACACTCAGAGAGTAGTGGTCAGTGGGGAGCTCTCGAACCCTGCAGAGGTCAGTAGTGGGGTACCGCAGGGCTCTGTCCTGGGTCCAATCCTCTTTAATGCATACATTTTGGACATCAGGGAGGGTATAGGGTGTGAAATGAGTCTCTTTGCTGATGACTCCAAGATGGGAGCAGTAGTTGAGGAGGAAGAGGGGAGGTTGGCCCTGCAATGGGACCTGGACACTATGGAAAGGTGGGCTCACACATGGAAATTAAATTTCAATATCACTAAGTGCAAGGTGTTACTTCTTGGGTGGGGAAACCCTAAACACAGGTACACCCTGGGAAGGGAGGTGCTGGAGGCCTCAATAGGGGAAAATGACCTAAGGGTCATGGTGGATGCATGTATGAATAACTCCAAGCAGTGCAGGAGAGCTGCTAGCAAAGCAAACAGGATGTTGGGATGCATCGTAAGGGGGATCACCTCTAGGAGCACGGAAGTGATTCTGACGCTGTACAATGGATTAGTTAGACCACACCTTGAGTACTGTGTACAGTACTAGAGACCACACTTGAAGAGGGACATACAGCTCCTGGAGAGGGTACACAGAGGAGGGCAACTAAGATGATACGAGGACTAGGGGATTTGACGTATGAGGACAGACTTGAGGAGCTCTGCCTGTTTTCATTGGAGGAGAGGAGAGACAGGGGGGACATGACTGAGGTCTTCAAGTCCCTCTAGGGAATAAATAGGGTAAACACGGAGGGGATCTTTAGACTAAAGCAGGGAGGTATCACCAGAGGGCATGATTTGAAGTTGGAAGGCGGAAGGGTGAGGGGGGAAGAGGAGGAGGTTTTTCACTGAAAGGGTGGTGGATCCTTGGAACGTGCTGCCTGGTGAGCTGGTTCGGAGATCCACAATGGAGGGCTTCAAGAGAGGGTGGGACAGACACAGAAAGCGGATGTATCAGATGGTGGCCTGGCCCAGGGGGGTGGTGATGGATGATAGGGGTTTCTGGAACACAAGGGGGGGGCTCAGTACCCTACTAGGGATATGAGGTTAGATATGACTCGATAGACCGTAAGGCCTAATCTGCTGGCAATTAGTATGTTAGTATGTCAGAGCATTATCCCAAGAACCCTACTGAACATTCTCAGATCATAAGAACATAAAACTTTAAAGCCTTATAACTGTGGAACAATGTAATATTTTTTTTAACAAAACCTTTCAAAGGCACTACCTTAGGACATCACACCTGTACCCTGAAACTTTGGGGACACAATTCCATTTTGTGTAGGCTATAGGTGAGATCAAAAAAAATAATAATTCCCATGTTAAGTATAGGAAAAAAATTAGAGATCTACAGGAAAATTATATATGCAGATCTCGGAAACTGCACAAGCTACCATCACAAAACTTTCCACAAATTTACGTCTTGCCTCCTGGACAAGACATGAAAAATTTAGGCTGATTTTATCAAATCATGCCAATGCAAAAAGTGCAAAGCTGGTGTGGGGGGATAGAGCCCACAGCCTTCTGATCTCCCGGCCTCAGAGGCGAGTGTGAAACCTGTTGAGCCACTGACAATAATAGGGCTTTGTCAAGAGTGAATTTGGCTGGCTCCACAGCTCCAACACCCATGCCCTAATTATTAAATTGTTCCATAGTTATAAGACTGTGGGTTCTATCCCCACACCTGGCACTTGGGTTAAATCTCAATACTGACACTGTAGTGCAGCATGAGAGGGGGTGCTGCACTCCTGAGGTGCCGTCTTTCAGACGAGATGTTAAACCGAGGTCCCATCTGCCAGTTCTGGTGGTAGTTCAGGTGGATGTTAAAGATCCCATGGCACTTCTCGAAAAGAGTAGGGGAATTTTTATTTGATAATTACCAACATAAAGATATTACAACAAAAGTACAAAAACAAAATATACACTATCTCAAACAGATCATCACATGGTTATTCCATTCAACATAGCCATAATTCTTTAACAATAAGTTTAAACTTCAATTTATACATGTAATGTGTTTCCAAATTTTTCTATGAGCAAATTGTGACATGCTTTTCATCTTTTGAAAATAATTTTTTTATTTCTGCTTCTATCCTATTTATCAGTTCTTCTTTAGAAACAATTTCCTGTTGTAGCACACAAGCACATCTTGCTTACCATGCTTAATATTTTATTACTGTACCTATTAATTGTATAGTTTCTATTTCATATTTCCTTCAAGATTTACTATATAGTCCTAGTATTATCTCCTCACACTTTATTGAACCATACAATGGTTCTTCCCATTTATCAGCTAACTATTTCCCAAACCTTTGCACATATGAACATGTTGTATTCAAGTGTTCCTGAGTTTCTAATGTCGGCATACACCCTTCTCTCAAGCAATATCTTTCTACTACTTGTTTATATTTGTGGTTATTTTGAACTCCTAGCTTCCCATGAATGGTTAACCAATGCACATCCCACACTGAAGTAGGGATTATTTTATTATTTATATACTGTAAAACCTTCTGAGTGCCGTTTTCAGGACAATCTGGTATTTTCAATACCTCGGAAAAGTTAGTATGCTATATGCTTTGGTATAGTTTTTTTCCTGTCCACAGTCAGCACTGTTTGCAGAGTTATGCCCCATTGTTTTATCTTTTTTATAACATTATTCATGTAGCCAGGTAAATTGGTCTGGGTTTTTAATTAAGCTGCCCCCCTTGCCAATTATGTATATGTGGTTCTAGCCATCTTCTGACCTCTAGTGCCCATAATTTGCCATTATTTTTAGAGCCCCACCTATATTGTACAATATAAAAATACTACAGGAAAAAACAATTGGATTTATCATCCCACAACCCCCTCCTTTCTGTCTCTGTATACAGTGTTTCTTTCTATGGGATTAAGATGACTCCCCCAGAATCCTTGAAAAAAAAAACTACTAAGTAGTCTTGTCTCTGTATGTTGTGGAATTGGGAACACATAGCTTAAATACAGAAAAACTGGTAAAATTAAAGTTTTTATTAAAAGGGCTCTTTTTAATTTTGATACTTTACTGTTTTTCCACAATCCCACTTTTTGATTTGCTGTGTCTAAACAGATTTCCCAGTTCTTTTCTTCCATATTTTGTTTGCCAAATGTAATTCTTAATATTTTTATATCTCGTTCCTTTATTGAGATTCCTGCCATTGTCTATCTCCTTGGTTCTGATACCTCCCCTATATATGTGCCTGAGCTTTTGTTATAGTTTATCTTAGACCCTGATATTGTTGAGAATTGTTCCAGAGCTTGTATCAATATATTCTCATTTGTGTCTCCATTTATTGTTGGTATGACATCATCAGCATATGCTAATATTTTGACTGCTGGGGTTTGTATTCCTAGTGGTATCCCTATAATGCTACCCTGTTCCTGTATGAGTCTTAATAATGGATCTAGCCCAAATACATATAGTATAGGAATTAACGGACATCCTTGCCTTACCCAACTGTGGAAATTGTTCTTTTTCCCCAACCACCAGTTTATACAGGGTATAATGCTTGCTTTCTGATATATACTTTGTACCCACCATATATATGTCTGTGGGGTGTCAAAATACTTTAACACCATAAACAAATATTGGTTGGAGATTTTATCGAATGCCTTCTCCTGATCAATAGTTAAAATATACCCATTTGTTTCCCCTCTATTCCCTCATATGAATAAGTCCCTAATCCACAATAAATTATCTTGTACTGTTCTGTTTTTAATTGAACATGTCTGCTGTGAACTTATTAATTTCTCTGGTACCTCAGCTAGACTTATTTGTAAATTTTTTGTTAAAATCTTATAATCCACATTTAAAAGATTCAATGGCCTCCAAGTTTCTAGATTTGCCTTTTCTCCTTTTTTAAGCAATAGAATAAGCAGAGCTTCATTCTGACATACTGTTAACTGTCCTTCTTCCATGCTATAATTTTAAACTTCAGCTAAAGTGGATGCTAATTGTTTTCTGAATTTTTTTTTTTATAAAATTTAACATTTAATCCATCTTTACCTGGGGCTGTATTATTTTTTTGTTTCCCTTTACCCTGTTCTACTTCTATGGTCATAACAGGTTTTAGTAAGTTAGTTTTTTCCGCCTCTGTCAATTTTGGTATTGTTAGTTTTTGTAATAATTTTTTTGGCTCTTCTATCTCTGGTGTTTCTCCAAATGATCTATTCACATAATCATTTATTACCCATAAAATGCCTTGTTTTCCTGTCTTAAGTGTTCCCTCTGTGCCATATACTTATTTTATTATTCTTTTGTCTATTATTGCACTGCAGTCTTTGTAGTAGTAGTAATTTGTTTATTTGATTGGTCTTAGACCTTTACAATATCAAAAATAGACAAGTAAAATAGCAAATAAAAATGTTTCTTAGCAAACATTTACACAGTTAATAAGCATATACATCACATACATATATATCCAAAGTACAGTATAAAAACCACAACAGTTGCAAGCTCACATAGATAAATACATTAGCTGCCAGTTGTTAATGTCCCAATACAGGAGCAGTTATACAGCATAAACGTTATAATCCCTAGATCAAAAACAAGAATAACTTCCTTTAATATCAGTCTAGAACTGGGGTATTTACATATGTCTGTTTCTAATTCATGAAATAGATTCCAGGAAACCAGCCACTTTTGTATTATGTATTAATCCTTTGTAGTAAAAGAATGTTTAGTAGGAGTATTGGATCAGTAGTAGCAGTGGTGTTCAAAATAGGAGTTAGCCAGGATTCCCTAGGAGCTCTATATCAAGGACATATCAGAATGACATGATACAAATCTTCCACACTCTCACTAGTACATGAGCAATAGGAGGAATTAATTTCCCTATTTTCACTATATTTTGCCAGCATTACATTGCTAGGAAACATTTCCAGTCTAAATCTAGAGAATAGTTTTCTTTGTTTTAAATCTGTTAGCACATCCATATATTCTCTATATTGGTAGGAAATATCATTGGAATGTATCCAAGGTGCAATTTTAAGCTTAGATATAGTTGCAAGATCAGAAGATTTAAAATGATTAACAATTTTCCTTGTAATATAGGACTTATATTTTAAGCTTATAGTAATGTTTTTGTCCATATAACTCCCTAAAAAAGTTAAGCCTACTGTTTCCAAAATGGAATTTATCCCTACTAACCATTTGGACTTAGTGTAGCCAATGCTTTCCCAAAGATACTTTCATCTCAGTGAGTAAACTGGTAATCTGTGTTGTTCCAATGACAATAATCTAACCCAGTAGTTCACTTTCCTAATTTGGGCATATGCTAAGGGACTAACCATACCAATCTCTGCTCATACCAGAGCAGCTGGAGTGGAGTTATTTAAGCCAAGACAAATACCTTATTAATTTATTTACAGGAATTTCAGCTACAGGATAATTGTCATAGTCCCAAACCTCTATGTGATGTAAAGCTTGAGCATAATATTTTGCCTTAAGTGCAGTCATTAATGGTTTAACAGAGTCCCCCCCCCCATATTTGTAATTAAAGGATCTAAGGGAATTAACATTTTTTTTAGTTTGGGTAGAATAGTGTCCATATGTTTAGCCCATTTGCCATCATTAGAAAGATTAAGGCCCAAGTGTATGCAATATTTCACAGTGTTAAGTTTTTTGTTACCAAGCCTCCACTTCTTAATTAATTTATTTGTACCCATAATCATTATCTGACTCTTCTTTTCATTAATAGAGAGGTTATGTTTGGTAGCAAATTCTATCAAAAGATTAAGTTTGTCTTGTAGATCACCCTGAGTTAGTGACAATAGAACAAGATCATCTGCATACGTCAATATGGGGCAACATTTGTTATGTATTTTGGGTGAATCAGTTGATGAATTATCTAATAATGATAGTAATTTATTGATATAAATACAAAATAGAGTGGGAGTCAGCACACAGCCCTGTCTGACCTCATGATTTGTTACAATTGGAAGTGAAAATTGACCATTAGCCCCTGTTTTAATTTGGGCCCAAGTATTATGATACAGTTCTCTTATAACAGCAGTAAGTTCTTCAGCTATATCCCAGTCCTTCATTGTAGCCCATAATATGGAATGCAAGATAAAATCAAAGGCTGGAGAGAAGTCAATAAATGCAATAAATAACTTCTGCTTATGCAATTTGACATATTTTTCAAAAAGGTGCAACAGGGTAAAACAATTATCTGTGGGACAGTATCCAGTGTAAAAACCAGCTTGGAACTCGGACAGGTCACCCAAGGTTTTAATTTGCTGTTGTAGTTTAAACAGTACAATTTTAGAGAAACTTTTTCCACAATTATCTAAGAAGGAGATAGGCTGGTACATCTTTGGATCTGACTTATCCCCTTTTTTATGGATTGAAATTATTGTAGCACCCTTCTATGAGTCAGGAAAATTTAAATTCTTAGCAAAGGCATTAAAAATTGGCATGAGAATAGAAGACCAAAGTGAGGGTGAATCTAGAAAAAACTCTGCTGGAATCTGATCCGGGCCAGGAGCCTTATGCTTTATCATGGATGCTATAGCAAAATATACATCAGCATAATTACAAAGGACAAATTGTGACATGTCCACTGTCGTAATGTATGGACTTTCCAAATAATTTGAGTCAAAAAAGATCTCAGAGTAATATTCCCACCAGGTATCCATGGAAATATGAGTCCATGCATGTTTTATACTGTAGTTATTAGTCACCTGGGCTACCATCTGCCAGTATGCATGATGATCATTATTGTCAACAATTTTCAACATCTTTTCCCATTGTGAATGGTAATAATTTAACTGTTTAGTCTTCAATAGTTTTTTGTAAGAATGTCTAGCCTGATTTAATAGTTTAAGTTGTTCTGTCTGGTGATTGGTTTTAATTTGTCTAATTAACTTGTTTAATTGTTTTTTAGCCTGGCAACATTCTTTATCAAACCACATATTATTAGTGGGCCTATGTTTATTTAGTCTTACCACTAACATTCCTCTGATGGCATCAAAACAGGATTTCAGATGTTTAATTAGACTAGAGCCATTTTCTAAGAGATAAGCAGAGTCGGAAAATAATTTGCCAAGAAAACTCCCAATCATGGGACTGCAAGAGTGAGTCCATTTAATTCTAAGTTATTTCTAATTTCCAAGTTTGTATCTTGGCAAACCGTAGGCTTCCCATCCCATAATTTGTAACATAATATTAAGGAAAAGTGATTACTATCGACTCTGGAAGAAACTACAAATGATTCCCAAAAAAACATGCTGTCATTTCAGAACATATAGTCAATAATTGAATGCCCAACTTTGTTAAAATGTGTAAAGTTACCCTTAGTATCACCTTTTATTCTGCCATTAAGTGATGCTAAATTATAGGGTGTTAAAATATCAATTAATTTCATTCCTCTCTTGTTGGTTTTTGGATCCAATAAAAATCTAGGAAACCTGTAAGCACTATTAAATTTCCAGTTCTGAACATCACTATCAAAGACCCCATCAAATGTTCCCACTCTAGCATTGAAATTACCACATAGAAGAATTTTTTCACATGCAGTCATTGCCCATGTTCTATGTATGATGTCATCAAGTTCCTCCTACTTACTGGGTTGAACAATTTGGAGTTACCCAAAGGGATATAAACAATAATAAGACAAAATTCAATAGAGCACAATTTAATAAAAAAAAGCCTGTGAGAAAGAGTTTGAAAATATCATATCAACTGAAAGACCCTTCATGATCTTAACTGCACTAAGCAAGCTTCTGGACAGTCTACCCAATTTAGAATGTTTATTGCAAGAAAGTTGAAAGGTGACATAACCATTAAGTGTGACATCATTTACTGACATATGCCAATTTTCTTGCAAACAAAGAATAGAGGCTTGGTTCAAAAATTCTGTGCAGTCTTTATCTGCAAATGTTGTTGAATGTCCTATAGTATTTCAAGACATTAGGAGGAATTTTTCATTTTTAAATAGATCAGGAGCACCCTTATCTGCATCTAGGCTCATCAGTCAGTTATCCAAATCGCTTAGAAGACCAAAACGGTTTGCAGTTGAAATAATATAAACAATTTCATCTGAGACTGACTAATGACTATTTTTATCTGGAGAGTCCAATCTGTGGTGATTAGAAACTAGTTCCATTGTTAGAGAGGGAATTTCCTTCCTACCTTCATCATACTCAGATGTGACAACATAAAGGCCCATAGAATCCAAGGAATAAAGATTTTGCACAATGTTTTCATATAAACTAATATACTTAACCGTAATTTGAATTTGATCTATCTCAGAGTTACTGCATATTTTACGTACTATTAAGGCATTTGAGTCAGTAATTGAAATATTGAGCAATTGCTCAAATAAATCTGTTAGAATCAATTTAAGTTTCCTATCATTTTCATTTTCAGTGTGACATAAACCAAACAAAAAAAGGCTTTTTTGGAACTGGAAGCTTACAAATAGTCAGCTCTCCAGTATTACTAAGAGGGGTTACTGGATTTAAAATATCACTCTCTACAATATGGATGCCAGATGAATCCAGTAGAGAAGCTTTTAAAAGGATTTTATTCAGTGCTTCCCTACCTAATAACATAACATCAACCTGGCCTATACCATATTGTACTTTTTGCCTGGCTATTCTAGCTATTTTGACCTCTGATGATGTAATTTTTAATGCATGTGTGAAGAGGTTAGATACTGCATTTTTCAGCTTCCTCTGACTGTCATTGGGTATAGGTTTTAGGCCGAAATGCTGATGTAACCAGTTTCCTCCTTAAACTGAATCTGATTCAGCTGTTTCGGATTGACAAAATCAACAGAAAAACCTTGAAACTGAAGCAGTTTGTTCTTAAGCCAAATGTAATTTGCTACTACTGTTAGAAATAAACAAGAGAACACAATTATAACCATCATAGTCCTTATCATCCCATAGATTAATATCATTATCCTTAATGTCAGAGCCAGTAACTGCCCTTAATAGGTGCACAATCTATTTTTTTATTCTGCTCCTGAGAAATGACCTTGTTCCATTGATAGCCATAAAAATTCAGTAGTGCACACTGTAGTAGACCTATCATGGTCCTTGCATCTGAAGGCTTAGTAACAGAAAAAAGGGCATTTAAAGCCACATTCTTTGTCATACCACCCATGGCAGTTTGTGCTTCATCATGCTAAGTTTGTCAGTCTTCTTTAAAGATTTTAAGATCAGACCTAAAGAGCTCCAATTGCTGATTAATTAATTGTATGGAGCTCAGTAATTCACAGCCAGCTACCTCATCAGGCAGCATATGTGCCAGATTAGGAGTTGGCAGATTGTCCTCAGTGTGGCAATTTTACTGCATGGCATTAAAGGAAGAAGGATTATTTATTTATTTATTTATTTATTTGTACAAGTTGGATTTACAACCTTTGAGTCAGGGACTCATTTATAAAGGTGCCTTGTCACAGGGAGGGCAAGACAATAGAACATTGTGCAGATACAACATTGGACAACATTATAGGTGCAGACATTGAACACAAAATACACTTAATTACATGTTCATATAAAATACAGGTTTACAATTAAAGATGTACAGTTTCTCTGGGGTTGCAGTGGAATACATCCTTGTATAAACCTAAGGGAGTAGGTAAAAAGGGGTAGAGGGAAAAATGGATCAGCGCTCCAGGGGACATTGTCGAGATTAGGGGGCCAGGCAGGAAAATGTCCTGCAGTAGGATTGGAGGGGACAGGGTTAGTTGCACCTACAGCAGCGGACATTAAAGAGATGGTTCTGGAGAGCAGTTTTGAAGGGACCAAGTTTGGCAGAGTTGGTGATGTGGGTAGGGAGGGAGTTGAACCAGGTGGGGGCATGATAAAAGAAGGACCTCTGGGTGAGGGAGGTCTTGGTTCTGGGCACTTTGAAGGTGGTTTTAACAGAGCTGTGGGTGGAAACTGATGAGGATGACGGTGGTAGGGAGGCAGAGACTCCAGGTGGGAGAGTCCGAGCAGCGATTTCTTAGCAAGAAGGCAGGCCTGATACTGCAGACGTTCCTCAAAGTTGAGCAGGTTGGAGGAGGAATAGAGTAGGCAGGTGTGGGTGCAGCTGGAGGCTCCATTCAGGAACCTACAGGCCTCATTGATGGAGAGCTGGATTTTAGAGAGGGCAGTGTTATCAGCTGTGGCATAGATGGGCAAGCCATAGTCCACTAGGGACAGGACGGAGGAGGTGATGGCCAGCTGGAGGGCAGCGAGGGGCAGGTAATCCCTATGGTGGTAAAGTAGGCTGATCCAAGAGTTTATGGTGGAGGAAAGAGCATTGATTTGGGTGTGAAAGGTGAGGGCAGTAGAGCAGTAGCTTCCATATCGCTAATAATCACAGCTGACTCACTATTAGCCATTATATCACTATTCTCAGGACAATGCATTTTTGATTGGCTAACAGCTAGAGTATCAGGATGTGCTATAGTTTTATTTTTCCTCCTTCTGGTTTTTTCAGTTAATCTCATTTGATTCCCCTTTTTCTTGACAGAAGAGTCTGGAATACAGACTCAGGGAAAGTCTGGCCTTAATTGAGAAGTGTCTGTGTGTAGAATGGATGGGGATCTGATGCCAGGGACTATCTTATCAAGTTTATTAAGGACATCATCCATTCTGCAGCCATTGATAGCAATGCTACATTTAAGGTTCTGTATTTCATTGCATACTCCCACTGGTTGACCAAGAATCATTAAATGGGCTGTGTATGGATCCTTAATAAATTTTTTTACTTCTTTATCCAAACTAGAGGGATAAGATTCAATAGAATTAACAGCACCAGAATCCCCCTTAGTAGGAGAACCACAATGTGGACACATAGATATCTTGTTATTTCTTTTAATATCAATCTTTTTAAGACCAACTATAGTCTTCTTTTAACGAGCTGTTATACCCTGTAAATCATCGGCCCAAGTTGAGCCTTTACCACTCTAGTTAGGGTCAAATTCAGATGAAAATTTGGGAGAGTTTAGAGAATCAGTAAAGGAATCATAATACGAATCAATAGAAGCCTCTTTAGTTGGTTTTTGCAGTGGAGTATTTCCCTCTATGTTATCACTAACAGGACAGAAAACCCATCCAAGCTGCTATATTCATGACTAAGGTTACTATAGGGCATGTCTTCAGCTCCAAACATTTTAGGGGTTGATAAGAGTCTTGTTAATTCATGGGCCAGCTCAAAATTCCCCTGTTGAACACCAGTATCTATAGATGGCAACAGCTCAGCGATAGTAATTAACACTGGTTGTGTACAGAGTTCTATGCTAGTTCCCGCAGCAGAAGTAGTTTGATATAGAAATTTACTGATTTTACTTTGTTTAACTTTAGCTTGAGGGACAGTACTTTTATTCGCCCTGAGATGCATTATTTTGGTTTTCAGTTGGGGGGGGGGATACTGCTTGTTATTAACTTCTTGGTGGCTGTCTTCTTCCCTCTTTTATTTTCCTTAACAAGATCATCATTCTGGGAGTCACTTTCCTTACTAGGAACAGACACCTGACTATGGATAAGAGTAGCAGTGACCAAATTGGGGGACAGATCTAAACAGCCACCAGGCGCATTCTCTGCTGGCACAAATTCTTGAACCCTAAATCAGAGTTCAAAACTACTATCATAGTCTCCATGGCAGCTTGTTTTCTTGTATGAACCATCAAAATATATACAAATCAACAACAGAAAAGAAAATTATAAAACCTAGAAAAAGTCAAAAAAAAGAAAAAATGCCTACAAATAAGCAACAGCAGCCAAAGTCCAATAAGTAATTAAAATTAAATATTGTTAGTTTTAGATCAGTTCTGTCTAGTCCAAATGATCTTGTCCAGTATGCCGTACCAAAATCCACTTTTCCAAATTCTAATGACAGCGAGAAAGGCACAGTCCCTGAGTTCCAAGTTTGGTGAGAAGCAGAAAAGACCGTTGTCATCACAAAAAGAAAAAAGGAAGCAGAAAAATTACCAGTTTCAGATCAGTTTACTCTGGATAATAGAACCTCCTTTAGTTCCATGAATATCCTGCAGCTTAAATTGTTTCTCACACTGTCTCTTAAGCTGGCTTTCGGTTGGGACAGCCCCCTCACTCCAATGGGGCTGGTAAAATTTTGCACTGTCCTCGCAGTTTCTGATGTTTTTTCACCACTAAACCAGCAGCCACTAATAAAGAAAAAAGACAAAGCACAGTACAAACAAGCTGTAGTAATAAAAAAAAGATATTACAACGTACTCACTAGTCACACTACCAACAGTACTGGCAATAATCAGTAACACAAATTTAAATCAAAATAAAATCAAAAATAAAGTCTCCAAGAAACATAGTATACTGTAATAAAATAACTAAAAAGTAATAAAAAGAACCGAGCACTTACTTCTGAATAGTTCCACAACTGCCAAAGGCTCACGTAGTTAGGATCAGTACTGGTGTCTGTACTGAAATTCCAAAAGCTCTCAAATATGTGGCAGAAAAAAACTTGTTGTTGTGCTGAAGATTAAATAACTTCACTAACTTGATCTTGGTCGACCACAAACTCAACATTTGCCATAAATCCAGATATGTAAAGAATGGATATGATTTCAAAAATGCAAAAGTAATTCAGACAGCTTCAATCTCCAGAGCTACCACCACTGAAGTTTAATATAAAAGCCAAGCTCAGGGAGAAAATAGCTGAGAGATTTTATTACTTTAAAAATGCTATGTATCTATTGGATAGTACAAATGCCAAGCTCAAACACAACTACTTATTCTGTTAGTCATAAGAAAAACTGAAAGACCAACAAAAATCACACACCACCACCGAGTGCTCTAGTGCCTTTGGCATTCTGTAGTATGCTGTTCCAAGGATACTACACGTGCTGCTTAAGTGATAAGAATAACAATTTAACAACTTAGGTGCAGATAATGATTTATTATTAACTGACTAGGGAAGTGCTTGGTTCAATAATGAGTCACAACTTAACATCACTAGCCAAATCAATTGATTCACCTGTTCCACCCGATTCACTTAATTAACACTTGCATAACAGATGGAACAACGCTGAATCAATTGAACTGTTCCTGTAAGTTTAGAGGAATTCAAACGAGATAATATGCAGAGCTAAATATTCTAAATTGTCTGGCATAAATGAATGAGGAAAGTGAGCAGCTCCAGCAAACAACCCCAGTTCTATACTTATTCAGTAATGAGAGTGAGGAAAAGAAACAGAAAAGGTTCTGATTTGGTTCCAGTTTGTAATTTAAAATCGATCAGGAAGAGCTAAAATAAATGCAATTTATGATAAGTCTGTACATTCTAAATCATCACAAAATCCCACTGACTTTCCTAAAAGGCGATAAGTTATTCTACAATCATAAGTATAAAAAACAAAACCAATACCAGTTCTGTTGTTGGAATATACAAAAATGCAAAAATAAACTGATTAAATTTTACTAAAAAGACAATTAGTGAAGTTGATAATATTTATTTAGTAGTTTGGGTTATTCAAATTTTTCTAGTAGATTCTGGGAATATTGCAGCCTCCAGAGATTTTATTGCAAAATCCCAAACTATGTTGTGGTGCAACACCTCTCAGCGAAAAGTCCTGCAGCTTCGTCCAAACTCCCGCAAAGTGCGGGCTCCGGCACCATCCCAGACTCCTAGCACCAATGCAGGTTACGGAATGAGAGGGGCACACCAATGAGAAATGGTTGCACAAGTAAGCCCGGAAAGGACATACACTTGCCTCTGGTATGATAAGGCAATGATGTCATACCTGTTCTAGGCAGAAAATTAGCATTGTATGGTCCTGCTCCTCCAGAGCACAACAGCAACTGAGTAGCTTGCAGCAACTCGTCAGACCCACAATCCTCAATGCATCCTCTAACAGTCAGTCTCTAAGGATCAAATGTTTGTTTTTTGTTTTGAGTCCCCAATTGCATTTCCTGCCTCAATGACTGTGCTCTATCATATTGTATTTCCTTGAATTCTTTTTGTATCTGGCAGATTTGGATACTGTAATCATGACTTTCAGTCTCAGATCTAGAAATTAAAGTCTGTAATTGGTTTCTTAACTGAAGATATTTTATATATTCTTTATTTGATTTATTCCCTGTATATTTGCTAAATAAGCTTTTTATATCTTTCTTACTAACTTCCCACTTTTGTAGTTTATTCTTATACATACATACAGTCAACCTGCTGTCTTGCAATCCATAGTTGACTCCACTGCCTAATAAGTTTATCATACATACAGTCAACCTACTGTTTTGCAATCCATAGTTGACTCCACTGCCTAATAAGTTTATCTTCCTCCAGTATACTATTGTTCATTCTCCATACCCTTTTTCTATATGTGGAAGCTATACTCCATTGTAGTGTACATTGTACCAACCTATGATTTGTAAATTCAAAACTGCTCACCTGACTGGACCTTATTTTTATAGTATTTGATACAAAAACAAAATCAATCCTGGTTTTAATGGTACCTCTGACATATGTGTAACCAAACTCCTGTCTGATGCATTTGTCTATATGCATCTGATAGCTTTCCCATTTTTACTATTTCATTCAATCTGTTTGTGTTGCTGAACATTTTTTTTTGTTGCTAGGCCTCTATCATCTAGTTCTGTACTGCAGTTGAAGTCCCCAGCCTATATTGCTGTCCTAGATGTATATAACAAGGCTTGAACATTATTATATAATTGTACCCATGTTGCCTTTGTCTGTGGGGCATAAATGGTTATTAATCTTATTCTTTGTAACCCAAAATAGATATCTAGTGCTAATGCCCTCCCTGGCACTATTTCAATTAGTTTTGTTACTTTCACATTCCTATCCTTTAGTAAAATGCCTACCCCATTTCATCTCTCTCGTCCTAGTGACCACAAGGAGGGTTCTGCAGTCCATAGCTGAGAAGCTTTGGTTAACTCATATTTGATTTCTAACCTCTAGTATCTTGCACTACAATAATCTAACTTGAAACACTAGTTAGGCTTGCCATAACTAAAACCAGTTTCCTATGCCCTTTTATACTGTTTACATTAACTGTTGCAATGCTGAGTGCAGTCATGGAATTTGTAAAAGGAGGGGGGGAACCTTAATTATTCTTCTTGTTTTGTGATCTGGTTCTTCTCCCCACAATTTTCTGGGAGACTTCTCTGGGGGGATCCTCTGCATCTGACAAACCATCTTTTTGTGATGTGGAGACTGAGGAATCTTCCGAGTCCTCTTCTTCAGAATTATGATCCCCTTTCCCATTTCTCATAGCTAGTATCAAAAAATAATTTTTGTACTGTATATGAGCCCTGCTGGATTTTTTTTTTTTGCCTGTCTTTTTGGTCTGTATGTCTTCTCTTTGTCTCTTTTTTTCCCCTTTTTTCCTTAACACTGTTATGAAGTCACTTTGACTGGAAGGAAGGGAGGTCTGGATGGAAGGAGGGGGGATCTGGCTAGACTTCCCTTCATTCCTTTCCTTACTCTCATCCTGATTCCCATTTGTCTCCATTTTCTACTGTTCAGATTCTATCTGTGACCCTTCTGGAACTTGTCTCCCTTCCTCTTGTCCTGGATGTTCTCCTTCCACAATAATTTCCATGTTTTCTTCCTGCCTGTCATCTGTTGCCTCACCTGTTTGTTTCCCCTCCTGCTCTAGCCACTTTTTGTAACATCTCCTCTAGTCTTTTTTCAGACACCTGTAAAGATCCTTTCTGTTGTGCCTGTGTGCTTAAATGCTCAGATGATATACTCTCACCTTTATTATGAGAGGCCCATGGACATTTTGCATATGAGTGCCCTCTTTTTTCACACAAATTGCATTTAAATGTGTTGTGACATTCAGAAGGTGTGTGCCCATATTCAAAACATTTATTACATTTAAAGCTATCACATGCGCTGCTCAAGTGACTCCGAGACCCACAGTTAAAGCATGATTTTGGCTGCCCCATGTAAATAATGATCCCCTGTCTCTACCCAAAAAGAAACTCCCTGGAAGATGTAACACCCCCATGTCTGTTTGTTTTAATTTTACTTGCACTTTCCAGCCCCATGTCCATATCTGTTCAGAGTCTATAATGGGTGAACGGTTACCCAGCACTTTGCACCTCTGCTTTAACCAAAATAGTATATTAGAAATGTTGACTCCTTCATTCCTGAATAAAATTGTGATGTTTTTAACCATAGGTTTTGTAAGTGGGACTGCCAGAAATGGACTCCATATTGGATTTTTACATATAACATTGTGTTTTGCCCAGAATCTCTCTAACCCTACCACAGATATAAAACTGACATCATAATTTGCATCCCGTGTTTATCAAAGCATAAATTTCAGAGGCAAAACATCTTGAGTCCTTTAGCAGTGTCTTTGCTATATACACCCTGTCTGGTATTGTTTCTAGGCCTCCTTTAAAGATTAACCTAACTGCATTTCTCCTAGGAGCTGGTTCACCCCTAGGAGAAAAAAGATCTGTAAATTGTCTTTGTTTTTTCTTATCAGGCTGTTTTAACCTTTCAGGCTTTTTTGTCTCTTCGTCCTCTTCTGAGTTATTTTTGTCCATATTTATGTTTTGAATGAATGTCCATGGACAGGGACCCCTGCTGTTGATGTTGAGGGAGTTTCTCCATCTGTTTGAAACATATGGATTTGGCTAGTTAATTTAGCTTCTGCAATATATACTTCCATTTTGGGGTCTGACGTATCCGGTGTCCAACAACCTTCTGCCGTTTTCAGCCACCCTGCTGATTGCAGAGCAGTTGCTGGTGTCCAAATCTCTGTAGTTTCTTTTTTAACCCCACTTTGCTTTCCCATGCCCAATGTTTTTTTCTGTTCTGTTGCCCAGGAGGTTACATTTTTTCCATTTCATGTGCTACTGGTCTTAATAATGGGTCTTCAGTAAATGTTAGTTTTTCTTCAAGATTACTGGTAGATGTACTCACTTTTTCCTGAGTTGTAAGCTGCTCGGGGAGTTTATCAGTTTTTCGTCCATCTGGACTCTGAGTCAGTGTGCTGCTGGCATTGGGCACGGTCCACTCTGTGTCTGGAGTCTTTGATGCTGCCAGGTCATTGTCTGTCAAAATCAGCTGCTGCAGTGTCCAATGCAATGGTTCTTGTAGCCGCTGCTCTGCTCCCACTTCATGCTGCCATCTCTCTGTATGAGTAACAGTCTCAGTTGCGGTAAGTATATCAAGTAGCTGCAATCTTTTCTTTTCCAATGCTGGTAACTGGTCCATATTTTCCACTTTACAAGTGTCCATATCCAAATCAAAGTCATCTGAGCTTGTTTCCTTTACCTCCTCAGACTGTTCTGTTTTGATTTTCTCCACAGAAGCCTTTTGCTGTTTCAGAGTCAGGAAGGAGGCTATCTCCCTTGCTCCTACCTCCACCATCTTCTCTCCACCTCCAGTGGCCATCTTGGCAAGCAGCCTGATGGCCAAGGGTTCCCCCCACAGCAGAGAAGGGGAATTGCCCCAGTGCCCTGGCCAAATTTCCCCCATTCACTAAAAATACCACGAACAGCTTAATCTGGTTCAAGGTCAGTTGGCATTCATGTGTGTCCCTTTCCCCCGGGTCATGCCTGAAAATAGGCAGAATTTGTCTAGTGCACTTACCTGGTCAAGAAAAACAAAATAAATAAATAAATAAATAAACAAACCATAACTATGGGGCACTACCATACCCCTATAGTATGCAGTTTTCAAGAAATAGAACATGTACTGCTCTGATGAAAAAAATATTGCACTTTGGAATATTATGTAAATCAAGCAAATTGATGCAGATTTTTAACGGCTATAACAGAACACAAATTAACATAATTTACAAAGCACAGTGCACTTGTGGTCAGTTCTATCCTGGACAGACAAAAAGGAAACCAAACAACAGGGAGGGGGATCATGAGAGAGCTATCAATAGTGGCATTCAGAGTATGCCACAGCACACCATGTAATTACAGCCCAGAATCTGACCGAACATAGATTTAAGTACATGGGGATATAAAAGGTCACAATGGATCCCAGGGTAGTGATGTGGATGGCTTACTCTCTAAAAAGAAGCATTTCTGAGCTCTTACTCCAAAGTCACATCACTGCCTTGACTGAATGACAGGTTCAACCTTATAGCTTTCTTGTGATTTATATTTGTTATGTACCTGCTTTGTCTCATTTGTTATTCTTTTTTTCTTCATAATAGAAAAATGCAGCATGTAGTTTGAATCAATTCATGACAATCCTGGAGTCCTGTTAACAATTTTTTTGTCACTTCAGCACTGCTTTGTTAGTTGTTGCACATTTGCACTTGTTATTGATCTTGCAACTGTGGCTTTAAAATGCATTTGAAATTGTGAAACCAGTGAACACTGTAATGTAATGATAAATGTGGGTGATGCTGACAACCAAATTCACTTTGGACAAAGCCCTATTGTGTTGGGCGAAACGTTGAGTGATTTGTTTCATCTGCCTTCCTATTGCTGAACAAACGGCACTAGCAGTATGAGCACTTGAATCCTGGCATCCTTTTAATGCTTTCTGTAGTGTGCAAGCTGCACTGGTTTGTTGTTTTCTGCTTTGTGGTGTTTACCATGGTGTACTGTGCTTGTTGGGGGAGCAGCCCCAGTTTCTCTGTAATATACAGAGATATGTTGAGAAGGAGGATGGGAAGGTTGGCTGTGACCAATAGAAACATAGACAATGATGGCAGAAAAAGACCACTGGTCCATCTAGTCTGCCCAGAGTCCCCTATCTGCCCCAAAACCTAATGTCCATAGAGAGTTTATCACTCCTGGTCTACCCTCCTGCTTCCCTTCCCTCCCTACTGCTACCGACCTGAGCAACCACCAAACCCTTCACTCGGTCCAGACTGTGCTTGAAACCATTTATGGTCTTGGCACCCAACATTTCCTCTGGCAGACTGTTCCACAGCTCCAACATCCATTCCCTAAAACAGAATTCACCCACATCCCTCTTTTTTAATGTGAAACTTTTTATTCAAGATTTTGCAAAATACAAAATTAGAAACCTCACCAGTTACTGAAAAGTGGAAAAACACTGTAACTGAGAACCATTAGCAACATGACAGAAACCTAGTATGCAAAGCTAGGAAACAACAAAGAACCATTGCTGAGTCAGTACCAAAGGTCTGCATATACATAAGTCCCACTGAATGAAGCGGACTGTATATAGGGGTGGGGATAGAAATACTATATATCACATCCTTCTTAATCTTTCCCTCGCCAGTTTCCACTCATGACCTCGGGTTCTTGACTCTCTATACTCCTGCTAAATAGTTCCCTGCAGTTCACCTTGTTTATTCACTTCAGGAATGTGAAGGTCTTTATCATATCCCCTGCCTCTTGCCTGGTCTGTAGTGAATACATGCTCAGTGCCTTGTGATGATTTTCATAAGATCTGCCCTGTTGACTCAGAATCATCTTGGTCACCCTGCATTGCGCTGTCTCCAACCTGTCCCTGTCCTTCCTTAGGTGAGGACTCTGTGATGCTTACCAGGTGTAAATGAGGGAATATTCACTCTTGAAATAAGGTGAAAATAAAGATTGAAGTTTATTTAGCAGTCTTTGCCAGAACATACTTCACCAACATACTTCAAACACAACTTCGGGAGCTGGATGGAGCCAACAGAGGATTTTCACTCTTGAGTCTAGCAGCAAAACAGTATGACCCATCCTATGCTGAGCTAGTACAGTCCCACTTTAAACTGAACTGGAACACAGAGCTCTGCACTCTCTGGAGCTCTGAACTAGAGTAATTCAGGTTTACAATCTGAGGGTTTTTACAGTTCTCCCCCATCCCAAGAGTTTCCTTGATTGGCTCACATCACTGTCCTTCAAATGACATCACCACATTTACAAGTTTTGATTAAAATACAGTGTTTTTTTCATTTTCTACACATTCACATAGATGTTTTATTCACACAATAAAAATAATGAGAAAAATAACCACAATATTAGCTAAATTGCACCTCAGCTAGTCCTGAGAACCACCCTGACTATTCAAATGAAGGGGTAAACTGGCCGGCCTTTCCCTAAAGGTGACATGGAGAATGATAGTAAGGAACAGGCCTCAGAGAGAAGCTAGGGGAATCCAAACACATTTACCAGCATTCTGGTGTTTCAGGTAAGTTATTTACAATTACTAAAATATTTACATGCAGTATGTACAGGGTGCACCAATAACTTGGTGTCTGAATCTAGACAGCAAAGTAAAAAGGGAAAAAGTAAAAGAGCACAGAAACGCATAGAGGTACAGAATGGCTCACACACTTCATTCCTGCTCTCTCCTTCTAAACAGCTGAGCTGAGGGGGGAAAAAAGCAGGCAGCTAACCTCAAAACATGCCCTTCTTACAGTGGTTCAGCAGAGTCTGGGAAATGGTAAGATAAAGGAATATAAACAGACTAGGTCATATGCAGCTGCCTTTGTCAGCAATGCATACTTTTCAAGAAAACAGAGGCTGCACAACATGCTTTAGTTTCCTCTCTCTCCTTGCTGAAAGGCAGCCCAGCAGGCAAGTCTGCAGAGATGGGGCAAGAAAAGAAAAACACTCAGGCTGGCAGTTATTTAACTTGCTAGCTTTAGTCTGCAATCTCATACACACTACAGCTGCTCCTTAGAGCAGTCAGAAAGAATACTATCTGGGTATGCCTGTTCAAGCAAATGATGAACAAAATTCAGCATGTAGCTACAGCTCCAATGGAGATTGCAATGAGGGGAAAAAAGTAGATAAAAAGAAAATGAAAAGGAAGGGGGGGGGGATTGCTGCACAAAGCAAAGACAACCAGTATTTCTATAAACAGATGGTTTCTCAAATGCGTATTTCTGTTAAATAAGGTACACATCCACAAATTAAGTAACTTTTACATAGTGGCTTATACATCTACAAAATTACTGATTCATAGCTCATATTGTGGAATTCCAAAGTGGCTCATGCTATGAGCCTGCTAATTCTTAAAGGGGCTGATGCCAATAGAGGGGTGAGGGAGAGCCTCATCAAAGACTCCAGAACAGAGGACAGTATTCCAGCTGAGGCCTCACCACTGACCTACATCGAGGTAGTTGTACAGATGATGCTGCTTAATAGGGATGGTCCCTTGGATCGGGATTTACCCCTAGTAAGGGACCATCCCGTCATTATCAGAAGGGTGATGTCTGGCTGATTAAAAAGGATGCCTCTTGTTGTATGCTTCACACTACAGGTTCATTAACCAACATCACTCACAGCACTGTACCTTAGGCTTTTATGGCACTATATCTTTGGCTTATTTCCTTTTTTTACACAAACAAAAAAAAAAATAATGAAATAAACTGTATTGACAGTGCTAGCTGTACATCTGTATCTTTTTACAATTGTTTTCTTTTCCCACCTGAAAAGAAATAGTAATCAAGGAAAAGAAAATTAGCACACTGCTTATTTGAAGTAGTCAAATTGTCTTTTTTTTTTTTTTGCTTTGGTGCAGATCTTACTTGACAGAGCTGCTTCTAAGATCTGAAGCAAGCTTACTCCACTTAGTATGTTCCCCGTTCTGTGTACACCATGACATTAGGGAGCATAGATGAATGAGGGTCTCTTTATTTGTGACTGGCACAACTGAGGGTCATTCTCTTCTTCTGTAGATTCTGCATCCAAGTTGTCGTCCAAGTGGATTCTTTTGATGGAGTCACAGATGTCTGCATCTGTGAACTCCCTCTCAGTCAGCAATTCCTTGTTCATTCTGAAAAACTCTGAGAATTTCTGTGAGGTCATGAATGCTGGTGTTTCAACGTTGGCTAGCTCTGACTGATTCACAACAGGGGTCTCGTTAGGTGATTTGCTGCTATCAGTGCTGAAGTCATCTTTTCTGAAACAGTTGATGATTGTTACAGCTTTAACAGTGTTTCAAGCTTTTGCAACCAAGTAAATTACATCCAACAGAGTTGCAGCTTTGGCAATTGCAGATGCCTGTGCAGAACCTTCCTCATCAGTTATGCTGACAATCCTGGTTGACATCAGAAAATGGTACTGTTTCTTTAGATTTCTGATTACACCCATATCCATAGGTTTAATGAGGCTGGTCATGTTAGGTGGCAACAACATGATCCTTATATGGGGTGCAGTCCTACAGTCTCTGAGGGTTGTGCTGTATAGTTGTCTAGGAGCAAGAGTATAGGACACTTTTTCCTTTTGAACTCATGCTCCCATGTGCTGAGCCAGTCCTTAAAGGTCCAGCCTGTCATCCAGGAATTGCAGGAACAGTAGTAGGTTACTGGGAGGGTGACAAGTCTTTTGGAAGGCACAGGGATGTTTACTTTTCCCAATAAGAAGAAACTTTCTTTCATTTATTTATTTAAAATTGGTGACTGGAAAAGGCACACTGAACCGAGGCTCATGTCCAGGTGCGATCCGGGTACGAGCAAAACAATCACAATCACATAAGGTAGAGCAAGGTTACAGTAAACATAATGTATACATAAAATATTACAAGATGATAATAAGGTGCAGGCATGATATATATATATATACAGAGATAAACATAAATCAAATTTTATAAAATTAGGTACATAAATGCGAATACAAATTTTGTTTTAGGACACTTGAAGCCAGGAGGGTAACCAGTTCAGGCCAACTGGGACTTGTTTCCCAAAAAAGTATGAGGGAAACTTTGTACAGATAGGAGGGGTAGAGTGCACAACAACCCCCCAGGGCTGATATTGGAGGAGTACACGAGGGATCAGAAGCAAGATGGTAGGTGAGGATTAGGAACAGTTTGGGCACTGAGGGGAGAGGAGTAGTCTAAGGAGTTTTTTGAGGGAAGAGAGTGGAGAAGCAAAATGAAAGTCAGAGGGTAGATTATTCCAAAAAAGAGGGAGATGGTACGAGAATGCAGACTGGCCTGCCATTGAATGAGGGTGAGGGATGGGGAAGGTATGCAAGTCTCTGTCTGTGCCATCGATTATTGCACAGTGTAAGAGTGAGACCCCATCCTTTATCTTTTACCCCTGTAAGACCAGTCTCTTTATTTATTTATTATTTAGTTTTTGTTGACTGGAAAAGGAGGACTAGACAATTCTGTCTATTTTCAGCCTTGGCCCAGGGGATGGGGGAGATACAGATGGATGCCAACTGAAATTGAACTGGATTAAGCTGTTTGTGGTATTTCTAGTGAATGGGGGGAATCTGGCCAGGACACCAGGGACATTCCTCTGCTCTTTTTGGTAAGTCCCATGAGATCTTTAACATCCACCTGAATTACCACCAGGACAGGCAGATGGGACCTCGGTTTAACGTCTCATCCAAAAGACAGCACCTCAGGAGTGCAGCACCACCCCATGGTGCACTACAGTGTCAGTATTGGGATTTCACCCAAGTGCCTGGTGTGGGGATAGAACCCACAGCCTTCTGATCTTCCGGCCTCAAAGGCAAATGTGCAACCTGCTGAGCCACTGACACTGCTTATGGACGTGGCTGTGGTCAGAATACCCTTTGAAGTAGAGACCGGTCTCAACAGCATTATAGACATTCTTAGGGTTAATGTTTTGTTAGATTTTTGGGAGGACAGTTCTTGTCCAGTCTTTTGCTGCATCACTGTCTACATCAGAGCACTCATCTTGCTCCTTCTTGCGCACACTCCCATGCCTTATTTTTCAGCATAACAGTCAGTTATCAGTGGATTAGAATCTGTCATGTCCTAACTGGGCTGCCAAATCATTGACTTTTTTAAAATTATGGAACCCAACAGCTTGGCATCCCTGCTGACAGCTGAGTCGAACCACAAAAGCAAGGCATCCTTGACCTCAGAGTCCTTCCCTTCACATTTTTGCTTGTGGTTGGGATTGGAGTTTGCCTGACATTCTGCCACAATGCTGTCTCTGTTCTGCCTAACTCTATCAACCTGAATCTTTAAAATCCCAGACTGTTTCACAACAACAGAAAGGGATGTTGTGGGCAGTTTCAAGACTTCAGGGACCTTCACTTTTTGTGAGAGTGACAATTCGTTCAGTTTGCTTGGGTTGCTTGCCATTGCACAAAGTACCTGAACAGTGAAGCCAAAACTCCCTGTTCACAAGCCCATGCACAGCAGCAGAGTGTTCTCCGAGCATCCCAATTAAGTGGAATTGGCATCCCGCCTATCCATGCACAGGTGGCATAGACTTCAGTTAGACATAAATCAGTTACTAGGGAAATGTTCAGCTTAAGTAAATGCCCCTACTAACTGTGTCCCATTTAAGTGATTTGTACTGTACCTCCTTTTTCCTGCTGACAATACCTCTTCCAACACACCCCAGCATCATATTAGCCTTACTATAGCCCTTGTTACACTGGCTTGATTGTTTGAGAGAGTCGCTAATTGTGACTTCCAGGTCCCTTTCCTTTGCTATAGTGCTCAGTTTAATCTCTCCCATCCAGTACTCTGTCCTGTTTTTTTTTCCCCCCAGGTGCATAACATTGCATTGTGGGCATTGAATTTCAACTGCCAAACTGTAGACCACCTCTCAAGCCTTTGTAGATCACTTTGCATCTCCCTGATCCCTTCACCACTATCTATCCTACAGCAGAGCTTCATGACATCTGCAAAAAGGCACAACTTGCCCCGGGTGTCCTCTCCAATGTTGCTGATGAACATATTGAAGAGGACAGGACCCAGAACAGAGCCCTACTCATGCCCCCCCCCTTCTGATTCAACCTCATTTACCACCACCCGCTGCTGTCTCTTCTTGAACCAGTTTCCTATACATCTATGTCCCTAGCCACACCCATGTCCTCCAGCTTCCTCAGCAATCTTTTGTGTGGCACCGAGTCAAAAGCCATGCTGAAATCAAGTAAAGTAAGTCCACAGCATGGACCTTATCTACTACCTTTGTTACTCTGTCAAAATAAAACCATCAGGCTGGTCTGACAAGACTTCTCTTCCACAAACCCATGCTGTTTACTATCCTGTAGACTGTTACAATCTTAAGTAGTCCACAGGTTTCTCATTGATCAATGACTCAATCAGTTTACCCAGTACAAAGGTAAGGCTGACAGGTCTGTAATTCCCCGGTTGCTGCTTGTCCCCACATTGTGTAGTGGGACTACATCCACTATCCTCCAGTCTTTCAGTACTACCCCTGTCTGAATTGAGCTATTGAATAGCACTACCAGATGTTCAGCCAGTTCTGCAAAAAATTCCTTGAGCACCCTTGGGTACATTCTATCCAGCCCTCGGCTTTATCTACCTTTAGGGCTTTATGCCCCTTTTGGATGCTTTTTCTGGTAAATACCCGCTGACTCATTTCAGGACTTCCCTTGACAGCCACCTTGATGCCACTGTCAGGTAGGGGCTCATTGTTTTCTCTTGTGAAGACAGAGCAGAAGAAATCATTAAGGACTGATGCTTTTTGTTCTTCTCCCTCTAGTACTGTTCCCGCCCCTTGTAGCCTAACAATATCCCATCCCATCTTCCTTTTTCCTTAATATATCTGAGGGATTGCTTTCCACACCCTTGACCCCCCCACAATACACAGATCCATGTCTGCTTTTGCCTCCCTGATCATCCATTTTGCTTCCCTAGTTTTTATTTGGTACTCTTCCCATTCCTCCTCGCCACTCCCTTGGTTTTCTTTGTACCTGGTTAAAGCCTTTTTCTTGGCCCTCACTACTTCTCTGACCCTTTCTGAAAACCATAGTCTCTTGTACCTGTTTCAGTTTGCAAAAGTTCTCGTGCATGACTTTGTTACCTTGAGAATGGTCTCCATGATTGCCTCCCATCTTTCTTCTACACCTCTGATGTTGTCCACCCTGGTCAATTTGTCTCGGACCATCTCCCTCTTCTGGTTGAAATGTAATTGTTTGAAATCTAGTACGCCAGTTTTTCATAGGGGCATTCTGTTCTTGAGGTCCAGCCTGAACTAAATGGAGCTATGGTTGTTGGACTCCAGTGGCTCCCCACTACCCTCATTCCACCCACCATCTTCGACTTGGTGAACACTAGATTGAGAATGGCTGCCTGTTGAGTGGGTTCATTAATCAGTTGCACCAGCAGACAGTCCAGCAAAGTATCTTGCATGGCCTGACGTCTGGAGCTCCTAGCTGCTGGAATGTCCCAGTTGTATCTGGCAGGTTCAGATCACCCACCACCACCTCCATCTTCTTCACTCCCCTTGCCAATTCTTCCCCAAGCTCCTGCTCTCTCTCTCTTCCCCTTGTCCTGCTGGTCTACACCGTAGATCACTTCCACCCATATTTTCTTGACTGAGGGTGTTGTGGTGGGGAACCCACAATGATTCCATTTCCACTTTGCTTCCCCTGATATGTCCATACTTCACAGATTCTGTACTCTCCTGACATATAGGGCTACCCCACCTTTGCCTAACCCTCCATCTTACCTAAGCATTGTGTAACCTGCTCAAGTTTTTGTGATGGCTATGAGGTCTTCCTCAGTCACTGCTAAAATGACTGTAACTGATTAATTTTATTACTCAGACTCCTGACATTTATGCAGACCCCCTTCCAACTACCTCTGGATCCTCTTTTGCTGTTTTGTGATCCTACACCTGCATTCTTTCCCATTCTCATTACCATATTTGTTCTATTGCTTTCAGACTGTGAGAGCCTTCTCCAAGTTTGCCTCTTCCACTACTCCTTTTGGATTCTCAGCCTTCTTTCTACCCACCCTACTGCTGCTACCAGTTCCCATTATAGGGGGAATACTGGCTAGGTTCCCCTCCCTCACTCCCTTTACCATGGTTGCCTTAGCCTCAGTGTCCCTCATAGTCAGTTTAACTGTCTAATGTAGATGTCAAACTTCTTCCCCAGTGTGCTTGTCCCCTCTCTTGTCAAGTGAAGGCCCTTACCTTAGAAGAGCCTCCTGTTCCACAAGTCCCTCCAGTCCCCCACAAAGTGGTACCCTTTCTCCTGATACCATCTCTTTAACTAACCTTTTAATTCCTCTATCTCTTCCTTCCTTACTCCCCTCCCCACACCACACAGGGAGGACCCCAGAAAAGGATGGGGGGCTGAGTGTGCCTGCAATCTGTTCCCCAGATTCTGAAAGTTCAACTTCACTTGCTCCACAGGCTGGTTTGTCAGACTATTGTGTGTACCAAGTGTACCAGCACACCCATCCCCCCTTTCTCTTCACTATACTTCCAAATCTGTCTATGCCCTGGATGGCTGATGCCCCAGGAAGGCATCTAACCATCCTTAACCCTCCTCCACCCAAATCCCACCCTCTCTACTCCCGTGATCCTAAACTCCCCAGCCACTAAGACTCTTCTAGCTGCCCTTTTCTTACTCTCACCACTTGGATGACCAAGAATCTACCCCAGTGTAGTCAGGTTCCTGTGTCTTCTCCAGATGTGCAAAGTAATTTGATTTTGGGATGGTGTGGGGTTGGTTGACCTCCTTGTGGCTACATCTGCCTCCCTACCACGCTACACCCCCTGGACCAATGGGCCTCTGGGGCAGTAGGTGGTATAGACTCTGACTGAGCAAGTGCTGCAGGAGAGATATCCCTTCCCATGCTGCTTTCAGCTAAGCATCAAGCTCTGCAAAGGTCCTGCAGAAGGGGAAGTGACCCCTCCTCCAGAGTGTAACCCTGGAGATGAGCTCCCCAAAGTCCCTGCAACTGACTTGCTCCCTGCTAAACCTCATCCCTTTACTGATCCATGATCACCCTTAGATTTCTGATACTAGCCAGTTTTCCTCTACCTCTCTAGTACCCTTAATTAAAGTAAAAAGGTTGAATTAGGAGACTGGCAACTAGCTCTACACAGTCTATCACACAGATTTCTGACATAAGCAGTATTACCTTAGCTGAAGCCCAGCTCTAACCCTTCTAGACTTCTCTCACTAAATAGTTATGACTCTGAATCTGACTTTAACCCCTGCTTCTGAATCTGATTATAACCTATAGGCTATGCTGACTGGCAGTATAGTCTAGTGGTTAGAGCAATGAACTGTGAGTGAGTTTAGTACATCCAGCATACCTGGGTTTGATTCCACAACATCCACTTGCATACTTTGTGACCCTAAACAAGTCACTTAACTTCCCTGTTCCCCTGAAAAAAAAGGAAACTTGGTCGTGAAAGAATAAAAACAAACATGGCCTCAGATACAAATTTCTACAGCTGAAAATTTAACAACAAGTTAAAAAAAAATCTCACAATCAAATATTGTCTCCCATGTTATTTAATATTTATATTAATCCCCTTCTAAAACAATTGCAAGAAGATCATTTCACTCTCCTAAAATACTGTAAGTAATCAAAGGTGTGAATACATGGCTTCAATGTTTGTGGAATAGCAGTTGGGAGATATGGGGTATATAGTGCTTGTGTAACTTGTAGTATGTTCTGTGGCTTTGCTCTGTTTCCACCCTTGAGTTGAAGGTATGTAGGAAGTAATTTGTAGGGAATAGAAGGCCCAGGAGCAAGGGTGAGAAGAGCACCAGAGAAGGAGGAGGGAATGCTGGTGGACAAAAACACTCCCTAAGCAAGGGAGGTGCATTAGTGGAGGGCTTAAATAGAGGTTGTGGGAAGAGCTATTCCCCACATTGAACCTCAGGCCAAGCACTCTCATTCAATGTTTGTGGAATAGCAATGGGGAGATATGGAGTATATAGTGCTTGTGTAACTTGTAGTGCTTTTTGTGGCTTTACTCTATTCCCACCCTTGAGTGGTATGTAGGTAATAATTTGTAATGAATAGAAGGCCCCAAAAGACACCTCCTCCTCCAACTCACAGAGAGTATGACCCCCTGGCACTCAGGAATGGAACCCCCCCCAGTTGAGGAAACCTCTGAGGACCCATGGCAAGAGGTCTGCCTATCCTCCAGGCATACTAAAAGGAGAAGGACCTAGGTTATAGTAACCACAGCTAATCTGAGGCTGGAGCTGCTTGGAGAGATGATGATCCATCCTCGAACCATGGATGATGCAGATTGAACCATGATCCTGAGGTTGAACAGTAGGTCTATTCTGAATGAGTAATAGAATCCAAAGTGTGAAATAAATCCAGGTGAAGGAAGGCAAAGGAAATCCAAGTTTCCAAGATGATGAATGATGCTGGTCCCATGGAATAGCAAGGGTGAAATGAGCAGAGGGAGCATGACTTGATCGATAAGTTACTAGATGGGGAATGGTGGAAATGCTATGGTACAAGAAGTCATTGGTAAATGATCCAACTTGTGAAAGGTTTGAATGTCATGGTATGGTCTGGAGGCAAGGAATTCAATAATGAATGAGGAGTCACTAAGGAAGCATCCATGGAGTAGAAATAAGTAGAAGAGAGTCTTTGAGTGCCCTGGAGATGATGGTTCATTTTCAATCCAAGGACGATGCAGACTGAATGAAGATCCTAAGTATGAAAGATACTTCTTTTCTGAAGGGATGGTAGAATCCTATGTGTGGAGCAGATCCAGTTGAAGAAGGGCTAATGTAGTCCATATTTCCAAGGTGAAGAAAGACACATATCGAAAGGGATTGTAGGGGCTTAATGAGTCAGGAGAGCATAAGTTGATCGATATAAAACCAGACAGTACACTGTGGGATTTGCAATGAGCTGTAAAGTTATGGATGACTGATCCAATTGTGTAAGGTCTAATGTTCAAGGTAGTCTGGAGGTAAAGAATTGATTAGTGAGTGATAAGTCACTAAGTAAGCATCCCAGAGTAAAATGAGTAGAGGAGAGTTTGAATGACTGATGAGAGTAATGCCATAAGTTATTAGTAAACAAATAGAAGATTTGTGGAACGGTCCAGTTGGTAACCTAATATATATGGGGAATGATTGGAACTTTGGTATAAGGGATGGATGGCTTCTTTGGTCATGATGTTCATGACTTTATATGTAAATACTCTGCTGGTGCACTGTTGGAAGTAAATGCGGGTATTTCTGTGGTGTGATCATCTAGGAGATGCACTGTGGTGGCTTACGGTTGGTTAAGTTTATGGTAATCCTGATGCCAAGGTACTTGAGAGAAGCTTGGAGGCAGATATAAAGGAGAATCTGTAGGCTAAATTGATAGTGAGATCGATTAGTGTAGGATGCTGTAGGATCTTTGTGCTATGGCTGATTAGGACCAATTGGGAGGCAAGACCGAGTTGGTGAATTTGTCTTGACTGTTACGGATTGCTGGATAGAATTTGAGAGAGCCAGTTCTTGGTGACAGTCTTTACTGCTGAGATTAATGAAGGTAATTTGAGAAGGAGGATGGTAGGGTCCACTGGAAGAGCAGTTAACCCTGCTGAAGGTACTAGGTGAAAAGATGCGAATGACTGTATAAGGAATGGCAATTTCCAGGAGCAAGAACAATGGTTTGGATGGCATGGAATTAGTAATCAGCTAGGCGGTGGAGATCCCATGACAAATATTCTGGAAGACATCTGTGAAATTCATAAAAGGAGCAATGACTATTGAGGAGTAGGAGTTGAGTAATGTGGTCAACAGAGTCGGTGTTAGTAGGAGAGACTGCAGAAGGTAAGCTAGATGATGTTCATAACTGAATGGGTTATCTTGCGATTCCCAGTATCCATAGAAGGGATACTAATTTCGAAGTCAGTGTAGCAGAAGGATTTAAATCCTTTCTATGTAGGAGGATAGCCAGTGAGACAAAGTAGACAGGGAGATCATGGTAATGGAATGGACAGGAGTCAGAGGGTATATCCAACAGAGACAGAAAAGATCTTCCTATGTCCAGGTGAATGGGAGTCCATGAATGATCATGAGGAGCTGATTGGGCAGTATATAAAACTCTATAATGTCGTAAGAGTGTATGAGGCATGTTAGCCAAGGGATGTTTACAGGCAGTAGTATTTCTCCAGAGTAATGAATGAGTGATCCAATGAGAAGTGGAAGGGTACTGCTAGAATGGTCCGAGTAGGAGTATGAATTGAATAATATGGAAGTAGTGGACCTGGTAGAAGTATTGGTCGGAGATAAGGTATTAGGCCCAAAAGAGCCACAGCAAATAGCACAAAGCCTCAAACCTGCAAGGCAGAGTTTAGAGGCAGCCAGTCAAATGGGAAGGAAGTCTGGATCAAATCCTGAGGAAATGAAGGAACTATCCAGGGAAGGTGATGAGCTAGGTGAAGCTGGATAACAAACCTTGCAGGAAGGAACAGAACTGAGTCTGCCCCCAGCAAACAGCAGCAGGATGCAGGAAGGCTGTAGCAGTCACTAAAAGACAATCCATGGAGGTCAAAAAGTAAAGCGCAGTACTCAGATTATCTGGGCTGAGGTACAGTAGTCCTACATCCGATAATGGTTTCCACTAACTAGAGAAGGGATGAAAGGAATTGGAGCGAAGAAGGATAAAGGTCACACATCTGAAATGGAAACTAAACTCCACCATCAACTGAAAGAGAGACTTGCAGCAAGAAAGTCCCAGAGGCAGGTGAACTGGATCGAAATAGATACTGGACCAGCTGGCAAGAACCAAATCATGAGGGACAGGAGGCCAAGGGGTTGAGTATGATGGTCCATAGAAGAGTGGGATGGCGAGTGGAGCAGAAGGATGCAATTCATTCAAAGCAGAGGGGTCCTGTGATTGGAAGGAAGTGGCAAACTGGCAGGATGGAGGCAAACAAGTTGATGAGGTCCTGGTTCAGAAGGGAAGCTGCAACCGAGCGTGAGTCAGGGGATGCAGTAAAGAGCAGATCCAGTAACAGGCTACCATGCCTGATAGATGGGGAGAAGACCCATGGTCGATGTCATCAGGCAGAGCTGAGAGGTGGATGGCCAGTGAAGTGTAAAGGCCCCATTTCTGAAGGGAGCGGTGACCTACATCAGGCAGAGGGCACAGACTATGGACACAGCAATGCAAGCTTGAGCTAAGGACCAAGCAAGGAAGTGTGTGAGGCTGGAAGAAAGGCTACAGACAATGAGAAATGGAGACTGCTAGCAGTAGGAGGTCCAGTTCCAGAAGGGCCATGGCATTGGATAGCAGGTAGAGAATGAATACATGTGAAGCAGCGGAATGGAAGGACATACTTTACATCCAGGTGGGACGTTCGAAGAGAGATAATCCAGACTGGATGCTGCTATCAAAGGTAGGATGATGAGAGTACAGTACATGGTGAAGAAGCTCCATTCCCAAATGGAATTGGCAAACCGCATTGGGTTTACGATGTAAACAGCAGAAACAGTCGGTTTCAGAGTCAGGCTCCCAGCCATGGCAGTCAGTGCATAGAATGATGAATCAAGGCTGCAGGCAAGGTAAGATGGAGAAGGCAAGTCGGGCAGAGTCATGCTTCAGGAGGGAAGTAGGATCCAGGCAGCAGGCTGAGAATGCATAAGTTGAAGCAGTAGACTGTAGATCCAGGTACCTGTCAGGGATGGCAGAGATGGATGATGGTGATGTGAGGTAGCTAGGCATAGTTAGAATGATGAGGGTACGTCGGGCATAAGAGTTCAATTCCCGAAGGGAAACAGAAACTGGTATGTGGTAGAGGAGGTATGGTACAGTCTGTATAATGTAGACATGGCTCCCATCCCAGGTAGTCAGGGTGTGCTAACCTTTACTCGATACTGCCAAGCAGAGTTAGGGATGGAGGATGTCCAGTTGGTAAGTAGGAGGTTGTGGCTGTAATGGAATCCCATCCCTAGTAGACTGGGAAACCTACCTTTGCTCAGCACCTCAGAAAGTGCGAGTTAAGGACGGAGTCCAGAATACTGCTGGTGTGGACTGGCTAAAGCACAACACTGCTGCAGAGAGAGGAAATGTCAAAAATGAAGCAGGTATAGGACAATGAAATAGGGGATTGTAGTTGAATTTGTAGGTAAAGAAAAACACAAATAATAGGAATGAAATACACGTGGCATGAGGTATGATAAACACAGAGAGCAGTAGTGGATGGGTTAAGTGCTTCTGGAGCATAGATTGAGGAGAAAACTGGAGAACAGTGAAGGACTGAGGCAGCAAGCATATAGAAGAAGGGTCTGTATTTTAGGGCAGGGTGAAACAGTATGCGAAGGTACGCCATGGAGAATGTAGCCTTGGTGAGGTCCCAGACCCTGGAGACAGGGTGAAACTGGAGAAGTGACTGTGATGAAGGCACTTATGTCACTGTATCAGAGCTGAAGGCCTGAGTTACATTGTCCTCTTGACCTGAAGAGAAAGCTGACATAGCGATACAGCAAGGGCTGTGGATGCTGCTCAACTTATCCTGGTGATGGTGTTTGAACTAAGGTCTTGTAATGGAGATGGATATTGATGTGGTACGCTCCTGCAAGAAAGTAAAGGAGGACTAACCCCCTCCCATTATCTGGAATGATAGGAAGGAGCAGTGTAGCAGGTGAGGCAGAGGTCTGATGCTGCGAGCAATGGAGAAGAGAGTGGCTCAGCTGGGTAATAATACACAAGGCTGTAGGATCCGGAGAGGGCATTGTCGGCTTAACAGCTGAACTGGGAGGCAGTATAGTGCAGTGAGGGAGGTAATATAGTGCAGTGGTTTAAGGCTCTGAACTGCGAATCTGGTGATATCCAGCAGAACAGACCTGGGTTTGAATCCCATAGCTTCCACTTACATACTGTGTGACCCTAAGCAAGTCACTTAACTTCCCAGTGCTCCGAGGTTGCACCTATAAAAAAGCTTTCAGCTTAGTGTGCTACACCTGGTTAAACAACTAAAAAAAAAAAAAAATTGGGCAGGTAAGGAGATCAATGCAATGCCTGGAGGAGTGATGGGTCATAGCAGGAGAAGGAGATACGGATACTACAGGAATGAGGAAGGCAGGGTTCCAGTGATGAATACTTGCATTGAACTATTAATGTACAACATTGTTAATGACCCACTTCTAATATATGAGGTGTGCACAGAATTCAAACAGAGCTCCATAGGTTGCAGAGGTCACCTCTTATAATTAATGAGACTGACACTGAACACCAGTAAAAGGCAACATATTTGCATCAGAAGAAGTGATATTCCCTGGAAGAATTACCAACTGACATTTGTAGAGGGAAAACATGATCAGAATTTAAATCACAGCTTGATAGGTACCTACAAAATTAAGCAGTTATCGATTGTTTCATTGGTAGAATAAATGGAATGGCAGAAGTGTAGAGTAGTAGGGGAGTAATGGTTAAGGGTGGTAGAGAGAATATGTGTATGAGTCTGTAGGATGGAAGGCATACCTGGTAGGTGAAGGTCTGTGTTGTCGGTGGCATCCATATGATGCAAACAGAAGGAGAGCAAGCAAGGAAACAAGGAGGATGGAATTTGGAAAAGAGCGGGGATGCCTGTAAGCACTGGCGGGAGGTAGAGAAATGCCACAAAAGCAACAAACAAGGTAAGATGGGAAAGGGGAAACCCCAACAAAATTAGAAAAGGGGAAAAAGGAGTGGGGATGCGGCTGGAGTGACCGTGGGGACAGACAGAACAGAGAACAAAGAGGCACAGAACACGGGAAGGGTGGGGGGCAAGGGAGAGGAGAGGGAGCAAGAAAAGACGAACGGGCAGCAGGTGCACAGAAAGCACAGCCACACAAGCCATGCAGGGAGCCTGGGAAAAACACTCCCTAAGCAAGGGAGGTGTGTTAGTGGAGAGCTTAAATAGAGGTTGTGGGAGGAGCTATTCCCCACATTGAACCTTGAGCCAAGCCCTCCCATTATGATGAAGACAGTATGACAGTATTTTACTTATCACTAGCAAAATGTGTTTACAAAGAATGATAAACCGATTTCAACAGGTCTGTGAAAGCATGTGTTTTGCAGTAAATATGAAAAAAAAATCACATGTTATGGTAATTGGTAAAAGTAAAATGCAATCTCTAGTTTACTTTGAGAAACAGAAGCAGAAGACAACCAATAATTATGACTAGCTTGGCTTAAAGAGCTAGTGGAGCCAACACTGGCAGAAAGGAAAATAATACAACTTTTAAGAAGCAGTCACTTGTTCCTTTTTATTTTTAATTTTGCCCATCAGAAAGTCTTCTATGTGATAATATTGTGCTGGATGTGTGGAACAGCTCTTAGCCTGGCAGCTGACATATCTAGCTCTACTGACCCACACTATGTTATCAGCATTGTGATCTCACTGACTGTGACATTACAGGTGAATGACCTGGCAGTAACTCAATTGCTTTTCCTAAGCAGCAGTGATGACACAGACAGTGAGGTCACAATGCTGATGATGTAGTGTGGGACAGCAGAGCCAGATATATCAGCTGACAGACAGAGTGCTATTCAACAAATCACACTTACTAACATCAGGGAAACAATCTTATAATTTGAGAAAGGGAAAAGAAAAAGCACATCTGATATAAAAAGTAATGGCTAGCTGCTTTTAAAATCTAATATTAGTTTTAGGCAGTACACTGGCTCTTTAAGAATCTTTCATAATGGCAAAAGGAATGAACACTTTTAATTTGCAACTAATAAGACTAACCAAACTTATAGAAGACTGATGAACTTCAGTTGTCAATATGGATGACATCTGTGAAAAATATGATTCAAACTGTCAATATAAAATTATATTTTAAACTATTATTTAGAGCAGAACTATTAAACTATTCATGATTGCAAAACATAGAAAAAATAATGTATAAAACATATAAAACTATTTTATCTTACTAATTGGCATCAGGTGGTGGCTAACCCCAGGGCTTTCTTTATTAGGCTTGCCACCATTTCAGGTCAAGGGATACTGCTAATGCTTTTTGAAGATGTTGGGTTAACTAGCAGTACCTGAGCTGAGTTGGGCTGGGCAGCAGGGCAGGGGGTTATAAAGGGCTCCAGACTGAATCGGAGTCAGCAGGGCACGGAAGTGCTAAACTAATTTTTTTTTTGTTACTGGCTGGGTTGGGGACTGAAGGTGGAGGGCAGGGACATACATACTTTGTGGACTTGAATTTTTTTCTGCTGGTCACGGGTTGGTGCAGGGGTTGTGCTTGGACAGTTGAACACTGGTGTGGCTGTCAATAAGCACAACAGCACGTATTCAGTTGGAGGGATTGGGTTAGTCAGCTGGGATGGATTTACTGAGGTGGAACTGGGTATCAACATGAGTTGTACTTGTCTTACTTAAACTACACACTACTCCACTGCAGCAGCCATCACTGGACCGCCTCCAGGGACCACAGAGCTAAGCAGCCCTGAAGTGCAGGTAAGGGGATAGGGGAGAGGGAGGGGGATGTTCTATTGAGTGGCATGAGGTCTTAGGATGCGGAATCTTGAAATCAGATTTCAATTCCAATTACTGCATCTGTCAAGTGTTTTTTGGAATTCAGATTTTGGCACACAATTTCAAAATTCTAAGCTCAGAATCCAAGGAATCCAATTATATGGGTACAGATTCCGAACAACCCTGCTGGGCACTCTTTCTGTACCCCAAAATTTCACTTCATGTGCCAACTGAGTAGGAAGAGATAATAAATACAATGCCAAATCATTGCAATTATTATTATTATTATATCACCTGAAGTGTTTCTCCATCCTTATTTTAAATTTATGATTAGTATTTCCCATATAATAACATCCACAAGTACATTCTGCTAAGCAGACTAATCCCACTTCATATCAATTTATAAAATGTTTGATACTCTTCATACATTCAAGCTTCTGAATTCAGAAACTTTTTTGTGTTGGAAGTTATGCCACATAATTTACAGTTTGTACAATGATGACACCTCTTTATATGTATATGTATATGTGCGTGCCAACTGTGTGGTGCTAAAGTTAAGGCAATGCACTAATATAGCCCTGATAGTGAGCCCTCTTATAGAATTTACATGGCAGATTATCCTATAAACTCTATTCTTACCCTGCACAGACCCATTGCCTCAGAAATAAAGTCTTCACTACTAGAGAGGGAAAAAAATACCCAGACCAATTGTTTTAATACAGGATTCTTTACAATGTCATAGAATTGGCAACACGATTAAAGACATTAGCAATACTGGTAGCAGAATGCTATACCATAACTTTCCATGGTCAGGCTTCAGTCATTACTGACTCATTTTATAGTCTTCATCAGAACAGTTAATATAAATGCTATAAAGCAATTCAGGTTGATAGGATTTAACCAGAACTGTATAATGAAAAACACCTCAAAACCAATGTGCAAAGACTAAAACCAACATACCACATCTGGATGGTCAAGGATGCAAGACGGGGCAACAATACTCACTTGCATGTTGCATGCAGGCCAACAAAAGGAGCATATTCAGCAAAATGGGTGAGCTTGAAGAACTCATGCACTTTGAAGGCCAGGACATATGGGATTTAGAGGCCTGTTGAGTGGAAGAAAATGACTGGGACACCAGGATGGAGGCATGAAGACATGTGTTCTTTCCCCCTCCTCTCCACTGCACTTCAACTCTCAACCTACCTTGATTCCACATCCTTCTTCATGCCTTACCAGTCTGGTTTCAGGAAGTCCCACTCCACCACCACCTCCCTGCTGAGGCTCACTAACAGCATTTTCCCGCCATGGGTAAAGGCCATATCACCTCAGCAATTTTTGTCGACCTCGCTAAGGCATTCAACACTGTCTCACATTCCCTCCTTTTAACTAAGTTCCAAAATGCAGGACTTTCTGGCCCAGCCACAGAATGGTTCCGCTCATATCTGATAGGATGGTCACAATCTGTTAGAATCAGTAGCTCAACCTCTTCCCCTCTCCCCATAACGTCAGGTGTGCCACAGGGCTCAATACTTGGGCAGCTCTTTTTCTCTATCTTCCTCAATGACCTGCCCTCTGCTTACCCACACATCCATTCACATGTATGCTGATGACATGGAGCTGTACACATCAGGTCCATCAGCCTCTGATGTAGCATCCAGACTCCAACAAGACTTCAACAAAATCCAACACTGGTTTTGCTCTAACCAGCTCCACCTCAATGCCAAGAAAACCGTCTCCATGACCTGCGGCACAAGGCAAAGACTCTTGAGGCTCCCCTCCACCCCTACTTTCCACTTCTTCGAGGGGACAACTCTGGTGGTCAGCTCCTCCTTTAGGTATCTCGGGATCTGGCTAGACCAGCACCTCCATTTCTCTGTGCATATCGATGCAATCCACAAAAAATTACACCCCAGACTGGATGCCTTCTACCATAATCTTGAATGCATCCCACTGCCAGCCCGCCATGCTATGATACAGAAAATGATCCTGCCAGTAGAAACATAGAAATGTAGAAACATAGAATGTGATGGCAGATAACGACTGCTTGGCCCACCTAGTCTGTCCATTTTCCTACCTAACAGATAAGCTGCAGATCCTAGTTAACCAACAGCTTACTTCCTCCTACCCCCCACTAGGACTGCCTTATGTCTGTCCCATGCATTCTTGAATTCCCCCACTATTCTTGACTCCACAACCTCCTCAGGGAGGCTGTTCCATGCATCCACAACCTTCTCCGTGAAAAAATACTTCCTCACATTACCTCTGAGCCGTCCCCCCTCTATCTTCAAATTGTACCCCCTTGTTCTTTCACATCTCTTTTTCTGAAAGATGCTACCTTCTTGGACTTTGTTGATTCCCTTGAGGTACTTGAAAGTTTCTATCATGTCCCCTCTCTCCCTTCTTTCCAAAAGGGTATACATATTAAGCTCCTTTAGTCTTTCTTCATATGTCTTCTGGTGCATACCCTGCACCATTTTGGTTGCCCTCCTCTGGTCATTGACTACAGGGATGTAGTCTATAGTGCTGCCTCCAAGTCCACCCTGGCCAGACTGGACCTATTCTTCCATGCCTTTTGTCATTTTGCACTAGACTGTCCCTACCCTACCCATCACTGTGTCCTGTATAACTCACTGGGTCTCCCCTCACTGCAGGAATGCCGCCAAACACACTGTGCCCATTTCACTGCCAAGTTCTGGTCTCAGACCTTGCCCCCCCATCTCCACTCTGCACTTTCAGCCACTCCCCTGCCAGCTTACGTACTCAGGCACAATGACACGAGACTCTTATCTATCCTGCACAGGTCCACAAATGCTGACCAGGCAGCCTTCACATATCACATACCCAAGTTGTGGAACTCCCTTCTAGCGGACATAAGGCAGGCCCCTTCTGACCGGTACCTCCATTCCCACCTCAAAGATCATTTTGCCTCCACCTGCACTTGTACCTAACCTAAATGCACTGCTCCTCCTCTAGGTTGGAGTACTATGGCTGTACTGTGTTGCACTGTATTTGCTTGTTCTTTTGTACCACTCCTCCTTCTCTAGTTGGACTACTATGGCTATATTATGTGCACTGTATTTTTTGGTTCTTTTGCACCTCGAAGCATCCTTTGGTCATGTTTTCCTCCTAGTGCTGTTAGCTGCATCTAACACTTACTGTCTGATTGCATTCAGTACCTCGAAGTATCCTATTGTTGTGTTATTCCTAGTGCTGTTAGCTGCATCTTAACACTTATTGTCTGATTGCAATATATATTTTCTGTATTGTGTTCTCCCCTTCCCTCTCCCCCAGGATGTAACTGGAATTGAGCAGTACTCTGCTCAGTGAGCCCTCCTGGTGAAACTCTTAAATAGATAAATAAATAAATAAATAAATAAAGTACCACTGACAATGCCTCTGGCTGCTCCTACCTCTGTATCCTTACCTACTATTGTCTCAGTATTTATGTTTTCATTGAAAAAATAAGTTATGCCTACTGTTTCTGCAACCCAATGTGTATCCGCAACTTGTATTGAATTGTCCTGTGTTGTATTGTACTCCACCTGATGTGGAACCTTTGTAAAAGAGCCTCGGCTCAAAGATACTTGTAATCCTTGATTCAAATAAACAAATAATTGTAAAAAAATATTTTCTCTTGTTTGATTTATACTTATTTATTTTCACCTGTAGGGAATGTCTCCTTATGTCAATTCTACCTTGTTTGTATTCTATATTTAATACTGTCATAAGCACAGGGTGATTCATTATCTCAAAATAAAACAACGTGTCTCCCCTCTTTCTTCGTACATCCAAACGGTGTAGTCCTAGAGCATAAAGAAGTTGTTCATATGTTTTTTCTTTCACATTTTTAATTACTTTGGACTTTCTCCATTCTATTTATTTCTGTCTTTGTATATGGACTCCATAGTTGACTTCCATAATCCAAATGAGGCCTGACATATGATAAGTACAGTGGTAGCAGTATGTCATTCAATCTACTTTTGATATTTCTTTGTATTGCTAAAATTGTTTTATTTGCTTTAGCTATGGCATTAGTACATTGTTGCTTAAACTCTAATTTGTCATCCACTAAAATGCCTAAATCCTTTTCAATTGATCTGTTCTGAATATACTTATCATTTAATATATAATTATTCCGTTGATTTTTATTTCCCATGTGTGGTACAAAACATTTATCTATATTAAGTTGCATGCCCCATTGTGTTGTCCATAGATTGATAGTAGTTATGTCCTTTTGTAATGAAGATATCTCTTCTACTGTATCACATGGTCCACTTTATTTCATATCGTTGGCATACTTTTATTTTTTTATTGGTTCTTTTTTCCCCCTGGAGTCCTCTGCTGCCCCTCTGATGTCCTCCTCACACAGGCACTGGGTATGAGACCCCCTTCCCTTAACCCCCATGGCTTATCCTTCATGGCAGGGGGTGGGGAGCTTCTCGATCCACCAGACTGGATCCAGTATTCAGGGAGGTGCCCTCCTGGGCCATTGTGGTGGGGGACCATCATCATCCTCGCAGAGGACTCCCTTTTCCATTTTCTCTGCTTCCCCCTCGAGGGATGCGGCATGCAATGATGCCAGCGGCGGCAGCGCACACACTTCCATGCATGCTCCCACCAGGTATCTGCCGCAGTCCCCCACCCACAGACTCCAGTGTCGATGTGCCACCTCCCAGCCTCCACTAGGGGGCAGACAATCACCAAGTGCTACTAACCCCCCTCTCCGGAGAAGAAGAGCAGTCCTAGGGATGCTCAATCTTTCTCCTCCCTGCCAACCCCCAGTGGCCCATGCTCATTCCTGAACATGGCTCGCCTGCACAGCGTGAGGCAAGGCGTCCAGTGCCTCAGCCCTCAGTGCCACTGGGCTGAGCTTAGGCATACTTAATGATATTATTATTCACCATGTCTTCTAGGTCAGCTATAAATATTCTGAAAATTGTGGGACCCAGAACTGAACCCTGTGGCACACCACCAGACACATCCCCCTCCACCGATAAATGACCTCTTATTGACACACTATGTTTCCTTTCAGTCAGCCAAATATTTATCCACTGTATAATTCCTTTGTCAATGTTGAATTTAATAAATTTTTTGTTAATTGCCCAATGGGGAACCAAATCAAATGCTTTACTAAAGTCAAACATTATCACGTCCATAGATTAATTTTTTTCCAAGTTTACACTTATATTTTCATAAAAACTAATTAGGTTTGTTGTACATGACCGACTTTTGCTGAATCCATGCTGATTCTGATCACATGTATTTGTGCTATTTAATTTTATAAGAATGTTGTTTTTAATTATTGTTTCTAGCATTTTACATGGAACTGAAGCCAAACTGATTGGTCTGTAATTGGCTGTGTCAGTTTTTGGACCTTTTTTATAAATAGGTATAATAGTTGATTTTTCCAATCTGTTGGAATTTCACCTGTATTTAGTGATTTTTCATATAATATTTTTAGGAGGATACATATATAATTTTTCATAATCTTTAACATGTCTGTTGTTATGTTGTCTGGACCAGGTGAACTATAATTTTTCAAGTTTGTTATTATATCCCTTATTTCATCTGTGGTTAATGTATAAGTCTCCCTCTCTGTGTCCATATCATTATTTATATATGAACTTCCTTTTTTATTATAAACTGAGCTGAAATAGGAATTAAATGAATTAGCTATCTCAACTGGATCTGTAATGGTGTTATCATTGTGTATTATTGTTGTTAGTTCCCCATTAGATTGTTTCATAGAATTTATATAACTGTAAAATTGTTTACTATTGGATTGTTTTGCCTGTTTTGCAAGTTTTAGTTCAAATGTTTTCTTTGCTTTGTTTATTTTATTTTTACACTTTCTTTGTAAGTCTTTGAATGGTGTCCAAGTGGCCTCTGTATTATGTTTTTTTGTATAATCCATAAGCCTTTTTTTTTGTTTTGTTACAAATATTTTTTGTCAACCATTTTGGTGATTTTTTTTTGTTGTTATATTTCTTAATCTTTTTTTTTTTACATGGTTGTTCATAACTCTGTGTGTAATAGTTTTTATATATTCCCAAGAATTATTTACTGATTTGTAATCCAATATATGTTGCCAATCAGTTTCCAAAAGTTCTCTGTTAATTGCTTCAGCATTTGCAGCTTTATATAAATATATTTCCATACAACCATTAATATTAGTTGTTTGATTTTCTAGAGTGAATAATACTGTGGAATGATCGCTGTTCCCAATTGGAGCTCTAACTTCACAATTCTTAATATTGATATCTTCATTGGTTAGTACTAGATCTAATCAATTATTTTGTCTTGTTGGAGACTGCACATGTTGTATCAAATTATTTTCTAGACATAAATCTAGGAACTGCCTACCCAATTTGGATTGACAAGTATTGTTTTTCCAATCAAGATCTGGGTAGTTGAAGTCACCTACAAGTATTAGATTAACACAGTCAATTACGTTATGTATCTCTTGATGTAATTCATCATTAACTTCACTTATTGAATCAGGAGCCCTGTATACCTAATATAAACTCTTTTTTATGGTCTGAGTCTATTTTTAGCCAGAGTGTCTAAGTTTTAAATGTTTTCTCTTTTATTTTTGTTGTAATATCACTATATTGTATGTTATTATATAAGTAATTTGCTATTCCTCCTCTCTTTTTATTTATGCAATGTGATCTAATCATATAATAACCTGAAATATCTTTATTATGAAACAAGGTTTCTGTTATCAGGGCCATGTCTATATTAAGTATTTTTATTGTGACCTCAAATTCTGTGACTTTATGATTCAGATTTCGCACATTTCTTAACATGCACGTGAATGTTTTGTTTTTATTTTGTCTGTTATTTGCTTTCTAACTGTATCATTTTAGTTTTTACTCCCTCCCCCCTCCCTCCTCAGTTTGAATTAATTCCTTCCATTTTGTCTTTAAGTACTGTAAGTTCCCTGTAGTATTCACTCCCTCTGTATTAAGATGTAGGCTGTCCATACTATTCAAATATCCTTTACCATAAAAATGATCCCATGAATCCAAGAAATCAATTGCCTTAGTGTGACACCAGTTTTTTTTTAATCCTGTGTTAATTCTCTGTATTGTTAGATTTTTTCATATACTGCTCTTTGCACTGGTAGTAGGTCTGAAATGATAACATGTGCACCTTGTATTTTCAGCTTATTAGCTGTTTCAATGAGGTCATAGCAGAAGTCTTTCTCCTGATTTACTCCAACCTCATTGATTCCCGCATGTATTGTTATAATCTCTTTATTACATGTTGATGTTTTTATAACTTTAGTTATCTGATTCTGAATATCAACTACTTTTGCCCCTGGATAGCATAAAACCATCCTATTTTCTTTGTTCCCTTGACAGATTGCACTATCACATTTCTTTATGATTGAGTCTCCTAATACAATAAATTATTTTACTTGGTCATTTCTGTGTTGGGTGATATTGCTTCATTAGTCTCCATTAAGCCATTAAATCTATTTGATGTATTTATATCTTGAGCTGTGATAGCCCCCCTACTTTTTTAAAATTTGCCTCCTGCATTAATAGTGAACCATTCATTACAAGTCTCTATTCCACTATGTTTAATCTTTTTATTGGAGTGCAGACTATCTGAGGTCCCTGACTGTTCCATTTCCATACTTTCCTCTTCCCTTGATCTTTTTCTAGTGGTCATTAGTTCAGGAGGATGTAATTCCTGAGACTGAGGGGGTGCTGGGGGGACTGTGTGTTGTAGGCCACATTCTTTTTCAATATTCATTATTTTTTTTAGATTAGCCAATTGCACTGTGACATTTTCAAGTTTATATTGTATAGTATCATATTGTAAACACTTATTACATTCAAAAGTATTGTCAGTATAATTTAATGCAACAGTATACACTGAGCATTTCACACATTTAGTTAGTTTCCCCTCCTCACACAATTTATCTAGTGTTTGTACAGTGTCATCCATTCTTTCATGTGCCATAGTTTGTTTTGTATTTATAGGCTGCAGCATATAATATTTACTATATCTATACTGCAGATCTCTCTCCCTCTGGCCAACTGGCCACAGGTGCTCCACTCAGAATATGTACTGGCTACCTTAATAGATATGCGCAGTAAATGGCTGTATATTTGTTTGTCAGTTAAATGCACTTGATTCCCATAAAGGATATTATTTGTTTCTTATATACTACTCTGGTGTCCTTACTTACTGTGGAACATATTGCTTGACTTTTCCCCTCTTCCCTGCTTGGCACGCTGGATGTGTGCTAAGATGCATGTGTCTCTGCACGCATCTCCATGTGCGGTCTCACGTGCGCGCCCTTCACACACTCACCCAGCTTGCTCAAGCAAGTGTTTAAATAATCACAGGACCCATAAGTTGCTCTTAGATCATCTGACAAGTCCCTTGAGACAGCAATTATATTTATATTTAAGGATTATCCCTCATAGCCTACTGCAGCGGACAAGAGCATTTGCTGGGCACTTTAGATTATGCTATCCTACAAGGGAAATGCGATCAACTGTCTGTTTAATATTTACTACATCTATACTGCAGACCTCTCTCCCTCTGACCAACTGGCCACAGGTGCTCCACTCAGAAAATGTACTGGCTACCTTAATAGATATGTGCAGTACATGACTGTATATTTGTTTGTCAGTTAAATGCACTTGATTCCCATAAAGGATATAATTTGTTTCTTATATACTACTCTGGTGTCCTTACTTACTGTGGACCCTAGTGCTTGACTTTTCCCCTCTTCCCTGCTTGACATGCTGGATGTGTGCTAAGATGCATGTGTCTCTGCGCGCATCTCCATGTGCGGTCTCACGTGCGCGCCCTTCACACACTCACCCAGCTTGCTCAAGCGAGTGTTTAAATAATCACAGGACCCAGAAGTTGCTCTTAGATCATCTGACAAGTCCCTTGAGACAGCAATTATATTTATATTTAAGGATCATCCCTCATAGCCTACTGTAAGGGACAAGAGCATTTGCTGGGCACTTTATATTATGCTACCCTACTAGGGAAATGCGATCAACCGTCTGTTTCAAAATCTTCTCACTCCCTAGCATTCTACTCTGCTGCCCAGACTGACTACAGTCCCCAGAATATGTTCCTGTAGCACTCTTTCCCTGTGACAATCCGATACACTGTCCAGCAATAGTTCATATAAAACAAAATAAAATAGTTTGGCTTGCCCAGGTGCTATCTGCTCATTCACAGTATAGCTAAGCAATGTTTTCCACCAAGTAAACATTTTCGCATCACTCAAGTGTTTTTTCAAGAACCGCATGACACCCAGAAGTACACACTAATAAATCCAGCATTTGACGAGTCAGTGGGTAACTAACTGGGGTAACTGGGTTAACTAAAAACTTCCATAAAGTTATCTACAGGAGAGTTGAAAACCTACTGGATCAATTACTACATAGTTTACACTGGGAGGCAGAGTCAGACAGAACAAAATGTAAACATCTAACAGGAGAAATCATAGATGCAGAAATTGTAACTTTTGTAAACTATTATACCTGGGGTAGAATTTGTTAATCCAGGCACTGGAGAGATGTACAAAGTGAGAGGTTTCATTATGTCCAACACAATGAGTGTATCTTACCTGGCAACATGCACCTCTTGCCCTGCCTTTTATGTGGGTAAAATGAAATGAAAATTTAAAGACTATATTGGAGAGCATTTGTGGAGTATTCAGAAGAAGAAAGGAGTTAACTCCTTTGCACAGCATGTCAAGAAAATGGGTAATGATCATTCCTTTAGATTTCAAGTGTTTGAGAGGGTATAGACTGATGCTGGGGAGGTTCAACAGAAAATTATTAAGGCGATAATCTTTTTGGCAATTTATATTATGTTCAAACACCCCTCTGGGTTTGTGATTGTTTCAGGTAAAGCCTTACCCCGCTCAACTTGAGTCCCTTAACCTCTGTAATCCTGGGCCATCTATTTCCCATGTCAGCCAGCATCCCTTTAGGGCAACCACACCGCCCCACCTCCTCCCTCTCATCAATTAGCTTCACAGAGGGCCTCATTCTATTAGGCTGCCCTATTTTCCCTCTCTACTATGTGTCTAATACTCTTTCTTCCCACTGCCCTTCTCTATGTCCCTCCTTCCTCTCCTCACTTGTACTCTATAAGCTACAACCTGTATACGCTGCACTTTAAATGCCTATATTTGCACTTGCTTTACATGTCTGATTCATCCAAGTACTGATTTTGTATATTGTAACTGCCTGTACTGATGTCTACTTTTGTATGAGGTGTTGTCTACTGTAAGCAAAAGTGTCCTCTGTGTCCAGGACGATCTTGAAAATGAGCTTGCTCAATGATGTAACTGCCTGGTTAAATAAAGTTTGATTGACTGATTGATTGATTGATTTTCAACTGTCACTATTTTTGTAGTATGTGGAGATAGGGGACCTCCATGCAATTAAATCCCTGTTTTAGCAATAAGCTGAATATGTGCTAAAGTTCTGATAGCACAAAAGGTTTAGAATGAAATTGTTATTCCTTTTGAAGAAAGTGGAAATAATTTCTATGTAATTCAGTCCACTTTTTAACAAGTAGCTGAATACATATTGAAGTTTCATTGTAGAAACTGATTAGAAAGAAATTCCTATTTTTTGTATGTGGACTGTTCAAATGCCTAGCATCTGAAGCATTTCTCTTCTACAACCCCCTCTTCTCCTCTTCTTTTCTCTTCCCACCCTCCTTTCCCCTTCCCCCACCCCATCCTACACCTTTTCTTTTCCTGTCACTCCGTATGTTTTTAATTTTTGTGCTGAGTCACTTTGGATTGGGTATTTCAATACTCCTGCTTTTTGCACTTAAATATTGCACCAGCAACGTTTGTTCTTTTGCACATACTGATGCACTTTTGAATGTAATTGGTACTGTCTTTTTAAATGCTGGCTTTATTAGTGTGGACTTCTGGGAGTCACATAGGTCTTGAGAAAGCTCTTGAGTGGTGTGTAAGCGTTTGACCATTGGTGGGGGTCTCAAAGCTTTCTGCTGCTTTTTTACAATAAATGAATGTTTTTTTCCTGCAACACAAGTAATTTTTCCCTGAGGACTGGTACTGTGGAGCTGAATTGGTTCATCTTCAACTTCCTTATTTTTTAAAAAAGCACAAATCAGAATATCTAAGTGCTTGTACAAAAGATAAAATACAGCATAAAACAGCACTCCATGCATTTTAAAACAAGAAACAGCAAGTCGTCTATCATCTATAATCAGAAAAGGCAAGCCTGAATAGATGAGTTTTCAGAGCCGACTTAAAACTCCCCATGGTCGGGCACTCTTACCGAATGAGATAGAGAAGTCCACAGGGTTGGTGCCACAAATACAAATGCCCTAGCACCAGATGACTTAAGACAGACCCAGGGAATCTCCAGCAATGCCTCGTTGGCGGATCAGAGAGGGCGATAAGGATGCAGGAGTTTTTGCAGGTAGCGTGGACTCTGTCCATGTAGGACATTATAGGTCAGCAAGCCAACCTTGAAGGTGATTTGCCACTGAACAGGCAGCCAGTGCAGTCCATGGAGAACAGGTGTTACATGGCAAGATCGAGGTAAACCAGTCAACAACCTGGCTGCTGCATTCTGCATCAGCTGCAAGCGATGACTATCAAGCCCCGGGAGCCCTAGGTAAATGGAGTTGCAGTAATGTTGTGAGTACTTTGCAGTTTACAAATTGTTTGAGCCCCAGTGATGCTGATCTTAGGTGCTTCCATTGTTTGACTGGTCAGGGAAAGCATGAGAGCAGCCAGATCAGATGCAGTGGTGATCCTGGTAGACTTCAATCTCCCGGTCATAGACTGGCATCTTGGGAGTGCTAATGGCAAGTCTGAAACTGAGTTCTTGTCCATCTTCAAGGACTTCTTCCTAGAGGCAAGGCAAAGCAGTTTTATTAATATGGTGCCCAAACACAGGGGATCTGAGTGCCTCACAGTCAGAACAACAAAACCATGGCTATAAAGAACAGGCTTCAAATTTATAAATACTGTTAAAGAATGATTAAAAAAACAGCACCATACCCAATAACTCAAAGTATTTAACTGAGTTTTAAGATAGGATTTAAAAATGTCAAGCGAAGGGGCTGCTTTTACCTCCAGGAGAACAGTGTTCCAAGATATAAGAGCACCTACACTGAACATCTGATCCCCTGAAGAATTAAACCTAGATCTGTGTATTGTGTGGAGATTTGCCTCCACCAACCGTAGTGGGTGTCCAGGAGTGCATGGAATTAGGAGGTCTTTTAGGTAGTCTGGGCAATGTAGGGTTTTATACGTTAACAAGCATACCTTGAAACTGATGCACCACAGCATCAGCAACCAGTGCAGAGCACAGAGAACCAGCATGCTATGCTCAAACCAGGAGAGTTCAGCAAATTCTGGACCAGATGCAAGTGGTACACCAACCTCACAGATCACCCTAGGTTCAGAGCGTTGCAATAATCCATTCTAGATGGAACCAGTGCATGTAACAGGGTCACAAAGTCAGCAGGTTCAAGGAAGGGCTTGATATGGGAGATATTCTAAAGATGAAAAAAGACACTGTGGGCAGCAGCAAATATCTAACATTCTAGACTCACTCGGAATCCACAATGACCCCCAGATTCCTCACTCTGACTACAGCTCCAAGTGTGACACCATTTGAGGATGGAATGGCAGCATCACTGTTCATCATTGCAGAATCATACTATTCTAGTTCCACCAGCTACACCTCCATCTCCAGTGGAGTAAGTGTAAGCCAGCTATCATCCATACAGCCAGCGCTGAATATCCCTAAAGTACTCATTCAACCCCCAGACTGCAACACCCCCTTCAGGTGCACAAGACATATACAGCTGGGTATCATCAGCAAAACAATGCAAATCCATCATAACATCGAATGATTTCCCCCAGCAGTGACATGTACTGTACATGGCAAACAATATGGGAGCCAGGACTTACCCTAGAGCAGCATAGCCAGCATAGAACAAGGTTTGAAGTCATCACTTACCTTGTTCTCAGCAGTGGTGATGAGATAACCTCCTGAGTAAAAGTCAAGGAACCAGTGGTAAGCAATGACCACAACTGGATCACATTCACTCTGGTGTGGAGGAAAACTAGTTGGACCTCAGTCTCCAGGACCAGAAGCTTACGAAAGGCAGGCATTGCCATAATAAAGGACCTGACATCTAAGGGTCTGCAGTGGCTGCATGAGGCTGGTGATGCAGTGCACATGTGGTGCTTGAAGCAGCAGCATCAGGTGTCTGCATTCCTCTAAGCAGAAAGGGAAAACAGACAAAAAAGCACACCCTGGCTCCACAGGTATTTAAGGCAACCAGTTTTGAACAAAAAGATGGCATGCAACTATTGAAAATAGATGGTTTGCTTCAAGCCAGACAGAAGTACAGAGAAACTCTAAAGTACTGCAAAACTACCGCTGCAGCAAATGACATGGTCAGATATTTCCAGATATTGTGCATTTTACAGTATCTAAAGAAGCTCTCTCAAGTGGCCCTGCAGTGCTACTTCAAGCAGGCAGTGAATTTCTCCAGAGATATTACAGAAATGTCAAGAAATATCAGTTACACTTTAGTTTGGTTTGGTTATATTATTTATTTATTTATTTACGAGTTTTACCAGGAAAGCATACTGAGCAACATACTCGATTCCAGATGCGACCTGGGGGCCGAGGCCCACATACATAAATTGAAATTGCTTAGACAGTACAAAATGAGCAAATGCTTGTACATAACATTTTAGGAGAAAAATACAGACAAGGGTAGGTTACATACAATCAGTATAAACAGTATAAAGACACAGGGGGTAGAGTATTGTACAATACGTATTAGTTTATAGTAGAGTGATATTTGGGTAGCATTCTTAGTTGAAACAGGAGCAGCTGGAGGTGAAGTGTATCCTGAGTAATTGGTTACGTAGGTAGGTGTTTGGTGCGTGCCTGATGGGGGCAGGTAGGACGTTCCAGGACTGAGGTATGCAGTAGTTAAAAGCGGCCTGGCCTTTGGATGTGCACATAAATGGGACATGGAACAGTTTAGGGTCTGAACTTCTAAGGGAGTACGTAGGCGACGGTTGTTGGGAGAGGACAGAGGTCAGGTAGGGGGGAAGGGAGTGGGACCAATATTTGGCAGCGAATCTAGCGCAGCTGGATTGTCTACGGTCATGAAGGGATGGCAGGGTTAATGAGCTGTAGAGGTCGCAGTGGTGTGTTGATTGGGGGCAGCCAAGGATGAAGCGGCAGAAGGAGTGGAATAGGGTGTCTAGGCTGGCCAGGGCGGACCCAGGGGCGATGGAGTAAACTATATCACCGTAGTCGATTACGGGAAGGATCATTTTTTGCACAATGGCATGTCTTGTCTGTATGGGGAGGCAGCTTTTGTTACGGTGTAATGCACCAAGTTTAGGGAGCAGCTGCTTGTGTAGAGAGGTGATGTGGGCTGAGAAATCTAGATGTTGATCTAGCCAGACTCCCAGGTATCTGAAACTCGTACAGTTATCCAGGGGAGTTCCATCCAGGGTTTTGAAAGGGGTGCAGGGGGCTTGATGGGATAGTCTTTGTGGAGTACCAAAAGTTAAGGATATAGTTTTTCTTGAGTTAAGAAATAGCTGGTTAGACCTAAACCAGTTCTGGATGGTGTTAAAATCCTCCTGGAGGTGGGTAGCTACACTGATTTTTGTTGGACCAGAGGTGTATAGGACAGTGTCATCTGCGTACATCTGAATGGAGGAGTGGGAGCATGCTGCAGGGAGATCATTTAAAAAGACGGAGAAGAGTAGTGAACCCAGGACTGAGCCTTGGGGCACCGCTGCTGAGACAGACAATGGGGGTGAGGTGTGAGAGGATATTTTGACTACTTGTCTCCTGCCTACTAGGTAGTCATGGAACCAGTTTGTGGCCTGAGTGGAGAGCCCTGCACAGGTGAGTTTGGAAAAGAGTAGAGAGTGGGAGACGGTGTCAAAGGCTTTGGCTAGGTCAATGAAAATGGCAGATGTGATATGTCCTTTGCCCATACTCGTGAGGATGTCGTCTGTGATGCGAAGCAGGGAGGTGGAGGTTGAGTGGGATTTACGGAAGCCTGATTGGAAAGGAGTGAAAAAGGAGGAGGCGTCTAGGTATGGAGAGAGTTGGGACAGGATCAATCTTTCCTGTAGTTTAGCCAGGATAGGAAGAAGGGAGATGGGTCGGTAATATCCAGTAGAGGAAGGGTCACCTTCTTTTGGCAGAGGAATAATGGTGGCCAGCTTCCAGGCTGTTGGTATCTTGCCCAGGGTAAAGGATAGATTGAAAAGGTCGGCTAGAGGGGAGGCTATGGCTGGGGCAGAGAGGTAAAGCATCTTTGCGTCCTTGGACATGGGACATTTCCCTTTGTTTTGGTTTAATGCCCGAAGGGAATGAAAAACATCTGCTTGGGATACAGTGTGGAAGGAGAACGATGTGGTTGTGGAGGCAGTTTGAGGGGCGCAGGTGCAGTGGGGAGGAACCATGGGGTGAGTGTGGGGGAGGGAGGAAAGGAGCTTTTCAGCACAGCTGGCGAAGTGAGTATTAAAAGCTTCAGCTACGAGGGTTGGGTCAGAGATGAGGGAAGCCTGTACTTGTAGTGTCGGGGGTGTAGGTTGGGTGGGGGGGAGCAGGGTTTTGAGAGATTTCCAGAAATCAGTTGGATGATTTATGTTTTTGCTGAAAGCTGATAGGAAGTAGTTTTTTTTCGCTTGGTGAGTGCTGTTTGTACACGCGTTACGATGGGATCTATAAGCATCGAGGGATGCCTGAGTGCCCAGCTTTTTGTAGGCTTTCCAGGCACGGTCTCTGGCATGGCATTTTCTGATTATATTGGCTGAGATCCAGGGGAGATGCTCTCCTTGGACTCTTTTCTTGCGTAATGGTGCATGTTTGTCCCAAATTTTAAGGAAATTTGTTTTGAAAGCCTCGAGAGCTATGTCTATGGAGGGCGCCATTGTGATGAAAGACCAGTTTATCAGTCTTAGGTCCGACAGGAGGGAGACTAGGTTGAGGGAGTTGTATGACCTGGTGATTAATGTCTTTGGGGGTGGGGCAGGGGGGCTGTGTATCTTCCTGATCATAAAAATCATATGATGATCACTTATGGAGTCAGGTAGGAGACCTGGCTTAGTATCCTATGAGCGTGTGGTGAGCCCAGTCCAGCAAGGTGTGGTTTTGGGTTTTGTGATTTAGCCTGGTGGGAGCAGAAATGAGCTGAGAGAGATTTTGGGCCTTAATTTTGGTCTTTAGGTGGGCTTTATCTGGGCTGAGCCAGTTTATATTGAAATCGCCGGTGACATGAAGCTCACCCCCAGCAGCTAGAGACTGTAGGTTGCGCAGATGGGAAAGGATGTCCTCGAGGGGCGTGCCGGGGGGGGGCAGTATGAGCCAGCCACATAGATAGGGTTAGAGCTGGGGAGAGAGATGTTGATGAGTAGTGAGTTAGTGTTACCTGGGGATATGGGGATGTCCACTACAGTGAACTGGTGACTGTTTGCGATGTACATTGCTGTGCCACTGCCTCTCTTTTTACCTTGGCGGTCACGCCTGATTATTGTATACCCTAGTAGGGATACTTCTGAATCAGTGTGGTGCTGTTTTAGCCAGGTTTCGGAGATGACTAAGATGTCGGGGCACAGGGTTAAGGCAAGCGGTTGCAGTAGGGAGAGTTTAGATAGAAGGCTGCAGGTGTTTAAGTGGATGATGCGGAGGCCTTTTGGGAAAGAGAAAGGGGAGTGGGTGTTAGAAACTTGGGGATTTGGACCAGGGTTTGACTCTATGTCCCCTGACATGAGTAGGAGAAGGGTGATGAGGTGTTTAAATTTGACCCAGGGCGGTTTAAGGCAAGATGTAGTGGTTTGAGAGGTAGGGGAAGTGGGGGGTCAGTAGCTGGTAGAGAGTAGGACCAAATGGCCCATGAGAAACGAGGGGGGTAGTACCGAGGCACTAATGATACTGTAGTGGTCATTTGTCTTGGCTTGATTAAATGTGTGTGCGTATGAAGTGTAGCAGGGTTGTGGGGTTAGTTTTGGGGGCATAGGTGACGGCTGCATCTTGCATGAGAGAATAGCTGGTGGCAAGGGGGATTTACTTGCTAGTTGGAGGAAAATGAATAAGGTAGGTAACAGCAGCATCCTTGCTTGGGAAATAATTGGGAGGGCATAGATTTTGGTTGGGAGCCCTCTGGTGGTCAACGCTGATAAGCTGCAAGTGGAGAAGTGGGCTGATAGTTTTTGGGAGAGTCATGTGACAATGCCTATATAAGGAGGAGCTCACCAAGGGCGGTGGTGGGGGTGGTGGGGAGCCGGCACGCAACGCCGGTGGGGTAGAAGCAAGCAGACACTGCAGGCAGCAGAGCTTCCTTACTCAGGCAGAAATTATTATTTGAAAATGGCACCTTTGGCATCTGAATTCTGGTTCCTCGTACCTGTGCTTCGGGGGTGGGGTGTCCGTCCTCGGGGAGTTGTTGGGGAGGGCTGTGATGCGCTCCTGGGCACTCGTGACCCTAACCCTCGTCTGTGGAGAGAAAGAGAGATTGCTTTTATAACTACAGAGCTGTGGGAGGAACACAGGTATGAACACAGGTAAGTGGGGCTTCTTATTGGGCCAGGATTAACTTTTGTCTCCAGAATCAGCGTTTGTGCACATGGAATTTAGTTTTAAGTTCTTTTGTCCCCAGATTCAGGCTTAGAGCTCTTACTGCCTGATTCTAAAAAAGCACACTGCCGAGATCATTTGTGCAGACTTGCTCATTAATTTTGGCCCAGAACAGTGTGGAGGAGCTTTTTCTATGGCAGTACAGAGTAATTTTGCTGAGATTCTGCTGCTTGTTTTAGAAACGCTGCCGACTAACAGTTACACCCCGTCTGTGTTGTTTGCACTTTCCCTGATTGCCCTGATTGGTTTTAGTCTTTGCAACAAATGGGTAACTAAAGGTAATTACCTTGTTGCATGTAATTAATGATTACAAAATCACACATGCCCCTACAATGCAAAGCATCGTGGGTTGCATTTGCAAATCACCACATAATATTATGCTGATTCAACTTTAAGCAGAAATGCATGGTGCCGAAAGGCCTCTCATACAGGTTGCAAAGGGTGCCAACAGAAAATATAGACATGTGTTTCGTCCTGCCAGGACTCATCAGTATGCCTCATCTGTTATTAGTTACATTCAAAACGTATCCCATTAATGTGCTGACTCTATATATTCGCTGTGATGTTGCCGGCGGAATACTGTCATATGCTTCTTGTGCGACTCTGATTTTTTAGCGTCAGGCAATGTTGCCGATCTCCTGATCACCCTTCTTGCCACCAGGATGTGACCCAGAGTTTGTTATATAAATAAGTGGGGGTTGCGGGTGGCATAGCCCTCTGCAATTGCGGATACTCCTACTGCCTGACAGCAGATAGTCAGGCTGGTGTCGGCAAATTGCTGGCACTGTATTTTACACCAACAGCTTGGCTGTCACTGCAGCATGGGTGAACCCATTCAAAATGACTCGTAAAATAAAGTGCAACCAAAATATCTGCCATGTCACTTGGTGCATCCATAGAATTAAAACTTTAAAGGAAGAGTGGAGACCAGGCTAGCAGCAGGAGTTACAGACAACAGCAACATCTTCTTCTATTACATAAGGGAAAGGGGAAATTGTTTAACCAGGAAAGGCACAATAAGCTGAAGCTTGTTTCCAGCTGCTACCTGGGAGCACAAGGAAGTTAATTGACTTGCTCAGGGTCACACAGTATGTGAGTGGAGGCTGTGGGATTCAAATCCAAGTCTCCAGGTTTGCAGCTCAGAGCCCTAAACCACTGCGCTGTACTGCCTCCTAACATAGATGGAAAGGAGGGGCCTTAGCCCTTGAAGATGAGGAGGTGGGAAGAACCTGTGAGAGAGCCAGAGGCAATGTTTAAGATGCTTAATAAATATTTCAAGTCAATGTTCACCAAAAAGCCAAAGATGGGGGTAGGGAGCTCATTGGAAGGGTCAATAATATCAGGGTTAGCAACAGTGCAGCACTTAGACATCATGCCTGCCATGGTAGCTGCCTACCTGGCCAAGATCATGCCAGGTAGGTCCCAAAGGGGAGAACGGGACATGCTCCAGTATCATAATGGGGCTAATGGTACAATTGGCAGTACCACTATCAATAAACTTTCAAGAGTTTGTTTGAACAGGTAGGTGTTAGGTGGCTGGAATGTGGCCAGTGTTGTATCCATCTTCAGGAAAGGGTAAGGTCAGCCCTGGGCAACTACAGGCTAGTCAGCCTGACTTCAGACTGGGCAAGGTCCTGGAGGCCTGTATCAAGGGCAGAACAGGGGAGCACATTGTTGACACCAACTTCCTTCTGTCAGCATGGCTTTATGAGGAAGAAGATCATGCAAACCAACCTGGATTTCAGTAAGGCCTTTGTTACTGTGGCACATGACAAGCTTCTGGGCAAAGTAAACCAGTGCAATATTCATAAGAGGTAGACAAGGTGAATTACTAAATAGCTTGGAGATAGGAAGCTGAGGGTGGTGGTAGTGGGTGAGAACAACTTTGAGTGGAGAGGAGTACTAGGTAACATCCATAAGGGATTTGTTAAATTTAAATTACAATTTAGTTAGTTGAGTCTAGGTCTCATTTCTAATTGTATTCAGTACAGGTGAGGAGAATTACAGCAGATACGGATAGTCAGTGACTGCTGAATATTCAGATACAAGTATTACTGGTGAGTCCATGTATTGACTGGACTTACACCACTTTCTAACACCATAATAATCAGGTTCCATTCCATAATAACCAACCATTTATTATGGTGTGGGTGTCATCCAGTCAATTGGCCAACGTGAAACAAAGTCAGCGTAGAAGTAAAACCCAGTACCGTCTCACTGCCACTACTGCCACCCCCCCATTCAATACTGCATATTCATTTAAACAATGATACTATTCAAAATAAAAGGAAATAAAGGGTTCTTTTTGGCATACTATGCTATTACAAAGCTGTTGCATTCAAAGTAGTCAGGCAGGCTGACAGCAACCAGACATCGAAAGTGAAAGCCATTAACTCCACTCTCACAATCCCATGCATCAATCTTCTCTTTCTTAATAGCACATTTTTTTCTACTTTTAGACCAGCAGTTACATAAAATAAAGTTTGGGGTGTTACAAGATTCATTTTTTTAAACACCCTTGGTGTGTAAAACTCAGGGGCCCACATATCCAAAGGAGATGCGATGGCCATCGGGGGCTGTGGCAATATTCAGAAGCCCCTAATGTGTCACACAACCCAAACTGCTCTGGGGCACTGAATATTGCGATGCGGGCATGCAAATGAGGGGTCTTTCATGCATATTCCCTGCATTGCAATATTCAACCCTCTGCTGGCGAAGACACGACTGGATATGCTGGCACAAAGTTAAGCTACCAAAATCCTGTTGTAACTGTGTGCCAGGCAGGGTGGTGCCCCAAGCAATGGCCATGGCCGGTCAAATGCCACCCCAGCCTCGATCCCCGATTTAATAACTCAGAAGCATAGCCCCCTTTTTCATAGTGTAGTAGACCCCCCTTCCAGCCCCGATCCCCACTGTAAGTAAAAATAACTGTCTCATCACCATCTTTCCCATAGTGTAGTGGCTCCCCCTCCTAGCCCTGACCCCATTGTAAAAAGAAAAGCAGCCCTGTCCCCTCTGTTCCATAGTGTACTGTCCCCCCTCCCCAGCCCTGGTCACAGTAGAAAATAATGCCCTGATCTTCCGAATACTAGAATATACATCCCCTGGTAACCATGGTAGTCCAATGGTGCCACTCTCCCTGGCCTGGTAAGTGAGGTGGAGGGTCATGTCCTAACAGGGTGTGGGGGTGGTGGGCCACTAGACTACCAGGGATACTGGGGAGATCTATCTTTATTATTATGATGATTGGGGCTGGGGAGGGGGGCACCACTGGACTACCAAGGTTACCGGGGGATGTATATTCAATTATTCACAAGATAGGGGCATTATTCCCTACTGTGATTGGGGCTGGGGAGGGGGGACACTACATTATGGATAAGAGGGTACGGGGCAGCTTTTCATTTTACAATGGGGATCATGGCTGTGAGGGGGGCCCCTACACTATGGAAAAGCCAGGGAAAGGACCGTTATGTTTACAATGGGGAGGGGGCTATCCCAGTGCATATAGCCAGGCACAGCTGTGCTAATGAGCACATAATGGGCATGCATGAAGCCCATTTGTGCCATGCATGCCTAATGAGCTCATTAGCATATTTTGGTTGAGTATCACCCTTGGAGGACATGGCGCATCCAGGTATGCGCCACACATTCCCCCACTGGTGGTCTTCAGCCCCGAACCTTGGATGTACTGTGCCCAAAATGGTGGCCACCTGCTTTGGACCATGCATTGAGGGTCTGATATTCACACAGAATAAGCAATCTGTTCCAATCGTGCATTCTGTTTGAATATCCTGTCAGAGCTGGTAGGTCCATTTTTTTTGTGCTGCGCATCCCTTTGCTCCATGCATCCGACCAGTTCTGAATATGGGACCCACAATGTACAACACCCCATGCATTATTCTATATGTAACATCCAGCCAATAGAATATTGTGCCATGTTTAGTTTTGCCTCATTAGTATATAAATTAGGTGCAACATAGTTCAACTACTAATCCTCCTAATCTCTCAATTTATTTCCCATTCAGTCTGTGTGAGGGGCAGGACAGTCCCAACAAAACAAATTGTATTTTTCTTTTTATTTAAATAATAGGGTAAAGCAAGGGTACTGTAACATCAATCAAATAAACATTATGAACTGAATGGAAAAAAATAAAAAAAGCTGATTGGCTGAGAGGTATTTGAAACCGTGATTAAATCCCACAACATAATTATGGTTTCAAAAAACCTCCAGCCACCAGCCTTCTGACTCACCAGAAATTAATCTGACAGCAACATTTCCCTTGTACCATCCAATGCCACAAAGTGTATCCAAAACCATCCTTCACATTGTAATGTGTCCAACATGAGACAAAAAAGCATGTAGCCAATTCTTTTCTTTTTTTTTAATAATCTGAAGTTTAAAAGGAAGTCAACTCTGCGGTCAACTTCAAGCACTCCCTGCCGACACTGCAATTGGCTTCAAAGCACCACTTTCCACTCAATGGCCTACACAGAATAAGTGACTCTGCTGCTGTTCAAAAGCAGAGGGTGTTTCATGTAAAACATTTTTAAACCCTCACTCCCACAGCACACAAGCTAAATCCCCTATAAAGCCGTCACTCTAATTGGGTTGAGAATTGCTGCTTGCCATCCCAACCTCTCCCCCCCACAGACTAAGCGCATGCATCGTGCTCCACTGACCAATTGCACCTTTCATTTTTCTGTACCTCCTCAATCATTCACACCTCTTTTCCCTGTACACAGCTGAATGTACCAAGAAACTGGTGACACACACACCCAAGCAGACAAATGCAGACACACAGCTGATAAACTCTGAACCACGGCTGATAAAATTACTCAGGTGGACAAGCATGCGGTGCTTAGAGAGACACCACTGACAGATAGTTGTGTGGTGGGATGTACAGTACAACTGATTACCTACTATTAAATCCTACAACAATGCCACCTACTAACTTCAGCTGATACGTAACTATTTTCTGAAACTGTACTATTACACTACCCCTTATAAATAATTTTTCACATATTGCAAAATATTTTTTTAATTTTATGACTTTTAATGCAGTTCATAATAACAATGATATACTCCAGGGTGTGATATATCATGGGATATCATCATTTCTCAGGTGGATGAGGCATTTGGCCTGTGGCCTCATGCCTCACAGCACACATGAGGTGTGATGATATCCAATGTTAGAAAATGGGCTTGCAAATATAAGAAATGTGATTGGCTGACAGGAGTACATTAACTTACAGTGAGAGTCCTGTAAGTTAAAAGTCCCAGTCATGCCAACCCTGCCAGACTCATCACTGTTATCATTGTGCCCAGCCTGCTTCATAATTGGCTGAAGCATTGGGCACACAATGCAAACTGCCACCATTTATTTTAAACAGTTAGTGAGCGACTTATGCCGCCCCCCCCACCGCCCCCACCATGAAAAGCCTAACATTCACGGAACAACACATTTGAAATTTATAAAAGAACTGCAGGAACAAAACTGAGCAATTTCCCAAACTGCACTTACTTTGAAATGTGTCTCTCTCCTTGCTCTTGTCTGGTGCTCATTCTTCAGATGCTCTCCACACGTGCTGCCACTTAACGAGCGGCTGCTGCTCCACAACCCGATCGGTTTACTCTTTTTATCCATGTAAGTATCCAGAGCTGAGATTCACAACTGGGAAAAAAAAATGATGGGGGGGGGTCATGTACCAAAGTGGGACCACCCACTCTGCTGCTTAATGAGTGGCTCCCGCTCCATGACTCGCCAGACTGCCAGCACTGCTCCTCGCTCCGACAGACTCTCCGGATGACTGCCACAACTACCTATCTTACAGACTCCATGAGTAATAAATAAAGCAAGCATTTAACAAAACAAATGAATTTCCATGACGGCGGGGCGAGGGGGGGGACATGAAACCAAGGCAACAAACTCAGAACTACAGAGACTACATTAGGGCACACATCCTTAGGTTAAAAAAAAAGCAACATGCAAATGGAGGCAGAGTAACTATTTCATGAACAAAAATATAAAAACATTAAGACTTTTCACACATAAACAGAATGAATAGTGTTTTTAAACATAAAGAAAAATTCTGTGCCCATTTTCTAAGCGTAATAATACCCTCCAGGGTGGGCGATATGAGCAATACCAGATCTTCCAGGGGCTACAAGGCCCCCCGCCTGGGTGTTGGGCATCATTATGCCCCTGTGCGGTCCTGTATTGTCCAGTACTGCCCACCCTGTTGGGTATTATTACTTGCAGAGACCACACCCTATCATGTATTATTGCTTAAATATGCTGGGTTTATTTTTATTGCCTAGATATGATCATTTCCTACTTGGAGCAGCACCCATCTGGGAAATCATAGAAACCTGTAAACTGTGTTCTGGACATAAATAAATTGTTCATGCAAAGGGGGCAGAAACTTGTAAGCAACAAAGAATTATGGAATAGTTTAAATTAAATTAATTATTAAAATAATATGCTTAAGAAAGGATAACTATTTTTAACTGTTCAATATTTCTATGCACTTTCTTATTTTCTATTTAAAGAAAATAAAATGTAAATAAAACACACTTTCTGGCACAATGCTTGTTTACTATGCATATTTGTATTATATAATGAAATGGCAATAAAAAATATTTATCAGTTAGGTAGTTCTAACTGTATATCACATTACTGTATATCTCAGGAACTCCTCATTTATTTCAGTTAGATTTCTGTCATATTTTCCAATATATCTAGATACAGTATTAAGTGCATCTTGTCACTGGCTACCACTGTAATCACAATAATACCTAAAGGAATAAATGGGGGAACAATAAGAACACTGGTGCTGGGGCCACTTCTCTTTAACAACTTCATCAACTAGCTGGAAGCTGGGATCTCTAGTAGACTATTTAAGCTTGTGGATGACACTAAGCTAGCCAGTATGGTGGTGCTTGGCTTTAATGATAGGAACAAACTTCAGTTGGGCCAGAACATGCTGAGTGATTGGTCTGACTCATGGAGGCTCAGATTCAATGCAGCTAAATGCAAGGTGTTACAGTTGGGGAGGAAAGAACAGAGGTAGAAGTTACACACAGTGTATGGTCCCCTTGCTAAAGTCAAGGAGGAAAAGGACCTGAGGTTTTTAATAGACAAGGGGTTGAAGAAGAACAAGTAGTGCAGGGCTGCTGTCAGGAGGGCCAAAAGAATGCTGGGGTGTATCAAATGGAAAAGACCAGAGAGCAGGGGAAGTAATCTTGATGCTTTACAAGGCCCTGGTCAGGCCCAACCTGGAGTACTGTGTGCAGTTTTATTTATTTATTTATTTATTTGAGTCTAGGATTACGAAGTACCTTTGAGCCGGGGCTCTTTTACAAAGGTTCCACATCGGTGAGTACAGGCATACAGTTTCAATTACGGTATAGAACAATCAGTAACACTGATGGTCATAACATGTTATTACAAGGATTATGACATGAAACACAGGGAAGTGTACACAAACAGGGGAAAAGGAGAAATGAGAGGAGGGGAAAGGAGAGGGCAGGGGGGTGAGACTGGGGCAGGAGTATGCAGCCTAGGGGGCCTTGTCAAGGACAGACTGGGGTAAGTGCATCAGATAGGCTGTGGTGGAGACAAGTGCTAGGTGGAGAGGCAACAACAGGCAGCAGAAAACAAAGAGCTGCTAGGTGGGAATACTGATTAGTCATGGCAGTCACAGGTGCTGGAGGCAAGAAGAGCGAGGCAAAGCTTGGACTTGAATGCACCCAGCATGGGTGAGGCAGAGATGTCATTACTGAGACTATTTAGCCAGCTGGGTGCCCCATATGCAATATTGGCCTTGGGATGTGCAACAGCGGGGGATTTGCAGGAGTTGAGGTTTAGACTTCCTGGTGTTGCCATTGTTGTTTCTGAGTTTAAGGAGAGAACAGACACCAGGAGGGGCACTGCCCATCATTATTTTCTTTGCTGTGATGCAGGTTTGATATTTTATTTGGCTGTTGAGTTGCAGCCATCCAGTTAGAAAGTAGAGGTTGCAAGTATGGGTGAGATGGTGAGATCCGGTGATGAGTCGACAGGCTTTATTGAGGGAGGTAGAAACATGTTTGAGAGAGGAGGCAGTGGCGGAGCCATAAATGATGAGTCCATAGTCAATGATGCTAACAATGGAGCTCTGGACAGCAACTGATAATGCTTCAGGGGTTGGATGTTTCCTGTGATGGAACAGTAGGCCCAGCCTGATGTTAGCAGCTTTCGACACAGTATTACTGTGGCCAGCATAGGAGAGGTGGGAGTCAAGGGTGATGCCAAGGTATTTGAAGGATTGGACTTGTTCAAGAGTGACTCCTTGCTTGGTTTTGATGGAGAGGTGATACTGTTTATTTTTGTTGTGAAAGCTGCTGAAGATCATGGTCTTTGTTTTTTTCTGGTTTAGGATCAGTTTGTGCTTTAAGAACCAGTTTTCAACTGATGTGAAGCCATGCTGGAGGTTTTCTTGCAGTTGTATTGGATCATGGTGAGAGGGTAGGATTATAGCATCATCTGTGTAGAGTATGATTTGCTCTGGACAGGAATCTGGTAGTGAGTTCAGGAACAGGCCAAAGAGGAGGGGGCCCAAATAGAGCCCTGGGAGACACCAGAGTGGACTGGTCTGGCATCTGAAAGCATGTCAGCAATTTTCACTCTTTGAGACCAGTTGTCTAGGTAGCTTTTGAACCAGTTTACAGAGTTGGGTGAGAGCCCCACTTTCCAGAGCTTGACAAGCAGGAGGCCATGGTGGACAGTATCAAAGGCCTTTGTTAAATCGATGAAGGTAGAACCAGTTTGCTGCCCATTATCCAAGAGTGGTGGATGGCACCAGTGAATTCAAGTAGTGCCGTGGAGGTGCTATGATTCTTTCTAAAACCATGTTGCTGCCTGCAAAGTATTTTGTGCTTGTCTAAGAAGTCAGTCAGCTGGTCAGTGACAATACATTCCAGTGCCTTTGAGGGGGAGGTAGGATGGAGATTGGATGGAAATGCTCATGGGCAGTTTTGACACCACTTTTATATATAGGGTTTTGGTCTCCTCAATACAAAAAGAACACCAAGGCTGTTAGGTGCAATGTAGGGCCACCAAAATAATCACTGGTATGGCTGACAAAAGCTATGAGAAGAGGCTGGAGGCCTTAAACATGTTCACACTGCAGAAAAGGAGCCTGACAGGAGACATGATCTTAGCCTTTGTCATATTCAAGAATATCAACAAGACTGAACATCCAGAAATGTTTGGTCTGGTGCCTTGAAGCAGGAAGTGGCAACACACCCTAAAGCTCAAGGTTGCCAAATTCAGGGGTAATGTAAGGAGATAAATTTTATCCCAGATGGTGGTTACCCTATGAAGCAGCCTTCCAGAGGAGACAGTGGGCATGATGATAATATAGGCCTTTAAGACAGGCCTGGAAAAATGTTTGATTACCAAGGGAATAATGGGTTACCCAGGTTGATAAGCTGGGTAGGGAATCTGTATTAATTGGTACGTGTTTGCACGGCATACATATTTCATCCCTGTTTGAGAAGTACACAGGAACATGATGGCCCTAGAGCCCTTCCCATCCTAAGTTACTATGTTTCTGTGTTAAGCTTGATGAAGACCCTTTGATAAAACATGTAAATAGTAACTTATGTCTGAGCCGCATTACTCCCCTGTCAGCGATGACTTCTTGATTAATTTGAAACCAATGGATCAGACTCTTAAAAAGATCTCAAGGATTTACTGCAACACAATATTGTGTTGTGGTTCTAAATAAAAAAACATGTAAAAAAATCATTTTGTACCTGTTATGGACAGTTTTTTTGGAACAAAGCTTTTCTGACTTTTTTAACATTTACTTTTTAAAGATCAGTGACTTTTGCTCCAGACAGAAGTTGGCCAGACTCTTTCCTCCTCCCCATCTTCTTCACATTGGATGGCACCCTGCATGAAGTAGTTCAAACTTTGAAGTACCTCGGTGTGTGGTTAGATAGGCTTGACTTCCCTGCCCACATTGATGCCATTCATGCCAAACTCCACCCTAAACGTGATGCCCTGTACAGCAATAAAGATTGCCTTTCTCCCCAGGTCCACTTGGAGCTGGTCACCAAAATTCTTCTCCCAGTTTTTAACTGTGCAGATGTGGTATGTGGCACCACCCCTTCACTTCCCTTATCAGAATGGACACCTTCTGAAATACCTTCGGCTACTTTGCTACCAAGTCATCCTCTCATACCCACCACTGTTGCCTTTACTCCTCTCTTTACATCCTCCCTCTTCCCTCACATTGTTAGTCCCACTGTCCTTCCCTCATCTCTAATACTGATTTTGGTCCCTCCCTTCATACCTATCATCACTCCTCTCCCCATCTCTTCCTCCTCCTACCCCCCCCCCGCTCTTGGTACCCCTGCACTTTCTCCCATCCCCCAAGTCCCACCCACACTCCTCAGCTGGGCAATCTGCATTCTACTATCACCTCCCCTTCCTCTGGAACCATCTACACTCTTTGGTCTGTCTCTCCCACTCCCTTCCCATCATTAAGCACCAGCTATAACTTCTCCCCTCACCCCCTGCTCCTGCCTATCCTCTGCCTGAACTCTTCATAACCCTTCTGGCAATTTTGACGACCCCCTTGCCTTTCTCTTCCCCCAAACCACATGATTTTAGCTATTCCATGCTCTTCTCAGCACCATCTCAGCCACTCTTCCTGCAGCCACTAAGCACTTTATTTTTTGATCATGTCCAATTGCACTGCTGATTTGTATGCTAATTTATTTGTCCTGTGCTATATGCAATAATTTTGCTATCTTGTTTGTTCTGTACTCAACTTTTGCACTGTATGCAATTGTCATTGTAACTGTACCATCTAACTTGCTGTAACTTTGTAATTGTGTTCTCTCTTCCCACTCTCCCCTGGGGTCACACCTGGAAATGAACCTTGATTCAGTGTGCCTCTCCCCATAACCAGTTTTTAAATACATACATACATACATAAATAAAATTAAACTTTACTAGGGATGAATGCAAATGGTTTCTTCTGATCAGTAGCCCAAACATTTAAATGCTCCTCATCTCCTTCTACAGCCTTTCTAGATGTGTACCATTATACCATGACCTCCATCCTGCTACTACCTAAAGGACTGGGGGACTGTTAAAGAATGTGTGCGCACAGTTCTAGAGAATATTAATTCTGCTTACAGACATCCATTGATGTGGGTAGATGGAGTAAATCATCAACTCTGCCAGTGTGAAGGATGTAAAACCCTTTGAAAACAATGGCCTTCATTAAAAAGCTGAAAAATAGTAGATATCAATGATAATTTGATTGCATATCAATTTTCATATTTTTCCTAACAGAAAGAAATTAGTCATTAAAAAAGGCACAGTTAGGTGTAAAGTACGGGATCACCTTAGGTTTTTGTCGTGGAAGCTCTACTGTTTATTTCTAAATTGACTATCAATCTGCAGTAAATTCTACCTTAAAACATATCTAAAATATATGCAGATGATTCAATTTTTCAGGAAGACTTTGAAAAATTCAGAATTAGCCCCAAAGCATGATCTTTCAGTGAATAACAGGTAAAGAAACAATGATTTCTTGGAATCAATTCATTTAAAAGAACTAGTGTATTCTCAGTGAATGTACAGGAAGCTGTGTTTTGGTAAAGGAAGTCCCCAATGCAAAGCAATTTTGACAGCAATATGTAGATCACTGGGGAAGGGGCTGACATTGCCTTTCAATGGGACTAAAAGCCACCTGAAGCAAACAGTACTTTTACAGTCAGCCAACTGCAACTGAGAGCAATAACTGCAGGACTATGTTTTCCTCTACCTGAGACTCATTTGTATGAGGGACTCATTGTCTCTCAGCCAGGCACTGTAGTATGTCTACCCCTAACAAAGACGGGTTCATACACTCACTGTGAATACAAAGGAATCTTTGTCTGGTACAGATAGATCCCAATGCAAAGCATGGAAGATTTTAAATAGGCACAACACTGCTGGGCTATAAATTGCAAAATAACAAATTAACGGGCTGCAGTATAGCACAGAAGATAGAGTAACGTGCTATGAATGCAGTTGGTACATCTAGAATACCTGGGTTTGAGTCCCAAAACCTCTACTTTCACACTGCGTGGCCCTGAGCAAGTCACTTAACCTCCCCAGTGCTCCTGAGTCACCCCTGAAAATAGGACATGTGCCTAGTGGACCTTACCTGGTTGCCAAAGAATACAAATAAATAAATAAAAAGTGTTTTTTTCGCAATGTTTAGTAATATGGGTTGATAGATATAATTTATCTATCACATTGGTCTGGTAAGACAGAGAACTTATGAAATGGAAACCCTATAAAATAATAATACATCATTCATCATACTTCATACTTGGATAACATTGTGTAGAAATGTTCCTAATAGTAGATCAAAGGACTTTAGAATCCAACATGGCTTGTTTTACAAAACTGATTTATACTACTTCAAGTGAGGTTTGTAAAATAGGATCATAAGTTGTTGCATGAATATGCTTGATATGCCTTGCAATTCACTGGACAACACAGGAAATTACACATTATCAATGAGAAATGGTAACATGTCCAAATTATTTTTTTATATATAGATTTCCTATAGCTATGTATTTGACACAGCCTGTCACATATCTTTTTATGTTATCACTCACCACAAAAAAAGTTTCATCACTATGGAAAACTGTTTTGGTAAACCTAACATTTAAACTTGGTATTTATAGACCAGTTTTGATTTTGTCAGCTTTCTATAAATTGTTGGAAAAAGTGGGTTCTAAACTATTGGGAAACTACATTGAGAAAAAATTATTTAAAAGCTCAGTAGTACAGTTTTCAGCAAGGGCATAGTACAGAATCAGATTTGTTTAAGCTAACCAGCCAATTGTTTAATTCCTTCTATCAGTGTCACTTAAAAGTTGCTGTATTTGTTGACCTAGCCAAGGCTTTTAAACTACTGTAGTAAATCATGATATACTGCTGTCCTAGCTTGCTGACATTAAGGTGGCTAGCTATATCTTAAGTTGATTTAAGAACTACTTTAACTCTAGTCATCAACAAGTGATCATGCTGCTCCTTCAGTCTGCCCCTGTACCCTCAGCTGCTTTACTCAACTCATCTGTAGGTACTGTTTACTCTTCCCTGTAGGAGCATCTACACTGTAAGGGTATGCCACTTAAGACTCTACTAACTGTATCTGGGTATACTGGTTACTTGTATGCTCCATTTGCTTAACTACATACAGTACTGTACCTAGCTAATGCTGTGAAAGTGAACTCATCTGTTATAAACCATATTGGTAGTCCTAACTGCGCTATCCTGAACTCTGTGTTAACCTGCCTAATCTTATTATCTGTGCATTACTGGTCAGTTAGTCAGTCCCCATTCCATTGTTTGCTGTCTTAGTTCAATTTAACCATTCTTGCTGACTCCTAGATAGACCTTGTCTGGGTGCACTCTCTTTTTTGCATTGTCTACCCACCAGTTTTATTTGTATTTATTGTTTAAGCATTTGTATGTGTTATATATAGCCTAGTGCTTCTCCCAGCAAATTTTTTTGCACTAGTTTCAACTTATCCAGTTATCTGTTTGAGTGCATCTGTTTCGTTGCTCACACCTACCTGTTGTTGCTCCCATTCTTAGTTATAGATAAAGATGTTTATTTAGCTGACTGCAATGTTGTGTTTTCTTACCTAAGCTTCACTTATATTGTCAACTTCTGCATTGTTGTACTGATGGCTACTGCATCTCACCTCCTCATCACAATTTACCTTGCATCCCTCTACCTCATTCCCTCTCCTCCTCCTTCCTTCTCCTCCTCCTCCTCCTCCCAATCCTGCCTCCCTTCAGTTTTCTCCCCCTCCACCTATCCAGACCATAGAAATCTTAGGCACTAGAACAGAAAGCCTCTCTTTGCGACAGCCGAGAATGTGCCTATGACACAAACCTGCTGTATTAATTTAAGTTAATGAATGAATTATAGATGTGACTAAATTAAGTAAGCAATGAAGCTAGTCCCATAAGACTGATATATTTAATTGAGGAGACTGTTTAACTAGTTATTGAATTAAGGAAAATATTTTCATGTGCACTTTATAGTATATAAGTAACTAAGGGGTTTTGTAACCAAACCCCTTGAGGAAGGCTTCTGCCCAAGCGCTGTGGTTAGTGGTGGCTCTCTGGTCATTTGGTTTGGGGTAGCTCTTTTATTTGTTATGTGCTTACAGAATTTGCAGAATTTGCACTATTTGTTATATTCAGATTTGCACTGGATGGCACTATTTTGCACAATAAATGTGGCTTGACTATATGCATGTATATGTGCTCATTCAAGTTAGATCTATACCCACTGCTCACCTTCCATTTGTGTAAGCACAAAGGAAGCTATGATTACGAAGTCTGAGTCCTGACCTGGTACCATATAGGTAGAGCACCCTGTGATTCAAACAGAGCACATTTTTTTCTGCTTTAAGGATTGTCTTTTTGAACCATTTGGTTTTAAAACCTGCAGCCATTCTCTCGTCCTTGAGATGCCAGTGAGAGGTCTATCCAACTTGACACAGCCAGCCACCTTACGTTACCAGTCTCCTCATTTCTTCAGTCCCTTTTATAAAGTGTAATTTTCTGTGCTAAAATGAGCCAAGCAACAGCCAGTACAAGTGAGAGTAACAGCAGCAGTAATTTGGGACTGTTTGTTTTAAGTAGTCTGGAGTCGTCAGAAAAATGCAAACAAAAATTAAATAATGGGGTCTCAGCAATGACTACAGAGGTTGATTCGGTGGTTAATCCAAATAATGATTTGGAAAATGCATTTTACAGACTGGAAGGTCTCCTCTTTAAAGAAATGAACACTGCATATAATATTTCACCTTGGAAAAGTATTTAGAACCGGAACTTTTCCCGAGAGGTTTCCGTGTTCTAAGAGTTGCATCCAGTGGTATAGATACTTTTGAATACAAAAAGGAGTGGGAAGTAACTGCAAAGGAATGCACTAAGATATTCATCCAGCTAATTATAAAAGCATACATGAGTAAATGTAAGTTAATTAATGATTAAACTGAAACCATTAAGAAGACCTTGAGTGACTCTATGGAAGAGTCCCTATTTAAAGAATGTTACAAGGATTTGAAATTGAGATTGGAGACCTATGAAAAACAACTAGTGCAGCACAAAGTAAATTAACCTGTGATGAGGGCAATAAAGATAAAGATAATTTCTTTCACTGGCTCCAGGAAGAGCAACACTGGAGCATGAGTAGGGGTAGATCCTGATCACATAAAAGGTACTTTAATAGGAAAAACAGAAGAAGTCAACCCCCCCCCCCACCACTCCATTACTTTTCAATTGAACACTGAAGGAGCTGAAGGAGCTAATCAGGAGAATATGGGTGTGGAGCCTGATAATCAATTGAATACTGATCATAGAATTTGTTTAGACAAGCAGCAAACAGGGGTTCCCAATCAAATCAATCAGGGTGTAACAGGAAGACGAGGAGGGGCACGAGGGGCCAGAGGAAACAACACAACTCCAAGGTATTCAGGATGCAGAGTAGCAGGCAGAAATTGAATATTTTCAACTTGTCAGAAAAGACTTTAATGGTTCCTCAAACACAAGTTTTGGAAATGGGGTTATCATTTATTCCCACACCACAAGTGAATTCTTTGGATGTTAATACTGACTTGTTTAAGTATTTTAGAAAGATCAAGCTCCAGGATTTCTACAGCCACAATGCAGCATCTCCTAGATCAGACATAAATGTGGACACCAGGACTTCAGAATAAGAAGACTTAGATGTGACTTGCACTTCTTTAACTCAGTGTAACCCCCTTCTGTGGTCTTACCTTAATTGCCCCCATTTCCCCAGATCTTCTGCTGCCTCTTGGTGTCCCCTGATTCCCTGATTACTCCACCGCCATGGTCCAAGTCCTTATTCTGTGGGCCCCATGTTCCTGAACAGCCCAGTACTGCATTTTGGCCGTGTTAGGGCTTAAAAATCCAACTGCAAGCTGCTGGCATTTTGTTGTTGGGCCGGCACTCACCTATGTGAATAGTGGAGCCTTTGATGTTCCCAACTGCATTGCGGTCAAAATCGGGACGTGTGTTGGTGGTTTTGTGCCCCTGCTGATCTGAATGGGAACCAGAGACCTTAGTGAGGCTAATAAGAAGCCTCAGGGGATGAAAAGAATAGGGTTTGGATCACGACACATAGAGAAGGCTATGAATATGTAAATAAGCCCTCATTAATATTCATAAGAAGCTGCCTGCCACCTGGGTGGTATATGTTTCGGCGGCAGTGACAGTGGAGGCCCTGTGTGTGTGTGTGTGTGTATGAAGAGTGGGCTTGTTTGACAGGGCAATATTGGGGCTAGCAGTCTGTGGGGGAATTGGGAGTGCAGGACTTTCCCCTTGTCTGCAGTAGAGCTGGAAAGCCTAACCCCCCCCCCCAGAACTGCATGGGACTGAATGGTGCCTGACATATTGAAGAAGCTTTGACCCCAGCACTCAGCCAATCATCTATTTAGGTGCCTAAAACAGTGACAAAGGGACTCCTAGGAAAAGGAGGGGACTAATTCAGATGCCTAAACCATGCCCCAATAAGCCATCAGAAAATAATGATCACTATGGTTATGGACAATTGATAGAATCAATCAATCAATCAGTCAATCAAAGTCTTTATTTAACCAGGTGAATCAGAACCTTGGATTCTTAAGTGAAATCCATTGGACTTTCTGGGTTTTCTTTAGTCTGCTCCTGGGCTCTGTACAAATCAGAGGTCTCCTGTGAGAGTGGATCTGGACTGGAGAGGCCTTTCTCAGGTCTCTAGCAGAGATTGCTGTGTTCAGAAAAGGAGCAACAGGGGAAAGAGAGCAACAGACTGAACTGATAACTCAATTCCCCAGGTACTGTGAGCTGTTTGATTATATTGGAGAGGCTAAGTACTGCAGAAATCCTGCACTGTGGACTGAATTGTGCTGAGAGGATGGGTCTGAATATTTGAGTGCCACAGTTGCTGCTGAGGATTCATTTTACCTGTATGGGATTGAGACTGTGATTTTGAAGAGGCAAAGTGTCTCTGGAATTTGGGGTTCTAGCTGGGTGCTGTATATTTCCTGAGTGAACTGGTTAAAGTGGATGAGAGCTGTGACCCAGCTGCAGCTGAAGGAAGGATTGTGAACAGTGTTTAACTGGAAAGTGTAGACTGGTGTGCAGAGGTTTGTTGTGTTTGAATCCCCCTGTGGTTTGCATTTGTTGTTCATCTGATTTAAGGTTAGCACCCACTGCTAACTGGCACTGGACTTTGCTTAAGCAACTGCCTGTGATTTCTGCTGGTTTTCAACTCAATGCAGGGACTGCAAAGGACCCCCATCATTTATGAGTCCTCACCCAGAGCCGGGGAGGGAATCAGCTAACCCCTTCCAAGTGGGGCTTACCACCTCAGGAGGTCACTGGCACTTGCTGGGGTGCTAGGGCACCTGTGATCCATTATAAGGAACTGGACTGTGGAGCCACTTCCAGTTCTGGGCCTTCTGGGGCTGATATGGTCCTGTCACAGAGCTCTGCAATGGGCCAGAAGCAGCTGAAGGTGACAAGCAGCCAGACCTGCAATCAAGGGGACAAGCTACAAGATCCTCGAGCAAAATTCCATCTGCCCATTGCTGCATAGAGCTCTGCGATCCAGGACAGCTGGAGACATTCATCGCAGGAGTGTTTGAGTTCTGCAAAACCATGATTACCCAGGACCTGGTTCCTGGAAGCTGAGTAAGGAAGTGTAAAAGGGATTTAATTGATTCTTCAAATCATTTTCCTCTTTACTAGGGCCCCAACAGCTGGCAAACCCATGGCAATAATCAGGCATGCACCTTGTGGGTACCCTTAAGAACTATCAGGTTAGACACTGGTACCAGTGGGGGTGGGCCTCTGGGGGTGGACTTGGCCTGTGGGCCCAAATGGGTATTGTTATTTGTTCTTACTAACCATTTTTCTATCCACAGCTATCCTTTGTCCTAGTATCCCCTACCTAGTCCTTACCCCAAATAAAGCTGTGGTTTACTGTTTGAAATTTGAGGCAGTATAGCGCAGTGGTCTAAGGCTCTGAGCTGCAAATCTGGTGACATCCAGCAGACCAGACCTGGGTTTGAATCCCACAGCTTCCACTTGCATACTGTGTGACCCTGAGCAAGTCACTTAACCTCCTTGTGCTCACAGGTCGCTCCTGTAAAAAAGCTCTCAGCTTAGTGTGCTATACCTGGTTAAAACAACTAAATAAAAAAAAAAAAAAATTGTGTGTGCAGGAACTCTCTGAGTCTGTCAAAGCATTACAGTTCATGGTTTATGGTGTTACTGAACTGTTGGACATCCAGTATGTGGGGTGTTTGGTAGGAGAGATGGGTAGGTGCAGCATCCCAGGGGGCTTTGCTAGCCAGTCACCTGACCCACTTCTAATTCCCTCTGGGTGGAGGCACCATGCTATTTTTATTATCTTTGGGACAGAACCCCCGAACACCACTGTAACAGGACCCAGGCCCCTTTACCTGTTAGAGGGCCAACAGGCAGGGGTAGTAGCCCACTGGCACATGGCTTCTGGTCTACATCAGGAAAATATAACATTTGATATTGTGAATGAGTAATTTTTACAAGCTAGGACTGCTGAGTTGTTAGAGGATTTAACAGAAGGGCCCCTTGAGAATAATGAGACTGTTGAACAGAATGTAAATAGCATGTGGGGCAAACGTAAAAGACTTTTTAAACAAAAATCAAAATTTTGTCCCAGAACAGCTAATATTAACATTATGATGTTTGTGAAAAATGTATCTAGAGATGTCAATGAACTCATAATAAAAGTAAAAGCTAATAAAACATGGGAAAATTTACCAACACAGAACCACCTTGAAACAAATGCAGAGCTGGGAAAATGTAACTGTTAAGCCTGCCAATAAAGGCGGCAATATTGTGTTGCTAGATATATCAAATGATATCAGTATGGTGAATGATATATTAAAAGACACCTCTAGATACAAAGAGTGACAAGGAAACCCTCTGAATAAATTTAAAGCAGAACGATTAGAACTATTACATGATGCAAAAACATCTGGGGACATAACATGCAGTGAGTTTGAGTTTCTGATGTCCAAACTCCAGTTACTGGTAATGTATTCATTGCCAAAATTCATACAAATTATGTCCCCCCTGTCACCTGGTTGTCTGGGCTGGGATCTCTTCCTGATAATTTATCATTTTTGTTGCTTTTTTCCTAAAAAAGGAGGCATGCAAACTGAGATCCTACCTCAAAGACACAGGGGGCCTTCTGGCAAAGCTACAGAATTTTGTCTGGCAAAAGAACTATATATGGATATCAGTGGATGCTGAACTGTTGTATTCCTCAACACAACATCACAATGGTGTTACAACATGCAAGTACTTCTTGGAAAAAAGTCCCATACCGAACCCAACAAGGTTTTTAGTGGAAGCATTAATTTTATTTTGATGCATAATTCCTTTGAATTCAATGGTGAGCATTATTATCAGATACTAGGAACTGTGATGGGGACCTGTATGGCCCTGTCTTATGCCAACCTTATACTGGGGCTTTGGTAGCTAGAGAGTGTGTTCTCAGAAAGCTTCCCATATGCAGATGACGTCATTATGTGGCATTGCTTTATTGATGACGTCATCTGCGTGTGTGTGTGTGTGTGTGTGTGTGTGTGTGTGTGTGTGAAAAGAAAGAATACCTGAACTCATTACTTGGCTGAATGAGAACAGATTGGAACTTAGTGTAACACATCGGATTGAGGAAACCACTATGCCATTTCTTGATGTACTCTTAGAGGGGAAAGGTGGTCAGTATGTAATTTCAAAAAAATTCAAGAAAAAGACAGCTTGCAATTCGTATTTGCATTACAAATGTGAACATCCCAAAAAATTTGAAAAAATTCATCCCTTTTAGCCAAATGCTCTGTTTAAGGACAAACTGTAGTACCATCAATGATTTTGAAATACAGTCTGTGGAAATGATGGCACGCCTTTTAGAAAGAGGTTATAGCTTGGAGTTAGTACAAGATGCTAGAGAAAAAGCAAGGCTAAGGGAAAGGAAAGATGTGTTATTGACAAAAGAAAAGCTTAACAATCAGCAGGAACTAATAACTTTAAGCACTGAACATAATTGCATATCTGGCAAGGTGGGGAAAATTGTGCATACATATTGGCCAATCCTGACCAATGATACAAGATCCTTAGAAGTTTTATGAGTAAAAACATGTATATCTTTTAGAAGGGCAAGGGATGTAAAATACTTTGTTGTGCACACTGAATTAAATCCTGAAAATGAGACAGAGGGCACTATGTGCCCCGGGTTTTAAGAAGTAAAGAAGTTGTAATGTGTGCCAGTATGCAAATGAAAACAACATATTTGTACATCCTGTAACCTTAAAAAAATACAAAATAAATGAGTGTATAACATGTAGGACAACATATGTAGTATATGGGCTAGTATGCCCCTGTGATATGATATGTATTGGTATGACAAAACAGCCTTTGAAAAAACAAATTCAAGAACACATCAGGAACATACAGTAATCAATGTAAATAGCCCAGTGTGGGTACATTTTCGGTATGCACATAATGCAGACCCTAAGAGTCTTCAGTTTATTGGCGTGAATGTGCCAGGAATGGTAAGAAAAACACAGTTCCCCTTGACAATAAATTAGCACAATTGGAAACTGCCTGGATATGGAGGTTAGAAAGCTTGAAACAGAAAGGACTTAATGATGTATTGGATCTCAAACCTTATTTATAGTTATAATTATGTAAAGTACAGTCAACTGTTAACTGGATTATTTGATGTTTTGGAAAAAAATCATTATCTGAAAAAATTAACTATTGTTGAAAATTATTTTTAAAAACTGTTTTATGTTATAGAAACATAGAATCTGACAGCAAATAAGGACTGCTTGGCCCACCTAGTCTGCCCATTTTCCTACCTAACAGATAAGCTGCAGATCCTAGTTAACCAACAGCTTACTTCCTCCTACCCCCCCACTAGGACTGCCTTATGTCTGTCCCATGCATTCTTGAATTCCTCCACTGTTCCTGACTCCACGACCTCCTCAGGGAGGATGTTCCATGCATCCACAACCCTCTCTGTGAACAAATACTTTCTCACATTACCTCTGAGACGTCCCCCCTCAATCTTCAAATTGTGCTCCCTTGTTCTTGCACATCTCTTCTTCTGAAAGATGCTACCCTCTTGGACTTTGTTGATTCTCTTGAGGTACTTGAAAGTTTCTATCATGTTCTCTCTCTCCCTTCTTTCCTCAAGGGTATACATATTAAGCTCCTTTAGTCTTTCTTTGTATGTCTTCTGGTGCAGACCCTACACCATTTTGGTTGCCCTCCTCTGGACAGCCTCCACTCTGTTTATGTCTTTGTGGAGATGGGGTCTCCAGAACTGCATACAGTATTCCAGGTGGGGTCTCACCAACTGTCTGTACAGAGGAATAACAACTTCCGTTTTCTACTGTTGATGCCTCTTCCTATGCATCCCAGTATCCCCCAGTCCTTCTTACTGCCTTCTCACATTGCTTGCCCACCTTTAGGTCATCTAATATAATTACTCCTAGGTCTCTTTTGATTTTTGTTGTTGTTATTAACTCACCCCCCATTGTGTACTCTTCCCCTGGGTTTTTGTTTCCCAGGTGCATTACCTTGCACTTCTTTGCACTGAATCTGAGCTGCCATACATTTGACCATTCCTCCAACCTTGCCAAGTCCCTTCTCATTCTTTCCACTCTATCTTGTGTATCAACCTTGTTGCAGATCTTTGTGTTGTCTGCAAAGAAACATACTTTTCCTTCCAGTTCCTCTGCAATGTCACTTAAAAAGACATTAAAAAGGACCAGTCCCAGTACTGAGCCCTGCAGTACCCCACTAGTAACCCTCCTTTCTTCACTGTGGACTCCATTTACTACTACCCTTTGAGTCCTGTTATCTAGCCAACTTTTTATCCAGGCTACCACCTTGGGACCCACTCCAAGGCTGGCTAACTTGTGTATTAATCTTTTGTGTGGGACTGTATCAAATGCCTTGCTAAAATCTAGGTAGGTCATGTCCACAGCCCCTCCCTGGTCTACTACTTTGGTCACCCAGTCAAAGAAATCTATTAGATTCGTCTGACATGCCTTCCCATCATGAATCCATGCTGCCTTGGGTTCTGTGCCCCACTGGCCTCTAGGTACTCAACAATTCTTTCCTTCAGAAGTGATTCCATCATTTTCCCTACCACTGAGGTCAAACTAACTGGTCTGTAGTTTCCTGCCTCTGTCCTGCTCCCACTTTTGTGAAGAGGAATCACATCCGCCCTCCTCCAGTCTTCAGGTACCACCCCGTCCTCCCATGATTTGTTAAAGACAGTAGTCAGTGGTGCCACTAGTTCTACCCTTAGTTCTTTTAGAATTCTTGGGTAAATCCCATCAGGCCCCACTGCTTTGTCCACCTTCAATTTTATTAGTTCTTTCAGAACCCTTTCTTCTGTAAATGGACTGGTATTGACCCCCATCTTCAGAGTGTTTCTCTTGTTTGGTTTAGGTACCTCCCCCTCCTCTTCCTTTGTGAATACTGAGCAGAAATATTCTTTCAGTATCCCTGCTTTTTCGCTGTCACCCTCTACCCACATTCCCTCCCCTTTATTAAGCCTCAGTATCCCTCCTTTGGTTTTTCTTCACTCTCTAATGTACCTATAAAAGGTCTTATCCTCCTTCTTAACAGAGTTGACTATAATTTTCTCGGTTTGGGCCTTTGCTATTCTGACTGCCTTCCCAGCCTCCTTCTGCTTTAACTGATAAAGTTCTCCGTCCTGCTCCTTCTGTGTTTCCTTATATTTCCTGAATGTTATCCTTTTCTCCTTAACCTTCCCTGCCACCTCTTTTGAGAACCATAGCAGTTTTTTCCTTCATTGTGTTTTGTTGATTTGCTTTACACAAAGGCTTGTTGCCTCTGTGATGGCTGTTTTGATTACTCTCCATTGTTCCTCCACCCTCCTTCTTGCCTGTTTGCTAGTGCTTGACACTCTCTCATTTTCCCAAAGTCAGCCCTCCTAAAGTCCAATACTCTTGCTTTTGTATGGCCTGATTGTATGGCTGTGTTTATCGTGAACCACACTGTTTGGTGGTTGCTTGTTCCCAGATGGCTACCCACTTCTAAATCTGAGATTCTTTCTCTCCCCATTTGAGAGTACCAGGTCTAAGATTGCTCCTTCCTGAGTGGGTTCCAATACTAGCTGTCTGAGGCATGCCCCTTGTAGGGCATCAAGAATGACCCTGATCTTGGATGTGCCTGCAGCAAAGGTGCTCTAGTTAACATCTGGTATATTCAGGTTCCCCATCAACCATATCTCCCCTTTTTCTGCCATTCTAAGGATGCCTTCTATCATTTCCTTGTCCATTCCCTCCCCCTTGAGATGGGGGTCTGTATACAACCCCCTTGCAGATTGTGTTGCCATTTCCTGTCTCCAGGGTGACCCAGAGTGCCTCATCTGCTCCCTGTTTACTCTTTAGTTCTGTTGCTTTGATCCCTTCCTTTACATAGAGACCTACTCCTACTCCTCTTTTACCCTCCCTGTCCCTCCTGTAGATTGTGTATCCTGGTATATTGACATCCCAATCATGGTTCTCTGTGTACCATGTTTCTGTGACTGCCACAATATCCAGGCAACCCTCTTCCATCAAGGCCACTAGTTCAGGGGAGCTTGTGACACAGACTACGGGCATTGGTACTCATCACTCCCAACTTTTTGATGGACTTACCCCTTTTGGCCCCATTTCTGTCCTTACTGACTTTGCCTTTTTTTGCATTTACCTCTGTCGTGCTCCCTAATGACTTCTCTACTTTGGTGTTTGCCTCACTAATTACCATGTTTTCTGGGAAGAAGCTGGGATTTTCCTGCTCCTTTTCAGGGCCTCCCCCCTTGGCTAGTTTAAATGCTTGCCAATGAAGCATTTAAATCTCTCACCTAGGATCCTGGTTCCCCCCCGGGCAGATGCAGACCATCATGCCAGTATAGGTCTGCATCCTCCAGGTGGCTCCCCAGTCCCCAATGAAGCCAAAACCCTGAGGTCTGCACCAGTTTTTCAACCATTCATTGAATTCCCTTGTGAGGAGTACCCTAGCATCACCCTTGCCATAGACAGGCAGCACCTCCGAGAAAGTTACCGTATGCGCTACTTGTCTAAGGCCCTCCCCAACTCTACAAACTCCTCTTGCACTGCTCTGATACCATTTCTAGCCAGATCATTTGTCCCTAGGTGGACAATGACATCCAGCTCCCTCCCTCATGTGCTGCTCCACGATCCTGAAGATTTGCTTCCTGTCCCTCCAAGCTGTGGCGCCAGGCGGGCACCTTACCTCCCTCTCCCCTTCTTCCACCATTTCTACCCCCCAATGATTGAGTCCCCCATCAGGAGTTGTTTCCTTCCTCTGTGGGGTCCCATGCCACCCTCTGTGGGTCTCCTTTGTTAAGGTTCCCAACATCCTCCTTGGTCTCCACTGCAGATGCCTCCATAGAGGACCAATACCCACCAGAAAAGCGTATGAATTATGGAGAGGTACAGCTGGAGGGATGCAACTCTGTTCCACCACCCTCTCCTTCCCTGAGCCCACCCTGGTCCAGCCTCTCCTCTTTCTTGGCAACCTCTGAGGTAGTGGCATTGGCCCTGGTGGTCTCTGGGTGGGGGAGGAGGTTTCACGAATCCTAGCCAGGTCAGCCTGGAGATGGGCAGCCTCCTCCCTCAGGCCAGAGAGGTGCCTGCAAATAGGGCAGCATCGCAGTCTCCAGAATCTCTCCTGGAACACCGCTGCCCCACAGCCATTGCACTGCACCACTCCTATCATGTCTTATGTTGTGTCCCCTCTCCTGTTTCTCTGTATGCCTACTCTCTCCTCTCTTTATTTTTTGTACAGTAGTTGTAAAAGGAGACCAAATGCTGAAATATAAAAGGTAACCACTGAATGGAACCTGATGAGTCATGGGGAAAAGGGGACCACTTGGATGTGCCACAGTATGAACTGATCACCATTCAAGCAGAGGACAACAGTAATATTAAGAACATCATGTTGCCGGCCCAGTGGCGCTGAGGTTGGCGTAGGCATACACCTGACACCATGCAGCGACCGGAGTTCGAGAGCGGACTCGGGTCATCGGGGAGTCAGCCGGGGAGGGAGGATCGGCGTCCCAACAGATGCTCTTCTCCCTCCGAGGATACCAACCCTGAACTGTTGGTGGGAGCACCGGCACTTGGGGGTTGTGGCTCCGTCTCCGGAGTCCGAGGGAGGGGGCGGACGCTGTGAGGCACTTGAGGGAGGTGTGCATCAGCACGTCGCCCCTCTAGGACGTACATCCTTGTGTGCCAGCGTCCCAGGGGGCGGGGGGAAGTAGGGGAGAACAGCGGAAAATGATGTCCTCGGTGTCCCTAGATGAAGACTGCCCATCCCAAGCCCACCTAGGACAGACCCCGCTGTGCAAGAAAACAGGAGGAGGTAAGGGCACTCTAGGGGCAGATCCTGAAAGGGGGCTTCGGGGTATGTGCAGTCGGAAGGAGGGGGACACCGGGGACAAAGTATGGAGGATAAAAAAAAAAAAGAACATCATGGACTATATTGAAATTCTTTAATAGTTTCTATCTAGAAAAGAATGAAAAGAATTTGTCTTACATACTGAACAAGCTTGAATATAGCATTTAGTGTTATTTAAATATAGTTTAGTGTGCTTGTGATAACTCTGTTTATTTAATAAGATTAATTCATTTTGTGCTGTAGAGCATAATTTAGCTTAATTCAAGTTAATGAATGAATTATGGATGTGACTAAATTAAGTAAGCAATGAAGACAGTCCCTAAGACTGATTAATTTAATTGAGGAGACTGTTTAACTAATTATTGAATTAAGTAAAATATTTTCATGTGCACTTTATAGTATATAAGTAACTAAGGGTGTTTGTAACCACACCCCCTGAGGAAGGCTTGTGCTGAAGCGTTGGGGTTAGTGGTGTCTGTCTGGTCATTTGGTTTTGGTTAGGTCTTTTATTTGTTATGTGCTTACTGAATTTTCTGAATTTGCACTATTTGTAATATTCAAATTTGCACCGGATGGCACTATTTTGCACAATAAATGTGGTTTGACTATACAGTATGCATGTATTTGTGCTCATTCAGGCTAGACTTACAGTACATCCGCTGCTCACCTTACATTTGGGTACACACTAAGAAAGCTACGATTAGGAAGTTTGAGTCCTGACCTGGTCTCACATAGGTAGAGCACCCTGTCATACAAATAACACAGTTTTTTTCTGCTTTAAGGATTGTCTGTATGCAGGTAGACGTACTTCGGTTTCCTTACACGCTGGTTTGTGTGAACATGCAGTTGTGCTCTAAAAAGGTATCCGATCATCTGGGGGGGGATTGCAGCACAGTGAAGAGCCTGAGTGACAATGGACTTAGCTATAAGGTTCATTGCTATGTTTTTTTTTTTTTATTTTGGGGGGGTGTGGGTTTCTTTTTTTAAATTTATTTCTTTTTTTATATTTATTTCTTTTTTTAATTTATATTTATTTGTAAGTTTGTTCAGTAATATTTGTGATTTTTTTTTAACACTGGATCCAGGCTGTTGAGCCACAGCCACACTGCAGAACTGAAATCTTTGGGAAATGTGGGTGTGGCAAGTACTTTTTATATAGACACACAGTGCTAGAATGATTGCATGCCTGTATAGCGCCATCATCCTGACAGGTATCATGCAGCGAGACTGCATTTCCATTCTAGTGCCTAAGATTTCTATGATCCAGTCCTCATTCCTCCTTTTTATTCTCCTCCCTTCCTATCCACCCTGGTTTTCTTTCTTCCCCCTCCATTAACCTGCAGCTGCTCCAACGCACCCTCCTACCCTGTTCCTGCCTCATCCCCTCCTGCCCTTCCTCCCCCTCCAAGGGGTGGAAATCACACTCCATTCGCTTACTTTTGTTTCTACTATCTCCCCTGTCTAGTGATGTGGAATCCAACCCTGGACCCTCCCTCCCTCCCTTCCTTCCTTCCCGGCTGCCAAAGGCCTGAGCATTTTTCACCTCAATGCTCACAGCCTTATCCCAAAACTCAACCTCCCCTCATTCTGAACTTCACAGCTCTCTCCAGGCATTCTCTGTATCTTGGAATCTTGGCTGTCCTCCAGGGTCCTGGATTGTAGTTCATCTCTTCATGATTATTATCTCTTGAGGTAGAACAGGAGAAAACATGGGGGTGTGTTGCCATCTATGCCCAACAGAGCCTCTCCTGCACTGTAATTATCAGAGAGGTCTAATCTTCCTCTCACAAATTTCTCCTGGTCAGGCTCTCATTCCCCTCCTGTGTGTCCATCTTCATTGGGTTCTTCTATGCTTCCCCAAAAATATTCTCCTCCTCTCTGGTTGATTCTCTCTCTCTCTCTACCATCACCTCACATTCCTCCGCTGGTGAACCCATCTTGCTAGGTGACCTCAATGTCAGTTGGCTCTCCCCAACCTCCATGCCAACCATACACAGGGTTGTGTCCTTTAATGTCACACAGATTATTACGGAACCCACTCAGCTCAAACCCCACTCTCAACAATCATTCCCTACTGGACTGGGTTCTCTTCTCCCAACTCCACTGTATTGTTGCAGCAGGTATGTTGTTGGATGCTTTCAGTGACCACTGTATGACTTTCTGCATCAGAAAGATCTAGCACCCACCTTCCTTCCTTCCTAAATACATTTGTACTAGATCCCTCTGGTCATTTAACACTACTGCTCTCTTGTGTGGCCTTGCTGCTACAGATTGGAAAGCCATACCCTCTGCCATTGATATTGACATTGCCCTCTCTCTGTTCCACTCTAAGTTCTCATGTCTAAAACAAGCACATGTCACTCAGAAAATCTAGGATCAAAAGCCACCACCACCCCTGGATTGCCCCTGATGTTATTGACTAGTTCAAGTCCAGAGATCTTACCTGGGTATGTTACAAATCATCTCACTCCCTTTCTGACCTCCTAAATTACAAGGTGATCAGAAACTCCTGCACAAAAGCTGTCTGGGCTGCTAAATCACAATATTTTAAATCCAACCTCCAGAACAACCTTAATGCTCTCTCAAAGTTCTGGGAGGTAGGTCATTCCTGTTTTGACCCTTCCACCTAGTCCACCCCTTCAGTTCTTCAGGTTAATGGTTCACCAGTGTCTCACCCCTCCTCTGTTGCTGCTCACTTCAACAGATTTTCTACTACCTGTGCTCTCCCTTCTGCTCACCTTCCACCCTCCTCTACTCCTGTTCATACCCCCCAGGTTTCCCTTTCCTTCCTGTTACTGCTCAAGTAACTCTGATTGGCCTTTACTCCCTCAACCTACACAAATCCAGCCCTGATGGTTTGGATCATCAACTACTCCATATCTCTGCTCCTGCCATAGCATCTCCTCTGATGTACCTACTCAACCCCTTCTCCCTCAGTGCTGTCCCTCAGTCCTGGAAATTATTCAAAGCTCTTCCACTTCACAAAGAGGAGGACCATTCCTCCCCAGGTAAAACTTTTGGCCAGCCTCCCTTCACCTCTCTCTTATGAAGCTGCAGGAGAAGCTTGTCTACACCAGACTCTCAGATTTCCTATTCTCCACTGATTTCCTCTTACCTTTGCACTATGGCTTCTTGAAGCATCACAACACTGTCTCCTTCCTGCTGAGTGTGACTGATTTTATCCTCTCAGGGATGCATCAGGGGTACGTCACAGCTGCCACCTTTATCAATCTGGCCAAGGCCTTTTATTCAGTGTCCCACTCACTCTTCCTGGATAAGCTGAGTTCTGCTGGACTCTCAGCCCTTGTAGTCAACTGGTTGCATTCCTTCCTCATGGGCCATCATCATTAAGTTGAGGTTGGTAGTGCCCTGTTTCCTCCTCATCACATCGTGGGAGGAGGGTCCCACAGGGCTCCATTCTGGATCCCACTCTCTTCTCTTTCTTCTCCAGTGATCTCCAACAGGCCTGTATGAATTTAAATATCCATATGTATGCAGGTGACTCAGTTAGCTTAACCTATGAGCCCTCCTCTTCAGCTGAGGAAGGTCTGCTCCAGCAAGACTTCCACAATGTTCTGCATTGGTCCCAGTCTAACCAACTCCATGTCAACACAAAAACAAAACAAAACAAAAAAAAGCTGTGTCCATGACCTTTGGTGCAAGCCAGAAATTGGCCAGACTCCCTACTCTCCCCATCTTTGCCATTTTATATGGCAACCCTTTAATAGTGGCCCAATCCTTTAAGTATCTCAGTGTGTGGCTAGACAGCAAGCTTGATCTCTCTGCCCACATTGACACCACCCATGCAAAACTTCACCCTAAACTTGGAACCTTGTACTGCAGAAAAGATTATCTGTCTCTGCTTGTCTGCCATGAGCATGTTATCAAAATGGTGCTCCTAGTCTTTGACTATGCAGACGTGGTCTATGTCACAGCCCCATCCACTCCCCTGGCCAGACTGGATACCCTCTGCAACTCCTTCTGCCACTTTGCTACCAACTCCCTTCTGCATACTTATCATTGCTCACTATACTCTTCCTTATCCATTCTCCCTCTACCTTCACATCACCAGATTCATTGTACCTTTTTAATTTCCAAATACTGGTCTGGGTCCCTTCCCTCTTACCTCACTTTCCTTCTCTCCCTTATTCCCCTCTGTCTCCTGTTCTCTCCACTCCATGGAGCCTCACACCTTTGCCATTCCTCATCCCTACTCCTCTGCTGGGCAATCAGCCTTTTCCTATTTCCTCATATCACTCTGGAACCAACTCCCCTCTTTTCTCCACTTCACTGCCTCCCTTGGCTCCCTCAAGCACCAGATGAAACTCCTTCCCTCCCCACCTTGCTTCTGTTTTCCCCTTCTTGACTGCTCCTTTTGCCTTTGCCTCATGCCTAGGTAGAATTGTTGTTGAAACGCTCATTTGCTGCTCATGCTCTGTTTGCTTATTTTACTCTAATTTTTTGCTCTTACTCCTGTATTTAACCATGTCTCTGAGTGCACTTTATAGTTACTGCAACACAGTGTCAGTGTTGTTTGTATTATTTAGCCTCTGCTCTGTTCCTCCTGGTTGCACCTGAAAACAAGCCTTGGCTCAGTATGCCTTTCATGGTCACCAAGTTTCAAATGACTAACTAACCAGCTAACTAATCAAAATAGGAGGAAACCATTTTAAGTCAATATTAAGTAATACTAGAGTACCTAATGGATCAATACCGGGACCTCTGCTTTTGTCAATTTTTTCGGCTGCAGGGCGGAGCTCTGCAGACATTTTACTATCATGTAAAATGGACCTCAGCAGATTGCTAATGGACTTCATTAAATTGGAGTTTTATAGCAATCCCTCTGCTCAACAGTCTGTTTACAGCACTATTTTTTATCTTTTCTCTGTTAGCCAGTGTTTCCCAGTGAGGAATGAGGTTCACAATAACAGTACATGTATTTCAATCTTAATTTGTGCATAACAGGACTTGTGTGACAACATGGTTACTTGTTTCAGCTTGTTTTTATGGCTGAAAAGAAGAAGCATACAAGTAAACTGGAGTTTTCCTTATTGAAGCTCTCAGTGTCTCATTCAGCAGACTACAGTGTCAAATTACAGACAGTCCAGCTACAGCTCTGCATGCCCTCCTGCTTTTAGAACTCTTTGAGAGAGGTTTTTAACTCAGAACTCAGACCCTGCAATTCAAAACCAAGACTCTCAAGTACTGTGGAGGAATGCTGTGTATGTTTTTATATTGTAATAAAAAAGAATGCATTTGCAAACTGGAAAATCATTGCAGTATAAAACAAATGTATGCAAATTGGCACTGAAGTGTGTGTGTGTGTGTGTGTGTGTGTGTGTGTGTCTTTGCAGAACTCTGTCAGAAGCTGTTGACAACTCTTTCTGCTGCAAAGGCTCACCCACTCCCTCCCTTACAGACAGAACTAAGTTTTAACCATTGATTATCCTGATAGTTTACCTTTAGCCTTCTTGTAACTTAATGGTATTCTTTTATTTTACCTGCCAGTTCTTGTCTGCATAGTACAAAGTGGGCAGATACAGTGTAAGCTTCTCTATAATATAATGTGTTTAGTGTTGGTGAAAGGTGAGGGACTGACTTCACTGGAAACTGAAACCCTCAGTTTATCCATAGAGATAGGTACAGTGTGGGTAGAGATGCCATGTGGTGAATGTAGTGATGTTGATCAGTGAGGGACTGACAACTCTTGAGCCCCATTTATCCACTGATACAGGTACAGTACAGAGTTTCTTTACACTGTGATGAAATATAGTGGTTGTGAAAGGTGAGGGTCTGTCTGCTCTGAAGACCTCTGTTTATCCACAGATGTAAGTACAGTGTATAGTTTCTCCACACTGTGATGAAATGTAGTTGTGGTGAAAGGTGGGGGACTGACTGCTTTGGTGCCCCCTGTTTATCGACAGGGACAGGTATGGTACAGGCTTTCTCCACACTGACAAATGTAGCAGTGGTGAAAGGTGAGAGCCTGACAGCTCTGGAGCCCTCAGTTTATCCCAGTGATAGGTACAGTGCAGGCTATCCATACTGTAATGAATGTAACAGTGATGAAAGTTGAGGGACTGACAGCTCTGGAGCCTCCAGCTCATACAGGGATAGGTACAGTGCAGCCTTTCTCTACCTTGTAGTGAATGTATTAATGTTGATAAGTGAATGACTGACAGCTCTGGAGACCCCTGTTTAGCCACTGATGCATGTAGAGTACAAGATTTCTCAATACTGTGATGTATTTATTGTTGGTGAAAGGTGAGAGACTGATAACTCTGGAGCCTGAAGCCATGTGATTATCCAAACAGGCACAAAGTGGACAGATGCAGTGCAAGCTTTTCTGCAATATAATTGATTTAGTGTTGGTGAAAGGTGAGGGACTGACATCACTAGAAACTGAAATCCTCAGTTTATACACAGAGATAGGTACAGTGTGGGTAGAGACAGTGCAGGCTTTCCCTAACTGTGATGTGTTTTTTAGTGATGGTGAGATGTGAAAGACTGACAGCTCTGGAGGCTGCAGACTCCTGTTCATCCACAGGGACAGACACAGGGTAGGTATTCTCCATACTGTGATGAATTTAGTTGTAGTGAAAGGTAAGAGTTAGACAGCACTAGAGAACGAAGCCATCTGTTTGTCCAGTGAGCCATGCATGGCACAGGCAGATTCAGTATGTATTTATTGCTGGTGAAAGGTAAGGGGCTTATAGCTCTGGAGAATAAAGCCCTCTGTTTATCCACAGGAGCAGGTGCAGTATAAGCAGGCAGAGTATGCACTTGTGTGTATGTTATGAATAATTATACAAGTGGCAGTGGTGGGACTCAAACAAACATTTCAGAGCACATATAACTGTGCTTCTGCTATTGGATCTGTGTTGTTTTAATAGTTTTTTATACATTTGTTAGTATAAAAGTCTATGCACATTTGGATATCATGCAATCTATCCCTCCCCCCACACACACATACAAACACACATGTTTGTGTCAGCCTGGAACTGTGTCACACAATCTTTCATCTGTGCTAGATGTTTTCTTTCCTTTTCACTACTATCAATAATATAATTTTGCCGTCGTACAGGCTCTGGCTAGGGTTGGTTACTAAATGGACTCATTGAGGCTTGCCCATTGTCAATGATTTAGAAGACGCTGTTGTTTACAACTCAAGCACTTTTCTTTTTGTTTTCTTACTCTCTTTTTAACCCTTTTAGCACTGACTAGGCCCTGATCATGTTGGTCTCCCCAGCTTCATCATTTGGCTTCTTTCTGCTACTCCATTTCCCCATAGCTTATCCACCCACCTTAGCCATGACCTTGCCTAGTAGACAGTAAGTCAACTGGCTCCCCTATTAACTTTACTAAGTATGGGACCCTTCACAATGCCTGTACCAGAACTACTAGGCTTGCAAAGTCTGAATGCTTTACATTCACACTCCTGATATGCTTAATAACCCCTCTAAGTTATGCAAGATAGTTCATTCCTTCTTCTGCACACTGCCCAGTTCCCTCCACCTGTCCTTAAGGTGGGCGACTCTTCTAACCTCAGAACAGTTGCCTCAGCTTTCAACTCCTTTTTTACCTCCTGTACCCACTCCTAATCTCTGTCTCCCCTTTCTCTCCCTCCTGCCGAGCCCTGCTCCATTTCTCCTTCTCCCATGCCACTCCTGCTACACCACTTAAAGGAGATAGGAAATAATTTTTACATAGTTGACTGTCCTTCGATTTTCCTTTTCATGCCAGTTATGTATTCTGATATGCTTTCACTAATTTTTCATAAATAAATAATCTAGCTTTTGGGTACCCCCAAATCTATATAGAGTTCCACTCTCCTCACCAGCTACTTCTCTTTCTTTTCATATTTCTAAGACATTCCATGCCATCAATAACACCATTTCATGCTATTCATTTGAATGGCCTGGAATGGTTTTATTGATGTCACAGAATGTTCAGGCAGTATGAAAAGAGAGTGCAGTAACTGCTGAGAAGAGAGGGATGCAGGGTAGTTACAAAGGCAACAAAATTAGATTATGAATTTAACGGAAAAAGGTCAAAAACATTTCAGACTATTGGGTAGACACTAAAGAGACAACTGGAGGGCATCTAGGGGTGTACAAACTGTTTCCTATCACCTTTAAGGACCTCTTGGCTCTAACCCCCCACAAAGGAGGAGTGCTGTTGATCATGATCCTATATTCCTGCATCTTTCTGCTCATGCCATTACCCTCCCTATCACCTACAGTATCTTCTTCATCTCTACTTCTCTCTAGCCTCAGTCCTCAATACATGGAAACAGGCTACAGTCACCCCCTTTCCTAAAGGGGGTGACTCCTCTTTCCCTTGAAACTACCACCCTATATCCTGCTCACCATCCTGGTTAAACTTCAGGAACACCTTGTTCTGTTCCACCCCCTTCCTTGATTGATCCTCCTTCTTCACACCCTTCCAGTTTAGCTTTAGGAAGTCCCACTCTACCTCTACCTTCACCTCCATCTCCCTCCTCTGACTCATTGACTCCAACCTATCTGGTGTGGATCAGCGCCTGGTTACCTCCACCATATTTGTTGACCTGGCCAATGATTTTGACACTGTTGCCTACCCCATTCTCCTGGACAAGCACATGACAGTGGAGCACTCTGGCTCCTCAGATGGGAGAGTCTGCTCCTACCGCTGTCAGGGAGTGACCACCACTCAGTATGGCTCACATTGGATATGGGCAAGGAAGGAGTGGAATCTGGCACAAGAGTGCTGGACTTCAGGAGGGCTGACTTTGGGAGGATGGGGGAAGTGGTAAAAGGGTACCTGGCCAGAATTCAATCTAGTATGGATACTAACCAGAGATGGGAGCTCATAAAGTTGGGATAGTGGAGCAACCAAACCTGCTGCAAAGCCCAGAGCAAGAAGGCTAGGGCTAAGAAACTGAGCTTGGTTGAGCAAGGAGGTCATGGAAAATGTAAGGAAGAAAAGAGCTGCCTTTAGGAAATACAAGAAAACAGGGAGGGGGAGGACAGAGAGGAGTACTTGACAGATTCGAAGGAGGTGACAAGGGCAGTAAGGGGAGCCAAAGCATCTACGGAACTCAGGCTGGCACAAGGCATTAAGAAGGAAGAGAAGGACTTCTTTAAGTACATCAGGGAGAAAAGGAGCTGTAAGGACCACATAGTAAGGATTAGGAAGGAGTGGGGTTGGGTGGAAGCAGGGTACGATAAGGCGGAAGCACTAAATGAGTACTTCTGCTCAGTATTTACTACAGAGAAGAGGGGGGTGACACCCAAGATGGGTGAAATGGCAGATGCAGGGAAGTGGTGACAGATGGGAAATCATGGAGGCAGAGTTTGAGAGGGTTTGAAGGCACTGAGGGTGGACAAGGCACCAGGCCCAGATGGCATCCACCCAGGTACTGAAGGAGCTGGCAGAGGTCCCTGGACCTTTGGCAATCCTATTTAATGCCTCACTACATGGGTGTGTACCTCAGGACTGGAGGATGGCTCATGTGGTGCCCTCCACAAGAGGGCCCCAAGGATGAACCGAAACTACAGACCAGTGAGCCCTCACATCCATCATGGGTAGCTAATGGAAACTATCCTGAAGGAGGGCTGGTGGCCTCTTAGAGGCCAAAGGACTAGAGGACAGCAGACAGCATGGCTTCATCGTGGCGATCCTGCCAAACCAACCTGGTCGGGTTCTATGACTGGGTAACTAGGCAACTGGACAGGGGACATGCAGTGGATGTCCTGTATCTGGACTTCAGTAAGGCATTAGACTCAGTTCCACATGGAAGGCTGGGAAGGAAGTTAGTAGGCACAGGGGCAGGTGCAATGCTGGTGAGATGGGTGAGGAAACTGGCTGCAGGAAGGCAACAGAGGGTGGTGGTGGGTGGGGAGCCTCACACCCAAGGGTAGTGACGAGCGGTGTCCCACAGGGCTCGGTGTTGGGACCAGTGTTGTTTGGGATATTCATTGCAGACATATCATGGGACATCAAGAGCAAGTCAGTCTGTTTGCTGATGATACCAAGGTTGGCGCGGTGGTGGATGACCTAGGGGATGGCAGGGTTGCAGGATGATCTGGCAAAGCTTGAAACCTGGTCAGACACCTGGCAACTGGCTTTAATGCCAAAAGTGCAAGGTGATGCATTTTGGGATGAAGAACCCAAGGAGGACTTTACCAGCTAGGGGAGTGCAGCTAGCCCAGACAGAGGAGGAGAAGGATCTGGGTGTGCTCATCACAGGGTCAATGAACAACTCGGCACAGTGTAGGAAGGCAGCTGCAAAGGCCAACAAAATGCTGGGTTGTATTGCAAGGGGTATATCCTCAAGGAGGGAGGAGGTGATTCTGCCACTGTATAGGTCATTAGTTAGACCACACCTGGAGTACTGCGTGCAGTTCTGGCATCCGTATCTGAAGAGGGACATTAAGTTACTGGAGGGAGTGCAGCACAGGGCGACAAAGATGATCAAGGGTCTGGGGGACTTATCATATGAGAGGAGGTTGAAGGAGTTGAACATGTACTCACTGGAGGAGAGGAGAGACAGGGGGACATGATTGAAACCTTTAAATACATGAAAGGAATAAACAAGACAGGTACAGAGGGGCTGTTCAAAGTAAGGGAAGGGAGGGCCACCAGGGGCCATGATATGAGACTGGAGCGAGGAAGGTTCAGGAGGAGATGAGGAGACACTTTTTACAGAGAGGGTGGTGGCTGGGTGGAATCGTTACCTGCAGAAGTGGTATGCAGTAGAACAGTGGACTGCTTCAAGCGAGGATGGGACAGGACAGGGAGGGTTAATGAAGGGGAAGGGTGGAAGGGAGGGGCAGCTTCAGAATAAGGGGTGCTAGCTGCACATTCGAGCAGACTTGATAGACCTCTAGGCCTTTATCTGCTGGCAAATTTCGTATGTTCGTACCTTGATGACAGGTCTCAAGCCATCCAGATTGCGTATTCTGTATCATTACCCACTCCCTATCTGCCCAGGTGGGCCCCAAGGGTCTCTCCTTGGCCCAACAGTTTTCTCCATTTTCCTGAGCTTCCTCCCCCCTGCATCCATCCATACATATGAATGCAGATGGCATGGTACTCTATGCCTCTGCCTCTGGATCCTCTGCCCTGACCTCATAGCCTGGCTCTAACTAGATTTGAACAACATCCAGCACTGGCTTCTTTAATCAGTGCCAAGAAGATTGTCTCTATGACCTTTGGCACTAGGAAGAGGCTTGCTAGGCTCATTCTCCTCCTCTTCTTCCATACCCTTGATGGTGCATTGATTGAAGATTTTCCTCCTTTAAGTACCTCAGGGTCTGGCTGGACCATCATCTCAATTTCTCTGTGCATGAGGACATCATCTACCAGAAGTTCCACCCCAAACTTGGTGCACTTTACAGGAATAAAGTGAATATTCCACTGCCTGCCTGCAAACAGATCATCTCAAGGATGATACTCCCCATCTTCAGCTATGGTTACATTGTTTACAGTACTGCTCCAAAGTTCACCCTAGCCAGAATGCACCCTCTGTTTCTCTCCTTCTGCCTCTTTGCACTGGTCTGTCTCCTCAAACCCACCATTGTTCATTGTACTCCTCTCTCTTTTTCCCCTCTCTTGATGAGTGAGAGTGATCTTTTTCCAAGTTTGGTCCTCATTTAGTAAATACTGTTCATAACACTGTTCCTATTAAATATTTAATTGCCATGTTTAAATTTACAGTAAATTATGTGACAAATTCTCTTTCTTGTTACTGTTTTAATTAACTGTCAACATTACTGTATTTACTGTCTGTATTGTGTTTTGTATAATATTATATATGCTTGTGATACAGACATGACTAAACATGCAACATCATATGTACCCACTAAACCACCTGGTTAACATAAAAAAATTATATAAAATAAATTAGTCTTCTTCTGTACTGAGCCTTAATTAGAACCCACCTGGAGTACTACATCCAGTTCTAGTCATCACAGTACAACATTAAGGAAATTGAAGAGATTGAGGGATCCAGCACATGAAGCAGACTGACAAAGGTCTGAGTCCGAAGTGCTGGGGTAATCAAACTGCACTTTGGCTGTTTTTCTTATTCTGTAGCTAAAAATTGGAATGAGCTTCCTATTTTATCGTATGGAAATTTTATCCATCAAACTTTTAAAGTTAAGCTAAAGAAATACTTTCCTAGCAAAGAGCGTTGTCAATGTTTTTGAATGTCTGGTTTATCCAATGTTTTTGAGCATTATAAAAATGTTTATGGTCTATGTTCATTGTTTGTCTGTAAAATGTTTTTTGTTATAATTGTACCAATTTGACTGTATATTTATGGTCCCGGGTCGTGCATAAAAACAGGCCATGGCTCATTGCATTTATTTGGTAAACAAAAGTTAAAATAAAATAAATTGTGTGCAGTGTCCTTTATGTGTTGCATTTTGGCAAATTAATTTAGAATATTCCAGCGAGTGTGCTGTATGTTGTTCAGTTGTTAAACATAGAGATAGCTCATCACCACAACTGCACTGCATACCAACATTGGAATGTGTAGAACATCCTTGTTTGGTTTGCATACTAAGGTGGGCCTGCCTGTAGCCCCTCCAGCTGTCACCCGGGTGGCACTGTTATGGTGGTGTCACTAAACCTCTCACCTTGGAGAAGGAAAGTGATCTTGGGATGCTCAATCTACTTCTCCTTAGCCAGCCTCTGATGGCCCAAGCTCATTCCTGACTCCCGGCCACAAGCATCATGAGCAATAGCAGTAACAGTGTACAGATGGGCTAGCAAGAAAGTAGGTTATATGTCAAAGATAAGGTCAAAATTATTACTGTACCTTAAAAGAGAGGACCTGCAGGGCAGTGTACAGCTGGAGGTGGGTGCTCAGATTCTACTGATAGCACGCACAGATAGTGAGGATGGACTGGGGCCCTGGATCAGGGCAGTTCAGGAAGAGGACCCTGTCAAGACTGAAAGAATAAAAATGAAGCTAGCCCTCAGCCAGATGTAAGTGAAGGCAGATGAGTGAGCATGGCAGCATAAGATGCAGATGAATTGGGAAGAGCGGTAACACATGTTCATGATGGAGAGATTACGTCTGCAGCTATCCTTATAGAATTTAAAATACTGGCATAGGAGGGTCCCCCCCCCCAAGAAGCCAAGATTAATTCTAAAATGTTTCCACTTTTTCAGGAAAGAGATGGCCAGTACCTTTTCCAGTAGTTGCTTTAAGTTTTAAGCAAACAGTTTAACTTATATAGAGCCTATTGACAATTCACCTCATTTTCCTACTTAAGGCAAAGCTTAAGAGGCATTTGCTAGACTGGGCATAAGGGATTACAAACATAATGGAAAAGTGAAACATGCCTGGTTATAATTATTTCAATTGACTTCTGAAGCTTATAAGACTAAATTCAGGAGGCAAACAAAAACATATGTGGAAAGTTATGGTGAAATATATGTGCAAAGTATTTCAGAGCAATGGCTAGTGAGGGTAAAGGCCACAACAACCTATGCGATTAAAGAAATATTTTTGTGGCAAGATTTCTCTAGTTTGTACCCAAGGAACTGAGGGATTGACTGTTGAACTCGGATCTATCATGTTTAAAAAGGTTGTTGAAATGTTAGACTAGTTTGTCACCAGCAGGCCACATTTCTAGAGGAAGCACACATGGGGGAAGGAGTCAACAGGTTTTATAGAAACATCTAAAGGGCAACTTGAGATAAATCAGCTGCACCTGGGATCCAAGATGAATAACACCGCCAGCCCACAAACAAGAGAGCTAGGGAAGCAGGAATATTAAGTGTGTTACAAAAGAGGGCATTTATCTTATGACTGCTCACAGAATAAAGGTAAGGGTCAGAGTGCAGGGAAATGGAGTACCTCTGCAAAGGTATAACAGATAACAGCTTGCTCAGCGAGCACAGTATCTGCTGATGCCATTGCACACGTACACCTAGATTTTATGATAAGTAGTTACCAAAGGACTGAAAACCATGGGTGCCCATATTTGCTTGGTGAAGCAAGATTTGATAAACTAGGCTCAAATTCTGCTTGGATAGTTTTTGTAGAACTGTGAAGGAACAGGTCTTGGAGTCTCAGTGCCACTGCATGGGTCTTCAGGAGCTGGGCAGGCAAAGAGGGTATACAAAAGGTGGGAGTAACACCAAATCTCTCAATGTCATTGTAGGCCATAACTTTGACAGCAGGGAAGTCTGTGTTGTCAGGTGATGGAACAGGATTTGCCAAGGACATAGGATAGGAAAAAAGGGAACTTGCACAGTCTGATGTAATTATTCCTGGTCTCTTGACAGATGGGGCAAACAGTGAAAGGAGAAAGAAGGGATGTCCCAGACACTCATAACTCCAGCTGGTGTCACAAGTGATATGTCAGAGGGAGCTGAAGGGATTGGCTGTCCATCTGTACCACAATAATAAATTGTGGGCATCACAACAGAAAGCAGCTTCTTTACTGAGGGAGAAAATGCCATAGTTAGATCATGTGAGAAGTGCTTAGCAGATACCAGTTAGTCCAGCCCTACAAACATTGAGAGAATTAGCAGGATATGTTAGTGACTTTCTGAGAGAAGAAATATGACATTTACTAGGAAGAAATGACCCTGACAGTGTGGGGCTACCTAGAGTAATGAAAGAAGGAGGATCTATTGCTAGATCTTTTAGGAAAGAATAAGTAGGAGACAGAATATGATGCCATTGCCATCTCTGATCAGCTAACACCTGAACAGGTGGACCAGATAATGAACAGCTTGGAAACCTCAGTATTATGTCTGCATACTCAGGTACATCTCATCAATCTACACCACATAAACACAGGGGCACTGGCTTCACTGAGACAGACAGCCTATAAGGTTTCTAAGGTGGCGAAAAGGTACACTGTGTGCCAGTACAGATGGTCAGTTCAGGTAGATGATACAGAGGAAGAGTGGAGAGATCTAAATTTAATGGACTCAAATTTAAGGTGATATCATTTAAGCAGTGAACTATTGTGAACATTAAAAGCTTTGTTGTGTAGTTGTACTCTCTTTGCCAAGATGGAAGACCTATCATTAACTGACTTGTGGAGGTGGAAACCCCCAGAAGTCAGAGTCTACTCATTCTATTCTGGGGTACATAGAACCTGTTCTGATATTGACTTCCGTATCAGATCTAAATCATTAACTGGCAATAAATAACAAATTAATTATGAACCAATAATTATTTCGGACCATTCCCCATTGAGCTCTAGCTCTTGTCCAGGGACACTACCAACAAACTCAGGACACTGAGATTGGATCTCCTTTTGCTGAAAGACCAGGGATATATGCACCTAGCATCTAAAGAAACATTACATTTTTTCCAGTTTAACAATACAGGATAAATAACTCCTAACATCATACGGCATGCATACAGGGTAACCTTAAAGCGTATCTCAAAAGCCTTCAAACAATCATTTGTCAATGCTGAATGTTTTCTTCCCTGTATTTGTGGTGTAGGTATTTGACATTGATAGAGCAGAGGTGATAATTAACAAATTAATAACATGAGTTGTAATAGTGGAAATTGTCATGATTGGGAAATGAAGAGGTTTACACATAATGTTGTCATTTTCTTAAACTGATCTTGAATTTTCAAAATACTAGTTTTTTTTCCTCAGCATATGAACATGGCAAGTGTCATTAATGCAATGTGACCCAAACATGCTTTTGTGGAATGACCATGAAAACAGATTTAGGAAAGGGATCTGATGATGATACCTGCCATGTTCATTCAATGGGGATAAAAAACATAAGAAAGTTGAAAATGTGGGATAAAAAGTCAAAATATTGCAAAGTTATGAGTGAACATTGAAAAATGTCAACGCTTGTTCATAACTTTTTTCAATTTTGACCTCAAGTTTTTAACATAGTCTTGTTATTGCACCACCTTATGAATGTGACAGGTCTCCTTTTTGAAATCCTGCCCAAAATGTCATTTAGTGGCACAAGTGTGAAAAGACATTTTGGGCAGGATTTAAAAATGACACATCATATACATGACATGGAGTACAAAAATGGCTATGTTGAATGTGGGGTCACAATCTGGTAAAATAGGAAAACTGGGAGTAACCATTGACGAATGTCAAGGTTTCCTCATAAGTTTGTCATTTCTTGAGATTTTGACCCCAAATTTTCAACATAATCTTATTATGACCCTACCTTATGGTCAAGACTAGTGGATTTTTTTTAATACAAACTTGGAGACCTGGGTTTGAATCCCACAACCCCGACTTGCATACTGTGTGATCCTAAGCAAGTCACTTAACTATATTGTGCTCCCAGGTCACACCTGTAAACAAGCTTTCAGCTTAGTGTGTCTTTCTTGGTAAAAAAAAAAAAAAATCCCATCCAAAATGTGATTTTTCATGGACCGACAGTGAAAACGTTTTTCTGGAATGATTTGAAAAGTACAGTACATCTGCCCTGTGCATGAGGTGGGGTAACCAAAACCTATGTTCAAAGTTTGGGGAAAGAAGCTAGAAAAATAGCAAAGTTATGAGACTACCATGAAGAATTTGGCTGTTCCTTGTTTGCGATTGAAGTCCACTGGTGATCAAGGATTTTCAGTGGCAGCCACTATCTTATGACACTCACTCCCTGAAGAGATATATACCACCAGTTCTGTATTTTCATTTAAGAAGAAACTAAAAAGTTACTTACTTCTGAGAGCTTTTCATTAACCAGAGCTGCTTAATGTAATTGTTGTTATGCCTGTACATGCATAATAGTGTAAAGGTGGATGTGTTTTGTGTGAATGGATGTAGTTTGTATAGAGGGAACGGCAGGTTTATTTATTGTACAGGTGCTCTGAGTCCTGGAGATGTACTTTATAGAAATATAATAAGCAAACAAACAATTTCTATGTTGCTTCATAACTTTGTTGTTTTTTTAAGATTTTGACCCCAGATTTTCAACATAATCTTTTTTTTTTTACTCCATCTTATGATAAAGATAAGTGGATTTTTTTAAATCCCATCTGAAAGGTGATTTTGTGAAGAGAGTACGAAAACTTGTTTAAGAGAGTATTTGAAAAGTGACAACTGCCTTGTTCATGAGGTGGGGGTAGAAAAAAGCTATGCTGAAAATCCGAGGTCAATATCTGGAAAATAATCAAGTTATGAGTAAATGTTGAAGAATTTCAATGTTGCTTCATAACTTTGTTTTTTTTTTAGACTTTAAACCCAAATTTTCAACAGTCTTTTTGGTATCCCAGCTTAAGATCAAGATAGGTGAACATTTTAAATGCCATGTGAAATGTGATGTTACAGAATGACTGAAAAACAGGTTTGAGGGGTGGCGAAGATTTTCACTCACCTGGTTCATGAGTTGTGGCTAAAAAAGGCCATGTTGAAAGTTTTGTATAAAAACATTATGAAATGACAAAGTTATGAGTAAAAGTTCAAAATGCATTAGAAAGCCATTAACAGAACTTACCTTGTTTCCAGTCACTTCCCAGTGGAGATCAGAAGAAGCAGACTGTTTGAGAAGGAACAGCCCTGGACCGGATAGGTAAGTATGGGGTGGGGAGTGGGGGGTTGTTGGGTGGTGGGTGCTGATAGGGGGAGGTTGGGGTGGGGGATGGGGGCTTGGGGTCAAAAGTTGTCGTTGGACCATTATCATATTTTAGGGGTTTACAGATGGGGTACAGGGGAAGATCAGGAAATGAGTGGAATACTAGTCAGTGGGAGGATCTTTTTTCTACATATGGGGCATGGGAAAAGATTGGGAGGTGGATGAGATACTTGTCAGTGGGAAGGTGATTTTGTTCTATGGACAGGGCATGGGGAAGGATCAGGAGGTGGGCAGGATACTTGACAATGGGAGGGTGCTTTATATTTATGGATGGGGCACAGGGAAGGATTTGGAGGTAGGTGGGATGCTTGACAGGGGGACTGTGATTATTTTTTATGGACAAAGCACAGGAGGAAGGATTGGGAGGTGGCTGGGATACTTGTAAATGGGAGGGCATTTCTTTCTATGGACAGGGCATGGGGAAGGATTAGGAGGTGGACAGGATACTTGGCAGTGGGAGAGTCTTTTATTTTCATGGATGGGGCACCAGCAGAAGGATTGAGTGGTGGATGGGATGCTTGCCAGTGGGAGGGTGATTTATTTTTACAGATGGGGCACATGGAAGGATTGGGAGATGGGTGGATACTTGGCAGTGGGATGGAGTTCTTTATGTGCATGTCCTTCTCTCTGCATAGTGGAGGGGGTGAGGTCAGAACTGATCATGATGCCACCAGCTGCTTGCTGAGCAGTTTCATACAGATGAAAGGATCCAGCCACTGCATAATATGAGTGGCTCGCTCCTTTCAACTATATGAAGTTTACTCTCTGCAAGCAGAGAACACTGTTATGATCAGCTTCACTGATTATTGTGCTGTCACCGTCGAGCCCCTTGCAGCCTGAGCTGCATTGGACCCAACGGTGTCACACCTCTGAAACCCATTATTGTAACAATATGTTTGCATTGTGCATTTGCAAGTAAACATAACAAATTCTAACAAGAGCCAATTTGGCTGCAAAAAATTGGTACTGCAGGCAGTGAGAAATGTGTAAACTAGCAATTTTTACACTAACCACTGAGCCACCTAACTGCACTTTCTAATTGTCATTATACACACACACACACTGACTAATACATATACACACATACATGTATATGCATATACTGTATGTTCCAGTGTAACATAGCAGGGTACTGTCTACACGGATTTTTACAGATTAAAAAAAGACATTGAGGGACCATTTTCTTCTTTTCCAGCTCTGAGGGACATTGGAAGGTGTGAGGGTTGCCACTAGACACCTCATTTAAATCAATGACATGCATAAGGCTGAAACTGATCTAGATAGTGGGGAAATGTAGACTAGCAATTTTTGCACTAACCACTGAGCCACCTAACTGCATTTTCTAATTGTTGTGCTACACATACACTGACTAATACATATACACATATATGCATATATATTCCAGTGTAGCATAGCAGTGCACTATCTACACACACTGCACATTGCCACACACACACACGGTAACACACATGCACTGCCTTATATGGCCTTTATTTACTTATAAATCTAACCCTAACTTTTACTGTATTTAGGATAAGCACTGTGTTTTGCACTAACTCATTGTACTAATCTATGGTATGACTGGGAACTAAGGTTGTAGACCAGGGAGGTGCAGTGGATGTGGCCTATCTGGACTTCATAAAGGCCTTTAACACCGTCCTCCATAGAAGGCTGATTAACAAACTGCACAGCCTAGAGGTTGATCCTAAAATAGTTCTGTGGGTGGAGAACTGGCTGAATGATAGGAGTTAGAGGGTTGTGGTAAACAGGGAGTACTTTGGAGAGGAAGAGATGATAAGCAGGGTGCCACAAGGGCTGGTGTTGGAGCTGGTCCTCTTCAAAGTCTTTATTGGGGACATTGCAGAGGGACTAGAGTGGAAGGTATGCCTCTTTGCAGACAATACAAAGATTTGCGATAAGGTGGGCATGCCAGAGGGTGTTGAAAGAATGAGGGAAACCTTAAAAAAAATGGAGAAATGGTCTGAAGAATGGCAGCTGAGAGTCTATGCAAAGAAGTGCAGGATCATGCATGTAGGGCACAAGAACCCAGGAGCAAAGTGTAAATTAGGTAGGGAGATACTGACAGTCACAAAGCAGGAAAGGGATCTGGGAGTTATCATCTCGGAGGAACAAAGAGAAACTAGGCAGTGCAATAAAGTTGCTGGAAAGGCTAATCAGATGCTTAGATGCATAGGGAGGGGTATCACTAGTAGAAAGAGGGAGGGCATCTTACCCCTTTATAAGACACTCATGAGAGATCACTTCTGGAATACTGCATCCAGTTCTGGAGGCTTCATCTGAGAAAGAACATAGACAGGGTGGTGGCAGTGTAGTGGAGGGCAACTAAAATGGTGTAGGGCCTGTGGGATAAGACCTATGAGAAAAGACTAGCCAAGCCGATATTTAAAATATTTATTTCATTTGAGTAAAGCATTTAGCCCATTTTAAATATTGAATTTTTACAGGACATGCCAGCTGAGATTTGATATGTCATTTACGGTGTGGTTATGCTTTTACCCATTTTTTCTAATCTATCTGCACAATGTAGATCTCCTGAGAGGCAGTTTCAACGTGGTCTTCCTTTTACACATCCTATATATTTAGGCTGGGTAGCGAAAGGGGAAATTGTTTAACCAGGAAAGGCACACTAAGCTGAAGCTTGTTTCCAGGTGTGACCTGGGAGCACAAGGAAGTTAAGTGACTTGCTCAGGGTCACACAGTATGCAAGTGGGAGCTGTGGGATTCAAACCCTGGTCTCCAGGTTTGCAGCTCAGAGCCTTAAACCACTGCGCTATACTGCCTCAGTTCTCAGAAGAGGTGACATCTTATTTTCAGTGGTGTTCTGCATCTACACATTATTATGCTGTATTGTATAAAACCAGAACATGCTGAAAACAATATTGTACATCTAGACTAGGCTACCCTGGATAAATACATTGTAAAAATGGGTAAAATCATGACTCCACGGAAGACAATATATTGCATCTAATCTGGGTTATTCTGACTAAACACAGTGCAAAAACATGTAAAATAAAGATCCCTATGAGAATGAGATGTAGCATCTCCCCTGTACTATCCAGGATACAAAATACAGGATTAGAAATATTTAAAGGAACTCTACAATTCTTTCTATACTATCATTATGTAAATCATGTAGTCGAGATGGTGGAAGTGGGAGAGAGGCTAAGTTAATGAATATGTTACTTTAATCATTAAACAACTGAATGTAAATATATAAGGACTCAAATAAATTTGATTGAGAACAATTTAATACTTGAAGATCAGATGAAAGTGGCAGATATGTTAAATCTGTGTTTTATAGTTACCTGACTTGGAACTTGAGAATCCCTGGGCAGATACAGTACCTCTGACATTTCTCTGCATGATTTAGTTCATAATGTTGAAATAATGGAAAAAATTTAAGCTGATAATAATTGTAGACCATGGTTCAGCTATAAGGTAATCACAGTCAAGGATGTTGACAAAGAATTAAATTGCCTGAAGGCTAACAAATCTGGTCAACTAGACGGAGTGGAAGTTAGATTTCTGAAGCTGGAGGCAGACATATTGGCACCATTAATAACATGCCCATTGAATAGGAGTTTGTGTACCTCCATGTACCATGAGATATGGAAAATAGGTAAAATTGTACCAATCTTTAAAGCAGAAGATCCCTTAATAGCTACAAATTATAAACCTATAGCCCATCTCCCCATATTCTCAAAGCGCATGGAAAAATTCATTCACAGGCCGTTTTGCCAATATTTGGAACAGTATGATTTGTTGACAAACTGTCAGTACAGTTTTAGGGCAGGGAGGTCCATGGACATGGCCCTGGTAGATTTTAATAACCTGCTTACAACATCTATGAATGCGGGAATGAGTACCCGGGCCGTGTTCATAGACCTCAATAAAGCCTTTAAGCTAGTGGACCATGGGATGTTACTGTATAGATTATGACATAGGAGACCATATTGAAACATTACAGTGGTTTAAATCTTATTTATCAGACAGAAAGCAGTGTGTGTCCTTAGAAGCAAAAATATCTTTGTTGGGTGAGAAAAAAAGGGGAGTACCACAGAGCTCTATTTTGGGTCCCCTACTTTTTAATGTCTATGTTAATGAATTACCTAAAGTTCTGGAAAAAAGTGAGGTCTGTCTGTACATGGATGACACCATTTTGGTGGCGTCCGCTGACAGCCATACCTCACTAGAACAAAAACTGCAGGAGGATCTGTCTAGGATGGAACTGTGGTTTGTCGAGTCAAGATTACTTATGAATGTTAAAAAAATGCAATGGCCCAGATATTCAAAAGGGTTGCATATGGCGCAACAGTGTTGCACCATGCGCAACCCACTGATGCGCCCCAGCATGATATTCAAAAGAGGAAAGTGCGCAGCACAAATCCCGATCGCGGGCGCATCAGTAATGTATGCAGAGTGCAGGTAGGGGGGGCATGCCCATGCATACTCTGCACAGCCCGATATTCAGCCCAGGATATGCAGAGCCATGCATACGCAACTCCTACCTGTGCCAGCACAAAGTTGAGCCAAAAAAAAAAGGAACAACGGATGGCCACCCACAGGTGAGTTGCCGCATTGCAGGGTGCAACACGGCAGCTGCCACCTGTGGGTGGCCACCCGAGCTCTGGCTGCACCTCCGTGGTGGCGCCCTCCATGCCCGATTGTGGGCATCAGTAAAAGATAGTATAATCCAAAATCCCTGGTGGTCCAGTGGACCGCTGCCCGCCCGATCATGGGATAAGTAAATAAATAAATTTCCCAAATCCCTGGTGGTCCAGTGGACCGCTGCCCGCCCGATCATGGGCTAAGTAAATAAAGAAATTTCCCAAATCCCTGGAGGTCCAGTGGACCGCTGCCCGCCTGATAGCAGGCTAAGTAAATAAATAAGAAATCCAATATCCATGGTGGTCCCGTTGACCTACCTGCCCGATCGTGAGCTAAGTAAAGTAATGATAATTCCAATATCCCTGGTGGTCCAGTGGACCTGTGTGCCCAATCGCGAGCTAGGTAAATTAATGATATTTCCAATATCCCTGGTGGTCCAGTGGAACTGTGTAGTATGGTATGGGCTGCATGCCCATTGGCTCACGCTGTGGACCAATGGACGTACAGCCCTACTGACGGTGTCAGTTGGTGGGCAGCAGGGTGGCAGGTGGGTGGGGTGCTGCCACCCACCACTGACCAGGGGTAGAGGGCAGTGGGGATCAGTGGGTGGGTGGGGGGAGGGGGGTCCACTGGACCACCAGGGATTATAGGTTTTGATTAATTCTACTGCAGCCTGTGATCAGGCACACAGGTCCACTGGACCACCAGGGATATTGGAAATATCATTAATTTACTTAGCTCATGATTGGGCGGGCAGCAGTCCACTGGACCACCAGGGATTTGGGAAATTTCTTTATTTACGTAGCCCGTGATTGGGTGGGCAGCGGTCCACTGGACCACTAGGGATTTTGGATTATACTATCTTTAACTGCAGCCCGCAATCGGGCTGTGGTGCACATTGCCACGCTGCAGGGGGTGTCGGCCCCCGACGGCTGCTGCCTGGCAGGGCACCAGATGCAAGTTGCTGGGGATCAGCGCACCTGCATGCAAATGGAGCCATAATGACATGCAAATGGCTCCATTTGCTTCTTGCATACATTATGGCCCCATTTGCAAGTCAACCTTTGAATATCGTGGTTGCTGCTCCTTGTGCAATGGAACTTGCACTAGAGCATCCCCATGCTCCACTCTGGCCACTGGTGCTGGCTCAGTGCCACTGCGCCATGCACACTGCGGGTGGCCAGGGTGCAATATTCAATGATGCTGAGCCATGGTGCAGCTCCGTTGAATATCGCCCGGTCAATGCCCCTGCGCAACCAAGTTGCGCTGTGCCCAGGCTTGCACCACAGCCTGGCGCAGTTTGAATATCTGGGCCAATGTATTTATTTTACAACAGGGACCAAAGATGAGTCAGACAGGAAATTAAATATTAGATTTAGCAACAGACAGGAAATTGCTAATGTTACATGTTACAAATATTTAGGAGTCCTAGTAGATTGTAAGTTATTATATTGTATGTGGATCGTATAAATACAGTAGTAAAGAAAAATCAGAAATTGGGGCAATAAAAAGAATCTCTGTATGTCTCACAAGAGATGTTAAAATAAAGCTGACACAACAACTTTTAATCCCATATTAGAGTACTGTATGGGGGATTGGTTTATAGAAATGCACCTAAAACAGTTTTGAAAAAAAAGACCAAACCTACTATAAAATATTTGCCAAATCTAGTAAATATGGTACTCATTATTGCAAGGTTTATTTGTCATTGAACTGATTAGGTCCAGAAGAAAAAAGAGAATTCAAGTTGGCTAACATGGTGTTATAAATTGTTGAATTCTAAAATCATACATCTGTTGCACCATTTAGTATTAACTGAGGCATGGCAAGAGAAAAGGTATGCATTAAGGGCAAGTACAATAAAACTATCTTGGCCGAGGGTTTATAATAGGTTTGGTGATATTGCATTACAAATATGTACAGTAAAGTCCTGAATGTATTATCAATGGAATTAAGGGCAAAAAATTCCTTACATGGATTGCAGCCTTGAAAAAATCTTTTAAAACATTATGTAATTCCTACACTTGCATATTAAGAATTGATTAATATGTGTAATACTGTAATGTTTTTATGTAAAAGCTGTTCTGCATTATGTGCACATTGTAGAGGGCATTCTTGTTCAAAATAGGCATACTTTTCCCTAATGTTTGTTCCTGTATAAAAATAAAATTTTATCAATCAATCAATATCTACCATAGTAGCAAATTCCACATTGTAAACTGAACTTCACTATGTTCCATACAAGCAAGACTGACATAAACAGTTTCTTTATTATTTCAACAACACACTTGGCTGCAGTATTTATTTCAAATTTTGTGGCCATGAGGATGGTGTGTATGTGTGTTTGAGTGAAAGGGGTTCAAGAAACAGCTGTCTTCTGATATAGTAAACTATGCTGGACATAGTGCTGGAGGCTATAATATGTGCTTAGGTTTGAAACCAGAACAGTTGCTATTTACAGGGCTAAAGGGGTTAAAGAAGCAGATGTCTTCTGCTATAGTAAACTATGTCTGAGACGGTGCTAATCAGATAGTGCCTTAAGAGGTTAAAAAAACAGTATAAATCTTTTTACACGATTCATTGATGTGAAAGGTTGACTAAGCTGACATTGTAAGGAGCTATGAATCTTTCTTGAAAGTGAATTCTAACCACACTGAAGCTTAGCACACGAAATAGTGCATTGCAACACTGCTCAGCTCAATGAACACAGCAGAGTGGAGTGATAACGTAAATCTCCAATTTTATCTAGTCTGTTAGGAATCGTGAGAGCTCCCTTTTTCTACTGTAATAGCAAAATGACTGCAGGGATAGCCATAAAAAGGAAGTTCCAAAAAGAACAATTACAAAAATTAGAAATCAAAATTAAATGTGCTCAACCACTTCATGCACACACAGGTACCCACTTCCATTTAAGGCCTTTGGAAAAACTTCAACATCAATATAACTCTGTACTCAACAAAAACAGAGAGATTATTTTTATTATGTAGATCTAAATACCACTCTCAAGCAGATAAATGTAGGAATTTGTTCGCTTACTTGTTGCAAAATAGACAGAAAAAGAGAGGAGAGATTAAAATGCAACTTGGGACAATTTCTTCAAACCTGGATATGATCAATAAGTAATTTATGGATTATTACAAGCACTTCAATTAAGCAGATTAATCGACTAAAATGATATAGAAAAATTATGACATAGTCAGAAATAAGTAAGTTGGTGACTAGGTTACCATAGGGATTGACATTCATTGCCATGGGCAGAAGTACTAAGGTCAACTAAATAAGGGACGATCTGCGGTAGCAGAAGCAGAGACAACTCTCAAGCAGGTAAGTCTTAAGACATTTTTTGAAGCAGGAGAGTGTGTTGGAGTGCTGTAGGACCTCAGGGAGAGCATTCCAGAGAGAAGGGGCCAGGAAGACAAATGCCTTTTTCCCCATTGAGGTATGTATCCTGGGCACCTCAAGCAGTTTTCATTTAGAGATATGAAGTAGCCTTCTGGAGGGTTTGAGGGCTAGAAGGCCTACCAGACTAGATGGGGTTTGTGCAGAGATTAGTTTACACACCATACAAAGAAGGGGATACCAGAGTCTACCATCAAACGTGGGACAGCTTAATGAGGTTCGCACATTGCAACGGTGCTTCATGGAGGGGGGAACTCGATGCAAAGCAACCAATTTTGTGGTATAAGACCTGAAGCCTATTTGACTCAGATCTCCTAAGGGACTGCATGACAGGGGCACCATATAAGAATGTAGGGAGTAGGACAATATTTGTTATTGCTAGCCTGGAGTCTGCAGTATGGTAGCCACTCAGCCTATAGAGAAGGCCAAGCTTCTGGTGGATGGATCAGGTAACATGATCCTCCTGTGCTTTGAGATTAAGTTCCTAATCTATATGGAGCTCAAGGTATTTGATCACACCCACCACCTCAATTTGAGTTCCCGTAGAGGTTAAAAGGGAATGCAGTTACTATCTATCAGGTCAAATTAAACAAAAAAAAACAAACAAACCAGTCCTACTACAGCACTCCATTCACAAACAACACTGAGATGTAAGCTTTCTGTGCTGTGCAGTTTATGCAGCTGGATACAGGCAGCAAAGTAGAAAGAACCAATGCTTCGCCCTGTAACAACAGGACTTAGTCAAGAGTAAATTTTGCCCCAATACATACCCCTAAGTATACTGATTTCACAAAAGGCTGGGTTAAATTGTGCTGATGCTACAGTTGATATTCTTAAAGTGACAATATCTAAAAAAGTACTATGTACAAAACAAGTGCAAATAATAGGCCCCATGCATGATGACAATGCACTGTGTAAACCGGGTGTGTTGGCATCTATACATGTGAATGCCATGCAGTGAGGTCCCATGGACCCCACGCAACATTCATAAACTGAGAGCAAGGCATTTACATGGCCAGTCCCCCAGCCACGCAGATAGCAATGTGCCTGGGGTGGGTGAGGGGGGGTGCCAGGCTGGGCCTGCACTAAGTGCCATGCACTAAAGCTCATAGTGTGTTCTGTGGGGGGCAGATGGTGGAGTAGGGTACAGCAGCTGGGCCCTGCTGTATCCTGGTGCATGCCCCCATGGACTGCACCCGCCACTCACAGCGGGATGCTGCCACTGCACACTTGGTTGATGGGGTGGGCAGGGGCTACCATTCAGATGAGTGCCCATCCATATCTGTCTTGCCTGCATTGCCATAGATGTGCACGGGCAATTCATCAATGCCCCACGGGTGCAAGGAATCCACTATGGGACCTGGATCAGGCATCTGATAGGATGCCTGGCCAGATCCCATACCACCAGCCCACGGCCCGTGAACCTGTGCACCGGGGGGTGGGGCCATGGACAGGTGCCCCGTGGGTGCCAGCAGTAATGCATACTGTGCATGCTGTGTCTGTCCATAGGTGTAGAGCTACATGGGCAGGATACGCACCTCTGGCATGTATATCCCACCTGTTTGTGCATAGGACCCAGTAACAATAGTGTAAAAGTGAAGCAAGTTCCATGGTACACCACAGATATTCATTCTGAAAGAAAAACAAGTGCAAACAGTAACAATAGTTTAAAAGTGGAAAAATTAACCGCATTCCTATATTGTGAAGCAAGTTGCATGCTACATCATAGATATTCATCCTGAAATAGAAGAAAAAATACATGTTATTTACAGCTTATCTGATATGGCTATATAAAACATGTGCATCAGAACAATTCCTAAAAGCTGAACTGCAACATCCAGACCACAGACCTGCACAAAATATATCTCATCTATGATATCTGTTCTTTACAAAAGCTTTGTTAATGCACCAATTAGGGTAACTTAATGCCACAAATGTAGGGAAATGTGATGTTAGGGTTTCCAGCCCTAACTCACCACCCCTACCCCCCCAAGCAGCAAAGAGAAAAAAACAACATTTCAGTCTTGGCGAATCAGTGGTGGGGGTCTTCCTTGGGGTTGTTAACCTTAAAGTTCATCCATTCCATGAGCAAACAATGTCACACATGATCTCCTGCAGGCCCTGCATGGAGAAAGCTACCACAAATTGTGATGGCAACATGTGGTAAGACATACTTCTCTACCTTTGAAGAGTGTAACACTGTGAGGCAGTGGCTTGAAGCTGCACCTTGTGCTTCAGATTGGAGGCTATGGGCTGGGGGGAGCAGAGCATCAGGGTTGACAGCTCCAAGGAAGACCCCACCACTGACTCACCAAGACTCTGGAGACCCAAAACCCTATTTTTTTTCCCTTTTACTGCTTTGAGGGATAGGTGTGCTGAGTTAGGGCCAGAAACCCTAACACCATATTTCCCTAATTTTGTGGCATTTAGTTGCCCTAACTAGTGCATTAACAAAGTTTTTGCAAAGAATTTCCTTTCTTTTTGAGATAGTGGAATCATAGCCACACACTCCAGATTGAAGGTCCTTGACTTCAGGAAGGCAGACTTCACAAACATTGAAGGCCTGCCTAAGAGACAACATTAGTAACTCGACAGAAGGGTGCATTGAGGAATATTGGATAAGCTGAAGGATGCAATAACCATGATCACATCACAGTGTGCCTGTCGGGTTAGTAAGAACAAAAGGAGGAAAAACCCACTATGGTTTTCCAAGGAGGTGGCAACCATGGTGAGAGAAAAGTGCATAGCCTTCAGAAAGTACAAGGAGTCAGGGAATGAGGTAGACAAAACAGAATATAAACAGAAACTAAAAGAGACAGGGAAAGTGATAAGAAACTCAAAGGCTCAAACAGAGGTTAGGATAGCTCAGGAAGTACAAAAGGGTGAGAAAACCTTCTACAGGTACATATGTGAAAAAAGGAAGACCAAAGGGGGCATTGTTAGAATCACAAAAAAAGATGGACAAACCACGAGCAAGACTGGGAGTAGGCAAAGGTACTCAATGAGTACTTCTGCTCAGTCTTCACACAGGAAGCAGATGGTAACGGACCAACAGTAGGCATAAAGAAGTGTCTGATTGAGGGAATAGACATGGGTCCATTTACAGAAAAAAGGGTCCTGGAGGAAATAGACAAGTTAAAGGTAGATAAAGCTATGGGGCCAGATGGAATACACCCAAAAATACTAAAACAACTAGGGAGGAAACTGGCAGCTCCCTTAGCAGTGCTCTTCAACAAATCATTAGGGAGTGGGGAGGTGCCTGAGGATTGGAAGAGGGCAACAGTTGTACCACTTCACAAGAGTGGAAGCAAGGAACAGCCAGAAAACTACCGTCCATTTAGTCTGGTGTCAGTCATGGGAAAACTGATGGAGTCTCTGCTGAAGGAAAGAATCATAGATTTTTTGGAGCAAACTGGTCAGCTCTACAAAAATCAACACAGTTTCACAGCAGGGAGATCCTGCCAGATGACAAACCTGGTTGATTTTTTCAATTGGGTCACTAAAAGAGTGGATCAGGATGGGGCAGTGGTTGTGGTTTACCTGGATTTCAGCAAAGCTTTTGACTCTGGTCTGCAAAGGAGACTAGTCAAATAACTGGTGAACATGGGAATTGGGCCAGAGGTTACAAACTGAATCAGAAACTGGTTACATGGGAGAACACAGAGAGTATTAATAAATGGCACTCTGTCTGTGGAGAGGAGGGTGATTAGTGGGGTCCCACAGGGCTCAGTTCTGTGGCCGATCCTCTTCAATATTTTCTTCAGTGACATTGCAGATGAACTGGAGGGAAAGGTGTGCCTGTTTGCAGATGACAACAAAATCGGCAACAGGGTAGACACAACAGAGGGGCAGCAAAGCATTGAAGCTGATCTCCAAAAATTGGAGAAGTGGTCCAAGACCTGGCAATTGAAATTCAATGCCAAAAGATGTAATGTCATGCACCTGGGAAAGCGTAATCCAGGGAAACTGTACTTAATGGGAGGGGACCAGCTGGTGGCTACCAGGCAGGAGTGAGACCTAGGGGTGATCATATCAGATGACCACAAGGTCAGTAGACAATGTGAAAAGGCAGCAGTAAAGGCTAGTGGTATCCTGGGATGCATAGGGAGGGGCATCATGAGCAGAAGGCATGAAGTAATCATGCCCTTGTATCGGTCCCTAGTCAGGTCTCACCTAGAGTACTGTGTCCAAATTTGGAGGCCACACCTCAGGAAGGACATAGATAGGCTGGACATGGTACAGAGAAGAGCAACAAAGATGGTGCAGGGCTTGCATCAGAACCCGTATGAGGCAAGACTGGATGACCTCAAATTATACTCCCTAGAACAATGCAGGAATTGTGGGGACATAATAGAAACATGCAAATACCTTAAAGGCAACAACAGGGTGCACATGCAGAACCTCTTTCAGGTAAAGTACTACAGCAGGACTAGAGGGCACAACCTTCGACTTAAGGGAGGAAAGTTCAGAAGCAATACAAGGAAATTCTGCTTCACAGAGCGTGTTGTGGAAGCATGGAATAGCCTGCCAGAGGGGGTGGTGACAGCCAAGACAGTGGGGGAATTCAAGTGGGCATGGGACAGACACTGTGGGATACACAAGCAGGCAGCTAAGTAGGGGGGTTGGAAGCCAGGGGCAGACTTGATGGATTGTATGATCCCTATCTGCTGACAACTTCTATGCTTCTATGTTTCTTGCAGGTTCTTGAACAGATGCAGATGCACACAGTCATCTGGGCCATGCACCAAGGGAAAACTTTGTCTGCCTACAGAAGTGCAGGGACCTGCTGACCCTGCCTTTCTGTGCAGTGTCGAATGTCAAAAATTACCAACGTTGTGAACATGCATAGGAAAATGTCACTGTACCTTCATAACTGTGTTGTTTTTTAATATTTTGATACCAAATGTTTAGCAAAGTTTTGATACGAACCCAGCTCAAGAATCCAGTAGGTGAACATTTTCAAATCTCAGCTGAAACATCATTCTGCGGCACAGGTGCAGAAACACATTTCAGTCAGGTTTTGAAAAATGAGTGTTGTCATGTTCATGAGTTGATGTGAAAAAATGGTTATGTTGATAATTTGGGATAAAAATATTTTAAATTATCAAAGTTACGAGCGCGCGTTGCAAAATTCCAATGTACACTCATAACTTTGTTGTTTTGTAATATTTTTTCCACAAATTTTCAACATAGCCTTCTTATGACCTCACTTCATGAAAGAGGTGGAGAAATTGTTCTAAACCTGCCTGAATGGGGGTTTTGCACAGCAACAACTTCATTCTGCTCCACAGGACAAAATATTGAAAATTACCAAAATTATGAATATGCACTGCAAAATTTCAACATACGCTCATACATTTGCCATTTTAAAATATTTTGACCCCAAATTTTCAATGTAGCCTTCTTATGACTCTACCTGATTAACAAGGATGGTGTTTCAATTCCTGCTCAAAAGGTGATTTCGCCAAGTAACTGTGAAAATGCTGATGGCCTAATTTGCAAAATTCTACTGCTATTGGTCATGAGGTGGGATCTCAAAAAGGCCATGCTGAAAATGTGGGCTCAAAATATGCAAAAATGGCAAAGTTATACATCAAAGTTGAAAACCCCATTGAAATAAATTGACCCACACTTACCTTACTTTCTCATATTGCAGTTGCCAGTTCTAGCAGCAAAACACGTCTTTGATCAGAGAGTGGCTCTATGCTGTGAGGCCTGTTCAGGTGAGTGAGGGTGTGTTGGAGGGTGTGGGTGGTGAATGCTGAGTGGGAGGCCAGATTGGCAAGGGACTGTTTTCTTTGTTGCAGGTTAAAAAAAAAAACAGCGAGCAATGGTTTTCTCTATTTCAGGTTAAAGTTTGACACTGGGACTGGGCACTCCAGTGTTGGAGCATTGTACAGAAATGGACGTCGGGCAACCTGGAGGGTCCAGAGAAGTGGTCCACTTACAAGGGTGGGTGGGACACCTGGAGGGGACGAGGGGAGAGAAGCAGTACCAGAGGTGGGCACCCCAGTCCACTTAAAACAAAGAAGAGATAGATAGATAGATAGACAGACAGATAGATAGATAGATAGATAGATAGATAGATAGATAGATAGATAGATAGATAGATTAACAGAGAGACAGACAGACAAACAGACAGACAAAGAGACAGACAGAGAGACAGACAGAACAGGGGCTCGGTGGCTCACTTCGGTCACTGCAGCCTGCAGCAAGACTCTAGCTATGGTTACAGAACTCAACAAAGTCTTGCTGTTCTCATACAGAGAATGTAGGCAAATGGCTCCTCTCACTAAGCTGGGCATCATTGATTTCGGGGTAGCCAGTAAAAGTATTTCTGTCAAATTAAAAAAACACACAATAGGATCTAACTAAACAGGTCCCGTTTAGCTAAGCTCTGGTATTTGGTTTTTTTTTAATTGCACCATGTTATGCATGATCCATGTTTTTTATTTGGAAGGGAAAAGAAACAAGATGGCTGCTCTCATGGCATGAAAAATAGTTCATGCTGTGAAAAGCAAGTGGTGAGAAATAAAAAATGGTACTGCAACATAGAATCTTTGGTATAGTATCAGAATGTTACCCAAAGAACCCCACTGAGCATGCACAGAACAGAAAAACACAAAACTTTAAAGCCTTATAACTCTGGAACCATTTAATATTTTTACACAAAACCTTTCCAAGGCACTACCTTAAGAATCATGCCTATACCCTGAAAGTTTGTGGAAAATATTCCATTCTTTGTAGACTGTAGGTGAGAGAAAAAAAAATTCCATGTTAAGTATAGGAAAAACTTAGACATCTACAAAAAAATGACATTTGCAGATATCAGAAACCACCCAAGCTGCCATCACAAAACTTTTCACAGATGTAGGTCTTGCTTTCTAGACAACACATGCCAAATTTCAGCTGATTTTGTCAAATGTTGCCAAAGCTATTATGGTGCATAGTTAGGGGTTTAACATTGAACATCCTACTCAACTCTAATTATAGGGGTGCTACCGCGCCCCTGTAATAATTGTACCTTAGGCTCATCAGTGTGGACTCTTGCACAGTGATACATAAATCACTGTCACTTTTTGGGTGACATGTACCTCAATATGAACCAGTAGGTAAAACAAAATGAACTATTATTGAATTTCTAAAAAGAATCTTACAGTTGGAGACAAGACAGGGAAGCAGTACACAGTATGTGCTCATTGACAGCTCAGTCACTGGCTGGACATGGTGGAGAGAGGAGGGCTATGCCTGTCACTGGGTCAGGTTCAGGATGGGGGAGTGGGGTGGTGGGGCACTACCTACCAGATTGGGGGTGGGTGGGGGGTCTAGTAGATGCCAGGGAAGGGATGTTTGGTTATTTTATAGGGGATTGGGGATAAGAAGGGGGGTCCACTAGATCTCAGGGAATGGGTTTCATTTATTTTACAGGAGATTGGGTGGGGGGAGGACCACTGGAAACCAGGGAATACTGATGACTATATTGGGCCTGGGTGTGAGTGGGGGGGCAGGACCACTGGACACCAGGGAATGGCGTTTTTGATGTGGGGCAAGGGATTGGGTGGGGGGCCACTGGACACCAGGGAATACATAGTTTTGGTATTGGGCTAGCACTTAGTTGGAGGGGGGAACCACTAGAATCCAGGAACACTTATTTGTATGTACTCCAAAATGATTACGGAATTCAAGAATGCATGGGATAGGCATCGGGGGATCCTAGCAGTTGGGAGAAGAGGACAACCCAGTTCAAGAGAAGCTTGAAGAGGTAAAATTGCATGAACAGTTGGGCAGATTAGGTGGGTCAAAGGCCCTTATCTGCCATCAGTATCTATGTATCTAATCAGTCTGACATTCATGGGGGGAGAACCACTAGATGCCAGGGACACTTATATGTATGTACTTGGTCTGGTAATTGGTGATCATTGGGTTGGGGGGACACTGGCACCAGGGTAAATTATTTCTTTTGAATTGGCTGGTGATCGGCAGGGGGGACCACTAGCACCAGTGACAGAGGTCTGCCCATAGGGCAGGGGCTGGGGGTAGGGCACACTACATTCCAACAGAGTCCTTGTAAATGACCCATTATGGGCATGCAAATGACCACACAGCACCTTGCATGCCCAATGGGCTTATTTACATGGATGCTTTTGTGAATTCCAAATAGCTCACCTGTGCTCTTCATTGCTGGGCCATACTCTTGGCTGCATGTCTGGTGGCACTAGTGGGGTTAGCAGTAGCAGTACTGGGGTTAGCAATGACTTGTCCTGGCCCTATTCATTGTTGGATAGTGCAGGTGCATTATCCAGCTGTGAATAGCAACCTTTGACATCTGGGCAATCAAAAAGCGCAATGCAAACTTTTGCGCTGTGCTTTGCAACTTTTTGTGAATCTAGCCCCTGGTGGTCAACAGGTTCCCCAGCTCTCAAAGGATATGAGATATTTCTAACTAGTTCTATACAAAAATCAAAAAGGGGTGGAGCTCAAATGGGTCTATTAACTGTATTCAAGCTTTAAAAAATATAGAAATATTCAAATGAAGCTATGGTTCAGATTACACTTTACCTTTAAGAATAAAGAGTAAAAAATGTGAAGTCATATTTATAAATTCCTATCTTTCCCCTAAAAATACAAGAATGACTATCTTTATATAGGGACCCATTTTAGATAAGTTATAATTGATATATCAGACACACATCCAGATTCAGGCATCTCTTTGGGTATTAACTTTAATGCCAGATGTCTGGCTCATTTAGAATTTGATTTACAAAAACTGGAGGAAATATACATTCTAAATTCACAACTTAATAACATAAGGAAGTCAACCAACATAAGACAAAATGAATCTGGCATGTTATGAAATAATCTTTTGGTAGAATTAAATAATTAACAGCTGAACACAAGGTGACAGGGAAGGGCAGTGCACATACTTCTCTAAAGGATCCTCTCTTATAGATATTTTCATAAGTAGTAGTAGTAGTATTTATTTATATCTGGTGCCCTTCCTGGGAGACTCAGGGTGCCATTACAGTAAAAGAAAAACACAATCAATGCTCCAGAACAGAGCTAATAAATACTTAATAACCCCTCATTTCATAAAATTACTATAAAAAAACCTTAAAACCTAGATACAGTAAAATATAATAGGATTAAAATGCCAGATCTATACAATTATGAAGCCTCTCCAAATGTTTGATGGAAAAGGTAAGACTTGAGCCCTTTTTAAAAACATCAATCAAATATGGTTTTAGAATAATTCGTAAGTAATATTAATGTTACAAATAGAATAATAGAGTTGGAAGTACTGGAAAGGTATGAATCTCTGCATTTCCATATATATATATATCTTCTTTTAAATGATGACCTTTCTGTCTCAGAAATATTAAATCATAAACAAATAAACTATGATATAATAAGTTCCAAACAGATTAAATGAACCACTGACAATATCCAAGATACAGAGGCAAAGTTATAGGAACCTAGACAATGACTGCAGAGAAAGACCCATGGGATCCATCTAGTCTGCCCATGTTCCCCAAATCCCTGGAATTATGTTTGGAACCTAATGTTTCCCCTGGATACTAACACTCCTGGATCCTTCCCCATTATCTTGTCTGGTCCTGTCAGCCCAGGTTACCACAATTCCCTTCATTCTATCCCAGGTCTGTCTGAACTCTCTTACTATGATCGCTCTTACCACCTCCACTGGTAGACTGGTCCAGGGCTTGATCACCCTTTTTGTAGAAAAACATTTCCTTATGTCTTTCCTAAATCTCCTACCTGCCAACTTACACTCATGACCTTGTGACCATGAGTTGGTACTCAGACTGTTTACTTGATTAATTCCTTTGAAGAACTTGAAGGTCTCAATCATATCACCCCTCTCCCTTCTGGTTTCCAATGAGTACAAATTTAGTGCCCTGAGATGCTCCTCATAGGATTTACCCTGCTGCCCCTGGATCATTTTGGTCACTTTGCATTGTACTGTCTCTAAACAATCCTTGTCTTTTCCGAGGTAAGAACTCCAGAACTGGGCACAGTACTCAAGGTGTGTTCTCACCAGGGCTCTGTAGAGGGGTAGTATTACCTTCTTTCTCCTACTATCAGTCCCTCTCCCAGTGATTCCCAGCATCCTGTTGGCCTTACTGTAGGCTTTATTGCACTGGCTAGCTTGTTTAGGGGAGTTACTGATGGTAACTCCTAGATCCCATTCCTCATTTGCAGTGCTAAGTCACTCTTCTTCTATCCAGTACTCCGTCATGAGGTTCTTTTCCCCTAGGTTCTTTACCTTACACTTTTTTGCTTTTTTAACTTCAAGACCTTTGACCACCCATCTAACTTTTGCATGTCTGTCTGCATATTCCTTCTTCATTGTCCTCCCTCCCACATAGTTTTGTGTCATCTGTGAATAGACACAACTTGCTTTAGATTCCTTCACTAATGTTGCTAATGAACATGTTGAAGAGGACCAGATCCATGACCGATACCTCCAGAACCACACTCATCTCCTCCTCTGACATTTGACCCCATTTACCACCACTCTCTGTTACCTTCCTGCTAGCCAGTCTCCCACCCAACTCATGAGAGTTTTAGCTGCACGCAGGTCCTCCATTTTCTTAAGCAGTCTCCTGTGTGGTACCGAACCAAAGGCCTTGTTAAAGTCAAAGAACAACAAGTACACCACATGGCCTTTGTCTATCTCCCTTGTTACCCTGTCAAAGAAGACTATCAGATTGGTCTAACATGACCTTCCTGCAATAAAACCATATTGTTTATCATCCTGGAGTCTGTTTCCCTCCAGGTCTTCTATGGGGTCTTCTTTAATCAGGGATGCCATCAGCTTTCCCAAGATAGAGGTCAGGCTAACAGGCCTATAATTCCCTGATTGCTCCTTGTCTCTCCCCTTATGTAGCAGCACTGCATCTGCCAACTTCCAATCCGCTGGGACTGCTTCAGCCGGGTGAGCTTTTGAACAGCTCAGTCAGTGATTACCCAGTTCAGCTGCTAACTCCCTCAGTATCCTAAGGTGCAACCCATCTTGACCATGGGCCTTATCAATCTTGATAGCTGTCATCCCCTACAGGACTCTTTCTCTAGTGAACACTGGCAGGCTCATTTCTGGGATTCCCTTTGAGGCTGCTATGATGCCACTGTCAGGCAGGGGTACGTCTTCTTCCTTATTGAAGACTGAGCAAAAATAGCCATCTGGAATGGCAGCCTTTTGCCCATCCTCTTCTATCACCCTTCCACCTTCCACCAGCCATGTGACCCCCCTTTTTATGTTTTTCAGTAATATATCTAAAAAAACATTTCTCCATTCTTCACTGCCTCTGTGATGTACAGTTCTGTGTTTGCTTTTGCCTCCCTGATGGTCCTCTTGGCCTCCCTTGCTTTCTGAAGATATTCCTCCCATTCTGCCTCTCCTTGCTTGCTCTTGTATTTATAAAAGGCCCTCTTTTTGGCCTGGGCTGCTTCTCTAACTTTAGGCGAGAACCATAGCAGTTTCTTCAACCTATTTTTCTTTGTCTCTGCTTTAATGTATGTCTTCAATGCCTCAAGGATAGCTCCCTTAATTGCCTTCCATTTCTCCTGCATCCCGCCTATGCTACCACCCCTACTAGCTTCTCCCTGACCAGTATCCTCATCTTATTGAAGTCCTCTCTTCTAAAGTCAAGGACTTTGGATTTCAAGTGCAGCTTACCAGCCCCTAGGGCCAGTTCAAAACATACAGAGCTGTGATCACTATTCCCCAGTGGTTACCCCACTCTCATGGCACTCACCAACTCTGTGTTGCTAAGTACCACATCTTGGACTGCTGGTGGGTTCTTAAACTAGTTGCACCAGGAGACAGTTCTGAAAGACATTCAGCAGTGACTGACTCCTGGTGCTGTTAGCCACTAGGACCTCCCGGTCAACATCTGGCAAGTTAAAATCCCCCACTACTACCACCTCCCCCTTTGCCACTCCTCTTTTAAGTTCCTCCCCAAGTTTTCTGCCCCTTTCCTCTGCTTGACCCAGGGGCCTATAGACCACCTCTAATCTTATCTTCCTGTCTGAGGCTACAGTCAATTGCACCAATATAGACTCAATTTACTCATCATTACCTCTAATGTCCCCATCATCAGTCACTTCAATGCCCTGACATAGAGGGTGATCCCCCACCTGTCCTGAAATTTCTCCTGAATAATATATATCCAGGGACCACCATCTCCCAGTCATTATTTTCTGTGGCCCATGTTTCTGTGATGGCCACAAGGTTCTCCCCAGTGTGTGCCACCATTGCCTGGAGCTCACTAAGTTTGTTCCCCAGGCTCCTGGTGTTAATGCACATCCCCTTCTACTTGACCTCTGCTCTAATTCTACTACTGTCCACCTGCCTGCTATGTTTTCTCTTCTCTCCCTTAGTGCCCTTGCCTGCCATTTTTCCTCTCCCAACCATCCCCGTCCTTATTCTCCTAACCCTTACATTGTTCCCTGTACCCTGTATTCTGCTACCATCCCCTGGGTGTGGGGGAGTACTATCTTGGATCTCCTTCTGCTCACCCTTCATCGTGGATCCTGTATGCCTGAACTCCCCCACAGTCAGTTTAAATGCCTGATATAGACATCAAACTTATGTCCTAGTGCATGGTCCCTCTCTCGTCAGGTGCAGCCCTTCACCTTTGAAGAGTCGTCTGTCCCAGAAATCCCCCAATCCCCTGTAAAGTGGTATTCCATGTCTAGACACCACCCCTTGAGCCAGGTATTGAATTCTGCTATCTCAGTGCCCCAAATCCTGTTCTGCCTTTCCACCCAGCCCTTCATAGAGAGGACTTTGGAGAAGGCCAGGGAAGCTGAGTGTGCTGCCAGTCTGCACCCCAGTCTATGGAAACTCTGCTTCACTGCCTCTACCAACTGGTTGGCCAGATCATTGGTACCTAGATGAACCACACCTCAGCTCCCCCTTACCTCTCCACCATCCTCCCTATTTTATCTAAGTCCCAGTTGGCTGATGCTCCCAGCAGGCATCAGACCAGCCCTCCTTCATCTATCCCCCCAGTACCTTGTCTGTACTGTACCTCTAACCACTGAGTCCCTGATCACTAGGACCTTCCTTACAGTCTTATCTTTGTTGGGTGCCAATGTGCTGTCTGGCCCATCACCTGAGACTGACTCAGAGTCCCCGCTTGTGGAGTAAGGAGCTTGAGCCTCCTCTTGGGAGTGCAAAATGATTCACCATCTGGATGTAACTGGGCTGGACAAATTTTTTCAGGCTGCCTCTTCTTCATCTCCTGCACCCCACCACCCTCCACCCTCCACCCTCCTAGACCAATGAGTTTCTGGGGGAGTGTGGGGTAAGGGGGTATGCCCCTGCTGAGCTGAGTGTGCAACTGGGTAATTTCTATCCTGGCTGCTACCAACTGAGCACAGAGCTCCACAATGGTCCTGCACAAATGGGCAGTGTCCCCTGCTGCAGAGAACTTTCCTGGAGAAGAGTGCCCCACAGTCTTGACAACTGAGTGCCTCCCCTCTGAACCACATCTTACCAAGAACTGTACTGGTGAGAGAGAAATGTAAGTAGTAACAACTAAGATTAGATGCATTTCCCACAAAGGTGGGAGAATCTAGTAGCACTGGCTAATTCAGCTGTATGGAGACAGTAATTATACAAGTATGTCCCAGAGTTGTTACAGTAGGTGCTCAGTCTAACCCCTAGGTGTAGATGAGAGACCAACAACCCTGTAGACATTCTTCATATGAAGAATCAGCTTCCTACACACAGAGGAAAGTATTTCAAGCACCACCAAAACCACCAAACTATAGAAATGTCCAACAGATAATTACAGTATTCCTCCACTGCTGTGCAACCTTGTGACAGCTTAGCATGGTCCTCTTACCTCAATGTAACCTACAGATGACCGTTTGCATCAGCTCCCTGCCACAAAGCACATCTTCAAACTGCAGACTTACTTGAGGTCTGAGTAGTAGGGATCCTCCTGGTTCTTTGGGGTCAGTGGAGGTGCAGAGTGTCCTGAGTGTCTAGCCACTGGTTGCCTCATTGGGCTGACTCCAGTGGGAAGACTCTGATGTTCTTGTTACATGTGTCCTTCACACAGGGGGCAACAGCAGGGGGGGCTGCTTGATGGCCTAGTCCTTATGTAGGCCCCCTTGCTATTTCCTGGTTCAGATGCAAGCCACTGAGATTGGCTGACATGGGGGGAGGGAGGCATGGCTCTGCTTGGATTGGCTCTTTATTGGAGCCTCATGGAGCCTCCAAGCTTGGCTCCCACAGCTTGTTTTCTGCTGATCCTGGTGACAGTCCAATCCTCCTGCCCACCAATCTGCCTTTCAGCCCTTTTTCTGGCTACATCTGGCTTCTGGGGCTATTTAAAGCCCTTTCTTTCCCACTTCCTGGTTCGTCCAACAGTTGTTGGGATTGGCTGCTGCTGAGGGAGGAAGGCATGGCTCTGCTTGGATTGGCTCCTTATCATAGCATCACAGAGCCTCTGAGCTCTGCTCCCCAGCTTGTTTTCTGCTGATCCTGGCAACAGGGAGAAGGTCTGATCCCTCATATTCAGATCTTAATGTTTATAGGCAAAAACTGATTGGGTCTTATGCTATATACAACAAACCCCTTAAAATGAGAAAACAAGATTGGTTAGACTCAAGATGTAGGCTGGAGAAATGATTATCAAATAAATATGTCAGAAAAGTAAAAAAGGTCAAAACCAAAATTAGTTTCTTAGCACTTAAACAAGGAGAGAATATAACAAAATCTTGAAGGAGGAAAAAGTCAACCTCCATTCTGTTTCATGGTCACAGTTAACAAAAGCAATCAGAAATAAAACTTCAAAAGAGTTCGGGATGTTAGCGGCTAAAGGTTCAAATGTACATACAGTCTCAGTTGATGCTTATATACAGCCAGACTGTTGGGTAAAACATTTCATGAATGTATACTACAGTGATATAGAAGAAAGTAGTAAAACAATAATTTACTTCAAAATGAGTTACAATCTGAATATGGTCCTAAGCCAATAATTATCACAAAGAAAGAGATCCTACAAGCACTTAACAAAATGAATGCTAATAAAGCACCAAGCCCAGATAACATCTCCAGTGATGTAATTAAACAGTTCCATGATTGGTAGATATACAGCTTTCTTCCAGAATCTTGGCAAGGAAATATTATTTACCTGATGCATAAGAAAGGACAATTTAATGATCCACAAATGTGTTGACCAATATGTCTGATTGATTCAACACATAAAATGTTTGTTAGAATACTTCTCAGTAGGTTGGAATCATAGGTAGAGGCAAACAATGTTTAAACGAAACTCAAAATGGCTTGAGAAAGGGACACTCCACAATACAGCACTGCCAAGTATTATATCACCTTATTTTAAATAAGTTAAGGTAAAGAAGGGGAAACTGTTTTGTTGTTTTATAGATCTTAGCATGGCATTTGGCAGTATTAGTAGAAAGACTTCGTAGTCTACATTATTGAATCATGGTTTAGATAAACATTTACCAGATATACTGATTAGACTACATACAAATACATGGTCTAAAGTACACCATAATTTGATAGGGAATCATATATCTCCAAGTAGAACTACCCTAGGAGGAGACAGGGCTGTATTGTGGTGCCTTTTCTTCTCAATTTATACATAAATACTATCTTGGAACAAATATATAACCAGAACGTCCATTTTCCAAAAGTTCTTGATAGAGGGATCTTTCTTTCAGCTTATGCTCATGATATAGTCTTGATTTCAACATTTCTTCTAGGGCTGCATTGGAAACTGAACTTGTTCTCAAACTTATGTGAAACAAAACATCTTAAAAGTAACAGAAATGAAACACAAATGGTAGTATTTGGTACAAAAACTCCTAAAAAATATAAATTATAGTTAAATCATTCACAATTAAATACGGTCAATTACTGTGATTACTTGGGTGTCCATTTTGCAGCAAACTTAACCTGGAATATGCACATAAAATATACAAAACTTGTTACAATAATCAATAGTAGGTATTAAGTGCTTTATGGAGATCTATGGAGGACACTCTATTCATGGATCACTAGTAGCAATAAATGCAGAAATTACTAATGCTATAACATGCCACTGAAATTTAGGGTATAACAGATTATTCATCTCTTGAAATCATTTTAAATAAATAGTACCAGTATATACCGAATGTTTCAAATTCCATGTCATCATATATTCTTCGGTGTGAACTTTGTCAGTATCCTTTAGTAACATTAATTTTTTTAATCAAAAATGTTTATTTATGTCATAGACTTACAAATAATGCATGAGAAACAATTACCCAAAACATGCTTTGAAGAGCAAATTGCCTACTTGCTGTAGGGCATTACTTTCCCATATATGAAATCTCAATTGTTCCCAATGGGTCTTTGATATATTCCTACAGACATACACTGTATAGATCTCCTCAGAGCATTTTAGTGGAACAGATTCATTTAAGATGTAAGGACATAGCCGCTAAACAATTTATGGCCAATATTCAGGCTTCCAAAATTCATATTGCATATAAATATCTTAAAACAGTTTTTGGTAAGGAGTTCTATCTTTCAAAATACATAGAGAAAAATAAAAGGAATCTTTTCACCCATTTTAGACTGGAATTGTGTGACTCTAATCAGTTACATTTAATTCATTTATTTATTTATTTACTGATTGATTGTAAACCAAGTTAGCAAATTAGGCATTCAGTGCCTATTTTCAAGTATGACCAGGGAGATTACATCCAAACTTACATACAGTAAAATACATTGTATTACAATATGCAGTGGAGGGAAAAACATGAAACAAGGCATTGTATAATGGAAGGGGAATACATGACAAGCAATGCTTTCAGTCTGATACATTATAATCAATAAACAATGAGGGTAAGAGGTGTATTTACTAAACAAACACATCATAGAAAGGGAAAGATTTAACAAGAGTATCCATCTACATTGAGTTACAGCAAAGAAAGTACGAGTACAATGATAATATATCAACATTGATCATACAAAATGAGTGCATACAGAGATTACTCGGGCTCTGTGTCAAGAGCAGTCTGCCAGACTAATGAGATGTTTATGTTACCTAAGATGGAAAGTATTAACAGAGGAGCAGAGACAAATTTCAGGTGGTAATAGTGCCGTGCGAAAAAATCTTCCGCTGGTGGAATTTGCACAAAAGTTTGACTTTCACTTCCATGAAAATTAAGAAATCATTTTGGCAACTTTTGTGGAACATTCAACTTAGAATGGTGGGCAATTCATTATACATTCATTCCGCAGCACAGTGAGTCACTATGGAAGGAATGAATGTATGAATTGTGCCTATAAAGGAGCATGGACTGCCCACACCAATACTAATGTGATGCCCTTTGCACGTGATTGTAAAACACACATTTAGAGATAAGTTTCCAGATATTCATGTTTTTTGCCCCAGAATGCATTTTTTTCACCTTTATTTCACTCAGGTCACCACTTGCTGGGGCCCCATCAGCCAGCTCCACTGCTATCCCATCCTGCTTGTGATCCTCTCTACCATTGTCTGTTCCTCTGACCCACCCATGTCTCACCTGTGTGGCACCCATTGGTCATGACACCTGGGGTGGGACTGCCTTCTGCACCATGGCAAACATACCTAATATCAGAGGCCAGCACAGGTTGAGGTGAAGGAGGGAGGCAATCAGGGACAGAGAGCAGGATCCAGCAATGGAAGTGATTGGTTGGAGTGGCTTCTTCCTCCCAGCCAGTGGGTTTAGTCCATGTTTCCTTGGTTCCTCCAAGGAAGCACAGATGTGTAGTGACTTCCAGTGCTGGACAGGTGCGCACTCGCACCCTCCCACAGGACATCCATAATCATCTACCCCCTTGCCCAATGTGATCTCAGCTAGTGTATCCCCTGTCTCCACAGGGAGTTGCTAGAGGCCAGGAGTCACAGCCCACCCTCCCCATGAGAGGAGAGCAGTCCTCTGGACACTCAGTCCTCTCCTCCCAAACCAACACCTGACAGCCCAATCTCACTCCCAACTCTGGGTTGCCAGAGTGGTAAGCGGTAAGGCACTTTAGGTGCCTCAGCCCTCTGCATCACCGGGCCAGCAGCCCAGAATGCATTTTGTGGTGAACAAAAGATTCAACATATTTAAGTGCACTCAAACCAGATCACCCGTCAGAATATATTACATATGACAGAAACAACCAAATGTGTTATATTGATGTCACTTACAGGCAAGTGGTGCTCCGATCCCCGTATTATGAATATGACACATGTCTCTGGTGGTCTAGTGGACCTCCCACACCAATCCCCATATTATGAATATGACACACATCCCTGGTAGTCTAGTGGACCCCCCAGCCCTGATCCTCATGTTAATTAAATTAATTAGGTCCCTGGTGGTGTAGTGGACCCCTCCCAGCCCTGATCCCCATGTTCATAAAAGGAATTACATCCCTGGTAGTCTAGCAGACCCCCAACCCCCCTGTCAGGTAGTGCCCCACCATCCTGCTCTCCCAATCCCTGAATCAGCAACTAGCACAGCCCTCTGCTCTCCAACATGGCTGGTTGCCAACTGAACTGTCAGGGCACGTGTCCTGTAGCTGTCAAAGACCACATACTGTAACAGCTGACTGTACAGTATGTGCTCCTTTGACAGCTTCAGGATGCGTGCCCTGCCAGCTCAGTTGGTGTCCAGCCATGGTGGAGAGTGGAGGGTTGTGCTGGTTACTGACTCAGGGATGGGAAGAGCTGAGTGGTGAGGCACTGCCTGATGGGTTGGAGTGGGGGTCTGCTAGACCTCCAGGGACATCATTCATTTTATGAACACAGAGATCAGGGCAGGGTGGCCCTCTAGACCACCAGGGATGTAATTCATTTTATTAACTCGGGGATCAGGGCTGGGGGGGGCTACTAAACCACCAGGGATGTAATTAATTTTATTAACCCATGGATTGGGGCTGGAGGGGCTGCTAAACCACCAGGGACATAATTCATTTTATTAACTCAAGGATCAGGGCTGGGGGGGGTCTGCTAGACCACCAGGGATGTGTGCCATATTAATAAGAAGTCTACAATGAGTCAGAATACAAGTCTTTCAAACAGGGATATGATGATTTCAGAATACTGCTATTGCAGAGATACTGACAGTCTTGTAAAATAACTGACAGTGATTTTTTTTTTTTTACCCATTACACGTGAGCGGCTGCTTGGAGCACTTCTAGCATTGCCATGGGAACCACATTGTTATTTATGAAATGTGAACTGAGCAGCCATCGCCCCACATAAAAGCAAATACCAGGAGGCATGTAAAAAACTTTTACGCTCTAGTTTGTGCTAAAATACTGATATGAATAAATAATATGAAGCATATAGGTTTTAAATCACAGACTCCACATATGGGGGCAATAAAAGCAGTACAGTAAAGATGCCACTGTAGAAATAGCTTTATATTGCAACTCTCTATAAACAGCTGGAATTTAGAGAAGTAAAGGTGGATTTTTAAACAATAAGCATACAACTAATGAAAAAGTAATTGGGAGGTAAAAATGAAGCATTGCCTTGTAACATGGATTTTAGAATAATGCATTAATGCAGTTTCTGTTTGATGAACAGGGAGTGAGTGCCGGATAGAAGCCAGTGGCTTTATCAAGTAAGTGCATGTGCAGAGCTGGGTGAAAGTTGTAAATTCTGGTATGGGGTGGCAGTAGATATTTGGAAGATTTCCAATTTCACCAAAGGTGGAAGTTCAGAAACTTCCGTGAAAGTTGTGAACTTTTGTAGATGTTCCACTAAAGTAGACTTTGCCACTTTTGCCCAGCTCTAGGTGGTATAGAGTTCTATAGCTTTGAGGCTGCTTAAGTATAGGATGATTCACCACTGCAAGTTCTAACCTTAGGGACAGCCAGTAGGGCACTATCACTTGACCTCAGGGGGTAGCCACTGTTTACTGGTTTGAGAAGTGAAGCAAGGGATGAAGGCTGTCCATTTTCTACTATACTAAAGATCACCCCCCCATGTCAGATGAATCTAATAGATTTCTTTGACTGGGTGACCAAAGTCATAGACCAGGGAGGGACTGTGGACATGGCCTACCTAGACTTTAGCAAAGCATTTAACACAGTCCCACACAAAACATTAATAAACAAGTTAGCCAGCCTGGGAGTGGGTCCCAGGGTGAAAGCCTGGGTAAAAATTGGCTGGGCAACAGGATGCTGAGGGTAATAGTAAACGGAGTCCACTCCAAGGAAGGGGGGGTACTAGTGGGGTACCACAGGGTTCAATACTGGGGCTGGTACTCTTTAATATCTTTATTAGTGACATTGCAGAGGGACTGGAAGGAAAAGTATGCCTCTTTGCAGATGACACAAAGATCTGCAACAGGGTTAATACACAAGGGGGGGTGGAAAGGATGAGAAGGGACTTGGCAAGGTTGGAGGAATGGCCAAAAGTATGGCAGCTTAGATTGAATGCAAAGAAGTACAAAGTAATGCACCTGGAAAACAAATATCCAGGGGAAGAGTACACAAGTAAAGTACTAACAACAACAAAAATGGAAAGGGACATGGGGGCAATCATATCAGATGACCTAAAGGTAGACAGACAATATAAGAAGGCAGCAAGGAGGGCTGAAGGGATACTGGGATGCACAGGGAGAGGCATCACCAGTAGAAAACAGGAAGTTGTCATCCCTCTGCACAGACAGTTGGTGAGACCCCATCTGGAGTACTGCATGCAGTTCTGGAGGCCCCATCTCTGCAAGGACATAGACAGGATGGAGGTAGTCTAGAGGAGGGCAAGTAAAATGGTGCAGGGTCTGCACCAGAAACCATACAAAGAGAGACTGAAGAAGCTTAATATGTATACCCTCAAGGAAAGAAGGGAGGGGGGGACATGATAGAAACTTTAAAGCACCTCAAGGGAATCAACAAAGTCCAAGAGGGCAGCACCTTCCAAAAAAAGAGATGTGCAAGAACAAGGGGGCACAGTTTGAAGATAGAGGGGGAATGGCTCAGGGGCAACGTGAGGAAGTATTTTTTCACAGAGAGGGTGGTGGACGCATGAAACACCCCTCCTGAGGAGGTTGTGGGGTCAAAAACAGGGGGGAATTCAAGAAAGCATGGGACAGTCATAAGACAATTCTATTGGGGGATATGAGGAAGTAGGCTGTTGGTTAACTAGGATCTGCAGCTTATCCAATAGATAGGGAAATGGACAGACTGGGTGGGCCAAGTGGTCCTTATCTGCTATCAAAGTCCATGTTTCTATGTTTCTATCTCATAGGAAGGACAGGTGGAGCCAACCCAACTTGTCATAAAGAGAACAGTGGTGAGTGAGTGAGCTGGGGAGATGCTGATGTAGAATGACAAATATTGTTGTATGTAACATTCCATTTAAGGAGAGCAGATTTAGAGGCCGTTGAGTACACAAGGGCACCGTAAAGAGGCTTGGGAGGAGCATCCCATGGGCAATGGCAAGGGGAGACTATGGGGTCATTTTACGGACCACTTTATAGGAGATGCCCAGAATGGAGTTCACAGACTTGCAGACACCTGTGACATGAGATGAGTAATTAAGCAAGGGGTCAAGTGTGACTCCAAGGTATGTGAAGGAAGAGACAGAGGGGACTAAGGTACCATCATAGCAAGCTATGGATACATGGGACCGGCATGCTCTTAACATGAGGGATGTGCCAAACAACATGGATTGCATTTTAGTCATGTTTAGAATCAGTTTGTTTGCAGACAACCAAATGTGCACTGACTGTAGGTCATATGTTAGGTTTTGGTTTAATTGGTGAATACTTTTGGAGCAGGTATACAGAACCAGATCATCAGCATAGAGAATGACAGAACAGTGGGACAGGCTTTAATTTATGAAGTTTATGTGTAGAGCAAACAGAAGTGGATTAATCCTTTGGATTTGTTAAAAGGGTTAAAGGATATTTTGAAACATGGTTGTCAACTTATATTAGTTGTTTTTTTTCCCATCCAGATAGGAGAAAGGAGATCAGATTGGTCATCCTTATATATGAATGTGCCCAGGGCCCTACTCTTCATAAATGGCCTCCTTGTCAGACCAATCCAGAACAATTAATTGCATTCCCAATCCAGACATATCCTGTAACAACATCAAACACACAAATAAATTGGAGAAAAGGCTTTCACAGTCACCACTGCCCATGATCTGGAATACACTACCTGAAATTATGAAGAACCTCAACATACTGTGACCAAAATTATGAAGAACCTCAACAAACTGTGACCCTTCAAGAAGGCGTTGTTCCATCACCTGCAAAAAAATGTAGGACTGCTAACATATATCGCAACTCCATCCTCTCCAGACTGTCAATTCTATAATGTATGGTAGAACATTGTTATATGTAGAAATCTACCTTTTTATAACATTTTACCATCAGTGTGATGTCACGATGTTGTTAACCCATTGATGGTACGTCACATTGATGGGTTAACAACTGGGAACGGTCTGTGCATGTGTGCACCTTTTTTTTCTCATGAACCGACAGAGGGGCACAACAGTGAGAGAATGGCCCTGAACAGCCACAACGGTGACTAATATTTAAAAAGTCAGGAGCCATCTTCATTTTTCTTGGGATCATACACTATAAAATATAATGTATGGTCCTTCTATCGGTAACCAGTTTTTGTTAACCATCTTGAGGTTGCCATGGTGATGTAAACCTCTCGAGCTTTGCTCTTGAGGTTTACATGGTCACCCTGGCAACCTCACGATGGTTAACATAGAGAATAATGGATGGGGAAGGGTTTGATATGGGAATTTAATGCACACCCGAGTTGTAGGATGCTACATAAACCCCAAGGGCGAAGCCCAAGGGGTTTATCAAAGCATCCCACAACGAGGGTGTGCATTAAATTCTCATGTGAAACACCCTCCCCAGCTTTTGTTTTTTATAATAACAGGCCAGCAATTTTTCTCCAGCAGTTTGTGAGACTGTTTGGCCCCGCCCACATATAGAATGTTGGCCAATGAGGCAGCAGCATAGTTTGACTGGCATGGCTCATGAATGTCATAACAACCAGCCGGTTGTTATGGAAAATATCAACCTGGTCAGTACATTGAGAGAAATTGTTGACCAGTTATTATAAACTGATTACTGATAGAGGACCCTACATTATCCTCTGTTTTACTTTATCCTTAACTAGCCCAACCCTTTTTCCTATATCCTGATATAGAATACTGTCTCTAATCATTCCATGACTTAAACCTACTATTAGCAAGAATGTATTTAAGTAAATGCATAAACTTGTAATGGTTTTAATTTTACTAATTATAACTTTACGTCTTTAGCTATATTTGTAACCTTCACGTACAATCTCTGCTGCTGTACCTGCTCCCAGGACCTCCTAACCTAACCTAACCTAACATAACCTAATCTAACCTAACCTAACCTTACCTAACCAAGCCTGACCTGACCTGATGTGACTTGACCTGACCTGACCAACCTAACTGAATTAAAACTAACCTAAGAGAGGCTATTGTGTTGTGCACAAATCTAAATAAAATAATAATATTCCTGTACAATTTATAATTCATTATTACATATTTAAAATCTATTTGTGATGGCTCATTCTCATGTAAGCAGCAGTTAACAATTTACTGATAATATTTAATTTCCAAAGACACAGTACAAAGCAAAGTACAACACAATAGTACAAGAGAGCTGAGTGTTTGGAGCAAGCAGTTAGTCCTATGTTTCTGCCTTGTAGTGATAAGAGGAAACTGTAAACTTGGCCAGTAGGTTCTGCAGTCCTAGAACATGGGCCTTTTGTGAACAAATGTAGAAATGGCAACAGGTGATGTTTAGATGGAGTTGTGACATCTGCATTACTACCCTGAATAAGATGCCGCTGAAAGGAACTGACATGCTTATACATTCAAAGGGCCAAGGGTGCCTACCCCTTAAATGTCAGGATGTGCAACTAGCACCCTGCAGCCTTACCACATTAGAGCTTGATCCAGCAAATATCAGAAACTAAGCAGTATTGGGCCTGGTTAGCAGTCAGATGGGAAACCTCCAATGAACACCAGGTGCTGCAGAAAGTGGTGTTGGTAGCTTTGCAGGGGGCACACTCCCCTCGGTTATACATAGCTGTACTGATGCCCCAAAATTGTGTTTGGGGACACTGTGCTGTCAAGTGATGCCAATGTAAAGATAAAATGTTTAACTGAGGTCCTGTCTGCCTGTTCTGGGGATTCTTCAGGTGGAAGTTAAATTTCACATAGCAGTTCTCAAAAAGCATAGGGGGATTTTCCTGTGCCCTAGTGAAATGTCCCCATTAACTAATCCAACAGATTAAACTTGTTCAATAAATCAGTTTTCATCTTGGCATAGAGAGTTGGAGAGCTGCTGTGTAGTGTGTAGTCACATGAAAGGCTGTTGCATTCCACTGCAGAGGTGGCTGCACTTCAGGGACTGGTGTTGGTTCTGTGCTGACTAAAGCACTTTAAGATATTTGCATGAAAGATGCTACATAAATAAATTATTATTATTGTTCCACCATTTTAAAGGTCAGTGCCAGCTTTGGGAGGAGGAATTAATACAATTGCAAAATTAATATTTAATTGATTACATTCAGTTAGCCAGAGTATATATAGAGAATAATGCCTGTGCAAGTGTGTGTGAGGAGGATTTTCCACACACCCGAGGTGTGTGAAAAATCCTCATAAGACAAACCTCACACAGGCATTATTTTTTATAATAACTGGTGCAAGATTTGGGAAGACTGTTTAGCTGAAGGCAGAACTGTTAGTCTGGTAGAGTACCGCTTTATTGTGGGGAGAGAGTGAAAATGCAGTTTCGAGCCAATGACCTTTCATTTGCACTTCAGTGAAGTGAGAACGCGAGAAGGAAAATGCAGTAATAACCCGCTATCGAGTTATTACGGAATTTAGGAAGTTATTTTGGTGTTTTATCAAGAGTGCATATCCAGTCATTATAGGTAGTCACCAGTTATTTATAAAGGAATAACCATCTGATGTGGGTGATTAAATGCTCTAGGCTGAAGGCCAATTCATTTAATCAACCCCAGAAGCCATTCGTTCATTGTATACTCTATCTATCTGAATGTTTTTATTATTATAGGACTACAAGATTTAAAATCTAGGTTTTAAAAGCCTGTGGTAGTTGAAAGGGCAAGAGTCAGTGATGGCTTTTTTCCCCTTTTCTGTAAACTAGATGTTGATAAACTATCGTGTGCATGTCGTAAATGTGGATAAACTACTGTGGGTGTGTCTAAAATGTGGATTATTGACAATGGCAGTGGCTGTGTAGTTTGTGGGTTATTAAAGGGCAGTTTTTCTTTATTCTAGATTTCATTATCTACCTTTTGTATAATTATTTTTAAATGTAGAAGACAGGACCTTGACACATTAGACTGAGGATTAATGTTTAGCAGTAATCATTGGTCTAGTTTATGAAGCCACAAGACTAGGTCCTAAAATGAACATTGCATAGTTGTTATTTTTTGAATGTACAAATATTGGAAATAAATAGTGAAATACAGTTATGAGCATTTAATGTACAGTATTTCATAGCATGATTTAAGAAGACATAGGCAGAAAGTACGTACAAACAAGGTATTTGAAATGTATTTCTGTTTGAGGCCCATTATTATATTTTCCAATACAGAAACTGTTAAAAATCTATTTTCTTATGATAGCACAGTTGACTTCTTGTTTTAAGTGAATATCTGCTTCTAAATAGTTTTATATCTAGGCTGACTGAAGCTCAGGGAGGTCAAGAGACCTGATCAAGGTCACACAGTGAGCTAGCATCTGGCACAAGATTGGACCCTGGGAACACCTGGTTCACATGTCTATGCTCTAACCAGTGAATCTTACTGTCTTGACAACTGTCTACAATTTTTATTTTCAAGAACATAAACCAAGGAGACTGCTGGAGCATGTTCTCAAATATGAGATTTGGGCTTGACTGTGATTTAAGATTTATTGTATTTGACTGAGTTTTGCTTTTTGTTTTTTCAATCAGGAGTTTTTCTTCCCTCCAGTCTGCCTGATGGCACCCCCCCCCCCAAGCCCAGTCACTGACCTTCTCATGAACTTATGTGGGTGGCCTGTCATGTTGGTCATGCAAGAGCCTTTGGGGGATGTCAGCCGTGGGCAGCCCAGTATCGTTTACTTCCATTTTTTCCCTTTGGGCTGTAGCGTCTGACGTGTGCTAAACTTGACACACTACAGATTTGCTTCTTATACACTCCTGCTGCGCCACTACCTGGCCTCTGTCAGGTGGCAGTCTCTTCAGCAGGATCTGGTGCCCTCTCCCTCCCTGAGGAAGGAGAGCTGCCATTAGGCACTTGATTCTCCCTCTCCCGGCCAGCCCACAGAATGTAATTTTCTGTTCCTGAACCCATGTCACCAGCATGGAGAGCAGAAGCGCATCTGCTCCTCTACTGAGCCAATGACTGAGTTATATTTTAATCATGTTTCTGCCTGAATGTTACAGTGGTTACTGCTCACATTTTATCAGTAACCTGATGTTAAAGTTAATGTCCTTTTTAGGACTTCTATAGATAATCTGGGGCTGATTAAACTGAGGGATGACAGAATAATTAAAATAATTTCCAGGATAATATCTAGTCCTCTTGCAGTTTGGAAAGCTTTAGTGCTGAAATAATTAATGAAAGTTCATCCTTAATCTCCATAGACCATGCAATGCAGGTTTGTTCTTTACAGTTACATGAGCACTGGCTGCCAGCTATGAGCAAACAAATTCTGGTCAGCGCCAATGCGGCTGCTCAGAGCAGTGAGACCAAGTGAAAGAATACTCGGAGCTCTCACTGCATGGGAGCTTGCCATATCCAGGATGGCCACTGTAACAGAACTGCACATGTGCGATATTTATGCATGCGCAGTTTGAGTTGGCGGCCATCTTAGGCATGGCCGACATCACTTCTGCAGTTGCAGGAGAAAAAAATAGTGTCCCACAAAGGGGGTGTGTTGATGCGGCCAGTGGAGGGGAAGGGCTGTTACAACACAGCCCACTGGAACTGTGCCAGAGCACTGTGGAAGCATACCAGAGCACTGTCTGGTCATGTGCTTCACAGTGCTGTTTCCCAGAATTACAGCAATATGTCTGTGGATCTCTGCCCACGCAGCCAAAAAAAGTTACTGAATGTCTTTATTTCATGCATTGAACTGAGCAGAGACTTCCTGAAGGGTTTAGATTACCTCAAGGTTTTGAAATAATCAGATGAGTAAGAACTTCATTAGCCTTCCAGAGCTGACAATGTTTAGAAACATAGAAATATAGACTTTGATGGCAGATAAAGGACCGCTTGGCCCATCTAGTCTGCCCATTTCCCTACCTAGAGGATAAGCCGCAGATCCTATTTAACCAAGAGCCTATTTCTACCTACCCCCAATAAAAATTGCCTTACGTCTGTCCCATGCATTCTTAAAATTCTCCCACAGTTTTAGACCCCACAACCTCCTCAGGAAGGCTGTTCCATGCATCCACCACCCTCTCTGTGAAAAAATACTTCCTCACATTGCCCCTGAGCTGTCCCCCCTCTATCTTCAAATTGTGTCCCCTTGTTCTTGCACATCTCTTTTTTTGAAAGATGCTACCCTCTTGGACTTTGTTGATTCCACTGAGGTACTTAAACATTTCTATCATGTCCCCCCCCCTCTCCCTCCTTTCCTCAAGGGTATACATATTAAGCTCTTTTAGTCTCTCCTCGTATGGCTTCTCTTGCAGACCCTGCACCATTTTAGTTGCCCTCCTCTGAACTGCCTCTATCCTGTCTATGTCCTTGAAGAGATAAGGTCTCCAGAACTGGACACTGCACTCCAGATGGGGTCTCACCAACTGTCTGTACAGGGGGATAACAACTTCCTGTTTTCTGCTGGTGATACCTCTCCCTATACATCCCAGTATCCCCGCAGCCCTCCCTACCACCTTCTCACATTGCTTGCCAACCTTAAGGTCATCTGATATGATTACCCCCAGGTCCCTTTCCATTTTTGTTGTTGTTACTACCCCCATTGTGTAATCTTCCCCTGGGTTTTTGTTTCCCAGGTGCATTACTTTGCACTTCTTTGCATTGAATCCAAGCTGCCATATTTCTGACCATTCCTCCAACCTTGCCAAATCCCTTCTCATCCTTTCCATGTCTCCTTGTGTAGCAGCCCTGTTGCAGATCTTTGTATCATCTGCAAAGAGGCATACTTTTCCTTCCAGTCCCTTTGCAATGTCACTTATAAAGACATTAAAAAGGACTGGACCCAGTACTGAACCCTGCGATACCCCACTAGTAACCCCTCTTTCTTCAGAGTGGACTCCATTTACAATTACCTTCTGTGTCCTGTTGTTCAACCAATGTTTTACCCAGGCTACCACCCTGGGACCCACTCTCAGGCTGGTTAATTTGACTACTAATCTTTTGTGTGGGACCGTGTCAAATGCCTTGCTAAAGTCTAGGTAGGCCATGTCCACAGCCCCTCCCTGGTCTACTACTTTGGTCACCCAGTCAAAGAAATCAATTAGATTTGCCTGACATGACCGTCCTGCTGTGAAACCATGCTGCCTTGGGTCCTGTACCCCACTGCCCTCTAGGTACTCAACAATTCTTTCCTTCAGAAGTGATTCCATCACTTTCCCTACCACAGAGGTCAAACTGACAGGTCTGTAGTTTCCTGCCTCTGTCTTGGTCCCACTTTTGTGAAGGGGAATCACATCAGCCTTCTTCCAGTCCTCAGGTACCACAACATCCTCCTATAATTTGTTAAAAAGGGTAGTCAGTGGTGCCACTAGTTCTCTGCTTAATTCTTTCAGAATTCTGGGGTGAATTCCATCTGGCCCCATTGCTTTGTCCACCTTCAGTTTCAGGAGTTCTTTCAGAACCCTTTTTCTATGAAAGGACTGGGATCGACCCCCCCTCTCCAGAGTGTGTCTGTTAATTGGATTAGGCACCCCCCCACTTCCTCTTTTGTGAATACTGAACAGAAGTATTCATTCAGTATCCCTACTTTTTCATTGTCACTCTCTGCCCACCCACCATCCATTCTATTCAGCCCACTATGCCTCCCTTCATCTTTCTACGCTCCCTGATATACCTATAAAAGGTTTTATCCCCCTTCTTAATCGAGTTAGCTATCTTTTCCTCAGTTTGTGCCTTTGCTATTCTGACTACCCTCCCTGCTTCCTTCTTCCTCAACTGGTACAGTTCTCTGTACTGCTCCTTCTGTGTTTCCTTGTACTTCCTAAATGCTATCTTTTTCTCCCTTACCTTCACTGCCACCTCTTTTGAGAACCATAGTGGCTTTTTCTTTCATTTTGATTTGTTTATTTGCTTCACATAAAGGCTTGTTGCCTCTGTGATGGCAGTTTTGATATTTCCCCATTGTTGCTCCACTCCTCCTTCTAGCCTGTTTGCTAGTGCTTTTCTAAGGCACTCTTCCATCTTACCAAAGTCAGTCCTCCTGAAGTCCAGAACCCTCACTTTTGTATGGCTTGACTCTGTAGCTGAGTTTATCGTGAACCACACTGTTTGGTGGTCACTTGTTCCCAAATGGCTACCCACTTCTAGATCTGAGATCCTCTCACTGTCCCCATTTGAGAGCACGAGGTCTAAGATTGCTCCCTCATGAGTAGATTCCAAAACTAGCTGTCTCAGGCATGCCACCTGAAGGGCATCAAGAATGGCCCTGCTTTTGGATGTGGCTGCAGCAAAGGTGCTCCAGTTAACATCTGGCATATTAAGGTTCCCCATCAACAGTATCTCCCCTTTCTTTGCCATCCTAAGTATGCCTTCTATCATATCCTTGTCCATTCCCTTCCCCTGACATGGGGGTCTGTATACAACCCCTGTGCAGATTGTGGTGCCATTTCCAGTCTCTAAGGTGACCCACAGTGCCTACTCTCCTCCCTGTTTACTCTTTTGTTCAGTTGCTTTTATCCCTTCCCTTACATAGAGAGCTACTCCCCCCCTTCTGCCCTCCCTGTCTCTCCTGTAGGTTGTGTACCCTGGCATGTTAACATCCCAGTCATGGTTCTCTGTGTACCATGTTTCTGTGACTGCTATGATATCCAGGCATCCCTCTTCCATCAAGGCCACCAGTTCAGGGAGCTTGTTGCTCAGACTACAGGCGTTGGTACTCATTACCCTCCATTTCTTGATGGCCTTTCCCCTTTTTGCCCTATCCCTGTCCTTATTGCATTTGTCACTTTCTCCATTTGCCGCTGCACTTCTCCCTATCAACATCTCTATGTTGGTGTCTACCTCACTTAGTACCCTGATTTGGGGGGGGCTAGGATTTCCCTGCTCCTTTCCAGTGCCTCCCCCCTGGTTCCCCTCCTGGACAGATGCAGACCATCACACCAATATAGGCCTGCATCCCTCCAGGTGGACCCCCAGTCTCCAATGAAGCCAAATCCCTGAGCTCTGCACCAGTTTTTCAACCACTGATTGAATCCCATGGTGTGGAGCGCCCTAGCCTCACTCATGCCATAGACAGGCAGCACCTCTGAGAAGGTTACCGTGTGTGCTATTTGTCTAATAGTATAATATGTCATGCTTGATGTGGTAATACACCTGCCAGGGTTCAGGATGTGCTTATTCATTTACAATTTGCTGATCAGGAATGGCACACTAAGTCAAGGTTTGTTTCTTGGTGCCCTGCACTGGAAACAGGAAACATAGATGACACAGTGCACATAAAAGCACAGAAATAATAACATACAAGATAAATAGAGTAACAATAAGGATTACTACTGTTTAATATACTATTATAAGTACACAAAGATATTATACAAACCTCAAAAGATAAAGGTACAAATACAGAAATTAGGTGAGTCACAATTACAACAAATTAGTACACAAGCACTAACAAAATGTATATGACAATTGGGCAAGCATACCAGAATACAGTAGAAGAAATAGATCAGGAACAATATACATCTACAGTAGATATAGCACTGCAAACTCCTATTCATTTCTATAGGATTTCACATTAACACAATATGTTTTTATATATCACTACCTATCTCCAGTTGCCACTGTTTATACTAAAGCATGGTGGCTGCTCAGGAGAGGCAATAGGTGGGGGAGACTGCCTCTCTACAATTACAAATAAATGAAATTACCTTATAAAAAGCTAACAAGCTATTTTTTCAGATTGTTTTATACCAGCAATATCTCAGTGAGTGAAGGTAGTATACTTGTTTTTGTGTGCACATTTGGGGTTAGCCACCCCTTTTCCTTGCACCATGCTTCATTTTGAACATTTTCTGGGTTTTGGTTGCACATTAGGCTTGGAAGTGGAACAGGAAAATAAAAGAAGACATGCTGATGGTGGTGACCAGGGTGAGCATCAGCAGCAGCATGATAATCCTGACTGTCCCACTCTGATGCCTCCCCTTTCAAGAGAACCTGACACATGGGAACGATTGTTGTGTGGGAGTTTTGTAGCTGATGAAGAAGTTGACAGCATTGTGATTTGCCAATGTGCAAGTCAAATGTGAACAGGGCTAAGCCAGGTTGACATTTTGAGACAATAGGGATGCAACTCCATCTGTAAAGCAAACACACAAATAACTGGCAGCAGCATACATTATAGGTGTCCATGATTTCCTAGAGTTTGGTTTGGGAGCATGACACAGAGGAGGTGGAGGGAACAGTAGTCTTATTCTTCTTCTCAGTTCTGCACTAAAGTGAACAGAAACAAATCATAGTTGCTCTTCGGATACATCCTCCCCAGCTGCCATTGGAGTTTTTAGTGTCGTTAGGAACAGGCCAGGTTATTGCATTCACCACCATAAAAGTTATTGCTACCAGCATGAAGCAGAAAATTCTTAGACAACAAACAATCAAAGAGGCCATAAGCAAGTTCTCCAAATACCACTAGAACCACCCAATGGCCAAAGAGTTGAAAGCAGCTGTTTGTTGCACAGATGCTGGTCCTAGATTTCGTGCCTTCTTCATATGTGGAAATGTGGAGAATGCTGTACTCAAGGACTGTGTAAAGTTCATAGTCAGACTTATTTTGCCATGAAACAAGTGCCTGAGCTGTTCCATTACTTCTGCTGCAGCAGAATCTTCTCCCAGTTACAGCAGTGTTTCCTTTCACTTATACCAGTCTGTCAAGTTAAAGAAGTGTGTCCATCTAGTGATGGCATTATGTTTACCAGTTATACCAGTGTTTCCTGCAAGTACTACCATCATCACCTCCTAGTTAAGTAAGGGTCATCTTTATAAAATCTATTTGTGCCTCCTCTGAGTTATGCCAGTGTCTCAGTTGCAGAAGAATCTCCTCCTAGTTATACCTGTTTCCTCCAGTTATACCAGTATCTCTTCCATTTATATCAGTGTCTTCTCTCAGTTACATTACAGTCTCCTAGGTTAGAACAAAGTCTCCTTCCAGATGTGACAGTGTCTCCACAGTTATTGCAGTGTCCCTGCCCAGTTATGTCTGTGTTTCAGGTGCACCAGTGTTTCCTCCCAGTTATGCCAGTGTCTCAGCTACTGCAGTGTTTCTTCCCATGTACACCACTGTCCCCTCCCAGTTATGCCAGTGTCTCAGTCACAGCAGTGTATCCTCCCAGCTATGCCACTGTCTCAGTTACAGCAGTGTTTCTTCCCATGTATACCAGTGTCTCCTCCCAGTAATACCAGTGTTTGTTACAGCAGTGTCTTCTCCCATTTCCACCAGTGTCTCCTCCATTTATATCAGTGTCTCATCCCAGTTATATCACTGTTTCCCAGGTTACAGGACTGTCTCCACCAAGTTATGACAATATCGCCCCACTTATTGCCATGTCATCTGACAGTTATCTAGTGTTTCAGTTGCACCAGTGTTTCCTCCCAGTTATGCCACCGTCTCAGTTGCAGCAATGTTTCTTAACATATAAAGGGTGTTTGTGTCCGCTGTTTCTCGTGTGTGTTTCACATCTTTAATAAAGTTCTAGCCACTTTTATTTGCAGCTGGCTGCCTGGCTTTTCCATTTTGGATTGCAGTTTTTTTTTCAGTTTTCTTAACACGTATACCAATGTCTCTCCTATTTACTGCAGTGTCTACTTTATGTAAGCCCCCCCCTTGTGGGGTGGGCTTACTACCCTGGCTTAGGGTAGGTCCTCCCTTTCTGGTAGGCACCCTTGTTCTTAGTCAGCTAGATGGTGTTTCCACCACCAGGGGACAGGGTTTTGCTAATATGTAACCCTGGGTTTTCCCGGGTGGGAGAGAGATGGGGAGACAGTGGTATTGAGTAGGGCAAGGTGGCGGGAGTGGGGGATTTACCCTCTGGCCCACAAGAAGTCAGCTGACAGTGTTGGTGTGATGCAAGGAGGTCACTGAGGGAGGGCTGTTTGGAGCTTGGGGCCGTGGGGCCAGGGCATTTTCATCAGCTGCTACAGGAGGAAGAAGAAGGTGTAAGGGGTGGAACCTGTTATGAAGGTACAGTGGTCCTGGTAACCAGATTCATGTACGAAGTATCTAGCCAGTGGGGCTGTTGCAGTGGTGTTAGGACTGCAGCAGGGTACTCCAGAGGTGGAAACTCTGGTGGGCTTTTCCCATGTGGCACACTGCCGGGAAGGTAAGACCAGGAAGGGGAGTCACATCCTGGGATTCACCTTGGAGCCTGCCATGCCCTAAACCCGTTAAGGGACATGGCACTGGGAACCAGTATTTAGGTAGGGAGTGAGCCATAGCAGCAGGCTGTGATTCAGTTCTGGCTGGGCTCAGAGGAAAGGAGGAATTTTGACACCATTTAGCTCAGTGGATAGGTGGGTAACTGGTTGGTAGCAGCCACAGAGGTTTTAGGCTGCATTAGCCCTGGGTTCCATTTATGGCTCAGCTGGCAGGGAGGAGTAAGACACTCCCCTGTTAGGAGAATCAAAGGTACACTGGAAGGAAAAGTGAAACTGGAAGGTAGATAAAATCTCTGCCTAAGGGAAGTTACAGTGTGGAGACAGAATGGTGTATACTTTAAGTCTAAAAGAAAAATCTTGGTAGCGATGGTCATTTCGCATGCTCTCTAAATGCTGTTTGTGTTCATGCCTATCTCTCAGCCCCATGGAGTTGCTCCTGTTAATTTCATTTTTGGACGCAATAATTTCGCATCCAAAATGAAGAAGTTCACAGTTTCTGTGATTTGGCTTGTGTTGTGTGGTCAATGAACTAACCCTCTACACAACTGTTATTCTTGCCTTTGAGTAAAGTTCCAGCCCCATCTTCCCTTTTCAGGATCAATGGGATGCTGCTGGCTCTGAGATCTGCCTCATGGGTAAGGGAAGGCCTTGTGTATGAAGATATCTGCCAGGTAAGGCCTTCTTATTACCTCCAATTCTGTGAAAAAATGTCAGGAAGGTTTCAGGTCTGTGCCCCTCCCCCTCATTATAACATCAGGACCCCTAGACAACAGATGAGGGCAAGGGGGAGGGGTGTTACAGATATGGGGGCTAGGACGGGACTCTTTTGCATTTTATTTTGGAAAATGGATGGTGCCGCTGATTGTGGAGGAGATGGAGCTAGAAAGGAGGTCAAATCGTGGTGATGAAGCCTGGTTGGTGATGGCATAGTTTGGTGGGCCATGGTGGTCTGGCGGCAAACTCCTTTTGGATGTGTCACTCTTTTGGCACCAACTACATCTAAGGATGGGTCAGGTGAGGCAGAATGACTTCTGTGATTGGTCCGCTCCATGAGGCAAGCTGGAAGGGAGCTGTGTGAGGTGTCACTTTGTTGAGTGTGGAGTAGAGAGAGAGTGATGTGTTTGGAAGAGGTGTTACAAGGGAAAAAAATCAGAGAAAATGGCAGAAATGGCAGAAAGATTTTCTTCCAAGCAGGAGCTCCATGCTAGTGTTCTGGCCTCCCTGCTGGCGTGGCTTTGGAATTTTGCAATGAGGGGGAAAGCTGTGGAAAAATGTGTCCAGTGTGGCCACTGTGGATAGGGGGTAGTGAAGCTGCTGCTTTGTTCTATCTGTTCCAGTGCTATGGCAGGGGGACTGTTTGAAGGCATGCCATTTGGTCACCCCTGGCCATACCCTGTCAGTGCACAGGCGAGCCTGGATCTTGGAACAGAGGGGAAATTGTAGCTACCTGCTGTGGAGCCAAAGCAGGATTCACCAGACATAAAGGTGGAGGTTGTGGAGGAGTTCTTTAAGGAAGGTGAGGGGAGCATAGCCATTCACCCAGCTCCATCTGCTGGCTATTGACTATTCCTGTGGCAGAGGGAGAAGCAGGGTTCTGCAGATGTCAGCTGGGAACCCCCCCAGGGCCCAGGAGGTGGCCCATTGGATTCCTGTCTGGCGACAGCAGTTCAAATGGTACTGTTAAATCTGAGGCTCCTCCACCCTATACCCCGCTGCCTGTTGTAAAGGAAGAACCTGAAAATGAGATGGCTTGGAGAGAGACTGCTCCATTGCCCCTAGGAGGACAACTGCAAAGGTACCAGTTTTCTGTTCATGAGATCCAAAGAACTATTCCATGGCCTTATTGCGGCCTGCTGTCACACTGCCTGATACCAACCCATGCTTGGCAGTTTAGAGCAAAGCCTTAAGAGAGAGGATGGATGGCATACTGATGAGTGACCCTTAAAACATTGTTTACCAGACCCAGGTATGGTTGGAGCTTTGGGCTGCTCTGTGCACTAGTGGGAGAGAACTGCCAGAGTGGTCACAGCCTGAGAGGTGGGTGAAATGAATCCATGTGGAGTACCTCACTGTGGAGTATCGCTTTATACCAGAAATAATCTGGGACATAATAGAGGAGAAGAGAGCAGATTGGGTGTTTAGGGCTATGCTCCAGAAGTTTCAGCAGCATCCGAGAGCCCCAGGAAAAGCTGATCAGGCCCTTATTCAGAAGGTCCATTCTCTGTGCTTCTCCACACCCCAGGCTGGTTTGATCCTCTTTAAACACTTTGCCATGGTGCAAGATTTAGCTGGCTGCACATGAAATATTATGTTATCTCTAAGGATTCTTTCGGGGGAAGAAACAAACAAATCTGATCCTGACTTTTACTTTCCCCACGTCTGTGGGTCCACTATTTAAAGGGAAGAATGACTGTTTGCCTCCAAGGTGATTTGCCATTACCAGTTCTGTTGGAAGGTTAAAAGCAAGGCTGTTCAGAAACATAAGACTTTTAGAACTAAAGTATTGTGCCTAGGGGAAGCCCCAGACTCTTTAAGGTTTCATGTTTTAAAATGAAAAAAAAAATGAAGGACTTTAATATTTGTATTTTCTAGTTTATTATTGTTGCTCCCGTTAGAGTAACTAAGAGAATCTTTTCAACTGATACAAGCACTACCTCCGTATGAATGGTGAGTGAATGGTTGTGAGACTGGTGCGTGGGTGTGGGTGTGCATGGTAAGCTTAAAAGGTAAAATTACAGATTTAATCTGCATGCTAAAATGTTTCCAGTTGTTGATTAATAAGGTACAGAAACAGCCTGGCTAGAACAAGAAACAGCTTACCTTTTTAAAAGTTTTCTAAATTTTATCTTAAATGAAAGAATGAACATTTTTCCAGTGATTATTGTGTCAGGCCCAAACTTGCTCCACTGGGCAGTAGATAGGGAGTTAGGAGGGAAGGGGTTTAGGTGAGCCCAGGAGAGCGTCAGGCTGGATCGGGAGTGCGCATACCTGTCTTATCCTTGGAGGCACCTCTCTGCCCCATTTCCAGTAGGAAATGGTTTTGGGGGGGAGAGTGCAAGCCCCCCCCGCAGGGTGGGCATACTACCCTGACTTTGGTTAGCTCCTCCCCTTCTGGTAGGGCCCATTGTTCTTAGTCAGCTAGGTGGCTTTTCCCATTTACTGCCACCAGGGGGCAGGGTTTCACTAATATTTAAGCCCTGGGTTTAACCCTGGGTGGGCGAGAGATGGGGAGATGGCAGTATTAAGTAGGGCGAGGTGGCTGGGGAAGGGGTTATCCTCCAGCCCACAAGAAGTCGGCTGGCAGTGTTGGTATGATACGGGTTTGGTCTCTGAGGGAGGGCTGTTAGGAGCTTGGTGGCTGTAGGGGCAAGGACATTTTCATCAGCTGCTGCAGGAGGAGGAAGAAGGTGTGAGGGGGTGGAACTTGTTCTAAAGGCATAGTGGTCCCGGTAATCAGATTCATGTATAAGGTATATAGGCAGTGGGGCTGTTGCGGTGGTGGTAGGACTGCAGCAGGGTTCACCAGAGATGGCAGCTCTGGTTAGCTTTTCCCATGTGGCACACTGCTGGGAAGGTAAGACCAGGAAGGGGAGTCACGTCCTGGGATTCACCTTGGGGCCTGCAGTGCTCGTGTCTGGGGCAGGCCCATCAGACCCATTAAAGGACATGGCTCCAGAAACCAGTATTTGGGTAAAGAGAGAGCCGTCACAGCAGGCTCTGATTCAGTTCTGGCTTGGCTCGGAGGAAAAGAGGAATTTTGGCACCATTTGGCTCGGTGGATGAGTGGGTAACTGGTTCTATTTATGGCTCAGTTGGCAGGGAGGAGTAAGGCACTCCCCCCGTTAGAAGGATCAAAGGTACACTGGAAGGGAAAGTGAGTCTGGAAGGTAGATAAATTCTCTGCCTAAGGGAAGTTACAGTATGGAGCAAGAGTGGTCTATGCTTTATGCCTAAAAGAAAAACCTTGGTAGCTGTGGCCATTTTGCATGCTCTCAAAATGCCGTTTGTGCTCATGCCTATCTCTTAGCCCCATGGAGCTGCTCCTGTTAACTTCATTTTTAGAAGCAATAATTTCCCATCCAAAATAAAGAAGTTCACGGTTTCTGTGATTTGGCTTGTGTTGTGTGGTCAATGAACTAACCCTCTGCACAACTTTTATTTGTGCCTTTCAGTAAAGTCCCAGCCCCTCCTCCCCATTTCAGGATCAGCGGGATGCTGCCGTCTCTGAGATCTGCCTCAAAGGTAAGGGAAGGCCTTGTATTTGAAGACTTCTTCCAGGTAAGACCTTCTTATTACCTCCAATTCTGTGAAGAAATGCCAGGAAGGTTTTAGGTCTGTGCCCCTTCCCCTCGCCTGTTAACTCTGAGTTTTCCCCTAAGGGTCTGTCCTGGGACCCACACTATTTTTCCTTTTTGTCAATAACTTGCCCCTGGTCCCAGCTCATGGCTGTTCCATACTATATGCTGCTGACCCTGCGAAGCTGACCAACTCCCAGGACACCAGCGTCGTCAGCTCCCAGCTCAATGCTGACCTTGCCCTATACAATCCTTGCTAAAAGCCGATAAGCTCACTATCAATCTAAAAAAAAAACAGGTAATGCTCTTTAGGTCCTTGGCCAAAACCAAAGCATGTCATACACCACTGAGAGTCACTGGAGATGATAGATCCCTTGTGCAGGTTGCCGACTCTCTTAAATATCTGGGGGTTACCCTTAACCCTCATCTTGACTTCTCACTACACATACGCAATACATGCAAAGCTGCAAATAACAAGTTGGCTTTGGCTTACAGAGCCAAAAGCTGCCTCACTCCAGCTGTGTGCTGTGCCCTGGCTAAGGGGGTTCTACTACCCACACTCTGCTAAGGCTGGTCTCCTTTGCACATGTCCCAAAAACCAGTATGGCAAAATGGGATGTTGCATTTAACAAGTCACTTTGCTCTCTATGCCCCTCATCTCACCCACCACTGCGAGCTATACAACGAACTTGAGTGGCTCCCCCCATCAACCATTGAACCTATATAATTGGCAATTTCATTGACAATATCATCAGAACTGCCACTCACCCCATAATAACCAAGCTTTTCAAGCCTGCTAACCCCTCCTACCTATTAAGGAGCAATGGCTCGCAAGTATTTCATTCCCAAAACCCGTAGTCTTACTGGTGATCGGGCCTTCGCAGTCAGCGCTCCCAGACTATGGAACTCCCTCCCTGCCCATGTCCATACCTTCCCCTCCCATACCTGCTTCAAAAACTCCCTCTGGAGCTTCCTTAAACTCACCTCAGCCTGTCATTGTACCTAAGGTATTTGCCCCTTTTCCTACTCTGTGCTGCACTTTATGAACTCGCCCTGCCATGGCCTTGAGTCAGTGTGTTTACGTTATTAGTTGGTTAATTGCTATTGTCCATGGCTGTCAATTGTTACCTTGTTACTTTATGCTCAGTTTTCCTGACTGTCAGTTTCTTCCTTGTCTTGTTATGTTCATCTACATGCCTTCCTATTAAGTCATGCTGCGTCTGACTATCATCGTTATCTGTATTACTGTAATTATCTACTTTTGCCTGTAATCTCCTTGTAAACTCCAGGGTCACACCTGAAAATAGGCACCTGACTGTCTAGTTGTGCTTACCTCATTAACAAAAGCTAAATAAATAAAATCCAAATCCCTAGACAAGCGATAACTACGGGGGTGGGGGGGGTGTTTACATTTATTTTAATATAGCCTCCTAATTATACCCGTCTTCCTCCAGTTATACCAGTGTCTATCTCCTCCTAGTTACATCACTGTTTCTGCCAGATACAATAGGATCTCCTCCCTGTTTCTCCAGTGTCCCACCAATTAGGACAATTTCTCCTCTGAGTTATGGCAGTATCTCCACAGTTATGGCAGTGTCTCCTCCCAGTTAAGCCAGTGTCTTACTTACACCAGTGGCCTAGAAAATATTAGAATCTCCTGTTACAGCTTATCAGAGCTGTAATTGACATAAAAGCTCTTTGGAGCCTTGTAGCCCCAGTTGCCATTGTCACAGCAGCAGTGATGCGGTCAGTCTAGCTAGCAGCCCTTCCATCTTTTCCAGCTCAAGGCAGTATTGTAGAGCCCAGAGCTGGCCTTAGAATTTGCGGGGCTCAGGGCAGAGGTAAAGCATGGGGCCCCCATAACAGCAAATCGGCAGTCAGGCTGGGGATTTGGATGCTCCCCAAGCCAGACATGCAGTCCTCTCAATCCAAGCCCCCCCCCCAAGCCACACCAGCAGGCCTTTCACTCCCCAAGCCACACCATTAGGTCCTTCATCCCCTGCCACCCCCAAGACGGACCAGGAGGCACATTGTTTCAAATCCCCCATGCCCCAAAAGTACACCAACAGGCCTGATCCCCAAGGCAGAACAAACTCTTGAATGAAAGGGCCTTGTGGGATGGGGATTTGGATGATTCAAAGCCAGACATACAGTCCTGTGGATCCAACCTCCCCTCCACCACACCAGCAGGATCTTCACTGCAAAGCTCCCCCCGGAGGCCCATGGCTCCAGTCCCCCATCAATCACACAAAAAAACTGTACTTAAAACTGTCCTCTCAACCTTCCCTCAGACCACACCACACACAAATGATAATTTTTAAACTCTCCCCCCTCAAACAAGCTACATTTCAATGCAGCCCCTCTCCCTGCTCCCCCAGACAAATAGTATGAGAGTTCCCCTGCCACACCAGCAGGTCCTTCACTGCAAAGGCCATGGCTCCAGTCCCCCTCATCAATCACAAAACCCAAAAACAACAGAATCTGCATTTACAGCTGTCATTTCAACATTCCCTGAAACCACACTACACACGGAAAGTCATTTTTAAACTCCCACTCCCAAACAAGCAGCATTTCAATTCAACCCCCTAGTGGCTCCTCTAGACAAATAGTATGAGAACCCCCCCCAGTCACACCAGCAGGCCCTTCACTGCAAAACGCCTCCTGGAGGCCCATGGCTGCATCCCCCCCATCACTGACACACAGAAAAAGCAGAAACTGCATTTAAAGCTGTCCTCCCAACCTTCACCCAGACCACGCCACACATGGAAGATCATTTTTAAACTCCCATCCTCAAACAACCAACAGCAGCATTTCAATTCAAACTCCCTCATGGCTCCCCTAGACAATTAGTATGAGTACCCATCCTTACCAGTGCCAGGAGAGGTCAGCTGGTTAGAAGAAATGATCTGGCAGTCTGAGTTAGTGTGCAGATGTGGCTGGTGTGATTTTAGTCTGTGGCAGTCTGTGTCACAAGTTTGGAGACAGTCCAGGACAGGTGGCAATCCAGTCCTGAGGCAGGCTAAAAAGCTCTGACTAGTTCAGCAGGTCCGGCAGGGTGAGTTCAGCCGATCCAGCGTGACTTTCAGCAGGTCTGTTCAGGCGATCAAATGCAGAATATAGCCACAGAAAAGGGAAATAAAATCCATGCATCCTCCATCTTTAAACTTCCTTCCTGGTGACGGCACCATTTCTGACTCCAAGCTGATTGGGTGAGCAAGCCATTCTTCACTGATGGTTGCTGAATCCTGTCCACCTATTGGCTGAAAACACCTCCTCTCATTGGCAAACCCCTTCCTCCTCCCAATTGGTTCCTTGCTGAGCTCTTGCTACTGTTTGATTGACCATCTCAGTATCCTACTGCCTAGCTTCGAGATGGCCTGACTCCTGAGCTCTGGAAATTTATGCTCAGTCATGGGAGGAGGTAGTCAGCAGTGTGTGTCATCTGCAAAGAGCGGGGGGGGGTCACAGATGGGGCCGGGCACTGCTCTGCCAATATGTATATTACAAACAATAAGGTTTGTAATCGTAGGCTCCATGATGTAGTCGGTGGCTCAGTCAACAATGATGGGGGTGGGTGCTCAGCGATGCATGGGGGAGCTGTGCTGTGAGAGGATGGTAGGGGGCAAGAACAAACCGGAACAAATTTAGAAAGTCAAGAGGTTGTACCTAGAACAGAATGGGCACTATTCCTGCCTGCTGTACACTCTGTCCATGTAGGCTGTTTATTGGTGCAAGCTTCAGAACCACAGTCTGCAGACGTAGTAATCATAAAAGAGAAAGTCAAGACTATTGAGGGGTCTCCCACAAGTGCGGGGCCCAGGGCAGCTGCCCCTATTGCCCCCCCAAGGCCAGCCTTGTTAGTTCCCTTTAGCAAGCCAGGAACCTACCTGGATAGCTTCAGCCAATTAGACTGATCTCACTGGAGAAGGGACTGGAATCTCTTGTTATAGCCCATTAGAGCTGTAATTGACATGAACTCTCATCAGAGTTTTGCAGCAGCAGTTTCCACTGACACAGAACAGCAGAAGAGTGTGGGCATAATTGCTAGTCCCCTGAGCCAGTCAGGCTGAATGCAACCATCTTCCTTTCCACATATTAATTGCACAGGTCCAAGAAGTCCTCATCATAGTGGTCCTCAGCATAAGAGCTGCATCATATGGGTGTGGGCATGTGTGAGCATCAGCCTGTGGTGGTTACCTGGCTACTAGTCACTCTTTCCTTTGTATTCACTACTTCCTTGCTGTGGACTGCTCTGGAACCAGCATAGTCTCTGAATTCAGCTATCTCTCCTAACGCCCAATCTATACTTGTGCTTTATTGTGTTGGTGCATTACTTAATATACCCAGCCTACTGAAACATTTTGTCTGCTACCACAAATTATATTTGCTGTTCTAGTCTCTGATAATTCTACACATCACCCCCCTCAAAGAAAAACAAGTCCCTGCTCAACCCCTTATCTTGAATGCACCTGTAAGTGGGTTGCCCTGTTTCTCTCAAATGTTGATGGGCTATTTAACCCTGATTCCTTGCACAACTGCTATTTCTTGTCTGAAATTCTATAATGAAGTATGCACTTGAAAAGCCGTAGCCTGCAGTTCAAGGAGCCAGAGCAACAGCCACCCCCCGCCTGATCTATGAAAACTCTTTCTTCCTGCTTCATTCAGAAACTTTTTTCTTTGCAGCTGGAGGCTCTGTCTGTCCTTTCTGTGGGCCCAACCTATCCTTGGGCCCTGCTCCCTTTGTATTGTTTGTCTCCAACCTTCCCTCATGTTTGGAACCCGCTGGTTGTGCTGGACTCTCTGCCTAGTTTGTATACTTCTGCTCCAGGGTCAGTACTTTGCCTCTGGCTGCAGTCTGTTTTGCTTCTCTCGCAGTAGTTTGTTTCTCCCTTCTGCGATGGTGCTTGTGTTTGTTTTGTTTTCTTTTGGGGCTTTTAGTTCCAGCACCCCTTGTTTGCTCTGTTATGTTCCATGCAGTCTCTCTTTTATCCGTACTTGTTACCTGTGACCTGTGTACTCTTTGTTCAAATTGCCATTTCTATGCAGTCCTGCTATTTCCATGAAGTCTCTGTGCTCATCACCTTAATTGTTTACACCTGTCTCTCTCAGAACTGGCTCTGTGTTATACTGTGTCTGTTCTGTAGCTCTGCCTTTGCTCACTCAGTGCTTGCTCCCTGCACTCCCTGTGTTTTTCTTATCCAGGCTCCTATGTTGCTATTTCAGCATAGCCTCCTGCTTCTCTCAGACTACTGGCATTGCCCAGCCTCCTCATCACTAACCTGCTACCTAATCTGTAGCCTCAGAATTGTACCAAACCAGTCTTTTACCAAGGGGGCTGCAGTCCATTTCTGTTCATAAGTTTACCATAACTTCGGCAGTCTGTTTCTGACGTCTACCATACTGAAACTTCAGTATTTCAATTGGCTCTATTATTTATTTATTTTTTTCCCCTACCAACATTATGGTTGCTGTTTGGTCTCATGGTGCTCAGCTCATGACTTCCCTGTTATTCCCACAGTAGGGGACTGTGATGTCACAATGGAGCATCGAGGCTCCAGATAGCAGGAGCATGCTTTTCTCTAAGTTAAATGAATCGTGCTCCTTTATCTACATGGCTTCTCCGCTATCTATGCATAAATATATTAACCTCGTAGATGACATGGCTTGCACAATACTCATGGAATGGATTTCAAGATTTTAAATCCTTTCCATTACCATGTTGCAAATGCTCCTTACTTGAATAACTTAACTACACCTTAAAGGCATTTAAGGCATTCATGCCATCCATATCAATTCTCTATTTATGCAACAACCATGGCAATCACTGCTAAACCTCATTGATTCACTTTAGTAAACCTCATTGAGTCAATTTCTGGTATTACAGCTTTTCACTGCTTAATAGCTTCACAGCCTCTAACTACTCGATCACCTACCTTCCATGACATCATTAATTTGGCTTCCATAGTGGAATTGGTTGGCTTGCTTTCATTGGCTTTGCTCGTCTCACTCCATCATATTGAACATTTCTTCCATCAATCTCATCAGTCAATTGTATCAGTCCATAATATCAGTCAATCATCTCAGACAATCATACCATATACCAATACCTAACCGACGGCCACTGGCATTGCCCAGCCACCTCATATATGGTGCTTCATGGTTTTTGTATGCTCTCCTTTATAAAGCAGAGGCTTGCCAACCATGACCATTACTTTCTTGGCTCAGGGCCCCCTGCAGCCAACAGTCTTGATCTGCACTGAAGTCCACATCTTGAGCATGTGAAACTTGGGGCAGGGTCCTTTTCATCTGGCCCATAGTGAAAATGTCCTCTCTGTGGGCAGAGCTTCAGCCACTTCTGCCATTGATGGCACCTCTCAATGTAGAATTTAGGACTTTATCTACAAGGGATGGGGTCCTCACACCCAAGAGCGCTCATTTAGCTGACTGAATCAGGTTCAGCAGTGCCCTCTGTGCTATTCTCCCCATGACTGCCTCTGGTTCACCCAGTCTGTTTTAGTTAGTAGGCCAGCTGAGAGCCTCAGCAGTCATTGCTCTTCTCCTCCCACCTTGTGGGGTCCCGCTCAACTTCAGAGCTTCTATTGTTGCAAAGGCCTCTCACAACCCTTTATGGCATTCCCATTAATGGGATTGTGAGAGCTTTCCACCAACTTGGCACAGTTCTTTCCCCTTGGATTGGGTTTCTAAATTTTAGCAGCAGAGGTATCACTAAATAAAATACCCCTATCCTGGAGGAAAGGCAACCTAAGTCTTGGGTCCCAAGAGGTTCCCACCTCAAAGGTTTTTTTTCCCTCTCCTCAGCACCAAAGGTCATAATCTTAGTAACTCTCTAAATTACTTAGGTAGTTTCCACAGTTGTTTAGGTAGGTTCCACTGTTGGATGGAGATGGATGGTGGCCCTCCTTTGCCATTCCCTTTCTCCTTGGGAAATGATGCCCTCTCATCATAATTAATGTAACCTATGTTCAAGCCATCGCTCATTTCAGTTATCTCCGACCACTACCCTCATCTCTGATGGCCATGTGTATATTCCAGTCTCAATACCAACTCATTACCACTGCAATGCTTCCAATATACTTCTTTTTGGGCATTTCCTAAGCTGTCTTTAGCCTAAGGGAATCTTTCTCACAGCACCTCTAAGGGTGGAACCCTTCTATAGGTTCCTGCCTTCGGCATTACTAGAGGGTGATATTCCTGAGGCACAGAAATGTGATCAGCCACAACAAAGTTCATTCAGCAGCTACAAGAAAGTGTATTTTAGCAAGTTGCATAAACACAACAGCACATTAAGTTTTGTAATCACATTGAATTGAAAGGCTGTAGCCTGCAGTTCAAGGGGCTGGAGCAACAGCCATGCCCCCCCCGTCTGACCTATTTAAACTCTTCCTTCCTGCTTCACTCAGAAGCTTTTTTCTTGCCCCACCATCCTCCCCTCCTTCTCCAGTGGCTAGATTCTCTCTCTCTCCTTGGGGGCATTTCCTAAGCTACCTTTAGCCTAAGGGAACACTTCCTATGGCATCTCTCGGGGTGGAAACCTCCTCAGTGTTCCTGCTGTGGCATCCCTACAGGGTGGTATTTCTGAGGCACAGAGAGGTGAACAGCCACAACAAAGTTCATTCAGCAGCTACAACAAAGTGCATTCAGCAAGTTGCTTAAGTACAACACCACACTAAGTTGCATAAGCACATTGAACTAAAGTTTATTACTGTCAGTGCATACCAGCCACGGAAACTTTACAATGGTTCACAATGTATGCTAAACAGTGCAGGAACCTGTAAGTTCTGCTTTTAATGCTATGTGGTGATGCTGAATGCAACCACAGACCCCTCCACTGTCTTTAGCTTGGAAATACAGAGCCTGCCTAAAGAACTGCTTATCTTTCCCTCTGATGTCTGCAGTTTTCTACCCAGAATTGATTCAGTTTCAGTATGGGAAATACTAAATAAGCTGTATATATTCTATGTCTTACAGAAATTTGACTAGGTTATAGGGCCTTCACTCACTATATCGTGCGAATGGTTATTCATCCTGTAGACAGGACAGAAACAAATAAAGTGGGGGTATCATATTTTATGTCTCAGAGAGCTTTCTCACCTGTCTACAAAAACCCATCATCAAAATCACTCAAAATACTTACTTGTTTTTTAAGTTTCCCACCCTCTTTTTCCCTGTTGCTGTCTGTGACTTAAGTATCCCTGGAATCAAGTCTGAGAGTATATTGAATATTGTACAACATGCTCTATGCATTTAAGCCTTTCCAAATATAAACATTTACTTCTAGGGGACTTTGTGCTAACTGGTTAGCCTCTAATACTAAGCTGCTGCAATCTAAAATCAAGCCCTTTAACCTTATTCAGCTTATAGTAAACCATACAAGGTGTAATAGGGGATAAAGAAATGTGTCCCAATATTGCAGGCAAACCTCATTTTGGTCTAAAACATAAGGTGTTTGTGTAACTAATATTGATCTATGAAGCTAGATCATATTAAAACTTATGAAGTTACAAGTTTAACTGACCCACAACTTGTAATATTCAAATGTCTGTTGATATTTGTATTGACCATGTGAGTAATGGCAGACAGGTGTCTTAAGTGTCTGCAAGACAGAAATACAGGGAGAGAGTTCAAGTTACCCTTTTGACTATTATTATCAGGAGGACAGACCAGAATAAAAAGCTTGTGTGCACATTCCTAAGTGCAAACCTATTTCTTCTTTCTAGACCTTGATAACTGGTAATGACCATTATTACTATCTTTATATAGTAGTATAATTTACACTATCAATACATTTGTGCTAAGTAAGGATTAGCTCATGCAAGAACTAAAAGGAGAATTGCCTTTTAAAGTTAAAGTTTATATTTGTCTTGGACCAATCATAGACAACCATAGTACTGTCTTCCACTATATAAGCAAGCCACTATACACTGTTAGTTTGAAGAATTAATTAAGAATTAAGAATTAAGAATTACTATTAAGAATGAAAAATGCACCACCTGTAATCTCTTGCTATGATTATTGCTATAATCATTAAATTCTTCCGCCATCAGCATCGTCTCTGTTCATCTCTTTTCTAAGTATCAGCAATGGATAATTTACCAAGGGTAATTTTTTTACACTGTTACATTTGGTGCCGTGACTCGGATCGCTGGTGCTGTACACTTTGGAGCACTAATAAGAAGGTGATGACGCTCGGAGACGTGGTGCTAATGGCTTAAAGCGAGAGAAAATGGTGCACACTGACAGGTTTAGCCACTTGACAATCAGGTGATGTATGCTTTGTATGCTTTCCAAATTTTTTTAAATAAAAGTAATGCTTAACTCTGTAGGAACTCATGGGGCAGAGTAGGTAAGTGAAGGTGCTGGGACTTGCAAGCCGGACCTCACAGGGGAGCTGTAAGACATAGCTAGACAGACCAGGGCACCAGTGCATTGGTGCACCCGGCTGTAAAAGCTAGGCAGGCAAGAAAAAGATAAGAAAAATGTGTATGGAAACAATAATAGGTCATTTTCTAAGAAAACACCTAAAGGGGGAAGCATACAAACCAGTGTCTGATGATCAACAGGTACAATTGTATTTTATGAGTATAGAAACATTGATAGGTTGTTTCTAGGGGAAACACCTAAAGGGGGGAGCATACAAACCATGATCAACAGGCACAGCAGTATTTTTGATTAAAAATAAAAAAAGAGTAACTAGCAAATACTGTACAAAGTCTGTGATAATATAGCCAGGTGGTAATTTGTTAACAAATGAGACTTTAAAAAAGAAAGCTGCATAAACAGTAAAATGTAATAATCCAGCTACAGTCAGAGATAGATAGTTTAGAAATGCAGAATAAGTCAAGAGCCAAAATCCCTGCAAAAGAAAAAAGACATAACTAAAGTTATAGTTTGTAAAGGTACAGGGAGACCTTTGTTTTTTTAGATAGGGATAATTCTCTTTTATTAATTGCAATATAAACTATGACACAGCTTCTGTAGCACGTTTGTAAGATGTAAATGTCTTAAAATCTAAAAACAAGCACTTTACAGTGTGCTAACTCCTGTATAGGAGCAGTTAAACTGTAGGAGTGAAAAGTCAGGTATTGGCAAGTCATACTAACTTAATGCCCAAAGACCTTGCCTCTTCTAATGTTAAAGAGTTTGATTCTAGATACTCTTAGTATGCTGTGGGGTGGACTAGAGCAAATGCTAGCCACTTGCTTTTCTGTAATTGCTACCATAACCAAACAAACCACAGTTTGGCATGATTAATAATGTTATCAGTAACACTAGAGTTTCTAAAGGACAAAAGATTCTCATTAAAAATGATGTTGGCATACTTTTAAATATGGTATTCAAGTGTCCTTGGATAAAAAAATGTTCATAAAAAGTGTTTTTATTTCCTGTGCAATGTAACATTAAGATATTTTTTAAAGATCAGTAGTGTTCAAGGATCCTACAAAAATAACTGGGTTTGAGCAACCCTTGCATGCTCACTATGTGACCTTTTGACCTTCTTGTGTTGCAGCCAACACAATCAACATTTAACTGTAAGCAAAACTTCTTTGTTTAAACTCAGCTGACATTTTGTCATGCTTAGGATAAGAAAACCCAGGGACGCTTGGCTTCTTTTATCCTATGGAAATAATCTTGTATTACAGTAGTTGAGCTGTCTCTTAGAAGCTCGGGGGGAGGGGGTAAGCTACCCTTCCTTCCTTCCAGTGTAATGTCCACAAGGGTTACAAGGTGCATTGCTATCTCAACATAGGGGTAAATACCAAAAAAATGTGTATTTGATTCTTCTTCAAAAACATATGCTTAAGCTGGAGTGGGAGTTGTGTATGTACTTCCACATATTCATTCTTTTTATACATTAAGCTCAATACTAAAATTGTTCTATTGCAAAAATGCTTATGTTTCTAATTGGTTCCACTTAAGTTCTATTGCATAAATCAAGTCATTATTACCTCTGCAAGTGTAATATTTTTAGCAAAATTACATCTATTTGTACAACTTTAAATCAACTGGAAAAGGTCTAGTCAGTTTAAACTCTACAATCAAGCTTATTGTTTCTACTTACTGTGGAGTAAAGTCTGGGGTAGGGGCAATCCCCTAACTTCAGCAAGAAGATTTTCTTCTTCAATTGACCTTCAAGCAAGACATCCATTTTCTTCACTGCTGTTTATTCCAAACATGGCTGATAACTTTATGCAGAACTATTACTTTGTCATGGACTGTTCATCTGTGTGCCAGGGTGTAATCAACTACCACAACACAAATGCCATGCCAGTGTGTGTGTGTCTACTCAATGCACAATCTAATGCACCCCTGGCCAGTGCAGTGTACCTGCTAATCAGCCAGCCAGCAATATGAACACTGCCTTTTCTAAATTGGTGTGTGGACATACTTAACAGCTGGTCTAGCAGCTGTGCCTCAAAGCTCAAGACTGGATCACCGCAAAGCTACATGGACTAAGAATACAAAAAAATGTGTCTCTTGTCATAGACAGAGTCACACCAAAGGACAATAATGTTTATGTGTTAACTCTGTCCTACTGTTTTTGGAGTAATAATAGTGTTTGTAACTATGCTAGTTTAAGCAACTCATTATGTTTTGTAGTCTCAAATGCCATATACTTAACTGTAACACCAACTGAATGTCCAAATGTGACAAAAGGGCCAGAGAGTGGAGTTAATCAACACTTATTGATCAAGTGATTGTGAATAACGTGAAGTACATAGTGAGATGTACATGCTCTGAGGAGTTGCATTGTTGCATAAATAATAATTAGGCAATTCCCCCCTTACTTCAGACCTCTCTCTGCCCTGGACCCAAATTTGGAAGAATATATACCAATTTATTATGTTAGATAGGAATAGACTTGTTCAATTTTACATTTTAAACAATATGTACTGTACACCACAGAAAAGAGTAAGATTCGATACATCTAAATCTGATAAGTGTACCAGATGTAGCATGGAGGTAGGGAGCCTACCTCACATATTCTGGTCTTGTGTTAAAGTTGTCCCATTATGGCACTCAATTCGCAATAATCTAGACCCAATTTTAGGCCTGACGGATCTATTCTCAATGGAAGTTTGTATTTTGGGTTCATACACTAATACTAATTGTAGAGAGAAGAAATTCCATATGGCCATGATCTCGATGGCAGTCAAAAGGCTAGTACTTAGGCACTGGCTAGACCAAACAACCCTCACCTATGATGAATGGTTGGAAGAAATTACCAGGTGCTTTAAGATGGAAAGGTTTATAGCCAGCTCTAGATATGCTATGTCAGCTTTTCAGAGGAAGTGGGGTAAGCTGTATGCGTTGTATCTTCACTAATTTCTGATACCCTGACGAACCTATTTTGTGATGCCCTTGTTTGAATGGATTAAGTTGATTGCTTAAACTTTCCAATAGGTATACCCCATGGCATATCTATATTTTCCCCAGGTTGTCCCTGGGGCGGCAGTGGCACCTTCTTGGGGAGGAGGGGTGAGCAGGGGAAGGTAGATCGGGGATTTTGACTTCTGTTTCTACTATCTCATGTAATTAGCTCTTAGTATGTTTTGTATAGCTATAGAGCTGGTATGCTGTTTCTGATGTTGTTTTTATGTAAAACCAATAAAGTTCTAATTTCAAAAAAAAAAAAAAATAGGCAATTATTGGGCCAAAGGGGGGCTTGTAATAGGGGATAAAGAAATGTGTCCCAATATTGCAGGCAAACCTCATTTTGGACTAAAACATAAGGTGTTTGTGTAACTAATATTGATCTATGAAGCTAGATCATATTAAAACTTATGAAGTTACAAGTTTAACTGACCCACAACTTGTAATATTCAAGTGTCTTTTGATATTTGTATTGACCATGTGAGTAATGGCAGACAGGTGTCTTAAGTGTCTGCAAGACAGAAATACAGGGAGAGAGTTCAAGTTACCCTTTTGACTATTATTATCAGGAGGACAGACCAGAATAAAAAGCTTGTGTGCACATTCCTAAGTGCAAACCTATTTCTTCTTTCTAGACCTTGATAACTGGTAATGACCATTATTACTATCCTCATATAGTAGTATAATTTACACTATCAATACATTTGTGCTAAGTAAGGATTAGCTCATGCAAGAACTAAAAGGAGAATTGCCTTTTAAAGTTAAAGTTTATATTTGTCTTGGACCAATCATAGACAACCATAGTACTGTCTTCCACCATATAAGCAAGCCACTATACACTGTTAGTTTGAAGAATTAATTAAGAATTAAGAATTAAGAATTACTATTAAGAATGAAAAATGCACCACCTGTAATCTCTTGCTATGATTATTGTTATAATCATTAAATTCTTCCGCCATCAGCATCGTCTCTGTTCGTCTCCTTTCTAAGTATCAGCAATGGATAATTTACCAAGGGTAATTTTTTTACACCGTTACACAAGGTATAAGCCTTCAGATGCAAACCACTTTTCGATTCATTGGATACTGTCCTCTCACCCTCATAGAACTGTCATAGCAAGTATTTTTCCAGTCATCTTTAGTGATTATTGCGAGTAATACTGTGTAAGGAAAATCAGAACTGTGAAATCTCCACCAAGAGTTGTACTGAACAGATCCTTCTGTAACTTTATTATTATGGATTTGCTCTCTGATCTTTGTACTACTAATTGGTGTCCAGTGTTAGGCTTCTGAGACCCTGAGGTAGCCTTAAAGAGCTGCTGATGCCTCACAGAAAACTATGAAAAACATAATATTTAAGTATAAATCAGACTACATTTCATATGTATTCAATAGATTTCTCCTCCCCATTATTCATTACTGAGGAAATTTGCAAGAATACATAATCTTTATCCCTTAGAGTTCATCTGTAAGCAATAATACCTGACAGGGTGGGTGGTATTGTGCTATACCAGACTGCCCCGGGGCATAATGAGGCCTGACACTGCAGGCAGAGAGCCTTATAGCCCCTGGAAGGTCCGGTATAGCACAATACCACCCACCCTAGAGGGTATTATTGCACTTAGAAAATGGGCAATGGGTAACATTAATGAGACAGAGACACAAAATAGCTTTTCATTTAAAACTTTTTATTTATTCATTCAGAAATGTCAACTTTTAACTGTTGGGAGAAAAAGTAGTCCCTTTTTTGGGATGGGGATGGGGAAAATAAACAAACGCTGTTCATAACCCGCACATTGCACTTTGCTTTTGGGATGGACAAAACAATAAAATGTGCCCTTTCATTTGCTGTAGTTGACAAAATTAACTGGTGCTGTGAGGGAACAATTCAGGAGCTTGAACAGTGTTGCTGAGGTTCCAGTAGGTGGCATGGATGAGCTGCAGCATGGCTTTTCCTCATCTGGTTCTTCTGGCTCTTCTGTCTTGAACTTTTTTCCCACTGCAGGATGTGTTGTCTGTGCATTCTGCACATTTGTGCCCTGTTACTGACATGATCTCTGCAGCTTGGAAACCTACGTCTGACAAGATCTGTACTGATGTGGCATGGATGCTGTGGTTGGTATATCTAGCTGAAAGGTTTGCTTCTCTACTTATTTGTGCCATTAGTGAGCCTAAATAATTTTTCCCCATAGGCCCGTTCAAGTACCATGTCTGCTGAGTATCTAGAAATGCCTGGGGAAGTCTTCTAGGATGCAGATAAAGGGCTTTGGTGTCTGCTGGAATTTTTGATATGTACTTCATGTACAGTTGAACTGGACAGTTCTCATTCTCAGGCTCTTTGAATATACTGCCTCTGGTGTTTTCTTTGTTGCTTTCCCTGGGCAGGTTGTGATTCTTTGTATGCTGATTGTCAATCAATCATTCAATCAGTCAAATCTTTATTTATCCAGGCGAACACCATTGAGCATAGCTCGTTTGCAAGATGGACCTGGTTAGCACAGGAACACAAGATATACAATATATGAACAGTCACAACATAACACCTCAGTAATATTATACAATACAGAGATACAATAGCTAAACGTAGTCATAAGTGGAGAACAGTTCGGAAACAGTGGTTCAAATCCTCCGTGGTGTATAATAAGTCTAGTAACAGTAGCTGGAAGTACTAACGAGGACAATTGTTAGGTAATGGTATATTACATACAATTTAAAAGACAAAGAACCTCTGTGCACAAGCATTGAGGCAATGGTTAACCCAAAGGGCATTGGCCGGGAAACCAAGTTTCAAAGAAATACAAAATCACACATGCCCCCATAATGCAGAGCATCATGGGCTGCATATGCAAATCACTGCTGCAATGCCATAAGTAACAAGACAGACAATGAGTTAAAAAAAAAGTGTAACAGGGTAGAAGGGGATGTGTGGTAGGCGAGGCGAGATAGGGTACAGGCAGGGTGGTAGGGGATAGATGAGGGACAGATGAAGCCTCGTAGAGGACACAGGACAGGACAGGAGGGTGGGGAGTACAATTAGGTATTAGAGAAATGTAAAGGAGGGCCACAAGATCAGGCTTAGCGGAAAGGACAATGCCATCATGGTACTCTATAAGTGCAGGGAAGTTTAGGATCGGGGGAAGCAGTTGCAAATTTCCTTGACCGAATGATCATATCATGTCTTGAAGGAGGATAGACTGACTGGGGTACTAAGCTTTAACGATTTTTGTATTTTGTTCCATAGAGACGGCAGCGCAAAGCTTATAGCCATTCTCCCAAAGCATGTTTTTAGCTTAGGTACCTTTAAGGAAATAAAAGAGTAGCTTGTCAATGCATAGTTCCCAAGCTCGCATAGCGGAAGACAATCAGAGATATATAAGGGTAGTTTTTCGATAATAGCTCTGAACGTCCAGAGTGCAGCATTTCTGTTTCTCCTGTACTGAAGGGAGGGCCACCCCACAGCAGCATAAAGGGCACAATGATGAGTGGAAAAAAGTAGGCCAGTAATGAATTTCAGAGCCCTGTGATACAATGTATCCAATTTAGCAAGATGACAGACAGGGCAGTGACTATGAAGAAAGTCAGCATAGTTGACCAAGGAGAGAAACGTTGTTTATACCAGCCACTGCTCTGCATTGCTAGTAAGGAAGTTATTGATCCTGAAAAAGAGTCCAAGCCTCTGCCTCAATTTCTTTAGCAGATCTTCGATATGGTCCGTAAAGGAAAGTCTATGGTCGAGCCACACTCCCAAGTACTTGAATTTATTGACAAATTCTAGGTTTTCTCCTAGGATTGTTGTGATCTGTGGAATGGAGCTGGCACTGGCCAGGTTTGCAGTATGGAGAAGTGGAGAAAATAGCATTGCCTTAGTTTTTTTGGCATTTAATAGGAGCTTTTTGTTTAGGAGTTGGCTCTGAAGTAGGTTGAATTCAGACTGTAGGTCTCCACAGGCAGCTTCTGGTGAAGGATGACTTAGATAAAGAACCGTGTCATCTGCGAATGGATGGATATTGGCCTTAGTTATGTTGGTGTCAATGTTGTTTATGTAAATTGCAAACAGTAGGGGACTAAGAATCAACTCCTGGGGACCCCTCTTTGCAAAAGTTTAAGGGGAGAAAGTTCACCTTCTGCCTTGACTTGCTGCCACCGGTCAGAGAGGTAGTCAGCAAACCAATGCAAGGATGGTGAGTCCAGTCCTATCGCCCTCAGGGAGGAAAGGAGCAGGCCATGATCAATAGTGTTGAAAGCCTTACTTAAGTCTAAGAACACTGCACAGATAAAGTTTCGATTCTCCAGGTCTCACTGCCAATAATTGGTCACTTTGGCTACAGCCGTAATGGTGCTATGCTGTGCTCTAAAGCCAGATTGCACTGGGTTTAGAAGATTCATAGTTTCTACATAGGTTCTTAGCTGCTTGCTTACAATTTGGACAGTATAGGGAGTAGAGAAATCGGACTGTAGTTGTTAAGATTACAGGGGTCCCCAGATTTAAACAGAGGGATAACATGAGCTGTTTTCCATAGGGGTGGGAGGATTCTGAGGGACAGTGAGAGATTGAATAGGTCGGTAATTGGTACAGCTAAAGCATGGTAGGAAACCTTTAGAAAGTATGGGTCTAGAGAGTCAGCACCCGCAATTATTTTGGTATCCAACTGTAATAGAAGTTCTTCTACCTCTTTCAATGAAGTATGCTGGAGAGAAAAGACTGAGTTGGTAAGAAGAGGTTCAGAGTTTTGTGCACCCAACTGGGAGTGTAAAGAACATGCAGGGAGTTGTCAAATGCTAGACCTGCGGTGGCAAAGTGGTTGTTAAATGCATCCAGAATCTCCATTTTGTCACAGATGGTGGCACTGCCAGAGGTAATCTTTCTAGGCAGGGAGTTCCCCGGGGTATGTCTGGACATATCCTCAATAGACTTTCAAAATTTAGAGGAGCTCCTGGCAGCAGAATCCAGTTCTGAATGATAAAAGGAGGCCTTAGCATCTCTTATCATCTTCGTGCATGAATTTCTGGCTTTCCTGAAGTGACACCAGTCCATCGGGACCTTAGTTGTTCATGCCTTTTTCCAAAGCTTGTCCCTGTACAGCAGTGCTGTTTTGAGTTCTAAAGAGAACCAGTGACAGGTTCTACTCCTTACCCTAATTTTTACAAGAGGGGCATACTTATTTAATGCCCCAGTCACAATTTCAGAAAAGATGTCATATGCCAAGTGGACCAAGTTAGCTAGGTAAAAGTCCTGCCAATGCAGCGAGTATTTTAGTTCATCAAGGTAGGCAGATTGATTGAAGTTACATCTGGACCTCTTAGTAGAGAACCTTGATGAGGATAGTGGATTCTTATACTGGCGATGATGCTATGGTCACTAACATCAGAGAAGAAGGTTCCTGCATGGGAGAACAGGTGCAGTTTATTTACTAAGATGACGTCAAGCAGTGTACTATTAGCATGGTTCTTCTTATTAGGGCTTGTAGGCTCACCAATAAGTTGTGTCAGCTCATGGGCATCACAGAACTCCTTAAGTGGTGCAGTGGCCTTGGACATACAATCAAGGTTAAGATCCCCAAGGATAATTGTTTCAAGGGAGCCATGCCCCATAATAGTAGTTAGATGGGTGAGGATTTTAGAGCTAGCAGATGGGGGTCTATAGCAACCTATGACACAAAGCACAGTGGAGGAGGATATCTCAGCCTTTAGTGCTAGGCATTCAAACTGGTTTGCAATGGATACCGAGTCTAGGCATGAAACTGAGTATTTATCCTTGACATAGATGGCCACTCCTCCACCTCTAGTGAGCCTGTCAGCTCTAAATAATGAATAGTCTGGGATGTTAATTTCCCTGTCAGGTGTAGAGGGCCTGAGCCATGATTTGGAGATCACCAAAACATCCGGTGTGGTATGATTGACCCAGGTTTGGATCAATGTAAGCTTTTTTAACAGGCTGCATGCGTTCATATGCATGAAGCACATTCGTTTTAGTTTTGCTGGATCTGATGGGGAAGTAAGAACTTTAGCTGGGCCAGGATTAAGCTCAATGTCTCCTGAGCACAACAGAAGGAAAAGTAAGAGCTTCCTTAGCACAGCAATAGTCATTTTGTAATCCCTTGCCTGTGTTCATCTACAAGGGATGTCGGGCCTTGTAAATAGAACCCCATATTTAGATCTGATCTGTCCTAAGACAGAAAATACCAAGACTCTGACTGTGAGATGTAAAGAGAGGTAAATGTATGGTAAAGTGATGGATATGCCCCATGGGGGCAGTTCAGCCCAAGTTCCACCACTAATAGTAGTTCGAACAAAGGGCCGCAGGTGGGGGAGTCTAAGAGCACAAAGATAATTATAGGGTGAGTTACAGTGCACACGACAGCCCACCGGAAGGCTTTGTTCCCCTCAGCTAGAAGATTGGGAGAGCTTGTTTACTGTGCATGGCACAAGGAAAAGAATGAACAGAAAACAGAGCCAGTGGGGCACCCACATGGTGATGCTTCACATAAAGCAGACACAGTTGATCTGTCTGGTCTTTGCAGCCTATAGATTGAATTAGCAACCTATGCAAAGGCAAAGGTACCAGCTACTGGTATGGTTTGGCTGTGACTGGGTATGTCACCATAGGCAGTGGAAGTGTAAGAACTGAAAGGATATATAGTCGAATTAGGGTGAGGTCCCTAACAATAGGGCAGGTTAGAGCAGTAACTGAGAGGAGTTAACTGGAGAATTCAAAGGGTATATAGTCGAATTAGGGTGAGATCCCTAACAATAGGGCAGGTTAGAGCAGTAATTGAGAGGAGTTAACGGGAGTGGCTGGAGAAAAAGTTGAGAGCAAATGTGCAACCCTGTGGGTGAGACTGCTTTAAAAAGGGGTGGTAAGAAAGTGGGTCAAGTCAGGTATTGAAGACAGGGAGGCCAATAGCTTAAGCATGTGCAGCAGTGGAGTGACTAATCAGCTGCTAGGCTGAGGAAAGGGGTGGAGCAAGGGTCTATTTAATACTGTGAGGAGGTGAGGGAGGGAGGATGGGTGAAAAAATTCAGTCCAGAACACAGCACAGAAAGAGATTTCCCTGAGATCAGGAAGCACAAGGCGTTGGAAAATCAGTCAAGGAGCAGAAACTACCAATCAGTGCCCGGCTTCTCCACTGGGTGTTCAGTCAAAACAGCAGAATTTAAAACCATGAGTTTTGGAGGTCTGGTGTGTACCTGAATCTGTCCGGGGGTTAGTTGGACGGTCTGTTAGCTGTGGCCTGCTCAGAGAGTGCCAGGGCCACAGAAGCAGCTTGGGAAGCCCGCAGATGGGCTGTCTGTGGAACAAGGAGGGAAATACAGAGGATTAAATACAGCTAGAGCACAATAGCAAGCTCAGTGGAGGACAGGCAATGGGGAAGGACAAAGCATGAGGTAAAGAGGTGGCAAATGCAGGGCAATTGTTTAGAGATAGAAGACGAGTTAATGGGTGGGTCTGTGCTTTGGCACTGGGACATCTGAGGAGGACAGCAGCAGCGGGGGGGTGTAAGGGAAGGGTTTGTAGGTGACAGGCTTAGGTATCTGCAGCCCTTTTCATCCTGCTTTATTTCAAATGACTTGGATGTAAGCTCTCATAAGCCTTCTCTGCCATGCTGGGCCATGTGGATTTGTATTTCAAACCACAGTCTTTTCATTAAGCCCGGCATGGCATTGGGTGACAGAGCATCACATTCATGGAATTTTTTAAGATCTGCCTCATTAATTGCAGGATAGTGGGTTTGCCTTGTATTTATTTATTTTCCAATATTTCTTTAGGATGCTGATAAAGGCATTAGTTGCTGGTCAGAAAATTGGGTCACTAATGATGTTCAGACTATGTGCTACTGTGGTGCTGTTTACATGCTGGTTGAGCCCTGCTCAGATCGCACAGTAGCCAGACACTGAATACTCTGTCCCAGCACTTGAACGCACCTCTACACAGAACTGCCTGAGTAAACTACTAAGATATTTGGCAGTTTCTGTTTTGAAGTCTACAGAAAGATCACGTTTTGCTGCCCAGTTGACAAATACTCCCACAGTCCAAACAGTGTTTTTTTTCTTGTTTACCTCATCCCTTTTGCTGTCTATGGCATCCAGCTCTGTTTGACTTACAGTTACATGACGGCTTGAGTCAAGGTACTCACTGCGTTTTTCTCTATGTTTTTTCTTTGCAGCTGTAACCTTTATGCCTGACAATTCTGTTGATGGGAACAGTTTGTTGAGGTTCTCTTTGCTCATGAAGTCGAGCGATACAGATATGTGGTCAGATATTGCCATTTTCCTCATTTTACAGTTTCAGGGCACACAGAGAATAAAATGGTGGCTTTTGGCAGCTTTCAAATCTTTAACATTTGAACAGCTGAGGGATCACTGTGATGGGGCACACACGCTGGCATCTTTTATTGGCTGGGGTCTGTTGTCAGATAGATTAGGGGTCTGCTGGACCTCCCAGCCAATCAGGATCCTGACTTTTTAATGCCTATTTTCTAAGCCTCTTTAGATTACTCCCTACTTCAAGTCATAATCCTCTGTTCTGACATCACAAAGTGTTGCCATGGGTGTAACTGTGATGTCACAAGCAGTGCATTAGGTAGGGAGAAAGCAATAAGAATAGATTAACTTTTCAGGAGCTAAGATCCTGTTTTTATAGAAATTAGCTCAGTAATAAATAATAGTGAGAAGAAATATAGAACTAATGTGAAATGCAAGCAGAATTGTGTCTAAATGTTAAAGAAAAGCAATTCCCTGGTCCCCCTTTACCGTGCACTTGGGTGTACATCAGCAAAATTGATTTTCACCGATGTACATTTGCCGTAACGGCGATCACCTATGTGCGATCCCCGTTATCACATAGATCCGTTCCACAACATTATAACAAACTTAAAACATCTGTACTAGCCTCATCAGGAAATACAAATTTGACTACTTTAAAAACAAATTCTCTCACCCTACTACGGACCAAAACAAGTTTGGAAAGTGGTTCAAAATCTGTTAATCCTGGCTGGTCAACAGTCTGACCAACCTATATCCCTTGTTGGCAGCACTCTACTATCCGATAAACTTGCCACTGTAAATGCCTTGAACCATTTCTTCATTGACAGCCTGGCAGTATTAGTCACCCAGTTAACTTCTTGCCCTCAATCTTCCCTAGTGTCTCAATTTTCCGTTTCCTCCTATCAGCAGTTTGTTACCTCACTGAATGAGAAGCTTGCTTTCTCCCTGTTTTGTAAATCAGAAGTGTGCCATGAATTAAAATCTCTTGATCCTAACCCACTTAAATTTTTACTACTCAGTGTTTCTGGTATTTTATTACAGCTGATGTATACAGTATACTAAACAGCTCTCTTCTATTTGATATACATTATTCCCTGGAGTGTGGAAACAACCTATTGTTGTATGTTTACATAAGGGAAGTGCATGGGTTAATCCAAACAAATATCACCCAATTTCCCTACTGCTTGTGCTTAGTAAGATTTTTGAAAGACTAGTATATGCCCCACTCATTTTCTTCTTTAATAAGAATAATATAGTCACCCCCTATCAATCAGATTTCTGCACAGATCATCCCATTACCACTTCACTCCTTGCAGTCACTGCTCATATTGCATCGGTATGGGTTTTAGTCTGGGCTCTGGTGCAGTTTTCATCGTGCTTACAAAAACATTTGATATTATAAACAACTCCATCTTATTAGCTATGATAGAGTCTTCATGCATTTTATTTGTATTTATTTATTTTACTAGGAAGATGCTTCATTGAACAAGCTCATTTACAAGGAGGTCCTGGGTTGGACAGAGTACAAAACAATGCAAACAGAGTAATCAGCAGAAATTACACTAATGTAATTTATCACATGATTATAAAACAATAATAGTACAGATTCAGGAAGCTAGCATAAAACACAAAATAATATATATTTTTGAGGCTGTACCTTCCTTAGTTGGTTCAAGTCTTATCAATGCGATTGGACTCAATCTGTGAAGATTGATCAAGAAGTCTCTGTCTTCATTCCTGTTGTTAAGGGAGTTTGTCAAGAGTCTGTGATTGGGCCTTCCCTTTTCTCATTTTAATTGTTAAAAATCTCCACTCCAGTGTAAACGCTGCAGCACTCATATGTATGCAGATAATATTGTCCTGCACATTGCTGGTAGAAATTGAACTGTTGATCAGCAAATATTATAAAGTGACTTTTCAAATATCCAAAACTGATATATCTGAAAAAAGGTTATTTTATTTTTGTCCCTTTTTTAGTGTGAAGACATAAATAATGGTACAGGGAACATAAAACATATCATAAGTGTTATCAGTGTTATCATATTATATACAGTTATTTTCTTGGAAATAACATTCATCTCAACTCTATTTTTTTCTCCTTTTTTATGGAGTTTCCTGTTATTCAATGTGTTCACAGTTTGTTTAACATATCATTTGATATCATATAGTTTCCGAAGCTTTGCCAGATTTTATCAAACATCATATATTGATCAATTAGAATATAATGTACTTTTTCAGTTTATTTATTTAGTTATGTCAATCTATCATCAAATTTATCCACATTTTATAATCTGGAGGAACTTCATCCTTCCATTTCATTAGAATGCATCTGTGAACATTAATTATAGCTAAAAGAATTAATCTTTGCCAAGTATCATTACATTTATCTAACAAAAAACTAATTGTTAAAAATAAACGTTCACAGTCTTTTTTCAATTGGATAGATGAACTTTTATATATTGTGTCAATAATTATAATTCAAAAGAAACTCTGTTTTTTACAGGTGACTAACATATGTTCCAGGATGCCATTTTCAGATTTACATCTGGGGCAAAAATCTGAGTAATTGGGATTCATTAGATTTATTCTATGAGGTGCGTAATATGTTCTGTGGATGATATTAAAGTACATTTGTGATAATCTGGTTGATAGTATGTCAATATTTTTTAAATTGATCATTTGAGCCCATTTTTCTTCGATATTGGTGACCTTTGTTTGATTTCCCAATTTTACTTTATAATATCTGAAATGTTTCCAGAATTACACACAATTTTGATATGAGTTTTGTATTGTTATTTAGGCTTCATTGAATTTCTAGTTCGTTAGGATTAGGGTTTGTTGATATTTAGCCTATTTTTCTATATAATCTCTTATTTGCAGATATCAAAAAAATGGGTATTTGGTATGTTGTAGATTCATTTTATTGTGTCAAAGTCTAATAGGCCTCTATCATTAAACAGTTGTTGTATTTCTTTTAAACCATGTGAGTGCCATGATTTAAAACCTAAATCTAAAATAGATGGAGCAAACCTACCATTTAGAAATATGGGAGTGCTGGGAGACAAATCTTTTTGGAACTGGGCTTTTTCCATGATTGTATCCCATATTTTGCAGGTCGTTGCAGTTGTCATGCAAATTACATTGATTTTTGTGTGACAGGGACCTGCATAAAGAATGTGTCTTATATGTTCATATGGGATTGCGCTATTTTCTATTTGACAAGCTGCTTGAAAGTGTTCTTGCTGGAACCATTCATATACTATACAGATATTCACTACTTGGTAATACCACTGGAAGTTCAGGAGAGTCCCCCCAGATTCTTAGCAAATATAATTTTTCCATTTTTAGCCTAGGTTTCTTACCTTTCCATAAGAATTTTTTTTATAATTTTTTTCCATTTTTTTGGAAAATATATTGTTAATGTTTATGGGAAGTTTTTGAAAAAGGAAAAGGAATTTAGACAAGGTATTCATTTTGATTATGTTCACCCTACCTGAAAGTGTTAATGGGAGTGAGTCCCATCTGTTAAGATCTGTTTGTGTTTTGTTAATGAGATGTTTGAAATTATTTAAGTAGATTTGATCTAAATTATGATTTAAAATTACTGCCAGACATTTTAATTTTGTTACTTTTTTATATACGAGTTACCTAGGGGATTAAATGGGTTTGTGTGTTTTTTAGATTCTAATAATTCTGTTTTAGTGCAGTTGATTTTATACCCTGAAATGCTACCAACTGTTGATAAGATTGTGTTGAGGTCTGTGTAAATTTAATTTAAGTTGTCTGTATATATTAGAGTGCCATCAGCATATAAGCTGATCTTATGTTCTAACTGATTTATTTTAAGGTCTTGAATATTGTGGTTACTTTGGCTCAATGGCCAAAGCAAATATTAATGGGGATAAGGGATATCCTTGCCTGACTCTTCGTTCTAGTTTGTTTGTATCAGAAATATTTCCATTTGTTTTGATTCTGGCTGTGACGTTTTTGTATGATATATATCCAGGTTCTAAACTTCAGTCTGAAATTCATAAACTTCAGTAAAGTTTTAATATACCCCCATTCCACCTGATCAAATGCTTTTTCAGCATTGAATGCTAATATCGAGAAGTTATCATTTTTGTATTTGTCTATTATTAAGTTTACTGTTCTTCTTATATTGGTTTTTAATTGTCTGTTTTGAATAAAACCATTTTGGTCTGAATGAATTAAATCCAGAAGGATAATATTGAGTCTATTAGCTAGAAATTTTGTTAAGATTTTGCTATCTGCATTAATTAAGGAGACTGGTCTGTATGAAGATGTTAAGGTGGGGTCTTTGTCTTTTTTTTTAAATACTGTATTAATATTGTTGCTTCTAATCCTGAAGGGTTCCTTGTCTTATGTTGTAGTAAGTAATCATATAGTATTTCTAAATGTGGGTGTTAATATATTTGTATAACTTTAATACAAATCTATTGATATACCATCCCAGACCTGCTGATTTTCCAGTAGTCAGGGATTTTATTGCCATCTGTATTTATGTATTTGCGATTTCTTGATATAGAGCTATTTTTTGAGAGTCTTGTACTAATGATTGGTTAATACTTTGTAAAAATGTTTCTCTGTCTTTATGTTGCTAGCCTTGCTTGTAGAGCAGAAAGCAGCTAACTAAAAGAAGCTACATTTTTTTTATTAATTTAACATTTATATCTCAGCAGGAGTCAGGGTCTGTTGAGATTAAGCAGACAGATACTTTATTAGAAGTAGAAGGGGTCATATTTAGGGTTAAAAAAGAAAGAAAAGAAAGAAAGTCAGTGTGTGTTCTGTGCTGTGAAGGGTACTGTATCAACTTACTTTGCTAAACCAGTAGGAGGAGAGAGAGCTTAATTGGGGGTGTGACTTAGACACTATAAAAGCAGGGACTCAAATTACAACTTCCTGTTGCTAGCCTTTTTTTCTTACTAATTGCCCTCCATCCCACCCTAAGCCAGTTCTACTTTTATAGCCACTGGATTTGACTGTCAACAGGAACTTCCTGTTTGGTAGTAGGAAAGGAAGGATCATAGAGAAACATTGGTTTTGTCAACCCTAAAGGAAAAAAGTAGCTCACTCTCCCCCCCAGCTGGTGGTGGTCTGACACTGAGCAAGGAAGATAGAGGCTACTGAAGAATATAGGAAGTTGCTGTCCAAGAACAGGAAGGTTAAGAGTTGTAAGGAGAGGAGAGAGTAAGCATACAGAGAAACAGGAGAGGGGGCACAAAATAAGACATGATAGGAGTGGTGCAGTGCAATGGCTGTGGGGCAGCAGTTTTCTGGGAGATATTCTGGAGGCTGCGATGCTGCCCTATTTGCAGGCACCTCTCTGGTCTGAGGAAGGAGGTTGCCCATCTCTAGGCTGACCTGGCTAGGCTTTGTGAAACCTCCTCCCTCACCAAGGGACCACCAGGGCCAATAATACTACCTCAGAGGTTGCCAAGAAAGAGGAGAGGCTGGACCAGGGTGAGCTTAGGGAGGGAGAGGGTGGTAGAACAAAGTTGCATCCCTCCAACTGTAGCTCTCCACAATTCATTCACTCTTCTGGTCTATAGTGGTTTCTCTATGGAGGCCCCTGCAGTGGAGACCAAGGAGGATGCTGGGAACCTTCACAAAGGAGACCCACAGGAGGGTGGCATGGGACCCCACAGGGGAAGGAAACAACTCCTGGTGGGGGACTCAATCATTAGGGGGTTAGAAATGGGGGAGGAAGGGGAGAGGGAGATAAGGTGCCTGCCTGGTACCATGGCTTGGAGGGACAGGAAGCGAATCCTCAGGATCATGGGAGTAGCTGCACGAGGAAAGGAGCTGGATGTCATTGTCCACCTAGGGACAAATGACCTGGCTAGGAATGGTATCAGAGCAGTGCAAAAGGAATTTATAGAGTTGGGGAGGGGCCTTAGACAAGTAGCGCATACAGTAACCTTCTCGGAGGTGCTGTCTGTCTATGGCAAGGGTGATGCTAGGGTACTCCTCACCAAGGAATTCAATAAATGGTTGAAAAACTGGTGTGAAGCTCAGGGTTTTGGCTTCATTGGGGACTGGGGAGCCACCTGGAGGGATGCAGACCTATACTGGTGCGATGGTCTACATCTGTCCAGGGGGGAACCAGAATCCTAGGTGAGAGGCTTAAATGCTTCATTGGCAAGCAGTTAAACTAGCCAAGGGGAGAGGCACAGAAAAGGAGCAGGGAAATCCCAGCCTCCCCCCACAAAATACAGTAATTAGTGAGGTAAACACCAAGGTAGAGAAGTCATTAGGGAGAAGGACAGAGGTAAATGTAAAGATAGGCAAAGGCAGTAAAGTCATGAATGGGGCTAAAAGGGGTAAGGCCATCAAAAAGTGGAGGGTGATGAGTACCAATGCCTGTAGTCTGTGTAACAAGCTCCCTGAACTAGTGGCCTTGATGGAAGAGGGTTGCCTGGATATTGTGGCAGTCACAGAAACATGGTACACAGAGAACCATGGCTGGGATGTCAACATACCAGGATACACAATCTACAGGAGGGACAGGGAGGGTAAAAGAAGAGGAGTAGCTCTCTATGTAAAGGAAGGGATCAAAGCAACAGAACTAAAGAGTAAACAGGGAGCAGATGAGGTACTCTGGGTCACCCTGGAGACAGAAAATGGCACCACAATCTGCATGGGGGTTGCATACAGACCCCATCTCAGGGAGGAATGGACAAGGAAATTATAGAAGGCTTCCTTAGAATGGCAGAAAAAGGGGAGATATTGTTGATGGGGAACCTGAATATGCCAGATGTTAACTGGAGCACCTTTGCTGCAGGCACATCCAAGAGCATGGTCATTCTTGATGCCCTACAGGGGGCATGCCTCAGACAGCTAGTATTGGAACCCACTCAGGAGGCAGCAGTCTTAGACCTGATATTCTCAAATGGGGATGGAGAAAGAATCTCAGATTTAGAAGTGGGTAGCCATCTGGGAACAAGCGACCACCAAACAGTGTGGTTCATAATAAACACAGCCATACAAAAGCAAGAGTATTGGACTTTAAGAGGGCTGACTTTGGGAAAATGAGAGAGTGCCTCAGAAAAGCACTAGCAAATAGGCAAGAAGGAGGGGTGGAGGAACAATGGGGAGTAATCAAAACAGCCATCACAGAGGCAACAAGCCTTTGTGTAAAGCAAATCAACAAAACACAATGAAGGAAAAAATGCTATGGTTCTCAAAAGAGGTGGCAGGGAAGGTTAAGGAGAAAAGGATAGCATTCAGGAAATATAAGGAAACACAGAAGAAGCAGGACAGAGAACTTTATCAGTTAAAGCAGAAAGAGGCTGGGAAGGCAGTCAGAATAGCAAAGGCCCAAACCGAGGAAAGGATAGCCAACTCTATTAAGAAGGGGGATAAGACCTTTTATAGGTACATTAGGGAGTGAAGAATGACCAAAGGAGGGATACTGAGTCTTAATAAGGGAGAGGGAACGTGGGTAGAGGGTGACAGTGAAAAAGCAGGGATACTGAAAGAATATTTCTGCTCAGTATTCACAAAGGAAGAGGAGGGGGAGGTACCTAAACCAAACAAGAGAAACATTCTGAAGATGGGGGTCGATACCAGTCCATTTACAGAAGAAACGGTTCTGAAAGAACTAATAAAATTGAAGGTGGACAAAGCAATGGGGCCTGATGGGATTCACCCAAGAATTCTAAAGGAACTAAGGGTAGAACTAGTGACACCACTGACTACTCTCTTTAACAAATCATGGGAGGATGGGGTGGTAACTGAAGACTGGAGGAGGGCGGATGTGATTCCTCTTCACAAAAGTTGGAGCAGGACAGAGCCAGAAAACTACAGACCAGTTAGTTTGACCTCAGTGGTAGGGAAAATGATGGAATCACTTCTGAAGGAAAGAATTGTTGAGTACCTAGAGGCCAGTGGGGCACAGGACCCAAGTCAGCATGGATTCATGATGGGAAGGTCATGTCAGATGAATCTACTAGATTTCTTTGACTGGGTGACCAAAGCAGTAGACCAGGGAGGGGCTGTGGACATGGCCTACCTAGATTTTAGCAAGGCATTTGATACAGTCCCACACAAAAGATTAATACACAAGTTATCCAGCCTTGGAGTGGGTCCCAAGGTGGTAGCCTGGATAAAAAATTGGCTAGACAACAGGATGCAAAGGGTAGTAGTAAATGGAGTCCACAATGAAGAAAGGAGGATTACTAGTGGGGTACTGCAGGGTTCAGTACTAGGATCGGTCCTTTTTAATGTCTTTATAAGTGACATTGCAGAGGAACTGGAAGGAAAAGTATGTCTCTTTGCAGATGATACAAAGATCTGCAACAGGGTTGATACACAAGATGGAGTGGAAAGGATGAGAAGGGACTTGGCAAGGTTGGAGGAATGGTCAGATGTATGGCAGCTCAGATTCAATGCAAAAAAGTGCAAGGTAATGCACCTGGGAAACAAAACCCAGGGAAGAGTACACAATGGGGGTGAGATACTGACAACAGTAAAATGGAAAGGGACCTGGGGTAATTATATCAGATGACCTAAAATGGGTAAGCAATGTGAGAAGGCAGTAAGGAAGGTTGGGGGATACTGGGATGCATAGGAGAGGCATCAATAGTAGAAAACAGGAAGTTGTTATCCCTCAGTACAGACAGTTGGTGAGACCCCATCTGGAGTATTGTGTGCAGTTCTAGAGACCCCATCTTCGCAAAGACATAGACAGAGTGGAGGCTGTCCAGAGGAGGGCAACCAAAATGGTGCAGGGTCTGCACCAGAAGACATATGAAGAAAGACTAAAGGAGCTTAACATGTATACCTTTGAGGAAAGAAGGGAGAGAAGGGACATGATAGAAACTTTCAAGTATGTCAAGGGAATCAACGAAGTCCAAGAGGGTAGCATCTTTCAGAAAAAGAGATATGCAAGAATAAGGGGGCACAATTTGAAGATAGAGGGGGAACGGCTCAGAGGTAATGTGAGGAAGTATTTTTTCACAGAGAGGGTTGTGGATACATGGAACAGCCTCCCTGAGGAGGCCATGGAGTCAAGAACAGTGGGGGAATTCAAGAATGCATGGGACAGACATAAGGCAGTCGTAGTGGGGGGGTAGGAGGAAGTAAGCTGTTGGTTAACTAGGATCTGCAGCTTATCTGTTAGGTAGGAAAACGTCAGACTAGGTGGGCCATGCGGTCCTTATCTGCCATCACATTCTATGTGTCTATGTTTCTATGTTTCTATGATCTGATTTACTTTCTGATGTATATAGGATGGTATACTATTTTTCAAAGATTTTATTAATTACTGAAGGTTTGGATGTAATTGTTCCCTGTTCATTCTTAATTTTAGAGATTGTGTTGGCTTCCATTTTTTTTTTAAGTTGCCAGGATAGGACTTTGTCTGGCTTATCACCTGCAGCATAGTATTTTGATCTGGTTCTAAGACGTTGTTGTTTAGCTTCTGTGGTAGTAAGTTTATTGTATTGGTTTCTAAGTTCTAGCAACTCTTGTAGTATTGTGGGGTCCTTATTTATATTATATTGATTTTCTTTTTGAAGTATTGAGTCTTCGATTGATGAGCTTTTCTGTTTTTTTCTTCCTCTTTTTTTTGCATTGTATGACATAATGATTCCTCTTATGTACAGAACAGTATGCTTAAGCGTCCCAAATTATTGTAACTGGAATTTCATTATATTTATTATTGTTAAAAAAAGCTTCTGTTTCCTGGTGAATTTTGGTGTTGAAGTTTTGATCTTTAAGTAATAAGTTGTTGAATCTAAAAATTAAGTTAACATTTGTTTTCTTTACTCTCATAGTCATGATGACCGGAGCATGGTCCAATATATGTATTGCTTTGTAATGAATATCTACCAGATTATACAACAATGACTCAGGGGTTAAATAAAAATCAATTCTTGAATGAGATTGGTGGACTGGTGAGAAATAGGAGTACTGAATAGCTGAGGGGTGGATATATCTCTAAGGATCAATCAGTTTGAAGTCTGACATGAGCTCTATTATTTTAAGAGCTGCTGATTTTATTTTAGAGATAAATAGGTATGATTTGTCAAGTTTAGAGTTTAAAACCAAATTGGAATCTCCATCAAAGATTAGGGGTGATTTGAATGATGCAGCAGTAAGGAATAAATCAGTGAAAAATTCTGGGGTATTATCATTGGGTCCGTATATATTTACCAATGTAAGTGATACCCCATTAATTAATATTTTGCAAAATATATAATGACCATTAATGTCTGCAATATGTCTGGTTGTTGTAATATCTGAATTCTTTTTAAAAAATATGGCCACCCCTCTGGCATTTGATCGATAAGATGCATTAATCTCCTGACCCCATTTTGTTTGCGTAGAATTGAAAGTCATTTTGCAATAAATGAGTTTTCTTGTAAGAACACCATGTTAGCTACTTGTTTATCAATATAATTAAATATTTTTTTCCCTTTTACTCTTTCCCTCATCCCTTTCACATTCCAAGCTATTAATTTCAGATGATTAGCCATGGTACATTTGTTTGTTAATTCTTAACATTTCATAACCAATACCAACAAAATATATTGTATATATCTTCAAATGCCCCTCACCTACATTGTCTTTAAGCGTAGTTTGCCTTCTTATGGTTTTCCTTTTGTTTTCTTGGTGTCTGTGTATCTAACTTTCATAAACAAATAAACAATGACATGTTTCTTTTTTTTTTCATTTTTTATTCCTTCACCTATCCCGGTCCATCCCTCCCTCCTTCCTTCTAATCCCTGTTTCACCAATGGTCCATTAATATATTCTTTCCTACTATTAAATGCTGTACATGATTTGAACTTATGGACTGTGGTTCCTCCCCCACCTATGCCTATCTTGACAGCCATGGTTGAGGTAGTGCACAGCAGTGTCTAGAGAGCAAGTGCAGTCTCCATCCTCCTCTTTTTAAAAGCAAAGCAGATAAATCATCCCTTTCCAAAGAAAATTATATAGGTAAGAAGAAGGGAAAAAAACACACACATTGAAGAAAGATATGTTCCTTCTCTTTATCTTTCTTTTTCTATCTATTGTGCATAAAATTGCCCTCCTTTTATTTATTTGTTCCCTTTTTTCCTCTTCTTATCCCCATCCACTCTTCCCATTTGCAGTGCTATCTACTAGCCTTCCTTCTGTTTCCACTTACTGTGACCTTTTCTATCCCTCTGCTCTCTCCTCGCCTCTTAACTCTTTTTGTGTGTTCATGAGCACAGTTATCTTACAATTACTTTATTAGTTACCATTCTTTAGAGGAGATTAACATTTGAAAGGAGAAACAAGCTGAGCACTGAAAAGTAAAATGTTAGCAAATTTTTAAAGCTATTAACAAACAGACGTTGTAAATTAGGTTTCTGCATTTGAAGATTCTTTGTCAGTTGGTACATAGTCTGCATGTTCTTGAAACAATGGATTGGTGTCAAACTGTGATTTCAAGTAGTTCTTTGTCTGTTTGGGATCAGTGAAAAAATGCATTTTTCAATGCCAGAAAAATCTCAGCTTCGCTGGTGGTAACATTGTGAAATGAATTCCCATATCCTTTAACATTGCCTTAGTTCTGTCAAATGATTTCCTAGATTGAACTGTTTCAGTGCTAAAATCAGGAAAAGCTGACAATTTAATTCCATCTGCCAGTAAGCCTTTTTCCATCAGAGCTTTTCCTAGTATTTTTTCTCTGTCTTGATAGTAGTGTGGTTTTAAATAGATTGGTCTAGTGTTGGTACACTGTGATTCAAAATTGTTTGTTATGCAAGGTGTACTTGGGCCAGCTTGATGGGCTAGGTCAATTAGGATTTTTTCCTCCAGAAATTTGAGGCCCATGGCCAATGTTATTAATTTTTTAAAATATGGGGTTGGATCCCCTTTACCTTCCACACCTTCCAGAATATTTATAAGTCTGAGGTTATTACATCTGGATTGATCTTGGTTTATAATTTTCTGTTGTAGGATTTGTAACTGAATTTTACAATCTTTAAGTTGCTGCTGCAAGGGGTTTATAGTATCCTCTAAGTTGCTTACTCGCTATTCTACTTCAGCTGTTCTTATGGATAAAGAGTAGGGACACTGGTTTACCAGGATAGAGAAAGGACAAATTCCATTTTGCACATTGTAAAAACCAGTATTGTCACCGGTGTCTGCTAAGTCAAAATCTGGTTTTACTGGTGTTTGGTTTTGTGCACTTTATTTAACAATTTTTAACTCTGCTAACATGCATTTTAGCAATTTTGACCTCCACTATTGCACATCCTTCCAACCTTGTACCAATTTAAAGTTATTTCAGGTACAAGATGTGATGGCAGCAGCAGCACTATAGCCTCCATCCCTAAGGTGTGATGGAAGCAACACTACAGCCCCCATCCCTCAGGTGCAATGGCAGCACCAACAGCACTTTGGCTCCCATCCCTCTGGTGTGATGGCAGCAGCAACAGCACTACAGCCCCCCTCCCTCAGGTATGATGGAAGCAGAAGCACTGCAGCCCCCATCCCTTAGGTGTGATGGCAGCAGTACTACATTCCCCATTGCTCAGGTGTGATGGCAGTATCAGCACTATGGCCCCCATCCATCAGGTGGGATGGCAGCAGTACTACATTCCCCATCAACCAGTGGTGATGGCAGAAGCACTATGGCCCCCGCCCCTCAGGTGTGATGGCAGTAGTAACAATGCAGTCCACATCCCTCAAGGGTGATGGCAGTAGTGCCAGCACTATGATCCCCTTTTTTCAACACCCACACCCCACATGCACAAGTTAAAAATTACTTGGTCTCTTTGCTTGTTAGAACTCAGTTGTGAATTAATCTGAACCACCACCACCACTAAGGTGGACCACCTTTGTTTTTTCCTATCTATTATTCAACTGCCTGAATTGGATTTCTGCCTGTGACACTGCTGACCAGGGTTCAGGAACAGGCTTGGGTGTTGGAGGGCCAGCCGGTGGGGGTGAAGGCTTGAGTGTCCAATGATCACTCACCTTCTCCTGAGAGGGAGGGTGGGTACATGGCTTAGCATTTTCTGGCCCCTGGTGGAGGCCAGAGGCACAGCAACATGTCAGCCCTCACTGCAGGAGGGAGCGTGATGGACATCAGCTTGTGCCTTGACATCATGTGACCTGTCATGCTCCCAAGAAAATGGGAAAACACCTGCTGGCCAACTGGAGGATGGCTGCTGGTCCCTCCATAAGTGCAAATTCCCAGACACATGGTCCGTTCTGAACCCTGCTGTGCCTGTTATGCACAGGAAGCTCTTTGGGGTGATTCTCCTCTCCATGTAGCCTCCCACAGGGGTAGGGGGCCCACCTGATGAAGGGTTACTTTGGGTTACCTGATTGCATGGCAATAAGGGGCAGTGGATGGTGGTCAGAACTTAGCAGCAGTGGTAGGGGGCCTTATCAGGCCTGAAGGAGTGGATGGCCAGGGGGTAAGAGGAGAAAAAAAAATGCCTGAATTTGCTTCTTTGAAATAAAGTGTCTCCATCTAAAAAATCCACAAGTGATTAGTGGAGGAGCTTCAAATGGAAAATCATGCATCTCCCAAACATGTGGTTGCTTTTTTTTACTTGGTCACCATGAAAAGGGTGCCTCTCAGTTTTCATGTCTTTGTTCAGATGTGAATTGAGCACTACTCTGCCCACCAGCATCATACAACCCCTGGGGTCTTACCTTCTGTGTGTCATTGAATGTGCTTTCAGAATCCACTGGCCAAGCATAAGTACACTTAAACACTTAACTTTTGCTTTTTGTTGAAGCAGTCTATCAGAAAACTTTTTATTGTCTCAGAGACTGAAACAGTATGTGGGAGAAAGGTGTAAATGATCCCATTCACTTAAATGGGGTGCTAACTGTGAAGTCTTTTTGTAAGTAGTAAGGCAGTTTCTCCCTTGTGAACATACTTTCATTCAGACTAGTTTTCATTCAAACAACTGAGGATTTTGGATGGCCCTATTGATTATAAACTTGAATAAGCTAGTTGGTAACAGTGATCCTGCGCTTAGCAATCTACAACCTAGATGCCCACATGCAAAGAATACAATCAAAACCTGACTGAAGTCTAAAAATAAGCTTATAAAACACATAAAATGAATCTGAACATTTATCTTTATTTATACAAAATCATTGCAGCCCGAGTAAAACTCAAGTAAATTACATGGTACCCTATACTGTATGATGTAGTAAACATATATTGGTATTTTTGTTATTATATTCTTTGTAAACCAGATAAGGCCCACTAGGCAGAACTGTCTGTTTTCAGGGGGTGACCCAGGAGCACTGGGGAGGTTAAGTGACTTCCTTGGAGTCACACAGTATGCAAGTGGAGGCTGTGGGAATCAAACCCAAGTCTTTTCTTTTTTTTTTTAACCAGGAGAGGCACACTAAACTGAAAACTTGTTTGCCGGTGTGACCTGGGAGCACAAGAAAGTTAAGTGACTTGCTCAGGGTCACACAGTGTGAAGTGGGGGCTGTGGGATTCAAACCCAGGTCTCCAGGTTTGCAGCTTAGAGCTTTAAACTGCTGCACTATACTGCCTCCTAGTCTGCTGGATATATTCAGTTCAATCACTGTTTGTCACTCTAGCCACTAGGCTAAACTGCCAGCCAGAATAACACCCATATATAATGTTTTAATATATTATTTCAATAATAGTACACAGTACCTACAGTGTAAATTATGAACTTTAAATACTTTACAACATTTTTACTAAAACTGAATTATTTGCCACTCCATCTGCTTATTTTTTCTTACACCAAAGTGGGTGAATAGTTGACAGAGCACTGTAAATAGCCTTTGATCAGGCTTCATTATTCTACATCCAGAAACAGATAACATTTGTCTATTCTGGATTTATTTAATACTGATTTTCTGTGGCTCACTGAATAGAATCTGTTTTGCACTGTATGAGGAAGATGTTTTTACATTTTGGAAGAGAGGCAACACATCTTATCCACTTAGGATTCATGTTAGGAACATAAGTTTTTCTTCATATTTAAAACATATTCAAGTGTCAGTGTATTCGTAGTTTATGCTGACTAACACATGCTGCAGAAAACAGTAAAGGATTTATTGTGAAGCACTCAGGGTCTATTGTAGAACTCCTGCAATTTCCCATCAAATTTTGCAAAAAAATCTCTGCAATTTCAGGTTACTTTTCCTGCAATTTTCCAGTGGCCCTGCCCATGTGTGCTGATACTTGTATTTTGTTTTGTATCATCCGGTGTAATATAAATAGTAAAAAGACATTTAGGCACATACTAAATGAAAACTGTGGTTTCAGGAAGGAAAGCAGTCCACAGCTGATGGAGAGGTTAGTGGGACGCATAGGTGGTTAAACTGAATGAATGGTTACAACTAAGTAGTGTGGGTGGTTTCCTTACTGATTCTATATGCAGCAAAGCAGAAAGAATGTGAAGCACAGCAGCATTCATTTTAAGATGCTGAAATCTGGGGCCGGCCCACTGGCACTGTGGTTGTGCTACTGCTTGCAATGCCAGTGACCCAGGGTTGGAAGCGAACTCAGGTTGCTGGAGGTCTGGCCAGGGGAGTAGGATCGAGCACCTGGGGGTCTGCTTTCCTCCTCTGGAGAGGGTGGGTTGCAGGTCCTGCTGCTTTACCGCCACTTGGGTGACCACGGGTGGTGGTGAAATGGGGCTGCAAAGCAATCAGATGGGGAGGATGCTAGCCGGGATCTGGAGCAGTGGCATGTCTCTATGTGCCCTACCTCCTTGGATCACCTTGAGTGCTGGTGCCCTCAGGGACAGAGACCAAAAAAACAGGAACAATCACCCCACATCGGACACTGGTGGAAGGGACCCAGCTGCCCAAGACTTCATAACCAAGCTCCATGAGGGACCCACTGGACTGCTCAACACACGCTAAGGGACTGTGGAGGGATGACCTGGGATCCCCTTCCTTCCCTTCCCACCTGGAGAGTACAACCCAGGCAGGATGGGGGCAGGCCCACAGGAGTTCCCAAGCATTACGTGTGGTGAAGCTAGGGGATACCCAGCCTAGGGATCTCTGAAAAGTGGAGACTGATGCTGTGAGAAGGGGGCATAGAAAGAGAAAATAAAAAAAATTTAAAAAGATGCTGACATCTTAGGGATTCTATGCAGTGACATGCAATTTCTATGAGGCACCAGTACAAGAATTCAAAATCTGCAAACCAAGCAGGATTCCATGATCTTTACCGGTGTTACCAGTAAAAATGAAAAACCAGGGTCCTTGATAAAGAGTCTAATTTAGAGCTTAAGTCATTGATTGAGTTTGTGAGACCTGATAAAGCTATTGTCATTTAGTCAAATCCTTGTTTAATATCTGCTTTTATTTTGTTCTTGAATTTAGTTAGCATTTCCGTTTGGTATCTGTCTGATTCTCTATCAGGTCCTGACATTGTCAGTAGATTTGGGGCCAAAATTATGTTAGCGTTCTTACATTTTGCTTGACTTGCCACCTCTTTTATAGTCACTTTTGAAATGATATGTAACCCCTAGGTGGCACTACTCCAATGGCTACTATCCCTGCCTGTCTTCCTAACAACAAGTTGAAGGGCCAAACTGGAAAGTACCGGGGTGTCCCTACCCTCAGTAAACATAATAGTTTGGTGCCTCCACCCAGAGTATGGTTTGCATGAGTATCTATCTAGACTAGTACAGCCCTCTGGGAAGTTAGAACTACCCACAACCCAGCTAGTGACCAAGTACCTACGAACTGACAATAACCATTAGCAGTATTCAATAGACAGTTTGCAATAAGCATTAATAATATGCTCACAGTGTCCCACTTACCAGCAGGGTCTCTGGTCCTGGTGTACACCCTGCAACCACCTGTAAAGACAGTTTTGCAATACAGCATGCACTTTCAACACATTCAGTAAAGAGCCTATAGCTTTTAGCCAGGTAATAATATGCTCACAAGCTAGGTTCAAAGTAACACAGTAAATCAGATTTATTAAGGGCACGTGAACAAGGAGGGGGTGTAAATCTAGGCAAGTGATTACTGTTCTATATAGTGCCAGGCTACTTAACACACAAGTAATTTAGTCCCTTTGTTAAACAGTCTCACAACTACTGGGTACCCAGAATGTAACGCTAACTGGCCATATTCAGTGCCGATGGCTGCTGGCGTTGCAGCTGTTGTTGGGGCCCTTGATGGAAAGACAATCAACATTAACAGTAAAAGCAGATTAAATTATTTGTATACATGGCTGGTTGGCCTAGTTTATTGACACTCTTAAGCACTCTGGCTGAATGCAATTAGGTGGTACCATTTATAATTAAACACATTTGTTGCAGGGAGCTGCCCTAGGTTTACTCACTGTTCTCAACGAATGGATGAAGGCCTGGTGAAATAAAAACCACTGTGTTGGATTTGCCTTGCTTGAGGAAACTGGGCCAACACAACTCACCTCCGCTTCATGGCCTTTCCCAGTAGGTGGCCACAACCTGCATTGATCTACTGCACAGGGGCTGAATCCTCAGGATGGGTCTCTTGCTGGAAAAACTGTCTCTGGAACAGGAACATGTGGCATGGGCCGAATTGACAAGGGTCCACATGTAGAAACTCTCTCTGGAAGGGTTCAGTCCTTCTGCTGGAGATACCTCTAGTTGGTAGGCAAATTGGTTGCTGTGTGAGGCAGGCTCCTTTTTTGGCAAAACAAGAGTCCCTGGATCTCAATCTCTGCCCACAGCAGATCTCAGCACATTCAACTGGAGAAACACTGGATTCTCTATTTTTTCTCTTTCAGTTCTCTGCCCGGTTGCAATTTCAGATGCCTTGCTGAGCGACCCTCTTAATCTGCAGAAAAGCAATATTCTCGAACTTGATTCCCTTTTGGGATCAAAGAGAACCTCAGGAGATGATTCCAGGCCTATACTGTGTAGGTCCCCACAGAGTTTAAATGCTTCTCTTTTCACGAACTCTCAAGCTGCACTGGAACTCTGTTTGAAAACAGTTCTTGGACTTGTCCATTTTTGCCTGCAATCCAGTTGGCTAGGGGAGCTGTCAGTCACAGTCTTATGTTCCCATTGGTTCCTTTAGGTGCCAAACACTAGAGTTCACAGTTTCTCCTAGAAGGCACCTGAGCTAAGGACCCCTTGAGGTCCACTGTGCCCCAATTAGTCCAAACCTGGGAAGTCCCGGACCAAACATGGTGGCTCCCACTGAGAAATGTATGCTGCAAAGAAAGCAGGTTAAATAATAGCCCTTATCTCAGAAACAGTAATGAATTAAAAGTAAATAACTGCAGCACCATGTACGGCATCCTCTGCTTTGTTAGCAACAGCAGAGTGGGGCAGATTAGGGAAATGCCTGGCTGGTTGTGAGCTCCAGAACATTCAGACCCAGCCCAGGCTATTTACAGTATTCACTGGCTGTAGCACTGTCACGCAGATCAATAGACGGACATTAGCACCCATGAATTTATCAGCTCTGCAGGACGTCTGGCTGGCAGTGGGCATTAGTGAAGCCCAGGGAAACACTCATGGTAATCCCACAATTTGGGGGAGGGGAGCTACAGATAGTCTTTAAAGAGTTTAAGTTTTCCCCTAGTACTGCAGTTGTATTTACTACGGGCATTTCTGTGCCTCCTGTAAAGTCAGTCGCACGCATATTAGTATTAGGAAGCCCATCAGTTATTTTACTAAAATCTGCTTGACATGCACTACCTGTTCAGACCTTGTCTCGTTTGGTTCCTGTGCCAACTGCATCTTGGCCTTAGCAGCTGTTGAAACCTGTGTCGCAGCTGCTTCTCCCAGTTGGATTGTTTCTTCTGCATCAAAGAAGAGATTCGTCTCTGAATGCGTTCCTGGCACACTCGCCATAGATGAAAATGTGTTTGGATTTATTCCAGCTGGTGTAACAGGGAGCAGGAAGAGCAAGTTTGATAAGTTCAGATAATTTCTGCTCGTAACTGGGAGGAATTGGAGTGTTTTTTGTTTCAGCCGCATTCGCACCACGGGTGCTGGAGCTAAATCTGATACTGGCGCTGAGAGATTGGTGCTGAGATCCATCTGCATTCTACAATCTGCGCTCTTTTTTATTCTTGCAGTCCTTGATTTTTTTGTTTCATGTAGTTCTGTAAAATCCTTTGCTTGTCTTACTGATTTAGACATTGCCGTGAAGTTGGGGTTCCTTGGTAAAGCATATCGTGTTTTTTTTTTCTCATTTCTCTTTATGTTGTGACGATTGCATAGAACTTAGTTGGAGGTACAGAATTCACTCTTAGACATCTGCACCTTCAGGCAGCCATCTTGGGAACCAGCATATTTTAAACCAAAAGAAAATGGCTGTGATGCTGTTTGCCTCTAAACACTGACTTAGCAAATCAGGCCTGCTGCTTATTAAACTTGTGATGATTTTGTAATAGAAAATGGAGCTTGTTTCAAATATCTGAGCCTTATACTTGACCAGAAGTTAACCTTTTCTAGACATATTAACTCCACTGTTAAAACATGTTTTACTAAATTGGGTGTGCTATACTGTATACTGTAGGTTACAAGATAGCCTTTCCTGGTACAGGGCCAATATGTCACACAGCAGAATGCTGTGTGGCACAATCGCGTTGCGTGATTTCAGGTTATCTTTTGTTCTGTGGGGGGCTCTGTCCCCACACCCCCTGTTACAGGAGGCTGTGCCCCCTGGCCCCCCCCACTAAAGATTCTAACTCTGGGGAGGTCCAGCACAGGGAGCGCACAGGTCTGGGATGCACCATAATACCGTACGCTATTAAGCGTATGAGATTATGACCCGGTACGGCCTTTCTCTTACATGCTAGGAAGTATTTCATTAAACAAATGTTATTACCAACTCTGGGACTATAGAGATGTCATTTTCTCCACATCCCCAAAGTGTCATTCTTTAAAATTGATTCTATAATGCACTATATACAGTAGAGTTGTTCTGTAGTGTACTCCCCATACCCACTGTACCATACATGCTAATCTTGCTTGGTCAGGATTGGAACTCAGGAGACTAAACCACATGACCCTTCTAGGGGAAAAATTCTGGGTGGGTTACCACCTGGATTTCCTCTGTAATCTATTTAACTCACTCCCTAACCCCTTTTACTCGCTAAGATCCGAAATGGACAAAAGGTTACAGATCCGCAGTGAAAAAAGCAATCTGTTCAAGTGCTAATCAGTTTTATGATGCCTAAAGTCTGGAATAACGTTCACATACCTCTCAACCTCTTTACTCATAAATCAGGGACAAAGCTTAAAAAAAATCAGGGACAAAGATCCAAAATCAGGGACACATCTTAAAAATTGGTACTATTCACTCAGAAAGCTGACAGAATAGGTGGACTAGTGTAAGATGCATTTTCTGAGGAAGAACAAGTCTGTAACTTTAATGTTTGGCATTATTTTGTACTTTTAATCCCCACTGTTCTGTCACAAAAACACAAATTTTATGAGGGACAGAGGAAAATTTTGAGTCAAAAGCAGGGACGTCCCTGAAAATCAGGGACAGTTGAGAGGTATGAACATTCAGTTGGAAATAACTTGCACCCCAAACTTAAGCATTACTAAATTAACATTGAAGTATCTTTTTATCCTTCCCTGTACTAGTCCAAATTGAAATATTACTATTCCCAGTTCTGTATTTATGCATATTGTCATACTGTTTATTGTTGTACTGCTATTTATGATATACAAATGCATAATACAATATTTTTTTTATTGTTGTAATTTATTTTAAAGTCTTCTTCTTATTTCTCCTTCCCCAGCCTCCACCCCTGTTTCTTTCCCTAGCTCACATCTGTAAATGAGTCTTGTATGATTCTCTGTATTGCTTAACTGGTAAAATTATTTCAATAAATAATACAGCAGCGTTAGTTAGAATGCCATGCAGTACCTTGCAGTAAATGACATGTCACAAAATACTGCATGGCCAAAGGGCTTAGTTGACATTGAATTACACTGTTTCCTGCATCTTACTGCAGCACTCTGCAGTAATACTGCAAGGCACTATGTTGCATCCTGGCTGGCACCACTATAAACTAATAAAAATAAATGAATAAATTCCAGAGTCACAATTACAGCACTGTATCCTCCCAGTTATGCCACAGTCTTCTCCCAATTATGTAGTTATAGTGAATGGAGAGGACTTGTTCTGCATAGAATATCATCCTAGCTGAAATGTTGTTGCATCATAGTTCAAAGATCATAGAACGCGTTAATACCCTACTGTGGTACAACAACACTTCATCTGTTTTCATAAGTACATGAGCCACAGTTTAACTCGGGCAACAGAAATGGCAGGACCAACCAGATAGACACTCGTTACAGCCCCATGATCACTCAAACAAATCCTGCACAGCTCAACTCTCAATGGCACTGCTCCTCCAGAGACTGACCATGGGACAAAACTGCCACCACTATCCCACCACAATCCAGGCTGCCACTACCGGACCATGTACCGGATTCACTGTGCCATAGTGGGTCCCAGCTACAAGCAACTCCCTGGGCTCCACTGCGCTGTCCCATCCCGGTGCTGTAGATCACGAGGTGGGACCCTCTTCTTGCTCCCCAGGCTTCAGCTCCCACATGGCGCAGTGGCTCCCCAGGCTGCAGTCACACCACAACCATGACCTCTGAATGCTCCATCAACACTCTGCCGGTCTTTAAGGGTGGTGGGCTGGGGTGGCATATGCCCTGCCCTAGCCCTGAACCTCAGAACTCATGGCCGAAAACACAGGCCGCACTTCCACCCACTCTGTTTCTTCTCTCCCCTTGGTGCCAAAATCCCAAAACTTAAATACCCCCTGACCCTCATATGCCCCTCTGCCAGCAGGAGGCCCAGAGAGTCCAGACAAGCTGTCACCCAAATCCAGGGGATATTAACTAGTAAGCTCCCAGAGGGGGCTTACATACAAAAATCTAATGCAGGGTAAACCACCTATTTAAATTTACTTACAAAATCAAATGACGTTCCTCCAAATAAGGATTGTTTCACTAAGCAAGAAACTCAGCCACCATTTTTTTGAAATACCTCCCAAACGTGACTTACAACAAATGGAATTTCACGCTACAGACATACATATATCTGGACCCTAACAATCACACCACCAACCCTAGCAACCAGCCCCGACCCTCAGAATAACAGGCAGCAGTGAACAATGTCTTTTTTGTTGGTATATTAAAAAACTGACAAATTCTACTCAGTTATTTTGGGGGCACCATACACTATAAAAATACGGATGTGCAACTCTATGCACAACCAGTGTGTTCTGCCATCTCAAGGTTCTGATTCCTTCAGACCTCTCGAGCTTCGCTCTTGAGGTCAGAGGGAATCAGAACCTCTGTGGCAGAACACACTGGTTGCTGCATAGTTGTCTATTCAGTGTTCTTTATGTCTCCCCCGTTATGCAATTGTGTTTCCTGTCTTGTATATCAGTATTCCATCAGTTATACCAGTGTTTCAGTTACAGCAGTGTCATCTCCGGTTACAGCAAGGCCGTCTCCCAGTTATACCAGTGTTTCTTATGAGTCAGTGTCCCTCCTCCCAGTTACAATATTTTCCTCTCAGCTCCAGTGTCTCATAAGTTATTGCAGTGCCTTCTTTGGGTGATGGCAGTATATCCACAGCTATGGCAGTGTCTCCTTACAGTTATATAGCAGTGTCTCAGGTGCACCAGTATCTCCACTGAGTTATGTCAGTGTCTCAGTTACAGCAGTGTATCCTCCCAGTTATGTCAGTGTCTCCTACTTATGCCAGTGTCTCAGGTGCACCAGTGTCTCCATTGAGTTATGTCAGTGTCTCATTTACAACAGGGTATCCTAATTATGTCAGTATCTCCTCCTGCTTAGTCAGTGTCTCAGTTACAGCAATGTTTCTTCCCAATTATACCTGTGTCTGCTCACAGTTATACCAGTGTCTAGGCTCAGCAGTGTCTCCTCCCAGTTACAGCATTGTTTTCTCTGTTATAAATATGTATCCTCCAAGTTATACCAATGACTTTTCCCTCACAATTACATCAGTGCATCTCCTCCCAGTTACTACAGTGTCTCCAATGAGTTATGACTGTGTCTCTCCAGTTACAGCAGTGCCTCCTCCTAGGGGTGTAGCCAGAAATTTCCATTTTGCACACAATCTCCAAAAGTTACACCCCCCCATTAAAAAATGTATACATCCTCTCCAAATGGCACCCCTTCCAAACAAGTCAGATTGTTGTCAGATGATTCCCCTACTCTCCAAAGAGATTATGCATGTATTGTACACTCCTCAGTGGCCTACACTAACAGAAATACTACAGATTAGAATGATAATAAAAAGAGTGGCTTATGGTTCGTGACAGGCATGCAACAAAACTGTACACAAATGTGTACAGTGAGTGTGCCTGTCTACACCCTTGTCTCCTCCCACTTGTAAACACATCTTCTTCCAGTTACGGGAGTGTCTCCCACTCTCCTAGTTACACCAGTGTCTCAGCACATCACTTATGCTACTGTTTCATCCCATCACTTGTAACCACTTCCAGTTACAACAGAGTCTTCTTCCAATTCCAGTTCCAGTTGCACCAATGTTTAACTTACTTAATTTAGATAACAAAAGAGTCACTTCCACAGAAAGTAATTCCACAGCTTACAAAATAAATCCAGAATACATACCCAAATCCCATGATTTAAGTTAGAATTTTGCACAATTTTGTATGTTTTTCACAAAAATGTTGTAGGTGCCGTATTGGTCCTTTTAAGAACAGATCCGGAAACAAATGATTTGATACCTTTTATTGGACCAACATGGATGTTACAGAAAAGAACAAAGTCCTCTAGCTTCAAAAGCTAGAGCACTTTGTTCTTTACTGTAACATCCATGTTGGTCCAATAAAAGGCATCAAATCATTTGTTTCTGGATCTTTGTTTTTCAAGAAATTTTGTGGCAACAAGATTTTGAATTTCACAAAAGTGTCACAAGTGGCATTTACATTTTTTACAGCACTAAAAGGTATTGAACAACCTCAGCTGCTACTGTGATTGTGAAGTAGATGAAGCAGACATTGGTGATACATTTAAAAAATAGAAAAGCTATACCCTTGAGTTAAAATGAAATTGTCAGAATTCTAGTGATTTTTTAAATATCTTTGTTTTTCAGAACCATCACTTCTGGAGCAGCCTTATGTCATACAAATAACAAGCATTTGTCAATTAAGCAATAATGCACGACAGGGTGTGTGTTGTGCTGGGATAACACGTCACGCCTGGGGTGATTAGGCACGAGGCCGCAGGCCGAGTGCAACTAATCACCCCAGAAGTGACGTTATCCCAGCACAACACACACCCTGGAGTGCATTATTGCTATTATACAATGGCTCATTTGTAAATAAAATAAAAAAATTAGAAAAATATAATTTATTTTTTTATTTTTTATTTGATTTTTGTATGTGGATGTGCACATATTGAAAAAAAAGTCCAGTTTTTCTCTTTGCACTCGATGGAGCTGTGTGAACAATGTCGTCTGAGGTGCATAACTGTTGCTGTTTCCTGTGTCTTCCTATGTGAAGAACCCCCAATATGGCTGCTAAGTTTGTGTTTTTTTTCTTTATGTTGGGTCCTGCAGTTTCAATTTCAACATATGAGCCCTTTGTTTACTGTGGCCAGCGAGGTGTTTGCGGACTGCAGGTAGCGTAGTGCTGAAATGGGTAGCCTAGGCGGTGTTACAGTAGTCAGAGCAGATGGACTTATACTCCATGGCTGTACTTGCCTGACAGAAAACAGGTTGCCTGGACCGCAGAAACAGGCGCGGGGCTTGCTTTCACTCTGAGGTTTGCGGCGCAAGTTTACACCACAGCAGTTACAGTGCACACGCTGTATACAGTAGGCAACAGAAACGCCAATTAGAGTTATGGCTTTCTTCTGTTGTAGGTACTGTTCGAGTTGGGGGCTTAAGAAAAGAAAAAAATAGCTTCTTGAGCGGAGTTGTGAACTCGGAGCAGAGCGAGTGCACATGATCTATAGGATGAAGCTGCTCGTGGCTCTGTTTAAAAAAAAATGCGATCTGGCAGGGCAGCACTTTTCCTCTTCTTGTAGCCTTGTGTTGTTTTCTTTTTAAACAGTAAAAATGGGGGAGGATGCTGTCACCTTCAGTTCATCCGTGTGTTGAGGAAAAGGAGATGCGCTGGATTGTAAAGGCAACGGTCTTCTGTGGTCGGTTTCGGTAAGTAACTGGGAAAATTACATGGAGTTGCAATGTGTACTGAGTGAACCATAGTGAAATATTTTGGGGTGGGGAGAGGGATTTTGTTTATAACAGATACGGTCTTGGCTGGCGGGGTCTGTGACTTGAATGAGCAGTGAGAAGCTGATCTCAAATGTTGCTTTCAGTTGGGGTTATAGATAGGACGGGTACTGATTTTTTCCCCCTGTGATTGGGTCAAGTCTGTGCTGGGACTACATCCGTGATGTTGTACTGGGATAACATCACGGGTCTAGCCCTACACTGACCAATCACAGCCAATGATTTTTTCTTGCCATTGTATAATGCCGAATGTTTGCTTGCTGGCATTGGCAGTGGTAGTGTAGAAGTTACAGAGCTGCGTAATAGGAATGGCAGTGAAGTATTGAACTGAAGCCAACCCCACCACCACCCTGCAGAGAGTGACAGGCATTGGGGTGTGCCTTTGGGTTGTCAGGCATAACGGCCACGCCATTTCACCACACCCCACCCTGCAGACACTGTCAAGTGTCACGGTGTTCCTTGGGGTCTTTGGCCCTTATCGCACCATTCCATTAGAAAATATGGTGAGATGGGTGCGATAGGAAGAATGGGTGAACTTTGGGGCCAAAGAGTCCAGGGCATACCTCGATGCCTCTCACTGGCTGCAGGGTGCGGAATGGTATAAGCATTACAGGCAAGAATCCCAAGTCACACCCCTGATGTCTGTCATTCTCTACAGGATTTGGCGTTATGGTTGGAAACCCTAATACCTCAGGCATTCGTTGGCATTTTCACTTCAAATTTTCAACGTTTTTTTTGTGACCCCACCTCATGAACAGGGGGAATATCAGTTTGTTAGCCGAAAGCTGCTTATGCACAGCGAATACAGCATTTAGCACCACAGGTGCAAAAACATTCCAAACAGGATGTAAACAATGACAGCTGTACTGTTCATGGGGAGGTGTAAAAAATGGCAATGTTGCAAATCTGCAGTAAAAATATTTAAAAAAATGGTGAAGTGACGGGCGTACATAGAATCTGTGCAGCGCACACCCGTAATATAATTAGGTTGGGGATTTTTTACAGCAGATTGTCAACTCAGGCATTTTGGTGCCTCCGATCATGAACAGTGTCACTGTGATTTTCTTTATCTGTCCCGAGCAATGATTTCCCACAGCGACCATGCATCTCTGCGCTGAAAGTGTGTAAACACACTTCAGCCATGTTGTGAAAAATGACAGCTGTACTGTTCATAAGGAAGTGTGGAAAAATGCCACTGGTGAAAATCTGGACTGAAAATATTACAAAGTCATGAACTTACGAGGGTGCGTGGAAACTGCGCAATGCTCACTTATACAGTCATTTATGGACTTTTGTCACCAAATTTTCAACATAGCCATTTTAAGACCTCTGCTCATGAATAGTGTAACTGTGATTTTCTTAATCTGTCCCAAACAGTGCTTTCGGACACCAACAGCACCATTGTGTGCTACATGTGCAAAAACACATTTTGGGCGACATATGAAAAATGGCAGCTGTACTGTTCATAAGGAAGTGTAATAAAATGGCAATGTTGAAAACCTGGAGTGAAAATATTAAATTCGCAAACTTACGAGCATGCATAGGAACTGCGCAACGCATGCTCGTAAAACAGTCATTTTTAGGAATTTTTTCACCAAATTTTCAACATAGCCATTTTAAGACCTCTGCTCATGAACAGTGTCACTGTGATTTTCTTAATGTGTCCCGTACATTGATTTCGCACACCGACTGCGCTATTGTGCACTACATGGGCGGAAACACGTTTTGGGTGAGATGTGAAAAATGACAGCTGTACTGCTCATAAGAAACTGTGGTAAAATGGCAATGTTGAAAATCTGGAGTGAAAATATTGAAATTTCGTGAACTTACGAGCGTGCGTAGGAACTGCGCAATGCACGTCGTAAAACAATTATTTTAGGAATTTTTCCACCAAATTTTCAAAATAGTCTTTTTGAGAGCCCACCTTATGAACACTGGCAGTGTTGTTTCATTAATCATTCCAGAAAGATGATTTCACGCAGTGGCTGCGAAATCACCCTTCAGGCCATAGTAATGCCATGACAGTGCAAGAATTCATGAGGAGGGGTCCCAAAAACCCCATGTTGAAAATTTGGTGCAAAAATTCCAAAAAAATGCCTGAGATATGCAATAAAGTTGAAAACCCCCTATCTATCCCATTATACAGCTTACCGGCATTTCCTCAGTTCGCGGTCAGCTTTGAAGAGTGCAGACGTGTTCCCGGTCCACCGAAGATCGTCTCACCGAGCTCTGGAGGTAAGTATGGGGTGAGGGGGGATATGGGGAGGCAGGGTGCGCAGTAGGTGGATGCGGGTTGTGAGGGGGCAGGGAGACTGCGTGGGACCGTTTTTGCTTTTCAGGGTATTTTTTTTTAAAAAAGACGACGCGGGATGTTTGCCACGCTGGGGTGGGCTCCCAGCGTGGCACAAGGATGGCTTGGGGGCAGGAAGCCGACGGGGATTGGGCACCTCCATTAGCCATAGCATCGGGTTGTCATGTGGGGTGGGCTCCCAGCGTGGCACCGGTACTTGGGGGAGCAGTGGGCCGACGGGGACTGGGCACCCCGTCGCTACGCTAATAACACTGCGCTGGTGGGCACTCAGCGTGGCATTTGGAAAAACTTTGGGGGCTTGAACAGCCGCAGGGGATTGGGCACCCCATCGGCTATAGAGTGCGTGTGGGGGCAGCAGCGCAGTATGCGTGCGCATGGTGTGTGTGTGTGTATGTGTGTAGGGGAGCTGCGCGAGTGCAGGTATATCTTATCGCTGCTCACTGAAGCGTAGCCCCTTTCAACTGTATGCCACTGCATTTTGGAGCTTGTCATAGACAGCTCCAGCATGCATTGGCTTACAGGGGCCATGCCTGCCAACACACTGACTGAATTGGAAGAGGGGGTGACACACCTTCAAAAACTCGGATGATGGCACTATGTTTCTTGCACATGCGTGCAAGCAAACATAATAATCAGGAAGGTAATAACCTAGGGGTGTGTGACTTGCCAAGCAAGATGGTGGCAGTCTAAATGTCTTAGCAAGGACCCCAGAGTACTATTTTTGTCCATCTGGCAGTTCCATATATAGCTATATGCTTGAATGATGCAGAAAAGCATTTAAAATTCCTTGAGCTTTCCAGTGGTATCTTTCTTTCAGCTGGCAATAATTGTGTGCAGTGCTAACATCAAGAGAAGTTTTGCTAGTTCCCGCCTTGTGGAGAGACCAAGTTCAAGGCCAACCTCCATGGACCTGTGGTACTGCTTAAATGGACGAGCAGCAGGGCACCTTAACATGGTGAACTACTATCAGTGAACTGAAATAGCCCATTCATCTACAGTATCAGCAACCTAATCAGAGATCAATGAGATGGCCAGCATCATGGACAAACTTAATCAAATCCTAAGAGACACTGCAGAATTAAAAATAACTACCACTAAAATGAATACAGACCTAGAAGCCCTCGCAACTAGAGCCATGGGCACAGAGAAGCAAGTACAACTCCAAGAGGATGTTTTACATGCACACTATGGACAGCTTAGAGAGCACCATGGGCAGCTTCAATATCTGATGCAGAAAGTGGATGATTTGGAGAATAGAACCCGCTGTAAGAATATAAGAATTGTAGGAATACCGGAGGGTGCAGAGGGCACAGACATGATTCAGTTCTTACAGAACACCCTGCCAGTAATCCTGAAACTGAACAATAGGGCAACACCAGAACTAGAAAGGGCTCTTAGATCTTTAGCCCCTAAGCTCAAGCCTGGAGAATGTACCCGTCTGATTCTGTGCAAATGTTTGAGGTACCCAGTCAAGGAACTTTATCTCAGAGCTGCCTGGGAGCAAGGTACTATGTCCTGAGAAGGCCATAGGGTACAGATGTACCAGGATTATTTGCAATAACTCTCTAGATGCAGAAGGGCTTATGCGGGGGTCAAACAGTCCTTATATAAACTAAACATATCTGCCTCCCTTAGATATCCAGTTCTCTTGAGGGTGCATTACAGAGGGGAATTTCTGATCTTTAACTCCCCAGCTGAGGTGGAAATGTTTGTATATGATATCCGTTGTGAAAGCAATATAAGATGTCAGCCCCAAGTGGCACCATGAGGCACCAACTGCCAGCCCATGGAAGTATCAAACTCCGAAGCCACACAACAGCTCAAAGTCACCTCTGAAAATCTCACTCCAGCAGAGACCTGGCAACTGGTACAGAGGGGTAGGCAAAAACACAAAAACAAGTCTGCCACACATCCCAAACCCTTGCCACACAGGGCTAGATTCAGAAGCATTCAACGAATACAACAAGGCTCAGAAACTAGCAGCAACTCTCCAGGAGATACTCCAATCAAGTATACAAACAGGTATGAGCCCCTCTGGGAGTTAATTCCAGCAGTGCTGGATCTGACTGGAGCAGCGGGGACCAACACTAGCTATCACCAAATATTGGACCCCACATACGTCAACTGGACCCCTATCTGCCAGGAGTGGGCAGACTGCATAGGGGAACGGGAAGCGGCTGCATCTAAACTGAAGAAATTAAATGATCAAGACTTGCAGAGTCAACCCACTGCTGAGGAGTCCGAGTGACTGTGGGGTCTGTAAGTGCCTAAGGATTGCCAAAGAAATGTGTATTATGTGCCTCAGTGATCTGCCCTGTAACGAGTTCACTTAATCTTGCTGCCCTAAATCTAAGCTAACTCTCTCACTGCAAATTACATCTTGGCAGTGATCACAATAATTACAGGGCAGAATCAGTGGAATGCAGGTTTGTGCAACAATTAGAAGCCCCCAGATCCCAGGAGTTACCTGCAACTTTCTGACTGCTTTCCAAGGGAAATGCTGCTTGCTGATCTTGTAGGACATCCTATCGCTGAAATCAGCTGCTGCTTGATATTGGCATATAACCACATAACTCAGGAATAGTGCCAGTAAGGCACAATGAACAACAGCCTCGATCTGCCAATGTTTTTCTAACTGCAAATACTTTCCTAGCATGTCAATCATGGCAGCAACATCTAAAATGAAGTGGCAAACCTCCTGTCAGAACATTTGACTTTCTCCCATTTCATATGGTTAGCAGCTACAGATGATGCATTTCACTTCTAATATAGGGAGGTATTAGCAGATGGATCCTTACATGTCACAGTTATAGCACCTGTGCTTTGAGCCTGGAAAGGACTTGTTCTATTAATGGAATATGAAGCTCTTGAGCCAGATATTCAGAAATGCGCCAAAGGCTGGTGCAACTCTGGTGCAGTGCAACACAAATGCACCATGGTGCAGTGACTGTGATATTCAACGGTTGCGCATGGTGACATGCGTCAGCGCAACATGGCTGAATATCGCAGGGAAGCGCTATAGCGCAGCCAGAGGTGCACCAGGGAGCAACCTAACCTGCGTCATAGATGCACAAGGGAGCAAAGGGAGATGCGCCATGGCACAGAAGGACCAGCTCCAGGCACTGGTGGGAGCAAAGCAGCGGGGGGACAGCACGGGGAGGCAGTGGAACCCAGCTGGGGACAGTGGCAGGGAGGCACAATGGTGGGCCACAGGTGACCACCACCTGCAGGGTGCAGACAGGCAGCTGGCCCCCCCCAGCACCAGGGCAATGGATGCAGGGAACAGGTGGCACCAATGGTCAAGGGTGAGCTGCCACCAGAACCCCCCTGCTTGATATCATGCCCCCACCCACCCAGACCATGGCAAGCCACACCCTGTTACATGGCACCCAATACACACGCCACACATCCTGTACAGCCAGCCCATGGCCACCCCAAGGCACAGCCACTGACCAAGGGGCAGGACACCACCATGCACGGCCCACACAATGACACAGGCACACCACACAGACACCCACCAACCATGCCACTACAGCATGGCTCCACTCACCAGCTGCAAAGCAGACACGGACATAGGCTGGTAAGCATCTAAACTGTATTAAAGAACTATGTACATGTAAAAACAGATGGATAGGGTAGGAGAGTGAGGGATGGGGACAGGGGACAGGGACTGTACAGTGGGATGGGGGAGGAAGGGGAAGGGAAGGCAGGGGCAAGAGGCATGCATGGGGTCAGCTACGTTCGGCCACAGTCTGCCACCACCTGGCACCTCCAATGCTGCCTGTCATGCAGCACCATCCTCCTCGTCTGCTGGGCCACCTCCAATGTGGTAGATGTTATAAGTATTATCTGCCACAGGAGCCAGCAGTAAAGCGGCAGCCGCACTCTCCTCTGGATGCCTATGACAAAGGAATGGACAGGTGATCACTGCAAGCCCATAGAAACCATGCCCTCCCACTGTGCACAGCAGACAGTGGGAACACATGCCCCTGGAGTGGCACCCTGGCCACCATCCAGCATGCCATGACAATGCACAGTGGTGGACACCACCACCAAAGGGCCACCGACCGCTCAGTGACAGACAAGTGGCACAGTGCTGCAGCAGCACCAGAGCAGCACTGGTGGCAGCTGGACACACACCCATCCCACCAACAGCTGGTACACATGTGCAATGGCTGTCCCACAGTGGCATGCACATCACACGGTGTGCTACACACAGCTGACATGGCACATGGCACAAGTGGCCATGACCACCCCCCACCCCCGCTTACCAACCGGTAAGGAGTAGAGGAAGAGAACAGTGCCTACCTGCCTGATACAGTGCTGCATGCACCGGTCCCACAGCCACTCCACCTCCACCACTTGGGCCAGCTCCCCCAGCCAGAAGTGTCACAGTGGCCTGCTGCAGCCTGCCAGGCAACCCTGCTGCCCTGGCATGATGATGATCCTCAGCCTGACAGTGCCTCCCCATGGCATGTCAGGTAGCCCAGTCAACACCACGGTATGGTGGTTGAGCACAGAAGCAGCATGTGCAGACTTATTTGGCCATGGCACGGCCCCCCCTGCGGACATGTGCCTGCAGCATCCTCAGCCTCTCAGAGTCCTTCCACATGAGGTCACAGTATAGGTGGTGGCACTGCTTAACAGTACGTTGCACCCCGGTGTCCTGGGCAGTGCACTGCGCATGTCACGGCATTGCATCATGACATGCGCTGGAGCAATTCCATCAGGCAAGGGGCAAGTGCGCAATATTCAGCTGTCACATGCTAATGAGCTCATCAGCCAATGCACAGCGCACTGGGGATATTAACATGTCATTACCATTGCGCAACAGCTCATTTGCATGCAATGTGCTATAAAGGCGCCACACAACAGCACAGGTCATGGACTGGTATTGTAACCATCTGAGGTAAGTTGCGCCTGCCGTGGGAACTGCCAACACAGGAGGGTGGATTGGGCAGGCCGCTGCAGCCAGTAACACACTTGTCCATGTCCACAGGTAGCAACATGTCCGAGCTTGAGGAGACCGAGGAGCGTGGGCCTGCCCACAAGCTCAGGCCCAACTTTGTGAAGGTGGAAGCCGATGCACTGTTCATAGCCTACCTTGACAGGGAGCAATTGCTGAATGGCGCCACTGGCACACCACAGGCCAGGGCTGTGGCCAGGGTGGAGGTGGCAGTGCCATGAACCAGCAGGGCAGCCACCAGTGGTCTGTGCAGGAGTGCAGAAAGAAGGCAGGTACTGACAAATGCTGGATTGAAGAGAAGGTGGTGGCCATACGGGCTGCCAAGACAGCCACTGGTGGGGGCCATGCTGCTGTGCCACAGCTCACAGCGCAGGAGGAGCTGGTGGTGGCCACCATGTGGTGCAGCACCATTGAGGGTGTGCTGGGTGGTAGCTTCCAGACATGAGGGAGCCCATCACTGCATGGTATGTATGCCATGCCGGGGGGGTTCTGGTAAGGTGGCACTAACACATCTATTTTCTCTTACAGAACTGGCACACCAGCATGCAATGGCAGGGGCACCAGTGGCTGCTGTGGGGGCAGACCCAGCCCTGGAGGACCAGCCATCAACCTCCATGGGCATCTGGGGGCCCGATCGGCTACAGCACACCACCGCCATCCAGCTGGATGACCTGGACTTGGTGTCAGATGAGGCCCTGGCAGTGTTCCAGCAGGATGCCAGCCATGGCATGCTCTGCATGGAGACACAGATTGAGGTGGGGTCTGACACTGATGATGACATGACCATCATCCTGGACAGCGTGGGTGGTGTCATGGGGGAGACACCCATACCTACCACCATCACTGACAGTGGGGCCAGTGGCCTGTTGGTGGTGGAACAGCTGCCCACCGCTGCCCCTGGTGCCACTGTGTGCACAGCCACAGTGGTGCTGGGTGGTGATGGTGCAACCGCTCAGGCATTGGCCAGCGCACAGGGGCTGGAGGGGCAGCAGTAGCAGATGGCTGGGGACGTTGGGTGGCCTGAAGTAGAGTCCACTGCCAGTGCACCTGACAATGACCTCCCCTATGGGGACCCCGCTGTGCAGCATCCACCTGAGCAGGGGGCCATGCAGCACAGTCGTACACCACCGGTGGGACAGTGACACGGCCACGCACCCCTGGGAGCCCACCCATTGGCTGAGCACACCCGATTGCTGAGGGCCTCCGTGGAGCAACAGATGCTGCTCATAGCTGGGGTATGTGCACTCCACACAGAGGTGTGCTAGGCAGCCAAGCAGCATGAGAGGGGTACTACACAGGTCCTGGAGGCCATACAGCGCCTGCGGGAGGACACAACCGCATCCCTGGACTGCATTGTCAATGCTATCTCACTCGGTCTTGCACCACTGGCTGCCACAGGGCATGGCCACCAGCCACAGACACCACAGAGTGCACTGTCCACCCCATAGACCCAGCGTCGGGTGACACCGTCAATCTCAACGCTGGGCTGTGCTGCCGGCATCCCAGGCAAGCCTGGGGCAGGCCTGTTTGGGTGCCTACAAACCCCTGTGAGGACCCAGTCATGTTCCCACAGTTTGACTCCTGTGGGGCAGTTCCATACCCTCTCTGTGGCTGTCGGGAAGCCTGTGGCTGCTGACTGGCCCCAGCGTGGCCGCCCCTGTGTTCGCAGTGGCCATGTTTCTGTGCAGCAGACCTGATGTGTGCGCCACCCTGTCTGCAGTCTACTGCCACTGCCCTGTGTGCACATGTGTGATGTGTGTGGGAGCATGCCACAGTTGTGGCAACTGTGTGTCATGCCACATGCTGCCCATGTGCATGTCTGCCCTGCCGCTGGCCCATGTGGCATGTGCGTGATGATAGCAGCACAGCACTGCCTGGGCATGTGCCTGCATGTGCCATTGTGTGTGTGTGTGTGTGTGTGTGTGTGTGTGTGTTGCTGTACGGTGCTGTGTGGTGTTGTTGTGTGTGGCTGTGTGGTACTACCACCCCTGCCCCTGCCCCATGCCTGTGTGTGCATGCCCATAGCCATGCCTGCCCATGCCTGTGTGCTGTGCCATTGTGTCTGTTCACTGCATGGGTGTTTCTCTACCTACCTGTGTGCGCCAAAGTGCTCCTGTGCAATCGTGTCCTATTGCTGGTGTGTCATCCTGAGGAGCCAGGGATCCCTCCACCGGGTAAGGCTGCCCACCACCCCCCAGCCCATTGCCCTCATTGTCCCCACTGCTGTCCCCCTCTTCAGCCTCGACAACTATCCCATGGTCAATGGCCATGTTGTGCAGTGTGCAGCAGGCCAGGAATAGGCCACAGACTTTCAAGGGGCTGTACTGTAGGGCACCGCCAGACCTGTGTAGGCAATGGAATCATGCCTTCAGCATCCCAAACACACGCTCAATGATGTTCCGCATGCTGGCATGTGCCTCATTTGACTGGTCCTCTGCTGGGGATGACGGGCACTGGTAGGGGGTGAGCAGCCAGGGCCTGAGTGGGTAGCCACTGTCACCTGTGTGGACAGATACATGGTTAGCCTGGTGTCCTCTGTCGCTGAGCCCCTTGCCCATCCCTGGTGCTCCCACCAGCACACCTGCCTGCCTGCCCTGTCCCATGCCCTGCTGTTCCCAGCTGCCCGTGGTCATCCCATACTCACTCACTAGGTGGCCCGTGGGGATTTCCCCACTCTCGAACCTGTGGCACAGTGCTGAGTTGTACCAGATGAATGAATCATGTGCGCTCCCAGGGTGTGTGGCACAGACATTGGTTATGCGCCCTCTGGCATCACACACCACCTGGCAGTTGACACTGGTGTAACCCTTCCTATTCATGTATGCTACCCCCTCCAGGTCAGGTGGCATGTGGATGCCCACATGAATGCAGTCGGTGGCCTCTAGCATGCCAGGCATCCGTGCTACCCTGTGGAACTCCTGCATGGTTGCTGTATGCTCTGCCTGTGTGCTGGGGAAATGGATGTATTCCGCAGCATGTGGCAGCAGGGTATTGAGGAATTGTGTGAGGAGCCATGACGTGGCCAACTGGGTTATGCCTGTGGTGTCCCCTGTTGGTCTCTGGAAGGTGCCCGTGCCAAGCAGGCACATGATGGCTGTCACTTTCATCTCCACTGTCAGGGTGTGGCTTCGTCTAGTGGGTGCCTGCGTCTCCTCACTGCACAGTTCACAGAGCTGCCTCAGAATTGCCTGGTTCAGGTGATACTGGCCCACATGCTCCATATCAGTGTGGTTCTCAAAGCTGATGCGGGGATGGTACTACCTATTCTGGGTGTACCGCCGATGAGCCCTTCCATAGCCACATCACTGTGCCTCCTGCCTCCTCAAACCCCTCATTATGGCCTCCATCTGGAAGGCTGCACTGGCCATGACCCCTGTTGTCCTGTCTCCCCATGGGCATCTGGCTCCAGTGGTCCACTTGCCACCGTGGGGCAGTGCCTGTCACTCTGCCAGACTCCCTCTTGTGACACCTGCTCCTGGCTTGCACACGCCTGCCACCTCTGTCCCATGCCCCTGTGGATGTCTGTGTCACTTCCTCCAGGGTCTGGTGGCTCTCTCTCTCTCTCTCTCTCCCTGTCTCTCTGTCTCTCCCTGTCTCTCTCTCTCTCTCACTCTCTGTCTGTCTCTTTTTCGGTCTCTGTCTGTCTTTCTGTCTCACTCTGTCTCACTCCCCTCTGGTGCAAGTGCTGTGCCCCTGCTTGCTCCCTGTATTTACAGGCTCAAGTCTGCTTAGTGCATCTGGCCATTGCTCTATACTTGCGCCATGGGGTCAGGGGTTGAATATCGCATTGTGCCGCATATTCATGGGAACAACACCTGCCCTTGCGCATGCATTCATTAGAGTTGCTCATTGGCGCACTGCTACTTGCACTGCGCGATGGTTCCCACTGAATATCGCTCCATGGCGCAATTCCAAAGTTGCACATGCGAACCCCAGTTGCGCCATGCGTAACTGCTTTGAATATCCTGGCCCTTATCTACACTGTTGGTTAAATTTCTACTGTTTTTAGTATCATGAATGTTACTGTATAGGAGGTTGAAATAATAGTAGCTAGAAGTTAGTGTCAATATTAGCTCCATGTTAAAGGAAACATACTTTGTGAACCAGGGGAAGTGTGGACAGAAGGGAGCGAGCAGCCCTACTCCATCACCCTCTGTCTCCCAAATCTCTTTCTATTATTCTGAGAGAGCACAATGGTGGGAGACTCAACCTGGTAGTTTGAGAGGGCATGAAAAATGTAACTATATGTGCAGTACCCACCAACTCTTCCCCCACCTCGTACCTGCCAATACAAAAACAACCCTGTGATTGGTGCACAGCTTGTGAGTATTACCAAGTAGGACCTGCTATAATAAGGATCCTCACTTCAACATGGGGAGGTATGCTATGCTCCATTAGTTGGGGGGGGTGAACTTGCAATGGGAAAAGAAGGATGAGGACGAGTGGCAGCAGTATGTAATGCATTGCACTCCACCAGACAGGGAAAGGGGGCAATGATCTAAAGGGGGATCCGTCATGGTTCTTCTCCCAGTTATTAAACTACCTGAGTACCTTGATGAGGCACTGTTAAACTCTCCCTAGTTTCATTCCTCCCCTATCAATCTCTAAAGCAATACAAAAACGAACAGATCTCCTGGGTCCATAAATTAATTGTACCCCTTGTTATCTGATTGATCTAGAATAGTAGTGCGATACGTATTTAATGTAAGATAGTTCTCAGAACACAACCCCCCAGAGAGACCCCTGGAATATTGGGTGTGGAAATTTACTACACCTTGTTCCAAACAGGAGTTCCCTCTGTATCTTTGAAGTGGTTGAATTTTTTTAAGTACTGTATTTACTAACTGAAGGTTAAAAGTTTGTTAAAGTTTTTCATTATAGCATTTTGCTGTGGTTGTTTGTTTTTTTTTGAGGCAGATATCACTTCCCAGACAGAGTCATAACCAGGGCCACTGGAAAATTGCGCCTGCAATTTTTTTGCGGAATCCGCAATTTTCACCATTCTCCGCAAAAACTGACATGTTCCGCAATTTCTTGCAATTTTTGAGTTTTTTATATTGAACTGTGTAAAAAATATTAACATTTTTAATAAAATACTCTCGAATATATTGACAATTTTGCATGCAGACTTGGGTTTGCCCAAAACAGTGCAGTGCAAGGTAGGGCAAGGGTTTTTTGTGACATTGATTTCTTTTGAATCCTTGTCTTGTTTGGTTTCAAAATCCACTGGCCAAGCATAAGTACACTTAAACAGTTAACATTTGTTCTGTGTTGAAGCAGTCTATCAGAAAACTTTCTGTTGAAACACAGACTGAAACAAAAGATTGGATAAAAGGTGCAAATTATCCTATTCACCTAAATAGGGTGCTAACTATGAAGCCTTTTTGTAAGTGGCAGGGTAAGTTTTTCCTTGTGAGCATACTTTCATTCAGGCTAGTTTTGATTCAAACAGCTGAGGATGTTTGCATGGCCCTGCTGATTTTAAACTTGAATAAGCTAGTTGCTAACAGTGATCTCACTCTTAGCAACTACCCCCTAGATGCTCACATGCAAAGACTACAATAAAAGACTGACTAAAGTCTAAAAACAAGCTTATATAACACAGAATGTATCTGAACATTTTTCCTTAACTAAACACAGTCATTGCACCCAGGGTAAAACAAAGGTAAATTACAGGGTACCCTGACTACTGTATGATGCAGTAAAAGTATATTGGTATTTTTTCATATTTTTTGGTAACCACGTAAGGCCCACTAGGCACAAGGGCCTGTTTTCAGGTACAACCCAGGAGCACTGCGGAGGTTAAGTGACTTGCTTAGACTTGCACAGTATACAAGTGGAGGTTGTGGGAATCAAACCTAGGTCTGCTAGATGTCGTCGGCTCATTCACAGTTTGTTATGCTATTCTCTAGATTATGCTGCCAGCCCCAATAACCTCCAGATTTATTGTTTAAATATGTGATTTCAGAAATAGTGTACAGTACCTACAGTACAAATTATGACCATTAAACACTTCAACAACATTTTACTAAAACTCAATTATTCACCACTCTATCTGCTTATTTTTTCTTGTACCAAAGTGGGTGAATAGCTGGCAGAGCACTTTAAACAGCTGTTGATTAGGCTGCATTATTCTACAGCCAGAAACAACAAAAAATATATTTCTTCTGGCTTTATTTAATATTGATTTGTTGTGGCTCACTTTATAGAATCTATTTAGCACTGTACGGGGCAGATGCTTTTAAATTTTGGAAGATAGGCAATACTTATGATAGCTTATCAGTTTAGTATTCTTTTTAGGAACATAAACTTTCATGTTTTAAACATATTCAGGTGTCAGTGTATTCATTTAGCAATTTATACTGACTAATATATGCTTCAGAAAACATTAAAAGATTTATTGTGAAGCACTCAGGGTCTATAGTAGAACCCCCACAATTTCCCACAATCTTTGCAAAATGATCCACAATTTTGGGTAAACTTTTCTGCAATTTTCCAGTGGCCCTGATCATAACTCAGAGTCTGATGAGCTGGTTCAGGGAGGATACTAAACTTATGTATACTCTGGTTATAATGTTAAAAATAGGAAATGAACAGAAGCAACAATGGGTGCGATCAGTAGGTGTTGGTACAAATGCACATGAAACTAGAATAGGCAAAGATAGTCATGAAAATCACATAAGTCAGGTATCACTAGTAATCCTTTCTCCTTTGGGGCATAGTGGTTTAAGCAAGAATAGCATCTTTTCAATATGTGAACCTCTACACTACCATGACCATGGCTAATTTCACAATGGTGACCACCACCTCCAATCCAATCCATTTTATTTATAAAAAAGCACAGTTCAGCATCTATCAAAGTGCTTGTACATACAGAATAGCAAAAAACAGCACACATATAAAACAATTAATGATAGGCAGCAGAAACATTTCAATATTCAGGAAATGCCATACTAAATAAATGAGACTTCAAGGCAGATTTAAAGGCCTCAGACCTCCTGGAATTTGAGGGGCCTCAGTTCCCGTATCAAAAGGAAAAAGGTGCTATCCAGGCTGAAACAGCTAAAAACACAAGTGTTTTTTCTGCAGGAAACTAAACTAATGGATATAGAAGCCCAAAAGCTTAAGCGGGACTGGATAGGATGGAAAGCATATAGTGTAGCAGGAAGGGTCAAAAGAAATGGGGTATCCATACTTTGTCACAAAAATGTAACTGGAAACCTATTCAAACTTTAGCTGCTGACAAAGGGAGATGTGTTATAGTTAAGGCTTCTACCCCAAATGTTCACTGATTATGGGGAACCTATATGCACCTAATGAGGACTTCCCCAAGCAATTTAATGCAGTCTCCCAAAAGATCCTAAACATGGCCTTTGACAATCCTGATGTTCTTCTAGGAGGGGACCTAAATCTTGCCGTGGAACACATCATGGACAGGTCAAATTCTAGACCAGAACCACATGTCCAGTCCTTGAGGACACTGAGGGACCTGATGGCGCTACATCAGCTGACAAATTTGTGAAGACTGCTAAACCCTATAACCAAGGACTACAGGTATTTCTCAGCTGCTAAAGCCATGGCCAGAAGGTTAGATTACTGGTTTACATCACCCATATTAATCCCCCTAGTGGCAGATGCAAAAATTGTTCCAGTATACCTTTCTGACCATGCTGCACTGATAATCCAGTTACTTTATAATCCCCATCACCCAAACTCATTGCAATGGAGGCTAGACCCACTCCTTCTGCAGGACCCAGACTTCTGTAAGATGGTAAGTACAGAATCTGTAAACATTTTTTAAAGATAGCCTAACAGGTACAGCCTCCACAGCAATAATTTGGGAGGCATTTAAGGCCACGTTGAGGGGTAGGATTATCAGCTTTGCTTCCCATCGTTGGCATAAAAGGGAGAGGATAGCAGCAGAATTAGAGGAGAAACTGGCACAGAAAGAGGTTGTTTACAAAACTGACCCAAAGCAGATGAAGAACCGGGCCTTAATGTATGAAATCACATCTCTGCGTATGCAGCTCAACATGCTAACTACCAGAAAAGCAGAACTGCAGATGCAAAGAGTGAAACAAAAATACTGGGCTAGTGGTGAGAAGGCGGGCAAATTGCTGGCATTGAGGCTAAAAAAACAGCAGGCTGATAGACATTACCCAACTCCTAGATAAGACAGGCAGACTCGACACAGATCCAAAGGCCATCAAAGAAACAATGTTACACATTTACAGGGAGCTGTATAGCTCCCATATTACATGGGATAAGGAGGCATTCCTAACATTTGTATCTAGGTTTCCCATTTTGCAGATCTCGGACACTCAAAAGGAAGAGCTAGATGCCCCCCTCTCTGAACTGGAAATTCAGAATGCCACCAAGAGCATGGCCCACATAAATCCCCTGGTGGGGATGGATTTTCAGCAGACTCCAATAAGCTCCTAGGAAATGAAGTATCTGGTCCCTTATTGAATAAGCATCAGGAAGCACAAGACAAAAGAGAACTCCCTAGTACATTGAGGGAAGCCATCACAACACTACTTCCAAAGGAGAGGAAAGACCCTTCCCTTCCCTTCCTTTCCATTGAGCTACAGACCCATATCTCTCATAAATGCAGATACCAAAATCCTGGCAAAGGAACTTGCTAGTCGACTTGAAAAAATTCTCCCGCACATAGTTCATCCTGCACAAGTAGGATTTGTGAAATGGAGGTCTGGCATGATCCATCTCAGAGTCTTAGTTGCCCTGATGCAGGCTGCTGCAGATCTTCCCACCCTAGCAGCGACAGTGGCAGTTGATTTTGAAAAAGCCTTTGACTTGGTGGAGTGGGAATATCTGCATGCGGTGTTGGATCGAAACAACTTTGGTTCAAATTTTAAGAAATGGGTGCATACCATGTACCAAGGCCCAACAACCAGACTTCTCACTAACAACACCCTATCTGAACCCTTTGCCCTACACAGAAGAATGAGACAATGCTGCCCTCTACCCCCACTCCTCTTTGTTATAGCAATTGAGCTGTTGGCAGCAGCTATAAGGACCCACACACAGATACTAGGGATAAAAGTAGTGAACCATGAATACCATACTAAACTATATGCGGATGACTGCATGATCCTCTCAACAAACCTGAATAGCAGTACTACCCATATTTTACAAACTCTAGAAGATTTTGCTAAGCTCTCAGGTCTCTGAATAAATGCTAATAAGTCAATAATTCTGCCACTTAACAAGGTTATTAATCCTACAATAACCCAAGCAAATGGTCTGCTATAGGCTGTTAAGGCACTAAAGCACTTAGTGGTGCAAATTACTCATGACTTTTAAAAATTAGTAGCAGGAAACCTAGGCCCCCAATTGCAAATGTGCAGAAGTAAATGGATCAGTGGTAGCACCTAAATTTGACTCTAGTGGGGAAGATAGCAACACTAAAAATGATGATAGCACCCAGAATATTTTATCTCCTTGCTCACCTTCCAATTATCATTCAAAAGGTGTGGTATCAGAAATCTGATGTACTTATAAAACAATTCGTGTGGGGCAACATACCTCCCAGATACAGCAAGGCCAAGTTGAGATCCTCATGGTCTAAAGGGGGCTGGTCACTGCCCCATTTTCAACAGTATACCTATGCCTTTTATATGGCCAACATTTGCAGAATATTCACAGAACACCCATATGGCCCCCCAGCATGGATTGCATTAGATCAGGCATTGCTGAATGGGAAGCATCCAGCTAGGTATCTGGGTAGTCCACTACCCAGAGATGCCCAGAAATGGTATACTATCCAGGTGGCTCATGTTACCTGGCAAAGGGTTGGAAAACTAATTAATCAGTGCCAAAGTACAGGAATTTTTACACCTCTATGGAACAACCCTAAGGTAGTTATAGATCATGAGCCCATTCACTGGCCAGAGTGGGAAAATGCCCACATAAAAACCTTTAAAGACATACTAACCACTGATGGTCGAACAGTAGCCACCTTTCAGGAACTCCATAGTAAACATGAGTTTCATAGGGGACAATTTTGGAGGTATCTCCAAATACAGGATTTCTGTCAATCCTGGAAGAAGGACAAATGATCATGCACTACATGTAAAGGGAACTATATGAACAAAATAACCAGCATCTCTTTCAAGAATGGATAGGGAAACAAAAAGGGTTTGCGGATGGTATAGTAAATGCGATAAGAGAGGAAGGGGCAGACCCATCACTTGCAGCCAGGTTGAAATGGCAGAATAGATTGGGCAGAGAGATTACTGAAGCAGAATGGAAGCATTGCTGGAAGTTAATGCATAACATCTGTCAGGACCAACGTAGTCTTCTAATTCAAAACAAAATTATGCGCCAGTGGTATCTTACTCCAAAAATATTTAAATCAATAGAAGTACTTTCACATGACAAATGTAGGAGGTGTGATGCCACAGGGGCAGATTTGCTACATATACTATGGGAGTGTATAGGTATTCAATCCTTCAGGTCTAAGGTATTACTCCATTGTTCAGCTATACTTAAAACTAAAATTCCCTGTCTTCTGACTTGATATTGCTGGGTCTCCTTAGTGAGGCTGCCCCCCTGAGATATTCTCAAATGCAATGGCTACTACTAGCTTCAACAGAGGCTAAAATACTGTTGTTGAGGAGATGAAGAACTTCAGAAGCCCCGACTAACATGGAGTGGTATAAAGCAGTAGAAGGCTTAGCCCTGAACTCCAGAGCTGGGCATGCCTCCACAAATGCAATTCATAAATTTTTACAGGTGTGGGATCCATATATAGAGTTTGTAGAAAAATGAAGAATTCATACAAACTACCACTTTCCTAAAGACCTCGTTAAGCTGCCCTGAAACCCCCTCCACAGAAAGGGAGGTAGACACAAACACCACCACAGTATTGTAAACCTGTACCCAAAGTTGGTATACATGATAACACCTGCTTAAGAATGACTGTCACCTGTGCTTACCCTCTAGTATGGAATGGTTTGAGGGGTAAAGAAGTATAACAGGTCTGGAATGTTACTGACAAATGTGATTCAAAACCGTACTTAACTTTTTGTGCTCAGCAACTCTGTATTTATATCTTCACTCATACCTACTGTACTGTATCTTAACATATGCTGTATTATCTGTGAATTTCCAATAAAAAGATTAACTGAAAAAAAAGGAAGTCAATAACCTTCATCTTTCCTGTCTTGGGGCCCAGTCCTCAAAAGCACCCCAGTTCTGCGCAGCTTGCATGTATAGTATCTGGGGGGTATTGACCCATAACTGTGGGAGCTAGCATGCCTGCAGACATCCATAACTCCTGCCCACTGCATTCCTCTAGTGCAGATCTGCATATGGGGGTAGGGGTGGTGGGGTTGAGCTGTACCACACTATGGGCATCCAATTATATGCCAGTGCTGGGCTAAGAGTGGATCCCTGCCACCTCAGAAAGTGGGTGATGATGGGATACAACATTCCTCCAAGGGCTGCCATATCCCCCACTGAATGCCAATGTAATTAAAATGTGGCCAGCTAGTATCAGTACTGATCCCTGCCCGCCATGGAGGCTACTAGGCTGGAGGTGGTGGGGGGGATGGTAGCCACTACTGCAGCCCTTAGGAATGAATAGCCTCTGCCCCCTCCACCACCCCTCTGCAACATGGAGCCTGCATTGTGATTGGGATACCTCTCTGCCTCACCCCCAAGCCAGTTACCAGCATAGTCAGACACATGGCTTAGATTCAGGTGTGGAGTGGGTGTGCAAATTTAAACATGAATGCCCTGGAGTGCTCCAATGTTGGGCATTCTGTGCAAATTGGCACTCTATGCCTTTTCCAAGCCCTCTGCATGTGCATAAGGGCCAGCAGGCTTATTTGGGCCCTTGGTGTAAAACAAAATTTAAGTGTAAGCAGCAGAAGTAGAGACATTTTGGCACAAATCAACTTGGATGACAATGAATCTAGAAGAGGGAATGAAACATGAACAGAGATTGGAGCAGTTGGGACTTTTCTCACTAGAAAAGAGAAGGCTGCATCTTTGTCATTTAAAAAGAGAAGGTAGTGTGGACATCATGAGATGTTTGAGATAATTATGATTATAGAAAAGGTATTGAAAAGTTAGGTGCAAGTAGTTAATTCATTGGTTTTATAAAAAAGCAAGAATGAGGGGTATGGGCTTGTACTGAACGTAGGGAGGGCATTGTTGCATATAAAAAAGTATTACTTCACACAAAGTGTTATAGGTATGTGTGAGAGGCTGCCTAAACAGGCAAAATAGAAGAAAACACTCTGGGCTTTAAACTGAAATTGCTATAGTTGTGTACAAGGGAAGAAATTACATAACTAGATATAACTGCTAAGACAAAGTTTGACAGTTCTGATGGATCATTGGTGTTTGTCAGTCCCAGTACTACTATTTGGGTCTTGGTTACTTGAAAGATCTTCTGATCGAATACACACCCATCCACCCCCTTCATTCCTCTGAGGTGGGGTTCCTTGTGGTTCTATGTTCCCACTTGAAATCATCAGGAGATAGGGCTTTCTGTGTTGCTGCATCCATTTTGTGGAACTTGCTTCTTGCAATCTTTGGAGGAGCCACATCTTTGGAACATTTTACGGGTTTATCAAAAACACATATGTTTACCTTGGAATTTGGGACTGCTTAGACCTGGGTTTTGGGCGGTGTGTTTTTCTTTACAGTTGCCACATACATCCTGACCTGTTTAAATAACATTTTAAATTATGTGTATAAGATTTTAAGTTGTTACCTGTATGAGTTCTGGATGGACACCTACGAAATAAAGTTGCCTTGCCGTGTCTATATTATTGTGGCATACATGTGCGTAATTTTTATTCAGAAAAGTAAGTTACAATCATAAGCCTTTGTATAACTGCTTTATTCAACTGCTGAAGTAATGTACTAGCCAAGCGATGTCTCAAAGTGTGAATTGTTATTGATGGCCAAATGATATGTAGCCTGTGTATCTTAGAGGTGACAGAGTGCTCCCAGATTCCAGAGGCATGTCCTGACAAACATGGCATCCAGCTTCTGCTGGTTGGGGGGTGTTGAATTTGAGTGATACCAGAGGCAGGACATAAGCTGACACAATTGCTCACATCAAAGAACTTCAAACACATCCATTATTCTTGTGAGAGGAACCCCTTTGGTGTGGCAGTGATGTGATGGCAGTGGATGGAATTTGTGTGAAGGGCGCAAGCACCAGAGAGTGGCAGACTTGCCATTGGTGGTTACTTGACAGATGATTGTGTAGAGTACACAGACACATAAGGCACATCCTCAGAGACTGCACAAAATACCTAACCAGTCACAGGAAAAATATTTTCTTTTGGGTTTTGTTACTTTTATTTTTGGGTGCAGCAAGTGATGAGTTTATTGTAGGCAAAAATGCAAATGGAATACAACATGAAGCTGGAGAAGCTACATGTCCTATACAGCAACAAATAATTGTCTGGGGTTTCCCCCCAACACACAAATAATACTCATAAGGAGGGAAAGCTTAGTAAGGATGAGAAGCTTGAGGAGTTGGAACAGTAGTAGCAGTAGCCATGGCCAGTGACGCAGCAGCCACAGCAGCAGCAGGACAGACTGAGGGCAGCTACATTGGGCCAAGAGGCAGATTTTGAGCTGGAAATGATGCAGAAAGAGGCAAAGTCCTGTTGTAAAGATGTCAATGGAAAATGTTGAGAAAGAAGCCCATCAGAAATATGAACTTGAGATGAAGCAGTTATAGCGACAGCCTTCCAGAGTGATAAATGACAATGAGAATGGGAGGTCAGTGCATGGTCTCAAATAAAATTCTGAAATGTTTCCTCACTTTAAAGAAGGAGATAGTTTAGATGCATTGCACTGAATATTTGTAAAAATGTGCACACACTCTGAATTGGATAAGGAAAGATGGTACCTCAGTCTCACTCCTTTATTGTCTGGAAAGACCCTTGATGCTTTCTCCAAAATGAATGAACAAGACAGTTGGGAGTATGATAAAAGTAAAGATGTGATGTTAACAACATTATGAACTTTGAGCTGACTCCTACAGGCTGAAGTTTCATGGATTTAAGAAAGTCTGTGAAAATATATTTATGAAAATGTGTGGGAACAGCTAGTCAGTTTGCCCAGGAGTTGGCTAGAGGGGGAACAAGCATCAGCTGATGAAAAAAATATAAAGGTTGTGCTTCTGAAACAGTTTCTCAGGTGCTGGTAGGATGATTTAAAGGTATGGTTGGCAAACAGAGCCCTGAATTCTCCCAAACAAGCAGTTGAGATGACTGACAGGTATACCGCTGACAGAGTGTGTGTGTGGGGGGATAGCAGGGTTCAAAGGGACTGGCAAGACAGCAGGCATGAATGACCTGAAGTGCAGGGGTGACAGTGTGTGTAGTAACCTGGGGATAGATCATCAAATAAAAGTTTGACAATGCTGTCAACATGAAGAATGTGGCTACAGAAACTGTCAGTTTGCCCTGAGAGTGAGACGTCATAAACTGACACTACAGCCAGCAGGGTGGCAGAGACTTTTCACACTTCAGTCTCTACTGCAACTGGCAGCTGCTGAGATGTAACTCCAAGGGAGGGAACTGTACCTCCAGGATTAAGACACAGCACATAGTTTAAACAATCCTTAGAGGTGGATGAATCCTTGAAGGAGTTACGAAAACAGGAAGTGCAAACTGATCCTGAGCCTCTGGAAGGAGGGAAGAGATGTGTATACTGCGTGGATGGCTTATTCCACAGGGGGTGAGTACTTCACAGAGACACATAGGACTAGCAGGTGTGCAGACAGCCAGTAGTTCCTAGGGAATATCGAAAGTAACAGTTATGCATTGCACATGACAGTTCATTTTCAGGATACATGGGGGTGGCATGGACTATACTGAGGTTAGCAAAAACTTCTATTAGCATAGAAGCTATAAGTAGGGCAACTGGGTCTCTGCAGCACTGCTGTCCTGGTTTCTGTGTCATGGCCACAAGACCGGTGCAGAAGAATTAGTTCACTTCTGCAGCATGAATTATTCAATTCTGCAGCAGAATGCAGTCTGCAATTGACTGCAATATTTATATGATGTCATTGATGATATCACAAGTTGAGCATAGAGGAGGGTTTCAGAATAAACAAGAAGTGGGACAGGACCCAAATACCATAGGAAAAATCAGATATTTGAATGAAAAATCACCCTGAGCATGGAATTCCATGGCAGTACATATGTGGCATGATGTAAGTTTTGTAGAAAATTGCATGGCAGTGGAACCACAGAATTTCAGGGGCTTGGTTATAAGGATGTTACAGAGTACTGTTACACTCATGACAAATGACATACAGTGGGAAACAAGGGGATAAGCACAAGGCATCTTTCATTCCCTTACCCACAACAGAGACACCACTTCAACTGTGAAAAGTAGATATTAGTGGACCCTTAGATGTTATCTAGGATAAGTGGGATGGCAAGCTTGCCCCTCAAATAAAGTTAGTGGAGGATTATGTTCTGGCCATTAAGGAAAGGCTAACATAATTCATGGGCTTAGCGGAGGATAACTTGTCCACTGCACATCAGCTGTAGAAAACCTGGTATGACAGTATAGCCAGAGGCAGTATATCCTTGGTTGGACTGAAGGTGAGGATACTTCTCCCCATTTGACAGACTAAGCTGTAAGCAACAGGGGAAAGACTATCTGTTGCGATGTGACAGATGGATGAGATAAACTCCACTATGGAACTGTGCAAAGAAGTCACAAACACAGGGTTTATCACATCAGCAGGAAGAAACTGTATGACAGGGCTAAGATGGCCAAAATGTTTTGCAGCCAAGAAGATGAGGGTGGGGAGCAGCCACTTATAAACCTATTGGAGGAGAACTGGGGACAAACATCCATGGACTCTGTCACATTCGTGGAACAGCTGATGCCTGCAGAGGTGACACAAATGGAGGGGGTACTGCATCCCATCAGCACCTTATTCTCAGCAAGATTGGGGCACACCCTACTTGCAGAACACCATGTGTACAGGGGAACTCAGGCATCACTGAAGTAGCATGCCTGTAGAGTCCCTGAGAGTGTCCAATAGCATGTGAGAGAGATGCACAGAAGACTGCAAGCTGCAATGCTGATAGTAAAAGCAACAAATTGTCATGTGAGCATGGCCAAAGTGCCATGCGTGGAACATCTAATGGGGAGGACACATGCAGTGGTCTGTATTTGCAAAGGTGGAAACTATATAGGGATGACCCAGTCCCACAACCAAGAAACAAGTTTGAGCATTTTTGGGGTTGTAGAGTGGTATTATAGTAGGTTTGTTGCTAGTTTTGGCACAATTGCAGCTCCCCTCACCAATGCAACAAAAAAGAGAATTCCTGAAAATGTGCACTGGCCACAACACTGGAAATGCCTTCTGTCAGCTGAATCAGGCCCTATTCTAGGTTCCAGTACTAGTCACACCTGACTATGGTCTAATCTTCATCTTGCACATGAATGTCTCAAATTTTGTGGTGGGGCAGTACTGAGCCAGGTCATTTCCAAAGGGGAAGAACACCCAGTAATTACTTAAGTCAAAAATGTCTGCCAAGGGATGTGGCATATGCCACTACTGAAAAGGATTGCTTGAAGAGCCAATGACACTTCAAGAAGAACTTTGAAAAACATAATTTTTGGACACAAAGCAACTTATATTTTGCATCAGCCCTGTATTTCTTATCCTTATTATTTAGTGCTAAGATCATATGCATGCAAACAGAATAGTTGTTCCTTGAAGGTTCATCAGCTCCCTATTGCTTCTTCCTAACCTGATGCTCATGTCATAATACTGTTTGTGACATCATAGTTATTTCCATGGCAACATACTGTGATGTCACAACAAAGCATTATAAGTTGAAATAGGGAATAAGTTATAGAAGGAGATGCACTCTAAAGGATAAATATCTTGTTTGTTGGGAATTTCTTTGGTAATAAATGATGAAGAGAAGAAATCTATAGAAGTTGTATGAAATACTGTACAAGCTGAATAGTGTTTAAATATTATGTTTTCCCAAGGTGTCAGTTGCTGTTTTGGTGTTAAGTCTTGCAAAACCGTACTTTGTATGACAAAGATTTTAATGTTATCACAGACCATAATCTGTAACATAGCTACAGTGTCTGAGTGGCAAAAATACAAAAGTATTGGATGGAGTTCTAGCACTGCTGGAGTACAATGTAAGCATAGAAGATACCTCACATATGTCCTCCATACTGACTCTTTGGTCAAGACAGTCAATTCTAAGATTGGTGTCCTGTACAGGCACAGACAACACCTCTCTCCGGGGCCTCCTTTCAGTCCACAGTTCAATTATATCTACTATTGACTATGGACTAGTGGTCTATGGGACAGCAATGGATACAGCACTCAAGAAGGTTCAGATTGCACTCAACAAAGCCTGCAGACTCACCCTGGATGCTGGCTGTGGCACTCACATCTGTACTCTGTCTCGAGCGTGCAAATTGGTTGTCATTAAGAAACAGGGTCAATTCCAGACTTGCATCCTAGGGAAGAAGGCTCTATTGGGTAAAACACCACCTTGTGTAGGCAATTTGATCAAGGTGGCCAACTCATTACAGGTCACCAGAGGGAGGACTAGAGGGGCCTTGGCTATCCCCTTCCATTGCACCTCACTTAGGCAAAGTGCATTTGCCTACCGGGCCCCTCTGTGGATGAATGAATTCCCTGGGCACCTCTTGGCCACCAATTGTCTGGCACAATTCAAAACTGACCTCAAACAGCACCTAATAACGCTCTCTAAGTGCACCTGCCACTGAGTCCAGCCACACCTGCTCTCTCTGCCCCCCAGCAAGCACTAGGCAAGCGTCAGGTACCCCCTTCCTCTGTCCCTTCTCATGACTTGCCTCAGCAATCATTCTGCCTCATGCTCCTTTGGCACCTGCCACCCCACCCTCATCCCAATTCACAGTACCGTGAGTTTCCTTAACAGTCACTACTAATGCAGGCTGCCTGACCATGCCCCCCTCACACCCCACCATTTACTTTAGCATGTCTTCTCCACTCAGCCTCCCCTCACCCCACCATTTATCCCTATACATTATCGCCCTTCTTCCCCACCCTTCACCTCCACTGCATTATATACCTCTCTCTCTCTCTCTCTCTTTCTTCACCCCACTGCCAGCTGTCCAAGTCCTCTGAACTACTGACAAGGCACTGTGTGCTGCTTATCCCCACCACCTTCATGAAGTGTTTTTGTTATTTTAACTTGTACTTATGTTTTGAGTTATTCCAGAAGTTCTGAATCCCAGCTGTATCTTTCATTAGAATGTACCTTTGCTTTCTCCTATTGTTCTTTGTTTTGCAATCTATGACGTGGAACCTTTGTAAAAGAGATTGTGCTCAAAGGTCTTTTCTGAATCACTAAATAAATAAAGAAACAGCATCCACAAAGCTTCCCAGAATGCAAATGCTGATGGACTGTCCCACCAGTCAGCATAGTATGGCTTATAAAATCGCAGTGTGGTATTGCCACAGAGTCATGACATCAGACTTAGGAAATGAGATGTGGCATACGTTTGTATAATTTTTTATAAAGAAAAAGTTTCAATCCTAAGCCTTTGTTTAAATGCTTTATTCAACTGCTGAAATGCTGGCCAATCAGTGGAAAAATATCCTGTAAATAATAATGCTAGATATAAAGAAATAAATGTCTGTTGGTGAATTGTGAAAAGGATATTCTTGCAGACATCTGAGGTACAGTATGCATCCTGTTGAAGAGACACACTATCATTCAGTGATCCTTCTCAATACTGGTAAGCAATAAGGTGAAGTGGTAAACAAAACTACACTCCTCCTGAAGTTTGAGCAGTTGGCCTTGGCCTGATCTAAGGGGACTGGTGACTTGGCTTATGAGTGCAGGTGTCTGGGGTGTGCCACTCATGCAGAGGGTTGAGCGTGGGTGCAGGGCACAGAAAAAAGAAAACTAGTGGGGAAGTCTGAGACAAGCTGCTTTGAGAGGGGTACTGGCAAGACTGTGGATGTGTGGTCTGTGACACACTATTTTTGCTTAACAGAAATGGCTGCCACAACATATGCATTCAATTAAGAGCAGAAAAAAGTAAAATGGACTTAATGAAGAAGAATAAGTGTATGTCAGCATAAGACTAGGTTGGCTAATTGTATCTCAAGAAGTGGTATGCTGTGTCTTTCCTTCAAAGCAATAAAGCAACTTCTTTCACTTTTATTGTAATTATTCTAAATAATCAGCTCCATATGATGGCCCTTTAGGGTCTTCAAATGTTTCTTTATCTGTGCAGACTTGCAAGACACTATCTTCATAATTCATTAGTTGCATCCTGAGGAGGCAATATGGTCTAATGGTTAGAGTACTAGCTTGGGAATCAGAAGATCACAGATTCAAACATCACTAAAGCCCCATATTCACTGTGTGACCTTGGGCAAGTCACTTAACCTCCATGAGCTCCAGTCCAGCCAGCTGGACTATTCTGGATAAAATACATGAAAATACAATTCTACAATCTTCTTAAAGAGGTGTTCTGGTTTCTAACAAAACATACTCATTTGGCATCCTCGAAACCATATTACACAAAACGTGCCAAAAATAAATTGTAGGACCTTCCAAGTTCTATTATTGAAGACAGTAATTAAAACAGATACATTTCCCCTTAATTTTATACATAATCTTATACATATAATGTCTGAGGGGCAAAGAGCCTGTTTTCATGCAAATATCTTTAGTATTAAAAGATGGGATGTACTGAAATTCAGATTTGTTTTGGAATGTTATGAGTTTGAAATACTGCTGGAGCCAGTTTTTACAGGAAACTGGAAAATCACTTTAAAATGTTTCTGTTAAGCCTAGTTCCTTTGGCAGATGCTTGTTTTGCAAATGTAGATCACCAGCCTTGTTAAACTTATAACAGAAGTCCAACACGTGACATAATTTTGTAAATGAACCTTGTACTCTGTGACTCATTTAACAGTTTATACTATTTGAGAAGGTATGTCCTGCTTCCTTTCTAATTAACTGCATTCAACAGAGCTACAAAGTAACAGGGTGTCATGGCTATATGAAATCTTTACATGAGGCTACACATACAGTGCTGTCATAAATGCCACTGTGAAATATCTACACTTGACCTTATCAGCAGTAGTAAAGACCATGTGATAAGAGATTAGGTATGAGTTAATTTCCAGCTTTTGCAGTCTTGGACCTGTGAAGAGTCTAACAATAAAGTTACATTTTTGATGTGGTTAGCTGCTGGTTGTCATTCTTTCATGTCAAATTCTGTAAGCCACACCTGAGATTTATAATATGCTATTCGGGTTTGCAGAATACCCTTTTGCCTCAAATCCAGTGTAATGATGACCTCTGAACAATACTATGTTGTAAATTATATTTACTTTAAGTAATTTGTTTAAAAGTTAACACAAAGTCCATAATTCAAATGGATGATGACTTTTCCTTATACGCAGACTCATATTGAATTCAACAGAGCTGTACTTGTGCTGGCTTGTATTGCATGAAGAACCTTTCCATTTGCTTTAAAGATGGAGATCAGAAATCATCAAATATGTTTTGATATTCGTGCTGTAGCAGGGAGAGCTTGCAGCAGTTTCCTGCTAAGCAATACAAAGAAGCGTTTCTGTGCGCTTCTAATTAAGATCACACAGCTTCTCATAAAGAACAAAATAGGAATGGGGACTTCAGAAAATGAATCAAGAAAGGCAGATTGCTATTTCTACAACTTCCTCTTTTTCTGGAGTTAAGAGGTATCAATTGTGTGGCACATGTGCTGTATCTCATAGTAAGGGATGGCTACCAGTTTTATTAAAATCCTAGATTTTACAGCCTGCTTACAGCTTCTGGGCTTTGTGTTATTGAAGCAAGTCTCATATTAACTTTGCATGCACAGCTTCTGCCATTAAGCTGTATTCAGGTGATTGATCTCTTTAATAAAAAACACAGTTGTTTAGTGAAGAAACAGTGATAAAGATAAATAAATGTACCCATTTGTCCAGTGCTATGGGGATATGCTCACAAAGGCAATGATGTTGTTTATGGAGAGCATTTCAATAGAATGGAGGATTAAACAATGTTTTGTAATTTTAAACAGCTTCTAATTAAATTACCACAATTCCAAACAGTTAATTTTAAAGAGATGATTTTAGTGCTGAAACAATCTTATTTATCAGTCAAACTAGTCTCTGCTAAACAAAATAATACTGTACTGTAAAATTCAACAATGCACACTATTTCAGCTGTACTGTTTCACCTTTTTGACACATGGGAACCTGCCTTAGCAGTGGAAGAATTAGTAAGTGCATGCAAGAGTTATTAGATGCAGTATATCCCACTTTTTGAAGTCAGCAATATAGTTCTTTGGTAATAGCTAAAGGGATTTTTATTTGCTTTGCTTCACATGTTTGATATCAAGGGCTATGTTGTCTTAACGAGCTCCAGGAATACATACAACATAATTATCTACTGTACATAATATTTGAGCTAAAGAATGCTCTCTCTCTCTCTCTCTCTCTCTCTCTCTTATATATATATCTATATATATATATATATATATATATACACACACACACACATACATATATCTATATGTATCTGTGTGTGTGTGTCTTGTATAATATAGGAAAAGCTACAGTGTTAGTTGCCATAATGCTGAAAGAAGATTCTGAAGAATATTATAATATATGACTTGTCAGTGGCTCAGTAAACCACAAATTGCAAAAGGATGGCATGCATAAGTTCTGTTTGCTCAGAGGCCATTACTGCGGATTCTTTATTAGTCCTTGTTTTACAGTATGCTGTATTTGATTTATCTGCTTTTTCTTCCAGTTATAGTTTTCAGCTGGATCTGTATGTTTTCACAGTTACTTTTGCTCACAATTATCAATTTGTTTCTGGATTATGTTCCTAGTATAATGCTAATGCACCATTACTGGTAGAATTTACTGTATAATTGGTTACCTTCCTTATGTACAATTGATTCTAAATATAGTACAGAGAACTTAAAAAAAATGCAGGAATCTGTAATGGAATGGATACAAAATAGGACACTAGAAAATAATGCACTAATGTATAAGGTTAGAAATCAATGGACTGGCTTTGGTGGTTTTCAAGAATCAAGTAGTTTTCATCGGTAATATAGTATATTTATATCATGAGTTCTGTTTTGCTATAAATTTGAAGTCCCTCTTTCCCGAATGAATGAGGAGATAAGCAATTGAATTTGAAAGATACTTTATGCAACAGAAAAGCAATTTTGTTTCTGGTCTTCAGAGGGCAGGACAAGGTAGCAGTTGAATGCTAATGTAGTTTAACTCTTATTTTGCCAGTCTACTTCTGTTTGAACAAGACTGATCAGATTTCACCTAATCTTTTCACTTAATCTGATCAGCAGTACACATTGCACTATACTTGCAATGTGATTTTGTTCACATGCACATTGAAACAAATGACAACTTATTGGCTTTAATCTAGTTTTTGTCGCATTGTAAAAAGCTTTCTGTTACCTCCAGCTCAAAAAGCATAACACTTTTATATAAAAAAAAAATAGAAAACACACTAATATTCAGTTGTTTTCACAATGTCTTACTAACATGTGGAACAAGCATTAAGGACTGTTGATTAATTTCTATTATTGCTTTATGTCATAAACATATATTGTTGTTGGAAAATATAATTAATACCCATTAATACCACAAATATTACTGTATACACATGATTATAAATAGTCATTACTGTACAACTATAGAAATACTCAGACCTAACATTGCATAGAGAATATAATACTGAAAAGATCCAACTAAGAAGAAATACAATATCTGGTCTCATCTATTATGATTGCAAGTCATTGTATAACATGGCACATGTGCGTAGACATACAGCGACAATTCACTGTGATGCTGTATCACAAAGGAGTTACTATTTATTTATTTATTAAGTTGATAACCATGAGAAGCACACTGAGACAATGCTTGATTCCTGCTGTGACCCAGGGGAAAGGGTGAGTGGAATACAATACATTCATGAATTAGTGGCAGGTAGGTTAACAGTAGACATTTCAGGCAGGGTACAATAGACTGAGTAAAAACAGGAACAATGTTACAGCAGGGTAGGCAGGTTACAGGGTCTGAGGGAGTATTTAGCATGAGGAGGTACAGTATTAGCCAGTCTAAATAATGAATAGCAATTAATACAAGCTTGAAAAACTGACAGTCAACAAAGGTAAACAAACAAATTGAGCACAATATCTAGTTGGGGTATAAATAAGAAACTTCGGCCTACATTAACAACTCTATACAAATACAACTATTCGATTAGGTATTCCATGGATGGTAAACTGTCATCTCCAATTTAAGTAGTTCAAGGGTAAAACAAGGTTGTCAGTTAGTCCCTGTTCTGTCTAATTTATATATAGATTAGGTGGTGCATAACCTTGATGTGTGTGATACTGATGCTCCAAGAATATCAAATACTAAAGTAAATGTCATTCTTTATGCAGATGACATTGTTTTACTCTCTAAATCTACTTCTGGACTCCAAAAACCACATCTTGTCTTGCTCCAGTCTTCAAAATTTATATCTGAATATAAATATAGAAAAATCAAAAGTTCTAGTTGTAGATAGACAAAAACAACTGAATTACAAATGGTCTTTAAATAATATGATTGTGGAGGAAGTGGATAGTTATGTTATCCAGGCATTATTTTGCATAGTACGGATATTTGGAAAACATGTATAAAGGAAAATAAAAGACATGGCAGACAGATAGTTTTGGCTATAAATAAATTTACTAAACAATATATCAGTAATTCTGGTTCAGCACTATTGGACTTATTTGGAGCTAAAGTTGAATCATCTATTTTGTACAGATCTGCATTGTGGGGGAAAGACTGTGATATCTTTATCCTGGAACCAATATAGAAGTTATATATTAGACTAATATTAAACTTACCTCAGTTTATCCTGTCAGAGATTATAAGAGCTGAAACTGGCGTAATTTCCTTAAAATCAAAAAATTCTAGTGAGACGTTGATGTATATTATATATATATGTATTGTGTTGATTATTGTCACTCCATTTTGTATGTTATTATTCCATTTTGAAATGCTTAATGCTTAATCATAGTTATATAAGATGTTTTGTACAAGATGTTATGAGACTTTTAATGCTTAATCATAGTTATATAAGATGTTTTGTACAAGATGTTATGAGACTTTCTTTGAATCTCTGGCATTGTTTGGCTCTATGATGTTCTGGGCACCTGGCCAGTGCTTAGAGCATGATGATCTGATGAATGCCAAATATTTATTAAGTGGTGTTTGTCATGCTGAACTCATGATGTTCTGGGCACCTGGCCAGTGCTTAGGACATGGTGGTTTAGCATTTCTAAATACCAGATAAAACATATAAAATGGGACTTTCCAGACGCCTGGTTAGAAGCCTCACCTGCAGGCTGGACGCATCGCTGTAGGACCAACTCCCGGTTCACGAGACTCCTGGCCAGGCTGACAAGGGGGCTTCCCAGCCATTGGAGAGAGGCTTGGATGTAGACTTTTCTTTTGGAATCGGTGATGTATAATTTCCTTCTATTGTAACTTGGCAAATAAAGCTTTCATTGCTACAGTTACTGAGTCATCGTTGTGTGTGTGTGTGAATGATATTTGTTTGGATGAAAAGCTGCTTTGCTTAAGTTGGCAAAACATTTTTGGCGTGTCGGCAGGATGAGTTCTTCGATCCGTGTCACCTCATGATCGGGTTGTTTCCTTGGACAAAAGAAGGACATTTTGTGGAACCCCATCAGGACGTGATGCCTAGGGGCTGGCGACACTCATCATCACCACTGTAAGTACAAGAATACCTTGGAGCGAGTGTGCACTATAAAGGACAGACCTAGATAATATGGGAAACAAGGAAAAATAGCTGGGTCCAGAGTTAGTATTATCTGACCGCAAATGTATGTTTGATAAGTTTGACTAAATAAATTACAAGGGCAACTGCACTGCCCTTTGTACTTGTAATTTGTGCTTGCTGCAAGTATATACTGTTAGAGCCAATGATGGCTTTACAGTTCAGGCTGCTTTTAGGAGAAAAGCAGTGGCTGATTAAGTAAAGTTAGATAAGCAACATCTAGAAAATAAAATAAACTACTGTGGATGTACGCACAGTAGGTGACTACAGACGGGATGATTTGAAAATCCCCCCCATGTTGCCTATCTGTGTAGTTTCAAGTTTTTCTGTATCAATTTCAAGTTCCCTTGCCTCCTATAGAGGCTGAAACATTTGATCCCAAACCCAAGTACTGGGGACCTCTACCAGATGGATCTCAACCTAGTACTGTTAGAGATTTTTGTTTTGTTTTGTTTTTAAACTGCAAACCAGAGCTCTGGAAAAAGACTTGGTTTGGCAGGTTACTAAAATGGCCAAAAGAAAACCTTTGAAATGGTTAAAACCTTTGAAAGGGTTAATAGCTGCAGTGTTTGCAAATTATCATGAAGGTCCTGCAGTCAGTTTTCTTACTCAGACTTGTGTATCGGAAAAGAAGAAGAAAATACCGCACCGGTAAGTCTGAATTTTTTTATTTTATTCAAAGTTGTTTTATGTCTGTCTGTTTTAATTCTGTAATATGATACTAAACAAGGTAATGCTCCGCCTTTCTCGTGCATATTTTCTAGCTTATATCTGTGTTCTGTAATTATGTTCTGTTGTCAAGGTTGCAAGATAGGATTAACTGCCTTCAGTGCACAACATGTTACAGTCCGGTTAATGGAAATAAACACTTTATTTTGCATGAATGCTACAGAGATAGCCAACAGGACTATTTGTGCTGATTACTTAACTGTGTTGAAGAATCATCCTACCGTTAGTAATGACAGCCTAATTAAAGTGCCATCTACTTGCATATCGGTAGCGCAACAGTATCAAAAGAATGTTATTAATTTTAATATAACCTTTGCTTCTAGTCATAAGTGTAGAAATAGATGAGCTTGGTATAAGAAAATACAAAATCACACATGCCCCCACAATGCAAAGCATCATGGGCTGCATATGCAAATCACCACAGAATGTTATGCTGGTCCAACTTTAAGCAGAATTGCATGGTGCCGAAAGGCCTCTCACACAGTTTGCAAAGGGTGCTAACAGAAGACATAGACACGTGTTTCGTCCTACCAGGACTCATCAGTATGCCTCGTCTGTTTGACACCCCAGTGGACTGGACCAGCTACCCTAGAGGCAGTGTGCCTTGATATATTGTGGTGAACCCATTAAAATAAAAACTATTTAAAGACAAAGAACCTCTCGCAAACACTGAGGCAAGGGTTACCCTAAAGGGCATTTGGCTGGGAAGCCAAGTTTCAAGAAAATACAAATCACATATGCCCCCACAATGCAAAGCATCATGGGCTGCATATGCAAATCACCACAGAATGTTATGCTGGTCCAACTTTAAGCAGAATTGCATGGTGCCGAAAGGCCTCTCACACAGTTTGCAAAGGGTGCTAACAGAAGACATAGACACGTGTTTGGCCCACCAGGACTCATCAGTATGCTCCGCCTGTTTGACACCCCAGTGGACTGGACCAGCTACCCTAGAGGCAGTGTGCCTTGGTATGATACATTACTAGGTGGCACTGGTGCTGGTGTGGGAATATTGACTAGCATAGATATAGAATCATTATGAACAAGTTAAAGTGGCAGGGACAGATGTATCACAGTTAGTTAATTTACAAGCACAATGGATGCCTGCTGTTTTTAATCCGCAGAAGTTAACGTTAGATTACGATGCAGAATTCTTGCAATTGTTTAATATGTCACAAGCTTTGCAGTTAAGCACATTCCAGAACATATCGCAGTTTATTAATTGGACAGGATGCACTATGCAAAAAATATATGCATTAACACAAAAGAACAAAGCACAAAGTGATTCAATGAGTAATAATGAATTTATATGGAGGACTGTGTTTAAGCAATGGATACCAGTCACTAATTGGATATCAGTATCTTCTAATAAAGTTAAATGTACCGACACGTATAGTTCTGGACAAATTGTCCATTATAATGTCAGTGACCCACAATTAATGTGTTAATATGTAGTATTACCCATAATATTTGGCCCCCCAATATTTGATCCCGAATTTTGGTTACCACATTTTAATGGGGACTATATAGATAGTAATAATAGGACGCACGATTTATGTTTATGCTCTCAGACTGGATATGATATGTGTGGAAAACATTCTCACTAACAATATGGAATTGTTACTTGTCATATCATATACGAAAAATATATGACAATAGACCTTATTGATGCTATTTTCATACAAATTGTATTCACAATAATCAAAGGACCGAATGATGTGTATATATATATATATATATATATATATATATATATGTATTGTGTTGATTATTGTCACTCCATTTTGCATGATATTATTCCATTTTGAAATGCTTAATGCTTAATCATAGTTATATAAGATGTTTTGTACAAGATGTTATGAGACTTTTAATGCTTAATCATAGTTATATAAGATGTTTTGTACAAGATGTTATGAGACTTTTCTTTTGAATCTCTGGCATTGTTTGCTCTATGATGTTCTGGGCACCTGGCCAGTGCTTAGAGCATGATGATCTGACAAATGCCAAATATTTATTAAGTGGTGTTTGTCATGCTGAGCTCGTGATGTTCTGGGCACCTGGCCAGTGCTTAGGACATGGTGGTTTAGCATTTCTAAATACCAGATAAAACATATAAAATGGGACTTTCCAGACGCCTGGTTAGAAGCCTCACCTGCAGGATGGACGCATCGCTGTAGGACCAACTCCCGGTTCACGAGACTCCTGGCCAGGCTGACAAGGGGCTTCCAGCCATTGGAGAGAGGCTTGATGTAGACTTTTCTTTTGGAATCGGTGATGTATAATTTCCTTCTCTATTGTAACTTGGCAAAATAAAGCTTTTCGCTTGCTACAGTTACTGAGTCATCATTTGTGTGTGTGTGTGAATGATATTTGTTTGGATGAAAAGCTGCTTTGCTTAAGTTGGCAAAACAGACGTGAATTATTTTATGAAGTTATATAATAGTAGAGATAGAAATTTGATATTATATTGCTGTTGGATGGATAGTGTTATGAACTCCTGTAATAAATATAATCATGCGGAAAGTTGGACTTGGATAGGTGAATTGGATAAAAGTTTGAGGAAGACTGGTTTAATTAGCCTAGCAAATTTGGATAACTATCAAGAGATAAATGTAACGAGGATTTATAGTGAGGCCGTAGAATGAATCCTTGATATCTCTAAGCAAAATGATCTAGAAAGAATTTCACTTTCTCAAAATTTTAGAAACTTTAAGATGTTAAAGAATTCTCATAAAAGAGAAGATTGTATATCTATTTATGAGAAAAAGCCGCACTATAAAGTTACAGCAAGCATAAGATTTGATGTGAATGCTGGATATTCTTCTGGTTTTACACAGTGGATTCATACATAAATGGTTTAAAATGTAAGAGCAATTGCTCAGGCAAGTGGATTTGGCTCATATTTTATTAGATTGTCCAAGTTTACGATGTTTACAGGAAAAGTGGCTTGCTATCCACCTTAAAATTATGAAGACTAAAAGTAGGGAAGAAAAATTGAATTTTCTTTAAAACTTAAATAATGCTGCTATTCTTATAGTATTGCGCAGTTCAGTATAGCCTCTATTAGAATGAGAAACTTAAAATAATATGATATGTTTTGTGAATTGCATTTTTATGTATTGATATATGCTTTAATTGTTATTTTAATAATGGGTAAATTGTCAATGTATTGTATGTGTTATACTTTTTAAAGTGATACACACTTTCAAATAAAATAAACTTGAAACTTGAAATGTAAAAAAACGTGAAATATAAATGCAAAAATATCAGTAGACTGTTTTATACAACAAACTAAATTTAAAACAGAGTATCATAATAAATGACACAAAACAGGAAGAAATACAAGGAGGTGCACAAGGTAGACAGGTGGGAGCAAAGAGCATAAGGATGATTTGGAGCAAAAGTCAGACTCAGGGGATTTAAGTATTGAACAGGTGAACTAGAGTTGGCCATGATTAATCAGTGCAAAAGGGATAATCAGGAGGATGGCAGGAGCAGGGGGAATGGGGGTGCAGTAGAGTGATCATTTAATGAGGTTTAGTGAGGGCAGCAAGCAGAGAGAGGTGGGAAGGGAGTTTCATAGATGAGGGAAGAAGAAGGAGAAAGCAGCTATACCAGAGTCCAAGTGGGAACGGGGGATGGTGAAAGAGCAAGGAATGTGTGACTGGAGGGGGGGAGAGGGATAACATGGAGGTGAGGAAGAGGGAAAGCAAGCCAAACCAGAATTGTGCAGAGATGATGGAGGTGTGGTGGCTTCACTGAGAGGATAAGGAGGGGTGAGACAGTGAGGAGTAAAGGACACAATGGTGAGTCCTGAAGAGAACATTCAAGGTGAAATGACAGAACGTGTTGAAGAGAACATCCAGTCTAGAAAGGGTGGAGGCAGAGCAGACCCATAAACATCAACGTAATCGAAAAGGTAGAATTGTTTTAATGAGAAGTATCCGCAAACAGGGAGGGAGAGGGCATCTTTGTTTCTATAGAGTGCACCAAGTTTGGGGTGGAGTTCTGAATGCATGTAGATAACTTGAGTTGGGAAATCAAGGTGGCTGTCAAGCCAGATACCTAAATACTTGTAGGAAGGAACAGTATCCAATGGGGTGCCATCAAGGGTAAGGAAGGAGGGAGGAGGAGAGCTTGACTAGCTTTTGGTGGTTACTGAAAACATAGAGACTGTTTTGGTAGTATTAACCTTAAGCTGGTTGGATTGGAACCAGATTAGGATGTAGTAAAGTTTGATTGCAACTGAGCAGTCACCACAGGAGTAGAGGGACCAGAAGTAAAGAGTATAGTCTCATCAGCATAAAGATGGATTTGGGAAGAGGAGCATACAGTAGGAAGATCCTTTAGAAAGATAGAAAATAAGATAGGTCCAAGAATGGAGCCTTGAGGTGTGCCAGCTAGGATGGGGAGAGGGGGGGAGATTACGCCACCAGATTGGATGCATTGGGAGTGACCCATAAGGTAAGATTTGAACCATTTGATGCATGGGGGAGAGACTAGTGAGTTCAAATTTTGTGAGAAGAAGCGAGTGGGAGACAGAATCAAAAGCCTTGGCCAAGCCTATAAATATAGCTGCAGTAAGATTGCCTTGATCCATGCCAGTAAAAATGCCATCAGTAACCTGGAGATGCAAGGAGACAGTAAAGTGTTTTTTACCAAAACCAGCCTGGAAGGGAGAGAGGAAATTAGAAGAGGTAAGAAAATGGGTGAGTCAGCCGGCCTGGTGGCACTGAGAGTTGAGGCACTTGACACCACACCTCACACTACGCTGGTGACCCGTGATCAGGAACGACCTCAGGTCACCGAGGTGCTGGCATGGGGGGTGGCAGCAGGATCGAGCATTGGCTCTCCTCTCCCAGGTAAGGGGTGGGGGTCACCAGCCCATAGTCTCACTGTCACCGAATGGAGATTCAGTGCCAGTGCAGGCAGTCAACAGCATGATTGGAAGGGAGAGGCGTCCTGAGTGGCATGTGCATGATTCGACATGTGCGCACTACATCGGGGACACGTGGGTGTAGGGGTTGGGAGAAAACACACAAAAAAACCAAAATTTCATAAGAAAAAAAAGAAAATGGGTGAGTCTAGAAAGGACAAGGGACTTCTGGAGCTTCACAAGACTAGGTATGAGGGAGGTTGGACGGTAGTTTACAGGTGAGGAGCGATCATCACCTTTGTGAAGGGGGATAACTTTAACAGCTTTCTATGCCTCAGGAACTATACCTAAGATAAAGGAGAGATTAATTAGGTGGGCAATGGGGTGGACAATAGCTGGGGTGGAGATTTGAAGAAGTAGAGGGTCAAGTCCATCAGGGCTGAATTTGTGAGACTTCAGGCCAGAAACACCTCTTGGACTGTGACTGTAGAGAACTGAAACAATTCTGGAGTTGAAGAAGTAGGACTATAAGTCCAGAGATGTGTTCTCTTCTCTCTCTGCTTTACAACTCTGGTCCCTTGATGGCATCTTTGGAAGTCTTACTTCAGTGAGACTTTCACAAAGTTCTGCCTTAGTTCGAGTCCAGTCAACTTTGTGTCAACACAAAACAAGCATTTGTCAATGCCGAATGTTGTCACGCTGGCATTGGCTTTGGTAGTGCAGTGTGGGAAAACATTTTGGGCAGGATGTTAAAAATGACAGCTGTACAGTTCATAAGGAGTTGTAAAAAAATGCCAGTGTTGAAAATGTGGCAAGTAAACATAGCAAATTTGTGAAGTTACAAGGGTGAGTGGGAAATGTGCAATGCATGTTTGTAACAGTCATTTTATGGGCTGCTCAGCACAAAATTTTCAGCATAGACATTTTAGCACATCTGCTCATGTACAGTGTCACTGTTTATTTCCTCAAACTGTCCAAAAGTGATTTCGCACAGCGATCACTGATATTACAAAATGCATGACGTTTACGAGTGTGCGTAATCTGCCAACACACGCCGTAACACAGTCATTTTAAGGCGATCATCACCAAATTTTCAACATAGGCATTTTTGGACCCTCTGCTCATGAACTATGTCACTGTCATTTTCATAATCTGGCCTGAACACTGATTTCCCACAGTGACTATGTTTGTTGTGTGCCGGAAGTGTGGAAACACATTTCGGCAGGATGTGGAAAATGACAGCTGTACTGTTCACAAGAAGGTGTATAAAAATGACAATGTTGAAAATCTGGCATGAAAATATTGCAAATTTGCGAAGTTACGAGCGTGCGTAACAACTGCGCAATGCACGCTTGTAAAACAGTCATTTTTTGGATTTTTTCCACCAAATTTGCAACATAAGCTTTTTGAAAGGCCACCTCATGAACACTGGCACTGTCATTTTGTTAATCAGTCCCGATAGGTGATTCTGTGCAGTGAATGCAAAATCACCTTTTGAGGCCGATTAATGCCATGACAGTGATAGAATTTATGAGGAGGGGTCCCGAAAACCGCATGTCAAAATTTGGTGCAAACATTCCAAAAAATGCCTGAGATATGCACTAAAGTTGAAAAACGCTATTCATTCCACTATACAGCTTACTGGCATTTCCCAGTTTGCGGTCGGCTTTGAAGAGTGCAGACGTTGTTCCCGGTCCACCAAGATTGTTGCACTGACTGGAGGTAAGTATGGGATGTGGGGTGGGGAGGCAGGGTACAGTGGGTGGGTGCAGGTTGTGGGAGGGGGCCAGGAGTCTGCTGAGGGACCGCTTCCTTCTTTACAGGGAAAAAAATAAAACACGCCGGGGACCTTTTTCATTTTTAATAGTGCTTTGGCATGCTGAAGTGGGCTTCCAGCATGCCACCTGAGTGTGTGGGTGGGCGGTGCTTTAGCTGATGGGGATTGGGCACCCTCATCAGCAAATAAGAAAAGGAGCCGAGGGATGAGGGGATTGGGCACCCGGCAATCAAAAACGGAAGTGGGGATCACAATATGCTGATGGGGAGTGGGCCCTCATTGGCAAAATTCAAGGGGAGGAAGGGATACATGCCGACAGGGATTGGGCACCCCTGTCGGCAAAGAGAAACTGTTGGGGGTGCATGATGCCAAGGGGGATTGGGCACCCTCGGCAATCAAAAAAGGGGGTTTACATGTCAATGCTGATGGAGATTGGGCACCCATTTAGGCACACAATAAGGAAGGTGGGTTGACAGGCAACAGCGGCAGTCACTGCCGCCATGTTGCCTGCACATAGGGAGGCGTACAGATCACGCTTGCATGACAGCTTCATTCTCATTGCAGCAGACCTTTTCTCAGAAGTCATCACCTCATTGGCCAGGCAGTGTGTCGGCCCCTGCTGCTGGTTGATTGGGGAATACAGGATGCACCTACTGGTGCATGCCCTGCATTCGCCCAACAGCGACTGCACCTCCAAATCTCCACTGCTGCAAGATGTTGGCTGTGCAAGCACGCCAACATAAAAATGGTGTCAATGACTTTTGGTACCAGCCAGAAGCTGGCCCAGTTTGCTCCCATCCCAGTCTTCTCCAGGCTGGATGCAACAATGCTTGAAGTAGTCCCAGTTCTTAAGTACCTTGGTGTGTATTTAGATGGCAGGCTTGACTTCTTTGCCCACATTAATGTCATCCATGCCAAACTCTGCCCCAAACTCAGTGCCCTCTCCCACAATAATGAATGCCTTTCTCCCCATGTCCATGGAGACCTGGTCAACAAAATGGTTCTCCTGGTTTTAGACTATGCGGATGTGATTTATGGCATCACCCCCAACCCTTCCTGTCCAGACTAGACACCCTCCATAACACCTTCTGCTGCTTTGCTACCAGCTCCCCTCTCATACTCACCACTGCTCCCTTCATTCTTTGCTGTCCATCCTCCCTCTCCCCTACTGTTGCCAGCCACATCGTGCTTCCCTCATCTCTAAATACTGGCTTGGGTCCCTCCTCATACCTATCCCATCTCTTCTGTCCCATTCCCTCCTTCTCCTATTCCCTGTACTTATAGACCCATGCACATTTTCTCTTGGGATAAGCTCAAAGAAATCATAGTGGAATGGAAGGGAGGAGGAGAAAGAGCTGTAGATCGGGCACAGTCTGATGTGATAATGTAGGTAGAGATGGACAGACTGGATGGGCCAAGCAGTCCTTATCTGTGGTCAAATTCTACATTTCTATGTTTCTCCCTTCCTTACCCATACTCCTCAGCTGGGAAATCTGCTTTCTCATACCATCTCCCTTCCTTCTGAAACCAGTTACCCTCCTCTCTCCCTCTTTCCCACTCTCTTCCCTCCATTAGATACCACCTCAAACTCCTCCCCCTCCAGCCCAGTTCCTGACAACCCTCTTCCAGAACCCTTGCTTACTCTTACCTAGCTTTTGACCACCCCTTACCTCTCCCTACCCACAAAACCCCATAGTTCTGGCACTCTCGTTGAAGTTTATCAACTTGTTTTGACTCCTATTTTCTTTCCTTAAATCAATAGTTTATTAAATTTTGGATTTGACATAACAAGGTAAACACATTCTGTAAATAGATAACGAGGAGATATTCCTGGTTGGGGCTATGAGCATCCCCCTAGGAGATACAACACTAATGAAGATAACTGATGTAACAATAGAATAGATACATCAGGGTTAAGAAGAGAACAGAGACAAAATCAAATGTATTAGTACTGTGCTAATGATGTGTGAATGGAGCTTCCTGTATGTTTGAGGTGTATAGCTGGAACCCAGAGTGGCTAATTTGGGAAATGTCCTCAGTTCCTGGCTGGTGTGGCCTCAATTCAAGACAAGTAGGTACTCAGCCACAAAATGTCCCTCTTGGATTTTACAGAACTGTGATGTGAGGTATGGTCCCCACCTGGTAATATTTAATTAGTACAGTACCTTGAACTCCCAGTTGACATTCTCCCCTCGCTGGCTCGTGCATTTAACATCCCTAAGACAAACATCCACTCAGGTGCATCTGTGAAGTCTAATTCTGAGTCCACATATTCAGGAACACCAACTGTTCAAAAATTTCTGTACCATACCTGATTTTCATTCTGTTCCAGAGTAAGTGTGATATTAAAATTCTCATTAATTATTTGTTGCAATGTGGCTTTCATTGTTTGTATTTTCCCCACTTGATGCTTAAGGTTCATTACTTGCCCTACAATAATTTGCTCTGATGCAATTGATTTTTCTTGCACCTGTTTAACTTCAGCTTTCAGGTAGTCAGTTTTTTTTTTGTTAATCCTTGAACTGGCAGTCATATTTCTCAATCCATTCGAGTATCTTGTCAATAGACTTTCCCAAGGAATCTATAGTACGGTATTTTTTCTCTAATGGAGAGAAGTGATCAAATGGTTTATTAGAATCCACTAGTAGGACTGAGGATTTTGCTCCCTTATGAGGTGCTACTGTTGTGGTTCTGGCAACACTGGGCTTGCTAGCAGGAAAGAAAGAGGGAGGCTGGTGTACTTGAGCCTCACACCTTGGCCATCACTCAGGGCTTATAGCAGAATGAAACTGTTGGACTAGTGGCCATGACTTGGGTGAGACAAACTCATTGGCAATGGTGGATATTCTCTGTTTGCCATCTGACATTTAGGGCAAGGCAATGAAAGGCAATCATATTTGTTTGGCTCCTATCCAAAAGGTTCAGAGTGTCTTACAGCATTAAAATAACATCAAACAGTTGAGTGAAGCATAAATATAACAAGTAAAACAATAAACAGCAATATGTAATTGATTTTGGAAGGCCTGTGCAAAGATATATGTTTTCAGTTGTTGCTTAAAGAGCCCTACTGTGTGAACAGATATAATTCTCTCAGGCAATGAATTCAAGAAGAAAGAGTCAGCAGCCCTAAAGATTCTGTCCCCAGGGACAAGCCCACACCAGTTGATCAGTGAAGGCAGGTGGGGTGTAGGGCTTCAGGAGATCTTTAAGGTAGCTTAGGTCCAAGCCATGTAGGTCTTTGAATATTAACAAGCATGTCTTGATGGTGATGTGCCACCGAAGTTCCCATCACCAGTCAGATCACAATGTTCTGGACCCACTGCAGGCATTACATCAAATCTTCAGCACAGTCTGTATATTACAGGGCAACCGGCACCTGCCTAGGCTGAGAAATGTAACTTAAATACTGTTTCATTCAGGAAAATGTTGAAAGGACTCACCCCAAAGCTGCTTCACTTTGCATTGTGCAAATACTCTTTATTTCAAGTAATCTAGTGATAAAGTGCAAAATATGCAGTACAAAAACACAGCAAATTGCTAAAACATACAAACAAAGGTGATCACAACTTCCTGGTTCCTCCTTGCTCCCTCTGATTCGTTGCCTATGGTCACCTGATGTTTTTCGCAATGGCTTGCGATTCAGACTGTGCTGAATTTACTCATCTAACCATAGCACTGTCGCTCCTAGGTGCAGTTGTTCCCTCCAACTACAATATTACATCACACCTCCAGATAACCCTAAGTGAAGAGCATTGCAGCAATTCAGTCTGGAGGTGACAAAGGCATGGACTATCGTCTCCAAGTTGGCTGGTGCAAGATATGGCTTAAGCTGGGTGATATTACAGAGATGGTAAAACTTGTTCCTGACTACCACTGACACCTGATGCTCTAGTGTCAGCTTGCAGTCCAGAACGATGCCCAGATTCTTCCCCACATCCACAGCTTGGAGTGATGGAACATTAACCGATGATAAAAGAAGGCCACCACTCATCATCACCAACCCATATTGACCTGAATCAATAATCATAGCCTCTGTCTTACCTGGGTTGATACATAGCCAGTTGGATGTGATCCAGCCATTGATTTCTCATACATACAGCCACAGCCCTGAAACTGCATTTAACCCATCGGGGTGCAAGACAGACAGAGTTGAGTATGATGCATATAGCACTGAAACTCAACCCCATGCTCTCTAATGATCTCATCCAACAGCAACATATACACAGCGAGCAACATAGGTGCCAAGATCGAGCCGTGTAGACCCTCATAGAATATTACAGCCACCCCAGAGATATAATTTCATAGGGTACCTGCTGTAATCTCCCAGTAATGTAGGATTTGAATCAGCATAAATTGTGTCGGTGACTCCCACATAGTTCCTTAAGTGATCCATCAGCACACAATGGTCCATCATGTCAAATGCTGCTGAGATCCAGAAGAACAAAGATGGAACAAAGTTCTTGGTCTTTCATCATGAGGAGATCAAGCATCAGTCTGATGAGAGCACTCTCAGTATTGTGACAGGCCTAAACCCCAACTGAGGGGTTCATAGATGTCATACTGCTCCAGGTGAGCCTCAAGCTGTGCCACAACTATCTTGTTGAAAACCTTCCCACAAAAAGTGTTTGATACAGGCCTGTAGTTGACTAGACTGTCATGGTCCAATGATGGTTTCTTTAGGAGGATTTCACCACTGCCCTTTTAGAGCCAATGGAAAACACACCCTCAGGGAACACCTGACACTCTGGTTTATTCTGTCCCTGGGGATTCAAGATTATCAAAAAGCAGTCAATTAGGCCCAGGGTTCTGCAAACAGTAAGTAGGGTGTAGACTTGTGATCAACTGGGCCATCTCCTCTTCTACACCCAACTCCAGCCCAGGACAGCAATAGTCAGAGCCTCCTACCCTGGATATCACCAGTCTATGACAGACAGACAATCCCAGCCTGAATGGAGGACAAATTGTCAAGGCAGAAGTTGTTAAGGTCTTCACTCTTCTCTGCAGAAAAAGTTCCTTTGTACCACAGACAAAGAGGATTTAATAATCTGACTACAAAAAGTTAAAGAGCTGAGCTTTTCTGAGTCTTGCTTGCAGCAGTAGTGTTTGACAGGAACTCTGGGCCCGATTCCAAGACAGTGCAAAGTACACACCAGTATGTAAAGTAATGCCACAACCCCTGCAACATGTGACTGCGCCATATTCCAAGACAATTGCCAGATATGATGTAGAATGCCAACCACGCATATCGCAGTTATGCCCACAAAACATGGCAGAACCAGCAATAGTGGGTGTAGCACTTATGCATGTTGCAACCCGATGATCATATAAAAGTGCGCAAGCCACAGACATGGTGTAGGAGCTACACCACCGGGAAAGGTGGCAGGTAGCAGCGCAGAGGTGGCAAGCGTGACAAGATGCAGGAAGCGCAACTTCATCCACGAGGAGACAGACATACTGCTCAACGAACTGGAGGCCAAGTCAGACCTCCTAATGGGCAAGGGAGGAGAATGGGAGCAGTGTCACAAGCATATGGAGGCATGGGAGGAGGTGGACAAGAAGGTGAACTCAGTGGTCAATGCGAAGTGCACTTGCGCGACCTCCAAAAGTGGGTCAGTGACCTCAAGTGCTACGCCAAGGCCAAGGAGGCCCAGAACAGGCAGCAGGTGGCAGCCACAGGAGGTGAGACTCCTCAGTGGATATGAGGAGAGGGTACTGCCATTCCTGAGCCAACACAGTGTCCATGGGGACAAGGACTTAGCTACATCGTAGATGGCCGGCACTGCCCGCAGTGTGTGGGACAGCGATGCGGGGTGGGAATGGAGACATGACATGGTGTGGTAGCACTGATGCACTGTTGGTCCCCACACAGGTGCATCACCAGTGGACACAGGGGCAGGCAAGCCAATGGCCAGTGCTGTCCCCAGTGCGTGGAACAGCGATGCAGGGGTAGGAATGGAGGCATGCATGGTAAGCATGAAATGGTGTGGTAGCACTGATGCACTGCCATTCCCCCACAGGTGCATCACCAGCAGACACAGGGGCAGGTAAGCTGATGGCCAGCTCTGTCCCCAGTGCGTGGGACAATGATGCAGGGGTGAAATGGAGGCATGCATGGTAGGCATGACATGGTGTGGTAGCACTGATGCACTGTTGTTCCCCCACAGGTGCATCACCAGCAGACACAGAGGCAGGTAAGCTGATGGCCAGTGCTGCCCCCAGTGCATGGGACAGCAATGCAGAGGTGGGAATGAAGGCAACCATGGTAGGCATGACATGGTTTGGTAGCATTGATGCACTGTCGTTCCCCCACAGATGCAGCAGTAGTGGATACAGGGGCAGTGGATAGTGGTGACACAGACACAGAACAGGAACCCATGCAGACGACCATCCATTAGGCCACCATGATGCACACCCCTGGTGGAGCCAATGTGGCACAGCTAGACATAGCCTAACACCAGTGGTGAGGGAACATGAGGCAGCGGAGGAGCGACAGCGGGAGGAGGAAGAGGAGGGACTGGACCTGAGCGATCTGCTCAGCTGTGACAGCATTGCGGATGACATGGCACACGATCTAAGCTCTGCATCATATTGTAGGCTGGAGGGGGCCCTAGATGGGACCATGCCATCCCTGCAGGATGACCACACAGATGCACCCATGGTCTATGCAGGGTTCTGCCAGACACTTGTGACCACAAACGCGGAACAGGCCAAGATGCTGGGCTGTATCTGGCTCAGCATGAATGCACACCGTGCTTCAATGAAGGAGCACATGAGCACCCTGATAGGAGTGCTGGAGTCAGGGTCACACACCACAGAGGCAGCCATAGATCACCTCGTGGATGCCATGGTCACCTCCCAGGTCTGTGTGCAGGCACAGACAAGAGCCATCACCCACCTGGTCATGGCTGTGGAGGGGTCGGTGGCCCAGCAGACCAGGCAGGCAGACTTACTGTCCGTGGTGCTACAGGGTGCACACACAGGCCAGCCACTGTGAAGCACAGCATGGAGGGACGCTACCACACAGGTGCCACAGGTGGTGCAACTGCCACCAACACCACCACAACAGCCACCAACAGCTGTGGCAACAACACCACCACTGTCAGGGGTGGTGGGGCCTGCAGCAGCACCCTCCCCACCACCCCCACCACCATCACCACCATTAGCAACCCTGGAGCAGCAGCAGCACCCACCACCACCACCATCAGCGCCTGAGCAGGCGACCCCACCACTGCCACCACCTGCACCACCATCAACACCAGTGCCACAGGCACCACAGCCCCCATCACCAACAACACCTGCAGCGCCGGTGCAACTGCAACCAACACCGCCCCCAACACCACCACTGATGACACCACAGGCTGCTAGACTGCCAAGGTAGAGGGCTGCAACAACACCTCCGCCATGGCCGTGGGGCATGCGGCAGTGGACAAAAGGTGCAGGACCAGTGACAGATGGGGTGGGCTAGCACCAGACAGCATGTCAGAACAGGGCACAGCCCAGGTGGTGGTGCAATTTCAGGTCACAGAAGCCAGTGGGTCACACAACATGGAACTGGGGACCATGCCAGCACATGCACCAACAGCCCCTGGGAGATGTGGAAAACGTTGACGGACAGCGATGAAGACCATGCTGTTGGACATTGGTGGACCAGCTGGCATGCCACAGGGCCAGGTAGGGTCTGGTGATGACAAGAGGCAGCTGGGCATGCAACAGACAGTGTCAGCAGGGAGTGCCTGCCCCCATGCTCAGGAGACCTGGTGGCAGCACATGACAGAGGACTGTGGTGACACTATGCCACGCTGCCATAATGGGTGGTGGAGCATGCGGGTCATGATGAGAGGGCACTGTGGAGACATGTGTGCATGGAGTGTGTGTGTGTGTGTATGTGTGTGTGTGTGTGTGTGTGCAGTGTGGGGCAATGGTGATCATCACAAGTTGGGTGAGTATGCTGTGAACTGTCACGGGGTTTGGGTATGTGTAATCGGGTAGTTGACACAATTGTTAAGTAGCACTGTACCATGTCATGATTTACCTGAATATACACTGTGCACTATACATCTGTGTGGCCTCACTCATTTCCACCGCTGTACTGGCAGAGGTCACATGTAGTATTAACCTGGTGCCTGTGATGGGTGCAAGGCTGATGACACACAGGCACATCCCTACTGTAGATGCTGTAGTGAGTAACACTTGTTACGTGACACCATTGACACAGCTGTGTGCATGTGGACTGCACATGCTGTGCACATCATCATTGTACACATATGTGGCCAGCGTAGACTCAGGTCACATATGCGCACTGCACATGTGGCCCGCACGTGTCGCACGAACATGTGCCTTGTGCAGGGTGCACCCATGACCACACATCTCGCACAACGCAGGCAGCAACCACTGAGAAGGCCTGGAGGCACTAGCAGATGGCTACAGGGAGGTAATCTACTGAACAGGAGGGCCACCACACCAGCTGCAGGGGCAGGACGGGGTAAGTAGAGACTACACCTGCTGACACTTTACATATGCTATTGTTTGCACTGTACATTATACCATCTCTGCACATGTGTACAGGTATGCCTACCAATTGTACAGCTACAACTGGACCCACAAACACCTAGGGCAGTGACCTAAGGTAACAGTAACATGCCATTACTATACCTACTTGGGTCCCATTGTGTGTGGCCATAGCTGAGTGTAATGTGATAGGTGCTGCACAACCTGGTCATCCACTGTGACAGTTGAAGGCCACCACTATGACCATAATGCTGAGTGGTCTAGGGGTATGGGGACGGTGTGTGCTGGGCAATGCATCCAGCTGTGCAACAGGCCTGTGGTACTGCAGTGCAGTGCCCATGGGGCAGGTGGCCAAACTGGTACAGCAGGTGGCAACAGTCAGGACGTGCCCTGCCTGCACCATTACGCCATACATGTGGCTGCACCACCTGACAGTGACAAAGCACATGAGACGTACTACATGTGTACCTGGAACACCTGGGGCAGTGCTGCAATGTGCCTACAGTGGCGTACTAATGGCCAACATGCCTTGTAGGGTGGCATTGCCAGGGCCCCTTAGGTAGCCACAGCATGTAGCAGGGGCAGAGACAGGCACACCCCGTGGACAGCATGGATCATGGGGATACAGGGATTGGGGTGGTAGAGGGTCCCCAGACCACAGCCATTTTCCATGCCACCAGATCGGTGGGGCTGCAGCACCCGGCCCATGTACCAGAACACCATAGCTGCATTTGGGACGGCTGGCCACAGAGCATGGCCATGACACCCATGGGATGTACAGCCTACAGGGCTGTGGGCTGTCATCTTCTTGTCCTGTGAGTGATACAGGTGTCCCATCTACACCCATGCGTGGAAGGTTGGGCGGCGGCTGGGGCCATGTGCCTCCGGGGTGCAGTACATGGTCCTGGTGCCCGCAGTACTTGGGTCTGGCTACACCCATGCCATGTAGCAGTGACATGGACCATGTGGAGACTGGGGCACTGACAGGTCATGACATGTTGTCCATTTGTGTTTGCAGGCCACAGCCGCACAGTGCAGGACAGGATTATGGATCGCAGGAGAGGGGTGCACACATCACAGGTCATGGAGCACAGGGACCTATCACAGCTGAGTGGGCATGTACCCAACTTCATGGCCACTGAAATGGCACAGATGGTAAACCTGGTGCAGCAGTGGCGCACCACACTGCTGCCCCTGTCCTGCAGGAACTCCCCCCCACCGAACAGGAGAGGGCATGGCAGACCATCGGGGCATGACTCAGTGAGCTGAGTGGGGTGGCCTGCACAACCAGGCAGATCTGGCACAGGTGGCAGGACCTTGCATGTCATGACCCTGTCATCCTATGCCACCTGATGGACATGGTGGAGAAGCGTGACAGGGAGATGCGCACTGGCCATGCAGGTGGATACCACTACATGGTGCATGTACCCAGTCATACAGGCAACATGTGCCATGGCCAGAGGTGGTGTGCAGGATTTACCGTGTCCCCTTTCCCCACAGTTGATGGTCCCAGCAGAGCTGGACAGCAGAGGCAGCCGGTGGTGGTGCACAGCCGTGGCCATCCACAGCAGTGATCACAGGGCCAATGGACATTAGGTAGGTGCATGCGCGGTCCACATGGTGTGCTGGCCATGTCACAGTGGTGGGAGGGGGGGCATGTGCCACCTGGCCATGCACATGTTTGCAACAGCATACTGGCGTGCCCAGCCCTGCAGCCCAGGTATCGCATGCGCACCTGCAGCACCTGTGGCCGCTGGGCACCACCAGTGGGCATGCCACAGTGCACCCTGGGCATGCACCATGTGTGTGTGTGTGTGTGTGTGTGTGTCTCTGACACCCTTGCATGGTGTGGCATGGCATGCATGCCCATGTGTAAGGTGTGTCCCAGTCTGGCAGTGTTCACCGCCTGTCTTGGCTTGCAGGTGGAGACGCCACCTGCCCCAAGGCACTGTGCCCTGCTGAGGGCAATGGCAGAGCAGAAGGCCCTGATGCAGAGGAGTACCATTGCCACACCCACCGCTGCATGTCACGGCCTTTGCCAGAGGCCACATCTGAAGAGGAAGACGGGGAGGATGCAGTCCTGGTCGACCTGGAGGTGGTGGTGGAGGATGCTGTGGGGCATGCCAGTGACACCGCTGATGCAGCACCCTGTGCGGCAACACTGCCCACAGAAGGGTCCCTTGGCAGAGGAGACACTTGACCATGGGTGCCAGCAGGGGCTGTCAACAGCCACGCCACAGGATGGGCAGGCAGAGGAGGATGTGCCACCAGTGGGGCCGGCAGAGGAGGACATGCCACCAGCGGCATGCCCCCACCAGGCCAGGGCTGGCCTGCAGCTGTGGAACACCCGCCTGCAGGACATCAGGGGCCACAGGATGCTGCAGAGCTGCAGGGGGTGATTCTTCTGTTCTCATGGTAGCTGGTGGACAGGGACCGGGAGCTGGTTCAGCTGGTCACAGCCATGATGGAGGATGTTGGCTAGCTGCATGGTCCTCAGCATGCTTCTGACAGCACTGTGGGACTGTTAGGCCTGTGCTTCAGTGGACAGTGGGGTTGGGCTGCGCAGGGGCTGGGGTGGTTTGTTTATTGAGATGGTTCCTTGGGTTGGGGTGGGGGCTGTAGTGTGCTGTTGCATGTTTGCTGTTATACCCGCTTGCTGTTTTTACTGTACCTCTGTTGTGTTATTAAACTGTTTTGTGCATCCTGGCTCAGCTTCTCCACTCTTGGCTGCATGTGCCTGTGCATGTGGTTCACTATGCAGTGTGTGCCCACCTGTTGCGGTGCAGCCCTGTACCAGGCATCGCCCCACATGGCACATCATTCATGTGTGCCAGCAGTTCATTGCACAGCATGGTGCACACGCAGGTGAGCATGCCCACATGGTAGTCTAGGTGGGCAGTGGCACCATGTGCTTGGTCCTGTTCACGTGCCATCACACCGCGGTGTGTCGTGGCTCAGTGTGGCGGCCCTGTGCCAGTATGGCTCCTTCCACCCGGGGCATGGTTGGCCCTGTGGTGGCAGTGGAGGCACTGTGCAGTGGTGTGACATACTGTCATATGTCTGGAGACCTGTGCCACCTGATGCTGTGTCCCCATTGTGGTTGCACTGTTAACATGCATCAGTGGCCATGGCGGTGCACTGTACCTGGCAGTGCCATCATCGCACTGTGTGCCTCCATCCCATGTGTGTCCATATCCACCTGTGTCTGCTTGTCTGTGGGCCATGTGTGCTGTGGTCCTCGCTGCTGTGGTGCACTGTATGGTGGCCACAGAGAACTTCCTCGGGTGTTTGGCCACTGCTGGCTGGGTGGTCCCACCAGTGTCCCCTGTGGGCATTTGGACAGTGCCAGTGGCAGGTTGGCACTGTGTTGCTGTCATGCACACCTCTGGTGGCGGTGGGTGGCCCCTGCTGCTGGTGCTGCGTCAGTCACCGCTGGGGTCCTGGCATTGTTCCTGTTGCAGCACATACTGTGCCTATGGCATGCTTGGCACTGCTGCTCAGTCAGGTCCTCACTGATTGTGTGGGGCATCTTGCTATCTGCACCAGTGGCCTTGGTACCATTGTTGGATGCTGTGACTCGGCCCCCTGGTCCTGCCTCTGCACCTGGCTTGCTCTACACTCATGGTGCTCTGCTTTCATTTTTGCCAGTGGTGCTCCTCTTGTTGGCATTGCTGTGTGTCTCACTGCACTGCTTTCTGGCTATGTGGGGGGGGGGGTTCTGTGGCCTGTGTTCTGGTTAGAACAGCTATTCCTTGTTCTAACTTACGTGGGCTTCATCTGGCGTATTTATTTACGCCACCTGTTCTGGAATAGCAGTTTCGTGGTACTGGTGTGTTACGCATGTCACAAGCCACATTACGCAGTGGCTCAGGTTTTCTTTGCTATAACTGTGTTGTAACTTGCTTTTGTCATAGCGGTTGTGTGTTGCGGCATAAGTGTTCTTTTGGAATAGCACGTGTCACAAGTCACTGGCGTAACTTGCAATTTTCATCATCTGGACTGGTGTACTGCATTTACGCCTGGCGTAGCTGTCTTGGAATGGAGCCCACTGTCTTTTTTTAAGGAGATTGCTATCTGATAGTCACTGTAGTGAGTTCTCAGAGCAATTTGTCCTCCTTGGAGTGGGATTTCTGCCAAGAATGTTCTAACTTCCATCCCTTAGTTGTTGACTCTCTCATTTCCTCATGGTACCATGGTAAACTGTGACAGAAGGTCAAGCGATGGATATGGAAGGATGCTAGGATTTATTCAGTGTTCAGAGATTCGGAATCAGCTGTAACTACCCAAGTCAATTTTGAGCTCAGGATCCAGGCTGCTGCTAGGTCATCATGTTAACTTCCCCATCCTGACGTAACATTTTCTAATGTTTATATTATCCTGTCCATCCTCCTCAGTTGAAGTTCATATCCCTAGTTCTAGTAGCACTCACCATGGTAAACATATGTATACACTTCACCAATCCATCCCTTTTAGTATTCAGAACACTGGGATCATATAACTTCTCAGCCATGTCTTCCCTAAGTTAAATGAATAAAGTATGTCAGTCTGTCCTCCTACCTCTTGCCCCTAAGCCATGAATAAGCTGAAGGCCTTGTACTGACCCTTTCAGTCTCTTCAATGTCCTTAGTGTACTACGATGACTAGAACTTGATACAGTACTTCAGGTGCAAGATAACTAAGGCCTTGTAATGAGGGAGGATCCCCTCCTGACTTGCCCCTCACTCCCTTCTAATGCATAGTATTCGGCTTTAGCTTCCCTGAGATCAATCCTTTAAAGGAGAACAATGCTGAATTTGAAAGTCATTTTCTTAGTAGAAGCTGTTTCATAAATACTGGTACCAATTCTGTTATTGTCACATCCTTACAGTCCTATTAGTATCCTCAGTGATTGTTCCTGATCTGCACTCATTGCTAAGTACCATTTAGCACTGTGTGATGTAGTTTACGTCCCTTTCAATCACAGAGTTCTAAAGTAGAACATGGATGCATTTTGCCAACAATGAAAGAGCAGAGTATGAACATAAAATACATAATTGAGTTCTACAATCATACTTATTACCTGTGTGCAAATCAGAAACACCCACTAGGGTAGCTAGCAAGCCTGTAGAGATTAATGATGGCTAGTTATGCCTGTTAATCCTGTAGAGCATTTAGGTCTCTAGATGAACTACTGTTTGTTAAAAATTTTCCCCAAGTCCTTTAAAGTAGTTAAATTAGCAGCTTAAATGTTGCTTAACTGATGCTTAGTTATGCCTGTAAACTCTTAGCTTAGGCTATCTCTTCTTAGTCTGCTCTGTCTTGTGCCTCACTGGCTCCTGTACTAAACTTAATTTCTCCTCTGTCCTGCTCTCTCCTAAACTTTCACACTCCTGTGTGGTAGCTAATATCTCACTTAACACTGATACCCCACGTCGCCATCTCCACTCCAGTGCTGTAGCTAAATTAACTTTTTGATCTGCTCTGCACAAACTCTCCACGCCCTGTGCGGTACTTTAATTACTGCTTTTTAACTCTGCTCTTCCTGTATACCTCAGTGCCCCTAAAGGCATTTCTCTGATCCCTTTTCTCCTGGCCCTTCATCTTGTTCACCTACAACTTGTCTTGGACCCCTGCTGAACACGCCCTTCTTTCCGTCTTTGTTCTGCTTTGGGACTAACCCACTCGCCTGCCTCCCCCCGCTGAAAATCACTCCTCTGCTTCCCGCCTACCCACTCCTACTCTCACACCTCCCTCCCCAAACTATTGTCTTACTTCGGGCCTGTCCCTTGATTTCTCCTCACTTGGCCTGCATGGGTATCCCTGACCTCTCCCTCTCTCCCTCTTTCCAGGTCCTTCCAGCCCTGAATGGGCAGCTTACGGTACCTCAGTGCCCCAACTAGGACAAAGCCAGCTGCATGCCCTCCACGGACCATCTGCCTAGTCCACAGAACCTAAGGTAGGCTATTCTTATCCTGGTGGAGCACGGCTCAAATGCTGTGGAATTCATTGGCTACCAGAATACATAGCTGGCTCCTCATTGGCTGCTGCTCACTGCCCTATCCTATGGACTCTCACTTTCAATCCTTAGGCACAGATTTTTAAATGTGCCGCTGAGATTTGTTTCAGCTGTAACCCCTAACTGTATATTTTGTCCTGCCTGCCTGTCTGCCTGCCCACCCCGACCCCGGCCTCTATTAAATACTCATTTCTTCACACACAGTTGCTGCCAGCTTTCGCTTCCTGGCTGACTAGTTCACTGTCACTGGTGGACCCAATCTGTTACATTTAAAGTGACAGTCCAACTCATTGATGCATCCCGCTGCCCCGCTTCTTATTCTGTGAGGGATCCTAATTACTTTCAAGGACAATGTATTTCACCTGATAACCAACTTTACCAATAACTCCATTCTTTAAGACACCTCAGCAAAGTGTCACTAGGAGCATACCCTGCCTTCTCCCGAGTAAAATAGCAGGGATTCTATTTCCTATTTCCATGGCTTTTAAGCCAAAATGTACAACAAAGCGTGTCAGCTCCTTGCTCCAGGAGGAATACCTTCAGCTGTTCTACTCCTGGTGCTTGCCCTGGAGCAAAGATATTCAACCATGTCTCACCTCAACCCACCTGCAGGTCCATCCTATCCTACGAAGTGGCAACCAGCACAGTGGGAGACCTACTCTGGAGTGCCTCCCTCCATCCTCCCCATTCAACATACCTCTTGTACCCCTATTTTCACACGGACCTTTACCCCAGCTTTAGGACTAGCTCACTACTTTCACTTTGTGCTTGGCCCCGCCCACTAATAGTGCCTCACAGGACATTTTGGAATCAAATGTAAAACCACCTTCCGAAGCTATGTAGGAAACTCATTTTAATCCTACTGCTGATCTCGGGAAACATTTGCCCTAACCCTGGTCCCTTCCAATCCAGACTCAGACCCTGGTTTCACCTGGGCCACTAAAATTGCGGCCTTGAACATTTGTAGCCTCCTAGCTAAGCTAACACAGTTTGAGGCTTTGATAGCTCAAACCCAACCTAACATCATTGCGCTGACAGAGACCTGGCTCTCACCCAAGAACATTGACTCGGTTGTTTCCATACCCAGATACAACTAACATAGGCAGGACTATTCTGAAAAGAGGGTGGTTGCATAATATACTCACGCTAACCACCTGCAATGCCATAGAATCCAACTGACGAATGCCAATAATGAACTGCAAATGCCTGGCAATAAAAATCCTACTAGACAAGGGACTTAAAAGTCTGATTGTCATTGTAGTATATATTCCACCAGGGTGGCAATAAGCATGGTTTGAAGCCTTTGCTAATATATACACTCAGGCTAGCCAGAACAAGGAGGAGTCAAATCTGCTAGGACTTTAACTCCAACTAGCTTGCCAGCTCTAGTGCCGCTCACAGAGATCTGATTTCCAGACTCTACCTAACGCAAATGGTCAGGAGTTGTGCTAGGACAAACAACAGCACAGGTACAAGCACCCTGATTGACTGGGTGTTAACAACTCACCCCGAAAAGCTAATGGAGGTCAAGGTTTTCCCAGACACCCTGCATGACCAATCTCCCATCCAATGTGAGTGGATGACTAAACAGGTCAAACCTCCCCCAAAACTGGTGAGAAATAGAGTTATAAAAACTAGCTCTATGATTGACTTCAGAAATCACCTAGCTGGAATAGACTGGGGCTTTCTTGACACATGCACCTCTGTCGACACAGCCCTCCACCTCTTCCTCACTCACTTCAATGCTGCTGTGGACAAGTTCACCCCGTACTGCAAGAAGATAATAAAAGGTCGTAGTACAGTCTGGGTCACCCCACAACTTCTCAGCTCGATGCGGCATCAGGATCTCCCCTGGCACCAGGCCAGGGCTAAAGGAGCTGCTATAGATGTCCAGATCTACAAAGTGGCATGAAACAGGTGCACAAGGACAATCCGACAGGCCATGGCTACCTATCATAAGAACTGTCAGTCTTAATGCTGTCGGGATGGGAAAAAGTTCTGGGCCTCTCTTAAAAATCTCCTTGGGTCTGATGATAGGACCCCACTCTCCATGCTTTGCCACAATGATGAAATTATACTTGATGATGACACAATGGCTAATATATTTAATAATGCATTCATGGACTACAGTACAGCCCTTCATCCTAGACTCGCTACACACCTGGATGGAATGTCGCCCACAACTCAGTCACCACCCACACCAACACCAGGCCCAGACCAGCCTTCTACTTCAGACAGGTTACCTTAAAAGAAACAAGAAAATACCTTACAAAAGTTCTGGGAAAACTAGGCTAGGAGGAGATGGAATCAAGATGTAATTGATCTCCATTGCTCAACCTGAGGTCAATGTACCTATCTCCAAACTGTTTAACCCATCACTCTGCCTGTCCACCTTCCTGTCTACCTGAAACTGTTCTGGTCACCTCGGTGCATAAAGGAGGTGACTGGGCACTAGTAACCAACTGTCGCACCATTTCATTTCTGTACCCATTCTCAAAAGCCTTGAGAGAATCATATCTGACCAACTCACAGAATATCTGTTTAAATACAACCTCCTCTGCCCCAAACAGCATGACTTCTGAAAGATGCATAACACTAGCACCAACCTAATTGACTTCATGGTCTACGGCATGAGGCACTGGACCAGGGCCTTCTAGTCGGGGCAGTCTATATAGACTCAACTAAGTCCTTTGACCTTGTAGATCACCAGCTGCTGCTCCACAGATTAAGCTGCTTAGGCCTATCCCCTAACACTGTCAGTTGGTAATCCAGCTACCTGACCGGGCACTCTCAGTAGATGAAAATCAACTGAGTAATATCCCGGACTAGTGAAGCTACTGTAGGGGTCCCCCAAGGGTCTATACTGGGCCCACTCTTGTTCATCCGCTTCGTGAACAATCTACCAGAAGCATGCCCTACCTCTAAGATTCTGCTCTAAGCAGATGACATGGTGGTGTTCGCTCAAGACTCTTGCCAAGAATCACTCACCAGGAACCTACAGTACAACTTTGACCTACTGCAGGACTGGTTTAAGGATAGTCAGTTAGTGCTCAACAACAAAAAAAAAAACAAGATGAGGCTCTTTGCTGGACATCAAAAGAGAAGAGCCACTTCCCCTTTCATCATTGCCTGCAACTCGCACTCCACCCTTGAGCAGGTGTCCTCGTTCTGGTCCTTAGGGATCACAATTGATGAATCCCTTTCCTTCGAGGAACATATTCAAAATATTACCACTGCCACCAATAGGAAATTGGGGGCCCTCTACAGGATCCTGTTCTGCCTCACTCAGGAGGCCAGGATACAGGTGGTAAAAGGGACAGTTCTACCCATCTTGGACTATGGCAATGTGGTGTATTGGTGCTGTCTCCAATACCAGCCTGCACAGAGTCCACACAACCATCAACAAAGCCTACCATTTTGTACTAGGTGCAGATCACCTTATGCATACTTGCGACCTCTACATTTGAATCAAATGGCTTCCCCTCATGGACTGAATCAAGCTCCACTCTTGCATGCTGGGGAAGAAGGCCCGACTTGGACTTGCACCTGCTTCTCTTCAAGCTTTATTCCGGCCAGCCTATGTAGAGCATGTCACAAGGAGTGTTACAAACACACCCTTGCTGTGCCTTTCAGAAGAACCGCCATGGGAGATGAGCTTCACAGCAAGGGTCCCCACCTGGTTAAACGGGCTCCTCCTGCCACTACAAGCCTTACCTCATCTTGGGCAATTCAAATCTGAAATTTGGAAGTCCTTCTCCACCCCTGAAAATTGCTTCTGTTGCACTCACCCAGGCTGAACCTAGCCTTCCACATGCACCTTGTCACTCCGTGACTTTCTTGCACTTTCTAGTAGGTCCCTATAAGCTAACTACCCCTGCCCTCTCCCCCACCGTTCTAACACCCAACCTATTTACACATTTACATGACCCATTAACTCCAAACTACCCTATACCTCCACCCCCTCAAAGACATACCATTCCTCGAGCCTAATGCTAGTCAACTACTGTTGTTTCCCTCCTCTCCCTCTTAACCTGCTGCCTACTCTCATCCAACTACTTCTCTGACTCCAAAGATTGATCCCCCATCTGTCCCCTACAGGAACTGTCTGTGCTGTGTAGCTGCTATCTGGGACTACACATTGCTTGCACTTTTGACTTCTGCACCTTAAATTACCTCTGCTGACATGTTTCTACTGCCTCTTCTTTTCCGTTGCTATGTTTCTATATTTCATCCTATCATTTGCTATTTGCAACACGTAAATTGTAATAAAGTCCCCACCTGATGTGTTTTGACAATGCCTACTAGCTGCTACTGTTTCCCCCCAAAATGCATGTACCTGTTTGCCCTAAATCCTCATGTCTTGACGAAGATCCTTTGTAAAAGAGCTCTTAGCTCAAAGGTTGTAATTCGAAATTCTCATTAAATAAAAAAATAAATAAATAAGAGATGGAACAGTAATAGAACTGAAACTAGTATTTAAAAAATGAGTTTATTTTTTTCAATGAAAGTTTGAATTTCATTTTAACATTTAACACTTTATACAGAGTCCATTTGATAGCTAAGTATAAAGGGCACTTCATCTATCAGCAAGAGCAGTCCTGTGGATATATTACCAGAATTTAGTCATGACAGCAATACATACATCAAATGTACTGATAATTCTTCCTAGTCATAGCTATAAGGATTTCAGTTAACGTAGACTGCCTAGAGGGCATCTACTAATACAGCCCCGGTCCTGGTAGGAAGAAAGGATATCACTTTATGATAGGATGCCCAGGTAACCAGTTGATTAAGAATACTCTTCCTCGTCCAGTATTCAGACTGTATTAGCCCCAGGCCCAATACAGGGATGAAATAATCTTTGTGCTTTTTAGTGTCCCTAAAACGTGTGAGGAAAACAAGGTATGTAGTATACTGTGCCACCAGACCTCTCACCCTAGTACACCCAGGATCCTGAGAAGTTCTGGTGCAGTGTTCATGTAATTAAGAGGGTTGTTCTTCAGGGTAATAAGTCACTATAGTAAGCTAGAATGATGAGAGGCTCCTAGTGGAGCACTTAACACCTAGTCTGGGAGAGGTGCTAGCTATGGCTCCTCCCTGTTGGGGAGGACCTGAAGGGGGTCAAAGAGGACATGTAAGGGGGGGGAGAATAAGTTGGTATAATCACTGGAAGGAGGAGAGGGGCAGGGTGAGTCCATGAGCTTCAGCTGGGAGTGATGTCTCCCTGACAGAGGAGAGCGTTATCTATGCATGTAGTAGATAGAAGAAAGAAAAGCAGGCAATCTTCCAAATAGGTTTAGGTCACCTAACAGGTGGAAGATTAACAGAGCTCCTGGGATGGGCTGTTAGGGTACGAATGTCATATTTGCATATACCAATTGCTTACCAGAGGCAACATGTGCCACTTTCTAGTACCTGGCCATTAGTGCAATTAAGTTTTTCTATTCGTGGACTGCCAGAGGCTGCAAATCCCTCCAGTGCCTCATTAAGATTCACTTGACTGCCTCTAACACATGGTTTACCCAATGTGCCTGGGGAGGAGATGGGGGAAATCCTCTGCAGAAAGGCCAGATAGTGCTAGGTACAGATCTCTGAGTTGTGGGATCTGAACTCATTCCCCACATACTGTATGTTCCATACCTCCTCCCAGTACCAGTTAAGCACAGGGCTGGACTAGAGAATATGGAGCAGTGAAGCTTGTGGGGAAGTATACCACCAGTATTCACTTATGGGTGTAATGCCAGCTTGGTATAACCATAGTGGAGTTCTATATGCTCTATGTAGGATTCTATACTGCAATGTTTTGGCTTGTAGCTCTGTTAGCATGGATGCTGGGGTAGGAAAGTCACCTTGAATATGCTGTACTTGAGAATACTTGGAGGAGGAGTGGACAAGCCTAGCTTATAACAAGTTACCAATTGGTGCAGGAGGACATAATTATATATCTTCTTCAGATATGGAAGGCCAAAGCCACCTTTACTCCAGTGCAATTGAAGTATGGACAACTTTATCTTGGGCACATTCCCTGCCAATATAAAGGCAGATAGGTTGGATGCCAGGGGTTTAAAGAGTACCACATGTATTTGTAAAGGTATGTCAGACAAAATATAGTGGAGCTCTGGGACAGTAACCATTCTAATGGCATCAACCAGCCTTCAGATAGAGAGAAGGTAGTCCCAGCGCCTAACATAAGAGTTCACAGTGTCATGTATGACATGAGTATTTGCTGCAACAGTAACCTCTATCATGGGTCAGAGGTGGATTTTAATAAGCAGGCTACCTCCTCAGAAGTTCACTGATATGGGTATCCCACAAAAAGTTGTTGGGTACATTGGGGATTGAGGGGCATAATTTGGAATTTAGCCCCATTTAGCTTGTACTCAGGCAGAGAGGAGTACTGTTGGATAATGTGCTGGAGGGCTTTCAGTGAAGAAGGGATATCAGCGAGAAAAGGGGTGATGTCATTGGCAAAGAGTGCCAGTTGGTCTCCTGCACTATTACAGCTGGAAATGACATGGATGCCTGAGTCTGAGGGCAAGCTGCCCTCTACTAGCAAAAATAAGAAAGGGGATAGAGGGCACCCTGGCTTAGTGCGCTAACCAAGGGAAGGGTAGGAGATCACAGAGTTAGTAAGGGCTGCTGCTGATATGCAGGTATACAGAGATTCACCAGCACTATACATTTTGGGTCAAATCCAAAGCAGGCCAGGGCATCTTCTAATGCCCACTCCACCCTGTCAAATGCTTTTTCTGCTTCAAGAGACAGGGTGGCAGTGGACTCAATGCAGGTTCAGGCTTCCATGAGCAAGTCCAGGATATGGTGGGTATTGTCTGTGCCCTGGTGACCTGGCACAAAGCCGACCTGGTCTGGGTAGATGAGGTCCCCTATGATCTCTTAGACTCTTCTGGCTAGGACCTTCACAAAAATCTTGGCATCCATTTTAATCAAAGAAGCTGAATGATACTGGGAGCAAAGGATGCTGTCCTTACCCTTTTATAGTATTAATGTAATAACAGCCTGCATGAAGGTGGGAAGGAGATCCCCCTCTCCCATGCTTTGTTATAGACTGCAGACAGTTTTGGGGCCCAGATTCCTAAAAAGGGTCTATAGAATTCTCTAGAAAATCAGTCCTGGCTAGGAGACTTACCAAGGGCCATACTCAGTATAGCATCTTGAACCTCCTGAGGTGAAATTGGTTGGGTTAGTTGGACGTTTCATGCAGGAGGGACCTAAGGAAGGGTGAGATTGTGATAGAAGGCAGAGAATTCTTCCTGTGAGGGGGAACCCTTTGATGAGTTCAGAGATTGGACTGGTAGAAATTAGAAATTCCTTATTAACAAGCTCTGGGGATGTATCCAACTTGCCTTCCTCTGTTTTGATCAGGGAATATATGTCTCCACTTTCCTGGCTTTTAATTTGTATCGTGCACTTTATTAGGTTGTTCTCCAGCCTCTCAATATTGTTGGCTCAAGTGAAGTAGGGCATACTCTGTTCTGTGATGGAAAGATTCTTCTAATGCAGCCCTTGCCTCCATAATGCGTAGCCAGAGGGATTGTTATAAATGGGGGAGAGCCTGGAAATCCTGCTCCAGTTGCTTCAATTCTCTTTCCTTCAGGTGAGTGAGTTGGTACCATTGCTTCTGTAAACATGAGGAGTGTGCTATGACTTTCCCCATTATCACTGCCTTTGTGGCCTCCCATTGGGTACCAACTTAGGCATCTGAGGCGTCATTCAGAGAAAAGTACTCCAGGATATTTTTATGAAGTTCCTCTTTAAAGGTCTGATCTTAAAACAAGGATGTGTTAAAATGCCATTTATTTCTCAACCCTGCAAGTCTACCCCATGTGAGTGTCAGAGTCACAGGAGCATGGTCTGATACCAGGATGTTGCCTATGGTCTCTCTCCAATCTTTGGGGACCAGTTCCTGTGAGACAAAGATGATACCAATCCTGTTATAGGAGTCATGAACAGTGCAATAGCAGGAAAAGTACATTTCAGTAGGTGTGAGGCATTCCAGATGTCTTAAAGGCCTGCATTTTGGCAAGCTAGGGTCTCTTGGAGAGCTGCCTTGGCTTCCTGTCTATGATCAGGTCCTGTATGATCTAGTTTGAGGAACAAAGCACAATCATATCTCCCAATTATGATTCCAGCAGGACTGGCTGGAAGTTCCCACAGGACCTGGTGGAAGAAAATTAGATCCTGGGTATTAGGGGCATAAAGGCTACCTAATACAATCTGTCCCCCCTGCTATGTGCCTTCAATTAAAATCATCTGGCCCTCTGTGTCTCTCTTTGTTATGGCTTCCCATTTGCAGACCCTTCCTACAGAGGATAGCCACCCCCTCTGCTTAGAAGTATAAGCACTGTGGCATACATTTCCCACCCAGGAGCAGCAGAGATGAGAGGCTCCCCCCCTCCAGTAGGTGCATCTTTTTGAGATAAAGGAGTAGCTTTCTCCTCTTGACAGGGCAGTAAAGGCCTCTGCCATTCCAGCAGATAATTCTGAGGGAGTCAAATTCTGACATTGCAAATAGCCCAAGCTGCACTACTCTGTTATACATAACCAGTAGACTCTATCCACTCACTCCCACTCCAGATCTCCCCACCTCCCCCCAGAGCCCTCACAAGAACTGCAATATTCCCCACCAAACCTTTATGTGTAACTACATATAACTCTAACAGTACTCAACAGGAGTTAAGCATATAGAACAAGTAACACTCCCTGTAACATCACACACTGCAAGGAAAATTACACAGAACCAGAACTAAAATATTGAAATAATAAGGTACAGTACTACTGACTCCAAACTGGTGGAAGCTACCAGAAACTATCACTAGCTGATAGTTAGGATGGCTATTAAGCCTTCACGCTTTCTGAACTACGGGTACACACAAGGAAACTCCTGCCAGCCCCTGAATCCTCTCCCAGTTTGTATGTGACTTGAGGGATGAGAAGAGGAATGTATGATGGGGGGGCATGATACAACAGAAGCGTCCTCCCAGACATCAGTGGCCACCCACAGGTCCCAGTCAGGTCCATGCCTGAGTTATTTTATATAGCCTGATATCCACTATTTATAACAAGAAAAAGACTCCAGGTTCTGTAGTCTGAACACAGCATCCGGGATTGCCACATGGCCAGTCAGAATCATGTCAGTGGGTCCTCTCATCTAGTGCTGTTTTCGTAGAGGTTGGTATGCATTGTATGGAAGAGGAACAGAACACCATCCATGCTGACAGTGATAATAACTCCTATTAACTGATTGTATGATCATTAAGTCCACATTCAGCGGTTACATAAATGACAGCCTGGGGCACGTCACTATATATTTAAGTTCACTCCTGCTCTGATTCTCTGCCCCACAGAGATCTCAGGATGTGGCCAGTACTACCATAAGTGAAATGATGTGCCATGTCATCTTTGGCTGCTGAGATGCTCGAGGAAAGGGGGATACTCAAAAGTGTAGGGGAAAAATATCACAGGATAATCCAGGAGCACAGCCCTTCTGTAGATGGGCTCAATTTATAATGCATCACTTCAAGCAGACTCGACTGCATGGGTGGGTGGTTGCAGGGGAGGTGACACATACTAGTTCAGCTGAAAGTGATATTATTCCTGTTCCCCCATGTGGTTGCATAGTAAATGTATGGTGGAATGTGCTCCAGGCATTCTCCCACTTCCAAGCCCCTTACTCCCAAGTACAATGCTTACTTACAGTCACGTCATGAGCAAGGGGCCAGAGTTCTGCAGAGTTACTTCTATGTGGTCTGTTGGTGGCTCAGAGGTGGTGACTAGTGGATATGGAGATCTAGAGGGGCCCGGTGCATTCGAAAAATATGAGTCCTCTTCCACCAGCATATGAGACTGCAAGGCTTTTCCATGAAATGTAACTGCCAGAACAACAGGGTAAAGCAGCAAGTAGGGTATTCCCTGATTTCTGAGGCCTGCTTTCACCGTATCAAATGCCTGGTGCCTCTCCAAGACCATTTCAGATAGTCTGGATAGAAAGAAATCTTAGACTCAGCAGCCACAATCTCCTTCAGTTCATGGGCTGTACGCAGGATCAGTTCTTTATCCTGGAATCTTAGGAGTCTGAAGATTAGCAGGTACGATCGGACATAGTATCAGAATTTAGTAAATACCATAAAACTTGTAAAGTTCTATGTCCGATCCACCCTCAGTTCAAGCTTTAGATGAATATCTGACCACATCTAATTTACCCTCTCTCTCTGAAGAATGACAAAGTGCACTCATAATTCCTATTTTCTTTGCCGAATTGGCCAGGGTAATTCAAAGCCTTCCCTCCTACAAAACTCCTGGTCCAGATGGATTCTCTGCTAACTTTTATAAAAAATTCCAAAAGCAGCTAATTCCCTTACTATTGCCCTTATTTCAGTATATTTTGCCAGGAGCATATGTGGACCCTACTTTGTTTGAAGCTTTAATTGTTCTGCTACTCAAACCTGATAGGAACCCAGAGTTAGTTTCTAGTTACCGACCCATATCCTTACTGAATCAGGATATTAAAATTTTAACCAAATTAATGGCTGACCACATTAATATTATTTTGCCTGATCTCATTGGCTCGGAGCAGGTTGGCTTCATGAAGGGCGCTCATCGGTCGACCATCTCTGAACCTTGTCACATGTGTTCTCGGCATCCAGAGATGCTCATTTTCCTGCAGCCTTGGTATCTCTGGATGCCAAGAAGGCTTTCAATAGGGTGGATTGGAATTTCTTGTTTCGAGCCCTCAACGCTTATAATTTCCCTTTAGAATTCCAACTCTGGATACAAACACTGTACCATTCCCCATCGGCACGGATTACGGCCAATGGGGCAGTATCATATCTTTTCCCATTATTATCAGGTACCAGGCAGGGTTGCCCCCTATCCCCACTGCTTTTTAATTTAGATTTGAAACCCCTTATCTGTCGACTGACGGCTTGTGAGAGGATCCAAGGAATAACTATTTTGGATCAAGAAATTAAGGTCTCTGCCTATTCGGATGATCTCCTTTTACAAATATCCCTCCCAACTGCATCAATCCTCCAATGTTATTACTCATTGAAAAATATAGCCAATTGTCCAACTACAAGTTAAATATAGATAAAACTGTAGTATTTCCTCAACCATAAGGTACTTAAAGGCTCTATCACTGATCTGGGACTTTCTTGGAAACAAGACTCCTTAAGATTATTCCAACAGCTTAATCTGGTTCAAGGTCTGTTGGCATTCATCTGTATCCCTCCCCGGTCATGCCTGAAAATAGGCAGAATTTGTCTAGTGCACTTACCCGGTCAACAAAACTAAATAAATAAATATACTTGGGAATTGAACTATCAAGGACTTCTGCACTTACCCAGAAATTGAATTTGGACTCTCTGGTGAAAATCATTAGTTTGGACTTAGATAGATGGTCCAAACGTTTGATTTCCCTCTGGGGCAAAATCAATTTAATTAAGTTGAATGTTTTCCCTAGACTTTTCTATCCTCTCCATTTACTTAATATTTGGTTACTTCTTTCCTGGTTCAGCAAAGTACATGGTCTCATCACAAAATTGATTTGGTCCAATAAACAGCCTAGACTAGCTTATCATAAGCTAGCTGCTCCCAAGGCTAAAGGGGGTCTACACCTCCCCCATTTAACCTTTTATTATTGGGCTAGTCATTCCACCAAATACCTTCAATGGTTGTCTCTACTCGACCACGTGTCCTCCTCTCCCTCATTACCCCACTGGCTTAAAATTGAATTAGCTCTTATGCGAGCCAGTGGATTAACTCCAACCGCTGTCTTACATAGCAAAGATAGTACTCTTCCTTCCAGATTAAAAACAACCCCATAGCAATTTCTGTCAAAATCCATGCACAGCTGTGTACTTTCCTCAAACATAATCATATTCAGGATTTAGCACAACCCATATGGGGAAACCCTAATTTTAGGATAGATAATAAATTGCTTAATGTCCATTGGTTACCTCTCCTGGGAGATGGGCACCTCTCCCTCTTCATGACAGAAGAAGGCCCTTGGCTTTCCACTACCAACATATTAAACCAATTTAATATCACCACCCATAATGTTTTCAAAATTTTTCAATTAAGACATTTAATTCTAAAAGTGTTTGGATTAATCCCTTCACAACCAGCTACACTATCTTTCTTAAATGAATTTGGTCCATTGGCTGGTTCCCAACAAGCAGTATCCAAGACCTACGGGATCATATATAATTGGGCGTATCCGGACTGCTTTGCTCCCTCGGCCTATTGGACTCTTTCTGTCCCCATTCTAGATTTAGACTGGCCAACCCTATGGCACAACTGCCACAAATACATTACCCAGGATAGGTTGCGTCTTACCCAATTTCATATATTGCACAATTTATATTATTCCCCACAGAAATTATTTAAATTTGGTCTCCTCTCATCACCTATTTGTGTTCATTGTCAACAAGAAGAGGGCTCCCAGTATCATATTTTTTGGACCTGTTCCAGAGTATCATTACTTTGGACCAATATTCAACAAAGAGTGGACCCTTTATTGGGTCTGAATGCCCTGTTTACCCAAGAAATTTGTGTACTGGGTGACTATTCTGAGTTATCGGTGCTCAATCGCAGGTACTATATGGCCCTTATTTCTATGTCTGTGAAAAAAGTGGTACTGCACCATTGGAAGGACAGTGAAAACATTTCCTATTCTGAATGGCTTAATGAGCTTCTTGCAAACCTCAGAACTAAAAGGCTACAGCAAGTCTCAATAATAGGTTAAAGAAGTATATGAAAATCTGGGACCCCTTGCATACACTTTACTCTCTTTAACTTCATTATACCAGTATCTATTTAGTCCCTAGATTTATCTGATTTCAAATATCTGTGTTGTGCAGGAGTGGGGTGGGATTAAAGAAGGGGGTGGTAATGGGGTGGAGGGGGTGAACAGTTCCAATATATTGTCCAATACATGGTAAATGTACATTGTTTCTTCTGGATCTGTTCTCTGTAGTGTTAAAACTCAATAAACTTTGAATTGAAGAAAAAGATTAACAGGCAGCTTTGCATTGTAGGTGGGTGCCTTTGTTTTTAATATGGCGGCCTGATCCAGTTCAAAATCATACAGCACTGGATCCAGTCCCAGCCACACTGGGAGGTTGGTATGGAGATACTGAATGAGGCCCTTTCCTTGCAGCCCTTCTTGGAGACCAGTAGTGCACAGATCTTGTGGCGTCCACTTCTCTCGATATCCTCCAATTTGTTGGCCAGCCACTTAATCAGGGATTCTGAAGCTTGGAGATGCTGGCCTTGACCAGCCTGTGTTTCTGTTACCACTGCAATTTGTTTCTCTGTGAAGGTAACATGGCCAATCAGGGTTTCTAGGGTTGTTTGGGTGGTCATGACCATCTGCCTAATGGACTCGACACTCTGAGCCATTTGTTCCAGCAGATTATTAGAGATGACCATTTCTTTCAGAGAGGAAGTGCGGGAACTACTGGGAGTTTCCCTCTTTGCAGCCAGCTGAGGCTGTGATGGATATGATGCCAGCAAGTCTTTTTTTTCCTTTGGAGGTGAGCCTGGCAAGCCTAACACACGGAGATCAAACAGCATGCTTTGTCCCCATACCACACTTGGGTCAGAATCATCATTTGTCTCAGTTAATCTGTAGATGAAGGGAGATTCTGACAGAGCTGGCAGTGAGCAGAGGGTTTATGTGGTCATCTTGTATTCACACTTAAGTGACCTTCTCAAAATTAGCTTCTTAAGGGGAGAACAGTTTACAGGTTCGGAGCAGTTCTCCTTTAAAAAGTTTGATTTGCAGGTCCCAGTGTACACTGTGGCAAAGTGGACCTACATTTCACCGCAAGCCCTCATGCTTGCCATGACTAGACTTTAAGAACTGCAGTGATTCTATGGCAATGCTGTTATGGGCTTTACATTCTGTGGCAACTCAAATGAGCCACAAAATGAAATATGTCTTCCCTGAAAGAATGCCCAGTAAAAGGCAGCCACAGCAGTCCAGCAGATGTACAGGCAAGGCAGTACAAACCAATTTTGTTGCCTGACTTGGACTGGAGGTAAGGAACGTGGGAACTGAAGGGCTATTTATGTTTTTACTGCAGTCTTTTTTATCCTTCCATGGCTCCCTTCTATCTGCCCAGTGCTAGTATTCTGCAGCAATGCTCTTGCAAATTTCTCCCTGCTTGCCCACTTACATGAAGACCAGTACTGCCAGATGCAAAGCAATGATGCTCCAATGGCTCGCTCCCTGGCACCCACTTGATTAAAGCCTGGTGTTTCAAGTTTATGCTGTAATACTACTCTAGTTGCAGTTGATGGCAGGTTTAAATGCTACATGGATGAGCATTTAAACAAGATGGGGTGGAGATGGCGAAGCCAAAGGCGACAACAGTTGCCTCCCTGGATGATAAAGTGTTAGGAGGAAGATCATAGTGGAGAAAACTTACCTAGAGCAGATGAGCAAAAAGACATGGAGAGGTGGGAATGAAGAAAATGGGAATATAAAGCAGTAGGGGAGGCCATAGAACTAAGGGGACCAGATATAGTGAAAGCAAAAAGGAAGGGGCAAGTCAAGGGGTAAGTCAGGAAACAAAACAGGCAGGATGGGAGGGAGAAGTTGTAGTAGATGGCAGGTGGTGAAATTTGAAAAGCGATGTGCATTAATGCAAGGAGCCTCCATAACACATTTTGAGACCTGGAAGTCATAATGGCAGAGGGTAATCTAGATTTATTATCTATAATGGAGTCATGGTATAATGAATACCACAACTAGGAAATTAAATTTTCAGAAGAGACAGAGCGGGGAGGAAAGGAGGAGGGGTTATAATATATGTGAGGGAGGGTATCAAGGCCATGAAGGTACAGGGGCACAAAAAGGAAGATGAGAGGCTGGAATTACTATTGGTCAACCTAGAGGCAGGATCTGGGTCAACTATCCACAGGAATTGTGTACAGAACTCCAGCACAGGGCAAGGACATGGATAAGGCACTTGGGAAGCCATCATCAGAATGTCAAGTAAGGGGAGGTGCTGCTAGTTTGCATGCTCAGTCTGCCAGATGTGGAAAAGACTTAAAAACTTTGGCTTTGGCAAGTGGCAGAGCCATCTCTGACTCCCTGCAAGGGGCTTTCTCAGGCAGTTAGTCAAAGAACCCACTAGGGACAGGGCAGTGCGGACCGCTGCTAAACAGGGTCAACAATGAAGACATCACAGTGGGAAGTCCCCTTGGTATTACTGATCACAATAGATAGTGGTTCAACATAAAGACATGAGCACAAGCAAGCCACACGAGGACAAGGATTCTGGACTTTAAGAAGGTGGATTTCAAAGAAATGAGTGACTGCTTCAGGCATTTCCTGAATCAGTCATTCATTTCAAAGAAATACAGTAAGTGATTGCTTCAGGAAATGCCTGAGAGGAGTGGAGGAGTGCTAGGGAGGGGTAGACGTGCAGTGGGGAAGAATAAGGGAGGGCATATCTAAAGCAACCAGCCTATGCATAATGGAAGAAAGCAATAGCAGAAGGAAAAAGAGACCATTATGGTTCTCCAAGGAAGTGGCAAGGACATTAAAAGAAAAAAGGGTTGCGTTCAAGAGGTATAAGGAAACACAGAGAGAGGAGGCAGGGAGATATACTTAGGAAAGCAGAAGGAATCGGGCAAGGTGGTGAGGGGAACAAATGCACAGACAGCAGAAAGAATTACCAAAAGGGGTTGCAACTGGGGATAACACTTTGTTCAGGTGCATAAGTGAGAAGAGAAAATAAATAAGCCCCTCCCGTGTCTAGGGATGCCTGATGGTAAAGTGGAGGGAGTGGCTGTATAGTCAGAAACACAGTCCAGAAAATAAATATGCTCATTACTTGGTTCCTCAGATGTTGCGAGATGGCTTTGCATGCAGGGGGAGCAGGCACTTAGCTTTACTTCCGTGGGCATGGTTGCAGGGCAATGCTCGTTAACAGGCAAAAGCATGAAGCAGTTCTTATTAATTAAATCCAATGTCCACTCCTGAATCAAAAGTACAAAAACTAATTTAATGCAACATATTAATATTCCACTCCATGGCGCATGGGGTACAAAACATGGTGGGAGCAACTTTGCAGGCACAGAACCTGAAGTAAATCTGCAGCAATCTCTTTTTCCAACAGATTGAGTTTCACTCATGCAGCAATTCCACCTGAGCTAAAAAGGCTACATTTCTTGACAGCAGCACTTTACATGGTGGGCCAGAAAGGTCGCACAAACTTTATACTTGCCTACAGCTCTTCCATTACATACCCTTGAACATCATACTTTCATCCACCAGTACATTTCTTGAATTTCTTTCCATTGGCCTCTTAAATACTTAATCTGAGGTAACAAATCAGGACAGCAGGAGACATTTCTACTGCCCCAGTCCCATTTCTGGACTGCCTTCTTAAAACAGGGAGTGCTTTTGTCTCAAAGGTGGTGTAACTTCTAGCATGAACAGTACCACCGAAAAACCTCCTGCCACCCAATCACTGATGCCACATGCCTGCTCTGAGCATCCCAGGGAATCTCATATATCCCTGGTGATCCCAAAGACCTGAGGCACTTTCCACTCATGCAGTGATTTCAGTTCAGGATTGCCTTCACCAAGGGCCCAGCTCAAGTGCCACACAGAGCACCCAGGCAGACTGCTACCCCGCCTGGGGTCCCAACAGCCACTCCCCATGCAGACCTCATGCTTCCACAGGATGCACTACCTGAGAGCCCCAACCTCTGCAGTGGTGCTCAGTCTGGGGAAAAGGATAAGCTGCCACCACTATCCCCACGATCCAGGCTGCCACTTCTGGATCGCCTCCCCAGACCCCCTTCTGCCATAGCTGGCCCAGCCACAGACAACTCACTGGCTCTCAGGCTGCACTCATCCACAGGTGAGAATTTTACTGCATGGGACCCCCTCCAGTGCCTACCCCAACCAAGGTGCTGGAGATCACTTGGCGGGTTCCATTACTCTTCTTACTCAGGCTCCAGTTCCCAAGAAACAGCATCAAAGGGACCTCATTGCTGCCTGTGCCTCACTCTTGTGGCCTCAAACCACCACACTATGCTGGGTTTTTGAGGAAAGAAGGCCAGGATGATGGACAGTCCACCCTGGCCCCGCCACAGCCCTCATGGCTGAACTCAATGGGCCAACCCTAACTCTCTCAATCGATCTTCCTCTTTGGTGCTAAAATATCCCTATTTATCTCCTCTAGACTGAGGCCCCCTGCTGTCAGCAAGCAGGCCCTCATCCCAGACCTACCGGCACTGCAGCTTTTCCTGCCTAACTACACTTAGCTACAGAAAATTTAACTAGTAATCTCCCACAGGTGCTTACATAAGAGTAGAGATAATAAGAAATAGAAGGGCAGAAGGGAGAGACTGTACAGAAGGAGACCAAGAAAAAGCTGGTATCTTAAACAGGTACTTATGCTTAGTCTTCACAGTGAAGGGTGGAGGGTATGGACCAGCATGGAGAAGCAGGGATGAGATGGGGAGGGAGTCTACACAGTTCCATTTTCAGAAGAAAGGGTGCTGAAAGGACTTGTAGCCCTGAAGGTGGACACAGCTATGGGAAGAAGATGGTGAGATTCTAGCCGCTCCACTGACAACCTTGTTCAACAACTCACTAGGAACAGGACCTGAAGAGGAAGAAGGCAAGGTGGTGAGTAGAGCAAAGGCAAAGACAGAGGAAAGGATTACCAAAGGGGTTGCTGCAGGGGATAAAAGTTTCTTCAGGTACATAAGTGAGAAGGGAAAACATGGGTAGAGATAATAAGAAGTAGAACGGTGGAAGGGGGAGATTGTGTAGAAGGACACCAAGAAAAATCTGACATCCTAAACAGGTACTTCTGCTCAGTCTTCACAGCAGAGATAGGGTGGGGAGGGGGTGGACACAGTTCCATTTTCAGATGAAACAGCACTGAAAGGACTTGCAGCCCTGAAGGTGGATAAGGCCATGGGTAGAACTAAGTGAGGTTCTGGCTGCCCCATTAACAACTTTATTCAACAACTCACTAGAAACAGGAATCGTTCCAGAGGAACTGAGAAGGGTTGATGCTGTTCCTCTACATAAGAATGGCAGTAAGCAGTGTGACTGGGTAGGTACCTGTCTAGCCACTGAGGGAGGTCTAGTTTCTCTTGCAAGATCTGTGGACCTGTAAGCAAAGTAGGGATGTCCCATAAAAAAAAAAAAAAAAAAAAAAAAAAAACATTTTGTAAGATTGTTGCAACAACGTTTTTCTAACTTTTCCTGTACTGTCTTGTCTTTTCTTTTTCTGGCTGAGAGGTGGCCACTATCAGTTGCCTCTTCCCTGTAGATCTTTCACTGTCTTTCTCTTTCCACTGCAGACATTGGGCTCACTTTTGAAAGCCTCCTGATTGCTGCAAGCACTGGGTGTGCCAAAGATATGGTGCATGGGGCTTGTGGCAATCACCCAACCGGCAATCGAGATTTTCGATCCTGTGAGCCACTTGCCACAAGTTAGACCATCTTTTTCTAGTCTAGCTTGCAGCAATCCTGGGGCAAGTTTTTAAAGAGTTTATGCCAGATATTTGCTGCAAGCTGCTGTAAAACATGGAAACTGTTGCAACTGTGCCCAAGATTGCAAAATAAGGCATTGTCGTGGCAAAGGAGTTCGGCGCACTGCCAGAACCCAAGTGTTGCGGCACAGGACTCAAAGCAAGCCATGTTCCATGCTTTGAAAACAGAGCCCATTTTCTTTAGTCTGCATGTTGGTGGTTGAAAAACATGAACCACAACTGATAAAAAGAAACCCTAAGCAAAGGACTTTGTGGTTTGAAATACAGACAGGTGGCGATATATCCTGTTGCTGTTAGCAGTATATCAGTGTTAAAACACATATTGAGCAATGTGTTGACTTCTTATAAAATTTAGATGTTTTCTGGCCTGAACAAATAGTTGACATACAATTGCAAAAACTTGTGCCTTCCTGCACCTAAGCCAAAGAATGGGATCTGTCCTAATTCCCACTGTGCAAAATACTTGATGACAAATCCCAAAAAAATCTCGATTAGTCAAAATACAGAAGGAAAAAACTAATAACCAAATTCCACCTCGTTACATGTAAACAGTAAACTCTTAGGTCAGGGATAGGGGACATACAAAAGGGACAGAAATTGCGATAGAGGAGCTTGATTCACGCCTATTCTGGGAACATTGAATGCTTGTGACATTGTAGAGAAGTAATAATGACTCACCAAACTCCACGCAGTAGCGGCATCAAATCTTCGGGACAGCAGCAGCATTGTAAAGCCCTCGGCAGCATCGTAAATCCACCTGTTCATTTTATTTGCTCCATTAAAAGTTTGCATTTTATTTTAAAATTAAAAAAATTCCCGATTCTCTGGGCAGCATCTTCGAATAGGACATCGGCAGCAGCATCAAATCCTCAGGGGCAGCAGCAGCAGCATCGTAAAGCCCTCGGCAGCATCATAAATCACTCGGGACAGCGAAAGGACCTCAGCACCATCCCTCCATTCAAAGTTCACCTTTTATTTTACTATTAAAAAAACAGCATACATTTTGTCTTCACTGCCAAATATCTTTGCAGCATCAGGTACACTTAAATGCTGAGATTGTGAGCTATCCCTTGAAGAAAGTCTAAAATTGTTCTTTGTTCTTTCACTGTAACCACATTTTGAATTTTTTCCTCCCTTTTGCAGTACCTCTTTTTTGTTGGAGATCTAGGTAGACCCCGAAGTATTTTCTCACAGGTTGTTTCTGTGACCATTGCCTCTTTTTGTAGCTGTTCTATAAAACAGTATGTCCCAATATGAGCAGACCCTATCAAAGCCCCTAGTCGTCGATGCCAAGCATCAACTTTATTTTGTGTCCTTGGAAATCTCATTTCAACCTGATCTTGGACTGACCAAAATTCGGGAGGGAACATTGGAGGGTTTCTGATGGGTGCTCGGTTTCTCATTACTCTTCTGACTCTACCCAGAACGTAATGTTCCTCAAACCACGAAATAAGAGGGGCAGCATTGTCAGGCATAATAGCTTTCAATTCTTGAAAAGCACTAATAATTTCTCCTGATGGAAGAAAAGCCAGAGCAACAAGGTGTCGTAATAGTAGGCTAAATTCCAAGTCGGTGCCATACTGCTGTGCTAACCCGCTTGCCTGTATCCTCCTCCACACAATCTGGCCCAGGTGGAAAAGACACCCTTTATTTATAGTTGAAGGAAACTCAATTTTGCACGCATTAATAACTGCATGTTCCAAGTCAGTTATGATGTACTTAGGGGCTAGTATTAAGTCTGCCTCGTCTGCCAAGTCTTGTAGATCCTGAAATAATCTTTGATAACTGCATTGTGACTTATCAGACATAATCACAAATGCCAAAGGGACTATCCTGCAAGTTTCCTCAGGTCCCACAAGGCGTGTATTGAGTAAAGCTGACAGAATATAGAGGAACAGTCCAAAGTCCCATCCATTATCCAATAATGTGCCCTTGACAGCGGCTCAATATTTGCCCCAGTGCAGAACAACAAGAAGTGTTCATCACCCACAGTGGTATCTCGCAGCAACCAGGGCTGACCATTCACTGACCGCAACTCCTTGGACACAATAACCTCTTGAAGTGATCGTGGCTCGGGTGGTCGATGTGCTCTTCTTGCTCGCTTTATAACCTGAAGCAATGCCTGCTTCTGTGGCATGCTTTGGCTGAGTTCAGGGGGTACAGAGGACAGTGTATCTTGCACCAGCTGTGAAGGGTTATTGTGTGTTTCTACAGCACTCTGTTTTAAAACGGACATTGCTTCTGCCTTCGGTGCATCTGATGCATCTGGTGAATGATTATGTTCCTTTTCATTCACTAGCAGATGCAGACCACCGCGAAGGACAGTAATTGCATGTTCGTGGCAGTTCAGTGACTTGCGGCTTTGACAGCACCAGTAATGCTGCTCACCATTAATCTTTTCACTCACCAGCAGGTACCCGCTAATGCACAGCTTATTCCATCCTTTTTGGGAAGGAACAAGTCGGCGCACAGGATATTCAACTTCTGGGACTGACATTGTTGTTTGTTTGTTGCTGAAAGCCATGGTTGGTAGCCAGGAGACGTATATAGCCCAGATTACAGCCTTGCATTTGCGCTCTTTCAACACCGCGTCAGTGCAACAGGTAATCAGGTAATCATCACACCTGATGACCTGATGCCATTTACATTTTACATTTATGTACATTTCTGATTTTCCCCCAATCTGCAGCCCCTTGTTTTGCATGACATGAAGACCCCATATCTTGTTAAAGTCAGTTGGCAAAGGGCAAGAAAAAGAAAGAAGAAGGCACTGGCAACACAGGACTGAAGTGTCACAGTTTCAGCTTTGTTTTAGCTGTAGATGCTATGCTGCCTGAGGCTAACTGGAATTCTGCAGCCCCCTTTGTTTTGGTATGAAATCAAGACCCATATCTTGTTAAAGCTGGCCTGAAAAGGGAAAGAAAAGAAGAAGGCATTGGCAAGACAGATCGAAGTGTCACAGTTTCAGCTTTGTTTTACGCTGCATGTGGCTAACTGCATTCCTTGATGCTCCATTACACTGGGTCAGTCATCTGGTCAGTCTGCAGCAAATTCCAATTTTCTGTATTTTTCATAGCGGGATTTTGACTGTATCGGAAAATCGGCAGTTTGGGATGTTTTCTGCGGTAATTTACTGTTCAGTATTTTTTTACACGGGATTTCGTGCCTAACCCCAAAGAACAGTGTTAAACATTTTCTGCTTAGGGACCCTGCCAGATTACAGCTGTTTCAAGCACTTTCTGTCTGTGTTTTTTGTTTTGTTACCTTATTCTTCTCATTTTGGTGGGGTTGTTATTATTATCATGGGATTCCAGTGACCAGCTTTTGTAAAACTATCTGGTTCCCTCTTGAGGTTGGGGGCACGTGACAAGATAGGTACCCGTCTAGCCCCTGTGGGAGGTTTAGTTTCTCTTGCAAGGTCTGTGAACCTGCAAACAAAGTAGGGATGTCCCATGAAAAAAAAAACATTTTCTAAGACTGTTGCAACAACATTGTTCTAACTTTTCCTTTACTGGCCTACTTTTTCTTTTACTGGTTGTTGGATGGCCACTTACAGTCAACTCTTCCCTATAAATATTTCTCTGTTCTTTCTCTTCCCATTGCAGACATTTTCTTTAGTCTGCATATTAGTGGTCTGAGAACATGAACCCTCTCCCATAAAAGAAACCTAAGCAAAGGACCTTGTGGTCTGAAATACTGCCAAGTGGTTGTGTATCCTGCTCCTGTTAGCAGTATATTGGTGTTAAAACACATACTGAGAAAATGTTGAATTCTGTGAAGTTAAGCTGTTTTCTGGCCTGAATAAACAGTTGAAATGTAATTACAAACACTGGTGCCCCCTTCCAAGTTTATACCAGAGCCAAACAACAGTGTTATACAGTTTCTGCTAAAGGAACCAGCTAGCCTTCACTTTATGGCTCAGGTGTCATGGAGACAGGAAACAGTATGTCTGATGGGAATACCGTCAGTACTGTGTTCCTGAAAGGTACACGTGGGAAACTAAAAAACAGACAGGCGGAGTGTAGCTCTGTTTCTCTGCCTCTGTAGAATACTGGGTAAAGCAATTAACCGTGAAAGAGCTGGGACATGCCATAGCCAACCTGACTTGGTCAGGGATTATGTCTTAAAAATGGATCCTCGGCCTTATACTTTTCATGATGGGTTGGATTTTCGTATTATAAAATTGGGATTTGATTCCTTTTTCTGTCCTCTCTCTGTTTAGTTTAATTTTTCTATGTCTACTGGGGTGTTTCCCAGTCTGTGGAAAATGGCCATAGTTACTCCTATTTTAAAATCTGGTGATCCCACTATACTGTTTAATTATTACTCAATTTCTTTATTGTCCCCCCCATCTAAAATTCTAGAACAAATTATTATGGATCAAACTTTAGATTATTTACAAAACATAATTTTTTTTGATTGTCAGCATGGGTTCAGACTAATGCATAATAACGAGACGGCCTTGGTGGGGTTCATGGGTGACATCAGGTGCCCTTGATAAAGGGCAGACTGTTGCAGCACTTTTTGTGGACTTCACCAAGGCTTTCGGCCTTGTTGAATATGATTTATTAAATAGTATTTTATTAAGTTTTCATTTTTCTGAAGATGTTATTGCATGGTATCACAATTACCTTACTGATAGGTCACATTGCACTCGAATAGGAGATAGTATTTCTTTACCCAGTACCATAAAATGTGGGGTCCCTCAAGGGTCCATTCTTGGCCCCTTGATTTTCTCATTTTATATGAATTCTGTCTCATTGGCGTGTTCTCATTCATCATTAATATTATATGCTGATGATGCAGTTATTTATAGTGCTGGTATATCTCTTAATGTAGCACTGGCTGAGGTTCAGTCCGATTTTGATTCTTTCCAGAAATGGCTGTATTCAAATTACATGGTGCTCAATCCTAATAAAACAAAAGTTATGCTGTTTTCGAATAAGACCATTGAGCATAATAATCTTCAACATATAGTTACACAGGATGGAAAGTTGATTGAGTTGGTGGATAACTTTAAGTTTTTGGGGATAACTTTCTATAAAAACTTACTTTTGAACTTCATTTGAATAAAATAAGGAAAAGCTTATATCAGAGATTGGGATCCCTTTTCAGAGTTAAACAGTTCCTTACAAAAGATTCCAGATTTTTGCTTGCTCGTTGTTTTTTTTAAGTGTTTTGGATTATGGCATTATTATTTACTCTTCCTTTTCTGATCGTCTTTTCAGTAGACTTATGGTAACCTATAATTCTATTTTATGATTTATGCTCAATGTGCCTTATTGAACGCACCATTGTCTTTTGCTTAGACATACTCAAAGTCTTTCCCTTAAAAATAGGATTTTGCATAAATTGGGTATTCTGTTGTATAAGGTGAAGAATTGTCTTATATCCTCAGCAGTTTCAAGTATGTTTCCTAGATTTTCCAATTCTAATGGTACTAGGTCCCAGACTAAATTTACTTATGAAATTCCACTGTTCAACTGTCTTTGGACAGAGATCACCTTTATTCAGGGCTCCTTATTTTTAATTCTTTACCTGCCACTATTATTGAATGCAGGACTGTGTGGTCTTTTGAAATCAGACTGAAATACTGGCTGATGGATAATGGCACTTGTGCATGCTATGTTAAATAGTTGTCTTTTTATGTGTTATGTATTTTATTGATGTGTTTTAGTGTTTTGTGACTTGTCACTGGTGAAACGGGCAGTTTTTGCTCATCCTGCTTACAAGTATAAAAATAAAATGAAATGGAATTAAATGAAATTCCCTACCTCTACTAGCATACCGTGTGACCATCCCCAAATCCCTCAATAATCTCAGTCCTCCGTGGTCACCCTGAAAAGAGGAGCTTCTGGCTGCATAATTATTTTTCTTCAAAATGTATGACCGTGGAGGTGATTATATTTATTTTACCGTGGGGTGGTACAGAAATTAATTGTCCCAGGTGTTTTGCCAAACTTATGACACTGATTGTTTTTCTGACTCTGACGGATTCCCATCAGCCATACTGTTTCCTGTCGCCATGACACCTGAGACATGTGGCCTGCTAGTCAAAGGAGATGTGCCTTGATGCAACTGAGTTGCCCTCAAGCGCATCCCCAGAAGTGCACCTCTGAGCCATATTCAAAAGAAAGGGATGCACCACGCAATTCTTGATGCTGCAGTGCAAAGATAATGTATTTAGCACATCTGGAGGAGCGTCCCATGTATATGTGGGACATCACAATATTCGATCACGTGTGCAGCTCATCTTCCTGCATATCTTGGAGATGTGCCGCACAAAGTCAGGTGTAAAAAAAACATGCCTAACTGGTAGCCACCAACAGGTGGGCTGCTGTACTGCACAGCACAGCAACCACCACCCCCAGGGTGGCTACCCCACATCCATGTACTGCATCTGAACTGTAAATATAGTAAACGTAACTTCCTTGATAGTCCAGTGCTACTCTTCCGGCCATGTACCCCATCTGACCTGTAGAAAATGTAAGCAACACTGCTCTGGTAGTCTAGTGTCCCCCTTCTCCCTGCCCCGACTCCATGATCAAATCAGAAAACATAAGTAAATCCTTCCCTGGTAGTCTGGGGTCAGTTTCATTTCCAGATAACTAATACTTCCCACATTAGGGCTCTCCCTGGCCACAGGGCTATGATTAAGATGGGACACAGAGGACATTTACAGTACATACTGTATATAGCTTCTATGCTGTCATACCTGTTACACTAATATTTTAAACTGCAGATTTTAGCATATAGAGGTCCACATGCAAGCTGCTGTTTGTGTGCCTGCTGTAACTTTTTGTTTTTATTATTTGAACCACTGTTTCAAAGCCTAATTGGGTGAAGGGGTGGATCTAGTGATCAAAAGGGTGCGTATAAAAACTCCAAAGGAAGATGCAGAGATCAGACCTGCTCAGTAGCCACCTAGCCTTGGCAGAGGTTAGATCTCAGTCCCTCTCCTGCTGCTTCTAGGAGTGGTAGAGTATTGAAGATCCAGGTGTGAAGGCCTAACTGAGGGTCATACCTACAGCAAGGGGAGATTGCTGCTCTTTTGTTCGTTGGTCTCTGGACTTCTAACCTGCAATTGAAGGTGTGATGGACTTTTATGTTGTTGACCTTTTATTTTGAATTATTTTGAGTTTTATTTGCTGCCTGATTATGAGCTCTACTTGAAAAAACACTGAAGTGTGTTGCACCATATTATCTGTTTCCTCACCTTCCTTCTGCACCCTCAGCCCCATGACAGGAAGGGGGGCTAGCAACTTTAGTAGGCCAGTCAGTCTCACTTCAGGGGTGAGCAAATTGATGGAAACACTATTGAAAGAAAGGATGACAGAGTATCCTGAATCCCATGGGCTACAAAACCATAGACAACACATATTTATGGGGTGGGTGGGGTGGGGGGTCATACCAAACACATCTATTAGATTTCTTTGACTGGGTGACCAGGGAAATCAGTCAGAGATGAGCAGTGGATGTGGCCTATTTAGACTTAACAAGGTCTTTGATACAGTGCTGCACAGAAGGCTGATTTGGAAGTTGACTAACCTAGGAGTGGGAACCATAGTGGTAAGCTGGGTTAAAAACTGGCTAAAGGATAGGGGACAGAGGGTGATGGTTAATGGCCCTCATTCTAAAGAGGGGAGTGTGACAAGTGGGGTACCACAGGGCTTGGTACTGGGACCAGTCCCCTTCAATATCTTTCTAGTATGCCTTTTTGCAGATAATACCAAAGTCTACAATAGGGTGGACCCCCAGGAAGGGATGGAAAAATGTCTAGGGATCTTGGGAAACTTGAGGAGTGGTCAAAAACATGACAGTTGGGGTTCAGTGCCAAAAAGTGCAAAATAATGCACCTAGGACATAGAAACTCTGGTGCTGAGTATAGGATGGGAGGAAGTACTGTACTAACAGTTACTAGGCAGGAAAGAGACCTTGGGATAACATGTCTGAGTACCTCAATGTGGCAGAGCAGTGTGACAAGGCAGTGGGTAGGGCTAGTGAATGCTGTGTTACATAGGAAGGGGGACTCCAGCAGTAGGAGGAAGGTGGTGTTGCCATTATATCAGTCACTGGTGTAGCCACACCCTAGAGTACTGTGTTCAAGTTTTAGAGATTGCTCCTCAGAAAGGACAAAGGAGTCAGAGGAGGGCAACAAAAATGGTGCATGGTTGGCATGAGAAGCTCTATGAAGAGAGATTGAAGGCTGTCAACAACTACACCCTGGAAGAAGGATATGTGTGTATATATATATATATATATATATATATAGAGAGAGAGAGAGAGAGAGAGAGGGGATGTGATAGAGACATTCAAGTACCTCAAAGGAGTGAAAAGGTACAGATGGGGAGTCTCTTTCAAATAAGAACAAGCAGCAGGGCTAGGGGACATGCAATGAAGCTGGAGGGGGGACTTCAAGAGTGATGAGAGGAAATATTTCTTCACTGAAAGGATAGTGGATGCCTGGAATAGATTGCCAGTGGACATGGTGAAGACTAGAATAGTGGGAGGCTTCAAGCATTAATGGGATAGACATAGGAGTATAATAGATAGGATACAGGGAGGTGGGAGGATCATCAAAGATCAGATAGGGTTTGCAGAGACAAAATAGGTATGGAGCGTCTGGACAGATGAAGTGGGCTAAGAAGTCCTTTTCTGTCATCAAATTCCAAGTTTCCCTGTTTTCTTCTGCTCATCCACTTTAATGCTGGTGGTGTCATTTGCATCAATACAGCTTGACTTCCACATCTCCTTCTCTCCCACCCTGTAAGGATTTACTGAGAGGCTAGACAGCAGCTGGACCATTTTACTGTGAGCGCGCTGGGTTGCAACTCAATTCTGCAGGAAACAAGGCAGTTTCAATTGCCAGAAATCCTTGTGTCTTTAAGGAGTTGGTGACACTGTGTGGCTTCCTAGCAGGCTCCTCTGCAATGGACACAGGTCCACAAAGCCTCCCGTTTTGTATTTCTGCAATAATTACTAATAGTTTTTAATTCCAAAGTTCTACAATTGGCCAATAGAACCTCCATTGTTTTATGAAACAGACTTCCTGAAATTTTCTCAATGCTTATAGAAGACCATAATGGTCACAAGCACTAGGGCACAGTGTCAGTGTATTGGAATGGAGTGGCCCCACGGACTGCTGCAATCCAGGGAGGAGGAATGTAAAATAGAGCTGCCAACCAGCTCACTCGAATGCCAGTCTGGCTTGCTTGTAACCATTTTAGCAGCTTAGTTGGGGGTTTCCAGGGGTGGAGACCATCATTCCTGCAACAAACATGCTATTTCTGTGGCAGAGGCTTGATTCCACAGCAGGACCATGTTTCTTCAGCGGTTGCTGCAACTGCAGAATTGCAGAAACACAGGGCCCTTTTGTGTGCCTTGAGGCTTCATAATGTGTGGCAGTTTGAAAGAGCACCAAGATTTCTCAAGGTGATGACATTTGAATTTAAAAGCTTATTGGTAGGCTATTGGAAAATTGCGCCCGCAATTTTTTTGCGGAATCCGCAATTTTCACCATTCTCTGCAAAAACTGACATGTTCTGCAATTTCTTGCAATTTTTGAGTTTTTGTATTGAACTGTGTAAAAAGTATTAACATTTTTAATAAAATACTCTCAAATACAATGACAATTTTGCATGCAGACTTGGGTTTGCCCAAGTCAATGCAGTGCAAGGCAGGGCAAGGGTTTTATGTGACATTGATTTCTTTTGAATCCTTATCTTGTTTGGTTTCAAAATCCACTGGCCAAGCACATAAGTACACTTAAACACTTAACATTTGTTCTGTGCTGAAGCAGTCTATCAGAAAACTTTTTGTTGAAACACAGACTGAAACAAAAGATTGGATAAAAGGAGCAAATTATCCCATTCACTTAAATGGGGTGCTAACTATGAAGCCTTTTTGTAAGTGGCAAGTTGTTTCTTGTGAGCATACTTTCATTCAGACTAGTTTTGATTCAAACAGCTGAGGATTTTTGCATGGCCCTGCCAATTTTAAACTTGAATAAGCTAGTTGATAACAGTGATCTCACTCTTAGCAACTACCTCCTAGATGCTCACATGCAAAGACTACAATAAAAGCCTGACTAAAGTCTAAAAACAAGCTTATAAAACACAAAATGTATCTGAACATTTTTCTTTAACTAAACACAATCATTGCACCCAGAGTAAAACAAAAGTAAATTACAGGGTACCCTGACTACTGTATGTTGCAGTAAAAGTATATTGGTATTTTTTTCCATTTTTTGGTAACCACGTAAGACCCACTAGGCACAAGTGCCTGTTTTCAGGTACAACCCAGGAGCACTGCGGAGGTTAAGTGACTTGCTCAGACTCGCACAGTATACAAGTGGAGGTTGTGGGAATCAAACCCAGGTCTGCTAGATGTTGTCAACTCATTCACAGTTTGTTATGCTATCCTCTAGATTATACTGCCAGCCCCAATAACCTCCAGATTTATTGTTTAAATATGTGATTTCAGAAATAGTGTACAGTACCTACAGTACAAATTATGATCAATAAACACTTTAACAACATTTTACTAAAACTCAGTTACTCACCACTCTATCTGCTTATTTTTTCTTGCACTAAAGTGGGTGAATAGCTGGCAGAGCACTTTAAACAGCTGTTGATTAGGCTGCATTATTCTACAGCCAGAAACAAAAAAACATATGTATTTCTTCTGGCTTTATTTAATATTGATTTGCTGTGGCTCACTTTATAGAATCCATTTAACACTGTACAGGGCAGATGCTTTTAAATTTTGGAACATAGGCAGCGCTTACAATAGCTTATCAGTTTAGTATTCTTTTTAGGAACATAATCTTTTCTTTATGTTTTAAACATATTCAGGTGTCAGTGTATTCATTTAGCAATTTATACTGACTAATATATGCTGCAGAAAACATTAAAAGATTTATTGTGAAGCACTCAGGGTCTATAGTAGAACCCGTGCAATTTCCTGCAATTTTGGGTAACCTTTTCCGCAATTTTCCAGTGGTCCTGCTTATTGGTCATTCTTGTACCAAGGTGACCAGAAGTTAGAAAAGACAGTGAAGGAATTTATAGGGAAAAGTTAGTTGAGAGCTGTGGTGAAGATGGAGTTATAGGTTTCAGTATTAGTAAAACAGAAGGGGATGAGCAAATGAAGAATCAACAGAGATGACTGACTCAGTGAGTTTGCAGGGGTTGAAATGATTAAAGGGTGTAAAAGGTCATTGCATCTATCTTTATTGCCTTGTTTAGTAAACACACACCAAGAAAGAGAGGGAGCTGCATTACATATTCCCTTTTTTTTTGTAGTATTGCAGTATATTGGTAACAAGTAACATCATACTTTTAGGTTGCGTCATGTCCACCCCCTTTCCACTTCATAAGCAGGTACAGTATGAATAAGTTTGTGGTGTAAACATGTACTGTCTTATTAAAGGGGATCCCTACCCACTCTACTGCTCAGGGATTCAGTGATTCCATTCCTTAGCAGAAATTTGTCCAGATACACCCTTTAGGCCTCTATGCCTGTATGGTTGTCATGCCCACTGGCTGCATTGATAGGCTACTCCATAGATTCACCACACTCTGGGAGAAGAAATGCTTCCTTATGTTACCTGTGAATTCACCACCGCTGAACTTCAGAAAACATGTTCTGTTGGATGACACCAGATCTAATATTTCTGCCTGTCCAACCTTATTGATATCCTTTATTATGCAGATAACTGAGATCTAGTAACCTGTCAGCCTCCTTTTCTACCATACAAACATGTTAAAGGTCACTAGCCTCTCCTCATAGCTTTTGTCTTCTATACCATTGCTTATTCTGGTGGCCCTGCATTGCACCATTCCAACTGCCTCAATTTCCCTTTTACACTGAGGAGCCCAGAACTGCACACAGTAGTCCAGGTGGTGCCTAACCAGGGCCTTCAGTGAGGCAGGGTAACTTCTCCAGCATTGCTGGTCACCCCACTTTTGATGCACTTCAGCATTCTGCCAGCCCTTTTGACAGAGGTTGCACACCATTTGTCCTACTTCAGACCCTTGTCTATTATGATCCCTAAGTCCTTCTCCTCCTTTACTGCAGAAAGAGGAGCCCCACACAGTATGTAGTTCTTACCTCGGCCTCCCCAAGTGTAGCACCTTGCAATTCACTACTTCGATTCTGAGACTCCAGCTGTCAGACCAGAACATCAGCTTGTTCAGGTCCTCCTGAAGGTTGTCACCATCCTCAGTGGAGTCCACCACCCTGGCCAGCTTAGTGTCATCAGCAGACTTAAACAGCCTGCTAGAGACTCCAGTTTCCAGGTCATTAATAAAAATGTTGAACAACAGTGGCTTCAGCACCAGTTCCTGTTGCATATTATGCAGGCACCACTCAGTGCCCTTTTAGTCTCTGAGCTGTGCCCATCTATCATAACCCTCTGCTTTCTGGGTCAATTCCATTTAGCAGTCCACCTGTGTCTACCTCATGTATACCACACTGGTGTACTTTTCCAGAAGCTTATCATGTGCTGCAGTGTCAATTGCCTTGCTGAAGTCCTAACAGACAATATCTGCAGCTCTGTCCCTGTTCATCTCCAAGGTCAACCTTTCAAAGAAGGTGATCAGATTGGTCTGGCATGATCAACCCCTCATAATGCCATGCTGAAAGGGGGCAAGGATTCTAGCCTCAATCAAGTGCTCAGTTATTCTGTCCTTGATTATGGCTTCCATTACCTTGCCTACCAATCAATCAATCAATCAATCAATCATCTTTATTTCACCAGGTGAAACATCATTGAGACAAACTCATTTGCAAGGTGGATCTGGGTAGGTCGTAACAAAAACACTTACGCTAAATGTTGCTATAATACAATGAGACAATAGTCCATGTAGAGCAAATACGAGCTAAGCATTAATAACAGTGCATACAATGTGGCTAACAGTACAGTAGCCCTCAAAAACTCAAATACAGCATTGATAGGGCAAGAACAAAAAATATTTACAGAATAATACAAATCAGTACTTACAATATAAACAATACTTGCCCAGTCACAATAAGACTTATGGGATAAACAGAGGGGTGCTGGGTGTCAGGTAATGGCAAGTCAAGGGGAGGTGTGAAAGGTAGAACAAGGTGAGGGCTAAGATGTCAGAGATGAGAGGAAGTCAAGGGGGGAGGTAGTAAAGGGAGGACAATAGGGTGTTTAAAAAAAGGAGGGTACTGGGTTGGCAATGGGGTGGACAAAGGAAGACTAGCAGGATGCGACATGTTGAAGATGTACAAGAGGAGGACAATGTACAAGAAGTATACAAGGTTCAGGATACAGGGCTTGGCTAGATAAAGCAGTCACAAGATTCACTGAACTTATGAAGGAACACAGCCTTAAAGAAGGCCCAGTTTACTGGTATTGCAAGCTTTAGAACATTTTGCATGTTGTTCCATATCGCTGGAAGGGCATGGCTTATAGTTGCTGTCCCAAAGCATGTCCTGATCTTAGGAACAACCAGAGAAATCAGGGAAAGGCTTCTCAGTGCTTAGCAGCCAGCGGGAGAGATGGGCAGACAGTCGGAAATGTATTGAGGAAGATTGTATTCCTATGGCATCTGAAACTAAGTGAAGACCAACCAACCATGGCATAAAGAGTGCAGTGATGGGTACGATATGGCACATCCCTGTTAAATCTGATTGCCCGATGATATAATGTGTCTAATTTAGACAAGGCAGAACTCGAGCCTTGTCTGTTGATAAAATCAGCATAATCCACTAGTGGCAGGAACGTAGTTTGGACTAGTCTAACCCTTGCTTCTTGTGTAAGCAGGTTCTTAATCTTGAAGAAAAGACCAAGCCTGTTTCAGGTTCTTTGCAAGCTCCTCCAAGTGTTCCACAAATGAAAGTTTGTGGTCAATCCACAGGCCCAAGTACTTGAATTTAGTCACAAATTCAAGGGGCTCACATAGTAGGGTGGTGACCTGCAGGGCCATGGCAGAGTTACACACCATTGGTGCAAGAACAAAGGGTGAAAACGACATTGGCTTGTTTTGTTTTTGGCACTGAGTAAGAACTTCAAGTGCAGAAGATTTTTCTGCAGGATGTTGAGTTCATCTTGCAGATCTGCACATGCTGACTCTGAGGTGGGCCTCGCTATGTACTGGACCGTATCATCGGTGAAGAGATGTATATTGGCCAAACTGACCCCGGTGTCAATATTGTTTATATAAATTGCTAACAATTCAATGTGCTTACGCAACTGGATAAGGTATATTATGATGCTTGTGTAACCTGTTTGATTGTGACTTACCTACCTCTCTATCCATGGGATATACCACCCTGTAGGAATTGTGACCACGAGGAACCCTAGGAGAGGGTTACCCCCTACAGGTGCCAGAAATGAATACGTTGGCTAAAGGTAGTTTAGGAGGAAGCCCATGGGAAAGAGAGATGTACTGCTGGAGGAGGAGGGGAGGATGGTGGACAATGAAAAGAATCCTGGGGAGGCCCAGGATGTTGAGAGCTTTTAAGCTCAATGGGGGAGTGACGTTGTTGCTCCGACCATTGAACCTTGGGCTTAAAGCCCTCCCATTCAATGTGCTAACAAGCTGGATAAGGTATATTATGATGCTTGTGTAACTTGATTTGATTGTGGCTTTCCGCCTCTCTATCCATGGGATATACCACCCTGTAAGGGTACGACGCGAGGAACCCTAGGAGAGAGTTTCCCCCCTACAGGTGCCAGAAATGAATGCATTGGCTAAAGGTAGTTTAGGAAGAAGCCCAAAAAGAATATCCTAAGAAGTCGAGTTTCGAAGAGGCAAGGATGGAGAATGAATTCTGTGAAGGAGGCTAACTTCCTGGAGAGAAGGGAAGCCAGGCCACCATCCACCTCCATCCAACAGCAGAACCTAATGAACTAATGAGAATAAAGCACTAACTCTAACTAATATTATGACCATTGACACGGAGGAGAGGAAAAAACCCCTAGTAGGAGGAAACCTCTGGGGATCCACGGCCTAGGTCGCCTTCCCTCCAGGCTGATGATGTTTTGATTTTGAAGACTTATGTTAGTAGAGAGAATAGTTCCTAGATGAGGGATGTGAGTAGGTAAGATTGCGATAGGATGGGGAAACTCATGATAAGCAAGGACGAAATGAGGAACGTACTGTAGCGGGGACCTGAGGAGGATACGCTTGGGTGGTCGATGGGAGATAGTATATCAGAGGAGAAAGGTTGGGATGGAGTAAAGCCATGTATGAGACTGAGGAGCGAGGGGTATCCAGATGTGCTCATGAGGAGATTCCGGATGTGCTGGTAAGGAGAGTGATAATGCAGGTGGGCTTGATTAAGCAATGCAAATGAGCATATGCTGAGATTGAAGAGGCATATTTCAATTAAGCGATTAGACTCTGAACGATTAGACCTTGAGGTTGTAGTCGATGAGATAGTATGGAATTCTGTGATAGAGATGTTCGAGTTAATGATGTAAGGGTAGAAACCCTGAGGTAATGCTGAATGAATGGATTTACGAACTTGATATGACTGGGGTTATGAATGCAATACGTGCGGCAGGACGGCCGCGGTTGAAAAATGGCATGGGAGTTATGGTAGGTACGCCGAAATGAAATACTGAGTTATACAATGAAATGATTAGACTCTGCATGATTAGATCCTGTGGTAATATGGAATTTGACTGTAGAAAAGTTTGGGTAAGCGATGTGATAGATAGGCCTGAGGTAACGCTGAGTGAATGATGACTGGCAGTATGAATTCTAAGCCTGCGGCAGGATGGCCGTGGTTTGATAGGTGGCATAGGAGTTATAGTAGGTATGCCCAAAAAGAATGTCGAAGACGGCAATGAATGGAGGGACTCCTGGATAGCCGGTAAAGAATTGGGGAAGGAGGAGACAGGAAAGAACATGGAATGAACCCAGACACAGAGTACATAATCATGAAACAGATGAGGTATGATGCTGGATGGAAGCCATGGAGGCAGGTACATGAAAAAAGGTAGGAAAGGACAAGGATATAGGGAGGCCAACCGGTAGCATGGGACCCAGCTCAAAAGAATTGTCGAAGGCAGGCCTTTGAAATGATCCTGTACGAAGGAAATAAATTAAGTAGGCTCCTCGAAAGGAGGTGAACTCTGAGGTCAAGAGGGGAGGTCCGGAACCAGAGGTGAGAGTTTGAGCAATGGAAGAGCAAAACAGGACAAGGTACGATAAGAAGTGAGCAGAATCGAATGATGGATAATAAAGAGTGGCAGGAAAGGATGAAGGATGGAATGACCTAGGAGAGCTTGGTAGGGTGACATGATGAAGTAGATGCCTGGAAAGGGGGTAGAGATTGAAAAGAAACTTGAATTGAAGACTGGAAAGATGGTGTAGAGCCACTGGCCAGCCCCAAGCAGAGGCGGTGGACAGGAGGACATGACTGAGTGGAGATAGAGAAGGAGGGAGGCTATGGGTGAAGTGAATCCTGGACTGCTGATGATGGTACAAGGCCACAAGCGGGTGATGGGAGGACTGAACAATGGGTAGACAGGAGTGAAGTGAAGGCTCAAGCGAGCGATGGGAGAACAGCAGGACACAACGGAATGGGGAGAGGAACTGCGAACATAGCAAATTAGCTGAGACGTCGAGGTCAAAGTGTCTGCGAATGAGGTAGGCAAAGTGCGGTGGAGTTTGCTGCAGGCATAGGTGAACCATGAATCACCATCAACAGTACAGGTAGTGCAGCGTGATGGAGCTGGACTGAGTGAGATGGCGGCAAGCTGTAGAAAGAACGCAGTGCACCATGCCTCAGGAGACAAATTCAACTAAACAATCGGTACAGATGGAAAATATATAATATATATATATATATATATATATATATTTTTTTTGAGGAATCATGTCAGTAAAGAGAATGATTCGAGGATGAGAGAAGAGAATGGTTCATGGATGAGAAATATAGGTAGGAAGGATAGCAAACTAGAAATGGAAATTTGATAGGAACATAGATGAAATGAGGAACAGGAGGTACCTGGGGACCTAAGGAGGGTGTGCTCAAGTAGTCAACGAGAGATGGTATATAGGAGGAGCGAGGATGGGAACTCGATCATGTGGTGCAAATGTATAGAAGCTGAGGTTGAATAGGCATGTTTGTTTATACGATGGAAATGGTTAGACTCTGCAATGATTAAGTCCTGAGGTAACATGGAATTCAGGAGATTCGAGATGTGGTAGGTCAGAGGAGTGGAGATAGGAACTTGAGTGTGCGGCATAAATGAGTAGAAACTGAGGTTAAAAGACAAGATTAAGTGTACGATGGAAATGATGGGACTCAGCATGATTAGATCTAGAGGTAGTGTGGAATTGATGATAGGAGAGTTCGAGTGAGCGATGTGAATGGATGAACCTTGAATGAATACTGAGGGAATGATGACTGGATGTATGAACTCGATGTGACTGAAGTTATGAAGTTGATACGTGTGGCATGATGGCATCGGTTGATAGGTGGCGTAGGAGGTACAGGAGTGACACCCAAAAGAAATATCGATAGCAGGCCATGAGTAGAGGAATCCCAAAGAGCTGGTGCTGAGATGGGAATGGACTTGAAAGAACTCGAACAAAGGTAGCATGCAAAATGGAGCGATGCGAATGATGATGCTCTTCGAAAGGAGGCAGACTCCGAGGCCAAAAAGGAGTGCCAGGAAACAGGGGAATGCAAACCAGAGGAGAAGCTTAGGATGCGATCTAGGGAGTCCAAGGGAAAGAGGTACGATGAGGAGGGAAGCCAGGAGCGAAAAGAATCAACGATGATCAGGATGAGAAGAAGCACTAGGCTGAGGAAGGTAGCAAGAATGGAAGAGATACGATGAGGGAGTGACGCCGTGGAGGCAGGTACCGGAGAATGAGGTATGGAAGGATGAAGGAGGGTATGGAGGTCGATACGGCAGAATAGGACCCAGCTGGTACAGAAGGAGAACTACGTGGGGGAATCGGATTAGGCAGCATAAGATCATATGAGCGGTATGGCAGTAGTGGGGACCAGATGAGGGGACAGGCAGGCCAGATTCAATGGAAGGCCAGAGAGTAGCCATGGAAGGCCAAACAGTGCGAATGGCAGAGCAAGCAAATGGAGAAACCATGGCACCATGAGAAATAGAAGCCACAATCCGCACAGGGGTTGTATACTGACCCCCTTCTCAGGGGGAGGAAATGGACAAGGAAATGATAGAAAGTATACTTAGTATGGCAGAAAAAGGGGAGATATTGCTGATGGGCGATCTGAATATGCCAGATGTTAACTGGAGTGCAGTTGCAGCAGCCACTTCGAAGAGTGGGGTTATTCTAGATGCCCTACAGGGGGCATGCCTTAGACAACTAGTATTGCAGCTCACTCGAGAGGGAGCAATCTTAGACCTGGTTCTCTCAAATGGAGATGAAGAGAGGATCACAGATGTAAGTGGTAGCCATCTGGGAACTAGCGACCATCAACAATATAGTTCACAATAAACACAGCAATAGAGTCAAGCCATACAAAGGCAAAGGTACTGGACTTTAGGAGGGCTGACTTTGCCAAAATGGGTGAGTGCCTAAGGAATGCACTAGCAAATGGGCAGGAAGGAGGGGTGGAAGAACAATGGGGAATAATAAAAACTGCCATCACAGAGGTAATAAGCCTTTGTGTGAAGCAAATAAACAAAACTAAACGATGTAAGAAACCACTATGGTTCTCAAAGGAAGTGGCAGTGAAGGTTCAAGAGAAAAAGAAAGCTTCCAGGAAGTACAAGGAATCACAGAAGGAGCAGGACAGAGAACTGTATCAGTTAAAGCAAAAGGAAGCTGGGAAGGCAGTCAGAACAGCAAAGGCCCAAACCGAGGAAAAGATAGCCAACTCAGTTAAGAAGGGGGATAAAACCTTTTATAGGTACATCAGGGAGCGAAGGAAGACCAAGGGAGGGATAGTGAGGCTTAATAAAGGGGGGAGGGTGGCAGAGGGTGACTGTGAAAAGGCAGAGATACTAAACAAATATTTTTGCTCAGTATTTACAAAGGAAGAGGGGGAGGTACCTAAAACAAACAGTAGAAACACTCTGGATACAGAAGTTGATACCAGCCCATTTACAGAAGAAAGGGTTCTGAAAGAACTCTTAAAACTGAAGGTGGACAAAGCAATGGGGCCTGATGGGATTCATCCCAGAATTCTAAAGAACTAAGGGTAGAATTAGTGACACCACTGACTACCCTGTTTAACAAATCATGGGAGGATGGGGTGGTACCCAAGGACTGGAGGAGGGAAGATGTGATTCCCTTCACAAAAGTGGACAAGGCAGAAGCAGGAAACTACAGACCTGTTAGTTTAACCTCAGTGGTAGGGAAAATGATGGAATCACTTCTGAAGGAAAGAATTGTCGAGTATCTAGAGGCCAGAGGGGCACAGGACCCAGGCAGCATGGATTCACAGCGGGAAGGGCATGCCAGACAAATCTGATAGATTTCTTTGACTGGGTGACCAAAGTAGTAGATCAGGGAGGGGCTGTGACATGGCCTACCTAGACTTTAGCAAGGCATTTGACACAGTCCCACACAAAAAATTACATAAGTTAGCTAGCCTGGGAGTGGGTCCCAAGATGACAGCCTGCAAAAATTGGCTGGAGAATAGGACACAGAGAGTAATAGTAAATGGGTCCACTCTGAAGAAGGGGGTTACTAGTGGGGTACTGCAGGGTTCAGTCTTAGGACTGGTCCTCCTCAATGTCTCTATAAGCGATATTGCAGAGGGACTGGAAGAAAAGTATGTCTCTTTGCAGATGACACAAAGATCTGCAACAGAGTTGATGCACAAGGTGGGGTGGAAAGGATGAAAAGGACTTGGCAAGGTTAGAGGAATGGTCAAATGTATGGCAGCTTAGATTCAATGCTAAGAAGTGCAAGGTAATGCACCTGGGACACAAAAACCCAGGGGAAGAGTACACAATGGGGGGTGAGATACTAACAACAACAAAAATGGAAAGTGACCTGGGGGTAGTCATATCAGATGACCTAAAGGTGGGCAAGCAATATGAGAGGGCAGCAAGGAGGGCTGGGGGGATACTGGGATGCATAGGGAGAGGCATCACCAGTAGAAAACAGGAAGTTATTATCCCTCTGTACAGACAGCTGGTCAGACCCCATCTGGAGTACTGCGTGCAGTTCTGGAGACCCAGTCTCGCAAAGACATAGACAGGATGGAAGCTGTCCAGAGGAGGGCAACTAAAATGGTGCAGGGTCTGCACTGGAAGACATAAGGAAGAGAGACTTGAGGAGCTTAATATGTATAGCCTCGAGGAAAGGAGGGAGGGGGACATGATAGAAACTTTCAAGTACCTCAAGGAATCAACAAAGTCCAAGAGGGTAGCATCTTCCAAAAAGAGGTGTGCAAGAACAAGAGGCACAATTTGAAGATGGGGGGCAGCTCAGAGGTAATTTAGAAGTATTTTTTTCTAGAGAGGGTTGTGGCTGCATGGAACAGCCTTCCGGAGGAAGTGGAGTCAAAAACAGTGGTGGAATTCAAGCACGCATGGGACAGTCGTAAAGGCAATTCTAGGGGTGGGGGTAGGAAGAAGTAGGCTGCTGGTTAACTAGGATCTGCAGCTTATCCGAGTAAACGAAATGGGCAGACTGGGTGGGCCAAGCGGTCCTTATCTGCCGTCAAATTCTGTGTTTCTATGTTTCTATGTTTCACGACCAGAGGGATCCTCGACGACCGAAGATGGATGGAATCGGAAACTTGATACATGCGGTATAAGGGTCATGGGTCCATGAGGTAGGCATGTGAGTAACGATAGGTGTGTCCAAAAGAAATATCGATTGCGGGCTGGACGAATGCAGCTGAGGCTGATGGCATGAAATGGAGAACCTCCCGAGAGGCCAGGGCAGCCAAAGAGGAATGGAGGGAAGGAACTGGCAGGCAGAGGGACGGCGAAGAGAGAAACTGCGGCATGATGGCAGATAGTTATGAATGGAAATAGCAATGCATGAGGTACCATCATCGAGTTAAGTAGACTGAAGAGAATACTGAGGGTCATGTACAGTACAAGGAACAAGAACTAAATAATAACACTAAGAAGGAGCACTGGGAAAGAGACTGCTGCAGGCAGAGGGGGAGAAAGCAGTTTGAAATCCTGATGTGGAGTCCGGGATAGAAGAACAAGATGTACTTATCGACCGCTGAAAGTTATCAGTGCTGGAGGGAAGAAAGGAATGGGTGGATCGCTCCTGAGATGGGTTCCGTGTCATTCGAACCCATAACAGCCAGCGTGAGCAGGGAAAATGGATCCTCACCAAAAGAATCAGGGGCCAAATTCCCCGAGTGGACAGCTTGGGACAGGCAAGGTAGGACAGCATCATGAGGAGTACAGCAGGAAGAGGCTCTGAACAAGGAAGGCAGCGAGAGCCTGCGATGAATGAAAAAGCTATGGGAGCGAGGAGTGCCAAAGGAGCGGTCCCGAAATGGAGCAGAAGCTGCAACGGAGGAGCGGAGACACAGCCGGCATGGAAGGGCAAGTAGGAAACGTCAGATGGCAGAAGCAGATCAAACATGGGCAAATGACGCCACCCGCTGGACAGAAGGAGAAACCACCCACGTGGCGAAATGAGTTACAGTATATCCGTCAGTCGTGGGAGTGGGGGATCTGATCCAGTGATAGGGAGGGCAGAAGCAGACTCTAGTAGAGGTGAATGGTGGGCAACGAAATGAATCTAGGTGGAGAAAGCACCAGCGCAGCCTAATAGCATGGGTTGAGAGAGCTGAGTAGAGCCAGGGGCCAAAGCACTGCCGGGATACGGAGACGGAAAGAACAGAAATGCACCACTGAGTAGCAGGGGAAAATAATGAAAGGGAGCTGAATATCCAATAAGATGGTAGCGAGCGATCTGAGGAAGTCACATGAGAGGAAGGAGATGGCCAGGACTAAACCGACCCACAGTTCGAGCCTTGAGCTAGTGTCAGAGCGCAGCATGGAGCCGACGCAGCTGGACAACCGGCATGGTGGGGAGTATGAGGAAGTGAGCGATGAAACCAGAGAACCATGAGAAAAGGCAGAGGGAATAAATGGGAGTCCAGAATGAGAGAGTCGAAAATGGCCGTGTCCCCCACTGCAACAGCAGCTCCCAGAATCGGAAGCACCACCGGAGAAAAAGGGAGAATGCAAAACACCACGAAGGAAAGTAACATCCCAACCGGATGACTGCGGTAGAAATGGCAGGGGAAACAGCTGGTAAGCTGGAGCACACAGAGGAGCAAAGGGATGGGACAGGGAGGAGGAGGGCCCACAGGAGCAAGCAGGCAGAAAGTATGATGAAGGAAATGGAGGGAGCATGGCAGGAACTGACAAGGGGCCACAAACTGGCAGTGGGGGGAGAGGAGAGGTGACCGAAATGCAGGGCAATGCAGCAGGAGTGAGAAGAGATGCACTGAGGCACCAGAAAGGAAACGAGCAGCAGCCCACAAGGAGGGAGTGAGGGAGGAGGGTAGAGACCAGAGCAGACAAGAGAAGGATGCGGACTGATCAATGGGCCAGATAGTGAGGAGGTGAGCAAGAGGAATGGCAGAGAGCAGGAACAACTGGCTTAGCCTCGGCTGCAATGAAAAGAATCCTGGGAGGCCCAGGATGTGGAGTGCTTTAAGCCAGATGGGGAGTGATTGCTTGTTGCTCCACCATTGAACTCCGGCTTAAAGCCCTCCCATTGTGGGGCCGAAAATAGACCTTGAGGGACCCCCCTTAAAGGGGGTTTTAGAGGGAAGGAAAGATCTCCACCAGCCTTGACACTCTGATGACAATCCTTTAGATAACTTGTGAACCAAGTCACAGCCAACTGGTCTAACCCAAGATTACTGGGAGTAGTGATGAGCAATGCATGGTCGACTGTGTCAAGTGCTTTGCTCAAGTCTAAGAACAAAGCGCAGACATGTTATTTCTCATCCAAGGCTGTTAGCCAGTCATTGGATACTTTGGCAAGTGCTGAAATTGTACTGTGCTGAGGCCTAAGCTCTGACTGTATTGGATTAAGAAGGTTATTACTCTCGAGGAAGTGCCTGAGCTGTGTGTTAACAACTTTCTCCAGCATCTTGGATAGAATAGGGAGCAGGGAAATAGGGCGGTAGTTATTTAAATTGCTCTGGTCTCCAGACCTGAACAATGGTATGGTGTGCACCGTCTTCCAGACCGCAGGGAGGACACCCTGAGACAAGGATAGGTTGAATAGGTGCATAATGGAGGAGATAAGGCATGATAGCCTAGTTTTAGGTAGTAGGGCTCCAATCTGGTGAGCACCCATGCTTTTCTTATATCCAGATCCAAGAGTAAATCTTCCACCATTTTTACTGACACGGAATGAATTAAAAGACTGCATTGTGTATGGTAGACACGGGGATAGGCAAGCTGCATCCTGACTGCATAGTTGAGTGTGAAGAGTGTTGGCAGGGGAAGCATCAAATGCCAACCCCACTGTGGTGAAATGATCATTAAGGAGATCAAGTATCTTATGCTTATCAGTATGGACAACCTCATCAGAAGACTTTGGATGGGAGTGAACTGGCAGAGCTATGTCCCTCCAAACCTTTGAGCATACTCCAGAATTTAGAAGCACATTTGGAGGAGGATTCAAGCTCACTACGAAAATATCTAGCCTTTTCTGCTCTGACTAGTTTGGTACTATGATTTCTAGCCACCCTGAATGCTGCCCAGTCATCTGGGTGTTTGTTTTTCTTGCCCTTTTCCATAGGGCATCTCTCTATTTGTAGGGGTCACCTTAAGCTCATTGGTGAACTATGTGCATGACCTTTTCTTGTGCGGGTTTTAACTAGTGGGACATGCTTATTAATGGTGCTGAGTAGAATGCTATGAAAAGACTTGTATGCCTCATCCACAGTGGGGGCTAAGTAGAACTTTTGCCAGTTGGCATGCTGCAGGACCGAAAGGAATGCATTACAATCAAAGTTCCCATGGCTTCTTTTGAAAACATATGAAGAGGTAGATATATGTATAGGGGGTGTCCTTACATATGTGATGAAGCAGTGATCATTGAGATCATTAAAGAAAACACCAGAATGGGTGTATAGATGGGGTTGGTGTATAAATATTAGGTCTAGCATTGTGCTATGAGATGGATTCTTGATGTTTGGACTGGTGACTTCCGATGAAAGTTGAGTGAGCCTGAAGACATCACAAGGGTCTTTTTTTTTTGCATTATTTATTTACCCCCATGTCTAGCCGGCCTCTCCTTCTGGCCTTCTGCCTAGGAGCTCCCCGTCCTCCACTCTGAACCCACCCGGGCACCAGCTTCCTGATCTCATATTGCAGCCTGCCCGGGGTAGCCCGACGTAAACTATCATCAGGTGGGTTCCCTCCTTCTAGGGGAATTTGCCTTCTGGCATTCCTTTTCTTGGCCCTGGGTGCTGCTAAGATTGGTTCTGGCTCTCTGGGGGCTCCGTGGAGGCGGGGAGTCCAGGTGGCCATCATCCATTCGCTCAGATGCCATTTTTCTGCATTTTTCCTGGTACCCCTGACATCGCGCCACATCTTGTAGTGCTCCGGGTCTCCACCGGGGAATGCTACAGAGCGAGGCATCACCTAGCCCACCCCAGGAAAGGAAAGCAGTCCTTCAGGCGCTCAATCCTCTTCTGCCCTGCTGACCCCCAGCGACCCGAGTCCATTCCCGAACCCGGGTCGCCAGTGTGGTTTGAGGTAAGGCTCCAGTGCCTCAGCCCTCTGCACCACCAGGCCAGCCACAAAGGTCTTTCAAAAGGTTTGGAGGAACCAGACAGCCAATTGGGATTGAAGTCGTCCAGGATGGCAACCTCTGAAGTCAGCTGGGTTAGCAAATCATTTAAATGCTCCATAAATTTTTACTCAACAGATGGGGGCCTGTAGCAACCAATAATAGATAGGGACATAGGCTAAAAAAGCTGGATCTTTAAGGTCAGGCACTCAAATTCCTTGGGGAATGAGGTGGCGTCCAGCACTGAGGCACTGAATTTATCCTGCACATAGACAGTTATACCACCTCCACTAGAATGCCTATCTTCACAAAATATATTCTAGTCAGGAATGTTGATTGAGTGGTCCTGGGTGGATGCTCTCAGCATGGATTCTGTTACCACCAAAGCATCAGACTTGGCAAGGCAAATCCAAGCCTGAATGGCATCAAACGTCTTCAATAAACTGCAGGCACTGACATGCAGGAAGCTCATAACTTTCAGTTGAGGGGTATCCGAAGGTGCCGAGATTGAATGGAGGGCCCTGGGTTAAGTTCAGTATTGCCAGCATATTAGTAACAACAGGAGCATTTTTATTAAGGTGTTTAACAGAAGTTTAAAAGGACATGCACTGCTCCTTTTGTGACAGCGTTGGAGGCTGGTTGGAGCTTTGTACAGCATAGGTTCCCAGGGCCCAGTAAGGCATGAAGTAGTACCATGATCACAATAGGGTTTATGCAAAAAGTATGGAGGGTGATGAGATTGGCTGGCATGGCACATAACTACCACTGAAGTCAAGCTGACTGCCCAGTAATTGCCAGGGTCAGGACGTAGCCCCTTTATGAAATGGGGACCACAATGTCATGTTTTAGCCTTCTGGCACCTCAACTGTCTGGGAAGACTCCTGAACTATTACTGTAAGTGATCAGGGGTCGTGAGGGCAGCCAGCTTATTTGACTGCCCTCCCTGATTGAACCCCAGACCCTCACCAAATGGCCCTGCCTCAAAACACACCTCCACTCCAGATCCACCAATCAAGGGACACCATCGAGTCTTGAAGAAAGAGTGTTAAAGCCCATGAAATTCATCTGCCTCCTCCTGAGCTGCATTAAATCCACTGCTTTTCATCACTCCAGACCAGATGGATTGTACCCTGGGGAAGATCAAGGGTCATGAGGACAACCAGATTGATTCCACTGCCCTTGTCAACTGAACCTCGGGCCCTTGACATGTGACCCTGCCTTAAGCTGCACCTCCGCTCCAGCATCACAATTAGCGGATGCCATCGGGTCTCATAGATGAGTAACTTTACACCCACAAAACTCAACTGTCTTCTTGTGAGCTGTGATAAATCCACAGTTTTCATCCACTCTGAGCCAGATGGATTGCACCCCTCAGGAAGATCAGGGGTCATGAGGGCAGCCAGCCTCGATTCCACCACCCTCCCAGACTGAACTCCGGACCCTTGTCACATGGCTCTGCCTCAAACCGCACCTCCAATCCAGCACCACCAATCAGCAGACATCGCTGGATTTCCTAGACTGACAGTATCCCCACTAAAACACCATCTTCCCAGTTGTCTGGAGTGCTGCTGTCTAGAGCATGAAGGGCTGCAGCTCAAAAGACAACGGGAGTCCATAGTGGGAGTTACCAGTGGAGGCAGCCACTGAATGCCATGCTGCCCTTCTTCTGTGACTCACTGTAATTTCTCCATACTGACTTCCTACATATGCCTGCACTAGAACTGTTGCAAGTTATGTAGGTGTTATTGGAATACTGCCTTGTCCACTACTGTTACTATGTGCTCTCCCTGGGATCTATATAGCCGTTAATTGTTGCTAATGATTATTGCTTATACCCCTGCATGGGCTGTCTTAAGTAGTTTCTGACTGCTAGTCTGCTGCTTCCTTGTTTGAGGAAGTCCTCTGGGCAGCTCCATTCTCAGTAATTTGCCAACCTTCTGCCACATCCTAGCTGGGTGGACCTTGGCTATAAGTTCATTATCTAATTAACTGAGTTGCCAGCATCCTACGCATGCTCTATACTGCTATTGCTTAAAGTTCTAGTACTATATTTGATAACTGCTACACTGACTAGGTATGCTTGTGTTGCTAAACAAATACCTCAGTAGGGAGGGGTTGGGGGTACTCAGGGACAAACTGGGGGAATACATAACCATTACACTTAATTTAAACTACTGATGTCTTCATCAGTGACATTGCAGAGGGACTGGAAGGAAAAGTATGCCTTTTTGCAGATGACACAAAGATCTGCAACAGGGTTGATACACAAGGAGGCATGGAAAGGATGCAAAGGGACTTGGCAAGGTTGGAGGAATGGTCAGAAGTATGGCAGCTAGGATTCAATGCAAAGAAGTGCAAAATAATGCACCTGGGAAACAAGAACCCAGGGGAAGAATACACAATGCGTGGGGAGGTAGTAACAACAACAAAAAAGGAAAGGGACCTGGGGGTAATCATATCAGATGACCTTAAGGTTAGCAAGCAATGTGAGAAGGCAGTAGGGAGGGCTGGGTGTATACTGGGATGTATAGGGAGAGGCATCAGCAGCAGAACACAGGAAGTTGTTATCCCTCTGTACAGACAGTTGGTGAGACCCCATCTGAAGTACTGTGTCTAGTTCTGGAGACCCTATCTCCACAAGAACATAGACAGGATAGAGGTAGTCCAGAGGAGGGCAACTAAAATGGTGCAGGGTCTGCAAGAGAAGCCGTATGAGGAGAGGCTAAAGGAGCTTAATATGTATACCCTTGAGGAAAGAAGGGAGAGGGGGGACATGATAGAAACTTTTAAGTACCTCAGTGGAATCAACAAAGTCCAAGAGGGTAGCATCTTTCAGAAAAGAGACTTGCAAGAACAAGGGGACACAACTTAAAGATAGAAGGAGGGGGTTCAGGGGCAATGTAAGGAAGTATTATTTCACAGAGAGGGTAGTGGATGCATGGCACAGCCTTCCTGAGGAGGTTGTGGGGTCTAAAACTGTGGGAGAATTCAAGAATGCATGGGACAGACATAAGGCAATTCTTGTGGGGTAGGAAGAAATAGGCTGTTGGTTAACTAGGATCTGTGGCCTATCCTGTAGGTAGGGAAATGGGCAGACTAGATAGGCCAAGCGGTCCTTATCTGCCGTCAAAGTCTATGTTTCTATGTTTCTATGAGGGGGGCAGCAGGCATGCAGGCCCACAGACTCTGAGAGGAGGAGATCAGTACCCCCCCCACAGTGATGGAAGAGGACTGGAAGGAGGAGGTGGAAGGGGCGAGAACACAGTTAGCAAAGGGTGGAGGGGGTGAGGAACACATAACAAGGGTATGTGGAGGAATGCACACAGAGGGGATAAATGTGAATAGAAGAACAGAGGAAGAGAAGGAAGGTCAGATTCTAGGTGGAGGGTGGTGTCTCTGAACGCGTGGAGTCTGGAAAACACGATAGATGACCTGCATGCATTATTAGTAGACAGGAGGGTGGACATAACTGCAGTAACCAAGACATGGGCAAAATCACACTATGACTGAGACCTTGTGATCCCTGGATATAACTACACAGGAGGGACAGGGTAGTTGGGAAGGGGAGGGTGGCAGTTTATATCACGGAGGGAATAACTTGCACAAGGGAGGAGTCAGAGGAAGGGGAGGTGGAGGCATTATGGGTTCAATTAAGGTCCAACAGAGGGGAAAAAGGTGAGGTTGGGGGTGGTTTAGGGACCACCCAATCAGGATGAGGAGAGGGACAGGGAAATGAGCTCACAAATACTGGAAGCTGCGGGGAAAGGAGAGGTGGTAATTGTGGGGGACTTCAACCTGCCCAAGGTGGACTGGAGCATAGCGTCCACAACATGTGCTAGGAGTCAGGTGGTCCTGGAAGGACTACAGGGTGGATTCCTGACTCAGGGCATCATAGAACCAACAAGAGCTGAGGCAATTCTTGATCTGGTGCTCACAAATGGGGAGCATGTACAGGCAGTAATGGTCAGGGAGCCACTGGGTGGAAGTGACCATTGCATGGTGTGGTTCCAATTGGATATGGGTAGAGAAAGCATCCTGACTAAGACCAAAATCTTGGATTTCAGGCGGACGGACTTCAAGAAAATGGGCAAAGTGCTAAGCAGCCACCTGGCAGGCATCAAAGCAGATATGGGGGTGGACTAAAGGTGGTCCATCATTAAGGAAAGAACACTGGTTGTCACAGATGAGTGCGTTAGGCTTAGGGGAAGAACACAAGGGCTAAAGTGCCCAGCTGGTTCAGTTCTGGGGTTGCCCAGGCAGTAAGGGAAAAGAGGTTGGTCTATAGAAAATTCAGGAAGACCAAGAGAGAAGTGGATAGGGGAAATTACCTAAGGTTGGCTAGTGAGGCAAGTAAGGAAGTCCGGCAAGCAAAGGCACAGAAGGAGCTGCAGATAACTGAAGGAATTAAGAGGGGGAGAAGGATTTCTTTCACTATGTAAGTGAGAAAAGGGACAAGAAGGAAGGGATTTTAGGCTTAGAAAAGGGAGGAGTGGGTGGAGGATAATGGTGGAAAAGCAGAGATACTAATGAATACTTCTGTTCTGTCTTCACCAGGGAAAAGGACAGACCAAGCGCCTTCAGGAGGGAAAAGAGGAGCAGGGGAAGGGGAACACAGATGTAGTGATAAAGGAGGATAGAGTGAGAGAGAGGCTGCTGGCACTGAAGGTGGACAAATCACTAGGCCCAGACAGAGTACATCCAAGGGTACTAAAGGAACTAGCTGAGGTGCTGGCAGGACCACTGGCAGACCTATTGAATAGTTCACTAGAGTCAGGCATGGTACTACAGGACTGGAGAACAGCACATGTAGTACCCCTCCACAAAAGTGGTCCCAAGGATGACCCAGGGAATTACAGACCAGTCAGTCTGACCTCCATTGTGGGCAAGCTCATGGAGACTATACTAAAAGAAAGATTGGTGGAATATCTAGAGGAGCATGGTCTCCAGGATGTAAGGCAGCATGGGTTCATGGGGGGGGGGGGATCATGTCAAACAAATCTGATTGGCTTCTTTGACTGTGTCACTAAGACAGCAGACAGGGGCCAAGCTGTAGATATCCTCTATCTTGATTTCAGCAAGGCCTTTGACTCTGTGCCCCATAAAAGGTTGATCAGGAAGTTGGTGGATCTCAGGGTTGGGGAAAAGATGGCCAGATGGGTGGAAAACTGGCTGAGGGACAGAACCCAGAGGGTGGTTGTGGGGGGAGAGATATCTTACAACAGAGAGGTAACCAGTGGGGTCCTGCAGGTCTCAGTGCTGGGAACGGTGTTGTTCAGTGTTTTCATCAATGACAATGGGGATGACATTAAGGGCAAAATGTGCCTATTCGTGGATGACACTAAGCTCTGTGAGAGAGTGAGCATACTGTAGCTGAAGGGATACAGGAGCTACAGGTTGATCTGGAAAAGCTGGAGAGGTGGTCCAGGATCTGGCAGCTTGGCATCAATGCCAAGAAATTAAAAGTTATGCATATTGGAGCCAAGAATCCCAGGACAGAGTACTACCTGGGTGGAGTCCGAATATCTGCATCAGAGGAGGAGAAGGACATGGGAGTGATGTTCACTAGTGACCTGAAGCACTCCATACAGTGCAAGAAAGCAGCAGCAAAGGCAAACAAGATGCTGGGATGTATATCTAGGGGGATCAGTAATATGAGAGAGGAGATTATACTTCCCTTGTACAGGTCCCTGGTAAGGCCTCTTCTAGAGTAAGGAGTTCAGTACTGGTGCCACATCAAAAGGACATTAACCTGCCAGAGAATGTCCAGAGGAGGGCTACAAATATGACAGTGGAAAGCAGGATAAGACATATGAGGAGAGGTTGAGGGCACTGAACATGTGCTCCTTGGAAGACAGGAGAGAGACAGGGGACATGATTGGGACCTTCAAGTACTTGAAAGGGATAAATAAGATGGGTAAGGGCGTCTCTTTAAGCTGAGTGGCAACCACAACATGAGGAGGCACAGTCTTGAGCTGGAGGGTGGGAGGTTTAGGAGGGAGGTCAGGAAGCACTTCTTCACAGAGAGGTGGTGGACACTTGGAATGCGCTGCTGGAAGAGGTGATCTTTGAAGACAGTGGGCAGGTTTAAGGGAGGCTGGGATAGGCATAGAAGGAAGGTAAAGATCATGGATATGGAGGTAGGGAGGGAGGGCAGGGACAGTAGCTCAAGCTGTGGACCCTGCAATACGAAACAGACTAGATAGACAAATGGCCTTCTTCTGCTGGCTTCTTCATATGTTGCTATGTTCATATGTAATTAAAACTCTAGGTCTGGACTTTAGGTTCTGCCTCCAGCAGCAATTGTGGCTTTGGAGCAAGTTCCTGTCCTGACAGACTAAACTGCCGTCCTTCCATCCTTTAAACTGCTTCTGAACTCTGCAAAACATACCTGCTGTGAGATGGTAGATGGGACAGCCTCAGCACTCACAGAACTTGAGGCCAAGTAGCTGCAGAACTGAAAGATTAACAGCTTGCTTATGTAGCCCCAACACTTCTCCTTCTCCTTCATGGGCCTCTGATTTTACATTGGGCTCGGGGGGAAGGGGGCAAGAAGAGGATGCCTGCTTAGCCATCTCAGCCTCAGCTAAGAGCAGCACCTGTGTTATATTAAGTGGATTGATGCAAACATCTCAGACATAAAAAGAGATCTCAGAAAATTAGAGCAGCACATGGGAAGTTCAGAAAAATGGTCTTACAGCTAAAAGAGGGAGACTGCTTGGGCCATGTGGTTCTGTTTTTTTATATGAAGAGGAGAGGGAGTTGATGGCATAGGCAGAGAATACAGAAGCTTCAGATGACTACTCCATCAAGATAGAGCGAGTCCATAGAGCCATGGCCCTGAAACCTAAAGCTGATGCACCCACAGCGTGATTGTTTCACATTCGTTGGGTATCCTGTGAATGAAGACCTAATCAGGAAAGCGTAGGCTAAGTCAAACCTCAGTTTTTATATACATTTTGACCCATAAGCACCCCAGGCATGCCCCATCTGTCCAGTCCCCCAGTCCCATCACCCGGCTTCTCCCAGACTTACCTTGCTCGCTGACATCTTAGCCACTGAACTGTGTCAGGTGCTTGTTCCCCAGTGTGAGACCTGAAAGGTCCCAGACTTCATCGTGCAGTCAGAGAAGTTTTTCCTCCTTGGTTAGGTTTTGACTAGGGCTCAACTGTGCAATGGAGAGGCAGATAAACTCACTTCCACGAAGATGTTCTAACATGCCTAGGCATGGCCTGTTTCTCCGATGTGCCCAGACCTGCATTACCACCTGGATACCTCCAGGTGGCAGATCAGTGGGTCAGGTTAACAACCTTCCCGAGGGAGGAGAGCTAGTCTCGATGCTCAATCCTCCCTCCCCCAGTCAGCCCCAAGTGATCGGCATCCATTCCTGCACCCAGGTCACTGGTGTGGCAGAGGTAAGGGCCCAGTGCCTCAGCCCTCCACATCACTGGGCCAGCTTGTCAAACCTCCATTTTAATGGGAAACACATTTTTGTGGAGCAGGACATGCTCTCTAATCTGATGTGTAAGCAGAAGCAAGTTTTTAGTGTGATTAAACAGTTGAAGGAAAAGAATGCGAATGTGCAAATGCGCTACTCAGGTAATCAAGACCTATGAATCTCAGTTCCAAGCAAGGAATACATTAGGGACACTGAGCATTTAACTAGCTGAACTGCAGGAGGGTGTGAAAAGAGACATTCAGGAGATGGTTTGGAATAAGGCTGCTAAGGGAAAGTGCCACTGGCAGGCCCACAGCTCAAGCATGGACTCATGCCAGAAATGAGAGCAAATCTGAAATGCCTGTATAGAACTCTGCAAACTGTTGAAGTAAGACTGAGCATTCCTGAGTAACTGAGTGAGTACCTCTTTGCTTAGGGCATTGTTTTTCTTATCTACACCCTTGTGGCACCTCCACCCCTTGATAGTTATCTCCCCTTCTATTATGGTGGCTATATGACTTTTATGGGCTACCTGTGGACAGTTACCTTTGATACTGGCCCTGAAGTGCTAAACTATATTTACTTTTGATGCCACTTGTGCCACTGATTTACAAAGATGAAGTAGCACCCCAATGGTGTAGCCTGCTTTTTGTATTTTACTGCTCCTGCTCTCCACCACCAGTTATGTGATCCAGGACTTTGTGCACTGAGGTTACCCAGAGTAACAGAGCATTATGATGTGGATAGACCATTTTCTGGTGGGAATTTTGCAGTCAACAGCATGTCAATGCCTGTCAGTGCATACTTCATATGATGTCACGTTGTAGGAGGGGCGGTACATAACCAAAGTGGCCGATAGACACATTACAGAACTTACTGCTGGGACACTTGGCCAAGTACTATACTAGGGGATTGCAGGTGGCTAGTGGGTTTGATATTTTTTTTCATGCAGGTCAACCAATCATCTTATAGCTCCCCACCTCCATGACCCAGTAGATGTTTTCCTGACTATGCTACTGAAGTGGACTTGAAAGCCCCTACTGATGGACTTCTCCACAGCTTTTCACTGACTGAGTTCATATGGTAAATGGGGCCAGCGAAAACATTGGAGCACTGGGGACACTGTCTTGATGGTGGGACTTTATATGTGGGTATTGGGTTGATACTCGGGGTTAAATAACAAGGAAGATGACTAACCAAGAAGTAAATTTCTGCTGTTGATTTGGGGTTCTGAAATGTTGTATCATATCTTTTTCAAAACTGGATTGAAATATATGGGCAAAGAAGGGGAAGGTGGATGCAGGGCAACCTATGGAAGGCCTGAGCTTGGTAACTGGAGATGGGCAACACAGTTGCAGCTCTACTGTGTAAGTCTATAGTTCATTTAGGCCACCTGGGTTGGACAACCTGGCACCTTGCCCTACAGGTATAATTCAGTGTACTGCTGGGGGCCAGAAAACACTGCTGGAAGTTTCCTTCTCACCAGCACAGGGTCTAAAGAGTACTTTGCCAGGAGGACTTCTTTGGGGGAGCAAATTCACTTGCCCTGCTTAAGGGGGATGAGAGTCTGAACCCGTACTTCCTGAAGGTATTTCCCACAGAACTTTCAGTTCTCCCTTTGTGAGGGAGTCTCACACCTCTTAGTTCTGGATGGGTGGTGGGTTTCCCCTGACCCATTGGGGTAGTCCAGAATGGTCACCTTGTTCCAGGTGTTGACATTCTCACTGAAGATGGGATATAGTTTGATTTGTGGTAGTGGACACCTTAATGTTTGTTTGTGGGTTTTTTTCTGAATGTATATTTAAGTGTTTATGTGTTGATTCAGTGCTCTTTTATGTCATTTCTGGGATAGCTAGTCTTGATTCCTGTGGGGATCATGCCACTTGCCCCAGATGGGGACAGCTTCACAGAACCACTCACCAAGAAGGGTGGCACCACATGAATGTACCTGGCTATGTTTGGTGTTTGGGATGGAAGATGGGTAGAATGGTACCTGAAATCTGGCTAGAGATTTTATTGCTGGGACTCATTTAGGCTATCTTACAATGGGGACAGATTTAAATATTCTTTCTTATAATTTTAAAGGTCTGGGAACAGTGATTAAATGGACTAGTGTCCTAAGAGAATTAAGGATGCACCCTGTGACATTGGTCCCCTACAGGAGACTATGCTATCCCCCAATGAGCATTTGAAGCTGTGACGGCAGTGGGTGGGAAAACTGACTGCTGCCTCCAACTCAGGCAAAAATACTGGGCATCCTGAAAAGTGGCCAGAGCTGCTGAAGCTGCTCCCTGCCCACCACAAGTTGCACAGCACACTCCCCAGCCCCTGGCATCTTGCAAAGTGGCTGGACATGCAGAGCTGCCCTGCCTGTCCACAGCTTCTGTACAGGTACACACGAATGGACACAGCACACAACAACATATTTTTTTGAATTTTGGTGTTATTTTAGCATTTTCTCCGTATCTTCACAGAGCTTTTCAATTATAGCTAGGCTACCCACAATGTGCTCCTACTAGTTTAAATCTAAGACAGAGCTTGCTTGCTAATGTTAAAAACTAGGAAACACTAATACAGAACTTGTTTGCTACTGTTAAAAATTAATGGGTTTGCTAGCCTGTAAACATAAAAGAGACCTTGTCTTCTGTTTTCAGAATTTGAGACTTTGTATAGCAAAAAGAATCCTTGCTTGTTCTTTAACTAAAAAGTGAGTTCACTAGTCTGTAAAATGAAGTGAGAGAAAGTTTGTTGAGAGACCTTTCTGACCTACTGGAAGCTAAGGTCCTTCCTTACTCTCTTACTGCCGCTGCTGTGTGATAGCTCCCCACACCCACATTAGCTGGTCTACCTTTTATAGCAATGATGGATCATGTGATCATGTGTCAAGTGCCATGTTTCCCATTTGCAGCCTATACTGCATTACCAATAGAGGGTGACAGATTGCTCTTATTAAGGTTTCCAGAGACCCCAGGCTTTCTGTAACAGAGATAACTGTTTTAGAAGCTTCTTTGTGGTCCCAGCTTAATTCTAAACTTGCTGTTCATTAAGATTACACAAGCCTTTTGCGTAATCACACAGGGACTTCATTTCATCCAGCCCCTGGCAGTTTTCGTGGTCCATTTTAAGTGACACCTTTGGTGTAATTTAGGTTTACACAAGCCTTTATAGAAATCAGACAAGGATCTTGCTTCTTCTGCAGATGGCAGTTTTTAAAGTTACACTTTAGGTTGTAGACACATTAAATGGGAAATCTTAATTTGAAAGTGCCTTGTCCCTTCCTAATCTGACAATTTGAACTCCCTCTGCCTGCCCTAATTTCTTAGCTCAACCATGCCACCCTAATTTCTTTGTTCAACCTAGCCCTCACACCAGTATCGTTTCCCCCAGTCCCTACAGCCTCCACTTATTTTCTTATACTCCTGCATCCAACCATAGTTTTTTTTTTGCTTTCATCGTTCCCTGGTGACTCCCAAATTGTAATCCGGTTGTTATATTATTATTAAAGTAGCTACTCCTATTCCCAGTGTTTAACATGGCAATGCATGGAGCCGCTTTTGCTCTTGTATGTGTTCTTTTCACTAATAGACACCCTCATTGCCCATAGTCTAATCAATCTGCCCTCAGATCCTACATTCCTTCCATTAGTACTCCTTACTCTGTGATAGCATTACCTCCTAATTACATTCTTTTTATGTGTAAATAGGATGCTTTCTACCTAGGGATCTGTACTGCCTCCGTTCAATCTATAAGTAGGATTGTACATAAAATGTATTTTCCTGTCCCCTTTCAATTTATAATAGTATTACATTTATTCTGACTCCTTACCTGCACTGATGATATCGAACTTAACCCTGGACCAGTGGGACCAATATTCATGCCTGCTTCTTCTTCCTACGTATCGGATCAAGTATAAAAGGCATCAAAATTGCTCACCAATATGTAATGTCTCCTCCAAAATGGCTGAGATTCACGCCTAGTCTGACCAACATAACCTAAACATCCTTGGGATAACAAAAACAAAAAGCAAAAAGAAATCAAAAAACTCTGATCATAGGAGACTCCATGATTCGGGAGTTGATACCTATCTCCAGCCAGGAGTAATGGTCAGATGTCTCCCAGGTACATCAGCATGGAGAGACACTGACTGCATTACAAAATTGTTCAAGAAGCAGGAAAACGCTTACATCCTTGTACACATAGGGACTAACGATCTTGACAGCCAGTCAGTTGTGGAGACCAAGGAACACCTGACCAGGCTGTGTGACAAACTATCATCCATTTCATCTGGAATCTCCTTCTCTGAGATCCTGCCAGTCTGGGAGAGGGGGGCAGATGGACGGAAGGTCAGAGAAGGGGAGATAGGGGAGCTAAACATGTGGATCAAGGGCTGGTGCCAGGAAACAGGACACAAATTTGTAGGGAACTGGCAACAGTTTTGGGAGGGAAAGTTCTTTAAATTTGATGGACTGCATCTGACTAAGGGGAGTCAGTGCATTGGGGCAGAAGTTTGATGTCTTTGCAGAATATTTAAACTAGTAAATGGGGAGAGGGGTGCAGCACCCCATACATCGAATGGGAAGAACACCCCTTCCCCTCAGCTGGTGGTCAAACAGGAGTTCAGCATGTTTGCAGTTCATTTGCATCACCAGGTAAGGAAAAAGGTCTGGCTCCCCATATGATGCACAGAGGAAATGCCAGACCTTGCCCAACAACTAACACACCGAAATCTGGCCAATGGAAAATCATGTACATAAATGCTCGCAGTCTGGGAAACAAGATTCCAGATCTGCAGGCAATAATGACACCAGCTAAACTGGACATAGTAGCAATTAGCGAGACATGGTTTACCAGTAACCGCACTTGGGAGACTTCAGTACCTGGCTATGCACTGTTTAGAAGAGACCGAGGTGCAAAAATTGGTGGTGGAGTGGCCCTGTATGTCAATGAAAATATCAAAGCTACAGAAATGCAGAATACACATAAGGAGCCAGAAGAACTGTGGGTCACCCTGGAAACAGGAAATGGGACAGCCATAAGAACTGGGGTTGTCTACAGGCCCCCAGATCAGGGGGAGGACATAGACACATTACTGTTAGAAGATATACAAAACATGACAGCTAAAGGGGAGGTTCTGATAATGGAAGACTTCAACATGCCAGATACAGATTGGTCAATACCAGCAGGAACATCTGCCAGAACTAGACACATAGTGGATTACCTGCAGGGGGAAGGCATCACACAACTGGTACAACAACTCACAAGAGACAGGGCTATCTTAGATCTAGTGCTGACTAACAGGGAGAGGATCACAGATCTCCAGGTAGAAGGTCACCTTTGGGCCAGTGACCATCACATGGTATGGTTCAGTGGCCACTAGAACTAAATCATCCCATTCCAAGGCAAAAATATGAGACTTCAGTGGAGCTGACTTTGATAAGATGGATAACAAAGTTAAGCTAGCCTGGTAAAAAGAACTACAGGTGAGGGGGTACAGGCAAAGTGGTCAGCATTAAGGATGCAATACTTGAAGCAACATCCCATTGTGTTAGAGAGAAAAGGAAGTGCAAAAGAAGAAGGAAACTACTTTGGTTCTCAAATACAGTAGCAGAAAAGGTCAGAGCCAAAAGGCTGGCCTTCAGGAAATATAAGGGAACGCAGCAGGATGAAGATAGGGAGGCATACCAAACTTCCCTAAAGGAAGCAGGGAAGGCAGTAAGGCAGGCAAAGGCCCATACCTAGGAAACACTAGCACAAACAGTAAAAGAAGGTGACAAGACTTTCTATAAATACATTAGTGAAAGGAGAAAGTCCAGAGAGGGTATTGCTAAGATCAAAGGAGATAAGGGGGCATGTGAGGAGGAGGACCATGTAAAAGCATCTATCCTAAATATATACTACTGCTTAGTATTTACTGAAGAAAAGGTAGGGCAGGGCCCAGAGCTCAGCACAATGGACACAGGGGGGAGGGAAGTGTACACTAGTCCTTTCACAAAAGAAAGGGCCCTACAAGAGCTCGATAAGCTCAGGGTGGACAAGGCAATGGGTCCTGATGGCATATATCCCAGAGTACTAAAAGAGCTAAGGGTGGAACTAGCAGAGCCATTATCAGAACTGTTTAGTGAGTCTCTGAGCACAGGAGAGGTCCCAGAATACAGGAGAAGGGCTCATGTGATCCCACTCCACAAGAGTGGCAGCAGGAGGAGGCAGGTAATCACGGACCAATCAGTCTTACCTCAGTAGTGGTCAAGATTATGGAGACACTCCTTAAGGAAAGGATAGTGCAACACCTGGAATCCATAGAGCACAGGATCCAAGACAGCATGGGTTTACAAGAAGAAGGTCCTGTCAACTAATCTCATAGATTTCTTTTGATTGGGTAACCAGAGTGGTGGACCAAGGGGAGCAGTTGATGTCACCTACCTTGACTTCAGCAAAGCTTTCAATACTGGTCCACATAGAAGATTGATTAATAAGCTGGGTAGGCGCAGGGTAGGCCAGAAGCTGGTCAAATGGGTGGCAAACTGGTTGACAGGCAGAAAACAGAGAGTGGTGGTAAATGGCATACAGTCAGAAGAGATGCAAGTTACAAGTGGGGTACCTGGGGCCAGTCCTCTTCAATATCTTCATCAGTGACATTGCAGATGAACTGGAGGGTAAGTTTTGTCTGTTTGCAGATGACACCAATGCCACTACTGAAAGGATTGCTTGAAGAGCCAATGACACTTCAAGAAGAACTTTGAAAAACATAATTTTTGGACACAAAGCAACTTATATTTTGCATCAGCCCTGTATTTCTTATCCTTATTATTTAGTGCTAAGATCATATGCATGCAAACAGAATAGTTGTTCCTTGAAGGTTCATCAGCTCCCTATTGCTTCTTCCTAACCTGATGCTCATGTCATAATACTGTTTGTGACATCATAGTTATTTCCATGGCAACATACTGTGATGTCACAACAAAGCATTATAAGTTGAAATAGGGAATAAGTTATAGAAGGAGATGCACTCTAAAGGATAAATATCTTGTTTGTTGGGAATTTCTTTGGTAATAAATGATGAAGAGAAGAAATCTATAGAAGTTGTATGAAATACTGTACAAGCTGAATAGTGTTTAAATATTATGTTTTCCCAAGGTGTCAGTTGCTGTTTTGGTGTTAAGTCTTTGCAAAACCGTACTTGTATGACAAAGATTTTAATGTTATCACAGACCATAATCTGTAACATAGCTACAGTGTCTGAGTGGCAAAAATACAAAAGTATTGGATGGAGTCTAGCACTGCTGGAGTACAATGTAAGCATAGAAGATACCCTCACATATGTCCTCCATACTGACTCTTTGGTCAAGACAGTCAATTCCAAGATTGGTGTCCTGTACAGGCACAGACAACACCTCTCTCCGGGGGCCCTCCCCCTTTCAGTCCACAGTTCAATTATATCTACTATTGACTATGGACTAGTGGTCTATGGGACAGCAATGGATACAGCACTCAAGAAGGTTCAGATTGCACTCAACAAAGCCTGCAGACTCACCCTGGATGCTGGCTGTGGCACTCACATCTGTACTCTGTACGAACGTGCAAATTGGTTGTCATTAAGAAACAGGGTCGAATTCCAGACTTGCATCCTAGGGAAGAAGGCTCTATTGGGTAAAACACCACCTTGTGTAGGCAATTTGATCAAGGTGGCCAACTCATTACAGGTTACCAGAGGGAGGACTAGAGGGGCCTTGGCTATCCCCTTCCATTGCACCTCACTTAGGCAAAGTGCATTTGCCTACCGGGCCCCTCTGTGGATGAATGAATTCCCTTGGCACCTCTTGGCCACCAATTGTCTGGCACAATTCAAAACTGACCTCAAACAGCACCTAATAACGCTCTCTAAGTGCACCTGCCACTGAGTCCAGCCACACCTGCTCTCTCTGCCCCCCAGCAAGCACTAGGCAAGCGTCAGGTACCCCCTTCCTCTGTCCCTTCTCATGACTTGCCTCAGCAATCATTCTGCCTCATGCTCCTTTGGCACCTGCCACCCCACCCTCATCCCAATTCACAGTACCGTGAGTTTCCTTAACAGTCACTACTAATGCAGGCTGCCTGACCATGCCCCCCTCACACCCCACCATTTACTTTAGCATGTCTTCTCCACTCAGCCTTCCCTCACCCCACCATTTATCCCTATACATTATCGCCCTTCTTCCCCACCCTTCACCTCCACTGCATTATATACCTCTCTCTCTCTCTCTCTCTCGTACCTCCTTTCTTCACCCCACTGCCAGCTGTCCAAGTCCCTCTGAACTACTGACAAGGCACTGTGTGGCTGCTTATCCCCACCACCTTCATGAAGTGTTTTTCTTGTTATTTTAACTTGTACTTATGTTTTGAGTTATTCCAGAAGTTCTGAATCCCAGCTGTATCTTTCATTAGAATGTACCTTTGCTTTCTCCTATTGTTCTTTGTTTTGCAATCTATGACGTGGAACCTTTGTAAAAGAGATTGTGCTCAAAGGTCTTTTCTGAATCACTAAATAAATAAAGAAACAGCATCCACAAAGCTTCCCAGAATGCAAAATGCTGATGGACTGTCCCACCAGTCAGCATAGTATGGCTTATAAAATCGCAGTGTGGTATTGCCACAGAGTCATGACATCAGACTTAGGAAATGAGATGTGGCATACGTTTGTATAATTTTTTATAAAGAAAAAAAAGTTTCAATCCTAAGCCTTTGTTTAAATGCTTTATTCAACTGCTGAAATGCTGGCCAATCAGTGGAAAAATATCCTGTAAATAATAATGCTAGATATAAAGAAATAAATGTCTGTTGGTGAATTGTGAAAAGGATATTCTTGCAGACATCTGAGGTACAGTATGCATCCTGTTGAAGAGACACACTATCATTCAGTGATCCTTCTCAATACTGGTAAGCAATAAGGTGAAGTGGTAAACAAAACTACACTCCTCCTGAAGTTTGAGCAGTTGGCCTTGGCCTGATCTAAGGGACTGGTGACTTGGCTTATGAGTGCAGGTGTCTGGGGTGTGCCACCATGCAGAGGGTTGAGCGTGGTGCAGGGCACAGAAAAAGAAAACTAGTGGGGAAGTCTGAGACAAGCTGCTTTGAGAGGGGTACTGGCAAGACTGTGGATGTGTATTCTGACACACTATTTTTGCTTAACAGAAATGGCTGCCACAACATATGCATTCAATTAAGAGCAGAAAAAGTAAAATGGACTTAATGAAGAAGAATAAGTGTATGTCAGCATAAGACTAGGTTGGCTAATTGTATCTCAAGAAGTGGTATGCTGTGTCTTTCCTTCAAAGCAATAAAGCAACTTCTTTCACTTTTATTGTAATTATTCTAAATAATCAGCTCCATATGATGGCCCTTTAGGGTCTTCAAATGTTTCTTTATCTGTGCAGACTTGCAAGACACTATCTTTCATAATTCATTAGTTGCATCCTGAGGAGGCAATATGGTCTAATGGTTAGAGTACTAGCTTGGGAATCAGAAGATCACAGATTCAAACATCACTAAAGCCCCATATTCACTGTGTGACCTTGGGCAAGTCACTTAACCTCCATGTGCTCCAGTCCAGCCAGCTGGACTATTCTGGATAAAATACATGAAAATACAATTCTACAATCTTCTTAAAGAGGTGTTCTGGTTTCTAACAAAACATACTCATTTGGCATCCTCGAAACCATATTACACAAAACGTGCCAAAAATAAATTGTAGGACCTTCCAAGTTCTATTATTGAAGACAGTAATTAAAACAGATACATTTCCCTTAATTTTATACATAATCTTATACATATAATGTCTGAGGGCAAAGAGCCTGTTTCATGCAAATATCTTTAGTATTAAAGATGGGATGTACTGAAATTCAGATTTGTTTTGGAATGTTATGAGTTTGAAATACTGCTGGAGCCAGTTTTTACAGGAAACTGGAAAATCACTTTAAAATGTTTCTGTTAAGCCTAGTTCCTTTGGCAGATGCTTGTTTTGCAAATGTAGATCACCAGCCTTGTTAAACTTATAACAGAAGTCCAACACGTGACATAATTTTGTAAATGAACCTTGTACTCTGTGACTCATTTAACAGTTTATACTATTTGAGAAGGTATGTCCTGCTTCCTTTCTAATTAACTGCATTCAACAGAGCTACAAAGTAACAGGGTGTCATGGCTATATGAAATCTTTACATGAGGCTACACATACAGTGCTGTCATAAATGCCACTGTGAAATATCTACACTTGACCTTATCAGCAGTAGTAAAGACCATGTGATAAGAGATTAGGTATGAGTTAATTTCCAGCTTTTGCAGTCTTGGACCTGTGAAGAGTCTAACAATAAAGTTACATTTTGATGTGGTTAGCTGCTGGTTGTCATTCTTTCATGTCAAATTCTGTAAGCCACACCTGAGATTTATAATATGCTATTCGGGTTTGCAGAATACCCTTTTGCCTCAAATCAGTGTAATGATGACCTCTGAACAATACTATGTTGTAAATTATATTTACTTTAAGTAATTTGTTTAAAAGTTAACACAAAGTCCATAATTCAAATGGATGATGACTTTTCCTTATACGCAGACTCATATTGAATTCAACAGAGCTGTACTTGTGCTGGCTTGTATTGCATGAAGAACCTTTCCATTTGCTTTAAAGATGGAGATCAGAAATCATCAAATATGTTTTGATATTCGTGCTGTAGCAGGGAGAGCTTGCAGCAGTTTCCTGCTAAGCAATACAAAGAAGCGTTTCTGAGCGCTTCTAATTAAGATCACACAGCTTCTCATAAAGAACAAAATAGGAATGGGGACTTCAGAAAATGAATCAAGAAAGGCAGATTGCTATTTCTACAACTTCCTCTTTTTCTGGGTTAAAGAGGTATCAATTGTGTGGCACATGTGCTGTATCTCATAGTAAGGGATGGCTACCAGTTTTATTAAAAATCCTAGATTTTACAGCCTGCTTACAGCTTCTGGGCTTTGTGTTATTGAAGCAAGTCTCATATTAACTTTGCATGCACAGCTTCTGCCATTAAGCTGTATTCAGGTGATTGATCTCTTTAATAAAAAACACAGTTGTTTAGTGAAGAAACAGTGATAAAGATAAATAAATGTACCCATTTGTCCAGTGCTATGGGGATATGCTCACAAAGGCAATGATGTTGTTTATGGAGAGCATTTCAATAGAATGGAGGATTAAACAATGTTTTGTAATTTTAAACAGCTTCTTAATTAAATTACCACAATTCCAAACAGTTAATTTTAAAGAGATGATTTTAGTGCTGAAACAATCTTATTTATCAGTCAAACTAGTCTCTGCTAAACAAAATAATACTGTACTGTAAAATTCAACAATGCACACTATTTCAGCTGTACTGTTTCACCTTTTTGACACATGGGAACCTGCCTTAGCAGTGGAAGAATTAGTAAGGTGCATGCAAGAGTTATTAGATGCAGTATATCCCACTTTTTTGAAGTCAGCAATATAGTTCTTTGGTAATAGCTAAAGGGATTTTTTTATTTGCTTTGCTTCACATGTTTGATATCAAGGGCTATGTTGTCTTAACGAGCTCCAGGGAATACATACAACATAATTATCTACTGTACATAATATTTGAGCTAAAGAATGCTCTCTCTCTCTCTCTCTCTCTCTCTATATATATATATATATATACACACACACACACACATATACATATATCTATATGTATCTGTGTGTGTGTGTCTGTGTGTATAATATAGGAAAAAGCTACAGTGTTAGTTGCCATAATGCTGAAAGAAGATTCTGAAGAATATTATAATATATGACTTGTCAGTGGCTCAGTAAACCACAAATTGCAAAAGGATGGCATGCATAAGTTCTGTTTGCTCAGAGGCCATTACTGCGGGATTCTTTATTAGTCCTTGTTTTACAGTATGCTGTATTTTGATTTATCTGCTTTTTCTTCCAGTTATAGTTTTCAGCTGGATCTGTATGTTTTCACAGTTACTTTTGCTCACAATTATCAATTTGTTTCTGGATTATGTTCCTAGTATAATGCTAATGCACCATTACTGGTAGAATTTACTGTATAATTGGTTACCTTCCTTATGTACAATTGATTCTAAATATAGTACAGAGAACTTAAAAAAAATGCAGGAATCTGTAATGGAATGGATACAAAATAGGACACTAGAAAATAATGCACTAATGTATAAGGTTAGAAATCAATGGACTGGCTTTGGTGGTTTTCAAGAATCAAGTAGTTTTCATCGGTAATATAGTATATTTATATCATGAGTTCTGTTTTGCTATAAATTTGAAGTCCCTCTTTCCCGAATGAATGAGGAGATAAGCAATTGAATTTGAAAGATACTTTATGCAACAGAAAAGCAATTTTGTTTCTGGTCTTCAGAGGGCAGGACAAGGTAGCAGTTGAATGCTAAGTGTAGTTTAACTCTTATTTTGCCAGTCTACTTCTGTTTGAACAAGACTGATTCAGATTTCACCTAATCTTTTCACTTAATCTGATCAGCAGTACACATTGCACTATACTTGCAATGTGATTTTGTTCACATGCACATTGAAACAAATGACAACTTATTGGCTTTAATCTAGTTTTTGTCGCATTGTAAAAAGCTTTCTGTTACCTCCAGCTCAAAAAGCATAACACTTTTATATAAAAAAAAAATAGAAAACACACTAATATTCAGTTGTTTTCACAATGTCTTACTAACATGTGGAACAAGCATTAAGGACTGTTGATTAATTTCTATTATTGCTTTATGTCATAAACATATATTGTTGTTGGAAAATATAATTAATACCCATTAATACCACAAATATTACTGTATACACATGATTATAAATAGTCATTACTGTACAACTATAGAAATACTCAGACCTAACATTGCATAGAGAATATAATACTGAAAAGATCCAACTAAGAAGAAATACAATATCTGGTCTCATCTATTATGATTGCAAGTCATTGTATAACATGGCACATGTGCGAGACACAGCGACAATTCACTGTGATGCTGTATCACAAAGGAGTTACTATTTATTTATTTATTAAGTTGATAACCATGAGAAGCACACTGAGACAATGCTTGATTCCTGCTGTGACCCAGGGGAAAGGGTGAGTGGAATACAATACATTCATGAATTAGTGGCAGGTAGGTTAACAGTAGACATTTCAGGCAGGGTACAATAGACTGAGTAAAAAACAGGAACAATGTTACAGCAGGGTAGGCAGGTTACAAGGGTGCCTGAGGGAGTATTTAGCATGAGGAGGTACAGTATTAGCCAGTCTAAATAATGAATAGCAATTAATACAAGCTTGAAAAAACTGACAGTCAACAAAGGTAAACAAACAAATTGAGCACAATATCTAGTTGGGGTATAAATAAGAAACTTCTGGCCCTAATTAAGCAACTCTATACAAATACAACTATTCGGATTAGGTATTCCATGGATGGTAAACTGTCATCTCCAATTTAAGTAGTTCAAGGGGTAAAACAAGGTTGTCAGTTAGTCCCTGTTCTGTCTAATTTATATATAGATTAGGTGGTGCATAACCTTGATGTGTGTGATACTGATGCTCCAAGAATATCAAATACTAAAGTAAATGTCATTCTTTATGCAGATGACATTGTTTTACTCTCTAAATCTACTTCTGGACTCCAAAAAACCACATCTTGTCTTGCCTCCAGTCTTCAAAATTTATATCTGAATATAAATATAGAAAAATCAAAAGTTCTAGTTGTAGATAGACAAAAACAACTGAATTACAAATGGTCTTTAAATAATATGATTGTGGAGGAAGTGGATAGTTATGTTATCCAGGCATTATTTTGCATAGTACGGATATTTGGAAAACATGTATAAAGGAAAATAAAAGACATGGCAGACAGATAGTTTTGGCTATAAATAAATTTACTAAACAATATATCAGTAATTCTGGTTCAGCACTATTGGACTTATTTGGAGCTAAAGTTGAATCATCTATTTTGTACAGATCTGCATTGTGGGGGAAAGACTGTGATATCTTTATCCTGGAACCAATATAGAAGTTATATATTAGACTAATATTAAACTTACCTCAGTTTATCCTGTCAGAGATTATAAGAGCTGAAACTGGCGTAATTTCCTTAAAATCAAAAATTCTAGTGAGACGTTGATGTGTATATATATATATATATGTATTGTGTTGATTATTGTCACTCCATTTTGTATGTTATTATTCCATTTTGAAATGCTTAATGCTTAATCATAGTTATATAAGATGTTTTGTACAAGATGTTATGAGACTTTTAATGCTTAATCATAGTTATATAAGATGTTTTGTACAAGATGTTATGAGACTTTTCTTTTGGAATCTCTGGCATTGTTTGGCTCATGATGTTCTGGGCACCTGGCCAGTGCTTAGAGCATGATGATCTGATGAATGCCAAATATTTATTAAGTGGTGTTTGTCATGCTGAACTCATGATGTTCTGGGCACCTGGCCAGTGCTTAGGACATGGTGGTTTAGCATTTCTAAATACCAGATAAAACATATAAAATGGGACTTTCCAGACGCCTGGTTAGAAGCCTCACCTGCAGGCTGGACGATCGCTGTAGGACCAACTCCCGTTCACGGACTCTGGCCAGGCTGATAGGGGGCTTCCCAGCCATTGGAGAGAGGCTTGGATGTAGACTTTTCTTTTGGAATCGGTGATGTATAATTTCCTTTTCTATTGTAACTTGGCAAAATAAAGCTTTTCGCTTGCAACAGTTACTGAGTCATCGTTGTGTGTGTGTGTGAATGATATTTGTTTGGATGAAAAGCTGCTTTGCTTAAGTTGGCAAAACATTTTTGGCGTAGTCGGCAGGATGAGTTCTTCGGTCCGTGTCACCTCATGATCGGGTTGTTTCCCTTGGACAAAAAGAAGGACATTTTTGTGGAACCCCATCAGGACGTGATGCCTAGGGGCTGGCGACACTCATCATCACCACTGTAAGTACAAGAATACCTTGGAGCGAGTGTGCACTATAAAGGACAGACCTAGATAATATGGGAAACAAGGGAAAAAAAAAATAGCTGGGTCCAGAGTTAGTATTATCTGGACCGGCCAAATGTATGTTTGACAAGTTTGACCAAATCAAATTACAAGGGCAACTGCACTGCCCTTTGTACTTGTAATTTGTGCTTGCTGCAAGTATATACTGTTAGAGCCAATGATGGCTTTCATAGTTCAGGGCTGCTTTTAGAGAAAAGCAGTGGCTGATTAAGTAAAGTTAGATAAGCAACATCTAGAAAAATAAAATAAACTACTGTGGATGTACGCACAGTAGGTGATTACAGACGGATGATTTGAAAATCCTCCCATGTTGCCTATCTGTGTAGTTTCAAGTTTTTCTGTATCAATTTCAAGTTCCCTTGCCTCCTATAGAGGCTGAAACATTTGATCCCAAACCCAAGTACTGGGGACCTCTACCAGATGGATCTCAACCTAGTACTGTTAGAGATTTTTGTTTTGTTTGTTTTTAAACTGCAAACCAGAGCTCTGGAAAAAGACTTGGTTTGGCAGGTTACTAAAATGGCCAAAAGAAAACCTTTGAAATGGTTAAAACCTTTGAAAGGGTTAATAGCTGCAGTGTTTGCAAATTATCATGAAGGTCCTGCAGTCAGTTTTCTTACTCAGACTTGTGTATCGGAAAAGAAGAAGAAAATACCTCGGCACCGGGTAAGTCTGAATTTTTTTTATTTTTATTCAAAGTTGTTTTATGTCTGTCTGTTTTAATTCTGTAATACGTATACTAAACAAGGTAATGCTCCGTCTTTCTCGTGCATATTTTCTAGCTTATATCTGTGTTCTGTAATTATGTTCTGTTGTCAAGGTTGCAAGATAGGATTAACTGCCTTCAGTGCACAACATGTTACAGTCCGGTTAATGGAAATAAACACTTTATTTTGCATGAATGCTACAGAGATAGCCAACAGGACTATTTGTGCTGATTACTTAACTGTGTTGAAGAATCATCCTACCGTTAGTAATGACAGCCTAATTAAAGTGCCATCTACTTGCATATCGGTAGCAACAGTATCAAAAGAATGTTATTAATTTTAATATAACCTTTGCTTCTAGTCATAAGTGTAGAAATAGATGAGCTTGGTATAAGAAAATACAAAATCACACATGCCCCACAATGCAAAGCATCATGGGCTGCATATGCAAATCACCACAGAATGTTATGCTGGTCCAACTTTAAGCAGAATTGCATGGTGCCGAAAGGCCTCTCACACAGTTTGCAAAGGGTGCTAACAGAAGACATAGACACGTGTTTCATCCTACCAGGACTCATCAGTATGCCTCGTCTGTTTGACACCCCAGTGGACTGGACCAGCTACCCTAGAGGCAGTGTGCCTTGGATATATTGTGGTGAACCCATTAAAATAAAAAACTATTTAAAAGACAAAGAACCTCTGTGCGCAAACACTGAGGCAAGGGTTACCCCAAAGGGCATTTGGCTGGGAAGCCAAGTTTCAAGAAAATACAAAATCACATATGCCCCCACAATGCAAAGCATCATGGGCTGCATATGCAAATCACCACAGAATGTTATGCTGGTCCAACTTTAAGCAGAATTGCATGGTGCCGAAAGGCCTCTCACACAGTTTGCAAAGGGTGCTAACAGAAGACATAGACACGTGTTTCGTCCCACCAGGACTCATCAGTATGCCTCGTCTGTTTGACACCCCAGTGGACTGGACCAGCTACCCTAGAGGCAGTGTGCCTTGGTATGATACATTACTAGGTGGCACTGGTGCTGGTGTGGGAATATTGACTAGCATAGATATAGAATCATTAGCGAACAAGTTAAAAGTGGCAGGGACAGATGTATCACAGTTAGTTAATTTACAAGCACAATGGATGCCTGCTGTTTTTAATCCGCAGAAGTTAACGTTAGATTACGATGCAGAATTCTTGCAATTGTTTAATATGTCACAAGCTTTGCAGTTAAGCACATTCCAGAACATATCGCAGTTTATTAATTGGACAGGATGCACTACGCAAAAAATATATGCATTAACACAAAAGAACAAAGCACAAAGTGATTCAATGAGTAATAATAAATTTATATGGAGGACTGTGTTTAAGCAATGGATACCAGTCACTAATTGGATATCAGTATCTTCTAATAAAGTTAAATGTACCGACACGTATAGTTCTGGACAAATTGTCCATTATAATGTCAGTGACCCACAATTAATGTGTTAATATAGTATTACCATAATATTTGGCCCCCAATATTTGATCCTAATTTTGGTTACTACATTTTAATGGGGACTATATAGATAGTAATAATAGGACGCATCGCATTTAGTTTATGCTCATCGACTGGATGGATGATATGTGTGGAAAACATTCTCACTAACAATATGGAATTGTTACTTGTCATATCATATACGAAAAATATATGACAATAGACCTTTATTGATGCCATTTTCATACAAATTGTATTCACAATAATCAAAGGACCGAATGATGTGTATATATATATATATATATATATATATATATATATGTATTGTGTTGATTATTGTCACTCCATTTTGCATGATATTATTCCATTTTGAAATGCTTAATGCTTAATCATAGTTATATAAGATGTTTTGTACAAGATGTTATGAGACTTTTAATGCTTAATCATAGTTATATAAGATGTTTTGTACAAGATGTTATGAGACTTTTCTTTTGGAATCTCTGGCATTGTTTGGCTCATGATGTTCTGGGCACCTGGCCAGTGCTTAGAGCATGATGATCTGACAAATGCCAAATATTTATTAAGTGGTGTTTGTCATGCTGAGCTCGTGATGTTCTGGGCACCTGGCCAGTGCTTAGGACATGGTGGTTTAGCATTTCTAAATACCAGATAAAACATATAAAATGGGACTTTCCAGACGCCTGGTTAGAAGCCTCACCTGCAGGATGGACGCATCGCTGTAGGACCAACTCCCGGTTCACGAGACTCCTGGCCAGGCTGACAAGGGGCTTCCAGCCATTGGAGAGAGGCTTGATGTAGACTTTTCTTTGGAATCGGTGATGTATAATTCTTTCTATTGTAACTTGGCAAAATAAAGCTTTCGCTTGCTACAGTTACTGAGTCATCATTTGTGTGTGTGTGTGAATGATATTTGTTTGATGAAAAGCTGCTTTGCTTAAGTTGGCAAAACAGACGTGAATTATTTTATGAAGTTATATAATAGTAGAGATAGAAATTTGATATTATATTGCTGTTGGATGGATAGTGTTATGAACTCCTGTAATAAATATAATCATGCGAAAGTTGGACTTGGATAGGTGAATTGATAAAAGTTTGAGGAAGACTGGTTTAATTAGCCTAGCAAATTTGGATAACTATCAAGAGATAAATGTAACGAGGATTTATAGTGAGGCCAGAATGAATCCTTGATATCTCTAAGCAAAATGATCTAGAAAGAATTTCACTTTCTCAAAATTTTAGAAACTTTAAGATGTTAAAGAATTCTCATAAAAGAGAAGATTGTATATCTATTTATGAGAAAAAGCCGCACTATAAAGTTACAGCAAGCATAAGATTTGATGTGAATGCTGGATATTCTTCTGGTTTTACACAGTGGGATTCATACATAAATGGTTTAAAATGTAAGAGCAATTGCTCAGGCAAGTGGGATTTGGCTCATATTTTATTAGATTGTCCAAGTTTACGATGCTTACAGGAAAAGTGGCTTGCTATCCACCTTAAAATTATGAAGACTAAAAGTAGGGAAGAAAAATTGAATTTTCTTTAAAACTTAAATAATGCTGCTATTCTTTATAGTATTGCGCAGTTCAGTATAGCCTCTATTAGAATGAGAAACTTAAAATAATATGATATGTTTTGTGAATTGCATTTTTATGTATTGATATATGTGCTTTAATTGTTATTTTAATAATGGGTAAATTGTCAATGTATTGTATGTGTTATACTTTTTAAAGTGATACACACTTTCAAATAAAATAAACTTGAAACTTGAAATGTAAAAAAACGTGAAATATAAATGCAAAAATATCAGTAGACTGTTTTATACAACAAACTAAATTTAAAACAGAGTATCATAATAAATGACACAAAACAGGAAGAAATACAAGGAGGTACAAGGTAGACAGGTGGGAGCAAAAGAGCATAAGGATGATTTGGAGCAAAAGTCAGACTCAGGGATTTAAGTATTGAACAGGTGAACTAGAGTTGGCCATGATTAATCAGTGCAAAAGGGATAATCAGGAGGATGGCAGGAGCAGGGGAATGGGGGCAGTAGAGTGATCATTTAATGAGGTTTAGTGAGGGCAGCAAGCAGAGAGGTGGGAAGGGAGTTTCATAGATGAGGGAAGAAGAAGGAGAAAGCAGCTATACCAGAGTCCAAGTGGAACGGGGATGGTGAAGAGCAAGGAATGTGTGACTGGAGGGGGGAGAGGGATAACATGGAGGTGAGGAAGAGGGAAAGCAAGCCAAACCAGAATTGTGCAGAGATGATGGAGGTGTGGTGGCTTCACTGAGAGGATAAGGAGGGGTGAGACAGTGAGGAGTAAAGGACACAATGGTGAGTCCTGAAGAGAACATTCAAGGTGAAATGACAGAACGTGTTGAAGAGAACATCCAGTCTAGAAAGGGTGGAGGCAGAGCAGACCCATAAACATCAACGTAATCGAAAAGAGGTAGAATTGTTTTAATGAGAAGTATCCGGCAAACAGGGAGGGAGAGGGCATCTTTGTTTCTATAGAGTGCACCAAGTTTGGGGTGGAGTTCTGAATGCATGTAGATAACTTGAGTTGGGAAATCAAGGTGGCTGTCAAGCCAGATACCTAAATACTTGTAGGAAGGAACAGTATCCAATGGGGTGCCATCAAGGGTAAGGAAGGAGGGGAGGAGTGGAGAGCTTGACTAGCTTTTGGTGGTTACTGAAAAACATAGAGACTGTTTTGGTAGTATTAACCTTAAGCTGGTTGGATTGGAACCAGATTAGGATGTGAGTAAAGTTTGATTGCAACTGAGCAGTCACCACAGGAGTAGAGGGACCAGAAGTAAAGAGTATAGTCTCATCAGCATAAAGATGGATTTGGGAAGAGGAGCATACAGTAGGAAGATCCTTTAGAAAGATAGAAAATAAGATAGGTCCAAGAATGGAGCCTTGAGGTGTGCCAGCTAGGATGGGGAGAGGGGGGGAGATTACGCCACCAGATTGGATGCATTGGGAGTGACCCATAAGGTAAGATTTGAACCATTTGATGCATGGGGAGAGACTAGTGAGTTCAAATTTGTGAGAAGAAGGAGTGGGAGACAGAATCAAAAGCCTTGGCCAAGCCTATAAATATAGCTGCAGTAAGATTGCCTTGATCCATGCCAGTAAAAATGCCATCAGTAACCTGGAGATGCAAGGAGACAGTAAAGTGTTTTTACCAAAACCAGCCTGGAAGGGAGAGAGGAAATTAGAAGAGGTAAGAAATGGGTGAGTCAGCCGCCTGGTGGCACTGAGAGTTGAGGCACTTGACACCACACCACACTCACGCTGGTGACCCGTGATCAGGAACGACCTCAGGTCACTGAGGTGCTGGCATGGGGGTGGCAGCAGGATCGAGCATTGGCTCTCCTCTCCCAGGTAAGGGGTGGGGGTCACCAGCCCATAGTCTCACTGTCACCGAATGGAGATTCAGTGCCAGTGCAGGCAGTCAACAGCATGATTGGAAGGGAGAGGCGTCCTGAGTGGCATGTGCATGATTCGACATGTGCGCACTACATCGGGGACACGTGGGTGTAGGGGTTGGGAGAAACACACAAAAACAAAAAATTTCATAAGAAAAAAGAAAATGGGTGAGTCTAGAAAGGACAAGGGACTTCTGAGCTTCACAAGACTAGGTATGAGGGAGGTTGACGCGTAGTTACAGGTGAGGAGCCATCATCACCTTGTGAAGGGGGATAACTTTAACAGCTTTTATGCCTCAGAACTATACCTAAGATAAAGGAGAGATTAATTAGGTGGCAATGGGGTGACAATAGCTGGGTGGAGATTTGAAGAAGTAGAGGGTCAAGTCCATCAGGGCTGAATTTGTGAGACTTCAGGCCAGAAACACCTCTTGGACTGTGACTGTAGAGAACTGAAACAATTCTGGAGTTGAAGAAGTAGGACTATAAGTCCAGAGATGTGTTCTCTTCTCTCTCTGCTTTACAACTCTGGTCCCTTGATGGCATCTTTGGAAGTCTTACTTCAGTGAGACTTTCACAAAGTTCTGCCTTAGTTCGAGTCCAGTCAACTTTGTGTCAACACAAAACAAGCATTTGTCAATGCCGAATGTTGTCACGCTGGCATTGGCTTTGGTAGTGCAGTGTGGGAAAACATTTTGGGCAGGATGTTAAAAATGACAGCTGTACAGTTCATAAGGAGTTGTAAAAAAATGCCAGTGTTGAAAATGTGGCAAGTAAACATAGCAAATTTGTGAAGTTACAAGGGTGAGTGGGAAATGTGCAATGCATGTTTGTAACAGTCATTTTATGGGCGTTCAGCACAAAATTTTCAGCATAGACATTTTAGCACATCTGCTCATGTACAGTGTCACTGTTTATTTCCTCAAACTGTCCCAAAAAGTGATTTCGCACAGCGATCACGATATTACAAATGCATGACGTTACGAGTGTGCGTGCAATCTGCCAACACACGCTCGTAACACAGTCATTTTATGGCGTATCATCACCAAATTTTCAACATAGGCATTTTTGGACCTCTGCTCATGAACTATGTCACTGTCATTTTCATAATCTGGCCTGAACACTGATTTCCCACAGTGACTGCGCTGTTGTGTGCCGGAAGTGTGGAAACACATTTCGGGCAGGATGTGGAAAATGACAGCTGTACTGTTCACAAGAAGGTGTATAAAAATGACAATGTTGAAAATCTGGCATGAAAATATTGCAAATTTGCGAAGTTACGAGCGGTAGAATAACCGCGCAATGCACGCTTGTAAAACAGTCATTTTTTGGATTTTTTCCACCAAATTTGCAACATAAGCTTTTGAAAGGCCACCATGAACACTGGCACTGTCATTTTGTTAATCAGTCCCGATAGGTGATTCTGTGCAGTGAATGCAAAATCACCTTTTGAGGCCGATTAATGCCATGACAGTGATAGAATTTATGAGGAGGGGTCCCGAAAACCGCATGTCAAAAATTTGGTGCAAACATTCCAAAAAATGCCTGAGATATGCACTAAAGTTGGAAAAACGCTATTCATTCCACTATACAGCTTACTGGCATTTCCCCAGTTTGCGGTCGGCTTTGAAGAGTGCAGACGTGTTCCCGGTCCACCGAAGATTGTTGCACTGGACTCCGGAGGTAAGTATGGGATGTGGGGGTGTGGGGAGGCAGGGTGCACAGTGGGTGGGTGCAGGTTGTGGGAGGGGGGCCAGGGAGTCTGCTGAGGGACCGTTTCCTTCTTTACAGGGAAAAAAAATAAAACACGCCGGGGACCTTTTTCATTTTTAATAGGTGCTTTGGCATGCTGAAGTGGGCTTCCAGCATGCCACCTGAGTGTGTGTGGGTGGGCGGGTGCTTTAGCTGATGGGGATTGGGCACCCTCATCAGCAAATAAGAAAAGGGAGCCGCAGGGATGAGGGGATTGGGCACCGGCAATCAAAAACGGAAGTGGGGATCACAATATGCTGATGGGGAGTGGCCTCCCATTGGCAAAATTCAAGGGGAGGAAGGGATACATGCCGACAGGGATTGGGCACCTCTGTCGGCAAAGAGAAACTGTTGGGGGGTGCATGATGCCAAGGGGGATTGGGCACCCCCTCGGCAATCAAAAAAGGGGGGTTTACATGTCAATGCTGATGGAGATTGGGCACCCATTTAGGCACACAATAAAGGAAGGTGGGTTGACAGGCAACAGCGGCAGTCACTGCCGCCATGTTGCCTGCACATAGGGGGAGGCGTGCTGTGATCACGCTGCATGACAGCTTCATTCTCATTGCAGCAGACCTTTTCTCAGAAGTCATCACCTCATTGGCCAGGCAGTGTGTCGGCCCCTGCTGCTGGTTGATTGGGGAATACAGGATGCACCTACTGGTGCATGCCCTGCATTCGCCCAACAGCGACTGCACCTCCAAATCTCCACTGCTGCAAGATGTTGGCTGTGCAAGCACGCCAACATAAAATGGTGTCAATGACTTTGGTACCAGCCAGAAGCTGGCCCAGTTTGCTCCCCATCCCAGTCTTCTCCAGGCTGGATGCAACAATGCTTGAAGTAGTCCCAGTTCTTAAGTACCTTGGTGTGTATTTAGATGGCAGGCTTGACTTCTTTGCCCACATTAATGTCATCCATGCCAAACTCTGCCCCAAACTCAGTGCCCTCTCCCACAATAATGAATGCCTTTCTCCCCATGTCCATGGAGACCTGGTCAACAAAATGGTTCTCCTGGTTTTAGACTATGCGGATGTGATTTATGGCATCACCCCCAACCCTTCCTGTCCAGACTAGACACCCTCCATAACACCTTCTGCTGCTTTGCTACCAGCTCCCCTCTCATACTCACCACTGCTCCCTTCATTCTTTGCTGTCCATCCTCCCTCTCCCCTACTGTTGCCAGCCACATCGTGCTTCCCTCATCTCTAAATACTGGCTTGGGTCCCTCCCCTCATACCTATCCCATCTCTTCTGTCCCATTCCCTCCTTCTCCTATTCCCTGTACTTAATAGACCCATGCACATTTTCTCTCTTTGGGATAAGCTCAAAGAAATCATAGTGGAATGGAAGGGGAGGAGGAGAAAGAGCTGTAGATCGGGCACAGTCTGATGTGATAATGTAGGTAGGGAGAAATGGGCAGACTGGATGGGCCAAGCAGTCCTTATCTGTGGTCAAATTCTACATTTCTATGTTTCTCCCTTCCTTACCCATACTCCTCAGCTGGGAAATCTGCTTTCTCATACCATCTCCCTTCCTTCTGAAACCAGTTACCCTCCTCTCTCCCTCTTTCCCACTCTCTTCCCTCCATTAGATACCACCTCAAACTCCTCCCCCTCCAGCCCAGTTCCTGACAACCCTCTTCCAGAACCCTTGCTTACTCTTACCTAGCTTTTGACCACCCTTACCTCTCCCTACCCACAAAACCCCATAGTTCTGGCACTCTGCTGAAGTTTATCAACTTGTTTTGACTCTATTTTCTTTCCTTAAATCAATAGTTTATTAAATTTTTGATTTGACATAACAAGGTAAACACATTCTGTAAATAGATAACGAGGAGATATTCCTGGTTGGGGCTTTGAGCATCCCCCTAGGAGATACAACACTAATGAAGATAACTGATGTAACAATAGAATAGATACATCAGGGTTAAGAAGAGAACAGAGACAAAATCAAATGTATTAGTACTGTGCTAATGATGTGTGTGAATGGAGCTTCCTGTATGTTTGAGGTGTATAAGCTGGAACCCAGAGTGGCTAATTTGGGAAATGTCCTCAGTTCCTGGCTGGTGTGGCCTCAATTCAAGACAAGTAGGTACTCAGCCACAAAATGTCCCTCTTGGATTTTACAGAACTGTGATGTGAGGTATGGTCCCCACCTGGTAATATTTAATTAGTACAGTACCTTGAACTCCCAGTTGACATTCTCCCTCGCTGGCTCGTGCATTTAACATCCCTAAGACAAACATCCACTCAGGTCATCTGTGAAGTCTAATTTGAGTCCACATATTCAGGAACACCAACTGTTCAAAAATTTCTGTACCATACCTGATTTTCATTCTGTTCCAGAGTAAGTGTGATATTAAAATTCTCATTAATTATTTGTTGCAATGTGGCTTTCATTGTTTGTATTTTCCCACTTGATGCTTAAGGTTCATTACTTGCCCTACAATAATTTGCTCTGATGCAATTGATTTTTCTTGCACCTGTTTAACTTCAGCTTTCAGGTAGTCAGTTTTTTTTTTGTTAATCCTTGAACTGGCAGTCATATTTCTCAATCCATTCGAGTATCTTGTCAATAGACTTTCCCAAGGAATCTATAGTACGGTATTTTTTCTCTAATGGAGAGAAGTGATCAAATGGTTTATTAGAATCCACTAGTAGGACTGAGGATTTTGCTCCCTTATGAGGTGCTACTGTTGTGGTTCTGGCAACACTGGGCTTGCTAGCAGGAAAGAAAAGAGGGAGGCTGGTGTACTTGAGCCTCACACCTTGCCATCACTCTCAGGGCTTATAGCAGAATGAAACTGCTGGACTAGTGGCCATGACTTGGGTGAGACAAACTCATTGGCAATGGTGGATATTCTCTGTTTGCCATCTGACATTTAGGCAAGGCAATGAAAGGCAATCATATTTGTTTGGCTCCCTATCCAAAAGGTTCAGAGTGTCTTACAGCATTAAAATAACATCAAACAGTTGAGTGAAGCATAAATATAACAAGTAAAACAATAAACAGCAATATGTAATTGATTTTGGAAGGCCTGTGCAAAGATATATGTTTTCAGTTGTTGCTTAAAGAGCCCTACTGTGTGAACAGATATAATTCTCTCAGGCAATGAATTCAAGAAGAAAGAGTCAGCAGCCCTAAAGATTCTGTCCCCCAGGGACAAGCCCACACCAGTTGATCAGTGAAGGCAGGTGGGAGTGTAGGGCTTCAGGAGATCTTTAAGGTAGCTTAGGTCCAAGCCATGTAGGTCTTTGAATATTAACAAGCATGTCTTGATGGTGATGTGCCACCCGAAGTTCCCATCACCAGTCAGATCACAATGTTCTGGACCCACTGCAGGCATTACATCAAATCTTCAGCACAGTCTGTATATTACAGGGCAACCGGCACCTGCCTAGGCTGAGAAATGTAACTTAAATACTGTTTCATTCAGGAAAATGTTGAAAGGACTCACCCAAAGCTGCTTCACTTTGCATTGTGCAAATACTTTATTTCAAGTAATCTAGTGATAAAGTGCAAAATATGCAGTACAAAAACACAGCAAATTGCTAAAACATACAAACAAAGGTGATCACAACTTCCTGGTTCCTCCTTGCTCCTCTGGATTCGTTGCCTATGGTCACCTGATGTTTTTCGATGGCTTGCGTATTCAGACTGTGCTGAATTTACTCATCTAACCATAGCACTGTCGCTCCTAGGTGCAGTTGTTCCTCCAACTACAATATTACATCACACCTCCAGATAACCCTAAGTGAAGAGCATTGCAGCAATTCAGTCTGAGGTGACAAAGGCATGGACTATCGCTCCAAGTTGGCTGTGCAAGATATGGCTTGTTGGGATATTACAGAGATGGTAAACTTGTTCCTGACTACCACTGACACCTGATGCTCTAGTGTCAGCTTGCAGTCCAGAACGATGCCCAGATTCTTCCCCACATCCACAGCTTGGAGTGATGGAACATTAACCGATGATAAAAGAAGGCCACCACTCATCATCACCAACCCATATTGACCTGAATCAATAATCATAGCCTCTGTCTTACCTGGGTTGATACATAGCCAGTTGGATGTGATCCAGCCATTGATTTCTCATACATACAGCCACAGCCCTGAAACTGCATTTAACCCATCGGGGTGCAAGACAGACAGAGTTGAGTATGATGCATATAGCACTGAAACTCAACCCCATGCTTCTAATGATCTCATCCAACAGCAACATATACACAAGCAGAACATAGGTGCCAAGATCGAGTCTGTAGACCCTCATAGAATATTACAGCCACCCCAGAGATATAATTTCATAGGGTACCTGCTGTAATCTCCCAGTAATGTAGGATTTGAATCAGCATAAATTGTGTCGGTGACTCCCACATAGTTCCTTAAGTGATCCATCAGCACACAATGGTCCATCATGTCAAATGCTGCTGAGATCCAGAAGAACAAAGATGGAACAAAGTTCTTGGTCTTTCATCATGAGGAGATCAAGCATCAGTCTGATGAGAGCACTCTCAGTATTGTGACAGGGCCTAAACCCCAACTGGAGGGGTTCATAGATGTCATACTGCTCCAGGTGAGCCTCAAGCTGTGCCACAACTATCTTGTTGAAAACCTTCCCACAAAAAAAAGTGTTTGATACAGGCCTGTAGTTGACTAGACTGTCATGGTCCAATGATGGTTTCTTTAGGAGGGATTTCACCACTGCCCTTTTCAGAGCCAATGGAAAAACACACTCCCTCAGGGAACACCCGACACTCTTGGTTTATTCTGTCCCTGGGGATTCAAGATTATCAAAAAGCAGTCAATTAGGCCCAGGGTTCTGCAAACAGTAAGTAGGGTGTAGACTTGTGATCAACTGGGCCATCTCCTCTTCTACACCCAACTCAGCCCAGGACAGCAAATAGTCAGAGCCTCTCCTACCCTGGATATCACCAGTCTATGACAGACAGACAATCCCAGCCTGAATGGAGGACAAATTGTCAAGGCAGAAGTTGCTAAGGTCTTCACTCTTCTCTGCAGAAAAAGTTCCTTTGTACCACAGACAAAGAGGATTTAATAATCTGACTACAGTGCGAAAGAGCTGAGCTTTCTGAGTCTTGCTTGCAGCAGTAGTGTTTGACAGGAACTCTGGGCCCGATTCCAAGACAGTGCAAAGTACACCAGTATGTAAAGTAATGCCACAACCCCTGCAACATGTGAGCTGCGCCATATTCCAAGACAATTGCCAGATATGATGTAGAATGCCAAATTACGCATATCGCAAGTTATGCCCACAAAACATGGCAGAACCAGCAATAGTGGGTGTAGCACTTATGCATGTTGCAACCCGATGATCATATAAAAGTGCGTAAGCCACAGACATGGTGTAGGAGCTACACCACCGGGAAAGGTGGCAGGTAGCAGCGCAGAGGTGGCAAGCGTGACAAGATGCAGGAAGCGCAACTTCATCCACGAGGAGACAGACATACTGCTCAACGAACTGGAGGCCAAGTCAGACCTCCTAATGGGCAAGGGAGGAGAATGGGAGCAGTGTCACAAGCATATGGAGGCATGGGAGGAGGTGGACAAGAAGGTGAACTCAGTGGTCAATGCGAAGTGCACTTGGCGCGACCTCCAAAAGTGGGTCAGTGACCTCAAGTGCTACGCCAAGGCCAAGGAGGCCCAGAACAGGCAGCAGGTGGCAGCCACAGGAGGTGAGACTCCTCAGTGGATATGAGGAGAGGTACTGCCATTCCTGAGCCAACACAGTGTCCATGGGGACAAGGACCTAGATACATCGTGGATGGATGCAGGACAGGTAATGGATGGCAGCACCCCTGCAGTGTGTGAGGCAGTGATGCAGGGGTGGGAATGGAGGCATGCATGGTAGGCATGACATGGTGTGTAGCACTGATGCACTGTCATTCTCACACAGGTGCATCACCAGTGGACACAGGGGCAGGCAAGCCAATGGCCAGTGCTGTCCCCAGTGCGTGGAACAGCGATGCAGGGGTAGGAATGGAGGCATGCATGGTAAGCATGAAATGGTGTGGTAGCACTGATGCACTGCCATTCCCCCACAGGTGCATCACCAGCAGACACAGGGGCAGGTAAGCTGATGGCCAGCTCTGTCCCCAGTGCGTGGGACAATGATGCAGGGGTGAAATGGAGGCATGCATGGTAGGCATGACATGGTGTGGTAGCACTGATGCACTGTTGTTCCCCCACAGGTGCATCACCAGCAGACACAGAGGCAGGTAAGCTGATGGCCAGTGCTGCCCCCAGTGCATGGGACAGCAATGCAGAGGTGGGAATGAAGGCAACCATGGTAGGCATGACATGGTTTGGTAGCATTGATGCACTGTCGCTCCCCACAGATGCAGCAGTAGTGGATACAGGGCAGTGGATAGTGGTGACACAGACACAGAACATGAACCCATGCAGCCGACACCCAACAGGCCACCGTGATGCACACCCTTGGTGGTGCCGATGCGGCACAGCCAGACACTAGCCTGACACCAGTGGTGAGGGAACATGAGGCAGCGGAGGAGCGACAGCGGAGGAGGAAGAGGAGGGACTGGACCTGGCGATCTGTTCAGCTGTGACAGCATTGCAGATGACATGGCACACGATCTAAGCTCTGCATCATATTGTAGGCTGGAGGGGGCCCTAGATGGGACCATGCCATCCCTGCAGGATGACCAACACAGATGCACCCATGGTCTATGCAGGGTTCTGCCAGACACTGTGACCGATGCAGAACAGGCTAAGATGCTGGGCTGTATCCAGCTCAGCATGCATCACACCACTGCTCAATGGAGGAGCACATAGAGCACCCTGATAGGAGTGCTGGAGTCAGGGTCACACACCACAGAGGCAGCCATAGATCACCTCGTGGATGCCATGGTCACCTCCCAGGTCTGTGTGCAGGCACAGACAAGAGCCATCACCCACCTGGTCATGGCTGTGGAGGGTCAGGTGGCCCAGCAGACCAGGCAGGCAGACACACTGTCCGTGGTGCTACAGGGTGCACACACAGGCCAGCCACTGTGAAGCACAGCATGGAGGGACGCCACCACACAGGTGCCACAGGTGGTGCAACTGCCACCAACACCACCACAACAGCCACCAACAGCTGTGGCAACAACACCACCACTGTCAGGGTGGTGGGGCCTGCAGCAGCACCTCCCCACCACCCCACCACCATCACCACCATTAGCAACCCTGAGCAGCAGCAGCACCCACCACCACCACCATCAGCGCTCAGCAGGCGACCCCACCACTGCCACCACCTGCACCACCATCAACACCAGTGCCACAGGCACCACAGCCCCATCACCAACAACACCTGCAGCGCCAGGTGCAACTGCAACCAACACCGCCCCAACACCACCACTGATGACACCACAGGCAGTCAGACTGCCAAGGTAGAGGGCTGCAACAACATCCGCTGCCTGGGGTGTGTGCCAGTGGGCGCAGGACCAGTGCCAGACGGGTGGGCTAGCACCAGACAGCATATCAGAACAGGGCACAGCCGAGGTGGTGGCAGATTGCAAGAAGCCAGTGGGTCACACAACATGGAACTGGGGACCATGCCAGCACATGCACCAACAGCCCCTGGGAGATGTGAAAACGATGACGGACAGCGATGAAGACCATGCTGTTGGACATTGGTGGACCAGCTGGCATGCCACAGGGCCAGGTAGGGTCTGGTGATGACAAGAGGCAGCTGGGCATGCAACAGACAGTGTCAGCAGGGAGTGCCTGCCCCCATGCTCAGGAGACCTGGGTGGCAGCACATGACAGAGGACTGTGTGTGACACTATGCCACGCTGCCATAATGGGTGGTGGGCAGCATGCGGGGTGGCATGATGAGAGGGCACTGTGTGAGGACATGTGGTGTGCATGGGGTGTGTGTGTGTGTGTATGCGTGTGTGTGTGTGTGTGTGTGCAGGTGTGGGGGCAATGGTGATCATCACAAGTTGGGTGAGTATGCTGTGAACTGTCACGGGGTTTGGGTATGTGTAATCGGGTAGTTGACACAATTGTTAAGTAGCACTGTACCATGTCATGATTTACCTGAATATACACTGTGCACTATACATCTGTGTGGCCTCACTCATTTCCACCGCTGTACTGGCAGAGGTCACATGTAGTATTAACCTGGTGCCTGTGATGGGTGCAAGGCTGATGACACACAGGCACATCCCTACTGTAGATGCTGTAGTGAGTAACACTTGTTACGTGACAACCATTGACACAGCTGTGTGCATGTGGACTGCACATGCTGTGCACATCATCATTGTACACATATGTGGCCAGCGTAGACTCAGGTCACATATGCGCACTACCACATGTGGCCCGTGACGTAGTCGCATTTCCAACATGTGCCTGTGCAGGGTGCACCCATGACCACACATCTCGCACAACGCAGGCAGCAACCACTGAGAAGGCCTGGAGGCACTAGCAGATGGCTACAGGGAGGTAATCTACTGAACAGGAGGGCCACCACACCAGCTGCAGGGGCAGGACGGGGTAAGTAGAGACTACACCTGCTGACACTACATATGCTATTGTTTGCACTTGACATTATACCATCTCTGCACATGTGTACAGGTATGCCTACCAATTGCTACAGCTACAACTGGACCCACAAACACCTAGGGCAGTGACCTAGGTAACAGTAACATGCCATTACTATACCTACTTGGGTCCCATTGTGTGTGGCCATAGCTGAGTGTAATGTGATAGGTGCTGCACAACCTGGTCATCCACTGTGACAGTTGAAGGCCACCACTATGACCATAATGCTGAGTGGTCTAGGGGTATGGGGGGACGGTGTGTGCTGGGCAATGCATCCAGCTGTGCAACAGGCCTGTGGTACTGCAGTGCAGTGCCCATGGGGCAGGTGGGCCAAACTGTGTACAGCAGGTGGCAACAGTCAGGGACGTGCCCTGCCTGCACCATTACGCCATACATGTGGCTGCACCACCTGACAGTGACAAAGCACATGAGACGTACCATACATGTGTACCCCGGAACACCTGGGGCAGTGCTGCACAATGTGCCTACAGTGGCGTACCAATGGCCAACATGCCTTGTAGGGTGGCATTGCCAGGGCTCCTTAGGTAGCCACAGCATGTAGCAGGGGCAGAGACAGGCACACCCCGTGGACAGCATGGATCATGGGGATACAGGGATTGGGGTGGTAGAGGGTCCCCAGACCACAGCCATTTTCCATGCCACCAGATTGGCGCAGCACCGGCCCATGTACCAGAACACCATAGCTGCATTTGGGACCTGCCAGCCACAGAGCATGGCCATGACACCATGGGATGTACAGCCTACAGGGCTGTGGGCTGTCATCTTCTTGTCCTGTGAGTGATACAGGTGTCCCATCTACACCCATGCGTGGAAGGTTGGGCGGCGGCTGGGGCCATGTGCCTCCGGGGTGCAGTACATGGTCCTGGTGCCCGCAGTACTTGGGTCTGGCTACACCCATGCCATGTAGCAGTGACATGGACCATGTGGAGACTGGGGCACTGACAGGTCATGACATGTTGTCCATTTGTGTTTGCAGGCCACAGACGCACAGTGCAGGACAGGATTATGGATCGCAGGAGAGGGGTGCACACATCACAGGTCATGGAGCACAGGGACCTATCACAGCTGAGTGGGCATGTACCCAACTTCATGGCCACTGAAATGGCACAGATGGTAAACCTGGTGCAGCAGTGGCGCACCACACTGCTGCCCCTGTCCTGCAGGAACCCCCCACCGAACAGGAGAGGCATGGCAGACCATCGGGGCATGACTCAGTGAGCTGAGTGGGGTGGCCTGCACAACCAGGCAGATCTGGCACAGGTGGCAGGACTCGCATGTCATGACCCTGTCATCCCATGCCACCTGATGGACATGGTGGAGAAGCGTGACAGGGAGATGCGACTGGCCATGCAGGTGGATACCACTACATGGTGCATGTACCAGTCATACAGGCAACATGTGCCATGGCCAGAGGTGGTGTGCAGGATTTACCGTGTCCCCTTTCCCCACAGTTGATGGTCCCAGCAGAGCTGGACAGCAGAGGCAGCCGTGGTGGTGCACAGCCGTGGCCATCCACAGCAGTGATCACAGGCCAATGGACATCAGGTAGGTGCATGCGCCGTCCACATGGTGTGCTGGCCATGTCACAGTGGTGGAGGGGGGCATGTGCCACCTGGCCATGCACATGTTTGCAACAGCATACTGGCGTGCCCAGCCCTGCAGCCCAGGTATCGCCATGCGCACCTGCAGCACCTGTGGCCGCTGTGCACCACCAGTGGGCATGCCACAGTGCACCCTGGGCATGCACCATGTGTGTGTGTGTGTGTGTGTGTGTGTGTGTGTCTCTGACACCCCTTGCATGGTGTGGCATGGCATGCATGCCCATGTGTAAGGTGTGTCCCAGTCTGGCAGTGTTCACCGCCTGTCTTGGCTTGCAGGTGGGAGACGCTACCTTGCCCCAAGGCACTGTGCCCTGCTGAGGGCAATGGCAGAGCAGAAGGCCCTTGATGCAGAGGAGTACCATTGCCACACCCACCGCTGCATGTCACGGCCTTTGCCAGAGGCCACATCTGAAGAGGAAGACGGGGAGGATGCAGTCCTGGTCGACCTGGAGGTGGTGGTGGAGGATGCTGTGGGGCATGCCAGTGACACCGCTGATGCAGCACCCTGTGCGGCAACACTGCCCACAGAAGGGTCCCTTGGCAGAGGAGACACTGGACCATGGGTGCCAGCAGGGGCTGTCAACAGCCACGCCACAGGATGGGCAGGCAGAGGAGGATGCCACCAGGGCCGGGGCAGAGGAGGACATGCCACCAGCGGCATGCCCTCACCAGGCCAGGGCTGGCCTGCAGCTGTGGAACACCCGCCTGCAGGACATCAGGCTACAGGATGCTGCAGAGCTGCAGGGGTGATTCTTCTGTTCTCATGGTAGCTGGTGGACAGGGACCGGGAGCTGGTTCAGCTGGTCACAGCCATGATGGAGGATGTTGGCTAGCTGCATGGTCCCTCAGCATGCTTCTGACAGCACTGTGGGACTGTTAGGCCTGTGCTTCAGTGGACAGTGGGGTTGGGCCATGGCAGGGGCTGGGGTGGGTTTGTTTATTGAGATGGTTCCTTGGGTTGGGGTGGGGGGGCTCTGTAGTGTGCTGTTGCATGTTTGCTGTTATACCCGTTTGCTGTTTTTACTGTACCTCTGTTGTGTTATTAAACTGTTTTTGTGCATCCCTGGCTCAGCTTCTCCATCCTTGGCTGCATGTGCCTGTGCATGTGTGGTTCACTATGCATGTGTGTGCCCACCTGTTGCGGTGCAGCCCTGTACCAGGCACGTCCCCACATGGCACATCATTCATGTGTGCCAGCAGTTCATTGCACAGCATGGTGCACACGCAGGTGAGCATGCCCACATGGTAGTCTAGGTGGGCAGTGGCACCATGTGCTTGGTCCTGTTCACGTGCCATCACACCGTGTGTGTCGTGTCTGTGTGGCGGCCCTGTGCCAGTATGGCTCCCTTCCACCCGGGGGCATGGTTGGCCCTGTGGGTGGCAGTGGAGGCACTGTGCAGTGGTGTGACATACTGTCATATGTCTGGAGACCTGTGCCACCTGATGCTGTGTCCCCATTGTGGTTGCACTGTTAACATGCATCAGTGGCCATGGCGGGTGCACTGTACCTGGCAGTGCCATCATCGGCACTGTGTGCCTCCATCCCATGTGTGTCCATATCCACCTGTGTCTGCTTGTCTGTGGGCCATGTGTGCTGTGGTCCTCCGTTGCTGTGGTGCACTGTATGGTGGCCACAGAGAACTTCCTCGGGTGTTTGGCCACTGCTGGCTGGGTGGTCCCACCAGTGTCCCCTGTGGGCATTTGGACAGTGCCAGTGGCAGGTTGGCACTGTGTTGCTGTCATGCACACCTCTGGTGGCGGTGGGTGGCCCCTGCTGCTGGTGCTGCGTCAGTCACCGCTGGGGTCCTGGCATTGTTCCTGTTGCAGCACATACTGTGCCTATGGCATGCTTGGCACTGCTGCTCAGTCAGGTCCTCACTGATTGTGTGGGGCATCTTGCTATCTGCACCAGTGGCCTTGGTACCATTGTTGGATGCTGTGACTCGGCCCCCTGGGTCCTGCCTCTGCACCTGGCTTGCCTACACTCATGGTGCTCTGCTTTCATTTTTGCCAGTGGTGCTCCTCTTGTTGGCATTGCTGTGTGTCTCACTGCACTGCTTTCTGGCTATGTGGGGGTTCTGTGGCCTGTGTCTGTTAGAACAGCTATTCCTTGTTCTAACTTACGGGCTTCATCTGGCGTATTTATTTACGCCCACCTGTTCTGGAACAGCAGTTGTGGTACTGGTGTGTTACGCATGTCACAAGCCACATCACGCAGTGGCTCAGGTTTTCTTTGCTATAACTGTGTTGTAACTTGCTTTGTCTTGAGCGGTTGTGTGTTGCGCATAAGTGTTCTTTTGAATAAAGACGTGTCACAAGTCACTGGCTAACTCTGCAATTTTCATCATCTGGACTGGTGTACTGCATTTACGCCTGGCGTAGCTGTCTTGGAATGGAGCCCACTGTCTTTTTTTAAGGAGATTGCTATCTGATAGTCACTGTAGTGAGTTCTCAGAGCAATTTGTCCTCCTTGGAGTGGGAATTCTGCCAAGAATGTTCTAACTTCCATCCCTTAGTTGTTGACTCCCTCATTTCCTCATGGTACCATGGTAAACTGTGACAGAAGGTCAAGCGATGGATATGGAAGGATGCTAGGGATTTATTCAGTGTTCAGAGATTCGGAATCAGCTGTAACTACCCAAGTCAATTTTGGAGCTCAGGATCCAGGCTGCTGCTAGGTCATCATGTTAACTTCCCCATCCTGACGTAACATTTTCTAATGTTTATATTATCCTGTCCATCCTCCTCAGTTGAAGTTCATATCCCCTAGTTCTAGTAGCACTCACCATGGTAAACATATGTATACACTTCACCGAATCCATCCCTTTTAGTATTCAGAACACTGGGATCATATAACTTCTCAGCCATGTCTTCCCTAAGTTAAATGAATAAAGTATGTCAGTCTGTCCTCCTACCTCTTGCCCCTAAGCCATGAATAAGCTGAAGGCCTTGTACTGACCCTTTCAGTCTCTTCAATGTCCTTAGTGTACTACGATGACTAGAACTTGATACAGTACTTCAGGTGCAAGATAACTAAGGCCTTGTAATGAGGGAGGATCCCCTCCTGACTTGCCCCTCACTCCCTTCTAATGCATAGTATTCGGCTTTAGCTTCCCTGAGATCAATCCTTTAAAGGAGAACAATGCTGAATTTGAAAGTCATTTTCTTAGTAGAAGCTGTTTCATAAATACTGGTACCAATTCTGTTATTGTCACATCCTTACAGTCCTATTAGTATCCTCAGTGATTGTTCCTGATCTGCACTCATTGCTAAGTACCATTTAGCACTGTGTGATGTAGTTTACGTCCCTTTCAATCACAGAGTTCTAAAGTAGAACATGGATGCATTTTGCCAACAATGAAAGAGCAGAGTATGAACATAAAATACATAATTGAGTTCTACAATCATACTTATTACCTGTGTGCAAATCAGAAACACCCACTAGGGTAGCTAGCAAGCCTGTAGAGATTAATGATGGCTAGTTATGCCTGTTAATCCTGTAGAGCATTTAGGTCTCTAGATGAACTACTGTTTGTTAAAAATTTTCCCCAAGTCCTTTAAAGTAGTTAAATTAGCAGCTTAAATGTTGCTTAACTGATGCTTAGTTATGCCTGTAAACTCTTAGCTTAGGCTATCTCTTCTTAGTCTGCTCTGTCTTGTGCCTCACTCGCTCCTGTGCTAAACTTAATTTCTCACTCTGTCCTGCTCTCTCCTAAACTTTCCACACTCCTGTGTGGTAGCTAATATCTCACTTAACACTGATACCCCCGTATACATCTCCCACTCCAGTGCTGTAGCTAAATTAACTTTTTGATCTGCTCTTGCACAAACTCTCCACGCTCCTGTGCGGTACTTAATTACTGCTTTTTAACTCTGCTCTTCCTGTATACCTCAGTGCCCCTAAAGGCATTTCTCTGATCCCTTTTTCTCCTGGCCCTTCATCTTGTTCACCTACAACTTGTCTTGGACCCCCTGCTGAACACGTCCTTCTTTCCGTCTTTGTTCTGCTTTGGGGACTAACCCAATTCGCCCTGCCTCCACCCCCGCTGAAAATCACTCCTCTGCTTCCCGCCTACCCACTCCTACTTCTCACACCTCCCTTCCCCAAACTATTGTCTTACTTCGGGCCTGTCCCTTGATTTCTCCTCACTTGGCCTGCATGGGTATCCCTGACCTCTCCCTCTCTCCCTCTTTCCAGGTCCTTCCAGCCCTGAATGGGCAGCTTACGGTACCTCAGTGCCCCAACTAGGACAAAGCCAGCTGCATGCCCTCCACGGACCATCTGCCTAGTCCACAGAACCTAAGGTAGGCTATTCTTATCCTGGTGGAGCACGGCTCAAATGCTGTGGAATTCATTGGCTACCAGAATACATAGCTGGCTCCTCATTGGCTGCTGCTCACTGCCCTATCCTATGGACTCTCACTTTCAATCCTTAGGCACAGATTTTTAAATGTGCCGCTGAGATTTGTTTCAGCTGTAACCCCTAACTGTATATTTTGTCCTGCCTGCCTGTCTGCCTGCCCACCCCGACCCCGGCCTCTATTAAATACTCATTTCTTCACACACAGTTGCTGCCAGCTTTCGCTTCCTGGCTGACTAGTTCACTGTCACTGGTGGACCCAATCTGTTACATTTAAAGTGACAGTCCAACTCATTGATGCATCCCGCTGCCCCGCTCTCTTATTCTGTGAGGGATCCTAATTACGCCTCAAGGACAATGTATTTTCACCTGATAACCAACTTTACCAATAACTCCATTCTTTTAAGACACCCTCAGCAAAGTGTCACCAGGGAGCATACCCTGCCTTCTCCCGCAGTAAAATAGCAGGGGATTCTATTTCCTATTTCCATGGCTTTTAAGCCAAAATGTACAACAAAGCGTGTCAGCTCCTTGCTCCAGGAGGAATACCTCTTCAGCTGTTCTTACTCCTGGTGCTTGCCCTGGAGCAAAGATATTCAACCATGTCTACCTCAACCCACCTGCAGGTCCATCCTATCCTACGAAGTGGCAAACCAGCACAGTGGGAGACCTACTCTGGAGTGCCTCCCTCCATCCTCCCCATTCAACATACCTCTTGTACCCCTATTTTCACACGGACCTTTACCCCAGCTTTATGACTAGCTCACTACTTTCACTTTGTGCTTGGCCCCCGACCACTAATAGTGCCTCACAGGACATTTTGGAATCAAATGTAAAAACCACCTTCCCGAAGCTATGTAGGAAACTCATTTTAATCCTACTGCTGATCTCGGGAAACATTTGCCCTAACCCTGGTCCCCTTCCAATCCAGACTCAGACCCTGGTTTCACCTGGGCCACTAAAAATTGCGGCCTTGAACATTTGTAGCCTCCTAGCTAAGCTAACACAGTTTGAGGCTTGGATAGCTCAAACCCAACCTAACATCATTGCGCTGACAGAGACCTGGCTCTCACCCAAGAACATTGGACTCGGTTGTTTCCATACCCAGATACAACTAACATAGGCAGGATCATTCTGGGAAAAGAGGTGGTGGTTGCATAATATACTCACGCAACCACCTGCAATGCCATAGAATCCAACTGACGAATGCCAATAATGAACTGCAAATGCCTGGCAATAAAAATCCTACTAGACAAGGGACTTAAAAGTCTGATTGTCATTGTAGTATATATTCCACCAGGGTGGCAATAAGCATGGTTTGAAGCCTTTGCTAATATATACACTCAGGCTAGCCAGAACAAGGAGGAGTCAAATCTGCTAGGGGACTTTAACTCCAACTAGCTTGCCAGCTCTAGTGCCGCTCACAGAGATCTGATTTCCAGACTCTACCTAACGCAAATGGTCAGGAGTTGTGCTAGGACAAACAACAGCACAGGTACAAGCACCCTGATTGACTGGGTGTTAACAACTCACCCCGAAAAGCTAATGGAGGTCAAGGTTTTCCCAGACACCCTGCATGACCAATCTCCCATCCAATGTGAGTGGATGACTAAACAGGTCAAACCTCCCCAAAACTGGTGAGAAATAGAGTTATAAAAACTAGCTCTATGATTGACTTCAGAAATCACCTAGCTGGAATAGACTGGGGCTTTCTTGACACATGCACCTCTGTCGACACAGCCCTCCACCTCTTCCTCACTCACTTCAATGCTGCTGTGGACAAGTTCACCCCGTACTGCAAGAAGATAATAAAAGGTCGTAGTACAGTCTGGGTCACCCCACAACTTCTCAGCTCGATGCGGCATCAGGATCTCCCCTGGCACCAGGCCAGGGCTAAAGGAGCTGCTATAGATGTCCAGATCTACAAAGTGGCATGAAACAGGTGCACAAGGACAATCCGACAGGCCATGGCTACCTATCATAAGAACTGTCAGTCTTAATGCTGTCGGATGGGAAAAGTTCTGGGCCTCTTAAAATCTCCTTGGGTCTGATGATAGGACCCCACTTCCATGCTTTGCCACAATGATGAAATTATACTTGATGATGACACAATGGCTAATATATTTAATAATGCATTCATGGACTACAGTACAGCCCTTCATCCTAGACTCGCTACACACCTGGATGGAATGTCGCCCACAACTCAGTCACCACCCACACCAACACCAGGCCCAGACCAGCCTTCTACTTCAGACAGGTTACCTTAAAAGAAACAAGAAAATACCTTACAAAAGTTCTGGGAAAAACTAGGCTAGGAGGAGATGGAATCAAGATGTAATTGATCTCCATTGCTCAACCTGAGGTCAATGTACCTATCTCCAAACTGTTTAACCCATCACTCTGCCTGTCCACCTTCCTGTCTACCTGGAAAACTGTTCTGGTCACCTCGGTGCATAAAGGAGGTGACTGGGCACTAGTAACCAACTGTCGCACCATTTCATTTCTGTACCCATTCTCAAAAGCCTTGGAGAGAATCATATCTGACCAACTCACAGAATATCTGTTTAAATACAACCTCCTCTGCCCCAAACAGCATGACTTCTGAAAGATGCATAACACTAGCACCACCCTAATTGACTTCATGGTCTACGTGCATGAGGCACTGGACCAGGGCCTTCTAGTCGGGGCAGTCTATATAGACCTAACCAAGTCCTTTGACCTTGTAGATCACCAGCTGCTGCTCCACAGATTAAGCTGCTTAGGCCTATCCCCTAACACTGTCAGTTGGTAATCCAGCTACCTGACCGGGCACTCTCAGTAGATGAAAATCAACTGAGTAATATCCCGGACTAGTGAAGCTACTGTAGGGGTCCCCCAAGGGTCTATACTGGGCCCACTCTTGTTCATCCGCTTCGTGAACAATCTACCAGAAGCATGCCCTACCTCTAAGATTCTGCTCTAAGCAGATGACATGGTGGTGTTCGCTCAAGACTCTTGCCAAGAATCACTCACCAGGAACCTACAGTACAACTTTGACCTACTGCAGGACTGGTTTAAGGATAGTCAGTTAGTGCTCAACAACAAAAAAAACAAGATGAGGCTCTTTGCTGGACATCAAAAGAGAAGAGCCACTTCCCCTTTCATCATTGCCTGCAACTCGCACTCCACCCTTGAGCAGGTGTCCTCGTTCTGGTCCTTAGGGATCACAATTGATGAATCCCTTTCCTTCGAGGAACATATTCAAAATATTACCACTGCCACCAATAGGAAATTGGGGCCCTCTACAGATCCTGTTCTGCCTCACTCAGGAGGCCAGGATACAGGTGGTAAAAGGACAGTTCTACCCATCTTGGACTATGGCAATGTGGTGTATGGTGCTGTCTCCAATACCAGCCTGCACAGAGTCCACACAACCATCAACAAAGCCTACCATTTTGTACTAGGTGCAGATCACCTTATGCATACTTGCGACCTCTACATTTGAATCAAATGGCTTCCCCTCATGGACTGAATCAAGCTCCACTCTTGCATGCTGGGGAAGAAGGCCCGACTTGGACTTGCACCTGCTTCTCTTCAAGCTTTATTCCGGCCAGCCTATGTAGAGCATGTCACAAGGAGTGTTACAAAACACACCCTTGCTGTGCCTTTCAGAAGAACCGCCATGGGGAGATGAGCTTTCACAGCAAGGGTCCCCACCTGGTTAAACGGGCTCCCTCCTGCCACTACAAGCCTTACCCATCTTGGGCAATTCAAATCTGAAATTTGGAAGTCCTTCTCCACCCCTGAAAATTGCTTCTGTTGCACTCACCCAGGCTGAACCTAGCCTCCACATGCACCTTGTCACTCCGTGACTTTCTTGCACTTTCTAGTAGGTCCCTATAAGCTAACTACCCCTGCCCTCTCCCCACCGCTTCTAACACCCAACCTATTTACACATTTACATGACCCATTAACTCCAAACTACCCTATACCTCCACCCTCAAAGACATACCATTCTCGAGCTAATGCTAGTCAACTACTGTTGTTTCTCCTCTCCTCTTAACCTGCTGCCTACTCATCCAACTACTTCTCTGACTCCAAAGATTGATCCCCCATCTGTCCCCTACAGGAACTGTCTGTGCTGTGTAGCTGCTATCTGGGACTACACATTGCTTGCACTTTTGACTTCTGCACCTTAAATTACCTCTGCTGACATGTTTCTACTGCCTCTTCTTTTCCGTTGCTATGTTTCTATATTTCCTTATCCTATCATTTGCTATTTGCAACACGTAAATTGTAATAAAGTCCCCTACCTGATGTGTTTTTGACAATGCCTACTAGCTGCTACTGTTTCCCCCCAAAATGCATGTACCTGTTTGCCCTAAATCCTCATGTCTTGACGAAGATCCTTTGTAAAAGAGCTCTTAGCTCAAAGGTTGTAATTCGAAATTCTCATTAAATAAAAAAATAAATAAATAAGAGATGGAACAGTAATAGAACTGAAACTAGTATTTAAAAATGAGTTTATTTTTTCAATGAAAGTTTGAATTTCATTTTAACATTTAACACTTTATACAGAGTCCATTTGATAGCTAAGTATAAAGGGACTTCATCTATCAGCAAGAGCAGTCCTGTGATATATTACCAGAATTTAGTCATGACAGCAATACATACATCAAAATGTAATTGATAATTCTTCCTAGTCATAGCTATAAGGATTTCAGTTAACGTAGACTGCCTAGAGGGCATCTACTAATACAGCCCCGGTCCTGGTAGGAAGAAAGGATATCACTTTATGATAGGATGCCCAGGTAACCAGTTGATTAAGAATACTCTTCCTCGTCCAGTATTCAGACTGTATTAGCCCCAGGCCCAATACAGGGATGAAATAATCTTTGTGCTTTTTAGTGTCCCTAAAACGTGTGAGGAAAACAAGGTATGTAGTATACTGTGCCACCAGACCTCTCACCCTAGTACACCCAGGATCCTGAGAAGTTCTGTGCAGTGTTCATGTAATTAAGAGGGTTGTTCTTCAGGTAATAAGTCACTATAGTAAGCTAGAATGATGAGAGGGCCCTAGTGGAGCACTTAACACCTAGTCTGGGAGAGGTGTTAGCTATGGCTCCTCCCTGTTGGGGAGGACCTGAAGGGGGTCAAAGAGGACATGTAAGGGGGGGGAGAATAAGTTGGTATAATCACTGGAAGGAGGAGAGGGGCAGGGTGAGTCCATGAGCTTCAGCTGGGAGTGATGTCTCCCTGACAGAGGAGAGCGTTATCTATGCATGTAGTAGATAGAAGAAAGAAAAAGCAGGCAATCTTCCAAATAGGTTTAGGTCACCTAACAGGTGGAAGATTAACAGAGCTCCTGGGATGGGCTGTTAGGTACGAATGTCATATTTGCATATACCAATCAAGCTTACCAGAGGCAACATGTGCCACTTTCTAGTACCTGGCCATTAGTGCAATTAAGTTTTTCTATTCGTGGACTGCCAGAGGCTGCAAATCCCTCCAGTGCCTCATTAAGATTCACTTGACTGCCTCTAACACATGGTTTACCCAATGTGCCTGGGGAGGGAGATGGGGAAATCCTCTGCAGAAAGGCCAGATAGTGCTAGGTACAGATCTCTCTGAGTTGTGGGATCCTGAACTCATTCCCCCACATACTGTATGTTCCATACCTCCTCCCAGTACCAGTTAAGCACAGGGCTGGACTAGAGAATATGGGCAGTGAAGCTTGTGGGGAAGTATACCACCAGTATTCACTTATGGGTGTAATGCCAGCTTGGTATAACCATAGTGGAGTTCTATATGCTCTATGTAGGATTCTATACTGCAATGTTTTGGCTTGTAGCTCTGTTAGCATGGATGCTGGGGTAGGAAAGTCACCTTTGAATATGCTGTACTTGAGAATACTTGGAGGAGGAGTGACAAGCTCAGCTTATAACAAGTTACCAATTGGGCAGGAGGACATAATTATATATCTTCTTCAGATATGGAAGGCCAAAGCCACCTTTACTCCAGTGCAATTGAAGTATGGACAACTTTATCTTGGGCACATTCCCTGCCAATATAAAGGCAGATAGGTTGGATGCCAGGGGTTTAAAGAGTACCACATGTATTTGTAAAGGTATGTCAGACAAATATAGTGGAGCTCTGGGACAGTAACCATTCTAATGGCATCAACCAGCCTTCAGATAGAGAGAGTAGTCCCAGCGCCCTAACATAAGAGTTCACAGTGTCATGTATGACATGAGTATTTGCTGCAACAGTAACCTCTATCATGGGTCAGAGGTGGATTTTAATAAGCAGGCTACCTCCTCAGAAGTTCACTGATATGGGTATCCCACAAAAAGTTGTTGGGTACATTGGGGATTGAGGGGCATAATTTGGAATTTAGCCCCATTTAGCTTGTACTCAGGCAGAGAGGAGTACTGTTGGATAATGTGCTGGAGGGCTTTCAGTGAAGAAGGGATATCAGCGAGAAAAAGGGTGATGTCATTGGCAAAGAGTGCCAGTTGGGTCTCCTGCACTATTACAGCTGGAAATGACATGGATGCCTGAGTCTTAAGGGCAAGCGGCTCCTCTACTAGCAAAAATAAGAAAGGGGATAGAGGGCACCCTGGCTTAGTGCGTCTAACCAAGGGGAAGGGTAGGGAGATCACAGAGTTAGTAAGGGCTGCTGCTGATATGCAGGTATACAGGAGATTCACCAGCACTATACATTTTGGGTCAAATCCAAAGCAGGCCAGGGCATCTCTTAGCTATGCCCACTCCACCCTGTCAAATGCTTTTTCTGCTTCAAGAGACAGGGTGGCAGTGGACTCAATGCAGGTTCAGGCTTCCATGAGCAAGTCCAGGATATGGTGGGTATTGTCTGTGCCCTGGTGACCTGGCACAAAGCCGACCTGGTCTGGGTAGATGAGGTCCCCTATGATCTCTTAGACTCTTCTGGCTAGGACCTTCACAAAAATCTTGGCATCCATTTTAATCAAAGAAGCTGAATGATACTGGGAGCAAAGGATGCTGTCCTTACCCTTTTATAGTATTAATGTAATAACAGCCTGCATGAAGGTGGGAAGGAGATCCCCCTCTCCCATGCTTTGTTATAGACTGCAGACAGTTTTGGGCCCAGATTCCTAAAAGGGTCTATAGAATTCTCTAGAAAATCAGTCCTGGCTAGGAGACTTACCAAGGGCCATACTCAGTATAGCATCTTGAACCTCCTGAGGTGAAATTGGTTGGGTTAGTTGGACGTTTCATGCAGGAGGGACCTAAGGAAGGGTGAGATTGTGATAGAAGGCAGAGAATTCTTCCTGTGAGGGGGAACCCTTTGATGAGTTCAGAGATTGGACTGGTAGAAATTAGAAATTCCTTATTAACAAGCTCTGGGGATGTATCCAACTTGCCTTCCTCTGTTTTGATCAGGGGAATATATGTCTCCACTTTCCTGGCTTTTAATTTGTATGCGTGCACTTTATTAGGTTGTTCTCCAGCCTCTCAATATTGTTGGCTCAAGTGAAGTAGGGCATACTCTGTTCTGTGATGGAAAGATTCTTCTAATGCAGCCCTTGCCTCCATAATGCGTAGCCAGAGGGATTGTTATAAATGGGGGAGAGCCTGGAAATCCTGCTCCAGTTGCTTCAATTCTCTTCCTTCAGGTGAGTGAGTTGGTACCATTGCTTCTGTAAACATGAGGAGTGTGCTATGACTTTCCCATTATCACTGCCTTTGTGGCCTCCCATTGGGTACCAACTTAGGCATCTGAGGCGTCATTCAGAGAAAAGTACTCCAGGATATTTTTATGAAGTTCCTCTTTAAAGGTCTGATCTTAAAACAAGGATGTGTTAAATGCCATTTATTTCTCAACCCTGCAAGTCTACCCCATGTGAGTGTCAAGTCACAGGAGCATGGTCTGATACCAGGATGTTGCCTATGGTCTCTCTCCAATCTTTGGGGACCAGTTCCTGTGAGACAAAGATGATACCAATCCTGTTATAGGAGTCATGAACAGTGCAATAGCAGGAAAAGTACATTTCAGTAGGTGTGAGGCATTCCAGATGTCTTAAAGGCCTGCATTTTGGTAAGCTAGGGTCTCTTGGAGAGCTGCCTTGGCTTCCTGTCTATGATCAGGTCCTGTATGATCTAGTTTGAGGAACAAAGCACAATTCATATCTCCCCAATTATGATTCCAGCAGGACTGGCTGGAAGTTCCCACAGGACCTGGTGGAAGAAAATTAGATCCTGGGTATTAGGGGCATAAAGGCTACCTAATACAATCTGTCCCCCCTGCTATGTGCCTTCAATTAAAATCATCTGGCCCTCTGTGTCTCTCTTTGTTATGGCTTCCCATTTGCAGACCCTTCCTACAGAGGATAGCCACCCCCTCTGCTTAGAAGTATAAGCACTGTGGCATACATTTCCACCCAGGAGCAGCAGAGATGAGAGGCTCCCCTCCAGTAGGTGCATCTTTTGAGATAAAGGTAGCTTTCTCCTCTTGACAGGGCATGAAAGGCCTCTGCCATTCCAGCAGATAATTCTGAGGGAGTCAAATTCTGACATTGCAAATAGCCCAAGCTGCACTACTCTGTTATACATAACCAGTAGACTCTATCCACTCACTCCACTCCAGATCTCCCCACCTCCCCCAGAGCCCCTCACAAGAACTGCAATATTCCCCACCAAACCTTTATGTGTAACTACATATAACTCTAACAGTACTCAACAGGAGTTAAGCATATAGAACAAGTAACACTCCTGAATAACATCACACACTGCAAGGAAAATTACACAGAACCAGAACTAAAATATTGAAATAATAAGGTACAGTACTACTGACTCCAAACTGGTGGAAGCTACCAGAAACTATCACTAGCTGATAGTTAGGATGGCTATTAAGCCTTCACGCTTTCTGAACTACGGGTACACACAAGGAAACTCCTGCCAGCCCCTGAATCCTCTCCCAGTTTGTATGTGACTTGAGGATGAGAAGAGGAATGTATGATGGGGGCATGATACAACAGAAGCGTCCTCCCAGACATCAGTGGCCACCCACAGGTCCCAGTCAGGTCCATGCCTGAGTTATTTTATATAGCCTGATATCCACTATTTATAACAAGAAAAGACTCAGGTTCTGTAGTCTGAACACAGCATCCGGGATTGCCACATGGCCAGTCAGAATCATGTCAGTGGGTCCTCTCATCTAGTGCTGTTTTCGAGAGGTTGGTATGCATTGTATGGAAGAGGAACAGAACACCATCCATGCTGACAGTGATAATAACTCCTATTAACTGATTGTATGATCATTAAGTCCACATTCAGCGGTTACATAAATGACAGCCTGGGGCACGTCACTATATATTTAAGTTCACTCCTGCTCTGATTCTCTGCCCCACAGAGATCTCAGGATGTGGCCAGTACTACCATAAGTGAAATGATGTGCCATGTCATCTTTGGCTGCTGAGATGCTCGAGTGAAAGGGGGGGGGATACTCGAAAAGTGTAGGGGAAAAATATCACAGGATAATCCAGGAGCACAGCCCTTCTGTAGATGGGCTCAATTTATAATGCATCACTTCAAGCAGACTCGACTGCATGGGTGGGTGGTTGCAGGGGAGGTGACACATACTAGTTCAGCTGAAAGTGATATTATTCCTGTTCCCCCATGTGGTTGCATAGTAAATGTATGGTGGAATGTGCTCCAGGCATTCTCCCACTTCCAAGCCCCTTACTCCCAAGTACAATGCTTACTTACAGTCACGTCATGAGCAAGGGGCCAGAGTTCTGCAGAGTTACTTCTATGTGGTCTGTTGGTGGCTCAGAGGTGGTGACTAGTGGATATGGAGATCTAGAGGGGCCCGGTGCATTCGAAAATATGAGTCCTCTTCCACCAGCATATGAGACTGCAAGGCTTTTTCCATGAAATGTAACTGCCAGAACAACAGGGTAAAGCAGCAAGTAGGGTATTCCCTGATTTCTGAGGCCTGCTTTCACCGTATCAAATGCCTGGTGCCTCTCCAAGACCATTTCAGATAGTCTGGATAGAAAGAAATCTTAGACTCAGCAGCCACAATCTCCTTCAGTTCATGGGCTGTACGCAGGATCAGTTCTTTATCCTGGAATCTTAGGAGTCTGAAGATTAGCAGGTACGATCGGACATAGTATCAGAATTTAGTAAATACCATAAAAACTTGTAAAGTTCTATGTCCGATCCACCCTCAGTTCAAGCTTTAGATGAATATCTGACCACATCTAATTTACCCTCTCTCTCTGAAGAATGACAAAGTGCACTCATAATTCCTATTTTCTTTGCCGAATTGGCCAGGGTAATTCAAAGCCTTCCCTCCTACAAAACTCCTGGTCCAGATGGATTCTCTGCTAACTTTTATAAAAAATTCCAAAAGCAGCTAATTCCCTTACTATTGCCCTTATTTCAGTATATTTTGCCAGGAGCATATGTGGACCCTACTTTGTTTGAAGCTTTAATTGTTCTGCTACTCAAACCTGATAGGAACCCAGAGTTAGTTTCTAGTTACCGACCCATATCCTTACTGAATCAGGATATTAAAATTTTAACCAAATTAATGGCTGACCACATTAATATTATTTTGCCTGATCTCATTGGCTCGGAGCAGGTTGGCTTCATGAAGGGGCGCTCATCGGTCGACCATCTCTGAACCTTGTCACATGTGTTCTCGGCATCCAGAGATGCTCATTTTCCTGCAGCCTTGGTATCTCTGGATGCCAAGAAGGCTTTCAATAGGGTGGATTGGAATTTCTTGTTTCGAGCCCTCAACGCTTTATAATTTCCTTTAGAATTCCAACCTGGATACAAACATTGTACCATTCCCCATCGGCACGGATTACGGCCAATGGGCAGTATCATATCTTTCCCATTATTATCAGGTACCAGGCAGGGCTGCCCCTCATCCCCACTGCTTTTTAATTTAGATTTGAAACCCCTTATCTGTCGACTGACGGCTTGTGAGAGGATCCAAGGAATAACTATTTTGGATCAAGAAATTAAGGTCTCTGCCTATTCGGATGATCTCCTTTTACAAATATCCCTCCCAACTGCATCAATCCCTCCAATGTTATTACTCATTGAAAAATATAGCCAATTGTCCAACTACAAGTTAAATATAGATAAAACTGTAGTATTTCCCCTCAACCATAAGGTACTTAAAGGCTCTATCACTGATCTGGGACTTTCTTGGAAACAAGACTCCTTAAGATTATTCCAACAGCTTAATCTGGTTCAAGGTCTGTTGGCATTCATCTGTATCCCCCTCCCCCGGGTCATGCCTGAAAATAGGCAGAATTTGTCTAGTGCACTTACCCGGTCAACAAAAACTAAATAAATAAATATACTTGGGAATTGAACTATCAAGGACTTCTGCACTTACCCAGAAATTGAATTTGGACTCTCTGGTGAAAATCATTAGTTTGGACTTAGATAGATGGTCCAAACGTTTGATTTCCCTCTGGGGCAAAATCAATTTAATTAAGTTGAATGTTTTCCCTAGACTTTTCTATCCTCTCCATTTACTTAATATTTGGTTACTTCTTTCCTGGTTCAGCAAAGTACATGGTCTCATCACAAAATTGATTTGGTCCAATAAACAGCCTAGACTAGCTTATCATAAGCTAGCTGCTCCCAAGGCTAAAGGGGGTCTACACCTCCCCCATTTAACCTTTTATTATTGGGCTAGTCATTCCACCAAATACCTTCAATGGTTGTCTCTACTCGACCACGTGTCCTCCTCTCCCTCATTACCCCACTGGCTTAAAATTGAATTAGCTCTTATGCGAGCCAGTGGATTAACTCCAACCGCTGTCTTACATAGCAAAGATAGTACTCTTCCTTCCAGATTAAAAACAACCCCCATAGCAATTTCTGTCAAAATCCATGCACAGCTGTGTACTTTCCTCAAACATAATCATATTCAGGATTTAGCACAACCCATATGGGGAAACCCTAATTTTAGGATAGATAATAAATTGCTTAATGTCCATTGGTTACCTCTCCTGGGAGATGGGCACCTCTCCCTCTTCATGACAGAAGAAGGCCCTTGGCTTTCCACTACCAACATATTAAACCAATTTAATATCACCACCCATAATGTTTTCAAAATTTTTCAATTAAGACATTTAATTCTAAAAGTGTTTGGATTAATCCCTTCACAACCAGCTACACTATCTTTCTTAAATGAATTTGGTCCATTGGCTGGTTCCCAACAAGCAGTATCCAAGACCTACGGGATCATATATAATTAGGCGTATCCGGACTGCTTTGCTCCCTCGGCCTATTGGACTTTTCTGTCCCATTCTAGATTTAGACTGGCTAACCTTATGGCACAACTGCCACAAATACATTACCCAGGATAGGTTACGTCCTACCCAATTTCATATATTGCACAATTTATATTATTCCCCACAGAAATTATTTAAATTTGGTCTCCTCTCATCACCTATTTGTGTTCATTGTCAACAAGAAGAGGGCTCCCAGTATCATATTTTGGACCTGTTCCAGAGTATCATTACTTTGGACCAATATTCAACAAAGAGTGGACCCTTTATTGGGTCTGAATGCCCTGTTTACCCAAGAAATTTGTGTACTGGGTGACTATTCTGAGTTATCGGTGCTCAATCGCAGGTACTATATGGCCTTTATTTCTATGTTCAGAAAAATGGTACTGCACCATTGGAAGGACAGTGAAAACATTTCCTATTCTGAATGGCTTAATGAGCTTTTGCAAACCTCAGAACTAAAAGGTACAGCAAGTCTCAATAATAGGTTAAAGAAGTATATGAAAATCTGGGACCCCTTGCATACACTTTACTCTCTTTAACTTCATTATACCAGTATCTATTTAGTCCCTAGATTTATCTGATTTCAAATATCTGTGTTGTGCAGGGAGTGGGGTGGGATTAAAGAAGGGGTGGTAATGGGGTGGAGGGGTGAACAGTTCCAATATATTGTCCAATACATGGTAAATGTACATTGTTTCTTCTGGATCTGTTCTCTGTAGTGTTAAAACTCAATAAACTTTGAATTGAAGAAAAAAAAAAGATTAACAGGCACGGCTTTGCATTGTAGGTGGGTGCCTTTGCTCTTTTAATATGGCGTGCCTGATCCAGTTCAAAATCATACAGCACTGGATCCAGTCCCAGCCACACTGGGAGGTTGGTATGGAGATACTGAATGAGGCCCTTTCCTTGCAGCCCTTCTTGGAGACCAGTAGTGCACAGATCTTGTGGCGTCCACTTCTCTCGATATCCTCCAATTTGTTGGCCAGCCACTTAATCAGGGATTCTGAAGCTTGGAGATGCTGGTCTTGACCAGCCTGTGTTTCTGTTACCACTGCAATTTGTTTCCTCTGTGAAGGTAACATGGCCAATCAGGGTTTCTAGGGTTGTTTGGTGGTCATGACCATCTGCCTAATGGACTCGACACTCTGAGCCATTTGTTCCAGCAGATTATTAGAGATGACCATTTCTTTCAGAGAGAGAAGTGCGGAACTACTGGGAGTTTCCTCTTTGCAGCCAGCTGAGGCTGTGATGGATATGATGCCAGCAAGTCTTTTTTTCCTTTGAGGTGAGCCTGCAAGCCTAACACACGGAGATCAAACAGCATGCTTTGTCCCCATACCACACTTGGGTCAGAATCATCATTTGTCTCAGTTAATCTGTAGATGAAGGAGATTCTGACAGAGCTGGCAGTGAGCAGAGGGTTTATGTGGTCATCTTGTATTCACACTTAAGTGACCTTCTCAAAATTAGCTTCTTAAGGGGAGAACAGTTTACAGGTTCGGAGCAGTTCTCCTTTAAAAAGTTTGATTTGCAGGTCCCAGTGTACACTGTGGCAAAGTGGACCTACATTTCACCGCAAGCCCTCATGCTTGCCATGACTAGACTTTAAGAACTGCAGTGATTCTATGGCAATGCTGTTATGGGCTTTACATTCTGTGGCAACTCAAATGAGCCACAAAATGAAATATGTCTTCCCTGAAAGAATGCCCAGTAAAAGGCAGCCACAGCAGTCCAGCAGATGTACAGGCAAGGCAGTACAAACCAATTTTGTTGCCTGACTTGGACTGGAGGTAAGGAACGTGGGAACTGAAGGGCTATTTATGTTTTACTGCAGTCTTTTATCCTTCCATGGCTCCCTCTATCTGCCCAGTGCTAGTATTCTGCAGCAATGCTTTTGCAAATTTCTCCCTGCTTGCCCACTTACATGAAGACCAGTACTGCCAGATGCAAAGCAATGATGCTCCAATGGCTCGCTCCCTGGCACCCACTTGATTAAAGCCTGGTGTTTCAAGTTTATGCTGTAATACTACTCTAGTTGCAGCTGATGGCAGGTTTAAATGCTACATGGATGAGCATTTAAACAAGATGGGGTGGAGATGGCGAAGCCAAAGGCGACAACAGTTGCCTCCCCCTGGATGATAAAGTGTTAGGGAAGGAAGATCATAGTGGAGAAAACTTACCTAGAGCAGATGAGCAAAAAGACATGGAGAGGGGTGGGAATGAAGAAAATGGGAATATAAAGCAGGTAGGGGAGGCCATAGAACTAAAGGGGACCAGATATAGTGAAAGCAAAAAGGGAAGGGGCAAGTCAAGGGGTAAGTCAGGAAACAAAACAGGCAGGATGGGAGGGAGAAGCTGGGTAGTAGATGGCAGGTGGTGAAATTTGGAAAGCGATGTGCATTAATGCAAGGAGCCTCCATAACACATTTTGAGACCTGGAAGTCATAATGGCAGAGGGTAATCTAGATTTATTATCTATAATGGAGTCATGGTATAATGAATACCACAACTAGGAAATTAAATTTTCAGAAGAGACAGAGCGGGAGGAAAGGAGGAGGGGCTATACATATGTGAGGGAGGGTATCAAGGCCATGAAGGTACAGGGCACAAAAGGAAGATGAGAGGCTGGAATTACTATTGGTCAACCTAGAGGCAGGATCTGGGTCAACTATCCACAGGAATTGTGTACAGAACTCAGCACAGGGCAAGGACATGGATAAGGCACTTGGGAAGCCATCATCAGAATGTCAAGTAAGGGGAGGTGCTGCTAGTTTGCATGCTCAGTCTGCCAGATGTGGAAAAGACTTAAAAACTTTGGCTTTGGCAAGTGGCAGAGCCATCTCTGACTCCCTGCAAGGGGCTTTTCTCAGGCAGTTAGTCAAAGAACCCACTAGGGACAGGGCAGTGCTGGACCGGCTGCTTACAAACAGGGTCAACAATGAAGACATCACAGTGGGAAGTCCCCTTGGTATTACTGATCACAATAGATAGTGGTTCAACATAAAGACATGAGCACAAGCAAGCCACACGAGGACAAGGATTCTGGACTTTAAGAAGGTGGATTTCAAAGAAATGAGTGACTGCTTCAGGCATTTCCTGAATCAGTCATTCATTTCAAAGAAATACAGTAAGTGATTGCTTCAGGAAATGCCTGAGAGGAGTGGAGGAGTGCTAGGGAGGGGTAGACGTGCAGTGGGAAGAATAAGGAGGGCATATCTAAAGCAACCAGCCTATGCATAATGGAAGAAAGCAATAGCAGAAGGAAAAGAGACCATTATGGTTCTCCAAGGAAGTGGCAAGGACATTAAAAGAAAAAGGGCTGTGCTCAAGAGGTATAAGGAAACACAGAGAGAGGAGGCAGGGAGATATACTTAGGAAAGCAGAAGGAATCGGGCAAGGTGGTGAGGGGAACAAATGCACAGACAGCAGAAAGAATTACCAAAAGGGGTTGCAACTGGGGATAACACTTTGTTCAGGTGCATAAGTGAGAAGAGAAAAATAAATGTAAGCCCCCCCTCCCGGTGTCTAGGGCATGCCTGATGGTAAAAGTGGGAGGGAGTGGCTGTATAGTCAGAAACACAGTCCAGAAAATAAATATGCTCATTACTTGGTTCCTCAGATGTTGCGAGATGGCTTTGCATGCAGGGGGAGCAGGCACTTAGCTTTACTTCGGTGGGCATGGTTGCAGGGCAATGCTCGATAACAGGCAAAAGCATGAAGCAGTTCTTATTAATTAAATCCAATGTCCACTCCTGAATCAAAAGTACAAAAACTAATTTAATGCAACATATTAATATTCCACTCCATGGCGCATGGGGTACAAAACATGGTGGGAGCAACTTTGCAGGCACAGAACCTGAAGTAAATCTGCAGCAATCTCTTTTTCCAACAGATTGAGTTTCACTCATGCAGCAATTCCACCTGAGCTAAAAAGGCTACATTTCCTGACAGCAGCACTTTACATGGTGGGCCAGAAAGGTCGCACAAACTTTATACTTCGTCTAAGCAGCTCTTCCATTACATACTCCTTGAACATCATACTTTCATCCACCAGTACATTTCCTTGAATTTCTTTCCATTGGCCTCTTAAATACTTAATCTGAGGTAACAAATCAGGACAGCAGGAGACATTTCTACTGCCCCAGTCCCATTTCTGGACTGCCTTCTTAAAACAGGGAGTGCTTTTGTCTCAAAGGTGGTGTAACTTCTAGCATGAACAGTACCACCGAAAAACCTCCTGCCACCCAATCACTGATGCCACATGCCTGCTCTGAGCATCCCAGGGAATCTCATATATCCCTGGTGATCCCAAAGACCTGAGGCACTTTCCACTCATGCAGTGATTTCAGTTCAGGATTGCCTTCACCAAGGGCCCAGCTCAAGTGCCACACAGAGCACCCAGGCAGACTGCTACCCCGCCTGGGGTCCCAACAGCCACTCCCCATGCAGACTCCTCATGCTTCCACAGGATGCACTACCCGAGAGCCCCAACCTCTGCAGTGGTGCTCAGTCTGGGGAAAAAGGATAAGCTGCCACCACTATCCCCCCTTCGATCCAGGCTGCCACTTCTGGATCGCTCCCCAGACCCCTTCTGCCATAGCTGGCCCAGCCACAGACAACTCACTGGCTCTCAGGCTGCACTCATCCACAGGTGAGAATTTTACTGCATGGGACCCCCTCCAGTGCCTACCCCAACCAAGGTGCTGGAGATCACTTGGCGGGTTCCATTACTCTTCTTACTCAGGCTCCAGTTCCCAAGAAACAGCATCAAAGGGACCTCATTGCTGCCTGTGCCTCACTCTTGTGGCCTCAAACCACCACACTATGCTGGGTTTTTGAGGAAAGAAGGCCAGGATGATGGACAGTCCACCCTGGCCCGCCACAGCCCTCATGGCTGAACTCAATGGGCCAACCCTAACTCTCTCAATCGATCTTCCTCTTTGGTGCTAAAATATCCCTATTTATCTCCTCTAGACTGAGGCCCCTGCTGTCAGCAAGCAGGCCCTCATCCCAGACCTACCGGCACTGCAGCTTTTCCTGCCTAACTACACTTAGCTACAGAAAATTTAACTAGTAATCTCCTACAGGTGTAGCATAAGAGTAGAGATAATAAGAAATAGAAGGGCAGAAGGGAGAGACTGTACAGAAGGAGACCAAGAAAAAGCTGGTATCTTAAACAGGTACTTATGCTTAGTCTTCACAGTGAAGGGTGGAGGGTATGGACCAGCATGGAGAAGCAGGGATGAGATGGGGAGGGAGTCTACACAGTTCCATTTTCAGAAGAAAGGGTGCTGAAAGGACTTGTAGCCCTGAAGGTGGACACAGCTATGGGAAGAAGATGGTGAGATTCTAGCCGCTCCACTGACAACCTTGTTCAACAACTCACTAGGAACAGGACCTGAAGAGGAAGAAGGCAAGGTGGTGAGTAGAGCAAAGGCAAAGACAGAGGAAAGGATTACCAAAGGGGTTGCTGCAGGGGATAAAAGTTTCTTCAGGTACATAAGTGAGAAGGGGAAAACATGGGTAGAGATAATAAGAAGTAGAACGGTGGAAGGGGGAGATTGTGTAGAAGGACACCAAGAAAAATCTGACATCCTAAACAGGTACTTCTGCTCAGTCTTCACAGCAGAGATAGGGTGGGGAGGGGGTGGACACAGTTCCATTTTCAGATGAAACAGCACTGAAAGGACTTGCAGCCCTGAAGGTGGATAAGGCCATGGGTAGAACTAAGTGAGGTTCTGGCTGCCCCATTAACAACTTTATTCAACAACTCACTAGAAACAGGAATCGTTCCAGAGGAACTGAGAAGGGTTGATGCTGTTCCTCTACATAAGAATGGCAGTAAGCAGTGTGACTGGGTAGGTACCTGTCTAGCCACTGAGGGAGGTCTAGTTTCTCTTGCAAGATCTGTGGACCTGTAAGCAAAGTAGGGATGTCCCACAAAAAAAAAAAAAAAAAAAAACATTTTGTAAGATTATTTGCAACAACGTTTTTCTAACTTTTCCTGTACTGTCTTGTCTTTTCTTTTTCTGGCTGAGAGGTGGCCACTATCAGTTGCCTCTTCCTGTAGATCTTTCACTGTCTTCTCTTTCCACTGCAGACATTGGGCTCACTTTTGAAAGCCTCCTGATTGCTGCAAGCACTGGGTGTGCCAAAGATATGGTGCATGGGGCTTGTGGCAATCACCCAACAACAATCGAGATTTTGATCCTGTGAGCCACTTGCCACAAGTTAGACCATCTTTTTCTAGTCTAGCTTGCAGCAATCCTGGGGCAAGTTTTTAAAGAGTTTATGCCAGATATTTGCTGCAAGCTGCTGTAAAACATGGAAACTGTTGCAACTGTGCCCAAGATTGCAAAATAAGGCATTGTCGTGGCAAAGGAGTTCGGCGCACTGCCAGAACCCAAGTGTTGCGGCACAGGACTCAAAGCAAGCCATGTTCCATGCTTTGAAAACAGAGCCCATTTCTTTAGTCTGCATGTTGGTGGTTGAAAACATGAACCACAACTGATAAAAAGAAACCTAAGCAAAGGACTTTGTGGTTTGAAATACAGACAGGTGGCGATATATCCTGTTGCTGTTAGCAGTATATCAGTGTTAAAACACATATTGAGCAATGTGTTGACTTCTTATAAAATTTAGATGTTTTCTGGCCTGAACAAATAGTTGACATACAATTGCAAAAACTTGTGCCTTCCTGCACCTAAGCCAAAGAATGGGATCTGTCCTAATTCCCACTGTGCAAAATACCGAGTGACGAAATCCCGAGAAAAAAATCTCGATTAGTCAAAATACAGAAGGAAAAAAATACCGAATAACCAAATTCCACCTCGTTACATGTAAACAGTAAACTCTTAGGTCAGGGATAGGGGACATACAAAAAGGGACAGAAATTGCGATAGAGGAGCTTGATTCACGCCTATTCTGGGAACATTGAATGCTTGTGACATTGTAGAGAAGTAATAATGACTCACCAAACTCCACGTAGTAGCGGCATCAAATCTTCGGGACAGCAGCAGCATTGTAAAGCCCTCGGCAGCATCAGAATCCACCTGTTCATTTTATTTGCTCCATTAAAAGTTTGCATTTTATTTTAAAATTAAAAATCCCCGATTCTCTGGGCAGCATCTTCGAATAGGACATCGGCAGCAGCATCAAATCCTCAGGGCAGCAGCAGCAGCATCGTAAAGCCCTCGGCAGCATCATAAATCACTCGGGACAGCTGAAAGGACCTCAGCACCATCCCTCCATTCAAAGTTCACCTTTTATTTTACTATTAAAAAAACAGCATACATTTTGTCTTCACTGCCAAATATCTTTGCAGCATCAGGTACACTTAAATGCTGAGATTGTGAGCTATCCCTTGAAGAAAGTCTAAAATTGTTCTTTGTTCTTTCACTGTAACCACATTTTGAATTTTTTCCTCCCTTTTGCAGTACCTCTTTTTTGTTGGAGATCTAGGTAGACCCCGAAGTATTTTCTCACAGGTTGTTTCTGTGACCATTGCCTCTTTTTGTAGCTGTTCTATAAAACAGTATGTCCCAATATGAGCAGACCCTATCAAAGCCCCTAGTCGTCGATGCCAAGCATCAACTTTATTTTGTGTCCTTGGAAATCTCATTTCAACCTGATCTTGGACTGACCAAAATTCGAGGGAACATTGAGGGTTTCTGATGGTTCGGTTCTCATTACTCTTCTGACTCTACCCAGAACGTAATGTTCCTCAAACCACGAAATAAGAGGGCAGCATTGTCAGGCATAATAGCTTTCAATTCTTGAAAAGCACTAATAATTTCTCCTGATGGAAGAAAAGCCAGAGCAACAAGGTGTCGTAATAGTAGGCTAAATTCCAAGTCGTGCCATACTGTTGTGCTAACCTCTTGCCTGTATCCTCCTCCACACAATCTGGCCCAGGTGGAAAAGGACACCCTTTATTTATAGTTGAAGGAAACTCAATTTGCATCGCGATTAATAACTGCATGTTCCAAGTCAGTTATGATGTACTTAGGGGCTAGTATTAAGTCTGCCTCGTCTGCCAAGTCTTGTAGATCCTGAAATAATCTTTGATAACTGCATTGTGACTTATCAGACATAATCACAAATGCCAAAGGGACTATCCTGCAAGTTTCCTCAGGTCCCACAAGGCGTGTATTGAGTAAAGCTGACAGAATATAGAGGGAACAGTCCTAAAAGTCCCATCCATTATCCAATAATGTGCCCTTGACAACGGCTCAATATTTGCCCCAGTGCAGAACAACAAGAAGTGTTCATCACCCACAGTGGTATCTCGCAGCAACCAGGGCTGACCATTCACTGACCGCAACTCCTTGGACACAATAACCTCTTGAAGTGATCGTGGCTCGGGTGGTCGATGTGCTCTTCTTGCTCGCTTTATAACCTGAAGCAATGCCTGCTTCTGTGGCATGCTTTGGCTGAGTTCAGGGGGTACAGAGGACAGTGTATCTTGCACCAGCTGTGAAGGGTTATTGTGTGTTTCTACAGCACTCTGTTTTAAAACGGACATTGCTTCTGCCTTCGGTGCATCTGATGCATCTGGTGAATGATTATGTTCCTTTTCATTCACTAGCAGATGCAGACCACCGCTGGCGATAGTAATTGCATGTTCGTGGCAGTTCAGTGACTTGCGTTTTGACAGCACCAGTAATGCTGCTCACCATTAATCTTTTCACTCACCAGCAGGTACCCGCTAATGCACAGCTTATTCCATCCTTTTTGGGAAGGAACAAGTCGGCGCACAGGATATTCAACTTCTGGGACTGACATTGTTGTTTGTTTGTTGCTGAAAGCCATGGTTGGTAGCCAGGAGACGTATATAGCCCAGATTACAGCCTTGCATTTGCGCTCTTTCAACACCGCGTCAGTGCAACAGGTAATCAGGTAATCATCACACCTGATGACCTGATGCCATTTTACATTTTACATTTATGTACATTTCTGATTTTCCCCCCCAATCTGCAGCCCCCTTGTTTTGCATGACATGAAGACCCCATATCTTGTTAAAGTCAGTCGGCAAAGGGCAAGAAAAGAAAAGAAGAAGGCACTGGCAACACAGGACGAAGTGTCACAGTTTCAGCTTTGTTTTAGCTGTAGATGCTATGCTGCCTGAGGCTAACTGGAATTCTGCAGCCCCTTTGTTTTGCATGAAATCAAGACCCATATCTTGTTAAAGCTGGCCTGAAAAGGGAAAGAAAAGAAGAAGGCATTGAAGACAGATCAAGTGTCACAGTTTCAGCTTTGTTTACGCTGCATGTGGCTAACTGCATTCCTTGATGCTCCATTACACTGGGTCAGTCATCTGGTCAGTCTGCAGCAAATTCCAATTTTCTGTATTTTTCATAGCGGGATTTTGACTGTATCGGAAAATCGGCAGTTTGGGATGTTTTCTGAGGTAATTTACTGTTCAGTATTTTTTTACACGGGATTTCGTGCCTAACCCCAAAGAACAGTGTTAAACATTTTCTGCTTAGGGACCCTGCCAGATTACAGCTGTTTCAAGCACTTTCTGTCTGTGTTTTTGTTTTGTTACCTTATTCTTCTCATTTTGTGTGGTGTTATTATTATCATGGGATTCCAGTGACCAGCTTTGTAAAACTATCTGGTTCTCTTGAGGTTGGGGCACGTGACAAGATAGGTACCGCCTAGCCCTGGGGAGGTTTAGTTTCTCTTGCAAGGTCTGTGAACCTGCAAACAAAGTAGGGATGTCCCATGAAAAAAAAAACATTTTCTAAGACTGTTGCAACAACATTGTTCTAACTTTTCCTTTACTGGCCTACTTTTTCTTTTACTGGTTGTTGGATGGCCACTTACAGTCAACTCTTCCCTATAAATATTTCTCTGTTCTTTCTCTTCCCATTGCAGACATTTTCTTTAGTCTGCATATTAGTGGTCTGAGAACATGAACCCTCTCCCATAAAAAGAAACCCTAAGCAAAGGACCTTGTGGTCTGAAATACTGCCAAGTGGTTGTGTATCCTGCTCCTGTTAGCAGTATATTGGTGTTAAAACACATACTGAGAAAAATGTTGAATTCTTGTGAAGTTAAGCTGTTTTCTGGCCTGAATAAACAGTTGAAATGTAATTACAAACACTGGTGCCCCCTTCCAAGTTTATACCAGAGCCAAACAACAGTGTTATACAGTTTCTGCTAAAGGAACCAGCTAGCCTTCACTTTATGGCTCAGGTGTCATGGAGACAGGAAACAGTATGTCTGATGGGAATACCGTCAGTACTGTGTTCCTAGAAAGGTACACGTGGAAACTAAAAACAGACAGGCGGAGTGTAGCTCTGTTTCTCTGCCTCTGTAGAATACTGGGTAAAGCAATTAACCGTGAAAGAGCTGGGACATGCTATAGCCAACCTGACTTGGTCAGGGATTATGTCTTAAAATGGATCCTCGGCCTTATACTTTTCATGATGGGTTGGATTTTCGTATTATAAAATTGGGATTTGATTCCTTTTTCTGTCCTCTCTCTGTTTAGTTTAATTTTTCTATGTCTACTGGGGTGTTTCCCAGTCTGTGGAAAATGGCCATAGTTACTCCTATTTTAAAATCTGGTGATCCCACTATACTGTTTAATTATTACTCAATTTCTTTATTGTCCCCCCCATCTAAAATTCTAGAACAAATTATTATGGATCAAACTTTAGATTATTTACAAAAACATAATTTTTTTTCTGATTGTCAGCATGGGTTCAGACTAATGCATAATACCGAGACGGCCTTGGTGGGGTTCATGGGTGCCATTCAGGGTGCCCTTGATAAAGGGCAGACTGTTGCAGCACTTTTCGTGGACTTCACCAAGGCTTTCGGCCTTGTTGAATATGATTTATTAAATAGTATTTTATTAAGTTTTCATTTTTCTGAAGATGTTATTGCATGGTATCACAATTACCTTACTGATAGGTCACATTGCACTCGAATAGGAGATAGTATTTCTTACCCAGTACCATAAAAGTGGGTCCCTCAAGGGTCCATTCTTGCCCTTTGATTTTCTCATTTTATATGAATTCTGTCTCATTGGCGTGTTCTCATTCATCATTAATATTATATGCTGATGATGCAGTTATTTATAGTGCTGGTATATCTCTTAATGTAGCACTGGCTGAGGTTCAGTCCGATTTTGATTCTTTCCAGAAATGGCTGTATTCAAATTACATGGTGCTCAATCCTAATAAAACAAAAGTTATGCTGTTTCTGAATAAGACCATTGAGCATAATAATCTTCAACATATAGTTACACAGGATGGAAAGTTGATTGAGTTGGTGGATAACTTTAAGTTTTTGGGATAACTTTCTATAAAAACTTACTTTTGAACTTCATTTGAATAAAATAAGGAAAAGCTTATATCAGAGATTGGGATCCCTTTTCAGAGTTAAACAGTTCCTTACAAAAGATTCCAGATTTTTGCTTGCTCGTTGTTTTTTTTAAGTGTTTTGGATTATGGCATTATTATTTACTCTTCCTTTTCTGATCGTCTTTTCAGTAGACTTATGGTAACCTATAATTCTATTTTATGATTTATGCTCAATGTGCCTTATTGAACGCACCATTGTCTTTTGCTTAGACATACTCAAAGTCTTTCCCTTAAAAATAGGATTTTGCATAAATTGGGTATTCTGTTGTATAAGGTGAAGAATTGTCTTATATCCTCAGCAGTTTCAAGTATGTTTCCTAGATTTTCCAATTCTAATGGTACTAGGTCCCAGACTAAATTTACTTATGAAATTCCACTGTTCCGAACTGTCTTTGGACAGAGATCACCTTTATTCAGGGCTCCCTTATTTTTTAATTCTTTACCTGCCACTATTATTGAATGCAGGACTGTGTGGTCTTTTGAAATCAGACTGAAATACTGGCTGATGGATAATGGCACTTGTGCATGCTATGTTAAATAGTTGTCTTTTTTATGTGTTATGTATTTTATTGATGTGTTTTAGTGTTTTGTGACTTGTCACTGGTGAAAACGGGCAGTTTTTGCTCATCCTGCTTACAAGTATAAAAAATTAAAATGAAATGGAATTAAATGAAATTCCCCTACCTCTACCAGCATACCGTGTGACCATCCCCAAATCCCCAAATAATCTCAGTCCTCCGTGGTCACCCTGAAAAGAGGAGCTTCTGGCTGCATAATTATTTTTTCTTCAAAAATGTATGACCGTGGAGGTGATTATATTTATTTTACCGGTGGGGGGTGGCACAGAAATTAATTGTCCCAGGTGTTTTGCCAAACTTATGACACTGATTGTTTTTCTGACTCTGACGGTATTCCCATCAGCCATACTGTTTCCTGTCGCCATGACACCTGAGACATGTGGCTCAAGCTAGTCAAAGGAGATGTGCCTGATGCAACTGAGTTGCCCCGGCGCATCCCCAGAAGTGCACCTCTGAGCCATATTCAAAAGAAAGGGATGCACCACGCAATTCCTGATGTGCTGCAGTGCAAAGATAATGTATTTAGCACATCTGGAGGGAGCGTTCCCATGTATATGTGGGACATCACAATATTCGACTGCGATGTGCAGCTCATCTTCCTGCATATCTTGGAGATGTGCCGCACAAAGTCAGGTGTAAAAAAAACTTGCCTAACTGGTAGCCACCAACAGGTGGGCTGCTGTACTGCACAGCACAGCAACCACCACCCCCAGGGTGGCTACCCCACATCCATGTACTGCATCTGAACTGTAAATATAGTAAACGTAACTTCCTTGATAGTCCAGTGCTACTCTTCCGGCCATGTACCCCATCTGACCTGTAGAAAATGTAAGCAACACTGCTCTGGTAGTCTAGTGTCCCCCTCCTCCCTGCCCCGACTCCATGATCAAATCAGAAAACATAAGTAAATCCTTCCCTGGTAGTCTGGGGTCAGTTTCATTTCCAGATAACTAATACTTCCCACATTAGGGCTCTCCCTGGCCACAGGGCTATGATTAAGATGGGACACAGAGGACATTTACAGTACATACTGTATATAGCTTCTATGCTGTCATACCTGTTACACTAATATTTTAAACTGCAGATTTTAGCATATAGAGGTCCACATGCAAGCTGCTGTTTGTGTGCCTGCTGTAACTTTTTGTTTTTATTATTTGAACCACTGTTTCAAAAGCCTAATTGGGTGAAGGGGTGGATCTAGTGATCAAAAGGGTGCGATAAAACTCCAAAGGAAGATGCAGAGATCAGACCTGCTCAGTAGCCACCTAGCCTTGGCAGAGGTTAGATCTCAGTCCCTCTCCTGCTGCTTCTAGGAGTGGTAGAGTATTGAAGATCCAGGTGTGAAGGCCTAACTGAGGGTCATACCTACAGCAAGGGAGATTGCTGCTCTTTGTCGTTGGTCTCTGGACTTCTAACCTGCAATTGAAGGTGTGATGGACTTTATGTTGTTGACTCTTTATTTTGAATTATTTTGAGTTTTATTTGCTGCCTGATTATGAGCTCTACTTGAAAAACACTGAAGTGTGTTGCACCATATTATCTGTTTCCTCACCTTCCTTCTGCACCCTCAGCCCCATGACAGGAAGGGGCTAGCAACTTAGTAGGCCAGTCAGTCTCACTTCAGGGGTGAGCAAATTGATGGAAACACTATTGAAAGAAAGGATGACAGAGTATCCTGAATCCCATGGGCTACAAAACCATAACAACACATATTTATGGGGTGGGTGGGGTGGGGGGTCATACCAAACACATCTATTAGATTTCTTTGACTGGGTGACCAGGAAATCAGTCAGAGATGAGCAGTGGATGTGGCCTATTTAGACTTAACAAGGTCTTTGATACAGTGCTGCACAGAAGGCTGATTTGGAAGTTGACTAACCTAGGAGTGGGAACCATAGTGGTAAGCTGGGTTAAAACTGGCTAAAGGATAGGGGACAGAGGGTGATGGTTAATGGCCCTCATTCTAAAGAGGGGAGTGTGACAAGTGGGGTACCACAGGGCTTGGTACTGGGACCAGTCCCCTTCAATATCTTTCTAGTATGCCTTTTTGCAGATAATACCAAAGTCTACAATAGGGTGGACCCCCAGGAAGGGATGGAAAAATGTCTAGGGATCTTGGGAAACTTGAGGAGTGGTCAAAAACATGACAGTTGGGGTTCAGTGCCAAAAAGTGCAAAATAATGCACCTAGGACATAGAAACTCTGGTGCTGAGTATAGGATGGGAGGAAGTACTGTACTAACAGTTACTAGGCAGGAAAGAGACCTTGGGGATAACATGTCTGAGTACCTCAATGTGGCAGAGCAGTGTGACAAGGCAGTGGGTAGGGCTAGTGAATGCTGTGTTACATAGGAAGGGGGGATCTCCAGCAGTAGGAGGAAGGTGGTGTTGCCATTATATCAGTCACTGGTGTAGCCACACCTAGAGTACTGTGTTCAAGTTTTAGAGATTGCTCCTCAGAAAGGACAAAGGGAGTCAGAGGAGGGCAACAAAAATGGTGCATGGTTGGCATGAGAAGCTCTATGAAGAGAGATTGAAGGCTGTCAACAACTACACCCCTGGAAGAAGGATATGTGTATATATATATATATATATATATATATAGAGAGAGAGAGAGAGAGAGAGGGATGTGATAGAGACATTCAAGTACCTCAAAGGAGTGAAAAGGTACAGATGGGGAGTCTCTTTCAAATAAGAACAAGCAGCAGGGCTAGGGGACATGCAATGAAGCTGGAGGGGACTTCAAGAGGATGAGAGGAAATATTTCTTCACTGAAAGGATAGTGGATGCCTGGAATAGATTGCCAGTGGACATGGTGAAGACTAGAATAGTGGAGGCTTCAAGCATTAATGGATAGACATAGGAGTATAATAGATAGGATACAGGGAGGTGGAGGATCATCAAAGATCAGATAGGGTTTGCAGAGACAAAATAGGTATGGAGCGTCTGGACAGATGAAGTGGGCTAAGAAGTCCTTTTCTGTCATCAAATTCCAAGTTTCCTGTTTTCTTCTGCTCATCCACTTTAATGCTGGTGGTGTCATTTGCATCAATACAGCTTGACTTCCATCTCCTTCTCTCTCCCACCCTGTAAGTTTACTGAGAGGCTAGACAGCAGCTGGACCATTTTACTGTGAGCGCGCTGGGTTGCAACTCAATTCTGCAGGAAACAAGGCAGTTTCAATTGCCAGAAATCCTTGTGTCTTTAAGGAGTTGGTGACACTGTGTGGCTTCCTAGCAGGCTCCTCTGCAATGGACACAGGTCCACAAAGCCTCCCGTTTTGTATTTCTGCAATAATTACTAATAGTTTTTAATTCCAAAGTTCTACAATTGGCCAATAGAACCTCCATTGTTTTATGAAACAGACTTCCTGAAATTTTCTCAATGCTTATAGAAGACCATAATGGTCACAAGCACTAGGGCACAGTGTCAGTGTATTGGAATGGAGTGGCCCCACGGACTGCTGCAATCCAGGGAGGAGGAATGTAAAATAGAGCTGCCAACCAGCTCACTCGAATGCCAGTCTGGCTTGCTTGTAACCATTTTAGCAGCTTAGTTGGGGGTTTCCAGGGGTGGAGACCATCATTCCTGCAACAAACATGCTATTTCTGTGGCAGAGGCTTGATTCCACAGCAGGACCATGTTTCTTCAGCGGTTGCTGCAACTGCAGAATTGCAGAAACACAGGGCCCTTTTTTGTGTGCCTTTGAGGCTTCATAATGTGTGGCAGTTTGAAAGAGCACCAAGATTTCTCAAGGTGATGACATTTGAATTTAAAAGCTTATTGGCAGGGCCATTGGAAAATTGCGCCCGCAATTTTTTTGCGGAATCCGCAATTTTCACCATTCTCTGCAAAAACTGACATGTTCTGCAATTTCTTGCAATTTTTGAGTTTTTGTATTGAACTGTGTAAAAAGTATTAACATTTTTAATAAAATACTCTCAAATACAATGACAATTTTGCATGCAGACTTGGGTTTGGCCAAGTCAATGCAGTGCCAAGGCAGGGCAAGGGTTTTATGTGACATTGATTTCTTTTGAATCCTTATCTTGTTTGGTTTCAAAATCCACTGGCCAAGCATAAGTACACTTAAACACTTAACATTTGTTCTGTGCTGAAGCAGTCTATCAGAAAACTTTTTGTTGAAACACAGACTGAAACAAAAGATTGGATAAAAGGAGCAAATTATCCCATTCACTTAAATGGGGTGCTAACTATGAAGCCTTTTTGTAAGTGGCAAGTTGTTTCTTGTGAGCATACTTTCATTCAGACTAGTTTTGATTCAAACAGCTGAGGATTTTTGCATGGCCCTGCCAATTTTAAACTTGAATAAGCTAGTTGCTAACAGTGATCTCACTCTTAGCAACTACCTCCTAGATGCTCACATGCAAAGACTACAATAAAAGCCTGACTAAAGTCTAAAAACAAGCTTATAAAACACAAAATGTATCTGAACATTTTTCTTTAACTAAACACAATCATTGCACCCAGAGTAAAACAAAAGTAAATTACAGGGTACCCTGACTACTGTATGTTGCAGTAAAAGTATATTGGTATTTTTTTCCATTTTTGGTAACACGTAAGACCCACTGGCAGAAGTTATATTTTTCAGGTACAACCCAGGAGCACTCACGGAGGTTAAGTGACTTGCTCAGACTCGCACAGTATACAAGTGGAGGTTGTGGGAATCAAACCCAGGTCTGCTAGATGTTGTCAACTCATTCACAGTTTGTTATGCTATCCTCTAGATTATACTGCCAGCCCTAATACTAACCTCCAGATTTATTGTTTAAATATGTGATTTCAGAAATAGTGTACAGTACCTACAGTACAAATTATGATCAATAAACACTTTAACAACATTTTACTAAAACTCAGTTACTCACCACTCTATCTGCTTATTTTTTCTTGCACTAAAGTGGGTGAATAGTGGCAGAGCACTTAAACAGCTGTTGATTAGGCTGCATTATTCTACAGCCAGAAACAAAAAACATATGTATTTCTTCTGGCTTTATTTAATATTGATTTGCTGTGGCTCACTTTATAGAATCCATTTAACACTGTACAGGGCAGATGCTTTTAAATTTTGGAACATAGGCAGCTATAATAGCTTATCAGTTTAGTATTCTTTTAGGAACATAATCTTTTCTTTATGTTTTAAACATATTCAGGTGTCAGTGTATTCATTTAGCAATTTATACTGACTAATATATGCTGCAGAAAACATTAAAAGATTTATTGCCAAGCACTCAGGGTCTATAGTAGAACCGATGCAATTTCCTGCAATTTTGGGTAACCTTTTCCAATTTTCCAGTGGTCCTGCTTATTGGTCATTCTTGTACCAAGGTGACCAGAAGTTAGAAAAGACAGTGAAGGAATTTATAGGAAAAGTTAGTTGAGAGCTGTGGTGAAGATGGAGTTATAGGTTTCAGTATTAGTAAAACAGAAGGGATGAGCAAATGAAGAATCAACAGAGATGACTGACTCAGTGAGTTTGCAGGGTTGAAATGATTAAAGGGTGTAAAAGGTCATTGCATCTATCTTTATTGCCTTGTTTAGTAAACACACACCAAGAAAGAGAGGAGCTATTACATATTCCCTTTTTTTGTAGTATTGCAGTATATTGGTAACAAGTAACATCATACTTTTAGGTTGCGTCATGTCCACCCCTTTCCACTTCATAAGCAGGTACAGTATGAATAAGTTTGTGGTGTAAACATGTACTGTCTTATTAAAGGGGATCCCTACCCACTCTACTGCTCAGGGATTCAGTGATTCCATTCCTTAGCAGAAATTTGTCCAGATACACCCTTTAGGCCTCTATGCCTGTATGGTTGTCATGCCCACTGGCTGCATTGATAGGCTACTCCATAGATTCACCACACTCTGGGAGAAGAAATGCTTCCTTATGTTACCTGTGAATTCACCACGCTGAACTTCAGAAACATGTTCTGTTGGATGACACCAGATCTAATATTTCTGCCTGTCCAACCTTATTGATATCCTTTATTATGCAGATAACTGAGATCTAGTAACCTGTCAGCCTCCTTTTCTACCATACAAACATGTTAAAGGTCACTAGCCTCTCCTCATAGCTTTTGTCTTCTATACCATTGCTTATTCTGGTGGCCCTGCATTGCACCATTCCAACTGCCTCAATTTCCCTTTTACACTGAGGAGCCCAGAACTGCACACAGTAGTCCAGGTGGTGCCTAACCAGGGCCTTCAGTGAGGCAGGGTAACTTCTCCAGCATTGCTGGTCACCCCACTTTTGATGCACTTCAGCATTCTGCCAGCCCTTTGACAGAGGTTGCACCATTTGTCCTACTTCAGACCCTTGTCTATTATGATCCTAAGTCCTTCTCCTCCTTTACTGCAGAAAGAGGGCCCCACAGTATGTAGTTCTTACCTCGGCCTCCCCAAGTGTAGCACCTTGCAATTCACTACTTGATTCTGAGACTCCAGCTGTCAGACCAGAACATCAGCTTGTTCAGGTCCTCCTGAAGGTTGTCACCATCCTCAGTGGAGTCCACCACCCTGGCCAGCTTAGTGTCATCAGCAGACTTAAACAGCCTGCTAGAGACTCCAGTTTCCAGGTCATTAATAAAAATGTTGAACAACAGTGGCTTCAGCACCAGTTCCTGTTGCATATTATGCAGGCACCACTCAGTGCCCTTTAGTCTCTGAGCTGTGCCCATCTATCATAACCCTCTGCTTTCTGGGTCAATTCCATTTAGCAGTCCACCTGTGTCTACCTCATGTATACCACACTGGTGTACTTTTCCAGAAGCTTATCATGTGCTGCAGTGTCAATTGCCTTGCTGAAGTCCTAACAGACAATATCTGCAGCTCTGTCCCTGTTCATCTCCAAGGTCAACCTTTCAAAGAAGGTGATCAGATTGGTCTGACATGATCAACCCCTCATAATGCCATGCTGAAAGGGGGCAAGGATTCTAGCCTCAATCAAGTGCTCAGTTATTCTGTCCTTGATTATGGCTTCCATTACCTTGCCTACCAATCAATCAATCAATCAATCAATCATCTTTATTTCACCAGGTGAAACATCATTGAGACAAACTCATTTGCAAGGTGGATCTGGGTAGGTTAAGTAACAAAAACTTACGCTAAATGTTGCTATAATACAATGAGACAATAGTCCATATAGAGCAAATCTGACTAAGCATTAATAACAGTGCATACAATGTGGCTAACAGTACAGTAGCCTCAAAACTCAAATACAGCATTGATAGGGCAAGAACAAAAATATTTACAGAATAATACAAATCAGTACTTACAATATAAACAATACTTGCCCAGTCACAATAAGACTTATAGGATAAACAGGGGGTGCTGGGTGTCAGGTAATGGCAAGTCAAGGGGAGGTGTGAAAGGTAGAACAAGGTGAGGGCTAAGATGTCAGAGATGAGAGGAAGTCAAGGGGAGGTAGTAAAGGGAGGACAATAGGGTGTTTAAAAAAAGGAGGGTACTGGGTTGGCAATGGGTGGACAAAGGAAGACTAGCAGATATGCGACATGTTGAAGATGTACAAGGAGGACAATGTACAAGAAGTATACAAGGTTCAGGATACAGGGCTTGGTTAGATAAAGCAGTCACAAGATTCACTGAACTTATGAAGGAACACAGCCTTAAAGAAGGCCCAGTTTACTGATATTGCAAGCTTTAGAACATTTTGCATGTTGTTCCATATCGCTGGAAGGGCATGCTTATAGTTGCTGTCCCAAAGCATGTCCTGATCTTAGGAACAACCAGAGAAATCAGGAAAGGCTTCTCAGTGCTTAGCAGCCAGCGGAGAGATGGGCAGACAGTCGGAATGTATTGAGGAAGATTGTATTCCTATGGCATCTGAAACTAAGTGAAGACCAACCAACCATGGCATAAAGAGTGCAGTGATGGGTGCGATATGGCACATCCCTGTTAAATCTGATTGCCCGATGATATAATGTGTCTAATTTAGACAAGGCAGAACTCGAGCCTTGTCTGTTGATAAAATCAGCATAATCCACTAGTGGCAGGACGTAGTTTGACTAGTCTAACCTTGCTTCTTGTGTAAGCAGGTTCTTAATCTTGAAGAAAGACCAAAGCCTGTTTCAGGTTCTTTGCAAGCTCCTCCAAGTGTTCCACAAATGAAAGTTTGTGGTCAATCCATGAGCCCAAGTACTTGAATTTAGTCACAAATTCAAGGGGCTCACATAGTAGGGTGGTGACCTGCAGGGCCATGGCAGAGTTACACACCATTGGTGCAAGAACAAAGGTGAAAACGACATTGGCTTGTTTTGTTTTGGCACTGAGTAAGAACTTCAAGTGCAGAAGATTTTTCTGCAGGATGTTGAGTTCATCTTGCAGATCTGCACATGCTGACTCTGAGGTGGGCCTCGCTATGTACTGGACCGTATCATCGGTGAAGAGATGTATATTGGCCAAACTGACCCCGGTGTCAATATTGTTTATATAAATTGCTAACAATTCAATGTGCTTACGCAACTGGATAAGGTATATTATGATGCTTGTGTAACTTGATTTGATTGTGGCTTACCGCCTCTCTATCCGTGGGATATACCACCCTGTAGGGGTATGACACGAGGAACCCTAGGAGAGGGTTCCCCCACAGGTGCCAGAAATGAATGTGTCGCTAAAGGTAGTTTAGGAGGAAGCCCATGGGAAGAGAGATGACTGCTGGAGGAGGAGGGAGGATGGTGGAACAAAGAAAAGAATCCTGGGAGGCCCAGGATGTTGAGAACTTTAAGCTCAATGGGGAGTGACGTTGTTGCTCACGCCCATTGAAACAAACAGCCCTCCCATTCAATGTGCTAACACAGCTGGATAAGGTATATTATGATGCTTGTGTAACTTGATTTGATTGTGGCTTTCCGCCTCTATCCATGGATATACCACCTGTAGGGTATGACGCGAGGAACCCTAGGAGAGAGTTTCTCTACAGGTGCCAGAAATGAATGCATTGGCTAAAGGTAGTTTAGGAAGAAGCCCAAAAAGAATATCCTAAGAAGTCGAGTTTCGAAGAGGCAAGGATGGAGAATGAATTCTGTGAAGGAGGCTAACTTCCTGGAGAGAAGGGAAGCCAGGCCACCATCCACCTCCATCCAACAGCAGAACCTAATGAACTAATGAGAATAAAGCACTAACTCTAACTAATATTATGACCATTGACACGGAGGAGAGGAAAAAACCCCTAGTAGGAGGAAACCTCTGGGGATCCACGGCCTAGGTCGCCTTCCCTCCAGGCTGATGATGTTTTGATTTTGAAGACTTATGTTAGTAGAGAGAATAGTTCCTAGATGAGGGATGTGAGTAGGTAAGATTGCGATAGGATGGGGAAACTCATGATAAGCAAGGACGAAATGAGGAACGTACTGTAGCGGGGACCTGAGGAGGATACGCTTGGGTGGTCGATGGGAGATAGTATATCAGAGGAGAAAGGTTGGGATGGAGTAAAGCCATGATGAGACTGAGGAGCGGGGTATCCAGATGTGCTCATGGGAGATTCCAGATGTGCTGGTAAGGAGCTGATAATGCAGGCGGGCTTGATTAAGCGATGCAAATGAGCATATGCTGAGATTGAAGAGGCATATTTCATTAGCGATTAGACTCTGAACGATTAGACCTTGAGGTTGTAGTCGATGAGATAGTATGGAATTCTATGATAGAGATGTTCAGATTAATGATGTAAGGGTGAAAGCCTGAGGTATGCCTGAATAGATGGTTATGAACTTCGATAAGACTGGGGTTATGAACTTGATGCATGCGGCAGGATGGCGCGGTTGAAAGATGGCATGGGAGTTATGGTAGGTACGCAAAGAAATACTGAGTTATACAATGAAATGATTAGACTCTGCATGATTAGATCCTGAGGTAATATGGAATTTGACTGTAGAAAAGTTTGGGTAAGGATGTGATAGATAGGCCTGAGGTAACTGAGTGAATGATGACTGGCAGTATGAATTCTAGCTGCCCGTGCAGGATGGCCGTGGTTTGATAGGTGGCATAGGAGTTATAGTAGGTATGCCCAAAAAGAATGTCAAGACGGCAATGAATGGAGGACTCCTGGATAGCCGGTAAAGAATTGGGGAAGGAGGAGACAGGAAAGAACATGGAATGAACCCGGACACGGAGTACGTAATCATGAAACAGATGAGGTATGATGCTGATGAAGCCATGGAGGCAGGTACATGAAAAAGGTAGGAAAGGACAAGGATAGGGAGGCCAACGGTAGCATGGGACCCAGCTCAAAAGAATTGTCGAAGGCAGGCCTTTGAAATGATCCTGTCTAAGGAAATAAATTAAGTAGGCTCCTCGAAGGAGGTGAACTCTGAGGTCAAGAGGGAGGTCCGAACCAGAGGTGAGAGTTTGAGCAATGGAAGAGCAAAACAGGACAAGGTACGATAAGAAGTGAGCAGAATCGAATGATGGATAATAAAGAGTGGCAGGAAAGGATGAAGGATGGAATGACCTAGGAGAGCTTGGTAGGGTGACATGATGAAGTAGATGCCTGGAAAGGGGGTAGAGATTGAAAAGAAACTTGAACAGGGGACTGGAAAGATGGTGGAGAGCCAGCGTCCAGCCCCAAGCAAGGGCGACGGACGGGAAGGCATGACCTAGCGGAGATAGAGGAGGAGGGAGGCTATGGGCGAAGTGAATCCTGGACTGCTGAAGATGGTACAAGGCCACAAGCAGGTGATGGGAGGACCGAATGATGGGTAGGCAGGAATGAAGTGAAGGCTCAAGCGAGCAATGGGAGAACAGCAGGACACAACGGAATGGGGAGAGGAACTGCGAACATAGCAAATTAGCTGAGACGTCGAGGTCAAAGTGTCTGCGAATGAGGTAGGCAAAGTGCAGTGGAGTTGCTGCAGGCATAGGTGAACCATGAATCACCATCAACAGTACAGGTAGTGCAGTGTGATGGAGGCGGACTGAGTGAGGTGGCGGCAAGCTATAGAAAGAACACAGTGCACCATGCCTCAGGACACAAATTCGACAAAATGATCGGGTATATATATATATATATATATTTTTTTTGAGGAATCATGTCAGTAAAGAGAATGATTCTGGGATGAGAGAAGAGAATGGTTCATGGATGAGAAATATAGGTAGGAAGGATAGCAAACTGGAAATGGAAATTTGATAGGAACATAGATGAAATGAGGAACAGGAGGTACCTGGGGACCTAAGGAGGGTGTGCTCAAGTAGTCAACGAGAGATGGTATATAGGAGGAGCGAGGATGGGAACTCGATCATGTGGTGCAAATGAATAGAAGCTGAGGTTGAATAGGCATGTTTGATTATACGATGGAAATGGTTAGATGCTGCAATGATTAAGTCCTGAGGTAATATGGAATTCAGGAGATTCAGGATGTGGTAGATCAGAGGAGTAGAGATGGGAGTTTGATTGTGCGGCATAAATGAGTGGAAACTGAGGTTAAAAGACAAGATTAAGTGTACGATGGAAATGATGGGACTCAGCATGATTAGATCTAGAGGTAGTGTGGAATTCGATGATAGGAGAGTTCGAGTGAGCGATGTGAATGGATGAACCTTGAATGAATACTGAGGGAATGATGACTGGATGTATGAACTCAATGTGACTGAAGTTATGAACTTGATGCATGTGGCTTGATGGCATCGGTTGATAGGTGGCGTAGGAGGTAGAGGAGGACACCCAAAAGAAATATCAATAGCAGGCCATGAGTAGAGGAATCCCGAAGAGCTGGTGCTGAGATGGGAATGGACTTGAAAGAACTTGAACAAAGGTAGCATGCAAAATGGAGCAATGCGAGTGACGATGCTCCTCGAAAGGAGGCAGACTCCGAGGCCAAAAAGGGTGTCAGGAAACAGGGAATGCTGAACCAGAGGAGAAGCTTAGGATGGATCTAGGGAGTCCAAGGAAAGAGGTACATGAGGAGGGAAGCCAGGACCGAAAAGAATCGACAATGATCAGGATGAGAAGAAGCGCTGGCTGAGGAAGGTAGCAAAACTAAAGAGATACAACGAGGGAGTGATGCTGGAGGCAGGTACCGGAACTGAGATATGGAAGGATGAAGGATGGTATGGAGGTCGACAGGCAGAATAGGACCCAGCTGGTACAGAAGGAGAACTACGCGGGGGAATCGGATTAGGCAGCATAAGATCATATGAGCGTATGGCAGTAGTGGGGACCAGATGAGGGACAGGCAGGCCAGATTCAATGGAAGGCCAGAGAGTAGCCATGGAAGGCCAAACAGTGCGAATGGCAGAGCAAGCAAATGGAGAAACCATGGCACCATGAGAAATAGAAGCCACAATCCAGACAGGGGTTAGATACTGACTCTTCTCAGGGGGGAGGAAATGGACAAGGAAAATGATAGAAAGTATACTTAGTATGGCAGAAAAGGGGAGATATTGCTGATGGGCGATCTGAATATGCCAGATGTTAACTGGAGTGCAGTTGCAGCAGCCACTCGAAGAGTGGAGTTATTCTAGATGCCCTCAGGGGCATGCCTTAGACAACTAGTATTGCAGCTCACTCGAGAGGGAGCAATCTTAGACCTGGTTCTCTCAAATGGAGATGAAGAGAGGATCACAGATGTAAGTGGGTAGCCATCTGGGAACTAGCGACCATCAACAATATGGTTCACAATAAACACAGCAATAGAGTCAAGCCATACAAAGGCAAAGGTACTGGACTTTAGGAGGCTGACTTTGCCAAAATGGGTGAGTGCCTAAGGAATGCACTAGCAAATGGGCAGGAAGGAGGGGTGGAAGAACAATGGGGAATAATAAAAACTGCCATCACAGAGGTAATAAGCCTTTGTGTGAAGCAAATAAACAAAACTAAACGATGTAAGAAACCACTATGGTTCTCAAAGGAAGTGGCAGTGAAGGTTCAAGAGAAAAAGAAAGCTTCCAGGAAGTACAAGGAATCACAGAAGGAGCAGGACAGAGAACTGTATCAGTTAAAGCAAAAGGAAGCTGGGAAGGCAGTCAGAACAGCAAAGGCCCAAACCGGGAAAAGATAGCCAACTCCAGTTAAGAAGGGGATAAAACCTTTTATAGGTACATCAGGGAGCGAAGGAAGACCAAGGGAGGGATAGTGAGGTTAATAAAGGGGGAGGGTGCAGAGGGTGACTGTGAAAAAGGCAGAGATACTAAACAACATTTCTTTGCTCAGTATTTACAAAGGAAGAGGGGAGGTACCTAAAACAAACAGTAGAAACACTCTAGATACAGAAGTTGATACCAGCCCATTTACAGAAGAAAGGGTTCTGAAAGAACTCTTAAAACTGAAGGTGGACAAAGCAATGGGGCCTGATGGGATTCATCCCAGAATTCTAAAGAACTAAGGGTAGAATTAGTGACACCACTGACTACCCTGTTTAACAAATCATGGGAGGATGGGGTGGTACCCAAGGACTGGAGGAGGGAAGATGTGATCTCCTTCACAAAGTGGAGCAAGGCAGAAGCAGGAAACTACAGACCTGTTAGTTTAACCTCAGTGGTAGGGAAATGATGGAATCACTTCTGAAGGAAAGAATTGTCGAGTATCTAGAGGCCAGAGGGCACAGGACCCAGGCAGCATGGATTCACAGCGGAAGGGCATGCCAGACAAATCTGATAGATTTCTTGACTGGGTGACCAAAGTAGTAGATCAGGGAGGGGCGTGGACATGGCCTACCTAGACTTAGCAAGGCATTTGACACAGTCCCACACAAAAGATTACATATAAGTTAGCTAGCCTGGGAGTGGGTCCCAAGATGACAGCCTGCAAAAAATTGGCTGGAGAATAGGACACAGAGAGTAATAGTAAATGGAGTCCACTCTGAAAGGGGGTTACTAGTGGGTACTGCAGGGTTCAGTCTTAGGACTGGTCCTCTCTCAATGTCTCTATAAGCGATATTGCAGAGGGACTGGAAGGAAAAGTATGTCTCTTTGCAGATGACACAAAGATCTGCAACAGAGTTGATGCACAAGGTGGGGTGGAAAGGATGAAAAGGACTTGGCAAGGTTAGAGGAATGGTCAAATGTATGGCAGCTTAGATTCAATGCTAAGAAGTGCAAGGTAATGCACCTGGGACACAAAAACCCAGGGGAAGAGTACACAATGGGGTGAGATACTAACAACAACAAAAATGGAAAGTGACCTGGGGGTAGTCATATCAGATGACCTAAAGGTGGGCAAGCAATATGAGAGGGCAGCAAGGAGGGCTGGGGGATACTGGGTTGCATAGGGAGAGGCATCACCAGTAGAAAACAGGAAGTTATTATCCCTCTGTACAGACAGCTGGTCAGACCCCATCTGGAGTACTGCGTGCAGTTCTGGAGACCCAATCTCCGCAAAGACATAGACAGGATGGAAGCTGTCCAGAGGAGGGCAACTAAAATGGTGCAGGGTCTGCACTGGAGACATTAAGAAGAGAGACTTGAGGAGCTTATATGTATAGCCTCGAGGAAAGGAGGGAGGGGGACATGATAGAAACTTTCAAGTACCTCAAGGAATCAACAAAGTCCAAGAGGGTAGCATCTTCCAAAAAGAGGTGTGCAAGAACAAGAGGCACAATTTGAAGATGGGGGGCAGCTCAGAGGTAATTTATGAAGTATTTTTTCACAGAGAGGGTTGTGGCTGCATGGAACAGCCTTCCGGAGGAGGTCGGAGTCAAAAACAGTGGTGGAATTCAAGCATCGCATGGGACAGTCGTGAAGGCAATTTAGGGGTGGGGGTAGGAAGAAGTAGGCTGCTGGTTAACTAGGATCTGCAGCTTATCCAGTAGGCAGGGAAATGGGCAGACTGGGTGGGCCAAGCGGTCCTTATCTGCCGTCAAATTCTGTGTTTCTATGTTTCTATGTTTCACGACCAGAGGGATCCTCGACGACCGAAGATGGATGGAATCGGAAACTTGATACATGCGGTATAAGGGTCATGGGTCCATGAGGTAGGCATGTGAGTAACGATAGGTGTGTCCAAAAGAAATATCGATTGCGGGCTGGACGAATGCAGCTGAGGCTGATGGCATGAAATGGAGAACCTCCCGAGAGGCCAGGGCAGCCAAAGAGGAATGGAGGGAAGGAACTGGCAGGCAGAGGGACGGCGAAGAGAGAAACTGCGGCATGATGGCAGATAGTTATGGAACGGAAATACCAACGTATGAAGTGCCATCATCGGGTTAAGTAGACTGAAGAGAATACTGAGGGTCATGTACAGTGTAAGGAACAAGAACTAAATAATAACACTAAGAAGGAGCACTGGGAAAGAGACTGCTGCAGGCAGAGGGGGAGAAAGCAGTTTGAAATCCTGATGTGGAGTCTGGGATAGAAGTACAAGATGTACATACCACTGAAAGTTATCAGTGCTGGAGGGAAGAAAGGAATGGGTGGATCGCTCCTGAGATGGGTTCCGTGTCAATCAGACCCATAACAGCCAGCATGAGCAGGGAAAATGGATCCTCACCAAAAGAATCAGGGGCCAAATTCCCCGAGTGGATAGCTTGGGACAGGCAAGGTAGGACAGCATCATGAGGAGTACAGCAGGAAGAGGCTTTGAACAAGGAAGGCAGCGAGAGCCTGCGATGAATGGAAAAGCTATGGGAGCAAGGAGTGCCAAAGGAGCGGTCCTGAAATGGAGCAGAAGCTGCAACGGAGAAGTGGAGACACAGCCCTGAGGGGAAGGGCAAGTAGGAAGCGTCAGATGGCAGAAGCAGATCAAACATGGGCAAATGGTCGCCACCCACGGACAGAAGGAGAAACCGCCCGTGAGCTTAAATGAGTGACAATATATCCGCTGTCGTGCGAGTGGGGGATCTGATCCAGCAATAGGGAGGCAGAAGCAGACTCTAGGAGAGGTGGATGGTGGGCAACGAAATGAATCTAGATGGAGAAAGCACCAGCGCAGCCTAATAGCACAGGTTGAGAGAACCGAGTAGAGCCAAGGGCCAAAGTACTGCCAGGATATGGAGACGGAAAGAACAGAAAAGCACCGTTGAGTAGCAGGGGGAAATTAATGAAAGGGAGCCGAATATCCGATAAGACGGTAGCGAGCGATCTGAGGAAGTCACATGACAGGAAGGAGATGGCCAGGACTAAACCGACCCACAGTTCGAGCCTTGAGCGAGTGTCAGAGCGCAGCATGAAGCCGGCTAAAGCTGGACAACCAGCATGGCGGGAGTATGAGGCAGTGAGTGATGAAACCAGAGAACCATGAGAAAAGGCAGAGGGAATAAATGGGAGTCCAGAATGAGAGAGTTGAAAATGGCCGTGTCCCCACTGCAACAGCAGCTCCAGAATCGGAAGCACCAGAGAAAAAGGGAGAATGCAAATGCCATGAAGGAAGCAATATCCCAACGGATGACTGCGTAGAAGTGGCAGGAGGAACAGCTGGTAAGCGGAGTGCACAGAGGAGCAAAGGGATGGGACAGGGAGGAGGAGCAGCCCAGAGGAGCAAGCAGGCAGAAAGTACGAGGACGAGAGATGGGAGGGAGCATGGCAGGAGCAGACAAAGGGGCCACAAACCGGCGGCAGGAGGGTGGGGAAGAGGAGAGGTGACCGAAATGCAGGGCAATGCAGCAGGACCGAGAAGAGATGCACCGAGGCACCAAGAAAGGAAACGAGCAGCAGTCCACAAGGAGAGGGGAGTGAGGGAGGAGGGTAAGAGACCACAGCCGGGCAAGAGAAGGATGCCGGATTGATCAATGGGCCAGATAGTGAGGAGGTGAGCAAAGAGGAATGGCAGAGAGCAGGAACAACTGACTTAGCCTCCGGCTGCAATGAAAAGAATCCTGGGGAGGCCCAGGATGTGGAGTGCTTTTAAGCTAGATGGGGGAGTGACGTTGTTGCTCCGCCCATTGAACCTCGGGCTTAAAGCCCTCCCATTGTGGGCCGAAAATAGACCCTTGAGGGACCCCCCTTAAAGGGGGTTTTAGAGGGAGGGAAAGATCTCCACCAGCCTTGACACTCTGATGACAATTCCTTTAGATAACTTGTGAACCAAGTCACAGCCAACTGGTCTAACCCAAGATTACTGGGAGTAGTGATGAGCAATGCATGGTCGACTGTGTCAAGTGCTTTGCTCAAGTCTAAGAACAAAGCGCAGACATGTTATTTCTCATCCAAGGCTGTTAGCCAGTCATTGGATACTTTGGCAAGTGCTGAAATTGTACTGTGCTGAGGCCTAAGCTCTGACTGTATTGGATTAAGAAGGTTATTACTCTCGAGGAAGTGCCTGAGCTGTGTGTTAACAACTTTCTCCAGCATCTTGGATAGAATAGGGAGCAGGGAAATAGGGCGGTAGTTATTTAAATTGCTCTGGTCTCCAGACCTGAACAATGGTATGGTGTGCACCGTCTTCCAGACCGCAGGGAGGACACCCTGAGACAAGGATAGGTTGAATAGGTGCATAATGGGAGGAGATAAGGCATGATAGCCTAGTTTTAGGTAGTAGGGCTCAATCTGGTGAGCACCCATGCTTTTTTCTTATATCCAGATCCAAGAGTAAATCTTCCACCATTTTTACTGACACGGAATGAATTAAAAGACTGCATTGTGTATGGTAGACACCGGGGATAGGCAAGCTGCATCCTGACTGCATAGTTGAGTGTGAAGAGTGTTGGCAGGGGAAGCATCAAATGCCAACCCCACTGTGGTGAAATGATCATTAAGGAGATCAAGTATCTTATGCTTATCAGTATGGACAACCTCATCAGAGAAGACTTTGGATGGGAGTGAACTGGCAGAGCTATGTCCCTCCAAACCTTTGAGCATACTCCAGAATTTAGAAGCACATTTGGAGGAGGATTCAAGCTCACTACGAAAATATCTAGCCTTTTCTGCTCTGACTAGTTTGGTACTATGATTTCTAGCCACCCTGAATGCTGCCCAGTCATCTGGGTGTTTGTTTTTTCTCTTGCCCTTTTCCATAGGGCATCTCTATTTTGTAGGGTCACCTTAAGCTCATTGGTGAACTATGTGCATGACCTTTTTCTTGTGCGGGTTTTAACTAGTGGGACATGCTTATTAATGGTGCTGAGTAGAATGCTATGAAAAGACTTGTATGCCTCATCCACAGTGGGGGCTAAGTAGAACTTTTGCCAGTTGGCATGCTGCAGGACCGAAAGGAATGCATTACAATCAAAGTTCCATGGCTTTTTGAAAACATATGAAGAGGTAGATATATGTATAGGGGTGTCCTTACATAATGTGATGAAGCAGTGATCATTGAGATCATTAAAGAAAACACCAGAATGGGTGTATAGATGGGGTTGGTGTATAAATATTAGGTCTAGCATTGTGCTATGAGATGGATTCTTGATGTTTGGACTGGTGACTTCCGATGAAAGTTGAGTGAGCCTGAAGACATCACAAGGGTCTTTTTTTTTTGCATTATTTATTTACCCCCATGTCTAGCCGGCCTCTCCTTCTGGCCTTCTGCCTAGGAGCTCCCCGTCCTCCACTCTGAACCCACCCGGGCACCAGCTTCCTGATCTCATATTGCAGCCTGCCGGGGAGCCTCGGCGTAACTATCATCAGGTGGGTTCCTCCTTCTAGGGGAATTTGCCTTCTGGCATTCCTTTCTTGGCCCTGGGTGCTGCTAAGATTGGTTCTGGCTCTCTGGGGCTCCGTGGAGGCGGGGAGTCCAGGTGGCCATCATCCATTCGCTCAGATGCCATTTTTCTGCATTTTTCCTGGTACCCCTGACATCGCGCCACATCTTGTAGTGCTCCGGGTCTCCACCGGGGAATGCTACAGAGCGAGGCATCACCCTAGCCCACCCCAGGAAAGGAAAGCAGTCCTTCAGACGCTCAATCCTCTTCTGCCCCTGCTGACCCCCAGCGACCCGAGTCCATTCCCGAACCCGGGTCGCCAGTGTGGTTTGAGGTAAGGCTCCAGTGCCTCAGCCCTCTGCACCACCAGGCCAGCCACAAAGGTCTTTCAAAAGGTTTGGAGGAACCAGACAGCCAATTGGGATTGAAGTCGTCCAGGATGGCAACCTCTGAAGTCAGCTGGGTTAGCAAATCATTTAAATGCTCCATAAATTTTACTCAACAGATGGGGGCTGTAGCAACCAATAATAGATAGGACATAGGCTAAAAAAGCTGGATCTTTAAGGTCAGGCACTCAAATTCCTTGGGGAATGAGGTGGCGTCCAGCACTGAGGCACTGAATTTATCCTGCACATAGACAGTTATACCACCTCCACTAGAATGCCTATCTTCACAAAATATATTCTAGTCAGGAATGTTGATTGAGTGGTCCTGGGTGGATGCTCTCAGCATGGATTCTGTTACCACCAAAGCATCAGACTTGGCAAGGCAAATCCAAGCCTGAATGGCATCAAACGTCTTCAATAAACTGCAGGCACTGACATGCAGGAAGCTCATAACTTTCAGTTGAGGGGTATCCGAAGGTGCCGAGATTGAATGGAGGGGCCCTGGGTTAAGTTCAGTATTGCCAGCGCATATTAGTAACAACAGGAGCATTTTTATTAAGGTGTTTAACAGAAGTTTAAAAGGACATGCACTGCTCCTTTTGTGACGAGCGTTGGAGGCTGGTTGGAGCTTTGTACAGCACAGGTTCCCAGGGCCCAGTAAGGCATGAAGTAGTACCATGATCACAATAGGGTTTATGCCAAAAAGTATGGAGGGTGATGAGATTGCGCTGGCATGGCACATAACTACCACTGAAGTCAAGCTGACTGCCCAGTAATTGCCAGGGTCAGACGTAGCCCCCTTTATGAAATGGGGACCACAATGTCATGTTTTAGCCTTCTGGCACCTCAACTGTCTGGGAAGACTCCTGAACTATTACTGTAAGTGATCAGGGGTCGTGAGGGCAGCCAGCTTAATTTGACTGCCCTCCCTGATTGAACCCCAGACCCTCACCAAATGGCCCTGCCTCAAAACACACCTCCACTCCAGATCCACCAATCAAGGGACACCATCGAGTCTTGAAGAAAGGAAGTGTTAAAGCCCATGAAATTCATCTGCCTCCTCCTGAGCTGCATTAAATCCACTGCTTTTCATCCACTCCGAACCAGATGGATTGTACCCCTGGGGAAGATCAAGGGTCATGAGGACAACCAGATTGATTCCACTGCCCTTGTCAACTGAACCTCGGGCCCTTGACATGTGACCCTGCCTTAAGCTGCACCTCCGCTCCAGCATCACCAATTAGCGGATGCCATCGGGTCTCATAGATGAGTAACTTTACACCCACAAAACTCAACTGTCTTCTTGTGAGCTGTGATAAATCCACAGTTTTCATCCACTCTGAGCCAGATGGATTGCACCCCTCAGGAAGATCAGGGGTCATGAGGGCAGCCAGCTCGATTCCACCACCCTCCCAGACTGAACTCCGGACCCTTGTCACATGGCTCTGCCTCAAACCGCACCTCCAATCCAGCACCACCAATCAGCAGACATCGCTGGATTTCCTAGACTGACAGTATCCCCACTAAAACACCATCTTCCCAGTTGTCTGGAGTGCTGTCTAGAGCATGAAGGGCTGCAGCTCAAAGACAACGGGAGTCCATAGTGGGAGTTACCAGTGGAGGCAGCCACTGAATGCCATGCTGCCCTTCTTCTGTGACTCACTGTAATTTCTCCATACTGACTTCCTACATATGCCTGCACTAGAACTGTTGCAAGTTATGTAGGTGTTATTGGAATACTGCCTTGTCCACTACTGTTACTATGTGCTCTCCCTACCTGGGATCTATATAGCCGTTAATTGTTGCTAATGATTATTGCTTATACCCCTGCATGGGCTGTCTTAAGTAGTTTCTGACTGCTAGTCTGCTGCTTCCTTGTTTGAGGAAGTCCTCTGGGCAGCTCCATTCTCAGTAATTTGCCAACCTTCTGCCACATCCTAGCTGGGTGGACCTTGGCTATAAGTTCATTATCTAATTAACTGAGTTGCCAGCATCCTCATGATGCTCTATACTGCTATTGCTTAAAGTTCTAGTACTATATTTGATAACTGCTACACTGACTAGGTATGCTTGTGTTGCTAAACAAATACCTCAGTAGGGAGGGGTTGGGGGTACTCAGGGACAAACTGGGGGAATACATAACCATTACACTTAATTTAAACTACTGATGTCTTCATCAGTGACATTGCAGAGGGACTGGAAGGAAAAGTATGCCTTTTTGCAGATGACACAAAGATCTGCAACAGGGTTGATACACAAGGAGGCATGGAAAGGATGCAAAGGGACTTGGCAAGGTTGGAGGAATGGTCAGAAGTATGGCAGCTAGGATTCAATGCAAAGAAGTGCAAATAATGCACCTGGGAAACAAGAACCCAGGGAAGAATACACAATGCGTGGGGAGGTAGTAACAACAACAAAAAGGAAAGGGACCTGGGGTAATCATATCAGATGACCTTAAGGTTAGCAAGCAATGTGGAGAAGGCAGTAGGGAGGGCTGGGTGTATACTGGGATGTATAGGAGAGGCATCAGCAGCAACACAGGAAGTTGTTATCCCTCTGTACAGACAGTTGGTGAGACCCATCTGAAGTACTGTGTCTAGTTCTGGAGACCCTATCTCCACAAGAACATAGACAGGATAGAGGTAGTCCAGAGGAGGGCAACTAAAATGGTGCAGGGTCTGCAAGAGAAGCCGTATGAGGAGAGGCTAAAGGAGCTTAATATGTATACCCTTGAGGAAAGAAGGGAGAGGGGGGACATGATAGAAACTTTTAAGTACCTCAGTGGAATCAACAAAGTCCAAGAGGGTAGCATCTTTCAGAAAAAGAGACTTGCAAGAACAAGGGGACACAACTTAAAGATAGAAGGAGGGCAGTTCAGGGGCAATGTAAGGAAGTATTATTTCACAGAGAGGGTAGTGGATGCATGGCACAGCCTTCCTGAGGAGGTTGTGGGGTCTAAAACTGTGGGAGAATTCAAGAATGCATGGGACAGACATAAGGCAATTCTTGTGGGGGGTAGGAAGAAATAGGCTGTTGGTTAACTAGGATCTGTGGCCTATCCTGTAGGTAGGGAAATGGGCAGACTAGATAGGCCAAGCGGTCCTTATCTGCCGTCAAAGTCTATGTTTCTATGTTTCTATGAGGGGGGCAGCAGGCATGCAGGCCCACAGACTCTGAGAGGAGGAGATCAGTACCCCCCCCACAGTGATGGAAGAGGACTGGAAGGAGGAGGTGGAAGGGGCGAGAACACAGTTAGCAAAGGGTGGAGGGGGTGAGGAACACATAACAAGGGTATGTGGAGGAATGCACACAGAGGGGATAAATGTGAATAGAAGAACAGAGGGAAGAGAAGGAAGGTCAGATTCTAGGTGGAGGGTGGTGTCTCTGAATGCGTGGAGTCTTGGAAACACGATAGATGACCTGCATGCATTATTAGTAGACAGGAGGGTGGACATAACTGCAGTAACCAAGACATGGGCAAAATCACACTATGACTGAGACCTTGTGATCCCTGGATATAAACTACACAGGAGGGACAGGGTAGTTGGGAAGGGGGAAGGGTGGCAGTTTATATCACGGAGGGAATAACTTGCACAAGGGAGGAGTCAGAGGAAGGGGAGGTGGAGGCATTATGGGTTCAATTAAGGTCCAACAGAGGGGAAAAAGGTGAGGTTGGGGGTGGTTTAGGGACCACCCAATCAGGATGAGGAGAGGGACAGGGAAATGAGCTCACAAATACTGGAAGCTAGGGAAAGGAGAGGTGGTAATTGTGGGGACTTCAACCTGCCCAAGGTGGACTGGAGCATAGCGTCCACAACATGTGCTAGGAGTCAGGTGGTCCTGGAAGGACTACAGGGTGGATTCCTGACTCAGGGCATCATAGAACCAACAAGAGCTGAGGCAATTCTTGATCTGGTGCTCACAAATGGGGAGCATGTACAGGCAGTAATGGTCAGGGAGCCACTGGGTGGAAGTGACCATTGCATGGTGTGGTTCCAATTGGATATGGGTAGAGAAAGCATCCTGACTAAGACCAAAATCTTGGATTTCAGGCGGACGGACTTCAAGAAAATGGGCAAAGTGCTAAGCAGCCACCTGGCAGGCATCAAAGCAGATATGGGGTGGACTAAAGGTGGTCCATCATTAAGGAAAGAACACTGGTTGTCACAGATGAGTGCGTTAGGCTTAGGGGAAGAACACAAGGGCTGAAGTGCCCAGCTGGTTCAGTTCTGGGGTTGCCCAGGCAGTAAGGAAAAGAGGTTGGTCTATAGAAAATCAGGAAGACCAAGAGAGAAGTGGATAGGGGAAATTACCTAAGGTTGGCTAGTGAGGCAAGTAAGGAAGTCCGGCAAGCAAAGGCACAGAAGGAGCTGCAGATAACTGAAGGAATTAAGAGGGGGAGAAGGATTTCTTTCACTATGTAAGTGAGAAAAGGGACAAGAAGGAAGGGATTTTTTAGGCTTAAGAAAAGGGGAGGAGTGGGTGGAGGATAATGGTGGAAAAGCAGAGATACTAAATGAATACTTCTGTTCTGTCTTCACCAGGGAAAAGGACAGACCAGCGCCTTCAGGAGGGAAAAGAGGAGCAGGGGGAAGGGGAACACAGATGTAGTGATAAAGGAGGATAGAGTGAGAGAGAGGCTGCTGGCACTGAAGGTGGACAAATCACTAGGCCCAGACAGAGTACATCCAAGGGTACTAAAGGAACTAGCTGAGGTGCTGGCAGGACCACTGGCAGACCTATTGAATAGTTCACTAGAGTCAGGCATGGTACTACAGGACTGGAGAACAGCACATGTAGTACCCCTCCACAAAAAGTGGTCCCAAGGATGACCCAGGGAATTACAGACCAGTCAGTCTGACCTCCATTGTGGGCAAGCTCATGGAGACTATACTAAAAGAAAGATTGGTGGAATATCTAGAGGCATGGTCTCCAGGATGTAAGGCAGCATGGGTTCATGGGGGGATCATGTCAAACAAATCTGATTGGCTTCTTTGACTGTGTCACTAAGACAGCAGACAGGGCCAAGCTGTAGATATCCTCTATCTTGATTTCAGCAAGGCCTTTGACTCTGTGCCCCATAAAAGGTTGATCAGGAAGTTGGTGGATCTCAGGGTTGGGGAAAAGATGGCCAGATGGGTGGAAAACTGGCTGAGGGAGGAACCCAGAGGGTGGTTGTGGGGGAGAGATATCTTACAACAGAGAGTAACCAGTGGGGTCCTGCAGGTCTCAGTGCTGGAACGGTGTTGTTCAGTGTTTTCATCAATGACAATGGGGATGACATTAAGGGCAAAATGTGCCTATTCGTGGATGACACTAAGCTCTGTGAGGAGAGTGAGTACTGTAGCTGAAGGGATACAGGAGCTACAGGTTGATCTGGAAAGCTGGAGAGGTGGTCCAGGATCTGGCAGCTTGGCATCAATGCCAAGAAATTAAAAGTTATGCATATTGAGCCAAGAATCCCAGGACAGAGTACTACCTGGGTGGAGTCCGAATATCTGCATCAGAGGAGGAGAAGGACATGGGAGTGATGTTCACTAGTGACCTGGAGCACTCCTACAGTGCAAGAAAGCAGCAGCAAAGGCAAACAAGATGCTGGGATGTATATCTAGGGGGATCAGTAATATGAGAGAGGAGATTATACTTCCTTGTACAGGTCCTGGTAAGGCCTCTTCTAGAGTACGGAGTTCAGTACTGGTGCCCACACCTCAAAAAGGACATTAACCTGCCAGAGAATGTCCAGAGGAGGGCTACAAATATGACAGTGGGAAAGCAGGATAAGACATATGAGGAGAGGTTGAGGGCACTGAACATGTGCTCCTTGGAAGACAGGAGAGAGACAGGGGACATGATTGGGACCTTCAAGTACTTGAAAGGGATAAATAAGATGGGTAAGGAGCGTCTCTTTAAGCTGAGTGGCAACCACAACATGAGGAGGCACAGTCTTGAGCTGGAGGGTGGGAGGTTTAGGAGGGAGGTCAGGAAGCACTTCTTCACAGAGAGGGTGGTGGACACTTGGAATGCGCTGCTGGAAGAGGTGATCTCGTTGAAGACAGTGGGCAGGTTTAAGGGAGGCTGGGATAGGCATAGAAGGAAGGTAAAGATCATGGATATGGAGGAGTGGGGAGGGAGGGCAGGGACGTAAGCCTGCTGTGGACCCTGCAATACGAGCAGACTAGATAGACCAAATGGCCTTCTTCTGCTGGCTTCTTCATATGTTGCTATGTTCATATGTAATTAAAACTCTAGGTCTGGACTTTAGGTTCTGCCTCCAGCAGCAATTGTGGCTTTGGAGCAAGTTCCTGCTCCTGACAGACTAAACTGCCGTCCTTCCATCCTTTAAACTGCTTCTGAACTCTGCAAAACATACCTGCTGTGAGATGGTAGATGGGACAGCCTCAGCACTCACAGAACTTGAGGCCAAGTAGCTGCAGAACTGAAAGATTAACAGCTTGCTTATGTAGCCCCAACACTTCTCCTTCTCCTTCATGGGCCTCTGATTTTACATTGGGCTCGGGGGGAGGGGGGCAAGAAGAGGATGCCTGCTTAGCCATCTCAGCCTCAGCTAAGAGCAGCACCTGTGTTATATTAAGTGGATTGATGCAAACATCTCAGACATAAAAAGAGATCTCAGAAAATTAGAGCAGCACATGGGAAGTTCAGAAAAATGGTCTTACAGCTAAAAGAAGAGGGAGACTGCTTGGGCCATGTAGTTCTGTTTTTTATGTAAGAGGGAGAGGGAGTTGATGGCATAGGCAGAGAATACAGAAGCTTCCAGATGACTACTCCATCAAGATAGAGCGAGTCCATAGAGCCATGGCCCTGAAACCTAAAGCTGATGCACCCACAGCGTGATTGTTTCACAATTCGTTGGGTATCCTGTGAATGAAGACCTAATCAGGAAAGCGTGGGCTAAGTCAAACCTCAGTTTTTTTTATATACATTTTTGACCCATAAGCACCCCAGGCATGCCCCCATCTGTCCAGTCCCCCCAGTCCCATCACCCGGCTTCTCCCAGACTTACCTTGCTCGCTGACATCTTAGCCACTGAACTGTGTCAGGTGCTTGTTCCCCAGTGTGAGACCTGAAAGGTCCCAGACTTCATCGTGCAGTCAGAGAAGTTTTTCCTCCTTGGTTAGGTTTTGACTAGGGCTCAACTGTGCAATGGAGAGGCAGATAAACTCACTTCCACGAAGATGTTCTAACATGCCTAGGCATGGCCTGTTTCTCCCGATGTGCCCAGACCTGCATTACCACCTGGATACCTCCAGGTGGCAGTATTGCAGTGGGTCAGGTTAACAACCTTCCCCGAGGGAGGAGAGCTAGTCTTCGGATGCTCAATCCTCCCTCCCCCAGTCAGCCCCAAGTGATCGGCATCCATTCCTGCACCCAGGTCACTGGTGTGGCAGAGGTAAGGGCCCAGTGCCTCAGCCCTCCACATCACTGGGCCAGCTTGTCAAACCTCCATTTTAATGGGAAACACATTTTTGTGGAGCAGGACATGCTCTCTAATCTGATGTGTAAGCAGAAGCAAGTTTTTTAGTGTGATTAAACAGTTGAAGGAAAAGAATGCGAATGTGCAAATGCGCTACTCAGGTAATCAAGACCTATGAATCTCAGTTCCAAGCAAGGAATACATTAGGGACACTGAGCATTTAACTAGCTGAACTGCAGGAGGGTGTGTATGAAAGAGACATTCAGGAGATGGTTTGGAATAAGGCTGCTAAGGGGGAAAGTGCCACTGGCAGGCCCACAGCTCAAGCATGGACTCATGCCAGAAATGAGAGCAAATCTGAAATGCCTGTATAGAACTCGCAAACTGTTGAAGTAAGACTGAGCATTCCTGAGTAACTGAGTGAGTACCTCTTTGCTTAGGGCATTGTTTTTCTTATCTACACCCTTGTGGCACCTCCACCCCTTGATAGTTATCTCCCCTTCTATTATGGTGGCTATATGACTTTTATGGGCTACCTGTGGACAGTTACCTTTGATACTGGCCCTGAAGTGCTAAACTATATTTACTTTTGATGCCACTTGTGCCACTGATTTACAAAGATGAAGTAGCACCCCAATGGTGTAGCCTGCTTTTGTATTTTACTGCTCCTGCTCTCCACCACCAGTTATGTGATCCAGGACTTTGTGCACTGAGGTTACCCAGAGTAACAGAGCATTATGATGTGGATAGACCATTTTCTGGTGGGAATTTTGCAGTCAACAGCATGTCAATGCCTGTCAGTGCATACTTCATATGATGTCACGTTGTAGGAGGGGCGGTACATAACCAAAGTGGCCGATAGACACATTACAGAACTTACTGCTGGGACACTTGGCCAAGTACTATACGGGGGGATTGCAGGTGGCTAGTGGGCTTGATATTTTCCTTTTTCATGCAGGTCAACCAATCATCTTATAGCTCCCACCTCCATGACCTCAGTAGATGTTTTCCTGACTATGCTACTGAAGTGGACTTGAAGCCCCTACTGATGGACTTCCTCCACAGCTTTTTCACTGACTGAGTTCATATGGTAAATGGGGCCAGCGAAAACATTGGAGCACTGGGGACACTGTCTTGATGGTGGGACTTTATATGTGGGTATTGGGTTGATACTCGGGTTAAATAACAAGGAAGATGACTAACCAAGAAGTAAATTTCTGCTGTTGATTTGGGGTTCTGAAATGTTGTATCATATCTTTTCAAAACTGGATTGAAATATATGGGCAAAGAAGGGGAAGGTGGATGCAGGGCAACCTATGGAAGGCCTGAGCTTGGTAACTGGAGATGGGCAACACAGTTGCAGCTCTACTGTGTAAGTCTATAGTTCATTTGGCCACCTGGGTTGGACAACCTGGCACCTTGCCCTACAGGTATAATTCAGTGTACTGCTGGGGGGCCAGAAAACACTGCTGGAAGTTTCCTTCTCACCAGCACAGGGTCTAAAGAGTACTTTGCCAGGAGGACTTCTTTGGGGGGGGGAGCAAATTCACTTGCCCTGCTTAAGGGGGATGAGAGTCTGAACCCGTACTCCTGAAGGGGTATTTCCCACAAGAACTTTTTCAGTTCTCCCTTTGTGAGGGGTCTCACACCTCTTAGTTCTGGATGGGTGGTGGGTTTCCCCTGCGACCCATTGGGGTAGTCCAGAATGGTCACCTTGTTCCAGGTGTTGACATTCTCACTGAAGATGGGATATAGTTTGATTTGTGGTAGTGGACACCTTAATGTTTGTTTGTGGGTTTTTTTCTGAATGTATATTTAAGTGTTTATGTGTTGATTCAGTGCTCTTTTATGTCATTTCTGGGATAGCTAGTCTTGATTCCTGTGGGGATCATGCCACTGCCCCAGATGGGGACAGCTTCACAGAACCACTCACCAAGAAGGGTGGCACCACATGAATGTACCTGGCTATGTTTGGTGTTTGGGATGGAAGATGGGTAGAATGGTACCTGAAATCTGGCTAGAGATTTTATTGCTGGGACTCATTTAGGCTATCTTACAATGGGGACAGATTTAAATATTCTTTCTTATAATTTTAAAGGTCTGGGAACAGTGATTAAATGGACTAGTGTCCTAAGAGAATTAAGGATGCACCCTGTGACATTGGTCCCCTACAGGAGACTATGCTATCCCCCAATGAGCATTTGAAGCTGTGGCGGCAGTGGGTGGGAAAACTGACTGCTGCCTCCAACTCAGGCAAAAATACTGGGCATCCTGAAAAGTGGCCAGAGCTGCTGAAGCTGCTCCCTGCCCACCCACAAGTTGCACAGCACACTCCCAGCCCCCTGGGCATCTTGCAAAGTGGCTGGACATGCCGGAGCTGCTCCCCGCCTGTCCACAGCTTGCACAGGTACACACCCGAATGGACACAGCACACAACAACATATTTTTTTGAATTTTGGTGTTATTTTAGCATTTTCTCCGTATCTTCACAGAGCTTTTCAATTATAGCTAGGCTACCCACAATGTGCTCCTACTAGTTTAAATCTAAGACAGAGCTTGCTTGCTAATGTTAAAAACTAGGAAACACTAATACAGAACTTGTTTGCTACTGTTAAAAATTAATGGGTTTGCTAGCCTGTAAACATAAAAAGAGACCTTGTCTTCTGTTTTCAGAATTTGAGACTTTGTATAGCAAAAAGAATCCTTGCTTGTTCTTTAACTAAAAGTGAGTTCACTAGTCTGTAAAATGAAGTGAGAAAAGTTTGTTGAGAGACCTTTCTGACCTACTGGAAGCTAAGGTCCTTCCTTATCTCTTACTGCCGCTGCTGTGTGATAGCTCCCCACACCCACATTAGCTGGTCTACCTTTTATAGCAATGATGGATCATGTGATCATGTGTCAAGTGCCAAGTTTCCCATTTGCAGCCTATACTGCATTACCAATAGAGGGTGACAGATTGCTCTTATTAAGGTTTCCAGAGACCCCAGGCTTTCTGTAACAGAGATAACTGTTTTAGAAGCTTCTTTGTGGTCCCAGCTAATTCTAAACTTGCTGTTCATTAAGATTACACAAGCCTTTGTGTATCACACAGGGACTTTTATTTCATCCAGCCCTGGCAGTTTTCGTGGTCCATTTTAAGTGACACCTTTGGTGTAATTTAGGTTTACACAAGCCTTTATAGAAATCAGACAAGGATCTTGCTTCTTCTGCAGATGGCAGTTTTAAAGTTACACTTTAGGTTGTAGACACATTAAATGGGAAATCTTAATTTGAAAGTGCCTTGTCCCTTCCTAATCTGACAATTTGAACTCCCTCTGCCTGCCCTAATTTCTTAGCTCAACCATGCCACCTAATTTCTTTGTTCAACCTAGCCCTCACACCAGTATCGTTTCCCCCAGTCCCTACAGCCTCCACTTATTTTCTTATACTCCTGCATCCAACCATAGTTTTTTTTTTGCTTTCATCGTTCCCTGGTGACTCCCAAATTGTAATCCGGTTGTTATATTATTATTAAAGTAGCTACTCCTATTCCCAGTGTTTAACATGGCAATGCATGGAGCCGCTTTTGCTCTTGTATGTGTTCTTTTTCACTAATAGACACCCTCATTGCCCATAGTCTAATCAATCTGCCCTCAGATCCTACATTCCTTCCCATTAGTACTCCCTACTCTGTGATAGCATTACCTCCTAATTACATTCTTTTTATGTGTAAATAGGATGCTTTCTACCTAGGGATCTGTACTCGGCTCTCCGTTCAATCTATAAGTAGGATTGTACATAAATGTATTTTCCTGTCCCCCTTTCAATTTATAATAGTATTACATTTATTCTGACTCCTTACCTGCACTGATGATATCGAACTTAACCCTGGACCAGTGGGACCAATATTCATGCCTGCTTCTTCTTCCTTACGTATCGGATCAAGTATAAAAGGCATCAAAATTGCTCACCTTAATGTGTAATGTCTCCGCCCCAAAATGGCTGAGATTCACGCCTAGTCTGACCAACATAACCTAAACATCCTTGGGATAACAAAAAACAAAAAAAGCAAAAAAGAAATCCAAAAAACTTCTGATCATAGGAGACTCCATGATTCGGGGAGTTGATACCTATCTCCAGCCAGGAGTAATGGTCAGATGTCTCCCAGGTACATCAGCATGGAGAGACACTGACTGCATTGCTAAAATTGTTCAAGAAGCAGGAGAAAACACTTACATCCTTGTACACATAGGGACTAACGATCTTGACAGCCAGTCAGTTGTGGAGACCAAGGAACACCTGACCAGGCTGTGTGACAAACTATCATCCATTTCATCTGGAATCTCCTTCTCTGAGATCCTGCCAGTCTGGGAGAGGGGGGCAGATGGACGGAAGGTCAGAGAAGGGGAGATAGGGGAGCTAAACATGTGGATCAAGGGCTGGTGCCAGGAAACAGGACACAAATTTGTAGGGAACTGGCAACAGTTTTGGGAGGGAAAGTTCTTTAAATTTGATGGACTGCATCTGACTAAGGGGGGAGTCAGTGCATTGGGGCAGAAGTTTGATGTCTTTGCAGAATATTTAAACTAGTAAATGGGGAGAGGGGTGCAGCACCCCATACATCGAATGGGAAGAACACCCCTTTCCCCTCAGCTGGTGGTCAAACAGGAGTTCAGCATGTTTGCAGTTCATTTGCATCACCAGGTAAGGAAAAAGGTCTGGCTCCCCATATGATGCACAGAGGAAATGCCAGACCTTGCCCAACAACTAACACACCGAAATCTGGCCAATGGAAAATCATGTACATAAATGCTCGCAGTCTGGGAAACAAGATTCCAGATCTGCAGGCAATAATGACACCAGCTAAACTGGACATAGTAGCAATTAGCGAGACATGGTTTACCAGTAACCGCACTTGGGAGACTTCAGTACCTGGCTATGCACTGTTTAGAAGAGACCGAGGTGCAAAAATGGGTGGTGGAGTGGCCCTGTATGTCAATGAAAATATCAAAGCTACAGAAATGCAGAATACATACATAAGGAGCCAGAAGAACTGTGGGTCACCCTGGAAAACAGGAAAGTCGACAGCCATAAGAACTGGGTTGTCTACAGGCCCCAGATCAGGGGAGGACATAGACATTACTGTTAGAAGATATACAAAACATGACAGCTAAAGGGAGGTTCTGATAATGGAAGACTTCAACATGCCAGATACAGATTGGTCAATACCAGCAGGAACATCTGCCAGAACTAGACACATAGTGGATTACCTGCAGGGGGAAGGCATCACACAACTGGTACAACAACTCACAAGAGACAGGGCTATCTTAGATCTAGTGCTGACTAACAGGGAGAGGATCACAGATCTCCAGGTAGAAGGTCACCTTTGGGCCAGTGACCATCACATGGTATGGTTCAGTTTGGCCACTAGAACTAAATCATCCCATTCCAAGGCAAAAATATGAGACTTCAGTGGAGCTGACTTTGATAAGATGGATAACAAAGTTAAGCTAGCCCTGGTAAAAAGAACTACAGGTGAGGGGGTACAGGCAAAGTGGTCAAGCATTAAGGATGCAATACTTGAAGCAACATCCCATTGTGTTAGAGAGAAAAGGAAGTGCAAAAGAAGAAGGAAACTACTTTGGTTCTCAAATACAGTAGCAGAAAAGGTCAGAGCCAAAAGGCTGGCCTTCAGGAAATATAAGGGAACGCAGCAGGATGAAGATAGGGAGGCATACCAAACTTCCCTAAGGGAAGCAGGGAAGGCAGTAAGGCAGGCAAAGGCCCATACCTAGGAAACACTAGCACAAACAGTAAAAGAAGGTGACAAGACTTTCTATAAATACATTAGTGAAAGGAGAAAGTCCAGAGAGGGTATTGCTAAGATCAAAGGAGATAAGGGGCATGTGAGGAGGAGGACCATGTAAAGCATCTATCCTAATATATACTACTGCTTAGTATTTACTGAAGAAAAGGTAGGGCAGGCCCAGAGCTCAGCACAATGGACACAGGGGAGGGAAGTGTACACTAGTCCTTTCACAAAAGAAAGGGCCCTACAAGACTCGATAAGCTCAGGGTGGACAAGGCAATGGGTCCTGATGGCATATATCCCAGAGTACTAAAAGAGCTAAGGGTGGAACTAGCAGAGCCATTATCAGAACTGTTTAGTGAGTCTCTGAGCACAGGAGAGGTCCCAGAATACAGGAGAAGGGCTCATGTGATCCCACTCCACAAGAGTGGCAGCAGGGAGGAGGCAGGTAACTACAGACCAATCAGTCTTACCTCAGTAGTGGTCAAGATTATGGAGACACTCCTTAAGGAAAGGATAGTGCAACACCTGGAATCCATAGGAGCACAGGATCCAAGACAGCATGGGTTTACAAGAAGAAGGTCCTGTCAACTAATCTCATAGATTTCTTTGATTGGGTAACCAGAGTGGTGGACCAAGGGGGAGCAGTTGATGTCACCTACCTTGACTTCAGCAAAGCTTTCAATACTGGTCCACATAGAAGATTGATTAATAAGCTGGGTAGGCGCAGGGTAGGCCAGAAGCTGGTCAAATGGGTGGCAAACTGGTTGACAGGCAGAAAACAGAGAGTGGTGGTAAATGGCATACAGTCAGAAGAGATGCAAGTTACAAGTGGGGTACCTGGGGCCAGTCCTCTTCAATATCTTCATCAGTGACATTGCAGATGAACTGGAGGGTAAGTTTTGTCTGTTTGCAGATGACACCAAGATCTGCAACAGAGTAGATGATCCAGACAGGGTGGGCAGAATGAGAAGAGATCTGGATAAACTGGCAAAATGGTCAGAAAAGTGGCAACTGGGTTTAATGCAAAGAAGTGCAAGATCATGCACATATGGAAGAGAAACCTGGAAACCACCTATAGGCTGGGAAGGGAGTTGCTGGCAGTCACGAGGGAAGAAAGAGACTCAGGCATCATCATCACCGATGACCTGAAATCATCCAAGCAGGCCACTAAAGCAGTAAGTAAGGCAAGGGGATGTTGGGGTGTATTAGTAGGGGTATCACAAGTCAGAAGAGGGAGGTAATAGTCCCTCTTTACAAAACACTGGTTAGACCCATCTGGAGTACTGCATGCAGTACTGGAGGCCACACCTTCACAAGGACATTAACCAAATTGAGGAAGTCCAGAGAAGGGCAACCAAAATGGTGCAGGGACTGCATCAGAAAACATATGAGGACAGATTAACAAAGCTTAATGTGTATACCTTAGAGTAAAGGAGGGAGAGAGGTGATATGATCAAAACATTCAAACACCTTAAGGGCATTAACAAGGTGAAAGAGTCTAACATGTTTCAATATAAGAAAAAAAAGTAGGACAAGAGGACACAGCATGAGATTAGAGGGAGGAAAATTAAGGGGTAATGTGAGGAAGTTCTTTTTCACAGAAAGGGTGGTGGATGCATGGAATGGCCTACCTCAGGAAGTGATGGATATGAATACAGTGCAGGGCTTTAAACAGGCATGGGATAGGCATAAGGGAGCAATACAGGTGAGTATGAATAGATAGGCCATTGACAGAGCAAAGGCCAATGACACATTTATAAGGTAGAAAAAGAAATGGGAAGACTGGATGGGCCTTGCAGTCCTTATCTACCTTCAACTTCTATGTTTCTATAACTGAGATCTGGTTAAAGCCAGGTATACAACAACATGAGTTAGACCTACAATATTACTCTTGTTTCAGAAAAGACCATGTCGGTAAAAAGGGAGGTGGAGTCTTAATTTTTATATAATTTAGTCTAAATGCCTCAGTAATTCCCTCACTGGTTGATAAGCTGTATGGATATACTATGATATCCCCACACTGGCTTACCCGACGCCAAAATCCCCAAATGGAAAATTCCAACAGTGGGATTTTGCCTGTTTTCCTTGTTTCAGGGGGCTTTGCCCCCCCCCCCCCACTCCCTCAATGCTGGGGGCTTTGCCCCCTGCACCTACACTTAATTAGGATTACTAACTCTGGACAGGGGGGCAAAATCCCACTGTCAGGATTTTGTGTTTCAAGATTCCGTGCTTCGGGCGACAGAGTGTCGGGTAAGCAGGTTTGGGATATTGTAGTGATACCTGCTGTACTCAGCAGAATCTTTATTTATCTCCCTAACTCTTGGTAGTATTTATCTCCCCTCCAAAAGATGCTACCAATATTCTTCCTTCCCTGTTGTCATCCTTAGCTGATCTGCCCTCTCATGATACAGTGCTTTGTGGTGACTTTAATAATTACTGGCTGTCCACACACAAAAATAAGGCTCATACAATCGTTTCTGACAATAACCTTACTGAACACATAACTGAACCCACTTGACATAACTACAAGTCAGGTACCTCTATGCTATTAGATTGGATTGTATCCAATTGCCCCCACAGTGTCAAGTCAGTCAGTGTATTACCTGACCGTATCAACGACCACTCTCCTGTCTATTGCATGTGGCACAACAGTTTTGAAGCTCCCCCTCTCATAATACTGGAATCCAGAAATATGACAATGTTTAACTTAGATGAGTTTCTGACTTCAATTTATAATACAGACTGGGGTCCACTTGCAGACCTTCCCACAACTGATCAGGCCTTAGACTATTTTATTATGACCTTTAGGGATATTATCAACAGGCACACACCTAAGTGCAAATCCAAGTTCATTAAAGCTCCTTGGCTTGCCAATGAAATAAGGCTCCTTATGAAAAGAAGGTGTGCTGCCTGGAAATCATTTAAAATCAGCCACCTACACACTGACTGGTTATTATATAAACAGTTGAGAAACCAATGCAAAACCAAGCTCCAAGGAGGAAAACTAGCATACTACCACTCACTCCATACAGAAAACCTAAGCAAGCCCAGGGAATTCTGGAAACAGATCAATTCTTTAATCAAAGGTATATCAGCACAGTGTCTCAGTTCTATATTGTCCAGGGTTGTCCCAGTACAAGATCCATCTTTAATTGCAGAGGGAATAAATCTGTTTTTCACTGGCCTAGACAGGTACACTTTGCATCTTTTGCCAACCTCTGAATTCCCCATTCCTTCTCAGCTCCATGCCAACCTTGGCACACACCTCTCCTTCCACTTACAAACCACAACCAAAAAGGAAGTTTTCAAATTATTATTAAAACTCAAGGAAGAAAGCTCCCCTGGTCATGACACGATTGAACCAAAGTACCTTAACTTAGGGGCAGTGGCACTTGCTGCACCTATTTGTAGTCTTATAAACAGGCCCTTCCTTACCGGTACCGTGCCAAGCAAATGGAAAGTGACTGTGGTAGTCCCCCTCCACAAGGGTGGCACACATGCCATCAAAAACTATAGACCTATCTCAAGTCTATGTGCTCTGGCTAAGATCCAAGAGAGGATTTTGTATAACCAACTACAGTCCTACTTAGAAACACACCATCTTCTCACTGACTACCAGCATGGCTTTAGAAAGAACCATAGTACTACCACAGCTCTGGTAAAGGTTTCTGCCAACAACCTCAATGCAAGTTACATAGACCTTGTTACAGGTGCAGTGTTCGTTGACTTAATAAAGGCCTTCAACCTTGTCAAACATCACTGTCTACTTCGCAAACTGCACCAACTAGGTCTCAACTGCCTAGTGCTAACATGGTTTCAGGGCTATCTCATTGGTAGATCACAAAGGGTGAAATGGTCCAGATTACTGTCCTCCCTCAGGCCTATTTTATATGGTGTACCTCAGGGATCAATCCTTGGGCTGTTACAATTTTTGATCTTCATCAATGGACTTCCCAACTTCTGTGGTGGTGCATCAGTGCAACTCTATGCTAATGATGCAGTCCTATTCCGATCTTTCAAAAACATGGATTGGCTTAACCAAAGTCTTAATACCGACTTACACACTCAAAAAATGGTTCTCAGATAGCCACCTAATTCTGAATACAAAAAAAACAAAGCTATGTTATTCCACAATCCTTTCTCTAAAATCTCCAAGTCTGCCTCTCTATACCCTCTCAAAATCTGCTCATTATCTGGAGATACCATAAAAGCAGCCTAAACTTTTAAATACTTAGGGATGCACCTTGATGCATCCTTCCCCTCAGAGACACACGTAACCCTGCTAACTAAAACTATCAGCCAGAAGTTAGGTCTGTTATACCATCTCCTCCCGTTTTTATCCACCTCTGCTTGTCAAAAAATTGCTTCCACATCCCTCCTCCCCATACTTTTTTTATGGCGTACCACTACTGCTTTCTGCTCAACCTTCATCCCTTATCCGACTCCATCAACTTTGTTTTAGGATTGGACTATTTGCCTTAGGGGCAGATCCTAGAAAATTCCACTGTGACATTGTGGCTTTCCTACATTGGCTAGATTATGATATTAGGTTACAGTACTTCACCATATGCTTTGTCTTCAAATGAGTGAATCTTTTCAATCATCCTTGTTCAAGGGAAATTACCTATCGCAAAGAAGTTGCTCTTCCACTCAGGTCAGCATCTTTACCAATACTAGCAACCTGAAACCGCACTGTTTCGAGGGGGGGGGGGGTAATCTTTTGCCTACTCTACCACTACAGCCTGAAATTCGTACCACCTGCATTACTCTCCTGTCCTTTCCTGTCACTTTTCAAAATAGAGATTGCCTCATACCTACTTAAACCTCCTCCCTGCATATGTTTTCACTAACCATTGCCTTCACCGTACTACCAAAGTTATCCTATTCCTGAAATTATTACAATGGAACCTTTGTAAATATGTATATTTTCAAAGTAATAAAAATGTTGTATATTTGTTTATCCCACTGTATAAGACTTTGTAATCCATGTAATCCTTGTGTCCCTTGCACTTGGTTGTAACCTTTGTAATAACTGGTTTTTATTGTATTGTGTTGTATTCGTCTCCCGGGTCGCCCTTGAAAAAGGGACTGCATGGTCTCAGCGGGCTTACCCAGTTACCAAAATGTTAATAAATAAATAAATACTGCAGGAGAAACTATTCTGTTGAAGGGGTCTCCCTGGAAGGTAATGAAACAATTCCAGGATAAAGAGGGTAGGATGGCATGGCTGACCCTATAAAAAGCACAACACATGCTGCATGTGGTCATTGTTTACAGCCCCACTCGTGCTTCCTTTGAGTTTTTTAGATGGGTGTCCCAGAAGTTTACTTTCCTCCCTGCTGGGATATTTTGGGTGGCAGGTGACTGGAACATGGTGGAAAACCCTGGTCTTGACCATTCCTCCAATTCTTGGATGGCCAAGAATGGAGCAGGACAGTGTCTCAGGGGATTAGGGAAGGAACCCGACTTGATGGACCCTAGAGGGAATTTAATCATGTAACTCAAAATTATACATTCTATTCCCCACTTAATCAAAGTTATTCACAGCTAGACAGGTTTTATATATCTGGCTCTTACCTCTCCATAGTTAACAGGACTGAAATCATGCTGACTACACTGTAAGGCCATACCACTATTAAACTTCAGTTGACTGTAGGGCAGGGGGACTGTGATGCAGTGTGGCATTTAAATATGACCGTGCTGAATGATGACATATGTGTTTCCAAGATCAAGAAGGAGGTAAGATATTATGTGCAGATTAATACTACCAGGGCTATGGCCATAAACTTTGTCTGGGACAAAGTTAAAGTGGTGATATGGGGTCATATTATTGCATATGCCTTCTATAAAAGGAAGCAGAGGCAGAGGCAGGAAAAACATAAGACACTCACAGACCAGCTTATTAAGTTGGAGATCAAACACAAGCTGACAAGGGCTATGGCTGTATATCAGCCTATACAGGAGGTGAGAGCAGAGCTTAATCCAATGACCCATGATATAATGTAGAGGTGCACTTATGGTTTCTGAATTAGAAATATTTTTTATTTGGTAATAGGGCTAGCCGTCTACTGGCAGACAGACTTTGGAAGGGGGGAAATAGATAGGTATATCCCAAAACTAAGAAAAGCTCTAACCCCAGTGAGTTATGTTATTTGCTCAGGGACATTGAGGTGGAATTTGAACACTTCTACAGGGCCTTATACAAGAAAGAATTAGGGTCCGATAGGGAAGCCACAATTAAATGGCTTCTGGCAAAAGCCCAGCTCCCACAGATTTCTCAGGAGTTTATGGTGATACTTGATTGGCAGATCGCAGGAGAGGAAATAGCAAAGGTGATACAGAGCTTGCCCAACAACAAGACCCTGGGACTGGATGGATTTGGCTCTGAGTTTTTTTAAAACCTTCTCAGAGGACCTCATCCCCAACCTTAAAACCTTATTCAATGAGATTGAAGGTAAAGATGGTACACCCCAACTGGCAAGAGGCTCACATCATGGTGTTGCTGAAACCTGGAAAAGACACCCTACACCGCAGCTCACATAGACCTAGCTCATTATTGAATCAAGATGCCAAAATATATGCCAAACTGTTAGAGAACAGGCTGCAGCAGGTAGTGGGCTCAGTGGCACACCCAGATCAAACAGGGCTCATACCCCAGTGCCACCTTTATGATAATGCACGTAAGGTGTTGACAGTCATAGAGGCTATGCAACAAACAGATATGCCCAGCATGTTACTAGCTATTGATACCAAAAAGGCATTTGATTGCCTTGAGTGGGACTTCCTGGATAGCACATTGGCATCATTTGGAATGAGGAACTTCTTTATTATTAGGATTTGGGCCCTCTATGGAAACCAGTGGCCTGATCAGCATTAATGGGATTCTCTCTGAGACAATAGCCGTTGAGAGGGGGAAAAGGCAGTGTTGTCCCAAGTCTCCCCTCTTCTTTGTATTAAGTATCGAAGCCTTGGCAGCCATTATTCGGTCCTCCACAGTGGTCTTAGGCATTAGAGTGGCTGGTGAGGAAGACATATATCTCAATATGCAGTCAGTACCCTCCTCTTCATTCAACATCCAGTAGACATTCTGGCCCCATTAATGGGCATTTTGGAGGAATATGGGAGGGTGTCTGAATTTAAGGTCAACATGGACAAGCCTGAGCACTACATCTGAGTGGTTGCCTACTGGAGGATTAGAAGGGACAATGTTCTGAGAAATGGGTGACCTCCCATATTTGCTACTTGGGGGTTCAAGTCACTAAGGACAGAGCTAGATAATTCACAGTCAACTATGACTCTCTCTAACAGGATCTGGAGTAAGACCTTAAACAATGGGCTGAGTTGCCCCTGAGTTTTGTTTGTCGGGTTGAGTCCCTTCATGTGAAAGTCCTCCTGAGACTCCAGTTTCTTTTCTCATCTCTTCTGATACCCCTCCTTGAATGTGTTTGTTTGATGATGCTGAAAAAATGGTCTAGGTTTATTTGGGGGAGAGACAGGCCCAGAATATCTTTGCAGACTTTATTATTGCCAAAGGGGAAGGGGGACTTGGTGTCCTGGATATCTGAGGTACTATCATGCAGCTCAGATACAGCACCTGCTGGCCTAACTGCTTCCAGAGGAACAACCAAACTGGGTTGCACTGTAGGGATAAGCTGATTGGTGGGCCCTGACCTTAGTGGGGATAGAGTCTAAGGACATTAAACATGTTGATAATGCCTGTACAGGGACACCCTGGAATTCTGGTGCACAGTACTGAGGGAAGAGTGAAGTGAGAGGGTATCTAATTTTCCTTTGATTCATCTGGCCAAAAGTTTTTACCCAGGTAGTATTGACCAAACCTTTCCATGCTGGGAAGAGGTATCTCCAGACATGAACAGCTGTTCACAGCAGGTAAGGTAAAGTCTTTGCAGCAGCTTAGATAGGAATACCAGTTGCCACAATGAGACTTTTATGGTTGTTTACAAATACAAAATATTACTCAGGAGCCTTTAAAATCACAGTTGTCATGACCGCTGGACCCCTGCTGGAACTGACTAAAATCTTCTGAAAGGTAGAAAACTAGTGCACTTAGTTTCACATCTGTATGGATATGTTCCATGCACAGCTGTGTTGCCATGGAAGCATGTCAGGCCGAGTGGGAGACTAAGGCAGGGTTATCCATTTCCGAAGGGGAATGGGGAAGGTGTCGACTAAGCTCCTGTAATGTACCAGCCTCTAACAACTGACGCAAGCACAGCTGGAAGGTTCTATCATGCTTCTTCAGGACCCCTGCTCATTTTGGTCAAGGTGGTTCAGACAGGTTTTGGAGGCAGTGTTCTCAAACAGGCCACCACAAGCACATTTTGTGGAGTTGTCCCAAGTTGACAGTGTACTGGAATAACGTAGCAGAGGCAATAACACAGGTCTTAGGGATTCCTCCTCCAGGGGATACTAGGTTTCTTCTTTGGGTCCTATACCCCATGAGACTTAGAGAGAGTGGGAAACAATATCTATACCAAATAGTTAATTTTTTTCTTTTATGCCCTTTTCTGACCCCTTGGCCGGCCACTCCTTCGGGCCAACAAGGCCCCCCCACCACCACTGTCAATTCTGTACGCCATCCACTGCCACTTACTAATGCCTTGTCTTTCTTGGGTTAACCTGACATAATCTTCATCAGGAGGGCCCCTACCCCTGTGGGGGCAACCAGAGAAGGAGATTCACCCTGCAGGGCTTTCACATACCCCAGGCATGGCAAGGGTTGGCACGGACATTGTCCAGGCTTTCGTGGCACGTGGAGGAACCGGCAGCCATCATCCAGTTGGCTGGGGGCATTTTTCCCTTTTTCTCCCATCCAGCCCACCCTTCTCCCACACTGCAGCAGCATGCATGCAGTATCCAGGCTGGATACACAGTGGCATGTAGTCACCCATGCTGCAACATGTATTACCCCAACGGGGCTGCTAGGAGCCACTCTACAGTGGTGCCAGCTCACACACACCCCCTGAGAGGACAGCATCCACTGGATGCTCCGAATCCTCCCTGCCAGCCTCTGCTCCTGTTGCCCCGGGCTCGAGTACGAGCCCAGGTCATCAGTGTGCCAGGTGATCCCCTATTGCCTGGCACCATAGAGCCAGCCCATACTAAATTCTAATAGTGGCTGCCTCTAAAGCAGTGACATAGCTATGGCTTCATCCTGCTTATCCTACTCGTGAAGGCTAATTGTGTAACTGTAAACAAATTCTGATGATGGAATGACTCACAGCAAAATGCGGACTTAAAATATTAAAGGTCAAATCCTACTGGCTTCCCTTTTTTAACTACTTAGAAATGGCAGAAGGTACCACAACTTTGGATCAAATTGCGGAATCTTCCATAACCATCAATAAGTTGATACCTGGAATGTCTAATGTTCATGACTTCATAGTAGCCCATGGTTTTGATTCCATGTCTTTGACTATGTGCTGTATCATGCCGGTTTTTCCTGTGAATTTTTGTGGATTTTTTCTCTAGCTTCCTCCCATAACCCACCCTCCAGAGTACAACAGGACACAAGTGATGACTCTCCACTGGGGGAACTTACCTATGCTGACACATGTCCCCTTCCCCGAGGAGATGGAATGGTGGACTATATAGTACAAGGGAATGGTGCTGGGAAGATCCTTTTTCCCATCACAAAACCCTAGACCAAAGTACGTCTTGAATACGGTTGTCTTGTTGTTTTTGTATAATGTCTTTGACTTGTTGCTGTATTATTGTACAATGTTTAATAAACTTTGTTTAAAAAAATCTAGGTCCATGTTCTATGCTCTATGTTGATATTGCTCCAAGCTCTATTACTTTATCCCATAATGGCTACAGTGAGTAGGCATAACTGTGTTTTTAAATGTTTAAAGCTCTAGGTCTATCTAGAATCACCACCTGGACTAGGAAATGCCCTATGCTGCAAATGCTGTATTACTGTGCACCACCACAGCTAGTCAGGTTAGTTTATCTACTGTGTTTGCTTACTGATCGATGCTTAAAGGTCCCAACAAGAGGCAGACAGGAGATGCTCAGTGGTCTACTTAGATGGCAAAACTCTTTTAGCTTCACACAGTGGCTCTCTTGTCACAGAATTGACCAGCAGAATACCTACTATACCACCTCTGAATGAAAGTTTTGCTGAACAGGTCTGTCAATTTTTTTATTACTCCTTCCACTGGTGTAGTTAGCGGCCCTGTACCTGGACTACTCCACCTGCTCCAGGTCTACTACTTGTTGCACCCAGGATACTCCCCACACCCACCTGTCAGGGCATGAACAGATAGAGTACAGAATCTGTGCTCAGTGTACCATCTTTGCCACCTCCTGCACAGGAAATCACTCTAGAACACAGTTGCTGGCTCAGCTCTTCCTACCAGCGCTCCACTTTACAACAAAATGCTGGAGTCTAATCCCAGATTCCTTCTGTTACCCAAGTGCCTCAAAATCTACCACATCAATATTGGGAGCCTCCTACCCAAGACTGATTTGGTAAGAATCTGGGTGTACCTGAAGTGACATGATTTTTTAGTAATAACTGAAACCTGGCTCTCCCTCCAAGCTGCCTCTGCAAAAATTGTCACCCCAGGTTACATAGCCCACAGACAAGCTCACCTCAATTGTGGGGGAGGTGTCCTCATTTACTCCACCTGACATCACAGCTCCATCACACACAGTGAAGTCAGTCCCAAATTGCACAATCCGCTCCTGTCCACACTCCATCCTGATCCAGATCAGGAGTCTGCTGCTCACCTGAAAAAACCTCTGACAGCAGTCATGCTCCAAAAAGTGCTGCTCCCCCCCCAAAGGGGAACTTATAGTAATTGGTGACTTCAAAATCATTTTATCAGCTGGAACCAAGCCCTTCCCCAACAGTTTCCACTCAAAAATCAAAGCCCTGAAGCTGCACCAGGTGATCTCTTCACCCACTTGCTTCAACCCCCAAACCACCAACCCCAGCACATAGATTGGGTGTTGGTAATCCGCCTTCAAGAAACGTGACCTATGGCATCTTGCCTGATATATTCAGTGACCACTACATGACATACTGTGTGAGGAAACTTAAATTAGTAAAAGAAGAAGAAGAAGAATCAGCATTTATATAGCGCTTTTCATACTCAATATCCCAAAGCGCCTTACAAGCAGTGCTAGACTGGTAGTGAAGTGACTGGATGTGTGGTGGCGGCCATATTGCACATCATCACCCACACACAGCCTGGATAATTGCATGAACCAGTTTATGGGTAGGGGAATGTTGGCCAGGACACCAGGAATGTTCCCTGCTCTTGCGAAGAGTGCCCTGGTTCTTTACTCCACCTGGACACCCACCAGGACAACACCAGGATGGGCAGAAGGGACCTTGGTTTAACGTCTCATCCAAAGGACGGCACACCCCAGCAGTACAGCACCCCCCAATACTGCACTCGGATGCCAGTGATTTTTAGGTGCAAGTCCAATCCCGGTGTGGGACGAGAACCCACCACCTTCTGGTCCAGAGGTGCATGTGCTACCAACTGAGCCCCCACATCCCAAAAAAATAACTTTTGCTAGAACTTTTAAATCATTCTGCCCTGACAGATTTCTCCAAGATCTCACAGCCAACTGGGCCCACTTCCTCTCAGCCCTCAACTGGGAGGAAGTGCTGGTGCACTTCTCCTCCATGTTCATAGCCAACTGTGATAAACACACCCCAACCAAGCAGTCTACAGTGCGGGGTCACCACCTCCCCTGGATTACCTCCCGAAATAATCAAACTCTTCCAGTAAAGAGACATGGCAAGACACAAAGCGCGTTGTCTTAACCTGGAGAGACCAGCCTATAACACCCTCTGGAATCACTGCACCAAGATCACATGACAAGCCAAGGTGGAATAATTTCAGAGCAAAGTCTCCTGCAGTGCCCTGGATCCTTCCAAATTCTGGAACACAGTCAACAGCCTATTATACTCCTCCCCCCTCCTCCAAAGTGGCACAGACCATTCCCAGAACCTCCATAACCACAGATGCCCTAAACCATTACTTCACTGGAGGCCCCAGGGTTCTCATCACCAACCCCCCCTCCCCAAAAACTGATTTGCACATACCTGGCAACTGCCACCTGCAGCCAGTCTCAGTTGCTGATGTATGCAAAGAGTTATCAGTGCTAAATATAACATCCAGCTGTGTGTCTGATGGCATCTCACCTAAATTCCTCAAACTCGGCGCTCCAGCAATTACTACTCCCCATTGCCCACATTTTCAGTCAGTTCACATACACTGATACTTTCCCTCATAGCAAGAACCATGCCCTGGTGGTACCAATCCACAAATGTGGTCCTACCGATGCACCCATCAACTATTGCCCAATATCTCTGCTACTCATCTTCTCCAAAGTACTTGAGAGGTTTGTCAGCAGGAAACTATCTAATTTTTACTCCCAAATTGGCTTCTTAACTCCTTATCAAGCTGGTTTTGAGCCAACTATTCAACCTCCACTTTCCTCCTCAGAGATACCGACCATATCCACTCAAGTATTGACAAGAGCATGGGCACAGGGGCCATTTTTGTTGACTTAGACAAGACCTTTTGTACCATATACCACCATTGGCTTCTGCCCAAATTAGCAGTCTTAGGTGTCTCCCCCATAACCCTCACCTGCTTAGAATCTTAATTGTCCAACTGCACCCAATCTGTTAAGCTGGCACAAACTCCTCCTCTGCCCTACCAGTCTCCCTTGGGGTCCCCTAAGGCTCAGTCTTAGGATCCCTACTCTTCACAACCTTCATCATTGACCTTCACACATCTCTATTGTACTGCTGCATTCACATGCAGACAACACCATCATTTACATATCAGGTACTTCTTTCACCTCCATCGAGGGTGCTCTTCAACATGACTTCCACAGAGGCCAAAAATGGTTCCAAGACAATTGGCTTGTCATGAACCAGAAGAAAACAATGTCTATGCTGTTCAACTCCAGGAAATAGCTTGTTCCCCCAACTCCTGCTGACCCTATGCACCTTAGAGGAGGTCTGTGTAGATCCATTCTCCACCTACAGATACCTTGGTCTACACCTGGACCAGCATCTTGACTACTCTGGGCATATATTGCATGTTGTTGCTAAGTCCTTTGCCCAGCTTGGTGCCCTGTACAGAGTAAAGAGCTGCATCTGACTAAACACCAGGAGATGAGTAGTAGAACAAGCAATCCTCTCCCTTCCGGACTATTGGAATGTCATCTACTCTGGAGCCAACACCTCTTCCCTGGCTGAAATTAGGACACTTTTCTACACGCTGAGTAGATTTGAACTGGCCCACCCTCTCCGAAGACACTACTGCATAATGTACAATGAGCTACGATGGACCCCTCCCGACATGAGACAATCAATGCACACTGTCCTCATGTGTGCTAAGTACTGGGCATGCAAACTGTCAAGATACCTTTCTGACCTTTACTCTGCCTCAAGTGAACCCAATGTGTTTGCTCAGATCAGAGGCAGGCTGACATCTCCAAACCCCACACTGCTTGCACAATCTAGGGCAAGCCTCCGACACCTATAGGCTCACAAATTTCTGGAAAAACCTACCTCCCCCAAGTCACCACCCCACCAACTTCCATTTGAGCGGAAAAGTTGATCAAGTCCCATTACTAATCCCCACTGACCTGCCCAAAGTGCCAGGAATGCCCCCCCATGGTCTAACCACAGGTAACCCCAGACTCCAGAGCTCCCTCTGGCCAGATGATTCTGATGATTGATGTACTGCAGAATCATATTGAGCATAAACAGGAAGGGCACTAAAGACAACTCTTTCTTCCTTAATCACTATTGCAAACCCAAAGTATACGTACCATGCACCTACCTGATCCCTATCAGTAGGAACGTCATGATTCTATATACATATTTGCACCTTCTGGCACATGTATTTTCAACTCTTGGCACCTTGTGTGTTATATTTGTACTATGTTTGATGTATATACCCTATATTATTATTCTCGATCTCCCTATTCCTCCCCTTCCTCAGCTTGCAACTAGAAATGAGTCCTGGGCTTTGTGTGCCTACCTGGTACAATATGTTTTAAATAAAAAATAAATAAAAATAAATGGCCCTGCCAATTGTTTTTAAACTCTACTATGATCCTGGGGTATATCCCACCAGTCCCTTTCATCCTAGGCACTGTTTCTTATTTATTGCATTTGAGCATTTTTATTGTATTTTATATATTTGCTTTATATTTTATGGTCTGTGGACACCTGTAAAGTGCTGCAAGCCTGTTTTGGATGGGGGAGCTATGGAAAAATAAATGATTTTCCTTGTCTTGCCCCTCGTGACTTATCTGACTTGATCTTGTCCCATTGTCCTCCTTGTCTCCACAGTGATTTCCTCCTTTACAAAGTTAGCCACCCCAACCATGTTTCTGTAAGGCATATCCTTTTGGAATAATTGGTTTCCCTCTATTCTGGTGTCCCAGTTATTTTCTTCCCCCCACAAGTTCTCTGAGTTTCGCAATGGCATGTCCTTCAAAGTGCATTATACCCCTGAGCAGAGGCATCATTAGGTCAAATCTTTGAGGGTGGGAACAGAAATTTTACCAACCAACTTATCAATTTTTACAGACCAACTTACCAATTTTTACTGACCAACTGAATGAACACTGACATGTCCAAATTTTCATGTACTGATACAAAAAATACCTACTAGAAAACTTTTGTCAAACAAAAAGCATACTGTATAATGTACAACAGATTAAAACTGCATTTTACTCAGTCATTTAAAAGTTCACATAGACAAATGTTCGTCCAAGTCCAGAGATTCAGCAATGTCTGACTCACAGCTAATAGTCATCAAATCATCAAGTCTGTCACTTGTCATTGTTGACCGTAGTCTCATCATAATGAGTTTCAGCTTGATGAAATGTCTTTCAGCAAAGGCAGATGTCACATAGGGCAGTTGCTGTAAGTCTAAAAACTAACCAAAGGGTCAGATACACCATTTTTAATTAACACACTTCTTGGAACATTGCCGTAAATGACTGATGGTCAACTTTTTGTTTGGAAATGTCAAGGTACTTTTTAAACAACCTTAATTCTCCCTGAAACTCATCTACACTAATGTTCTTAGAATTAAACAGACTTAGAAGCTTTCTTACACTCTCTGTACTATCATCCATCAATCCTAATAAACATCTGTTGGGTGGCCTCATGATACCCGATATATCCTTAATGGTCTCATCGCTGCCTTCAATGAGTGTCTATATAATGGATCTCAACTCTTTCACATAGAAAGATTTCAAATCCTCAGAAGGATCAGCTCCATGGGATACTACAGGATCAACAAAATGAGCTGGTGGGCGGCGAGATCGATGCTTCACTCTGAATTCCTGCTTGGGGTCTGTTCCAAACTTTTTTGCAACTTCTTTTGCAGCTTCAGTTTGGTTTTCAATCTCACATTTGTTCAAGTAACTATCATTCAAGAGGGCTCTAGAGCTTTTGAGGAGATCATTGGCTTCAAAGAGATTGAACTTTTCAGACTGAAGACTCAAAGTCAGTCTCTCCATTATTCCGAGGACGTTGCATATGAATATCAGAGAAACAATAAAATCAAACGAAGTTACATGCTTCAACAATGAAATACTTTTTTCTCGAAAGATGCGATCATCACTTTGAAGCTTTTCTAAGATATCAACTATGCTTACAAGACTTGCCCATGCAGCTCTAAAATGTTCAACTCTAGCAGTCCACCTTGTCAATAAAAAGCTTCTGAGCTGCAAGGCTGATTCTGCTTCTTCTAGAGCTTTTTGGTAAGCTACAACTCATTTTGTGCCACTGGTAAAAAACATACAGCTCCTGCAAATTTTCAAACATTCACTGGACAAGTAAGCAGTTGGAGCAAGCCTTCTCTACAATCAAATTTTCCCTATGGGCAGTACACTAAATTTACAGGACTTCTCTTTGGAGTTCAGCTGATATGTGTGCCTGAACACCTTGATGAGACCCAGACATGTTGCTAGCAAAGTCATAGCTTTGATGCATCAGATTCTCAAGCGTCACTCTGGAATCTTTTAGAACACTAATAATCTTCTCAGCAATATCAATGCCCTTCTTTGACTCAATTGGCACTATGGATAAAAATATCTCATGGGTTACACATTCATCTGTAACATAGCGCAGACAAATGACAAGTCTTGTATTATGTGCACAGTCCAGAGTAATATCTGCCATAACTGTAAATGCCCCACTGTCATTTACTTCTTTGACGATCCTATTCCTGACGTCTTTGGCAATGATCTGTAGGAACTCATTTTGAGAAGAGGGACTGAGGTAATTGACACTACCAGTATCGGTTTTCTTGCTTCTCTCTTGCAACCATTGCTGAAAGTGAGGGCTTGATCTTGAAACCAGAGCAACAAAATTTGTCTAAAGTTTCCTTCTAAATCACTAGCACTTACACGTAATGGTATGTCTTGTTTGGCCAGAGTTTTGGCTATGTCTAGCAATATGTTGACGCTCTTTTTATTATGTATTGCTTTTTTTTCCTCCCTGATTCTTATCTCTTTGGATTCAGCATCTAGCATAAAGTCGATCTTTGTTAGTCTCCAACAAACACAGACATATCAAGAACAGCTGAGTAATGAGATAAGCTCGAGACATATTCCTCTGATTTTCCTTTTTTTTTACTTTTCCCCTGCTCATCATTTTATTCCATAAGTTGACCCCTTTTCTCAACCAAGCTTCATCAGATTTTTCTCGACCCAGGCCACCTGGAAACAGCATGCAAACGAAGCAATACACACAGTCATTGCTAACACTGTACTCAAGATACCTGTATTTCTCAAATCAGCATGGATTCATTCTTTTCTGATGGTTATCAAGTACATTTTCTGCATCAGTATACACTCTGAGACGAGGCTGATAAGGACCAAAGCTAAGTAAAAAACTGTTTCTGGTGTTCGGATAAAGGAAAGGGCCTTTTCCCAGGATCATGAGCAACTTACTCTCAATGGGCATATCTTAAAATGCTAAGCTTCTGGTTTCTTCTATTTCAACTATTCACTTTAAAATGCAGTCAAGCTCATGATAGTGATTCTGTGCCAAAGCAGACAATTCAATTGTATCAGGAGTGAGCTCCTTTAGTGATGTAGAGGTCATGTATAGCTGTTCATAGCCCTTTGAATGTGTGATGCAGTTTCAGAAATTTTCTGTACTATTGCCTTGCACTTAGAAACTAACACATTTGAATCAGTATGTTCCTCTATATGCTTCTTGAATCCTTCTCTCCAAGCATTGCTAATACTTGTGTCAACAACAACTTGCACGTTTGTTTCAGAAAAAGAAGAGACATTGGCTTCCCCAACAGCAAGTTGCTGAGGCGTATCTTCAACAAGGGGAAGAAGCAAGGTTGAAGACTTTGATGGCAAAACTTCATGCCTTTGTACTTCCTTGTTTCCTGGAAAAGTCGGGGATAGGGATAAGTTGCGGATAAGTTGTTTTGAAAAAAGTAAACTGACCTGAGCATCAGTCAAGTCTAGGGCATTTCGACCAAAGTGTCCAGACTCAGGACTCGAGTCCGGTGCCCAAGCTGCAAGAAAATTTTGGGTTTGGGAATAATTTGGAAATCAGAATTTCGAATTTCAATTTCAGAAGCCATTCAAGCCAGTTTTAGTCAAGTGCATGATTCTAATCTATTCTTATCTTGCCTTCAAACAGTTTCAGAATGTTAAAAATGTAAACTTTGAAATAAAATTTCAAAGACCCCCATCCAGGTTTCGGCCGGAGTGTCCTAGACTTGGTTGGGCTTGGCATAAATTTAATTCAAATACCTGAAAAGCTTGACATTCCAACCAATTCTTCATTCACAGATTCAACAATGAAGGTATTGCTTTCATCAGATCTGGTTGCCATTGGATCATCTGAACTGTCAATAGATGTGAGAGAACTAAAACTTGAGTGTTTAGCCAAAACATTTACATCTTGATCAACGTCACCATCAGTCTTTCATCTCTTGCTAGATGAGGCTATTAAACTTGCTTCAAATGGGTTAAACACAACCTTTTCTTCTGCATAAATCCACTTAGGTTCTGGCTCCTTCACATGGCATTGTCTATTATGCTTTAATCGGTGGTCTCTGCTAAAGATGGAACCACAAGAAAGGCATTTGATTTTTTCTCTGTTCAAGTGTTTTTTAGCTTCTGCTGAAGACATTTTCTATTTTTCTCTAGATTACACACATGCATGCCACATCAGTAAATATCGGGCACTAGTACTACTTGCAAACAGTTATGTCAGTCAGCACAACTGGAGACAAAATGCAACTTGGCACCAAGATCATGTGTAACGTGCTTGCTTTGCATACCCCAGCATCGGTACATGAGTACGTTGTTGACTCTGTCGACTGTCTAGCTAACACAGGCATATAATAAAAAAACATTCTAGTCCCCTAATAACATTCCCAACCACTCAGAGCAACTGAATAGCTTTTCTTTTAGTAAACCAAGGTACAGTTATTGGGACTGTGGATTCAGGAAGATCACATGCTCTGGTGCTCAAACCTCACTGGAGTGTTTCAGCCACATACTAACTGTGCAGTCGTGGGCAAATTGAAGTCACTCACTTACTGCACAGTGCTCCAGACCAGTACATGATTCAGCTATAGAAACAAACAGGTACAAGTACTGGGACCTCACTGGAAATGCTCCGATGGGCTGTCCTGGGTAACAAAAAATATAGTACATTGTAAAAAGAGGGTTTAAATGGCTGCCTTGATCCATACTTACACCCTTCAAACCTGTGTCATGTCAGTATGCTGGGTCAGGTGCCCTGGCAGAAAAGTCTCTTAAAACAGACCAGTATGATCCATTTTATATGGACTCACTCATCTGTTACTGTATAATAATGAACAAGCTCATTTTGTAATGGTCTATTTTTTGGTGTCAAACCCAGGCGTGCATCTGAGGGGCCAGAGCCTTCCAGTAAGTTCTTCTGTGACTCCCAGTTTTACTTGCAGATCACCCAAAAGTTACAGATTAGACCCACTTAAGTGTTTAAGAATCCCTTCCCCATTTACAGCTTATAATGGCACATCTGACCTGACTACTATGGTCAGTAAGGTAAGTAGTAAAGTTTGCTTTCAAATTAGTGGAGTAAAGTGCTGATGGAGCTGGAGGAAGATGACAGGTGATAGAAAAACAGACCAAATTTCTGAAGGCTCCTGCACAATTTAACCCCTGTGAATATTCACCTTCTCTGTGTAGGACCCTAATGATATGTGTGTGTGTGTGTGTGAGTCCCCAAAATGATGCCCAATTGGCATCATGTGCCACCATTCTATGACTAGTTCTGTCAGTTACACCTTAAACAATATTTCTAAATTGAATAAACATGGCTATTATTTAATATAGCTTTCCTTTATGCTGCCAGGGTGGAGGGAGCAGCATTTATTTTCGTACTTGGTGAACTTACATGTTACGGAAAGAAACAGTATGTCCTGGCCTACACTCCCTGAGATTATCTCTTCTACACCACCAAAGTAATGCCCAGTTGTCCCCCCCAAAAAAACAGGAAAATAAATTGTGCACTTACTGCTTTGGTGCACCATATTTGTTGGGCGACAAAGCTAGCAGTAACAGACGTACATTACTCAGAATGAAAAATGTGCCCTGTTTATTTGATGCTGTTATAGACAGTACTTCTTCATTTGGGTCCCAGAGTCTTCTTGATTGGGTATTGTGACTTTTCAGGGAGGTAACCAGTGCCACCACCTTTGATGCCCATTTCTCTTCATCTTCTGGATCTGAGAACAAATAGCTCCTACTGTCCCTTATACCCCTTGGATGGAATGGTGGATATGCTAGTTCTTTCAATACAGTGAGTGCACACCCCATCAAACCTATTTTTCCTTTGGCGGGTGGCATGGGCATGGCATAGCAGATGTGTCACACACGGGATTAGAATAACAACGCCATTGATCCATCTGGTGATGAGGAGGACCAAACCATTTTGCTAGGTAAGGTTTAACAACTTGTCCTCCCCACGGTCACTAAGTCAGTAAGTCAGTAAAGTGTGTGAATCACTGATTCACACTTTACCAACTTACTGACAGTCGACAGTCAGTCAGTCAATCATGCCACTGGACCGGCCCTCTTGTTCAGCTACTTTGGGGCTGCCTACTGCACACTGATTTGCATCAGTTTCCAAATCTTTGTCAGAGACTCTGGCTCTCCCCCCCAGATTAATTTCATTTATGGTCTTGGAATACACACTGCAGGAGCCTCTAGTTCCAAACCATCTGCATTTGCTTAACACCTTTCAGATAGAACCCATCCCTATGTACTCTGCCTAGAGGGCTCACTATGTGAGAGATAGAAGTGATTTGTCCTACTCCTCACCAGATCCTCCAGATCAGTCTGACATGCATCTGAACTTTACTTGCTGACGAAGTACTGCCGGTGCCGACAGACAGACCCATGTACTTTGTTCTCTCTCAGAGACACTGCCTTTCCTGTGGGTCTGTCTTTAGCAGAAACCACCGATTAGGATTAAAAGCATAATAGATTCACACACTTTACCAACTTGTTATGATTATGACTGTGACCAACAGTCGACACGACACTGTGTGCAATGGGCTTCATTCTCCACTCCCATTGGTTTTTACAGAATTCACATTCTTCCCTACCGACCAATTGGCACCATTGGTGGGCTCCCCTCAGAAGTGATGCCCCTGCCTCTGAGCTTACCCATCTTGCTGGGGGTGCTCTTCTTATTGGTCTGCATGTAACTGAGGATAGTTAGCATGCTATGCTTCCTTGCTCCTCTAGGTTCTCCTCCCTTCACACTCACCTCTTCTGCTTTCCTTCCCTTTTTATTTTCCTGCATCTGCTTTCTGGTCTTGGTGATACTCTTCACCAGCCTCTCCCCTATCCTCTAGTTTAATGTATATTGTTGAAAAGATAACATAAACATTTAGTGGTGGTTTATAATGAAAGATTTATACAACTGTATACTTCTCAAACAGTACCACCATAGCGGGAGGGTCAGCACATCTTTAGTTGAAGTCTGAATTTTGAAAACAGCTTACCACATAGACTTTTCTCAGAGGCTCAAGCTGGTAAAATTTAATTCATTTATTCATATCAAAACAGCAGCATTAGGATCAAATATATCCAACATTCCAAGAAAATGACCAATGTAGTTTGCTAGCATGGTCAGAACTTGCGATACAGAACCACAAAGCAAAACAAGCTAAACGACATAACCATAACTGTTGCTCACACAGACCATCATTACACCTGGACAAGGTACACCATGTGGCATTTTCATGTTAGAGATGACATCTTCTTCAGACATGAATTTTACCAGCTTGAGCCTCTGTGAAAAGCCTATGTGGTAAGCTGTTTTCAAAATTCAAACTTCAACTAAAGATGTGTTGACCCTCCCACTACAGTGGCACTGTTTGAGAAGTATACAGTTGTTATACAGGACTGAAAATCACTTGTGGTTCAGATCTATAACTGCATCTTCAACTATGAGGATTGTGACCTTGAGCTACAAAGGTAATTCAGTTTATTTAACAAAAAGACACTCCTTCTTGTTCTGTGTCATGTACAATGTAGGTTTTAGTAATATTTCATTCATTACGTTTTACCATGGTGGCCAAGAATTAGTTATTAGCCTGCACACCTCCTAACACAGACATTTTATAGGGTATTTTGGCCTGACTAAAAGTAACCCACTCTTCCTGTGTAAATGGAACTTTTAGTGCAACAAACAGGACTACAATTTCATGTGATTATTGTAAACCATTAGTCTAATGGTTTAAGAAATACCTGGGAGGATACTACTTCTACAGAATGACTGAATAGTATATGAATTTGAGCTCCCAGAGGGCAACACTTTAACCTCGTCCCATTTCAGAGGATATATTTCATACTTAAAAGTGATTTAAAAAAAAACTAAGTGAAGGCTGTAGCATCTGAGCAGCAGATTAGTACTTTATTAGGGCAATCTCAAATCCCTCTACCTCTTCAATTATCACCTCAAATGTGTCTGCGCTAGAAAAAAATTATCATTGGGGAGTAAGATGTACAGTCTGTTTGTACATTAGGTTTCCACAGCAAGTCAAGGGTCAAGGATGATTTACCACTCCTGTGCATAGATTTAATATAGATAATTTTACAAAATTACTGAAGATACTGTACTATGTTCTAAAAATATGGTGTATGTGCTGTCAACATATTTAATAGGTTTTAAATAAAATTGCTAATCTCAACAGAAAAGTACTTAAATATGCTTGAACCCAGTGGGAACCCTGAGCTTTTAGGGATGTTAGAAAAAATGCCTACTTTAGAAACTGTTCTCAGCTCTGAAGGATAACACTAATGATAAAACCCATGCAAAAGGGTCAAAATCAAAATCACTGTGTCAAAAATGGTAACTGACACAGACAAAAAGCTGTAAAAGTGGATACTGTGTGACTGAGTGGGAAGGACATTAGCCTTTTCACCACTAGAGACCTTCAAATCTCAGTTAGTCATGAGAGAAATGCATTTGGTGGTCTTCTGTACTCAGTTACTAAGTAAACGATAAGACACAACAGAACATGTAATTATGGTCCAATAATTGCACAACTTATCTGTGTTGCCTTTAAGTGCACTCGAGAGGTGCGATTATTGTCAATAATTACATGTCCCTGAAGAGACTCCTTGCACTTATAAAGCAGCTTTTAAAATGAATGTAGAGAAATACATTAAAAGTGTGTTTTATTTAACTTAAAATAAGATATGTTTTTGATTTGGTAGGAAATGCCAACCTGTGTATCTATGCTGAGATAGTTACATTTGTTAGAATGCTCATTAGTTAAATTAGTCCAATTCTTCTATCATTCTTTGCCATTTTGTAATGGTCTTCAGCCCACCATTCAAGCAGTTTGACAACATTTGGTAGTCATTTGGCAGTCTTTGCTTGAATACTGTACAGGACTGAATGATTAGGGAAACTGAATTACTTTTTCAATCGGGAAGAAGGTCCCCCCTAGATCAGCAATGAGGTACAGCATAAGGTTGAAGAAGTGTGAAGAAGTGTGGGGACTCCTGCAATGTACCCTACCCACCAGTATTGCATGTGACTGGATTAATATTTGGTTTCAGGGATTTATTTAACTATAAAAATTGATTAGCGTTTTGCTCCTAAAAGTGCTAAATTCTTGTGAAAATGCATAGCTCTTGCCTCACTGTGTTTAACAAACACAGCACTTCTAGAAAATCTAAATCTAAATACTTTCTGTACGTTAGTATAGTCCCAAGAAAAAAAACTGCTAATCAATTATTTAAACCCCTGGGTTTTCAGTTTACTGCACACAGTCTATCACCTTTTAGAAGCTCTAAATTAATTATATGTAAATTAAAAAAAGTTACTTCAGAATGCTGCCAGTTGGGATTGGGTACTTACATTGTGTAGGCACTTATGAAAAGCCTATGAATGGGTGTTGCTCACGCTGAGCAGAATATTATCACAAGCTAATGATATTACAGAGCTACAATCTTAAATAAAAACATCTTAGTGAAAACTGCTTTAAAATTCAATTTTTCCTGTTTTAAAACACATTATATACATAGAACAATGCATTGTTGAGAGATGCAGAATTTTTTTCACTTACAAACAGTACATTATGTGACTCACTCTTGGCTTTGCTACTTGCACTGTAATGTTTCATTCAATAACAAGAAGATTAAAGCCCTTCATCTTTAAGGGCAAGCATGTTGTAACAAATATTGGCTGTCAATCCTTTGCAAAAATGTACAGTTGGTTGTTTACTCTTTGGCAGTCATCTTCTGAATGGTCAAATAAGCAGGGTTATAGGTTTCGGATATGGTTGAGTTTACCATCAGTTACACAAAGATAATTTAAATGCAGTTCAAATACATATATTTTTTTCATAGTCATTATCTTTTCTTTTAGGAGATTCTGGCAGCTCACAAATGACTTTGAGAAGTCATAACCCAAAGCTTGTAACATCACAATTAATTGCTAGCTAAATAATTGTCACAAGCAGAGGATTAAGCAATAATCCATGGCAGTGTGTGGGCTGCTGTGGGATTTACCCATGTCTGCTGTGGTGTGTCGTGAAGCCGCAGGCTGAGTGAAAAAGCTACACCAGAAGTAGGTAAATCTCACAATAACCCACACCTTGGAGTGGATTACTGTGACTATGCAATGGTTCCTTAAAAATAATATATATTTTTTTTGTCTAAGTAAGTATAAATGTTTGCTTTTCCAGTGTTTTATTGTGTCCTTATTAAATATCCTTCCTCCTAAACTAAAATAGTTCCTATCTGTCACTCAGTAGTGCAAGTGTTAAATGCTCCCTCTCAGCAAATGTCTTTGATCTTTGGTGTTAGACCTTGTACCCCCCATGTCTTTGGTGTTAGCACCCCCTCCCCAAATTAATGCAGATGTTGATTTTTGCAAGAGAGAGCAGGATTGCATTAGACAAGCTGGAAGGGGATGAGAGAGAACATAGCAGGTGAGAGAGTGGCATTGAGTAGGGCCTCAACTTTTTTTTTACTCTCTTGCTCTATTTGTAGGTTGTTATGGAAGATTCACTTTGTGTAAACCTTTATATCCTGGAATTGCTTATATTGCTGAGCAGTAGCTGGCAGGGAGAGAGAGAAGAGAACTGTCCACACTGTTACTGAGTGCAAGGAGTATGTGCCGCCACTGCCATTGTGAGCGCAAGGAGTGAGTGCTGTAGCTGCCACTGTGAGTGCAAGGTACTGCAACCACCAGTGTGCGTCTATATAATATGTTTTCAAAGTTATGTTGTGGCATGTGGACTAGGTAATAGGTGTCTACCTCCGATTACAATACCAGGCCTGCCTGCTGCGGAAACAATCACTCCTAGGGCTTACAGCCAAGTCTACTGCGAATCTGTTTAAAAATGTTCAGCCCACTAGGCACACGAGAAGTGCAACCAAGGGGGGTTTCCTGCTGCTCTTTAAGTGTACTTTGCTTGCCCAGCATTACTTATCCTATCAGGGACCCAAATGGTTCAATGATCTCCTCATCAACCTTATCAAATGCAGCAAGCTTAGTAAGTTCAAAACAGGGCTCCACTCCTACCTAGAAAGTGAGAATGTCTGTTGCTGCTCTGCTTAAACTCGCATCACCCTGGCCTTATGACAATTGCTCTAGCGTTAGATTTTGGGCCCCCCACTGTCCTCCCCTTCCTACTGCCCTGTACCCCCTCCCCTGAATTTCCTCCTCACCCTCACTATCCCCTGCCTCACAAACTACCTACTCCCTCTAACAAAGCCACCTTTAGCTGCTTATATCATCACTCTTATTCTTACCTCTTCCTGGGACCAGTCCTCCCACCCCTCGATCTTTCCTCTGCTCCACTCACCCCTTACTCCCCTGACAAAGCCACCCTAGGCTGCTTTCTCTCTACAATTATTCCTACTTGTACCCTTTGACTATACTGACTGAAGTCTTTACACTGAATATTTGCCACTGCATTCATGAGGTGCTGTTGCTATTCACACTTATACTTCTGCAGCTGGAATAATGCAACTCCTGCTTCCCATGGATTGATTCTATATGTTATCTAGACTGACTGTAAATACCTGTAACATCTGAGTTGCTTTAGACTGACTATAAATACCTGTAACATCTGTGTTGCTTTCTGTATTATATTGTCATTGATCTGACATGGAACCTTTATAAACGTGCTCTGGCTCAAAGGTGTTAATCCGAAATTGTAATAAATAAATAAATATGTACAGACTAAATAAATAAAGGGAAAGCATCTTGATGTCATTAGCTTTCTCTCGGTCGGCCTTAATGGGAAAAAATAGCAGCGGGGTTTCTTTTGAGTTTTATGGGGAGCAGGTGTATTGATTTAATTTGTTGTGCTGCTGCCACCTTAACTGACTAGCACTTTTTGCGTGGGCTGTCATGAGATTTACCCCACAGCTAAAAGTGTCAGTCAGCCAACAAAATGATGGATTGTTGATGTCCATTGTATATTTAAGGTTTTACCATAGTTATATGTGTTGACAAACAACAGGAGCAATTATAATTTTAGGAAGATGCAGTAGTACAAGGTATTGTGATAATGGTGGGACTTAGGGTCCATCTTGTCCACCTCTTCTTCCACGTAGAGAAAATGTTCATATATTCATGCACATCTCCTTAGTCATAAAACATGAAGTAAAAAATACAGGAAATATATGACATAGAATCTGAATTTGGTGAACTGGGTCTAAATAGTGTGATTTTCAAAGTGTTCTAACATCTTCCTTAACAGTTTGAATTCAGTGCATTTTATTAGTGATTTTCCTTTTTCCTGGGAAGGCTATGCAACCCTTCACATAGACAGGTATCACTAAGAAACAGTTTCTGTCTCTTTAAAAAAAAAACACAATTCACTGTTATAGTCAGTGCAGTGAACGTCAAAGGTGGCATGTCATATTGACCAAGCGATAAATTTGATGTTGCCTGGCCTGTCTGCCCATACAGACACATTTTGACACAGTGTATTTGAGTGCTAATAATGACATTAGAAGATGTTGGAAAATGATCTAATTCAGCATGCAGAAGCGACTTTGCTGTCATCTCCTATTTTCTGCACAATTGACAGCAGATACTTGTGGCTGAATTTCTATTTCAGGTCAAATTTCCAAGGCATAAAGCTGTCTGCTAGGAACAGATAAGACCAAAACCAATACTGAAATACTTGTTGGAGCTGTCAGTGGTGCTGAGAATATCAAAGGAACTCTTCAGTCTTGTATTTGGAAACTGACACAGCAACATGTGTTTTGACAATAGGAAAGAATCAAGAACTCCAGTCCTGTAAAACTTCTATGATATCTGATGAGAATGTTTCATAACTGAAGTGTATGTTTATTAGGGGTGAGAATTAATTATTTCTTGTTCCAGTGTTGGATCAATGTAGTATTAGTTTGTTTAAACCAGAAAACCAAACACAACAACACAGTATATGTATGGTGGCTGCTCAGCAAAGGATAACTTAGACTGATGCTGTTACTACAGCCTGCCATCAAACAATTTTATTCCAGAAAAAGCTCATAATGTGATATCAAGAAAAGCAGGTATAATCCTAGGGGAAAACTGATTTGAGTGGCATCTCAGTTTATGGCATTTACGTGACTCTTCTCAGTGACTTCATATGTGTAACTTTGTAGTTTGAAAGTAATGGAAACTAGTTACTATTGCATACAACAGGCATTTGTGGAATTGGACTTTTGCCCAATAGTACCTAAGGAACAATATCATATTATCATATTTTTTATGCATCAATAATATTTTTTTTCTTATAGTAAGTGCTGGTTTGCTGAGCAAGTAAAGGTGAAATTGATATTTACAACACATGGTAACATCACATGTTGTGGATGCATCTGGCTTTATTTATGTATAAAACCTACATTAGAGTATATAACCAAAAAGTAAACTGTATTTTATGTACAGAATATTTAATATTCATTCCAAAAAACTACATTAATGCAGACATTAGGACTGAAGAATGCAAAGCTGACAAAGGAAGGAGATGAAAAAATGTAGGAGCTGGAGTCTCAGGAGTTGTGGCAAATTGGTATGTGGTGTTCCTTGGGGTTTTCAATCTTCATGCCCATCCACCCCCTTCTCAAGCCCCTAGCCTTGTGGCTGAAAGAAAATATACAGGTCTAGAGCATTGTGGTAACTGTATGAAGAAACAAATGAATTCTCTTTTGTGCAAAGAAAGCTATAAATGATCTTGATCTCCTTCTTGTCAGTGGCAGATCATTTATACTTTTCTGTAGGGCCCTGTATGAAGCACAAAAGAATTCAGAACTTTTCCCCCACAAAGCAGTACATAGAAAAACACAACCTGATGGCAAAAGGCAACATCATTTAGAACTTTCTTTACACAGTCACCACATGCTCCAGACTTGCAGATTGCCCTTGAGTTATGAGGCTAGGGGCTTGGGGAGGGGATGATAATTAGGGTGTTAAAAAACCCCATGGAACACCACACCACTGATTTACCAAGACTCTTGAGACTCCAACCCAATATTTTCTAATTTCCTTACTTTGTCCACTTTTATGTCCTTCAACCTTAATATCTACATTAACATAGCTTTTTTCAATGTATTACCTTTTTTATGATAGTGGAAACATATCCTCATTTGCCCAGATCCTGAAACAGAATAACTAACATATTTCAAGCTGTGTGTCACAAACCACCTCCATACCAGGATGCACATGATCTTTCAGGCACTGCAGCACCATACAGTCTGTCTGGCTTCATGGAAGGCCCTGTGGGCTTTCCGACAGCAACCACCTTCATGCCAGGTTGCCCAGGACACTGTGGAGTCTACAGTAGTAGCATAGTCTTTCTAACTCTGCGTAGGGCCCTTCTGGCCCTGCACAAGCCAGACATAAAACACCTTCTTGCCAGGTAATATTGGGTCCTTTAGGCTCTCACTACCAGCATGGTTTATCTGGCTGTGAACAGGGTCCTGCTGACACAAAAGGAAAACAAACTACCATGCAGATCCTGACCTCAACAAGTATATCTTACCAAGTCAATCAAGATATTTTGCACATGTCCTTTCCAAGACACTCTCTAAAACAAGAAGCTCTCATGAAACTATTTCCAAAACTTATGAAACCTATATCACAAAACCATAAAATGTTTTTTGAGTTCTTAACTTGTTCCTTACCAGATTACCAAGTTTTATGAAAAATTTGCCATTTCTCAACAAAACAAAGAAAAAGGAATCACACACACATCTTAAACTGTCAAACACACAGGTGACAATCCTGAAATCTGCCTTGCTTTAAAATTCTTAATGTACAATCAGGTACTAGAATTTCTAATGCTCATGAAACCAAAATAAATGATGAAGTACTTTATGCATGTGTGTCAAGAAACCTAATCCACAAAACCACAAAAATTATTTATGGTTTCAGTTGCCAGTTTTTAAAATAAAGATATATATGATAAAAAATGACAATGAGAACTAACAGGGAATCCTCCTTTCACCCTTATTTTTTGACAACTCAAAACTGAAGCCACGCCTCCACTTAAATTTTCTGTTTTCTGCATCCACATATTTTTTTTAATGGTTTTGTGTTTGCTAACTCTCCCAGAATCTTATTTCAACATCCCAAAACCTATTTTCACTGACAAAACCACAAAAAATTGTTAATGAAAATTCACTTATCCTTAGAACAATTATTTTTGCTACAGCACATATGAGCAAAAGGAACACATTTTTGTAAGTAACTCAAATATGGAGTTAGCTGGAAAAAACAGTTGGCAAAGAATTATCCTTCAGCCAAATTCTATAAACCTGAAAGTTTAAGATTTCAGCTCCCAACCATTTTTGTGCTATTGATGAGCAAAGAAACTCTTGATGTTGGGGATTCCATGTATTTTCAACCTTCTAGAACATTATACCCACTGAACTGATCTTTGTGTCATTTGATGATTTTAAAGACCCTGGCACCAACACTGAGGGCCAGATATTCAAACTGCACCACAAAGTAGTGCAATAGCAGGAGCAGGCACAATTACAGTGCGCTTATGCGCAACATGCGCAATATTCAAACACTGCGCAGGCCAAGATGCGCTTGAGCCACACAACTGAATATTGCACCAACTGTACCAATGCACAACCAGGGATGTACAGTGGAGCAGGGTAGCAGTGCATCAGCATAATCAGGGATGTGCAGGTACATGATGCAGGGGTCCACCACCCATGGAAGATATGGGCAGAGGAGCACACAGCAGAACAGACATCACCCCCCACACCCCATGAACCACACAACCTGAGGAGAGCTGGAAGAACCACCGGCCCATGGACACCAGCAAGAATCCCACAGCTGGGGCATGGTGCCCCAGCACACCCCCTGGCAAGCTGTGACTGGCACACAAGGAGGTCCGGCCATCCCATGCTACACCATCCCACCAATGCAGAGCACACCCTGCACAGCAATCCCCAGACACCCCACCCAGAAGCAGCGCCCAACAGTGCAGGACACCCCATGCATGCCACCACCCCCACTGTGACAATGCAACCCTGGGTACCATGGAGCTATGCAAGGCAGCCCCACCATGAGCACCCTGCAGTGGGTGGCAGCAGTCACCAATGCAACAACTGCAGACACAGTGCCACCCTGCATGGCCCCCCCCTGAGGTACAACATAGAGACCGACCATGCATCGGCACATGAGGTACCCCACATGTGACAGGGCCTACCCCGGACCCCACCACCAGTGGTACAGCACCCTGCACACCCTCCCAAGGACACACCATGTCCCAGCACTGGCCACAATGGCTAGCACAGATTCCCACAGTGGTGCATGGAAGCATGCACCACACAGAATACAACACAGTGCATGGAAAAACACCCACCCATACCCAAGGGTACACCAACACAGGGACATAGTAGTGGGTCAACAAACCCACTGGCATGTGGCCACGGCAGCCGTGTACCCATGGCTAGCACCCCCTCCATGGCACATGTGTACCAGCCACCCCTGCGCATGCACCATGAAGCCGTACACCACCAGCATGCGGCTGGAGCACAAGTGACAGACAGTGGAGCACATCCCCTGCAACAGACACAAGTGACAGCATGGAAGGGGACAACAACAGCAGAGGCCACAGTGCCACCTGAGGCAGATGTGCACCATACCGGTGACAGGAGGCAACCTGGCATTGTGCCAGGTACAGTGGTTGTCCAGCATGGACAGCCACCACTGACATGCCAGAAGACCATGCATATCACAGACATGCAAGGGTGTCAGCTGCATGGGCCATGGATGGTCTGACAGGGGTGTCATGGACACAGAGCATGCACCATGGACCACTACACACAGTCATCCAGTGCACAGGGAACAACACACACACACCACAGACAATGACTGATAGCTACTCCCACACCATAAGTGGTTCCCTTCTGGACACACACACACACACCCATGCCTGCACCACCCCTGACACCATGCACATCACTGCAGCTGAGGACCTGTAGCCCACTGCAAATCATAGACCACCACAGTTGTCATAACAAAACAAATGTATTGAACAGAGGTGAGAAACAAAACTATTTACAAATATGTACAATGGGGGGGAAGGGCCACATACCAGGTGGGGGCGGGTAAGGGGCAGGGTGAACAAATGGGAGAGGGAAGAAGGGGTGTGAGGGTGGGTCCAGGGGGGTAGGGTGATTCCGGGGGTATGAAGGGCCTATCATCCACCCTGCTGTCCACTTCTGTGATGCCTACTACTCCTCCGCCTCCTGATCCCGTGCCACTCCTTGCACTGGAGTATCTCCATTGATGCCCTGGCCAGCTGCAAGGGCTCCTGCATGGCCCTTTCAATGGCCATCATTCGCCGTCCACCTAGGACAAGGGAGCAGAGTCAATATGTGTGAATTTCCATTCCCCTGCAGCCCACCCATTGTGCATGGCATACAGCCATGGGCCACGTCCCTGTGATGGTGTGCGACCACCCACAGTGGTCGTGTCCACAAGACCTGCCTACCCAGGTGCACACAGCCATGCGGACCGCTGCACACACCCACTGCACAAGTCCCACACAGCACCACCGTGGCTGTACAGTGACATGGCTATGCGATGCGAAGGCAGTGGCACAGCCACGTACCTGGTGCATGCATGGACCACCAGCGATGCACACCCATACATGCAGTGCCACAGGACAGTGCTGAGTGTACCATGTGGTGTGCACATTAGTGGTGTCAATGGGTGGTGGCCATGCCCCACTGCCTACCCCATGACACAGCATGCACAAAATATCCTGGAAGAAAGGCACTCACCTGCAACTGCAACATCCAGGTGCAGATGCGGTATGCGCCTGCCAGCTTGTGCCCATTGCCGGGCAGCCTCCTCCTCACAGTGTGCCCGTGCCTCTTGGGCTCGGTGCCTCTCCTCAGGGCCTAGGGTGCAAACATGGAGAGGAGAACATCCGTGCAAATCAGTAGCAAAGACCCCCTAGTGTGTGTGATCCCACACAGCCCAGCCATGCTGCAACCCCACCACCACCACTACCACCACCTACATTGGACGGCCCCCCTCCCCGTGTGGTGGACACATGCCCACCGCGATACCCGGATGGACACTACCAGTGTATGGATAGAGCACCTACCCGGACGTGGCACTGCACCTCACCTGGTGTGTGCCCGTAGATGGGCAAGCCTGTCTGGGTCCCTCAGCCGGAGGTCCCCATAGCAGTGGCGACACTGCTCAGATGTTTGGGTGATCCCGGTGGCCTCCTCCAGTGCCTCTGCCACCTCCTACCACACATCCCTCTTTGCCCTATCTAAGGGGTCATCCCCAAACAGGGCCCCAGCATAGGGCTCTACAATGGCCACCAAATTGGCCAGCTCCAGAGGGCTCCACAAAGCTGCTCTCCTCCGTCCCATATCTACTGCAGCTAGGATCACAAAATGGCGCTCTGTAGTGCACGTCCATCATGTGCAGATGCTGTGTGGTACAGTGCTGCCATTCCCCATCACACTGTCACTGAACAGCATGATAGGGGTGCACCCATGCAGACGCATGGGCCTAGTAGGCAAAGGTCGACCGCAGGGTCAAGGGTCTGTCGCGCATCGACTGCCATAGTGTGACTGGGACTCCCTTCATGTAGCATGGTAGGGTGCCTGTGTGTGATGCCCTGCAGTGGCCTACCGCTCTGTGTCACCATGGCACCTACGACGCTCCAGGGCACGAGCGCCATACGTGTGAACAGTGCACTAGCGCCACTGGCACAGTGGTGGCCATGCCCTGCACTGCCTCCCATGCTCAGCACATCAGCAGCGCAGCAGGCGTCAGCATCAGCACCCCAGGCATGCGCCATGCGGTGCCTACTGTGCACATCACAGATCTGCGCCTTTGCCTGAGCACGCTCAACACAATTGCACAAGGTGCAACAGCACGATATTCAGCCAGCATATGCAAATCAGCTCATCAGCAATTCCATGGTGCAGCTACTGCATTAGCATCCACTTAAAGTTGTGCCTCACCTCATTTGCATGCCTTGCGCTATATAAATGTGACATGGGGCTGCAAAGGCCATAGTTTGGTATTGCAGTCTATTGTGGTGGGTTGCATGCTGTTTGGAAGTGTGGACTGTGGTGTATGGGAGATGCATGAGACTGCACAATCAAAGGTAACACCTGTCATTCCCACAGGCTCTATAATGACCGAACATGAGGAAGAGTAGGAACAGGGACGTTGTAGAAGGAGGAGGCCTAACTTCACTCGGGCGGAATCAGATACCCTGTTCAAAGCCTACCTTGACAGGGAACCGCTGCTCAGTGGACAGTGGAAAACACCACAGACCCAAGCTGTGGCATGGGGTGAGGTTGCGCATGCCGTGAACCAGCATGGCATCCACCAGCGGTCTGTGCAGGAATGTAAAAAAAGGTCAGCATGGACAAGAGGAGAATTAAGGACAAGTTGGCTACCGGATGTGCCATGCCTGATGCCACAGGAGGAGCAGCGTTGTGCCATAGAGGGCATTCTGAGTGGTGGCTTTCATATGGGTGGCAGCCCGTCACTGCATGGTAGGTTCTGTGCTGTCACTGTGTGGGAGGTGGGGAGAATGCCACAGGGTAGGGCGGAGACATTAACACTACTATGTTCCCTTACAGCTCCTGAGCATCTACAAGGGTCAGCGGTGGTGGGTGTGTCCACCATGGGTGAGGCCCTGGACACGCCCATCTACCTCCACAGGTGTCCGAGGGTCAGGACCACCGCATGCCTGCCCATCTTTCCAAACTGAAGATGGTGGTGCCGGTGCGGACGAGGCCCTGCCTGTGTCCCAGTGTGATAGCGGCCACAGACTCCAGCATGCTGGGACACGGATTGGTGCCAGATCAGGCAGGGATGATGAAGCATCACACATCCCGGACAGTGATACATGTGGGATGCAGTATGGTCCCACAGCTGGGAATGGCACGGGCGTAGCCATGAGTGGTGCCGCCATGGAGGCCTGCATGACATCATAGTCCCAGCCTGTGCCTGTATGCCCCAGTGGGGTAACACTGGTGTGCGTCCAGGCTGGTGGGGCTGTTGCGGCTGCTGCGGTGGCACCAGTGAGCCCTGGTGACTGGCGGCCGGAGGGGCAGTGCCAGCAGTTGGCCAGTTGTGATGGGGGGACAGTGTCGGGTGGCGGTATCAGTGCACTGCATGTGGACGTGCCCTGGCATGGCTCTGGTGTGCAGTGCCCATCTTCAAGGGGTGCTGCCCGACATGGCCAGGAACACCATGAGGGACAGCATGCTGATCAGGCGGATGACCTCTTTGATGAGCACAGCCACCTACTCCAGGCTTCAGTGGATCAGCAGTTGCAGCTTGTGACAGCGGTGGATGCACTCAGTGCGGTTCTGCACCAGGCAGAGGAGTAGCGCAGCAGGGACCATGGTCTGCTCCTGGCAGAGATGGCCCAGCAGCAGGAGGATGTGACCGCTGCTATTGACAGGCAAACACGTGCAATCACTGCTGTCATGGCCACTTTGGGCACCCAGTTCATTGACCATGCGCTGCAGACACTGCATAGTGTCACATCCACCCCCCATTCCTGGCATCGTGTGACACCTTCCATGTTGACACCGGGTTCGGCTGTGGGCATACCGAGCACCTGGTGCAGGCATGTTTGGTGAACTGCAGACCCCTGCGCGAACACAGTTGCGTTCCCGCAGCGTCACCCCTGGGGGACCGTTGGTGCCACCCCATGAGGCCAATGGTCAGCCTTGCATGGCTGGCAGGTCTCGGCGGGGCCACCCATGCATCTGTGGTGGCTGTAGCACTATGCCGTGTGACTGACCTGTCTCCCACCATGGCCACTGTCTGCCGCTGCCCTGTGTGCAGTGTGTTGTGTACTGTGTGACACACGGGTGGGGTACCCAACCCTGCACACACATGGTCCATGTGCACACCCTCCCAGCTGCTGGCCACTGTAGCATGTGCATGATGATGCCTGTGTTGCACTGTCTGCCAGTGTGCAATGATGCCCAGCATCTGAGACATGCACAGTGATGGCCACTGGGCTTGCTCGTGTGTGGACCTGTGTGTGGCCAGGGGATGCAGTCGGGGTTGGTGTGCCTTATACCCATTGTGCATGTCTTGTGGTGTGTGTGTGTGTGTGTGTGTGTTTGTGTGTGCGTGAATGCGTGTCATGTTTGGCCTTGCCCATCCCTGATGGCATGTGCGGTTCCACGCTCAGACCCATTCCCACGCGCCATCCACCCCTGGGGTTCGTCCATGGCTGTCTGTGGGTTGTGCCTTTGCCATTGGTGGTTGCACATGGCACCATGACCTACCTGTGTTGGCCAAAGTGCTCCCCTGTGATGGCGTCCCGGTGCTGTTGTGCCATCCAGATCAGGTGGGGGTCCCTTCACCCAGGGGGTGGCTGCCCATCACCATCTGGATCGGCATCCTCATTGTCCCCATCACTGTCCCCCTCTTTGACCTCTACAGCTATCCCACAGCCTGCCATGTTGTGCAGGATGCAACAGGCCAGGAATAGCCTGCAGACCTTCGAGGGGCTGTACTTTAGGGCACCGCCAGATGTGTCCAGGTACCGGAAACGTGCCTTCAGCATCCCGAACACCCGCTCGATGACATTACTTGTGGTGGCATGTGCCTCGTTGTACCGTTGCTGCAATGGGATTGTGGGGCACCAGTATGGTGTGAGCAGCCAGGGACAGAGTGGGTAGCCACTGTCACTTGTGTATAGAGGGTGGACATTAGTGTGGTGGTCTGTGTCACTCTGCCATGGGCCGTCAAGGCCAGTACCCATGGCACCTCTGACTATGCACCCCCCCCCCGCTGCTGCCCATGTCATCCTGTGTGATGTGCATACTCACCCACTAGGTGGCCAGTGGAGATGTCTCCATTCTCGAACCTGTGACACAGTGCAGACTGGTGCCAGATGAAGGCATCATGTGCTCCCCCAGGGTGCATGGCACAGACATTGGTTATGAACACCCTGGCATCGTACACCACCTGGCAGTTGATGCTGGCAAAACCCTTCCGGTTGATGTATGCAACACCATCCGGGCCAGGTGGTGTGCAGATGGCCATATGGGTGCAGTCAATGGCTCCGAGCATGCCAGGCATACGTGCTACCCTGTGGAACTCTTGTATGTGTGCTGTGCGCTTCGTCTGTGTGCTGGGGAAATGGATGTACTCCGCAGCATGTGTGGCAGCAGTGTGCTGAGGAATTGTGTGAGTAGGCATGACTCGGCCAACTGGGTTATGCCTGTTGTGTTCCCCTGTTGGTCTCTGGAAGGTGCCCGTGGTGAGCAAGCACATGACAGCTGTCACCTTTCTCTCCACTCACAGAGCATGACTCCGTCGTGTGGGTGCCTGCATCTCATCATTGCACAGCTCACAGACCCACCTCAGAATTGCCCGATTCAGGCAGTACTGGCCCACAATCTCTGTGTCGGTGTAGTGCTCAAAGGTGGTGCGGGCTTGGTACCACCTGTTGGGGGCATACCGCCGACGGGCCCTTCCACGGCCACTCCCCCCTGCTGCCTGCCTTCAAACACCCCTCATTACTGCCTCCATCTGGAAGGTGGCACTGGCCATGTCCCTGGCTGGTGTCCCCCCCCCGGCAGCTGTTATCCCGTCCCCCCACTGTCCTCAGTGATGCTCCCCCTTCACCGGGTACACCTCCGGCCTTTGGCTGTCCTGCCTGCTGCCACTGTCCTCAGTACACTGTGGCACTACCCTGTCTGTCCTGCACAAGTAGCACAGGCTCTTCATTCTTGTCCTGTTCCTGTGTGTTCCCAGATGTGCCCTGTCCTGCTCCTTCACAGTCCCACTCACTACTACCCTGTTTGTGGTTGCTGTCACCTCGCTCCCACCTCTGGCTTCCCTGTAGTGTTCTTGCGCCTCTCTCTTATTCCTTTTTATTTTGGATCACTTCCGCTAGCTCCCCTATTGTGCATGGCGCATGCTGTTGAATATCACACTGAGCCATTTATTCATGGTTCCTCCCCCTACAGTTGTGCATACATTCATTACCATTGAGCTCTTGCACATTGTAACTTGAGTGGCGCAGCTGCCTCCCACTGAATATCGCACAATGGTGCATTTTCGTACTTGCACTGGTGCATCTCTGTTGCGCATGGCACATCCCTTTTGAATATCTGGGCCCATGAATGCAAGATTTTAGCCAAATAGGTTGAGTGACAGCCTAGCTATTAAGGTGCAAAAACTGGGGTTTGACATTAAACTGCCTAGTCAACCCTAATTTACAGGCACTACTGTGCCTGTATAATAAATAGCAAAAAATACATCAATGTATCTATTAGAGTTAAGGTGCAAATCATAAAAGTAAGGACATGAAACATTTGGGTTAATAGTCCTTGGTACTTTGGCAAATTTGTGGCTTGGTGTTCTTCAGGGTTTGAACAATCATGTGATATAGTGTTGGTATTACCCCTAATAACAGTACCCTCTATGGAAGCATTGCTGTGTCACCTATTTTTTCTGGCAAGACAGTGCCAGTACTGGGGTAATGCCAACACTGTCTCACATGATCATTCAAATGCCAAGGAACACCACACCATAGATTTCCGAACATTCCAAGGACTTTTAACCCTAAATGTTTCATTTCTGTCGTTTATACACTGTAACCCTAATGGAAGCACCAAGTTATCTCGTCGGCGAGAATGCCAACCTCCCCTCACAGCGACGGCACAATACCAATGCAGGTATTGTGCCACCTCTTGCATGGGTGTTTTCTGTGGGGGGCAGCACCCCCGCACCCCCCATGTGGGGGGCTCTGCCCCCCACACACTCCGGACTGTAGGATTCCAACTCCAGGTCGGAGTTGGTCTGGGGAGGGGTTGGAACACTGAGAGAAGGCAAAACACAGAAAAAGGACCATTACTGTGAATGTCGCCGTAATGGTCTTTTTCTGTGTTTTGCCATCGGGGTGTCGACAACAAGGGGTGATATGAACCCTAACATATGCATTAACATAGTCATTTGCAATTATTTTGTTTTCTTTTTGAAAAAAGATGTATAACAACTGACACCTTTAGCTTATGCTTTTCTTACATCCCATGAGGAACACTACATAGTGAAACTGACTGTGCCAGACCTGTAACTTGCCCATGAGTGGCCTCACAGGGCACTCACAAAGCAGCTGTTTAGTGATGCACAGTGCATCAGATCTGTAGCTTGCTTTGTGAGTGACCCTGTTAGTCATTCATGAAGAAGCTGCTTTATCACACACACTGCATCAGACCTATTCCAGACTTAATAAGAGGCTCTGCAAGCCACTCATGAAGCAGCTGCAGTATGATATGCATGAAGACAGACCTGAAGTGAACTTAAGAGCGTGATCCTGCAGACTACTTGCAAAGCAGCTGCATCATCACTTGCATTGCCCCAGAGCTATAGTTTGCTTTGTGCAGGGCCCTGCAAAGCCATGTATATTTTTTTCTTATTCTGAAACTAAGGCCCTGTCCACACTAGCATTCTTGTAACATTAAGACAGTCTGTAACGTTACAAGAACGACAAACATGGTTCTCATCCACACTGCAGCACAGTGAAACTGTTCTACAAACCATGTTAAAGAACTGTGCTAGAAACCTGTTCGGAGCAGGTTTTGAGCAGGGTTTGAGACAAAAACAGTTGCCTTTTAACAGCAGTGTGGATGCAAACCAGCAACCTCCGCTGCCTTCCTTTCCTTAATTGTTGCCATGAGCTCCTGAATCTAATGGTGCTTTTTTTATTCCGATCGGTTACCATGCCCATTAGCGAGTATATCGGCATGCATTGTGGTGCCCATAATGCTTTGCAGTATTGCCGCAAGCATGCATGGGAACTCAAGTGGGCAACCTCGGTGTCGGATGCCAGTGTGGATGCACCAACAACTATTCTCTGACCTGGTACACAAAATGTTTTTAAAAACATTTTAAAGAACAAATAGCAGTGCGGACAGGGCCTAAGGCCCTGACCACACTAGAGTTCTTGGAATGTTACAGGCAGTCTGTAACATTACACGAATGGAAAACACAGTTTGCATCCACACTGTAGCATGGTGAAACTGTTCTACAAACCATGTTAAAGAACTATGCTACAAACCTGTTCGGAGCAGGTTTTAGCACAGTTTCAGACCAAAATGGTTGCCTTAAACCATTTTAACAGCAGTGTGGATGCAAACCATGCTGTAAAATGGTTTAAGGCAACCTCTGCTGCCTTTCTTTCCTTAATTGTTGCTGCCCAAAAGTAAAGGGGATCATTTTATTTTCATCCCCAACCTTCCCATGAGCACCTGAATCAAATGGTAATTTTATTAGCCTGATCGGTTACCATGCCTGTTAGTGAGTATACCAGCATGCATTGTGGTGCTCACAATGCTTTGTGGTATTTCCGCAAGCATACAAGGGAACTAAAGCGGGCAAGCTCGGTGTTGGATGCCAGTGTGGAGGCACCGACAACCGTTCTCTGAACCGGTACACAAAATGTTTAAAATGTTTTAAAAAACAAATAACAGTGAGTGAGGACAGGGCCTAAGTGTCATGAAATCAGAAGTTGTATTTCACAAAAAATGGATTTGTAAGTCACAAAAATAGGTCTATGAGTCACAAAAACAGGCCCTGTTTTCGTGACACCAAACAACCTAATTTCAATAATAATTAAAAAACATTTTTTTGAAAAAGAAAAACACTTAAAGATATATCTGTACAGCCCACTCTGTTGACCACAAAAGTTTTAGACTACCGCTCCAAGTATCTTTTTTATGTTTTTGATTCACAAAGTCTTCTCTTATTTTACCCACTTTCATGACCATTAACAATCACAGAATGGGATGGCAGTTACAAAAACAAGTTTTTAAGTTACAAAAACTCACAACAAACTAATTTCATATATATTTTAAAAACTGTTGCTTTTTTTTTGAGAACGTAACAATTGAAGAATTATCCTTACACCCCAATCTGCTGACCACAAAAGTTTCAGACTACAGTTCCAAGTGTTTATTTTTGTTTTTATGTTCAGTTTTCTCTTAATTGACCCACATTCATGACCAGATAGGATGGAAGTCACCAAAATATGTTTTTGAGTTATATAAACAGGCCTTGTTTTTGTGAATAACAACAGATTAATTTCATTAATAATTTTAAAAGTATTTTTTTAAGTTGAAGAATTAACTTTACACCACACTTTGTTAATCACACAAGCTTCAGACTACAGCTCCAAGACTTTTTGTTTCTGATGGACAATTTTACCTTCTTTTATCTACTTTCAAGGCTACTAACACTGATGAAAACAGAAGTGTTATCTCACAAAAAATGAAAAATGATGGAAAATTTGTGGAAAAAATGAGCTGTGCATGCATAAAACAAGTAATTTGTTTTCTTGATAATTTAAAAACTACAATGATTTCAGTAAAGCTATTTATCAAAACATTCTCTTTGGCCAAATGCTAACTAACTAGTAAATTCAGGTTTGAACTCACAGCTATTTTTTGTTTGCGAGCAAGCAAAAAGTCTTAAAAAAGGTATTTTTTCACCTTTTTAATCTTCTGGAACTTTTAAACTGCATAACCGATAGCCACCAAATTTTCAGGATACAGAACTCCTGATAACATGAATGTGTATGCTAACTTTTATGTTATTCTATCTAGGGCTGGCTGCGGTATTAATGTACAAACATCAGGGTTTAACATAGATTTGCCTACTCAGCCCTAATCATGGGGTGCTACTGTGCATCTATAATAATTTATTGAGTGATAATAAGTCCTTTAACCTTTTTAATGGACTTTACCATTGCGTGGATATTACTGCCCATGTACATATCATGCCTAAATACAAAGAAGGATTAGACCAAGTGCTGGATTTTCAGTCCCCCAAAATTGGCACTTCTACAGGGAAAAACTACCGTAAGTGAGGTTTCACTTGCAGAGCCACAGTTTTTCTTGCATGTGTCATATTTTCAAAGTGGGAGCTGGTTTATGACCAGCTCCCCAATTTCCAGCTGCTTGCGACCATTTTGTCAGTTCAACTGTGCCAAAATGTTACACCTGGTGGGACCAAGTGTAACATCTCCTACAGCTGTGCCTACTGCCTGTGCAGAGCTTGGGCTGAAAAAAGTAAAGTCTGCAGGTATAGAGAATTTGTTCACACTAGCTGCTGCAGAGGGGGACTTAGTCCTAGGAGGGCTGAAAATCTGGCCCATGTATATAGAAAAAAGGGTGGCGGTGGTGCAGACAGGGCAGAGGAGTAAATTAGATGAAGTAAGAAGGGAGCAAAAAAGTGGTTTACAGTATTTTATAGGCTGTTGAGATGATAGGTTAGTAAAAAAAAAAACAGGAATACCAGTACCAATACATTAAAGCAAAGGCCACACTAAATGTGAATTGGCAATAATAGCAAATGGTAAAGAAACACAAAATTAGACCTACACCCTGATGTAAGGCATCATGGGTAATATATGAAAAGCACCATGAAGAAAGAAACACAGACAGATAGACTTTGATGGCAGATAAGTACCGCTTGGCCCACCTAGTTTGCCCATTTCCCTAACTATTGGATAAGCTGCAGATCCTAGCTAACCAACAACCTACTTCCTGCTATCCCCCAGTATAATTGTATTATGTCTGTCCCGTGCATTCTTGAATTTCCCCACTGTTTTTGACCCCACAACCTCCTCAGGAAGGCCATTCCATGCATCCACCACCCTCTCCATGAAAAAATACTTCCTTGTATTGCCCCTATGTCATCCCCCCTCTATCTTTAAATTGTGCCCCTTGTTCTTACACATTTCTTTTTCTGAAAGATGTTATGCTCTTGGACTTTGTTGATTCCTCTGAGGTACTTGAAAGTTTCTATCATGTCCCCCCTCCTTTCCTCGAGGGTATACATATTAAGCTTCTTTAGTCTCTCTTCGTATGGTTTCTGGTGCAGACCCTGCACCATTTTAGTTGCCCTTTTCTAGACTGCCTCCATCCTGTCTACATCCTTGTGGAGATGGGGTCTCCAGAACTGCACACAGTACTCCAGATGGGGTCTCACCAACTGTCTGTACAGAGGGATGACAACTTCCTGTTTTCTACTGGTGATTCCTCTCCCTATGCATCCCAGTATCCCCCGGTCCTCCTTACTGCCTTCTCACATTGCCTGCCTACCATTAGGTCATCTGACATGACTACCCCAGGTCCCTTTCCATTTCTGTTGTTGTTAGTTCCTCACCCCCCATTGCGTACTCTTCCCCTGGGTTTTTGTTTTCCAGGTGCATTACTTTGCACTGCTTCACAAAGTTAAACTGAATATGTTGTAGGCTGTTGTTATTTTTTTATTCTAGTGATGAAATTTAGTGGATTGGGAATTATATGTTGAAGGACTTTTCACTAAGGGCTTGTGCTCATGGTGAATGGAAGAGTTTTCTGGCCTGGAAATTGGAAATTTTGTATCAGTTTAGCCAATAAGCTGCTTAGGTAGGATGGATAAATACTGAACACACATTTAGATGCAAATCATGGGCTCTGTGCACTAAAGGGTTAAATTCTGCATGATAGGCATGTATCCTGCCCACGTAGCTCCACACCCATGGACAAATGGCACTGGCCAGTATTCACTATCGCCGGCCACCTGTTCATGGCCCACCCCCCTCGTGCCCAGCCATACATTGCTGGAGTGGGAATGCACAGGGGGTGGAATGCTGGACCCAGGCAGACATCCAATCAAATGTCCTAGGTCCCAGAGTGGGTCCCTTATGTAGGCATGCAGGGGATCCTGCACAGATGTGTAACCCTGTCAAGGGTACCAGTGGAGGAATGGTTATAGAAGCAGCAGTGCAGAGGATGGTAGTGACATACTGTCCAGGTGGATGGCCCCAAACCTGCATCTCCATTACATTGGGTGCATGTCAAATGGCAAATGCCACCCCATACCAGTGGTAGCACACTGACAATGGGCATATGCACCCATCACAGCTTCTGGGTAGTCACAGACCACCAGCCCAATAGCCCAATAGGCATGGGTGTGCTGGACCCCCCTGCACAGCCCTATTCCATCTGACCTTAGGAACAGTGGTTGCCCATTCAGATTATGACCCATGCCACTGAGGCATGCTGCCCACCCTCCCCCCAATGGACACAGAGACAAGTCAAGTGTTCCCCCCATCCCCACTCCCCTTGTGTTGTAACATCTATCCTTCTCTGGTGGTCCAGTGGACCCCCTTCCTATTCCTGAACCCCTTGTAATGTAAGATCTATCCTTCCCTGGTGGTCTAGTGACCCCTCCTTATCCCTGAACCCTTGATATGGTATGATCATTCCTTTCCTGGTGGTTAGCAGACACCCCCAAGCCAGATCATTATCACCCCAACACCCCACTCCCCCTTCCTATCCCCAAGACAGTGACCAGCACAGCCCTCTCCACCATAGCTGGCCACTGAATGAGATGTCAATGAGCATGTACTGTAACAGCTGATTTATTAGTATGTGCTGATTGACATCTCAGTCGGTGTCCAGCCATGGTGGAAAGCAGAGGGCTGTGCCATTCACTGGCTCGGGGATAGGAAGGGGGGAATGGGGTGGTGGGGCAATACTTGTTGGGTTGAGGGGTCCACTAGCCAACAGGGAAGGAATGATCATACCATACCAGGGGTTTGGGGATAATGAGGGGAACCACTAGACCATGAGGGAAGGCTAGAACTTACATTACAAGGAGTTCAGGTATATGGAAGAGAGGTCCACTTGATCTCCAGTGAAGGATAGATGTTATACTACCGTATAGGAGAGTGGGGATGGGGGGACACTTGGATACCTGTGGGACTTTCCCTGTATTGACAATCCAGGTGGTCATGGTGGCCATGGTGCTTGGTGTGCGCATGGGTCAGCTACATAACCCACTTATGACAGGATCCTCCCTGCCATGCCTCCCGTACTCAAGTGCACTGCACTCCATGCCTTTGTGAATGGAGCAGAGTGCAGGCATGCCCGGACATGCCCAGAAACCACCCATGGTGCATTGCTTTCCATGCAGCCAGAGACCTGGCACACAGATTGGTAAATGCCACAGGGGATCCGTGGGACCACCACTGCTCGACTTTCACAAGTAAGGTTGCCTGTGCACCCGAGATATGCAGTGTGTAGGCCTAATGCATAGGTCCCAATGCCCATTTTATGTCCCATTTTGTTCGGGGGGAAGGAGTCCAACATTGCATGATGAGAGATGTGCTAACTCAGTAGAGGACTGGTACTACCATGGGTTTGGTGGCAAAAAGAACAAAATGGAGCACTCATCATAACCACATAAATTAAATCCACTAATTTATTCTAAATGTCAGAATTAGTGCAATAGCATAAGGGAAAGCAACTCAGACTGCAGGATGCAAACTACCCCAGCAGTTTGCCTTTCTCCGAGGCTTCATCGGGTTGTGTGGTTTGATGGTAGCACACATGCATGCTGTGTCCATTCACAATCTCTACCATGTGATCTACAATCTCTGTACTTCCACATGGCCTCTTTCAGATAGCAGTCTCATAGCTGGATTCAGTGATCCCCAATTTCTGAAGGAGGAGAGGAGTCCATGAGAAATTCAATCTTCCCTCCCCTGGCTGGCCCCCAAATGATTTAAAAATCCATTCCCAAACCTAGGTCACAGATGTATGGAGCAGTAGCTGTACCACGCAGTACCAGACTTGTAGGAGAGGTTCTAAACCTAATGAGAAAGAGGCCACAACTCATAAAAAAAGTTATTATTTGCCCAGAACAATGGAATAATTTAAAGAAAAACAGAATCTGAGAGGGGGCTTCAGCTCCTCCATGCCACCCTCTTGAAGGAACTCCTGCTAGGCCAGCCCCATTCTCTCTCTTTGGGCCTTATGCACTTAAAAGGCAGAACATACATGTGATAGGTGGTACCCCACCCATACAGCTCTGCACCCATGGACAGGTGTGCACTGGCCAGTATTCACTATCACTGCAGCCACGCATTGCAAGACTGGGGATGCATGGGGATGAAATGCAGGATGCAGGCAGATATCCAATTGGATGCCTGTCTTGGGTCCCAAAGTGGATCCCTTGTGCCATGGGAGCAGGGAGTGTTGGACAGTGCAGGTCCAGCCCCATAGACAGTATGGGCACCTGTCTGAGTGGCCACCCCCTGCCACCTCCCAGCTGCCCAGAGGCAATGGAAACATAGAAGAAAGTCTTCCACAGGTGTGTACATCAGTCAGATACAGCCACATTATGTACCACACAGCAGTACAGATGGACCATAACCGGATCATCCATGGTAGCATGTCCAGCAGAATACTCAGGTGTAACAGGACTGCAGGTTCCCCATAGGACAGAAAGCCACTGCAGTCATGTTACAGTCTAGTAGTGGTCCTGCATCATGCAGTGTATGGAGACAGAGAGGTGGGGTTGACTGTGCACTTGTGCACCAGCACACTACCGCCAACCAGTAGGGTGCCATACCAGTCATTCCCAATGTAGACTGCACATTGCAGTGATGGGAATGGCAGCTGTGATACCCATAGAACATACCTGGTTGCTGCACAGTCCTACCATGGAAGACACTATATCATGGCATGGCATCAATGTGAGCGGGCATCCACTTGTGAAGGTCCATGACTATGGACTGCGGGACACCAATCTGACAATTCATGATGATATACAAATGCCCTACGGATACTATACCTCTATGACTGTTCATATAGCTATACAGTACCTGGGGGAGGCATGCAGCAGCCTGCTGTGGCTTTAGACAGCAGGTTTGTGCCAGCTGCTGTCCCATGCCAGGGGGTACACCGGGACATATGATGGGGAGTCGGCCATTAGGTGTGCAGCACACCAGGGGGACAGGGGGTGATGGCTGCATGGTTACACATATACTACACAACAGTGTCCTGGTACACACAGGACTGTACCAGATGGCATTGCCATCAGTGGCACTATGTGTGTGAGGGGAAGGGCCATGTACCACAGTTACAGCAGGGTTCCCCCTGCTGTAACTCTTGCATCCCTTAGAGCAGCATCCCATGCCTTTGTGAATTGCACAGAGTGCTGACACAACCCTGACACACACTCCCGGCTCACCCCTGGCATGTAGCTGCCCATGTGGCTGGGGGATCCAGTGCATAACTGGCTGGCACAGGGATAGTGAATGCCACAGGTGATATAATATTAGCATATGGTAGGGAGGAAATGTTTGTAGAATATAAAAGATCTGTAGTAATTTATAAAGAGGGAGGAAATGTTTTTGAAATATAAAAAGGTTGGAATCATTTATAAATTTTTTTAATCTATTCCTGCTCCTCGTGACCAGCTCCCTTCCACTGCCCCTTCCAGCTCCATCAACCCGGCATCCACTGGACTCACCTCCAGATCTTCTTAGTGAGGTGCCAGTTAGATGGGTGCAGCTCTTGTGAGGGGCCAGCATCATTTTGCTGGTTGGGATGTTTTTCCTTGCTTTCACCCAGTTTCCACCAAATGTGGTGCGGAGGTGTGCAATAACGCCAAAGGCCGAGCTGTGCACGTTTCCACATATGGCATGCCGGGCATCTGTCCCACAACCACCCCCTACATCTGGGTCATTTGTTTCATCCCCAGCCACTGATAGGGGACAGGCAAGCAACGGACTCCATCCCCACCCATCCCAGGGAGAGGAGAGCTGTCCTCTGGATGCTCGATCCTCTCCCTTCCTGGCCGACCCCTGGTGGCCTGCTTGCACCGAGAACACAGGTCACTGGCATGGCAGGAGGTAAGGCACAGATGCCTCAGCCCACCACGCCACTGGGCTGGCCCAATTTATAAATGTTAAAATTTGTTTATTTATATTTATGTCTTTGGTAACCGAGTAAGGCCCACTAGGCACAAGTGGCTGTTTTCAGGGGTGACCTGGGGAACTGGGGAGGTTAAGTGATTTACTCAGTCACTATGTTCTATGTATTACCCATTTGGGAGTCTCATTTTGGGGAGAGGGATGCATATGTAAACCAACAGGTATTAAAACGGGCTAATCAGTTGGTGGATAAGTTAATGGGGAACAATTAGGCCAGGACACAGGGAAATTCCCCTATACTTTCTTATCTCTCTTCTTTTATTGTATAATGAGATCCTTTTGTTAAGGATGTAATGAAGTGTTTGTTTTGTTTTGCTGCATATTTTCTAAATCAAAAACTTCTCCTATACTACTTAATTGTGGGATCTCCTCCACTGCTAGGGGAACAGAAACATCCAAGGTCTTCAGTACTCTACATTTTTGAATCCTCTAATTTAACTGTATTAATAGATGCATATTGGACTATATTTAAAGAAGGGGAGTTTCTAAAAGCTTTTACTATTCCTACATAGTATTACTATTCCTATGGAAACCACAGACCATTTTTTATTAACTTGCAGTAGAAACATAGAAGGTGATGGCAGAAAAGGACCAATGGTCCATCCAGTCTGCCCATGGGTCTCTACAGAACCCCATCTCCTGACGTCACTTGGGGTTGTACCCCTTCCCAGCAGTTATTCTATTTCTTCCCCATCCTTGTACATACCAGTGATGACTATCGCCTTTGTTCTATCCCAAGCATGTCTGAAACCATCCTCAGTTTCAACTACCACCACGTTGGCTAGCGGGCAGTTCTGCGGTTCTGCCACCCTTTCATAAAGTAATACTTTCTCACATCCCTCCCGAACCTTCCCCCTGCCAGTTACCAGTCATGCCCCCTTGTTGTCAAGCTGGTGTTCCTTATAAATAGTGTCAGTGACTCAGCAGGTAGCACACTCATCTCTGAGTCCGGGAGATAAGAAGGCTGTGGGTTCTAGCCCCACACCAGGCACTTGGGTTAATATCCTAATACTGACACTGCAGTGCAGCATGAGAGGAGGTGTTGCACTCCTGAGGTGCCATCTTTCAGATGAGATGTTAAACCGAGGTCCCATCTGCCTGTTCTGGTGGTAGTTCAGATGGTTGTTAAAGATCCCATGGCACTTCTCGAAAAGAGTAGGGGAAGTTTTTATTGTGGTGAATCGCACAATACTAGGGACTGTATAATGAAAACCTATAACAAAAATATCACAAAGTCTATGTACCCTCATACAAAAATCTAACTATATTTTCAACACTTTCTGTATATCTTGACCTGCTGCTTAGGGTGGGTCCCCAAACTGTTCCCTAAAGTGCACTGCGTTTTCCTCCTGCTGCTAGCGCCTGGCCGAAATCGCCCACACTGTCGCCAACACCTGCTGACCTTGGGCATCTTGCCCTTTCAGTTGGGATCTTTCCTTCGCCGGGCACCTCACGCTCTCCTGCTGCTTCATATGGCTAGTGCCATGGCTCCAATTGCATCAGCTGGGAACTTAGCCTGCTGTCTAGGTCCTCCGACAACCAATTACTCCTTTAAGCCCCCCACAGCCTGGTTATCCGGCAAAGGCTTAAAAATAGCGCACCTCAGTATCCGCAGCATCCTCCAAAACCTAGCTGAACTAATGGCCTGGATGGCCCACTATAAGTCGGACAATATGGGCATCACGGAAAGTTGGCTGAAGCCTCACATTCCCGACTCCGCGTGTGCCCTCCCGGGCTACAGCCTCATCCGGCATGACAGGGCAGGCAGTAAGCATGGGGGGATGTGCTCTTATACTATAGGGGGCACCTTAATGTTTCTTCAGTTTCTCAGTCACCCCCTGATATCCTAACCTGCGAGTTCCTACACTCCCTCCTCCTGCTTGGGAACACCAAAAAGGTGCATCTTGTCTATGCCTACAACCCTCTGAAGGGTGGTGTTCAAGGACTCTCCTCACTACTCGACCACCTCAAAGAAAAGGTTGGCTTAAATGAGTTGCTTATCCTGGAGAACCTCAACCTCAACTGGTTGGGGCCAAATACCAAGCAATACGAGCCTCTTCTCTCAGGCCTTGCCCTCAGCCAGACCATCACGGGACCCACAAGGATCTCCTCCCGAGGGGGACAAAGGGTCACTAATTGACTGGATACCGAGCAACAGACTGGACAGAATTGTCCACTCAGGAATACTCCCAGATGCCATCTCTGATCACTCCCCAACCTACTGCATCTGGGGCACTTCCACACCCAAAGTCCCAGGCAGAGTGATCCAGATGAGGGACTATTCTAAACTCATCCTCAACGACTACCTTGAGGCTCTATGATGTGTGGACTGGTCTAGAGTCACTGCCACTAATGACCCTGATGCAACCCTTGATCATTTCCTTGCAGTATTTGTCCCCTTGCAGAACAGGCATGCACGCCTTACAAAAAGGAGGATGAGGGGCACTGTCACGAAGTGGCTCCATGGAGGCCTATTCTCCCTCATGAAGCAGGGAGACAAATGCTGGGTGAAACACAAGATCTCCTGCAATCATAACATCCTCATCGAATATCGGCGGCTCAGAAACTCCTGCAAGAGAGCCATACACGCTGCCAAGAGTGAGTACTGCAAATCTGCCCTGCTAAACTCGGCCTATAACCCCCGGCGCTTTTGAAAAAATGTCAAAAACCTGGTCGGAGGGTCCGCCAAGGAAGCAAACGCTGACATGAATATTGGAGGGACCAACTGCAATAACCCCCATACTATTGCCACTGCATTTAACTGCATGTTTTCTGACCTGCCTGCTCTTCCGTCTTCCCAGCTCTCTGCCCCATAATCTCTGGATGTGCACCCCCCAACCTCGACCGCCATTCTACCTCAAAAGGATCTCAGTTCGTGAGACCCAAGAACTTCTAGCAGGTCTCTCCTATCACAGGGGGGCAGGTCACGACAGCCTTGAACCAAAACTGCTCAGCTTGGGGGCCGCCCTCCTCGCCTGGCCGGTCACTCACATTTTTAATGCATCTCTTATCTCAGGAATCATACCTGACGTATGGAAGGTGGCCATGGTTGTCCCAGTTTACAAACAGGGTGACCCCAAAGATTTGAAAAACTATCGCCCCATCGCTATACTGTCTGCTACCTGTAAGCTCCTGGAAAAGGCAGTTGCCTCACAACTCTTCCACTTCCTTCAGGGCTATGCTGTTCTCTCCCCTGCCCAGCATGGTTTAAGGAAGGGGTACAGTACATGGACTGTGCTTGCTGTGGTTACATCGGAGATCAGATCCACGACTGACCAAGGCAAACTGACCGAAGCCATCTTCATCGACCTATCAAAGGCCTTCGACAGGGTTGACCATTCTCTCCTCTACTCCACTCTTCTCTCGGATTCTCTCCCCCCAGCCCTTGCCTGGTTCTCCAACTACCTTGAGGGAAGGCAGCAATACACCTGCTTCAACCGTGCCCTCTCAGCCCTCTCCCCTATTAAATGCGGGGTTCCCCAGGGATCCATCCTTGGACTCATTCTGTTTTCCCTTTTCATAAATGAACTGCCCTCCGTTGCAACCTATGGGAGCCCAATTCTATAAGCAGATGATCTCGTCGTATTGTCCAGTTACCAGGACATCACTATCATCAACTCCCGACTTAACGCTGACTTCAACCTTATCCAGAACTGGCTTGAGGGACACAAGCTCACCATTAACCTGGAAAAGACCCAGGCCATGCTGTTTGGTTCTGTGGCCAAAACCACTTCCCACCCTGCTCCCCTAACTATCCACGGAGCTAACGGAACCCCCCTGCCGGTCATTGACTCCGTCAAGTATCTAGGAGTTACCCTTGATCCACAACTGGATCTCACCGAGCATCTTCGGAATGTATGTAAAGCAACGAATGGCAAGCTTGGACTTGCCTACGGAGCCAAAGATTGCCTCACCCCGGCTGCACGACTTGCCATAGCCAGGGGGATACTCCTGCCCATGCTTTGCTATGGGCTTGTAGCCTTTGCCTCAGTCCCGAATTCTAGCCTAGCTAAATGGGATACTGCCTATAACAACGTTTGCCGGTTCGCACTCTCTGCACCTGGCATTACGCATCACTGTGAGCTCAACTCTCGGCTAGAGTGACCCCTCCCAAAAAAGCACCTCGCCTTTGTCCTTGGCAACTTCGTAGACAATATCGTTAGAACGGCTACTCCCTCTGCACTTGCCCTTCCCCTCAAATATGGAACCCCTGCCTACCACTTAAGATCTAGTGCTGCTCAGGTCCACCTGGTCCCTAAGACCCGCACCCTCACAGGTAACTGGGCCTTCTCCATCCATGTGCCTAGATTGTGGAACTCTCTTTCCGCCCTAGTTCGTGCCTCTCCCTCCCATCCCTGCTTCAAAACATCCCTATGGAACTTTCTCAAAGCAGCCTCTGGCTGTCTATGTGCTTTATAGACCCTGGGAAGTCTCCCCCTCACCACCGACCCTGACTTGCTTTGGGAGCCTGTGAGCTGACTCACCGGTTGCTGTTACTCTCTGATGAAATCCAGCAAAAGGCACTTTCCACCCTTCTATTGGAGAGACACTTCTGTCATTTCTGTACCTGCTTCTAGCTTCTCTATTTTGACCCGCTCTCTATCTCATGCTAGGCCCTCAGATCATGCAAATACATTCCCGCACTTTCAATTCCTTTGTTGTATTCTCTGCCATGATGTTTCCTGCTGTTTATTCTGCCTCTCAATACTGTTATGTATATTGTTGACATACTGCCGACTTTCTGCCCTGATGTTACCTGCTGTTACTATACCTCTCAATGCTTTTATGTATCCTGTTGACATACTGCCTACTTCACCATTTTATAGCCATGTGTACCGTTTGCAGTTCCACCCACTTGCTCGTGGGCCTGTATTGTTACCCTGACTTTGTACTGTGTTTATTATGAACTCTGTAACCTCCCGGGTCGCACCTGAAAATAGGCACTTGTTGTCTAGTGTGCTTACCTGGTAAACAAAAGCAAATAAATAAATAACCCTACACCCATCTTATTTAAATAACTATCCTCTTCCTAGAAAGTGTTTTTTACATACTGTCTTCCTGTGTGTATCTCCCTTTTTTATATTTATGATATCCACCCCATGCAGTATTTCCTTAATTTTTGTAATGTGTGCTCAGATTCTTTTCTTTTATCATTTTCATACAGTACTTGTCCTAAAATAATCCTAATCAATACCTGCTGCGATATGTATTGCTGCTGCAAAGTCCAATGACACCTGGACTGCCAGATATGATATTTTATAATACTCGTTAGTAACCTCAGAGTAGAGTAGGGGCATTTTACCCATGGGCCAGTGTAGATTCCTAATACCAGAACCTCGTAAGTAAATTTTCCAAAGTTCTGATCTTGTACTCTTATAGCTAAAGCATTCCAAATAGAGAATAATGGATAGGCAAGTGTGTGTTATGGATTTTTTTTACACACCCGAGGTGTGATGACCCATAAACCTCGAGACCAAAGCTCAAGAGGTTTATAAAGTCATCACACACTGAGGGTTTGTAAAATAAATCCATAAAAACACAATTGCCTATCTTTTAATTTTTATAATTGCTGTTTTTTTTGTGCGGGTTTGCATGGCTTAGCGTGGCTTTGTGCAACTTAGCGTGGCTTTGCGTGGTGTATTAAATGATGAGAATGCCATAATAACCCAATTTCAGGTTATTATGGCATTTGACAGTACTCATAATCTGGTTATAATGTATGGTAGAATGTTGTTATGGATAAAAATCCATAACTAGAATGGAGTTGTTATGCTACAGTAGCTATGTCATCACAGCTGTTATGCTGCACTAGCTATGTCACTACTGCAGCAGAACAACTTGGAATGCTGCCATATAGTTGCTTTCCTCTATCCAGTTAAGCTGGAAGGTGTTTTTTATTTAACTTGAACTTGCAGAAACATCTGCAGCACATGCTGTCAGTTAAAAAAAAAAAAAAATGCCAACATTTCTATTATCTGTTGTCTTCTCCAGCTGGTTTTGTGTGATTTTCTATGCTGTGACTGCCCATACACTATAAAAGATTGTGTATGAGCAGACATACACAAACAAGGAAATTCTTGTATCTTGAGGTTCCCTTGGTAAAAGAGTACCTCTCTAGCTGCACTCTCAAGGTCATCTGTTACCAAGGAAACCTCTCGATACAAGAATATCCTTGTTATGTATGACTGCTCATACACAATCCTCTATGCTAAATAGGGTCACCAGTTATTATAACATGATAATATATGGGCATTCAAAAAATAAATGTTCCTATGTTTCCAATATTGTGTTACATAACTCTCTGGGGCAGTACCGCTCTTCCACTTTTTTATGTTTACGATTATTCTTCACCCCCAATTTCCCGTGGCATGCCAACCAGACAGTGTCCAACAAATATTTTGGAATTTGTTTTTCTGTCAACAGTTTAGTAGTTTGAGCAAAATTTTGGGAATTACCATTTGGAAAAATCAATTCCTCTTTAAACTCAGTCAATAATATCTGCTCATATATCAAATGTCTTGACATAGATTTCAAATTTGCAGTGGTAACCTTCCACATCTGAATCTTCTTCATAGTAGCCACTATATGTTGTGGTAACACATCTGCATTAATTTTGAAATTCCATTTATCTAAGGACCATTTTGGTAAAAAAGTGTAAGAGCTATTCCTGCCCACCACTTCCCCTATAGCATGCTTTTGTTTTGTAGTATTGGCACAATATTGAAATACCAGAAAATGGTATGGAAAAACAGTATAGGATAAATCATGCCTAAATCCCCTTATGCAACTGGCCTATAAGTTGTTATTCTTTTAATGGGGTTCAAACGACTTCCCCATATGATGCGGAAGAAAGTACTATAGATTTTAGTCTCTAAATCAGGAGGGGGAGGGAAAACTGATCCTACAAAAAGTAATAGTGGAACTATGAATGTCTTAATTAGGTATACTCTTTTAAGCTTAGAGATCTGTAGCTTCTGCCAGGCAAGTGCTCGTTTGTTACACATAGTTAGTCTTGTGTCCCAATTAACTCTGTCTGGTTCTTTGGGCCCAAATGTTACCCCCAGAATGTTAGCTTCTGGAACAACTGTGACCTCTTCCAGTTTGGTCAGGCCAGGGATGGCTGTGTTACCTATGGCCAATGCCTTACTTTTGTGTAAATTTATTCTGGCTCCAGTCACCTTGGAATATTCTGATATGACTTCAAATGCCTTTCTGCAGTCTGCTTCAGAATCTAAAAATAAGCATAAATCATCGGCATATGCCATGACTTTTAATGTCTGTGTATCTGGTTGTAGGCTAATGCCCTTATTTGTTAAGACTGTCCTCACTGAAATGTCTACATTGAAGGTATAGAGCAGGGGGCTCAGTGGGCACCCCTGCCATACCCCTCTTCTAATCTTAATTTTTCTGCCTACCATCCCATTTATAAGTAGGCAGAAGTGTGTCTGTGCATATAATAACTGCAGCCAAATTATAAACTGATCTGGAATGCCATAATGATGCAAAATTTGAAATAAGGTATCATGGGAGACCGCATCAAATGCTTTCTCCTGATCCAAGGCTAAAACAAAGCCCTATGTTTTCCCCATATGACTTCTTGAAAAAACTTTGCGAAGACATATTAAATTATCCCTTAAATTTCTGACAGCTATGGCACATGACTGGTATGGGGAGATCAGTTTTTGTGCTTAATGACTCAGTCTCTGACAAAGTATATTGGAAAGGATTTTAAAGTCCAGATTCAATAATGAGATAGGTCTCCAGTTAGTCAATTCTAATCTATCACCTTTTTTGTGAAGACATATTAAAAATGCCTGGGCCATTTGTTCTTTCATGTCTAAATTACATAATATATTATTAAATACTTCCATCAAGATGGATCCTAGTATATCATGAAATGCCTTATAAAAATTAGAACTAAGACCATCTGGGCCTGGGGCAGTATTGAATCTAAGCTTTGAGATGGCCATTTTTACTTCTGTCAGACTTATGGGTATAGTCATAGCTGTAACATCATCCATCAGTAAAGGTCCTATGTTTATATTAGATAAGAAGTTCAGCACTGTAGTAACCATATATACAGGGGTGCCAAAGGAAGAAGTCAGGTGCTCTGTAATAACCTCCAACATTTTGCCAAAGTCTGTATGCACTTCACCTGTACAATCCCTAATGAACTCCCATTCTTTATTTTGTACCCTATACTGACAGTCTTTAAATATATCAAGTGAACCTTTTGTCACTTGTGTTCCTGCTGATTGTTCCATTCTAAGGGATCTGGCTCTATCATAGAGGTACTCTCTCATCTCTTGTTTTATTTGCTGTATTTCTATTGTATAATCTATATTATCTGTATTCTATAATGATATTAATCTAAACAGTTGTTTTCATTTTTTTAAGAACTGAAAATATGCTGTTTTTCCTTTCTGTATGCCCCATTTTTATGTTGGTGTGCTTGCGCAGCCAACATCTTGTGGTAGTGGAGATTTGGAGGTGCGGTTGCTGTTGGGCGAATGCAGGGCATGCACCAGTAGGTGTGTCCCTCATTCCCCAATCAGCCAGCATGCTGGCACCACACCACCCGGGCAAGCACATCTAAGGAAAGGTCCACTGCAATGCGAGCAAAGCTCGTCACATGCAGCGGACCTTCCTACGTGCTTGCCCAGCATCAAACATGGCAGCACACTGGCTGCTAAACTGCGGACTTCGGGAGTGCCCAATCCCCCGGTTGGCTTACCCTGCCCCTCTTGTATGTGCCAACAGGGGAGCCCACTCCCCGTTGGCATAAAGTGTCCCCTCTCTTTGGTTGCCAAGGGGGTGCCCAATCCTCGGCTCATGCACCCCCGCCAAGAGCCACAATGGGGGTGCCTAATCCCGGGCTAGCATCTGTCCCCACTCCCTATGTGCCCATGGGGTGCGGTCCTCCGCCCAGCTACTGTAACCCCCTAAAAACTGTAAAAAGAAAACTATCCGCGATGTTTTTTAACACACCTTGTAAACAGAAAACGGTCCCTTGTAGTCTCCCTACCACCTGCACCCATCCACTGCACACCCTGCCTCCCACACCCCCTCACCCCATACTTACCCGGAGTCTGGCGCGATAGTCTTCGTGAAGGAACACTCAGCACTCTTCAAAGCCGAATCGCAAACTGAGAAATGCCGTAAGCTGTATAATGGAATAAAATAGGGTTTTTTCAAGTTTGATGTATATCTCGGGCATTTTTTGGAATTTTTGTACCAAATTTTAAACATGGGGTTTTTGGGACCCCTCCTCATGAGTTCTGTCACTGTTATGATGTTAATTGGTCCCGAAAGGTGATTTAGCAGTCACTGCGCGAATCACCTTTGGGACTGATATCTGAGGACAGTGGCAGTGTTCATGGTGGGCTCTCAAAACCTATGTTGCAAATCTGGTGGAAGAAATCCCAAAATGGCTGTTTCATGACCGCATTGCGCCAAGTTGCATGCATGCTCATAACTTCATGAATTTGCAATATTTTCATGCCATATTTTCCCAGCATTGTCGTTTTCTACACCTCCTTGTGAACAGTACAGCTGTCATTTTCATATCCTGGCTGAAATATGTTTCTGCACTTCCGAGCACTAATAGCGTAGTCGCTGTGGAAATCAGTGTTCAGGGCAGATTACAAAAATGACAGTGACACTGTTCATGAGCAGAGGTCTTAAAATGCCTATATTGAAAATTTGGTGATGATACTCCATAAAATGACTGTGTTACGAGCATGGGTTGTGCAGTTTGCACACACACTCGTAACGTGCATTTGTAATATTTTCACTCTGGATTTTCAGCATTGGCATTTTTCCACACCTCTTGATAAACAGTACAGCTGTCATTTTACATATCCTGCCAGAAATGTGTTTTCGCACGTCCGTCGCAGAATAGCGCAGTTGCTATGCAAAATCACTTTTTAGGACAGATTGAGGAAATGACAGTGACACTACATGAGCAGAGGTGCTAAAATGCTTATGTTGAACATTTGGTGCCAAAAGTCCATAAAATGACTGTGTTACAAGAGTGCGCGCATTTCCCACGCACCCTGGTAACTACGCAAATTTGCAATATTTACATGCCACATTTTCAACACTGACATTTTTTTACACCTCCTTATGAACAGTACAGCTGTCATTTTTCACATCCTGCTCAAAATGTGTTTCCGCACGGCACTACCAAAGCCAATGCCAGTGTGACAACATTCGGCATTGACAAATGCTTGTTTGTATCATTTCTCTAGCATTAATTTTGTGTCTAGCCACCAGTCCCCTAATGGCTCATACCAGGCTGTCAATGTGGCTCTGACTTTTAGATGCTCATTTGTCTGGGCAATTAATTTTTCATCTGTTAGCATGTCATTATTGATCCTTCAGTACCCTGCTCCAATATTGTTTTTTTGTAGCTAACCTAAAGTGACATGTAATTCCAAATGGTGTGAAGTTGCTGTGGGAACTGTTTCTGCTTTACAGACCTTTCAATGTTTTGAGAGGAATATGAAATCAGTTTTTGAGGAGAGAGTACCTCTATGATAGGTATGTGCCCCTTTTTGGTGTAGCTGCCTATATGCATCTTTAAGTGCAGCAGTATACAATATTTGTTTAAGGGCATTAGTGTCGCAAAACAGCTTGGATGTTACTCCTGTTTTGTCCTGGAAGTCCAAGGGGCAATTAAAATCAGCACCAATAATAAGTTTATGATCTGTGTGTAAATATGGGCGTAACAGATTAAATAACTCAATCCTGAGCTTTTTTTGTCTGTGGCACATGTATTATCCCACTCCTAATATCCTGATTCAAGATCTGCACATCCAACAAAAGTGCCCTGCCTGGTTCTAAATCTATAATTTTCTGAACAGTCACTTCCCCTTTAAACAGGATCCCCACCCCTCAGCATAACTCATCCCCAGGGACCACACTGTGGGGCCCCATGACCAAGATTTCTGCACTTGATGGATGTCTGCCTCTGATCATAATCTAGTGTCCTGTAACATGCAGATCTGTGCCTGGGAGTCATGTAATGCTTGGAATGTAATGCACCTCCTTTTGTAGCTTTTAATGCTATTCACATTTAGTGATATAACATTTAAAGTGTCTCCCACCATTCTGGCCACAAGAAAAGGGATTCCGGCTTATGTAAGTCTCCTCATGGTTTCTTTCTGGTTTTCTTTCTTACTTTCAGTTTTTCCAATGGATCCCCTTCCACATCTGATGTTTCATTTTTGGGTGATGCGACCGATGATTCTGAGTCTCCCTCCTCATCAGCTGAGGGATCATTTAAGGTTGAGTATTGATTAGAAGTGGATACCATGTCCATTTTTGGCAGTTTGGATTTGGGAATATTTCTGGATGACCGGTGCTTACCTCGTACCATTAGAAACTCATCAGTAGGTGGGGGTTGGGGTCGCATGTCAGAGTTTTGCAGTTTTTCTGGTGCTATTGCTCCTCTGTCCAGTTTCTCCAAACAGGTTTTGTCTTGGTTTTCCACTCTCTGGACTGGTTCCAGTGTGCTGGTAGAGTGGTCTGTCAAGGTGTCCTCTGTGTCTTCCTGAGGTGCCATTGGTGGAGCTGGCAATACTTCACTTAACATCGGAGGCTGTTCTGTAGGGGTGTGTGTTTGCTTCTCCTGGGCTGCATGCACAATATCATCTTGATTCCAAAAGGTCCTCTTGTTATGGACTGCCCAGGGACACTGAAGGAAAAGGTGACCAAGTTCATCACATAGATTGCATTTCGGAGGGTTGTGACAATGAGTGCTTGCATGCCCAGTTTGTAGGCAAATATTATAGACTTGTACCTCACAGGCATTGCTGAGGTGGGAGAAGGAACCACACTGGTGACAGGTCTTTGGCTGACCTGGGTAAAAGCAGAAACCCCTTTCCCAGTCCTAAATAAAAACAGCTAGGAAGGTGCACCGGCCCATCATCAGTCATGCAAAGTTTTATCTTTATTTTCCATCCACCCATCCAGATATGTTCACTGTCCAAAATAGGTACTGGCCGGTCCACGACATCAGCTCTTTGTTTGACCCAGTGTAAAATGTCAGATATGTGAACATTTTCATTTCTGAATAAGACTGTAATGACTTTAACAGAAGGTCTTGTTAAGGGGGATGGCTATGAATGAAACCCATAATGAAGACTGCTTGATGGATTCATATTTTGTCCAAAATTTTTCCAGTTGCATGGGTGTATTGAAACTAACATCAGATATTGTATCCCTAGAAATGTGAATTAGTGCAAAGAAGTCTGAAGCCCAAAAATTGCATGGACTCCTTTAATAGTTTTCTTGCCACATACACCCTATCAGGTTGTACATCAGTCCACCTTTATATTTTAATTGCACAGCATTTCTTCGTGTCCTAGGTTTGCCCAGGTTAGCAAACAAATCAGCCATTCTAAACCTTGGGTTCTGAGGCCTTGATGTGTTTGACCTGGGGGGGGGGTCTGCAGTGTGTTGCTGCTCTGAACCTACTAAAGTACTGGGTTCCCCCTGTTTTCCACTCTTAGCCTCCATGGCTTCTGCAAAGGTTTTCTGGGGTACCGACTGACAATCACTGATATTGTTCCCCTGTGTTATCTTGCACTGTATCTGCAACGTCTACCTCCTGCTGCCCTCCATAGTCACTATTTTTATCATTCACAACATTGCTGTGTGGTAAATTAGCAGTATGTTATTTATGTGTCACAGTACCTGGTGTAGTGGATTTCTGCTCTGGGTTTTGCGTTGAGTCCATGTCATACTCATCTGCAGCTGAGTCGAGCCGTGCTGCTGTTCTGAAGGTACCACACCTTGTTTGCCTCCAGTTTGTGTGGCCTGCATATTTGCATCCAACATTCTGGCCATTCCTTTGCCAGTCAGCTGTTTAATTTCCTTTGCAGTAGGGGGAAACCCAGGCATCCAGTGTTTTCCATGTTGCACTAAAATCCATCCTGCTACCCTCAGGGCTGTCTGGTGACCAGGATACATCTGCTCCTGGTAGTCCTTCCAAAACCTCTTGTTCCATTTGTTTTATTTTCCTCACTGCTTTCCATGTCAACTGACATCTGTAATTCATTTTCTGAGGCCCTTTGTAATTTCTGCAGCAACAATAGCCGTCTAGCCTCCCAGTCTGTTGCAAACACTACAGGTACATTTTTTACTTGCCCACTGGGCTCCATAACATCATCCATCACAATATCCTTTGGAATATGGACCTCTTCTCCACTTCAGGTATTTCTATTGAACTACTGAATAAAACTTTATCAGACTTGGATCTCAGAGCTCCCACATCTCCTGCCTCCTCCATCTCCTCACAATTGTCAGCCATCTTGCTGCTGACTGGACACAGCGCCCCCTACCACAAGAGTAGGGGAATTTCCCCAGTGCACTGGCCAAATTTCCCGCTATTTACTAAAATACCACCAACAGCTTAATCTGGTTCAAAGTCAGTTGGCATTCATCTGTATCCCCTTCCCCCATGTCGTGCCTAAAAATAGGCAGAATTTGTCTAGTGCACTTACTCGGTCAACAAAAACTAAATAAATAGTTCCCTGGAGTTCACCTTGTTTATTCCTTTCAGGAATCTGAAAGTCTCTATCATATACCCCCCATCCTTCTAGATTCCAATGAATATCTAGTCAGCACCCTAAGTCGTTACTCATGGGACTTCCCCTGCTGACCCTGCATCATCTTCATTACCCTGCGCTGCACTGCTGCCAGCCTATTCTTGTCCATTCTAAGGTGAGGGCTCCAAAACTGGACACAGTATTCTAGATGTGGCCTCACCAGGGATCTGCAGAAGGGAAGTATCACCTCCTTCCTTCTACTGTCAGTACCCTTCCCTATATATCCCTGCATCCTGCTAGTCATACTGCAAGCCTGTCACATTAGCTAACCTGCTTGAGGGTGTTGCTAATAATGACTCTGTGGTCACATCCCTCTGCTGTACTACTAAGGTTTATTGTACCCATCCAATATTCTGTCCTGGGGTTCTGTTTCCTTAGGTGCATTACCTTGCACTTTTTCATTGAAATTCAACTGCCAGACCCTCGACCACTACTGGTACATACAGCAGCAGAATGTTGTAGATACACTGCCTGACATCTGGAAAGTCAAACAGTCAGCATAGTGTCTACATGATGACCCAATGACATGGTGGGAGGTTTCTAAATGAACTTTTGCAACCCAGTTACAACGAACTTCAGTACAAAAACTGCAATAATTTTATCACAAATATTTGGCACTTGGATCACACCTATACAATCTGATTAATAAAACAAATGAGGATATAGGAAATGTTTTGGCAAAAATTAAACAGATTAAATTGGATATGCAAAAAATCCAATGTGACTGAATATTGTCCTTGAGGGCAGAGCAGAAATTTGGACCACAAGGGAGGAAATATACTGTGAATCCCTTTTTAAGTTGCCTGGAATGTTTACATAAAAGAGTGATGACATTCTTTCAAAACCCAGCAGGGATTACCATTGAGAGTGTGTCCCAGATATATATTTTTTGTACAACATCATGTATGATCAATATTTGGGATGGTATAGCCCTGTGGGAAATATGAAACACTCTCTGGAGGCTGAGTATTTCTATAATTCCCCCTAGTTCCACTGTTCTCACATTGAACCACACTGTAGGATGATCACTGGACCCCAGGTGGCTATCCACCATTATATTGGTGACTCTGTCCCCATTGGTGAGTAGTAGGTCCAATATTGCTCCTTCTCTGGTGGGGTCTGCCACAAGCTGCTTGAGGCACACCCCCTGCAGGGCATCCAGGATGTCTCTACTCCTGGCTGTGGCTGTAGCCTGGGTGCTCCAGTCCACATCAGGCAAATTGAAGTCTCCCACCAGCAGCCCTTCATCTTTGGCTGTCATTTTGTGGATGGCTTCCACTAGTCCCCCATCCATCTCCTCCCCTTGTGCTGGAGGTCTGTAGATCATGCCAGAGTGAATGGTGGTGCCATTTCCTGTCTCTAGGGTGACCCACAGTACTTCTGATCCCTCCTGCATTCCCTGAACTTCAGTTGCTTTAATTCCCATCCTGATGTAGATAGCCACCCCTCCACCCTTTTTTCCTACCTTGTTTTTTCTAAATAGAGTGTAACCTGGTATGGCTATATCCCATTTATGGTTCCCCGTGTACCATGTCTCGGTAGCAGCAACAATGTCCAGGTCTGCCTCTGCCATGAAGGCCACTAGGTCTGGGATTTAATTTCCCAGGCTGCAGGCATTCATGCACATGGTCTTCTAAGTTTTGCAAACTCCACTTCTAGTAGCTCCTCTCCTATCCCCCTGTCTTCCCTCCCGTCACCTCCTGTTTTTACTTCCATTCTTCCTTATCCTGCCATTCTGCCTGTCTCAGTTTTAGGTGTAATGTTGATTTCCCAACCCTAGGGTCATCCCTAATGACTGCTTCATCCTGTCAGGGGGCAGTTAGTTTCTTCCTGCCTACTTTCACCTCCCCCTTGATTAGTTTAAATGCTTGCCAATGAAGCATTTAAACCTCTCACTGAGGATTTTGGTTCCCCCCAGTTGAATGCAGTCCATCCTGCTTGTATAGGCCTACATCCCTCTAGTTGGGACCCCACTCCCCAATGAAGCCAAAGCCTTCTGCTCTGCACCAGTCCATCAACCATGGCTTGAATCTCATGGTGCAGAGTGCCCTGTCCTCCCCCTTGTCATTGACCAGTAGCACTTTCAAAAAGGTTATAGTGCATGCCACTTTTATAAGACACCTCCCCAGCTCCCTGAATTCCTCCTGCACTACCCTAACCTCATCACCAACCAGATCATTCATCCCCAGGTGGACAATGATGTCTCACTCTCCCTCCCATTCTGCTACCCCAATGATCCTCTGGATGAGCTTTCCATCCTCCAAACCATGGTGCCAAGTTGGCACTTAACCACCTTCTCTCCCACTCCATTCACTCACAAGTCTACCCCCCTAACAATAGAATCCCCCACCAGGAGTTGCTTCCTCCTCCTCTGGGGTCCTCTTCCTTCCCCCTGGGGTCTCCACTGTGGAGAACCCCCACATCCTCCTTGGTCTCCACTGTGGGTGCCTCTTTGGGGCAGTCCTACCCTGCCTGCACAGCATAGGAGTTGTGGAGTGGAACCATAGGATGGTTGTGCTTCTGCACCACCACCCTCACCCTTCCCAGGCCCACCATAGTCCAGTCACTTCTCAACCTAGGCAGCCTTTGAGGCAGCGGGACAGACTCAGTGGTCCCTGCATGAAGGAGGAGGTCCTCTGAATCCTGGCCAACTCAGCCTGGAGATGAGCAACCTCTTCCCTCAGTCCAGAAAGGTGCCTGCATATAGGACAGCACTGCATCCTCCAGAACATCTCCCGGAAGACTACCGCCCCACAAGAACTGCACTGCACCACTCCCATCATATCTTGTTTGTGGCCCCTCTCCTGTCACTTTGAATGCTTATTCTCTCTCCTCCCTCTGTTTTTTTTCTCCCTACTTTCCTACTGCCTATGTGCCCTTACAGCTCCCACCCTTCCTGTTCTGGGGCAGGAAGTACCTGTATTCCTTGGTAGTCTCCTTCTTCTTCATTGCTCAGAGTCAGACTTCCAGCAGCTGGGGGGGAAGGAGAGCTACTCTTTTCCTTCAAGGATGGCAAGTCTTATGTGTCTCGGTGATCCCTCCCTTCCTGTTCCCAAACAGGAAGTTCCTGCTGTTAGTCAACTCCAGTGCCTTTAAAAGTGGAACTGGCTATGGGAGGGAGGGTGGAGGGGCAGGTGGGAGAGCAATACTCTTTAGCAGTAAAGTTAAAGCTCCTTAGTCAGCTGCATCCTTGGCCTTGCTGTGATAGCAAAATTGCTCTCTGCCAAAAGCTACCTCAGGAAGTTTAAATGCAGACACCTGGATTACTTCTGCCTAAGCCACACCCCCAATTTACAGCTCGCCTCCTCACCTAGCTAACTGGCAAGATGATAACAGTTCCCTTCCCCCAGCTCAGACAAACACACTAACTCTTGTGTTATTTTTTTGTTTTGTTGTACCCTAATTGAAGATCCCAATTTACCTTGCAGACCCTACACTTCTAATAAAGTATCTGTCTGCATACCCCCTAGTCTGAAGTGTTCTAGTAGTAAAGATAATACAATAGAACAATACAAAAGGTTAAGGAATCAAGTAATACAGGAAATCAGGAAATCAAAAGCTCATTATTATAAACAGCGGATTAAAGAATCAACAAATCCAGGTGCTTATTGGTCTGTTATAAAAAATCGTATGAATCCAAATAGTAAACAAAGTGAAATAAAATTGAGTCAGAATGGAAAAGTGTTTGAAATAAATAAAGCTGCAGAAATTTTGAATGATTATTTCATAAACCTCCCCGATCTGAAATTAGATCTCATAACTAAAACTAATACCTTGAATGAAGTAAAGGGTGAGAGTCCCCAAGATGAGAAAGAACCCAAATTCAGGTTTAAGACAGTGATAAACAAAGAAGTTCTAAAAAATATAGATTAAAAATAAATAAAGCAAGTGGCCCAGATAGAATAGATAATAAATTATTAAAAGAGGCTGCTATGGAATTGTACCTGTACTAAGGGACATTTTTAATTGGAGTCTAAGAGAGGGACAGTTTCCCTCTAGCTGGAAATTAGCCAAAGTGATACCAATAGATAAGGGAAGGGATCCAAAGGATGTTTCAAATTACCGTCCAATAGCCTTGTTGTCCACAGTATCCAAGTTATTTGAAAACATTGTCCATGATCAGTTAATGGACTACTTGGAAAAATATAATAAATTGACTCAACAACAGTATGGTTTTAGGCAGGGTAGGTCCACGGCTACCGCACTCACTGACTTTTTGGATCTCATAGGAACTCCTCTTGGGGAAGTGAAGTCCATGGGTGCAGTATACGTGGACCTACCTAAAGCATTTGATTTAATAAACCATAGTATTTTGATAAACTTATTAATGAAAATAGGGGTGGAGGAAGAAACCTGCAATTGGTTTATATCATACCTTGATAAAAGATCACAATTTGTTGTCCTAAATGGACACCAGTCAAAAATCGGCTATGTAACAGGAGGGGTTCCCCAAGGATCTATCCTGGGCCCCCTCCTGTTCATAGTCTATTTAAATGACTCACCAAAGAAAATTGGATATTTAAAAATTTGTCTATATGCAGATGATACGGTTTTAGTAGTAGAGGAAAAACTACAAGTGAAGTAGAACTAAACTTAGAGAGTGACTTTAGCATCATGCAAGGTCACGTTTCATCTCTGGGTTTATTAGTTAATAGTAAAAAGACACAGGTTATGTCATTTGCATTGGACTTAAAGGGAATTTCAAAATTAAATATAAAGACACAAGAGGTAAGTTTTAGAACAAACTGAAACATATAAATATTTAGGGGTACATATAGATCAATGTCTTACTTTCCAATATCATATAACAAATTTAATAAAGAAAACACATGTTAAGATTGGAGCTATGAGATGAATATCAAATTGTATGACAAGAGAAACAAGATTGATTATGATCAATCATTTAATAATGCCGGTTATTGACTATGGAAGTCATATTTACAGACATACAGCAAGAAAACATTTAAATAATTTGGATACACTTTATAATAAGTTTGCAAGATTTGTGTTAAGGTGTGATTTTAAAATTCATCATTGCACTATGTATATGGATTTGGGTTGGATTCCATTAGACTTATGGGTTAGGGGAATCTGGCTAAATCAGGTCCATAATATATTTAAAAATCAATCTTTAGATCACTTAAAAAACAAATTACAAAAACCAAAACATGGTTTAAATTTAAGAAAAACTGGTGCTAGAGATTTAATAATACCAAAGTTAAAAAATTGATTTAGTGAAATGACCCTTCAATATCAAGTAGCTAAAAGCTGGAATTGTCTTTCTTCTTTTTTACGTGAACTAACAACTACTGATCATGTTTTTAAAAATGGCCTGAATCACGAACTTAGTTTTAGTTGTTGTTGTAATAGGTGAAATTAATGTAAATCTAAAAATGCTAACATGCCTGTTATTGATGAGTTTGTAAAACTCTGATGTATTGTTTTGTACTTTTCTGTAACTTGTATTGTTATAAATGTATAGTTGTAATAATTTTGCATAATGTAAACAGGTAAGCTTTGTGAACAGGGATTTTTGGAATCCTAATGGCTGTATCACTGTATAAATAAAATTTTACCATACCATACCATACCATAAAGTTAAAGCTCCTTAGTCAGCTGCCTCCTTGGCCTTGCTCTTATAGCAAGTTCCTCGATGGTGTGCACAGACATCCGAGTGATTTCCTTCCCCCCATAACCTTGCAGCTGAGCTATGTTACTAGGGAATGGCCAGAATGTTTTTGCCATGCCACATTGTTATGGCTACACCACCAATGGGCAGCATGCACAGCTCAATTCTCCAGATTTCCACAGCTGGAGTACCCAGTTGCAATGCATGGGGGCAGAGATCCTAAGACTCTATTTTACCAACTCACAAAGGCATGTAATTGCAGCACTTCTGTGACTGAAAATCAGATGCAAAGGTTATAGAACTGTCCCCCCCACACACACACACAACTCATACCTGCCTGACTGTCACAGTTATGGTATCTCAGGGCAGCCTCAATAACCTGTTTTCAAGTTTATTTCACCCCCCCCGGCTAAAGTATGCCAACTACTTAAAGGCATCCACAGGGATAAGGGGCCCATGCTGCTTTGCAAACAACCTGGTAGGTGGCTGCCAATTGAACAACTATTTTTTCTGTTAGAAAGCTTAAACCACAGGTCATAGCTTTTTCCTCTCACAGTGCCCCTGCCCATCCCAGGTCAAAATCATACACCCCTGATATCTCTTGCAAGCACTGACTCTCCCAAACTTGAATCCCCCTCCACCCTACCTCATTAACTGAGCAGTGAGCTAATTGCATAAATTAGACCCATTGCCAGGTTGTACAGACCCTGATGACTTACTGTCACTAATGGCCCTACTAGGTCCTTAGGGGAACAATCAAGGGTTGTAGAATGAGGAACCAATGGGAACAGAACTGACATCACAAACCACCCAGTGGAATCAGGCTTTAGTCATTGCTGATGTTACTAGAGGTCTTGCTACTTGAAACCCACCACAGCCCCTGACAGGTGGGCCATAGGCATCACCTAAGGGGAATGCTGTTTCCCCAGAACATTCATCACAAGTATAACATCACAGCCACATGCAGCATCCTTCTCCTCTCCACACAGAGAAAATATACAGGTGCATGAAGGCAGTGTAATTTTTCCACCTTCCTCTGACCATACCACCTGGCAGCACTTCCTCCCCCATGCCAGAATATCCTGGTAAGACCTACTGGGATTGCTCACTCCCTCATCCCTCTCTCTCCCCCAGCAGGATTTTCCTTCCCCCAGCTCTGCCAATTACTTGGAACATATGGCAACCCTGGGGTTGATTGTTATACCTCAGCCCCTCATGTGAATAAAATATATGTCACCCAAGGATCCTTGGTATACTCATCCTCGTTGGGCACCCGGACATTCCCACACCCCCTTTTCATGGCTGGGAGATGTCACCTAGTGGGACCAATGACCAAGAACCCACTTTCTCTGTAGGATGGTTCCCTCATGTCCAGGGGCCAAGGGGGCTGACACAAGGTGTCACAACCTTGATCAGAGTAACACAAAGGCATCAAAAAGGGCCAAATATAGGAACAAAGATCCTGTTTCTTGGTTAATGTTATCTGTTATCATTTTGCTATTTTTTTTTCTGGTACATTGATGTTACATAGAGTTAATGGTGTTAAGGAGTCTACGAATGTTTATGAGCTGTCTCAGCAGCTGGCTGAAAGAGTGCTTCACAGAAAATAGAAAACAGAAACGGAGCAGTACACACTTCCATTCACAGCTGTGAACAGGATATGTACTAACAACAACAATATTAGGAAGAGAACATTATTTCTTTCCTTAGGGTTATGGAGCAATGTGGTAATACGTACAGGTAACCCTCTCAATAGTCCTCTAAGGGTACACTTTAGGGGTACAACCTCTGGCTGGGGAAAGCTGACATTGGGAAAGCTGCTGGGTGTACATCCTCTGCTCATGGTACAATTTAGCACTGAAAATGGCTAACCACAGTATTCAATGGATCTCTTGGAATGTCAAAGGCATACATGCTCCTGTAAAAAAGGAGGAACATCCTAGATTTCCTTAAAAAGGAAAGTGTGGGGGTGGCCTTTGTACAAGAAACATACTTATCCAAAAAAGAGATGAGTAAATTAAGATGTGGTTCAATGGCCCATGCAGCCAGTATAGTGTTATGCTTGTGCAACTGTGTTAGTTTGGTTTTGGCTGTTCGCACTGTCTATTCCAGAGGAATTACCACCTTGTAGGGGTACCAAAGGCAAGGAACTCTCAAAGAGGGTTCCACCCCTAGAGGTGCCATTGGATGATTACAGTGGCTAAAGGTACCTTAGGAAGGATCCCAAGGAGAGAAGTGCTGCCACTGGAGGAATAGGGGAGGATGGTGGGGCAATGAAAAAGTGTTTTACAAGGAGGCTGAGAAGAACAGCTTATATAGCTCAGGAAGTAGAAGGGGCCAGCTGCTTGTCCATTGAACTCCAGGCTAAACCTTCCAATTCAATGGCCTACGCAGCTAGTATAGTGTTATGCTTCTGCAACTGTGTTAGTTTGGTTTTGGCGATTCACACTTTCTGTTCCAGAGGAATTACCACCCTGTAGGGGTACCAAAGGCAAGGAACCCTCGAAGAGGGTTCCACCCCTAGAGGTGCAATGGGATGATTCCCATGGCTAAAGGTACCTTAGGAAGGATCCCCCAAAAAAGAATGAAGTATGAAGCATATAAGCAAGCAGTAACTGTGACGTAGTAGTAGATACGCATAAACAGTTTGATAACATAATGAAATGCTCAGGTTGGTAACATAAATAAAATGCCCAGGCTTGCATGGCATGATTCTGATAGTTTGCATTGAGAATGGAGAGATCCTCTAAGGAGAAAGGGAATGGCAGGGACACCATCCACCTCCATTCAACAGCGGAACCTACCTAAAGAGACTAGGGACACTACAATGCTAACTAACAGTTATGACCTGAGGCAATGAAGGAGAGAAAAAAACCCTATGAGGAGGAACTCTCGGGGGATCCAAGGCCTAGGTCTCCTTCCCTCCAGGCTTGGGATGTTTTATTTAGTGATGGCTCTGCAGCTGCAATTTGGAAACTCAGTTAAAGGGAGGTGGAAAATATTCCGATTTGGAAGAAGGCTCTCACTCAAAACCCTCTAGCAGGAATGCTGTGGAAGGTTACAAGAAAACTCTGCAACAATGTGTGCAACTAAGGTGGGAGGAGGAGAGCAATGACTGCTGAGGCACTCACCTGGCCTACTTGTCCTAAACTCAAACCAGGTGAACCAGAGGCAGCCGTAGTGAGAATGCGGTGAAGGTGCCTTGCTAGGAAACTACTAAAGCCATGGATAACCATTATAGTGGAACACTAGAGCCAAAGGAGATAACTGTTTCCACCCTTCACAGCTAGTCTTAAATTCTACACCAGGAGCTGCTGCCGTGTAATAACAGCTAAAGTCAAGCCCAGAGTGAGGATATTTCCAGCTATGGTCCAGGTGAGAAGGACCCCTCCTGAAGTCGGGCATGCTCAAGATACGGATTAAATGCAGAGCGAGACCATCGGTTACAGGGAACCCTGTGCCATAATGGTATGGCTGGCATGCCCCAAACTGATAGAGATCTGAAAAGCTGTTGAGTAGCTGAATGAGCACAGGTGTGTTGAAACGTAATGAGCATTGAGTGCTGAGACCTTGCAAGGTCGAAGCAGATTGAGTGCAGCAGACATCCCAGAGGCTGAAGCTGAAGGGTTGCGGTAGGCATGAGTAACGACTGCATAAGCAAGAGTGGACCTGCACATAGGTCAGTAAGAAGAGTAGTAATAGGTGGACCTGCACGTAGGTCTGCATAACATAGTAGCAATGATCAGCACTGAATAGTGGAGCAAGCCAGCCAAGCATCCAAAAACCAATATAGGTGACACATACTCAGAGGATTTGTCGGCAGTGGAGACAGGATTTAGAATTAGCCACATGAGGCCACGACTCCCCAGACACCTCCAAGTCCACGTCGTAGGAAAAACAAGAAAGTGATGGAAGGGCCAAGACACACATGCAGGTATTGAAACTAAGTTACAGCCTCAGCAGTAGCTTTAGCCGACTGCTGAGTATAACAGGTGAATAATACGTAGAAGCAACATGTGTATGGAGTACGCTGCATTGTAATACTGCAATAAACATAAGTAAAGAGATACAGTGCTCTGAAGCAGGTGTAACCAGGTAATGCAATGAAGCTGCTGCAATAGGTAAGTAGAATGAGAGCATGATTGAGCTGCATAGGTTCAGAGTAAGCCTGAGGCAGGTGAAAACAATTGAGTATGCAACATGGAGCCACTATGGTTAAACTGAAACACACAAATAATGATTGCAGTTGCATTGCAGTAGTTTGAGAAATGTGGGTAACAGAGCAAATAATAGGAGCTCAGGAGTGATATGCTAGGAGCTGGGAAACAAAAGCCCCCCAGAAAACAAAACCAAAGACACACAAACACAGAAAACAGGGAACAAAGACAGAAGAAGCACACACAGCTGAAGGCAAAATACAAACCAGAAGCAGGAAAGAAACACAGAAGACCAGCAGACAAGCAGAAGCAAAAGGTGGGGAGGGGGGTAGGCCCCAACCATTTCAGAGGACAGACTGACAGAGCCTTCAACTGCAACGAAAAAGTGCTTCACAAGGAGGCTGAGAGGAACAGCTTATATACCTCAGGAAGTGGGAGTGGCTGGCTGCTTGTCCATTGAACTCAAAGCTAGGCCTTCCAATTGGGTTTCCCAAGTCTGTGGCTCAACATAATACCAAGAACAGAGGAGTGGATATCCTCATTCATGAGAATGTCCCTTTTCAGCTAGCCAAGGAGATTGCAGACCCAGAAGGCAGATGTGTTATCATGCAGGTGGTGCTGTCAGGGCAAGAGGTAATGCTCTGTAATGTATATTGCCTGAATTCCACAGGAGCCTCCTTTTACCAGGCACGCTCCCACCATCTCTTAGAAATACAGAAAGACCAGGTGATATTAGGAGGGAAACATGAACACACAACTGGATGAATTTCTAGATAGCAGCAAGGCTCCAACTGGGCGCCCCTCTCAGCTGCTGACGTGCTTAAAGACTTGATGAGAGAGTTGGGGCTAACATATATATGGATGCTGATACACCCCACCAGAAGGGATTACTCCTTCTTGGTCCCACACCAAACTTTCTTGTGAATAGACCTATGGCTTACCCCAGCAGCTTGGACGGCGATTGTGATTGATGCCCAGATAGGGGTTATTGCCATCTTGGACCATGGCCCAGTCTCATTCATCTATCAACCACCATAAGCATCTGGCAAGGACAGAGGCAGATGGAGGTTCAACACCTTCACACTTAAAGAAGCAACTGACATTAAGAACTTCCTCAGGTACAATCAACTGGAGGACACATCAGCAGCCATAATGTGGGATGCACCAAAGTCCTTTATCAGGAGTAGGTACATCAGCTACACCTCCCACCTTTGCAAAACTAGAGAGCGTGAACTGGCGGAACATAAGAAAAAATTAAGAGATTTAGAGAAGAAATTCAGAGACAACCCCCAAGCACTAGGCAGCTTACTCACTGAGATAACAGATCTTAGATACAAAATAAATGTACATCTGCACCAGAAGGCTGAATATGTTCTTTTCCGGCTGAAGCAATCCTTCTGGGAGTCTGGAGAAAAACCAGGCTGCCTACTGGCTTATCAACTGAAAAAAAGGCAGGAGAGCTTCATAATTCTCTCTATTAAGAAGAGAGATGGGCGACTCACGTGAGATGAAGATGAAATTAATAGTGAATTTCATGCCTTCTACAGCACATTGTATGCCAGTAAAGCCCAACCCACTAACCAAGAACTGCAGCAATTCCTCAGTAAGCTGCAGTTACCCACCCTCACCCAGAAGAAGATGGAATAGTTAGACAGACCCATGTTACAAGCCGAGTTGCAGAAGGCTTTAAAACCCATGCCGATGGGGAAGGCCACAGGAGGCGACAGTCTGCCAGTAGAATTCTTAAATGCCTTTCAGGATGTATTTATACACCCACTGCAGGCTGCATTACTGGCAGTGACAACAACAGCAAACTTGCCTGCCTCCATGAGGACCACCCAGATCTCCCTGCTGCCTAAGTCTGGGAAAGATAACTCCCTATGCAGCAGCTATAAGCCAATCTCTCTTATCACAGTGGACTGCAAGACATTCACTAAGCTATTGGTGGACAGATTGAAATCCCTTATAACTGACTTGGTGGAGGGAGGAATATTAGAACATATTCCAGAAAACCATTCTAGAAAAAAACCACGGGAAATGTTATTACAATTATTCAAAACCTAAAGTTCTTAGTGCTGCTGCCTCTTCCGATGTGTTCTGTGATCTACTGTCTGTGATTCCCACACAATTCTAGGGGAAAAGAAGAAGAAGGGCGCAAACCAGAAGAATTCACATGTAGACAGATCCTCTTGAGTATAAATATCTATTTCCTTTATTGTAAATGTAGGGCCATATCTTCTACGTTTCACCAATTAATCATTGGCTTCCTCAAGAGGTGCCTTTTAATCATACTTCTATCCATACATATGACTCAACTTTTTTCAGTTAAACATGTTCCAATCAATGTTGTTTCTTGTTCAGCCTTTTACTTTTGTGCACACATAAAAAGCTGATAATTTGCTTTTAAAGAGGGTTATTTACCTGCTTTCTGAAACTGTGATGTGCAGAAAAGTAAAAGGCTGAACAAGAAACATTTATTGGATATAGATATTTATACTCAAGAGGATCTGTCTTCGTGTGAATTCTTCTGGTTTGCACCCTTCTTCTTCTTTTCCCCTAGAGTTGTGTGGGAATCACAGATAATTGGTGGAGGGAGGCCAAGTAGGTTTCGTCCCAGGCCGTGGAGGCACAGATAATACCAGATTGCTCATCAACTTACTTTGGAAATCTAAATCAGTCAATCCCCTGACAGTCCTCTCTCTCTCTCTCTCAACTCTGAAAAAACATTCAAAAAACATTCAAAAGGGTTGAAAGGAAGTACCTATTTGCCATACTGGTAGTCTTTAACATAGGCCCGGAGTTTAGGTCTTGGGTACAGGTCCTATATAAGTGGGCATTGGCAGAGGTCATCACAAAAGGCAAAGCCACCCCCCCTTCCTGCTGCACAGGGGAACAAGATAGGGCTGCCTGCTGTCACCTCTCCTATTTGTATTGGTACTTGAACCCCTTTTATAGGCTATTAGGCACATGCCTGACATAACAGGATTGTCCCGGGGGGGGGGGGTGAACATAAAACATTGGCATACACAGATGACATATTATTACTGCTTACTAACCCTAACATGTCCATACCTAGTTTGTTAACCCTGATAGATCAATACAGCCATCTCTCAGGGTACAAACTTAACAGGGCCAAATCACAGTTTCTGGCAGTTTACCTATAGTGGTGTGACAACCACTTCACTGACATCCTCGACAGTGACAGCCACAATGCCGAGTGTCAGCATTGCACTGTCAGGGATGTCTCAGTGTTTGTATTGGGGAGCTGTGCCCCACCCGAACATCCCATGTGGGGGCTTTGCTCCCCCACACACCCCGGTCTCTAAATATACAACTCCAAGTCGGAGTTGTATTGGGGAGGGGGCACAACACTGGTAGATGCACCGCCGGTGTCTGCAGGGACCAGCACAGAGACCCGAAGATTTCAGGCAAAATCTGTCGCTGTGCTGGTCTTCAAGGTGGTGGATTTCGCTCTCCACTCGGTACACCATTTCTGCCCTCCACCCCGAGGATAGCAACTTTCACAGGCTACCCATGGGGCTTACATCACACACAGCATGCCATAGACTACTTGGTCCTAAGGTTCCATTGGAATATCGCACAGTTAGGACAGGAAAACCTGACCGTATTAATAGCGGAGTTAGAGAAGGAGCTGCAACGATGGAAATTTCTTCATGGGTATGTTCATGGAAACAGAGTACAACTTAGAGATTAACTTCTCCAGCCTATAACTTACACAAGTGGTTAGTAGCAAAAATTTGTATATTGGGTTGTTGCTGATACTGAGCAGAGATAAAAAAGATAAAATTAAAATCCTAGCACAACAGCTTTTTTTGTTATTTACATGTAATATCCAAGAGGTGTCATGTATTTCTAGGCTGAAATGTGGCATTAAAACTAATGACATTTGTACTGTATTTACTCCTATAAATAATTATTATTTATAAATAAATCAGTGCTGAAATCCAAAATGTCTTGTGTTTTTTTTAATTATTTTTGTTTACAGCCCGATGGTGTTCACAGGGATATTAATGTTTTGCAGCCAGACTCCCCGTGGTGTTTGTACTGATGGTGTCCACAAGGTTAGTCATGGTTCTGATTTAGTTTAGAGCCGTTTCCTCTAAAATTACATTTTATTTCAATTCTCTCCCTCCTTTCCCCCACCCCATACTGTGTAAACACCCTCCCTGTTGTTTTAATATCCCAACCCTCAACTCCACCCGAATGGCCTTTGACACACCCTAACCATGGTGTCCAGCTCTTGAAGATGTACATACACCACAATCAGGAGTTGGGAACCAGTCTTAGTAGCCTATGGAAGCCTTGCAGTGATGTGGTAGGGAGTGCTCAGAACACTGCTTAAAAGGTTCCGTTCCAGAGTTCTTAGCTTTTCTTGCCACTGGACTATTGCGCCCAAAAAGCTTGGTGTCCACTGCCAGCATCCACCATACAACATACAAACACCACAGTCTTGCCTTTAGCATACAAACACCACATTTTTCAGGGAGCTTCTCAATCATACTGCTGTACTAGAGGGCCAAGAGTGCCGAGATTATTTGTCTTTTAATCAGATCAGCAGTCAAGGTATGTTTTTTTTTTGGGGTGCAGTTCAGTGAAATAAATAAATAAATAAATGAGCTAAATGATGGCAGTGGACACCAAGCACTGTGGTGTCTGAGTGCATACACCACAATGAGTGCTTGGTGTCTTTGTACATATACCATAGTCATCTTGGTTGAGTACATTGCTGCTGAATTGAAAGCTTTTAAGCAGCACCACCTGCCTTGTGCTAGCCCTCATTTGGAGAACTATATTGCTCACAATTTTTGCACAGATGGACCTGCTTGTGTATGGAGCTAAAATAAAATTTTCTTAAGCAGAGCCCTCAGTGCAAAGATTATTTTTTTGTATTCTTTTCTGGTAAATTCCTGGGGTTGTCCACCTGGACAGAAAATGAATTGCAATGAGGTCTTTGTGATGGTGGTGGTGGTGTTGCTGGTGGTTGAAGGGTTTGGTTGCACTGGTAATTGTAAGTAATGTTGAATATGGATGTTATCAGCATGATGGCTGACCATTCATGGCTAAGCATACCTGGACATACTATATCATTTAAAAGTGCATTCTTCGTTCAGGTGTGCTTGGTCAGAGATGCTCAGCCATCTTGTGCACCATGCAGCCTTGGCTTGTGGGGAAGGGGTGGATTGTACTATTTGCTTCTGTTTTGTTGTTGAAATGGTCATTTTGATGTACTTGCCATCATGATGTCCAACCGTTGCTGGGCAAGCACACCTGGACAAAGTAATTTAAAAGCACAGCCTGCAAATTCTGGTTCTTTGTCCAGGTTTGTTTGTTCAGAGATGCTCGGCCATCTTGTGCACCATGCAGCCTTTGCTTGTGGGGAGGGGGAGGATTGTACTGTTTGCTTCTGTTTTGTTGATGAATGGTTATTTTGATGTACTTGCCATCATGATGTCCGACCATTGCTGGGCAAGCACACCTGGACAAAGTTATTTAAAAGCACAGCATGCAAATTCTGGTTTTTGTGTCCAGTTGTGCTCACTCAGAGACACTAGGCCATCTTGTGCACTGTACAGCTTTTGCTTGTGGGGGTGGGGGTGGACATACTGGATTGTACTGTTTGCCCCTTGTGTGTTGGTGAAATGTTTATTTTTACATGTTGATTGCCAGCATGATGTCCTACTGTAGCTGGGCAAGCACACCAGGACAACAAAAAAGAGAAAAATCATGGCCCTGCCACTGTTTGTCCAGGAGCATTTTCTTAGAGGCACTCCACCATTTGCTGCACCATGTGGGTTTGGCTTGTTGGGGGGGGCAGATTGTACTGCTTGCCTTTGTTTTTTTGAGGAAATATTGATTTTTGATGTACTCAGTAACTTGCCATGATGATGCCCAACTGTTGCTGGGCAACCACACCTGGACAAATTAATTTAAAAGCGCAGCCTGCAAATTCTGGTTCTTTGTCCAGGTGTGTTTGCCCAGAGACGCTTGGCCATTTTGTACACCATACAGTTTGGATTGTGGGGGTGGGGAGAGGAATTGTACAGTTGGCCTCTTCTTTTTTTTCAGAAACGTTTATTTTGAAATATTTGGTGTCCACTTACATACACCATGGTGTCCACATACCTACACCATGGTGTCCACGTACATACACCATGGTGTCCACATACGTACACCATGATGTCTTCTGTACATACACCACAGTGAGTAGTCCTGTTACCAGGCATGTTTAAGTCAGTTATCTTACCACATGCCCACTTTTAATCAATTTTATTATGGTATCTTAAAACACATTGAAATGTATTAATGTGCTTATTATTAGTATCATTTGTTTTCAATTACAGCAGCTGATTGGTGTCCATGTACACACATCACAACCATTTTGTGTCCACGTACATACACAATGGTGTCTGCTGTACATACACCATGGTGAGCTGTCTTGTTTACGGGAACCATTAAGGCAGTTATCTTACCACATGGCCAGTTTTTACTGGTTTGATCATGGTATCTCAAAATACATTTAAAATTTGATATATTTTGAATTTAAAAATGTGACCTTCATGTCACACTTTGGTACACCATTTTCATGAACATACTCTCATATCTGCCACTGGGGAGAGGCCAAGCTCTTTAAAATGATGGCAGTGTCCAAAATCCAGTATGTGCTAGACGACCTTCCTTTTCAGATTGACCAAAAGTTGATCAAGCTGATTCACTCCAAAATAAAGACCTGCTTTTGGGGCCCTGGATGCACCCATATCATTTGGACAAAACTGACCAAACTGACCAGCATAGAGGACTCAAACTCCCTGATTTTTGTTACTGCAATATGGTGAATAATCTGCTGCAACATGCACAGATCGCACCATGGGGGCACACAGTCCCACCCCTCCTAAATGGGCAGACTGTGAAGCGCATGTAGACAGAGGCCCACTAATTGCAATAATCCAGTTCACCCCCCACCACTGAAGCAAACACCTCTACCTCCCATGGTCACACACACTCTACAGACCTGGAGGAGATTTCAAAAGCTGGTTAACTGGCTACCGGAAAGGGAGAAGTATTTCCCCCTCTGGGATAACCCCTGCCTGAAAATAAGAGAAAACCCAGTAAGGTATAGAGACTGGGCAAAAGCAGGTATCAACTACCTTGCTGACATCATGCACTTTCTCCTGAACACCCTAAAAAGCTTCTGTCAACTCCAGCAGGAACAACCACTTTCCCAGGCAACAGCACTGGAGATACCTGCAAATTAGACATGCCCTCAAGCCGCTCATGGGATAAAACCTAGAGTACAAGAGGCAGAATCACCTAGATACTATCCTATGACTTTGTGCAGGAAAAGAGGTTAAGTTTATCCTTGTATACAACTACCTGCATACTCTCCACCCAGATCCTAACACTAGAGTCAGACAGAGGTGGTTGGAGGAATTAGGGCAAGAGATCATTCCCAAGATATGAGATGACAGTTGGAGGTCAGTTCAGTCTGCCATCAAAGACACCCAAAGCAGATTTACTCAATTTAAGGTATTAGACAGATGGCACAGAATCCCCCAAAAACTACATGCATGGGGACTTCTACCACAGGTAACTGCTGGAGTTGCACTCTGAAAGGGAGACCATCATCCACATTCTGTGGTCCTGTCAGGTTCTCTCCCCCTTCTGGACAGCTGTGCACAACATTTGCAGCGACGTATTGTCCTGCAAGGTCACACCCACACCCGTGCTGGTAATTCTAGGCCTTTATACAGACCCCCTTCAGGGAATCCAGTTATCAATGGGGAAGAGAAGGCAGCTACTAGGAGCTCTCATAACAGCCAAGAGAATACTACTCAAGCACTGGAAAAAACAAGCTCCCCCATCAACTCAGGAGTGGCTTAAGGAACTAGGAAAATTAGTAAGCTATGAAAGGGTTTTACATGTAGTTCAGAATAGAATGCAGACCTACAGTGCTTGCTACAGATAAGTTTAATGGTAATGCAGTATGACGCTCACTACCGGTCTTTGCCATGCAGTGCGGTGTCTTAGAGTGGTAGTAGCTCCTTACCACATTGTGGGGCTGCGGTATTATAGCAACTGGTTAAATGCTCTTCCTCTCTTAGCCACAGGATGGCATCCACGAGCTGTCACCACCGTACTGATTGCCTGATAAGTAATATATTGTCTCCCACCCCAATTGACCTGGAGATGGCGTGTGGTTAGTGCAGGGACACTATTGAATTTAATGAATCATTTTCACTACCAAGGAGAGTGAATGTAAAATGGGGTAGTCTTAAAGTTGAAATGAAATAAAAATGATTTGGCAAATTCTGTGGTCCAGCTGTTATTTTCTACATTTAGGTAATATTTTACATCATCTGTACCAATAATCAGTTTTAATAAATAAAAAAGTGATGTAAATTTATTTGAAAGTATGCCCTGTTTGGTATTACAAATTTCTGCCTGTCACAGTGTCATGGCAGGGCCGGCCCGGTGGTTCTGAGGGTTGAGGCACTGGATGCCACACCTCATGCCACACTGGTGACCTGGGTTCAGGAGTGAGCCCGGATGTTGGGGGTTGGCAGGGGAGGGAGCTGGATTGAGTATCCAGAGGACTGCTCTCTGAGTCCTCTCCTCTCCAAGGGAGGGTTCCAGGAGTTTTCTGGTGCATTAGTGGACCCCGGTGGAGATCGGGGGTACTGCATGCGGGGGATCAAGATTCATGGGAATGAGCGTGGCAGGCGTCTATGGTCGCTGCGCTCATGGGGGGAAACAAGTGGAAATACCTCCTACTCCTCCAGTGATATGATGGTGTCCCCAGGGGACTCTCCCACATCCCAACGCCAGCTCAGACGTGCCTGGATCTCTCTCCATGGCCGACCGTCACCTACAAGGTAAGGCACTTCATGCTTAGGAGCCCACTGCCAGGGGAAAGGCAGAACCAGCCCCGGAGGTGTTACCAGGGGTCAAGCCTGCCTGTGGTCATTCGGAGGAGGGAGATCCTGGGAGAGGCGGGGGGTTCAGGCTGGGAGTTAGAGGGAAGTCCAAGCGGCCACTTCTGAAGGATGCTCGCGGGGTGTAGGTGTAGAAACAGAGTATAAAATAAACAAAAAAAAACAGTGTCAAGGCAGTGGTCCGCTGATCAGTGTGAGAGGCTGTCAGCAGAGCTAGAGACTGCACTATGACACAATGTTGGTTTAATGATCTACAAAGGTGAAAATTACTATGGTAATACTCATGGTGCAGGACACTATATCAACAGTGATATGCTACTGAGTTTTTAAAAAGAATTAGTATAATTATGAACTCCTAGCAGCGGTGCAAAAACAAGCAGCAACCCCAATCTTTTATAAATTAAGAATGAGTGTTCCGGCAGTGCTGAAAAAGAAAAATACAATGATTTCAGTACATCACACACAAACTCACCTCACATAATTTCAGAATCAGAAATAAATTTAAGGGCATAACTTTGTTCTGCACTTCCATACAGATCTGGAAGACTGCTCAGTTGAAAAACATCATTTTTTATGTTGATGGAGGGTTCATGTGAAAACTTGGTACTGAGTCAACATAGTGTGATTTAAAAAAAAAAGTAAACCTTTACACAACTGACAATAAAATATTAAATGACAGCATAATTAAAATGCCATGGGCTCCATTAGAATCACACAAGTAACTCAGTCACTCCCCATCTCATGGCGGGTCTGAGAAAAAAAATGTGGACAAAACACTTCACATAAAGATAGAAACCTTTATTTAATTAAGAACTGTTAACCAAGACAACTGAACTACCTGCCCCACAGATAAAAAAAAGTTGCCTTGTGTCTCGGGGTCCCTCCCTGCACCGATCATCCCCACAGAATTTAGCTGCAATTAATAAAACTATGAGAAATATAGTATTGTCTCATAGTCAACAGCAGTAACAGGAGGAAAAACACTATAGTGCACAAGAAGAGCCTATGGTAAGGGTTAGTATCAGGAAAAAAATGGTGCGCTGCATACAATACCTATAAAAGTACCGAACATCCATTTACCACAGCTATTTATAATAAAAAAAAAATAGGAAGGCTAAAGAGGACAGGAAATTAAGTAATAACTGAAACAGTAGCTACATGTTGTGTATTTATTTCTAATAAAGACTATCAGTTTGTTTCATCAGTGTCTATTATTGTTTATGTTTTAATTTTTTCTTTGACTATTTTGCCTTAAATATGGACATGGCAGTTACTGGTGCAGCCCTTTCTGGTTTTCTGTTTCTACACCTTAACTGTAACTGAGCTTGATTAATGGTGACATTGTCATTCATGTGTTCCATGACAACATCATGACTCGTAAGTAACTTGCGTGCTGGCTTTAGGAACTGTTCAAAACCAGGAAGTACAGACCTTCCTTATAAAGTTAGTACTGTCTTCCCTATTAGTGTTTTTTTTATGGTGCGATTGCAATTCTTAAAACAGTACCAAAGTGTAGTTTGCATTAAAAACCCATTGTGGACAGTTGAACACACACATCAGTACCATGTGATATTCTTGTCCTCTTCCGAAAGTCATGATTGCCATAAGAATTGTGACAGTCAACATTATATTTCAAATCATTGTGCAGCATATGTGGGTGAAATGTGTAATGTAATCAATTGGACACTCTCACTGATGCTGTGAACAGTATGGTCAATATCACATTACATGTAGCGCCCTCACAGGCTTTCCAGTGTGCAACACCTTACTAAAGCATAAACAGCATTTCCTGGGTCTCACCTCATCCAGTGTGAATCGTATTGTTGTATCTGAATAACCCCCAATTACAAGATATGGGAAATCTAATGCTCAGCTTCCACTGCATAAAATAGAACAGAGCCCTTACTAAAAGTGGGAGCTTCTTTTATAACAATTCTCTCTGTGGATTTGGTTTGAACTAAGTGCCCCCAAACACACACACAATCTGCATATACTGTACAACACTTCCTGCTCATCCTGTTACTGATACAAATAAAAGCACTGCTGCCAGTTTGCCAAACTTACACAATACAACTGTTGTCCATAGCTACTGTACTCCTGCATTTGTATGTTTATCTTCAAAGCCCGCAGAAAATGTTATACACCATCTGTCTTTGTAAAAAAAAGTGTGGAATTTGGTCAGCATGATGACTTTTCTACAGATCAAAATGTGGTTTGTAGTGGCCCTATTTGAGGGTTTTTTTATCTCTAGCCATGAACTAATGCATTTGTACATCTACATTTATGTAATTGTATGCTTGTAATTAATAAATTACACTTTTTTACATTTCCATTTTCTGACAATCTTTCTGACATAATACAAATCTGCACCACAAACATCCACTGGCTCCTACTGTCTCTCTCCGGTCATTATGGTGCCAGTTATAGATGTCAGTGCTTATGAAGTTTGTGCCCATCATGTGCGATTGCCTAAGACCATCATGGTGCTTCCCTGTCTAAAAAGAAATTTTCTTTAATGAGCCATCAGTAAAAGGTAATAAACACATTAGTTTTAGAGTCATTCACAATTTCCCACACACATTTCCTAAAAATGTATGTTTCAGTATTCGGTAATCAGTACTTATTTTTCCTATTCAGATTTCTCTGTTTAGCCTTTTAACTATTCCAGTTGTTATCACACACATCTATCCCATACTAATTAGAATCTCAGGTTTTCACATTCATTCATTCGCACCAACACTGTAACATGCTTGCTGGCTGCTCAGAGACCGTGCCTGCTTCTAGCATTTGGTTGGGTGTCTAATGACTACCCATTATATGGCTGTATCTGAGCTTAATAGTAACAGTCCATGTGTTGATAAACTCACTGCAATCTGGAAAAATTATAATATCCAAACATACCATGCTGTTACGTTATGCAGGCAAAGTGAGACAATATGCTGTCTACCCTTTTAGCAGTAACTTTAATTGTTTTAGTCTGTGGTTGCATCTAATGACAGGTAAATATGCATAAAAGAATATTGGGTCATCCCTGACCACAAGTGAGTGAGAGTGATGTTTTTCGGTACTGCTAATTTTTATTGAGTTGTTGTTTCATAAAGGACGTTCGCTTGCATACCTAGAGTTAAGCTGTGTGCACAACAAGGAAATTTAAATAGCACCAACAAACTGTATGCACAAACAGTAGATATAGCAGTGCATTTCCATTTTAAAAGGGGAGTTTTGTTTGCATATGATGTCGGTTATGTGAGCCTGCAGATGAAGTTGTTCCACCTCACAAACGTTAGTATTTTGGCATTTTTATTTTTGTTCTTTTGCTCCTGATTTATATTGAAAGGTATCCCTCATATTGAATTTTTTTAAACAGCTGTTTAGACAAAAATCAGGAAGACTATGTGAATGGAGCAACACGCTACTGAGATGCTCATGGAAATTCAGATGATGAGGCCATAGCCAGTATCCCAACCAGCCACCAGTAATCACCATAAATTGGCTAACATGATCACACAAAGCATGTTTCAGAAGGCCTCACCTCTGACTTTGCACAGAGGATGTAGGGCTGTGGAGATGGGGGTGTTGAAAATGTTATTGTGCAGTAAATCTCTGAAAGGGGAACCTGAACTCAGCCTTCTTGACACATCAAGAGAAAAGTAAGCACCACACAATCTGCAAGCTGCATTTATTTATTGTTTTGTATTCCATGTCTTGCAGTCTGAATTGTGATATACTCAAAGAGTTGGAATCGAAGGCAACAGAATTGCATCTGTGTTGATTTACACTAAGGCACCTAACTTTTGAATCAATCTGATTCAGAGTTGCATGTATTGCATTGCAGTAAGTGCAGAAGCATTTGTTTGGAGGATATCATGCTCGCCAATGTAAATGAGTGCACACAAAGCATGACCAACCTCTCACAATGCAAAGCATGTACCTGAAGAAGTATTCAGCTGGGGGCCGCAACTTTACCCACAATGGGATGAAATTACTTATTTCCCGCCAACATCGACTTGAGAATGCCAGTACTCCGGGGTGACATGAACAAACATATGAACTGCTAACGCATCAGGTTAAGTCTTTCATGGAGATGAGACACAGAGGAGCTGCTGCTTGTGTATGCATTCTTCCTGAACTGACTATGCCTATGCCCACCGTTCAAAGACACTGTCATTGATTTAGACAGTGCAGGATTTGAACTAGATGAGAACATGCAGAAAAGGGCAGTAATTGCTATTCATTTCTGATGCATTCATGAACGTCCACTGTAATTTGGTATGCCACTGTTGCGCACAGATATAGTCATCTTGCAATTACTGTGTTCTTGATTTTAATTGAGTAAAGCAAAGCTTATCAATATAACTAATATTCATGGCAAAACATGCCAGCTCTTATCTAGGCTGACAACAGGAAGGGGTTGTGCTAATTGTTACTCGACAAAACCTCTACTGGGGAGTTAAATGTTCAAGCCCAGCACTCTTGGGGCATGGAGGGGCTTTTACATGTGTTTTATTTCTTCTCTTCTTGGAGGAAAAATGAGCCTGTAACAAGCTGCTGCTGTTTCAGCTGGAGTCTGTTTCACTCTATTGCAATGGTAATGACTTTGAGAGTTGGCTCAAATAGTTACCACGACAACCGACATTTGAATCCACAAAGACACAAAACAATGTGCCATGTAATTAGCTGGGGGAAGGTGAGGATTTGTGGAGTCAATTTCCTGTTCATTCAGTGGTGGTGGGGGGGTAATTGTCTGTGTCTGGGAGGCAGTGGAAGGGAATGTTTATCACTAGAGCACTTGCTATTCTCCCAAGGCTGCTGTCAGTCACAACCCCTCTATTTTAGGTCAGCGGTAACATATAACACAACACCTTAGGTGCCCATACAATAAAACTGCAAAGCTCCATACAGTTAAATACCAGTGCTAGTTCTGGAACAAGAGAACGCAGCAAAGGTGGGTGATCAGGTAGGGAGAGGGACCTCACATCTAGCCACCAGGGATTTATTTTTTTCTTCTTACAGGTGGGGTGGGTTATGAGCTGAGGGGATGGAATAAATATTACAATTAGAAACATAGAACATAGAAACATAGACTTTGACAGCAGATAAGGACCACTTGGCCCACCCAGTCTGCCCATTTCCCTACCTATTGGATAAGCTGCAGATTCTAGTTAACCAACAGCCTACTTCCTGCAACCCCCCACTATAATTGCCTTATGTCTGTCCCATGCATGTTTGAATTTCCCACTGTTTTAGACCCCACAGCCTCTCCAGGAAGGTGGTTCCATGCATCCACCACTCTCTCCGTGAAAAAGAATTTCCTCACATTACCCCTGAGCCGTCCCCCCCTCTAACTTTAAATTGTGACCCCTTGTTCTTACACATCTCTTTTTCTGAAAGATGCTACCCTCCTGGACTTTGTTGATTCCCTTGAGGTACTTAAAAGTTTCTATCCTGTCCCCTCTGTCCATCCTTACATCAAGGGTATACATATTAAGCTCTCTCAGTCTCTCTTCATATGGTTTCTGATGTAGACCCTGCACCATTTTAGTTGCCCTCCTCTGGACTGCTTCCATCCTGTCTATGTCCTTGCATAGATAAGGTCTCCAAAACTGCACACAGTACTCCAGATGGGGTCTCACCAACTGTCTGTATAGAGGGATGACCACTTCCCTTTTTCTACTTGTGATGCCCCTCCCTATGCATCCCAGTATCCCCCTGGCTCTCCTTACTGACTTCTCACATTGCTTACCCACCTTTAGGTCATCTGATATGACTACACCCAGATCCCTTTCCATTATTGTTGTTGTTAGTACCTCCCCTGCTATTGTGTACTCTTCTCCTGGATTTTTATTTCCCAGGTGCATTACTTTGCACTTCTTTGCATTGAATCTAAGTTGCCATATGTCTGACCATTCCTCCAACCTTGCCAAGTCCCTTCTCATCCTTTCTATCCCCCTTGTGTATCAACTCTGTTACAGATCTTTGTGTCATCTGCAAAGAGGCATACCTTTCCTTCCAGACCCTCTGCAATGTCACCTATAAGGATGTTAAAGAGGACTGGACCCAGTACTGAGCCCTGAGGTACTCCACTAGTAACCCCCTTTTCTTCAGAATGTGTTCAATTCACTATTACCTTCTGTGTCCTGTTGTGCAGCCAGTTTGCTACCCAGGCTACCACCCTGGGACCCACTCCCAGGCTGGCTAACTTGATTATTAATCTTTTGTGAGGGACTTTTGTGTGTGTTAGGGGTGTAGATCTCGGGAAGGGAGAGGAGAGGGAAGTAAGGTGCCTGCCTGGTGCCATGGCTTGGAGGGACAGGAAGCGAATCCTCAGGATTGCAGAAGCAGCATCACAGGAGAGGAAACTAGATATCATTGTCCACCTCAGGACAAATGACCTAGCTAGGCATGAGATCAGTGCACTGCAGGATGAATTTGTGGAGTTGGGGAGGGGCCTCAGACAGGTAGCAAGCACGGTAACCTTCTCAGAGGTGCTGCCAGTCTATGGCAGGTTGAGGCTAGGGTACTGCACACCATGCTGTTTAATGAATGGTTGCAAAACTGGTGCAGAGAACAGGGCTTTGGCTTCATTAGAGACTGGGGGTCCACCTGGAGAGATGAAGGTCTATACTGGCATGATGGTCTGCATCTGTCCAGGAAGGGAAACACGCTCCTAGGTGACAGGTTTAAAGGCTTCCTTGGCAAGCTTTTAAACTAGCCAAGGGGGGAGGTGCTGATAGGAAACAGGAAAGTTCAAGCCTCCCCCCACAAAACATGGCAGGTAGTAGGGTAAACACTGAGGTACAGAGCTTGACAGAGGGCAGGACAGGGGCAAATGGAAAAATGGACAAGGGCAATCAGAGCAGGGATGGGGTAAAAAAGGATAAAGCCAACATTAAATGGAGGGCAGTGAGTGCCAATGCCCGTAGTCTGGGAAACAAGCTTCCAGAGCTAGTAGCCCTGATGGAAGAGGAACACTTGGATATTGTGGCAGTCACAGAAACATGGTACACAGAGAAACATGACTGGGATGTCAACATACCAGAGTACACAATCTACAGAAGGGACAGGGAGGGTAAAAGAGGAGGTGGAGTAGCTCTCTACATAAGGGAAGGGATCAAAGCTACAGAACTAAAAAGTAAAGGGGGAGGACAAGAGGAACTCTGGGTCACCTTGGAGACAGGGAATGGCATCACAATCCACACAGGGTTTGTATACAGACCCCATCTCAAGGGGAGGAAATGGACAAGAAAATGATAGAGGGCATTCTCAAAATGGCTGAAAAAGGGGAGATACTGTTGATGGGGGACCTGAATATGCCAGATGTTAACTGGGCATCATGGACTGCAGCCACATCCAAGAGCAGGGTCATTCTCGATGCCCTACAGGGAGCATGCCTTAGATAGCTAGTGGTGGAACCCACTCGGGAGGGAGCAATATTAGACCTGGTACTCTCAAATGCAGTGAGGATCACAAACTTAGAAGTCAGTAGACATCTGGGAACAAGCGACCACTGCACAGTGTGCTTCATAATAAACACAACCATTGAGACAAGCCATACAAAGACAAGGATACTGAACTTTAGAAGGGCTGACTTTGGCATAATGGGTGAATACCTGAGGAATGCATTAGCAAATGACCAGAAAGGAGGGGTGGAAGAACAATGGAGAAAAATCAAAACTGCAATCATGGAGGCAACAAGCCTTTGTGTGAAACAAATAAAGAAAACAAAGCAGAATAAAAAAAACACTATGGCTCTCAAAAGACGTGTCAGGGAAGGTTAAGGAGAAAAAGGCTGCATTCAAAAATATAAGGAATCGCAGATGGAGCACGACAGGGAACTGTATCAATTAAAGCAGAAAGAAGTGGGGAAGGCAGTCAGAAAAGCAAAGGCCCAAACCGAGGAAAAGATAGCCAACTCAGTTAAGAAGGGGGATAAAACCTTTTATAGGTACATTAGGGAGCATAGAAAGGTTAAGGGAGGGATAGTGAAGATTAATAAAGGAGAGGGGAGGTGGGCAGAGGGAGACAGTGAAAAGGCAGAGATACTGAATGAATACTTTTGCTCAGTATTCACAAAAGAAGAAGAGGAGGAGTTACCTAAACCAAACAATAGAAGCACTCTGGATAGTGGGGTTGACACCAGTCCATTTACAGAAGAAAGAGTACTGAAAGAACTCCTAAAACTCAAGGTGGACAAAGCAATGGGGCCTGACGGGATTCACCCTAGAATCCTAAAAGAGCTAAGGGAGGACCTAGTGACACCACTAACCACACTTTTTAACAAATCATAGGAAGATGGGTGGTACCTGAGGACTGGAGGAGGGCAGATGTGATTCCCCTTCACAAAAGTGGGAGCAAGGCAGAAGCAGGAAACTACAGATCTGTTAGTTTGACCTCAGTGGTGGGGAAAATGATGGAATCACTTCTGAAAGAAAGAATTGTTGAGTACCTAGAGGCCAGCTGGGCTCAGGACCCAAAGCAGCATGGATTCACAGCAGGAAGGTCATGTCAGATGAATCTAATCAATTTCTTTGACTGGGTGACCAAAGTAATAGACCAGAGAGGAGCTGTGGATATGGCCTACCTAGACTTTAGCAAGGCATTTGACACAGTCCCGCACAAAAGATTAATAATCAAGTTAGCCAGCCTGGGAGTGGGTCCCAGGGTGGTAGCCTGGGTAGCAAACTGGCTGCACAACAGGACACAGTAGGTAATAGTGAATGGAACACATTCTGAGGAAAGGGGGGTTACTAGTGGAGTACCTTAGGGCTCAGTACTGGGTCCAGTCCTCTTTAACGTCTTTATAGGTGACATTGCGGAGGGTCTGGAAGGAAAGGTATGCCTCTTTGTGGATGACACAAAGATCTGTAACAGAGTTGATACACAAGGGGGGGGTAGAAACGATGAGAAGGGACTTGGCAAGGTTGGAGGAATGGTCAGACATATGGCAACTTAGATTCAATGCAAAGAAGTGCAAAGTAATGCACCTGGGAAATAAAAATCCAGAAGAAAGAGTACACAATAGCAGGGGAGGTACTAATGACAACAATAATGGAAAGGGATCTGGGTGTAGTCATATCAGATGACCTAAAGGTGGGTATGCAATGTGAGAAGTCAGTAAGGAGAGCCAGGGGGATACTGGGATGCATAGGGAGGAGTATCACAAGTAGAAAAAGGGAAGTGGTTATCCCTCTATACAGGCAGTTGGTGAGACCCCACCTGGAGTACTGCATGCAGTTTTGGAGACCTCATCTACGCAAGGACATAGACAGGATGGAAGCAGTCCAGAGGAGGGCAACTAAAATGGTGCAGGGTCTACATCAGAAACCATATGAAGAGAGACTGAGAGAGCTTAATATGTATACCCTTGATGAAAGGAGGGACAGGGGGGGGACAGGATAGAAACTTTTAAGTACCTTAAGGGAATCAACAATGTCTAGGAGGGTAGCATCTTTCAGAAAAAGAGATGTGTAAGAACAAGGGGTCACAATTTAAAGTTAGAGGGGGGACGGCTCAGAGATAATGTGAGGAAATTCTTTTTCATGGAGAGAGTGGTGGACACATGGAACCCCCTTCCTGGAGAGGTTGTGGGGTCTAAAACAGTGGGGGAAATTCAAACATGCATGGGACAGACATAAGGCAATTATAGTGGGAGGTTGCAGGAAGCAGGTTGTTGGTTAACTAGAATCTGCAGCTTATCCAATAGGTAGGGAAATGGGCAGACTGGGTGGGCCAAGTGGTCCTTATCTGCCGTCAAAGTCTATGTTTCTATGACTGTGTCAAATGCCTTGCTAAAGTCTAGGTAGGCCATATCCACAGCCCCTCCCTGGTCTATTACTTTGGTCACCCAGTCAAAGAAATTGATTAGATTCGTCTGACATGATCTTCCTGCTGTGAATCCATGCTGCTTTGGGTCCTGTGCCCCGCTGGCCTCTAGGTACTGAACAATTCATTCTTTCAGAAGTGATTCCATCATTTTCCCCACCACTGAGGTCAAATTAACAGGTCTGTAGTTTCCTGCTTCTGCCTTGCTCCCACTTTTGTGAAGGGGAATTAAGGGCATTGATTCTGGTGGATGGCGTAGGATCACTACATACCAAGAATACACTTTAATTTCATATCGAGAAGTGATTGTGTGTGAGTGTAGCTCACTGAACTACTTGCATACATTAATTTTGCCCCAAATTTGAACTGTAAGGAGAGGAACCTATTTTGACATGCAGTACTAGAATTGCCAGCTGCTAGTGATTAAATTTTGTGACTTTTTTTTGGTTAACTGGGTCAGCTCCATTAGGCACAAGTAAACACGGTAGCATACGTGATCACTGAATGAACTCAGGTGCCTGCCAAAACACCAAGGAGGCAAAGCCACAATTGATATCACCCACCTCAAAGAAAAACATATATTCACTTGAAATAAATTATTCTATGCCATTCTCACCTATTCGTGTTTTGTGCATGAAGGTTTCAGCAATAATGCCATATGTTTTGTGTCCTTATAACACTTCAAGCACTGGGGCATTACCACTGAGGCTTTCATTTACAAAATACCAAATGGAATGGACTAATTTATTTCAAGTAAGCATATGTAAGCATATGTTTATCTTCAAGTAATGTGCTGCCATTTGTGTCTTTGCTGTGAGACACAAGGACTGATATGTACAAGTGACTCAGGTGTACAGTACTTGCAAATGCACAGAATGCAGGAACAGAGACACAACTGCCTCACACTTCTTTGTTCATTCACTCTTGTGCATAAACAGAACCTTGGTAATTGTAGCAGTACTAGCATTCAAAATTATGCACAAAATGAAATAAAACAAATAAAATATACTGGGTTTGAGATAAAATATGTTTATTTCAATAAATTTTGAAACACTGATTTTAATGAACTACAGTATTCCTGAACAATATGTTTTTTCCTACATCATCCACAGTGGCTTTCTATATTTTATGTTTTATTTTAACACAGGAACAGCACAGAATTTAGGTAAAATAAAAAACAACATTTAGATCTGAAGTATTTTTTCCCCCTTTTTTATTTTATTTTAACACGGTGTAATTACTTAATGCCTAAACTGTATGTGATTTATTAGACATCTAACAGCACTAGGAGACATGGTTACAGTAATTCCTGTTACACAGGTTCCACAATGTATTATCACACCAAACTGCAGCCATATTTCTGACATATCAAATAATGACCAATAGATCCGTCAGCACCATCTAGCCATATTGTCAGGAACAGGGTATGCCGCATGCTAGTTCATCTTAGGCCCAATTTGAAGTGGGCATTTCAAAGGTTCTGATTAAAAAAGGGAAAAGTGTATTAGTTGGCTTCAGAAGCCTGGCAAACTACATTATGTATTATAAAATTTAAGAAGTTGCAAACTGCCACCCCCTCATCGAAAAAAAAAATAAGGAAAGGAAAAAAAAGCTTTTCCACACATTCACTAATGTAAATGAATGTTCTGATTTTTTCAGATGACACCATAGGTTCATCAAGTAACCCATACGAGTTACCATGTCACATGCATTTGCTGTATATGAGGCATCATATTTGTACTACTGATCCCTTGCCTTCAGATGTTTATTCATGCTTTCTTTTTCTTACTGTATCTGTCATGATGAATGATCAGAGTCATGTATCAGCACTGCTTTGGTGATTTACTCAGAATTTGCCAAAATGGTTGCGAACTTGTTCCAAGGCTTCAATTTAATTTCTCAAGTTAAGCATAATACACTGTCTTTACAAACCACTTCTTATAATTTTTACCAGCTGTCACATTATTTCATCAGAGATGTTAAATTTGTAATTTTACTTTCAGAAAATGTTAAAAATCCATAAATACAATAACTAAAAAGTGCCATTTAATGCCATATATTTATTCTGTGCAAGACCTGCAGAACAGCATGAGTGAAATTTACTTGTATTAATAATTCTCTGAGCCATTTCCGCTCTTGTTACTCAGTAGAGGTAACTGACCAGCTGTGAATAATTGTTTGTGAAAGGAACCCTTACTTGTACCACAGTATTTTTTAAAAGTACATTAACAAGTTCAACCAAAAAAAGTGCACTGACTATATAAAGAGCCCTGCCTGTGCTGCTTGTCATGCCTCTCAGGTCTTGCACTGAAGATGAATATTTATGTATTTTTAACATTTGTTGAGGCTGTATGTAAGGCACACCCACTGACTTTTTTGGTTTGCTGTCCTCCTATTATCCATTGCTACGTTCCCCATATTCTCCTGGCTTTGTCCATGCATGGTAGAAAGATGGCAGACTGCCCCTCCAGTGTACCCTGCCCCTGTCCCTGTCTACCGGCCCAAGTTGAAATACATTATATAAAATTGTCAGACATCATTCTTGATGATAGAGTGTGATGCTAATAAATATGAATGTGGTTCAGATAAGAGTTAGTTCAGGCAAACTCGTTCAGACTATGGGTTACAATACGATAGTGCAAGCACATCCAGAACCCCACTTAACATGTGGATCTCCAATGTCAGTTTAGACTACCAAGGCACATGTGCATGGTTCAGATAAGAGTTAGTCCATCCAAACTTGTTCAGACTATGGGTTACAATGCACTAGAACCCCACTTAACAAGGCATGTTGCAGGAGTATGATGGGGAGAGGTTGCTGATGCTAATCATAGAATGTGTCTTCTGCAGGTATTTTACTGGTGCCCTTCTTATGCACTTTGTACTGGTTGAAAAAATACACATACAAAAAATTAGACTTCTTTTCACATTTTGAATACCATGTCTGTGTTCTTCTGCACATTCCAAACATGCCATTGAGAGTCATCCACTCTATTTCAGATTTAATTATAATCAAACTGACCCAAGGGTACTATGCTTTGCCTGCAATACTGTATTTCTTTATAAATGACAGTTATTTATGAAATTAAAAGAAAGCCGTGGAAGGGCTTGAGCTAGCAGTTTAGCAAGAGAAATGTTCTTTTCAAAGCTCCTGTGTGCTCTGTTGCATTTTCTGTGCCACCACCACTCCCATATCACTGAAGAAGCAAGGTTTAATGGACGCTGACAACTTATTTTAGGGAGTTCAATCCACAGGTAGAATTGATTTTTACCTGCGAAGTTTAGTTACCTCGCATTCAGCAACTGGCTTCTAATTCTCATTGCGCTGTGAAATGTAGGAGTATGTATGCCATTCTTCTTATATGAAAACCATAGAATGTCTAATTTAATAGTAGTAGCTTTTCCATAAGTAACCTGTGTGGTTGTCTATTTGGATTTCAAATTTAGCCACAGTTTCGTTCATTCCAAGTTTTCCTTGAGTCCCTGCTGAACAGCTACAGTATGTTTCCTTTCCTGCCTTCCAGTCTCTCTTGAATTAGGATGCTCCTGTTATTTCACAGATTAACTATTTATTCCTGCAATAATACAGATTTGTGATCTGCATTATCTAAATGAAACATGCACATTTCCAAATCACTGATTCTGCAAGTAAAAGCAACAATGTTAAACTTTTTTGTAATAATGTAGCAGCGCACCAAAGTGTAACAAGTTATTCTGTATCTTTTAAAAGGAACAACATTATGAAAATGTAAAATGTCGCTTTGATTGCCCTAGCAGGATTTGGAACTGTGCAGGTTGCTTTCAGATGTAAATTTTTCTCTTTTTTCCATTGAGATGCCAGCGACATGAACCCGATGGCAACCTGCTTATGTGTAAATTACAATCTCTATTTTTTTATTCCCTTTTTGTTTGTCATATTCAGCAGTAAGGCATGTGCACATTCTGTCACTTAAAAATCTCTGCTCACTTTAACTGGTGGTTGCAGTTCTCGTACTGATGTCTCATCGGATACCCCCCCGCACACCAGCAGACACACACACACACACACACACACACACACTCAGAATCTAATCAGTGTAGAATTGTGTAATTTATTCAAAATAGTTGTTGCTGTATTTCTCCTGTCATATTCTTTTCATATTTACCTGCAGATAAAAACAGTGTTAGTTTCTGTATTACTTTTCTAAGGTATTCAGCAAATTTCGTGAAGATTTATGAGCTGACTTTCATATACTACAGTACATGGGTATTTTTAACATGCTGTGTATATTCTGCAAATAAAATTACAGTTGAGTAGGAATGTCACATCTAATTTATTCTCAAATAGGAATGCCGATCATTAGGGTAACAGAGACAGGAAGGATTGAAGTACTGTATGGTAAGTTTGCTAACTAACAGTGCGAGAATGAATCACTAGAAAGATGCAGACAGACACTACCGTGACATAACACCATGCAGTTTTGAATCTAATCCTCAGGTTTGAGGATAAATAAATGTTAACAAAAATGCAAACAAAATATCAACAGGATGAAGGAGTAAAACATAATGTTCACCAGATAGTGGAGCCTCACAGTAGTATATGTAAGTGCTTGTTATTTCTTTATTAGTGGAGGGCGATACTATGTGACTAAGGACTGGTGACAGTAAATTGTTTTCACCTTCCCTCAAATCTCCTTATATTCATTTTGTCAAGTACTGTATGAATAAACACATCCTCATATAGTAGTAACACCTGATTGGCTGACTGTTGGCCAGTCAGATGTTACTACAATGGGAGGATGTCTTTTCATTCTTGCTTTCCTTCACACTGAACAAAACGACAAATAGACAATCATGATAAACAAATTAAAAAACTCATTGCACAAGTGATCTTGCAGGTAGGAATGTAGAAGAAATGACAGATCACCAAGGACTACTACACACCGTATGAAACATGAAACATTTGTCCAGGGGACACACCTGACTGCAAATAACAACTATACCCAGTCTTTTCCCTCTGGTGGCCTCCCTTTACAATAGTTGTTTGTGTCTGCTGGCACACTGATACTCACTAGGAGTAGGTAATAATGTGGTCACATACTTCAGGATATTCAAGTTAAAAGTGTATGAAAAAATGCACTGTGACTAGCTATGGAAATAGAAAAATGGAAACGTACTAATGATACAAGATAAACATCTGGTAGTGCAGGCACTCCTTATTTTTTTCTGCTGGTGAGTGCAAGTCTTCTTTATTTAGTGAATTACTCACATCAGCCTCTCTCTGCGTTATCTGAGTATGTAATTTACTAAATAATGAAGACCCATTGGGTGAAATACATGTACCACTGTTTAAAAAGTTTCCTTTAAAACATATATAGCATTTTTAGAATTGTGCTCTAATTCTCTCACTAGGGTATTTATTTTCCACTACATTTTGTCCCCCACACACCCTTTTCAGAAAATGAGTGATCCTTCCAGTTAGTGGAGCAGAACAGCAGAGGTGAGAGGTTAAAGAGGTGGAGGAGGGGATCAATCAGCAGTAGCATCAACAAAAGTCAACAAGATGCATGACCTAAGGAATGCATAGAAAAACAAATGCAAATGTGTGTCCTTCCATCCACCCCCAAAAATAATTGGAGCAGCATAAAAATACTTTTTTTGCTTTTTATAAATAGCTGTCTTTTATCTTAGCTCCAGTGAAATTTGCCAGACCTGTACTATTTATACACTGTTTTACTGCTCTTAGTTGAGTAGGAAAAGAAGCCACAGCCTGCAAGTAGCATTGACAGTACATGTGGTCACACAGCAAAATTAAGTTCCTGTTTTTGGGTCAGGAGACAGTTTTATTCTATTGAAAGGGTAATGCCTCTGAGAATAAGATCAATTTGTTACCAGGCAACAGATCTTCACTTTCTCAAAAGCACAATGTAATGTCTCACAGAGTTAACTGGAGCGAGGGAGTGTCTGTTGCTATAAGTCCATTTACCTTTCATGCAGTAGGGGAGGGTTAATTGCCCTGACTGGTACAGTGATAATTTAAACTGAAATCTCCAAACCAGTGTGGCAAGCTTTTGGATTAGGGCTGTACCTGAAAAGACGTGACTCTGGGCTAAGCAATACAAGTGATAGGGGGACACAAGATGATGTGATTTTTTTTTAATTATTACACCCGTCTTAACCTACTTTTCATTAGATGTAAAAACAAAATTAGAATGAAATTGTCACTTGCAGTGCGTGGGTCTTAATGATCAGAAATGCCAGAACTCCTTGTTTACAGTCACATCACTGCCAGTTAATATGAATCTAATATGAATCAATGATGATGCATCACTAAACTGCCCTATCAGTTCTAAAATAGAGGTGACCCAGGCATAACGTTTGTAAAAGAATCAGGCAAGCAGATTACCTCAGCCTGGTTCACCTCATATCCATAGACAGAAATAGTGAAAAAGGTTATAAAATGCTGTTGCAATTTTAATAATAGGCTAGAAAATGGACTGCACATACAGATCAGGAAATACACAATTGCTTCACTATGGGCTCTCAGTACATTATTGTAATAGTCTGTATGTATTACTAGCTGACATTTGTGGACTCTTAAGACCCTTTAGCTACTCATACCATAGGAAGATGGCAGAGAGCCTTTGTGTTAAGCAATAATTGCACTCCCCATGACTGTATAATATAAAGATCCAAGTAACCAATATTTAAATAAATAAAACAAACAAAAAAAAAACAGTGTGGTTGAATGCATCATCTTGTCAATATAGTACTGTTCATGGCCTCAATATTCTGCTCCTGACCCTGCTCTAGACCTTGAAGTGAATCTTGATTCCTACATGTGCTCAGTCCTTACTTTTCTTTTTTTAATTTAATTTCATTGTATATCAAAAATATAAATATAATATGTAAGGGTCATTGGTTATTTTACATAGTTTTAATCCCTTTGTCGACCTCCCTTTTTTCTGTTTCATGATGTTCCATCTGCTTTACCTTTGATCTCCAAGCCCATGTTGTTTTTTTTATTTTTATTTTTTTTTTATTTTAGTTGCTAAACTAAATAGGTTCATACTCAATCTATTTTAATTCCAACATATCACTACTCAACAGTAGACACCAAACCCACCCATCACTGCCCCTCCACTCCCCCCACATACACACACAATCTTAAACTCACATGCATTCATTTACCTGAGCCTGTCTTAGAATGCTGTTTTACCACCCATAGCTGTATACTGTATGGTATATGTCCAGCAGCTGTTATTGAGGTCTGCAGTTCATACCTATTACTACCTATAATGATATTTTTCAAACTACCATTGCTGCATATTCAGAAATGCTTGCAATCTCTTCCTACCATCCATGTTTATTGAAAAATGTTAACACATCCCAGTACTAGCTGTCCCAGTAGCTGGGTAGTTTATTATAGTTATATGATTGAGTGTCACAGTTGCAGTCTCCCTAGCAATGTCTCTTTTGTAGTTTAGATTTTGAATGACAGGATTTTTTTTCCTGTCATACCGTTGTGTTAGCAAAAATATCTGTTTGTGTGCCATAATAGCAACTAAAATGCACAATGAAAAGTTGTGAGAATTGCTATGATTTAAAAGTATGCACTTCTGCATCTACCCAGGAATGCATCTAATACACTCAGAAACAGATCATGGTATAGGGTTTGTGTTATAGATTTATTTACTCCTATTACTCTATGAATGTACAGCATATAGTGCATTGTTTTTCTTTTCTTTATTTTTAAATTAATTTACCTGGTATAAACAAGTATAGTTGCGTGAACTCATTTACAGTATGGTCCTGTCATTTCATGTTGTCTGCTTATCGTTGTAGTGTGAAATTAATCCAGTGAAGCATGCATGCTCTAAAAAAAAATTCCAAACAAATATTAGGTGCAGATAACTGACTGGAAACACAGAAGAGGCAAAATTCACTTTAGCACCTGTGGTCTGGTATCCAAAAAGAATATTTCAGGCTAGAATTGTGGTGAAAACAGCAAAATCCTACTTTCATGAAAAAAACTAGCAGTAGTTCAAAATCGTTTATGACTGGCATCAGTCTATGCAGCAGTCCCGATATGAAGAACCTGAATGACTGCAACAAAAAAAGAGAACAAAAAAATAAATGAAACATCCATGCCTTAGACCAGTGGGTTGCAGTTCCATGAGCAGGTACTGTATGCGGAAACAATTTCAGTACATCAAGAGGGAGAAAGGGAATAGTCTGACAGCATCAAGAGAAAATCAGGTCACTGTATCGCTGACTTCCTCAGCTGGCCAGAGTGTGAAATTTTAAAATATAAATACAGTATTTCTTTGTGTGGTTTTCTGATAAATTAGGATGAGTTGACAGTAAACGGAAAATGAACTGAGCGATTCCATTGTTAGAACTGAGCAGCAGATGTGTGTGCTTCAGGGAGTTGTTGACTGTATGCGCTATCAATTACATACTTGTAAAATCAGTGTTACACTACAAAAAGTGTTTAATATACCAAAGATGAACATACAGTACCTGTACAGAGGCAAACAGGAGAGGAAAATACTGGGGAACAGATTTTTTATTTTTACCAACCCGTTAATGCAGTAAAGCACTGGACTTCAGTAAAACATGGGCTGGAAAAACACAACCTAATTAGGCTACATAGATTGGTTTTAGGTTGTTGTGGTATGGTTCATTTTGAGGAAAAAAACCAGCTTACTCAGGGAGGTCCTAACAAGGACTGTGGGGACACCTAGTGGATGACACACACTACTTGAGATAAATTAAACTGTGAATGGCGCCACCTGGTGCATTTTAAGCAGCTGTTGGTGGCAATTCAAGTAATTCAAGAATTAACAACTTGCAGCTATGTACCGCATTACTGAGCAGTAACGAGGTATTTCTCGGTAACGCCTCTGTGTAATGCTCGGCAACGCTGGCACACCGACCCCACCGAAAAATACCAAGACATTGTTAAACTTATCTGTAGCAAGCACTGTACACATACATTTGGGGTCCCTATCTAGCTTAAGATACTGTATGGTTCGAGCCAGACAGTTCCTTCCCTCCAGAGCTAAACCCCAGCCTTCCAGGAGGAAATTGAACTATAAACAAGGTTGGTGGGTAGTGGCCAGTAAGAACTGTCAGAAGATCCTTCCTACACCAAACTCACACAAGCAAGGGCAGGTGATGCAATCAAGTGTCCCCCCTCCACTCAAGACACATATTATTCTGAACTTAGATAGCTTTAACACATTGTTCAACTATTACTTCTTACACAGACATGATCGTCTCAGTAGACCTAGGAATGTCTCATCCCTTTCTTCCATAGTTTTGTAGAGTACTTCCAGATTAAGAGGTGAATAGTGGCAAATCTGTTATCACAGGATATGGTATGTGGACTGTGACATGTTAATTCTATAATCCCTGTTTATAATTAGTAACACTCTGTTTAAAAATGTTTACTTAGCTTGTTCATCCATGGAGAAATCCCAGCTAGGAATGTATTGTGCTTACAGCTGAGTTACTTGTTAATATGTTAAAACAAGAGAAAAGCTTAATAAACTTTTTAATAAAAATATAAATTTACTAAATTGACTTTTAAACCAGATGAAAATGTCTTCCAAGCCTATCTCCAAATGTAAACTTGAAGTACAGCTAGAACAAGCCACTCAATGTGGGTGATCTGGCATTGCAGATGACAAAACCAACAATCGGCAAAGAAAAAGTCTTGCACTTACCAGTTACAAAATAAAGGAATATGTGCATGACAGGGAAATGTGGCTAGATAACTCATCGCGCCTGCTGTGGGACGGGCAATGAGGGTCAAGAGCTGGCATGGGCCCAACATCAGGCGTGGCATTATCCTAGCACGACACACACCCTGGAGTGCATTATTCCTATTATACAATGGCTCAATTGTAAAACAGTGAAAAAAAAGGATAGAAAATATATTAAAAATATATATATTTTTTACTGTTTTTGCAGTGAGTAGGATTACATTATGACAAAATAGTGCAGATTTCTACTTTAGCCAGTAGGTGGAGCTGTAGCAATCTTTGTTAGTGTTGACTCTGTTTACAAACCATCCTCTTAGTGTTGACTCTGTTTACAAACCATCCTCCTGTATTAGCGTTATTGCCTTGGGTTTATAGTTTGGTTTGGGAGGCGTTGTACAGGATTTTTAAACTCTTTTTTCATGCTGCTGAATGCTGTGGTCTCCGTCCACTCCCCGAGTCAACTGAGTTACTGCCAGCCACACGCTTGTTTCAGGATACCTGCATGGGAGGTAAGGACATGTTATAGAAAGTGCATTTGAGAAGGAGAGGAAGAAAGTGTATTACGAGTGAGCGAGTGACAGCCATGTGACTTTGTGAAAATGCGGTTGCTGACTCGCTCACTAACTGGGCCACGCACTCGCTTTCTGTATGGGGCTACAATTTGTTTTTTTTTACAGAAAAAATATGAGTACTTGTTTTGTTGTGATGGCTGTGGGTTTTCTTTCTGGGGTTATCGTCTGTGGTGGGGGTGGGTTTCCGGGTGTGCGAGGGAAGCGCCAACTGGCAAAGCAGGTACTGTACCAGGAAAGCTGCTTGTAGGCAGCGGAGAGATGTATGTTTTACAGTGAGATGCGGTCATCCCTGTGTTGGCATTCAGAGCCATGGTGTTATGCCAGGATAACACCACGGGTCCAGTCCCACAGTGACCAATGACAGCTCAAGGTTCTTTCTTGCCATTGTATAATAAATGATTTTCACTTCTGCCAAGAATGGTACAGGAATACAGCTTTAGATAACCAGTAGAAATCATTATTGATGTATAAAATCAAACACTATGTGGACACAGCAACAGGAACCCCTAGAAAATACCATTGGAGCACTTAACATTTCATGCTATAGCACTTTAAACATGGCATGCGCACCAGGTCAGACCCTCTTTTATAGTCTGAGATTGCACAGTCTTTTTTTTTAATTCAACTTTATTCAAAGATAAAACTACAAATAGACATTTGTACATAAAGGATCACATTGTCCTGTGTATATGACAGCCAGAAACATAAATGCACTGTACAAATCTAATCATTACGTCATTACGTCTTCAGTTGCTTAACAGAGGCAGTATCTCAACCTCTGCAACTTTCAAATGTTGCTTCAGCTGTTTCTTGCAGCCCTTAAAATATCTCATAATATGATATGAACATAAGAACATAAGAATTTGCCAGCAGATGGAGACCATGCAGTCCATCTAGTCTGCCCGAGAAGTCTGCTCCCCCATCTACTGCTTTTGCAGAGATGACCACAGTTACTGTCCCGTGCCCATTTGAATTCGCTGACTTAGCTGCCACCACCTCCGATGGCAGGCTGTTCCATGGGTCCATGACCTTCTCTGTAAAAAAGTGCTTTCTAACATTGGTTCTGAACTTTCCGCCTACCAGGTGTAAGTTGTGCCCCCTTGTGCATGCAGTCCTATTTTCATGGAAGAGGTTTTCGGTTTGTACTGCATTTATCCCTTTGACATACTTAAAGGTTTCTATCATGTCCCCTCTATTTCTTCTGTGCTCAAGGGAAAAAAGATGCAATTGACTGAGCCTATTTTCGAAAGGTTCATGGTGCAGACCATGCACCATCTTGGTGGCTCTCCTCTACACGGATTCCAGATGGTCTATGTCCTTTTTTAGGTGAGGCTGCCAGAACTGGACACAGTACTCCAAGTGTGGCCTCACCAAGGACCTATAGAGTGGGATGATTACTCTCACACTTTCTGTTGGTTATACCCCTACCTATGCATCCAAGGATGTTGCTTGCTTTAGTGCTGCTTTTTGCATTGCTTTCCTACCTTAAATCTTCAGAGATGAGAACTCCTAGATCCTGTTCCAACTTTGTCTCTTCCAGTTGCTGTCCTTCCAGGATATATTTATTTCCTGTGTTCCTCTTACTCAAGTGCACTGCCTTGCACTTTTTGGCGTTGAATCTCAGCTGCCATTTCCTGGACCAGTCCTCTAGCTTTCTGAGATCTTCCTCTATTCACAAGACACCTTCTTGAGTGTCCATCTTATTGCAGAGCTTTGTATCATCTGCAAACAGGCATACCTTTCCATTCAGTCCATCAGCAATGTCGCTGATAAATATGTTGAAAAGGATTGGACTAAGCACTGAACCCTGTGGAACACCATTGGTCACTCCTCTCTCCTTCGACAAGGTGCCATTTATCATAACTCTCTGTGTCCTATCCTGAAGTCAGCTTTTAACCCAGTTGACCACTTTCTGACCCACACCTGTTTGCTCCAGCTTATTAGCTAGCCTTCTGTGTGGAACTGTATCAAAGGTTTTTCTGAAGTCCAGATACACTACATCCACAGCTGCTCCTTGGTCTACCACTGCTGTAAACCAGTCAAAAGAATTCTATCATATTCGTTTGACACGAGCTATCCTACAGTGAAGCCATATTGCCTCGGGTCAAGTTTTCACTTTCTTCAGGTATTCCACAACCCTTTCTTTAAGCAATATCTCCATTATTTTTCCCACCACTAAGGTCAGGCTGACTGGGCAATAATTTCCCGCTACTTCCTTACTACCACTTTATGTAATGGCACCACTGTGGCCTTTCTCCAGTTGTGTGGTACTGAGCCATATTCCAGTGACTTGTTAAATAGCTTGGCTAGTGGGGCAGCAAGTTTCTGTCTGAGTTCTTTAGAACTCTAGGGTTTATACCATCTGGCTTCATAGCCTTGTCTATGCTCAATTTAGACAATTCTCGGTATCCTTTGTTTTATAAAAGGGCTGGTGTCAGCTTCCCTTGTGGTGATGCATTTTGGTTATTGTTGGACCATTACCAGTGTCTTCATGAGTGAAGACTGAGCAGAAGAATTCATTGAGGACTTCCGCCTTGTCCTCATCATTCTTCACCAGCTGACCCTTCTTGGTTGCCAGCTAGGTTATTCCTCCCTTACTCTTTTTTCCCCCCATATGTATCGATAGATTGTTTTGTCCCCCTTCATACCCTGTGCTATTTTTTCCTCTGTCTGGGCCTTGGCTACCCTAATTGCTTTCTCAACTTCCTTGAGTTTAGCTCTGTATTCTTCTCTATCCTTCTCTGATTTGGTCTCTGTATTTTCTAAAAGCTTTTTTATTTTCTCTAATTACAGTTGCCACCTCTTTGGAAACTAGAGTGGGTTCTTTACCCATTTTGAATTTGTTGATTTGTTTTGTGCATTGTGCTGTAACTGTAGTTATAGCATTTTTCAGTTTTATCCAGGTGTCCTCCACATTCCATGTGGTACAGGTTTCCAGCAGTGGTTTGATATTGTCTCATTCTTGAGAAATCTGCCTTTCTGAAATCGAGCACCCTAAGTTTGGTGTGGCAAGGGTCCTCTGCTTTGTTAATCGAGAACCCGACTGACCTGTGATCACTGGTTCCCAGACTGATCCCCACCTGAATAGTCTGACACCCTGGCACTGTTTGTGAGTACCAGGTCCAGGATAGCTGATTCCCTAGTGGGTGAATCCATAATTGCTTTAGTCCTTCCCCAACCATGTATTTCCACACCCTAGACACCCCTTGTCCACTTTGCCAGTCAATTGTTTTTCAGCCCTCATCCCCATTGACCCCTTTACCCCATAGCAATTTATCTTAATACCTCCCATCCCTGTCTAGCTCTCATCCACCTATCAAACTGCTCCCTAGGCACCCTTTCTCTCCCCTTTTTTCCACCTCCCTTAAGGGGGGAGAAGGTTGAGGTCACCTCTGGCTATTTAGATCCTTGGGTCAGAAACATAACTGTCCCATTTTCCCCAAGTGTAGACAAATCACTTCCATTTTGGATGAAGTTCAGCCATGATCCTCTCCATCTGCTGTGTCTGCTTGATCTTTTAATCCAGGTGGTTACCTTTGAATCACTCTTGAGTACCAGCAGGTGTTAATCCTCAACAATGGTATCTGACAAAACAGTAATGAGCCCTCTTTGTTTTCTGTGCCCCATCCCTAGCAATTATGTACCCAGCACTAAATGGTAGAAATGGAATGAGATACTGCTATCCTATCCCATATATTTTTCTAACTCCTAATGAATATCCCACCAATATGGCTGGATGTGAAGACATGATCAAAAACTATAGTTATGTGCACCTCACTATTTACAGCCTCTCCAACATGTCTGAAGTTTCCTGAAAAGGTACAGTTACAACTGTGGAGTGAGAGACTCTAGTGTATACCTTCCACCTGAACTCCTGCCACATTAGGGAAAATGAAACCTTCTACCCCTGCTCCCACATATTTGACCATTCCTCACCTGTAAACTTTCTTCCAGCCTCTATCTTCCACTGGTTCCAACCACACTCTGTATTATTTCCTCTGACTTCAAGTAACAATTGGTATGCCATGTAAACATAATGACCCTGGTTCTGAAGGACCACACCCCAGTAAAAGAAATCCTCTAAACTGGTAATTTCCTAGTCAATCAAGCAGAAATTATGCCCTGTTTACATATAGGGCTCAATTTTTAAAGAGAGCTAAGATTGCTGCAAGTTGCATCAATCCAGGACTAAGGCACACCCTGACTGCAACATGAACAATGTGCCCGATTCTGCAATATCAGGGGTTGCTGCACCACAAACCTGGAAGTCACTGCAACCACAGGGCTGCACCATATATTGAGTGTACCTGGGGTATGACAGAGGGCTCTGTCAGCTCTCCTGCACAAGCTGTAAGGACCTCTAGAGGTGGGGATGGAGGTGAACCCCTGACTTCAAGGTGGTAAACGGGCCACTGGGGCACCCAGAATTCCATAGGGCATGAGAGGGGCAGTGTGGCAGGTATAGGGAGTGGAGGAGGCACCTAGCAGATGTGCCACAGGGCATATTGATACATCCTGTGGCACCCCTGCCAGGTGCCCCCTCCACTCCCTATACCTGCCGCAGTTCTCTGTGCCTTATGGCACCCTTTAGTGCCCCAGTGGTCCCTTGTTCACCACCTTCCCAATCCCCTGGCTCACTCCCTACCCTGCGAATCTCTGACTCAGGGCCATTAGACCACCTCCTAGCTGGTCTAACTGTGGCCCCCCATTGTAGTCATGACGGAGCTTACATAATCCAATATTAGGGCATGTTGCAGCCCTGCCATGGCATAAGCCCCCTTGTGACCAGGTGCAGGGGCACATTTGCTGCAAGGGTGACATGGGAGGCTGTGCCACAAGTGACCCAATGTTTGTGCAACTGGCCTTTGAAAATCAGGATCACTTCATTCTGTGATGCAAGGTGCCACTTGCATCATACACCCTTGGCACAGGCACCTTGCATCACAGATTTTGCTTTGAAAATTTAGCCCACAATATCTAGCTTGGAGGAGACTAGAGAAGTGTATTTGGGTAAATCAGTCCCACAACTGTGCAAAAGAAATACAGATGCTGCACTCCTCCAATCATTTGAATCTTGTTAATTGGTTCTGATTCCTGCTAGAAAAGCTGCATCTGAGCCTGGGAGGACTCTCTGGGTCCCCATATTATTATTGTTAGTGGACAAATAACAATGGGACTACTGGTGAGAAGTCTTGGCATTTGAATACACTGCAGTGTGTGTTTTGTCCACAGGCTACTCATGCAATTCCAAATTACTAGGTCATTTTTATGTGGGGTAGAGAGAAAAGCAGGAACAATGAAACCTCCTCCATATCAAACCATCTGATATCTTGGGCCTGTTTGATTCAGGGGATGGTGGAGCCCAACTTTACTGCCAGGTGATGAAGAAAATTTGGAGGCCCAGTCCACCTTAGGTCTTTGTTAATTACGAGGCTTGTTGCTTTATCCTATGTGCCCCCCACCCCAGATAAAAGCTAAAAACAATTTCTGTGCCTGCCTCCAGAAAGATTCTGGAAGTCTAATGGGTAAGGTCTGAAAAAGGAACAGGAAGTGGGGATGCCTGTTCATCTTTAAAATATGGGTTCTTCCCTTAATCTAAAGTGGAGTAGCTTCCACCTGCCAATATCCACCATAACACAATCTGAGGCTACATGTAACCCACCATTGGAAAAAAGAATCCTGGAGAAAGCTTGATGGAGGTTGCACCAGAATGTATAATCTGGAGTTCCTGGGTTAAGAACTCTCCACATTTCCAGTTCTCTTGCCAATTGTCAAGCCCCTACCCAACTCTGCTTTGATCCCCTACTTGAGGTTCCTGATTTATCCATGGAGAGCTGAGGTGTGCAATGAAAATCTGCCCACCCCACATTAAATAAAATCTGCTTGGATGAGTCCACAAAGTTTGTTTTAAAAATTCTAAATTTATTTAACCATCTTTGAGGTATACAGTTTAAAATTGTACAAAATACATCCTGGTAAACTTTTTGAATACTTATTGTTCATTCCTCTGGGCCTGATGATACTTTTTCCACTGCTAAAGACATTTTCACCTAGTCAGGATAGGTACACCTCTCCTGTGCAGGTGGGCTTCATATGAAGAGGCATGCACCAACCCCACCCAATTTGTGTTTAACGTATCATATTCTTTAGCTCTGAGGTGGTTTGAGCTGGGTCTCCTGTAACAGTGCCATTGAAGCCTGCTGTCTACCCAGTTATTATTAAATCTTGGCCTCTTTTACTGGACTGTGCAGGCCATTTACATTATGCATAATACACTTTAATTCAGCCATGGAAAAGGTCTAGTGTGTACAATAGGAAAACACAGTAACTACAAGCTAAAACTTCAACAAAGGAAAAAAAAACAACAGTAAACCAAAAACAACACCACAACTCTCTTCAAGGTGATTTCCAGCCTCACAGCCAATGCAAAGGATGATATATTAGAAATTGTGAGGAGCTGGCCAACAGCCATCAGCTTGGGGCATGGTCAGTATAGTATTTCTGCATCTGACTGTTCCCCACCTCACCATGCTTCCTCTATAGATAGCTTCTCCTGGCTGGTCCCATGAACGGCAATGAGATCCAGCAAGTACCCTGGCAAGCCAGCAAGAACTACCCCCATAGGCAAAACAGACTAATTAGTATGAGGAGCACTGAAGACTGAGAAACTAAACACTGCATCCCAGTCCCCTGGGGCATGTCAGTGCCAATCACAATGGCTGCATTTACCCCATTGACATGATGTCCTCCATTTCCCTCCTGCAACAGTGAATAATATTGTTTATACCCTCTCTATAGCATAATTTATTACAGCACTATCCTTTTAGAAGATTTAGAGGTTCCGCTTTACTCCCAATATCCATGGTTCAATTACATTCATTTTGGAAGTATGATGATGATGATTAAAATTTATTTTTATACAGGATACAAATTGTTAGGGTTTTACTCCTATTTTCAACAATGTCCTGTGTTTCCAACAAACATAATAAAAAGGAAACTTTAACAATTTACAGTACAAAACACTTTACATTTAGACACAATACATACAAATGTTCATAAATTCATTTAAAACAGGTACAGCTGGAGTGTAAGTATCTTGTTAAATATACTCTAAAAATATAATGTTTTTGTATAGTCTTTAAGTCATTTGGCGTTTGTTCCAATGACTTGTTAAACTGTTCTGCAGACTCATTTTACCGAGCCTATTATATGATCTGCATGTCAGGACATTTAGGCTATAGAATCTCAGATTTGCTTTCTTTTTACTGGGTGGTTCTAATATTACAGAGTTTCTTAGAGGACGTTTTCCTTGAAGATGTATTAGCTTGTGACACCAAATCAATCATAGGTAATTTCTCTTTCTTTCTGGTTGAAACCACCACAATCTATTATAAATTTTACAATGGTGAGTTCTGTGTTTGCTTTTTGTAGCAAACTTCCCTAACCTATAGTATAGCTGATCTATATTTTTCAAGGAGAACTGTGTTGAATTCATATACAAATGGGAACCATGCTCTAAAACTGGGATCAATAATTGCCTCACCAGTTTATCTCTTGTTTCTGTTGTGAGGCACCCAGATACCCTTCTTAATACTCCCAATCTTTGATTTACCCTTTTTACCTGTAAGGATATGTGATCTGAATATGTTGCTCTTGTGTCAACCAAGACTCCAAGATACTTATAGTTTTTACATCAGTAATTTGAGTTCCATCCAAGAGCTTTAAGCACAGCTCTGGCTTATTCTTTATTTGAGTTCCTACAGTAAACATCACACACTGTGTTTTTTAGCATTTAGTAACAAGCCAGAGTCCTTGAACCACTGCTCCATACTGGTTATATCTGTCTGAGCTGGCGCTCAGGTGATCATGACTATTTTGTGGATGACACCAACACGGTGTCATCCGTATATAGTCAAAACCCCATTGTTGACAATTTTGTTTTCAAATTATTGATGTAAACATTAAACATTAAAGGTCCAATACTGAGCCTTGGGAGACTCTCTCTTTACTTCTTTTAGGCCCGAAACAGTAACTCTGTAAGACACACACTGTTGTCTTCCTGAAAAATAGGACATAAACCATTGTAAGGGCTCCTCTTGAACCCCAATCTGACTTCCAAAAATAAGGTATAAACTTTTACAATTAAGGGGAAGAAAATATTTGACTTCCAAATAAGAAACAGGAAATTCAGATGACTTCCAATTCTGGAGGAACAGAAGTCAAAAATGGTAGATTTTTTTTTTCTGAGCAAAATCTTATGTTACCTGCTATATTTCATGCAACCTTCTAAAATGTTATCTTTTGACAACTTTGACTTCCCAAAGTTGGGACCCAGGAAGTATTTAGACTTCCAAAATAGAAATGATTTCAGAGTTAAAGCCATGGATGTTTTTGACTTCCAAAGGAAAGATTAACTGAACCTCTGCCACTATCCAATCTGGGGCACAGTACTGCATGTATTGCCCAACATGCCTTTGTCCCCCTGAGGTAAATTGCCCAAAATGGCTTTATCTTCAAGCAGCTAGAACAACAGGGACTGCACTCAGTCTGAAAAGACTTGTATGCTATGATCTGATGCAAACTGAACACACCTGCAGTTCCCAACTTTAAAAATAGAAATAAAAAAGGTTAAGAAAGTCTCCCATCCACTCCCTAGAGTCACAAAAGGCCTGTCCTTCCCATTCACTCATTAACAAATGGTACACTGTTCATTGTAGACTCCTGCTATACTAACAAATATCTTCAGGGGCTCCCTATACCTTAGGAAAACACCAAATGTCCCTATGGTACAAGTACAAATTAACAAACATTGTTTTATTACTGTTTACCAAAAATGTCCCTTGATGTTTCCAGTCCAACCTGAAAAGAAAAAGGGGTCCAAAGGATTAGTCCTTTTAGTCAGTACCATTATCCTGCCTCACTGCAGGTTCTGCAAGCTGAACTCAGACAAAAGGCTGCTCAGTGGTGGTGGTGGGGGGGGGACTGCTTTCCTCTGAGTGTCCTCCACTGGTGTACCCCTTTCAGCCTTAAGCCATATCAAGGTCCTGCTCATGTCCATGGAGGGAGATTTCAGCTGGTAGCTTAACTTATGTCTGCTCATAACTAGATGCCACTGTTGGCTCTCCAGGGCTTTCTCTAGGACCGTCAGAAGTGCTTCAATCGGTTCTTCTGGGACTCCAAGCTGGTTCAATAAAGATTTAGCTTCTGCAAGTGAATGAAAGTGCTTTATGTCATCAGAGATAAAGATTTTGAATTGTGTTGGTGCTAACAGCTGCATTTTCACAGCGTGTTGCTTAAATTCTCTTCTGATCAGAAGCAACCTCTTATGTTTCTCCAGAGTCTGTGGTGTAAAATCAAGGTTGAAGTAAAGCTGAGTATCACCAAAGAGCACTGTCATTTTTGCCAAGCCAGAGTTAGGAGTTTCATTTTTGTACAGTAGTCTAAAATGAATTACCCTTGGTGGCTGTCGACACCACTGCTAGGTATGTCCTTCCATCTCTAATGCTGCATCCCCTGGCTAGGCTAGTAATTCCCATAGGAATAACTGCATCAGACCCACCATGTCTCCTTTTTTATGCCTCTGGGATTCCATGGAACCTGATGTTGTCACAACAGGACAGTGATTCTAAGACATCCAATTTGGTGAATTTCATGCTCCCATCTGTACAGGTATTTTAGTGTAACATTATGGTGCTCATGTTGCTCTGTGATGTCTGTTAGGCCCTGCTAAATGGCTTGAATGAACTGAATGAAAGTGCATGAGATGACTTTGAAAATAAAAGGATTTACCAGGGTTTTTCAATTTGGCAAACCAGACTGAGTACAGAGCACTTTTAAAATACTACTGCATGGTGAGGTGACATCACCAGAAGTTATAATCTGCCTTTAAGTGTATATTGCACTTGTATTAAAAGTGTCAGACGTACAAAAAATCACTATATTAAATGTCCATACAAGTCAATGGAGCATTAGGTGCATGGTCAGAAGAGTTACTGGTCCACCAATTCCGTTTAATGCTGCCCCTCAGACACAACTGAATTGATGTTGAACTCCCACCACCACCACTGTTGTCATGATTTGCCACTCTGGGTTCCATGCAGCAGCAGGAGGGCAGTACCTTTTCCAGGTCCTGGCAGTGCAGATATTGTGGTGCCAACTCAAGGGCTAGCACCTACAAATTGTGTAAATGCCAGGTCACACTCCTTTGTCTATGATTGTATGATGGCATCTCATCCAGGAGAGTGCCTGCCTTACACCATAACTACCAGTACTGCACCAACACCACTCACCTTGCCATCACGGGTCAGTGGCAATGGGGATCAGGGGTACCATAAAACTATAACATGAGGCACCATTAACATGACCCCATACACAAACTAGATTGTCCATTCTGGAGCAGGGATCAAGCATGGTAGTATTATCAAGTAGCTGTCTGATGATACACAACTCTTTAGCATTTGCCTGGCCCTAAGTCTTCTTTTCATGATGGTGCTTGCACACACTGTATCACACTCTTTATTTGGGATATGCCCCTGCATACATCACTTTATTGTATTCCTGGGCTTTCCACATATCTCCCTGCACCACTAGTGTGCATTCAATTCTACTGCTGCTGCTATACACTGGATGGATAGCACCAGCTGCTATGGAACCTATTTGACCCTGAATTAAGGTGCATAATTACATATTGCATAATTACTGGGTCTCCTTCAACCCTACAAAATCCTAAGCTCCTTTGTGGGATTCCTGGAGCCCTGGTGCTCCCAAGATCATTTTGTAGTGGTACACCCTTAGGCAAGGCAAGTACTTACCTGAGGAGCAAACTGTGCCAGCATTGTCTAAATGCACCTAGCAGAATAACAATTATGGAAAGCATATATCAGCATGTGATATTACTACTAGTGCATAAAGCATGGTTGGTCCTGCTGTGCATGTCTCCTTGACACTACATTGATAGCCCTAGAGGCCCAAAAAGCAGACTGCAATCAGTCAATCAATTAATCAAGTTTATTTTAAAAGGCACCTTTCCGTAGTTCAAGGTGCCTGTACATACAAAAATCACATCAATCAATAACCTACAATTATAACAATATATAAAATCATAAATATAAAACAATACAACCAGCAGGTTACTAAAGAGAATGACAGCCTACGTTATTCTTCATCAGAAAAGCCAGGCCAAAGAGGTATGTCTTCAATTCAGTTTTAAAACTGTGGATGGTCAGGCATTCTCTTATCCGATGAGGTAGAGAATTCCACAGGGTAGGGACCAACAATACAAATGAACAGGCCCCAGATGTTTGTAATCACACCCTGTAGTCTCTAGCAATCCCTTGTCAGTGGATTGGAGTGGCAGGAGGGCCGGTAGGAGAAAGGAGATTTTGCAAGTAACAGGGTCCCTGATTGTGTGTGATAGGTCAGCAAACTGACCCTTGAAGGTGATATCACTGCACTGGCAGCCAGTGCAGTCCACGGAGCACAGGCATAATGTGACTGATCCTAGGTGTACCAGTCAAAAGCCTGGCAGCTGCATTCTGCACCAGCTGCAGGTGACAGATATCACTCCCCGGTAACCCTAGGTACAGGGCATTGCAGTAGTCAAGGCGAGTGGTCACAAAGGCATGGACCAGTGTTGGAAAATCCTCAGGAGGGACCAGGTGTTTCACCTGGGCAATATTCCTCAGACGGGAAGAAGAGGTCTTGACAACTGCTGACACTGGAGATTTCAGGGTCAGACCACTGTCAAAAATAACACTCAGGTTCCGCACCCGATCTCAAGAGGTAAGCTGGACACCCCCGAGCCAAAGACCCGAGGGTTGTCCCACTGACACACCCACCCCCAATGATCCAGGTCCACCACCAACACCTCGGCTTTATCTGGGTTCAACCTCAGCTAACTAGCACTCATCCAGTCCTGGATCTCAGATAGGCAGTTGTTAAACACAGAGAGAATATCTCCCTGTTTGGGTACAAAGGACATTCAGGCAGGCAGGTAGGTAGGTAAAAAGTTTTATTTTTATACAGGAGTACATGCTGTAAGAGAAAAACCCTATTTACAAGACAGCCCTGTGTAAGATGTTACATCAATTAAAACAAAAAATATAAAAAGACATAATCACAAACATACAGAAAGACAATGACAATAAACATCAGATACAAAAACTCCTAAATTAGTCAACATCTACAAACAATGGGAAAAATGTGCTTCAATTCATTTTTAAAATATGTTAAAGAAATTGTTGTTCTCATTGAATGAGGAAGTTTGTTCCAAAGTTTAGAAACTTGATAATTTAATGTTTTCTCTCCTTGTCTAGTCCTACATACATTTATTTTTATCTTATTTTCACATACAGACCTAGCCAGTACTCGAGTTTGCTTCTGTCTTCTTGACTCACAGACAACTGAAATATAATGTTCAGGATACTTTATCAAAAATTTATGAATCAAGTTTAGCAATCTCACATTTCTCTTAGATTCCATGGTTTGCCAGTCTACTTCTTTCAACATAACACAATGACAAACTGGCTGGCTGACACGTCAGCCCCTGTTAGGGATGTCTGCAACTGCTCAAAACCTGACCCAGCTTGTGACTACTGCCACTAGAATAAACCAGAGGACTGGTACTGCCATCCTCCTAGATCTAGTGCTCACTAACGCCCCACATAAAGCTACACAGATCAGGTACTACCCGATGCTCTGAGTGACCACTCCCCAGTGCTGTCACTGGTCGTACTGTATTAACAAGCCCCCAAAACTGTCTTACAACACCGCCTCAAACCTGGCAAACTACAGTCCCTTAAACAGTACCTCCTAGTTACTGACTGGTCCCCTATAAGAAATGCTCAGAACATTGACTCTGCCCTCAACTATTTCATTCATGCGTTCAACACTGCCTGCAACCTGTATGCACCCCTAACCAAACAAAAAATTAAAGGTGCCAACACACCTTCGTTATCTCAAGCCCTTTTGTACCAGATGTGCGAATGAGACAATCTGTGGCACATTGCACAGGATACCAGAAAACCGTCTGACAGGCTGTGCTACCAGGAAGTGCGCAATAAATGCACATGGGCTATTCAAAAAGCAAAGGCTGAGTACTATAAAACCTTGTTCACCAACACATGGGGATCAGGTCACAAGTTTTAGGACTCTCTCAAACGCTAAGTGCAAAGCCTCCATTGCCCGCCTACCCATATCAGTACCAATGGATCTATCACCTCAGACCCAGCCCTTATCGCAAACATTAAATGGCACCTTCTCTGACCTCACTGGTGTTCTCCCCAAATTTTTATCCCCACCCACCCCACACCACACTGCCTCTCCCCAAGCCACCTTTCCACTTTAAAGCAGTTTCCCAGCATGAAGCTGCCACCTCCCACTCAAAGCCCTCAGTAAATCTTGTTTCAGCAGTGACACACTGGACCTGAAACTGCTTAGACTCACATTCAGTGAGGTCCCCCCTTTACTATGCTTTTGAACCACTCCTTTCTCTGGGCCAGTTCCTACCAAATGGAAATCTGCCCTCATCACTCCTATCCTTAAAAGTGGTGACCGCACCCTGCCTGGGAACTACCACCCAATATCAATCCTGCCGCCCTCTCTAAAACCCTGGAGAAAATCGTGGCCACCCAACTAACAGACTACCTCACTAAATATAGTATCCTGTGTCCTGAACAACATGGCTTCCGCCAGAACCATAGCACCACCACTGCCCTCTTGGAATTTACAAATGCCCTCCATACATCCCTGGACACTAGCTACACTGCTGGCACTGTCTTTATAGACCTCTCAAAGGCATTCGATACCATGCACCACTCGCTTCTCCTGGACTCCCTCACTCAGATAGGCCTCTCCCATGAGACCATTGACTGGTTTGCCAGCTATCTGTCTGAGAGAACCCAGACAGTCCGGATTGCCCACTCCCTGTCATCCCACCACCAAGTCAGGTCTGGGGTCCCCCAAGGCTCTATTCTTGGCCCACTTCTCTTCTCCCTATTCCTCAACACCTTGCCCAATGCCTGCTTGGGAAAATTCTATTGTATGCAGACGATGCAGTCCTCTACAACTCACACACTGATCCTGCAGCCCTCCACTCGGCACTCCAGAAATCCTTCTCTGAAGCTGAATCCTGGTTCATTCAGCATAGCTTAGTACTAAATTACAAAAAAACTAAATCCATGATGTTTGCACACCCCCAAAACAAGAACCTAGGACAATCCCTGCTCATTCTGAACTCACTGAAAGACCCCTTTGAGCAGGTTACCACTTTCAAATACCTTGGCAGCACCCTAAACACTGGTCTCACTTTCCACAACCATATCCGGATACTCAGCACTGCCGTCAATACACGTATATTGGTCTTCTTCACTGCTATAAGCACTGCCTCCCCCTTGAATCTCTCCACCTAGTCATCTCTGCATCTATTCTATCTCTAATTGATTATGGAATCATCATCTATGGTGCAGCCGACACACATCCACCTACACAAGATTAGACTGGCCCTCAATAAGGCTTGCAGACTTGCAGACTTGCTACACGACTGTCCTAGACTTACACACCTACACCCTTTATGCCTCAGCAAACTGGCTCAACTTCAATGGGAGGCTAAAGTACCAGGTCTGCCTCCTCTTTAAGAAAATCACCTCAGAATTACTCCCACCAGCCCTTTCCCCACTATTTCAGTCCCCACTGTCTACCCGCCTCACACGGCAATCAGCGACTACCCACTTTAGGTACCTCACTGCAAGACCACCTCAGGCCAAAGAACATTTCGATATCTGGCCCCATCCTGTCTCAACTCACTCCCAAATTCCCTCCTCACTGAACTCAAACTTGGTCGGTTCAAGTCCCAACTAAGGGACCTTATCACCCAGGGATCAGTATGTGACTGCCCCTAAACCTGACCTTCCATTTCTACCACCCCACCTCCCCCCTCCTCCCTTGACCATGGAACTAACACTGGTCCGCCACCTCTAGGCATGCCTATACCATGACAATGGACCCCAATATCCTGCCTTGGCCAACAAATGAACTCCTGGGCATTGCTAGTGCCATCGTCCTGAAATGTTATGTTTGTACCTGTAACCTTTTGCACTTTGTACCTTGTTAGCAGCTCTCTGTTACCAAGTATTCCATGCTGCTATTTTGTATTTTCTGTCTTCATTTGCAACCATTCTGTAACCATTGTCTTTAATTACTATGTTAGTTGTTACTTTGTTCATGGTTGTCTCTGTCTTATGTACGACGTGGAACCTTTGTAAAGGAGTCTTTGACTTAAAGATGTTATCCGATATTTATCAATAAACAATAAACAATGTGTATTAAAATTATAGCCTAATATAAATCGGGCAAGTCTAAATTGGACATTATCTATTTTCTCCAGCATAAGTTTGGATGTAACCCTATAAACAATACTATCAAACTCCATGGCATACTCCATACTCCAATATCATACTTTAGAGATAAACTCTGGAAGCGCTACAAAACAACAGGCCAGCAAACAGATTTCAATGCTTACCGTACGCTACGGAATTCGTGTAAAACAAGTCAGAGCTGCTAAGAGCAAGTACTGTAAAGACCTACTGATTAACTTGGCCAATGATCCCAGAAAATTCTGGTCACACATCAAATCCTTCCTAGGATCCTCACAGTCAACTACTCCTGGTGATATGCTGATAAATGATGTGCATTGCAATGACTCACAAACCATAGCTAATTCTTTCAACTTGCATTTCTCTGATCTCTTCCAATATACCTCTTCCTTCAATCCCGCTGCAGTGTCCTCCCACTCCTCATCAGGAGCCTGTCTGGATAAGTTGGAAATGTTGTCCCCTGTGCCTCCTTATACCCTCCATTCTATTTTAAGGCTGTGTCTAGAAAGGAAGTCCTGAAGCTCCTGAGGTCCATCTCTGATCATACCAGCTCTAGCTCAGACTCCCTTGAACCCCGCCTCTTGAAACTTGCAGCTCCCCTTATTGCATTACCGCTGGCCAAAATTTATACATTATCACTTTCAGGTGGAGTGGTCCCTGACCTCTAGAAAGTTGCTCGGATCACACCTGTACTTAAAAAAGGGGATCCTAAGGTTGTCATGAACTACAGACCAATTGCCATACCCTCAGTACTGAGCAAAATCCTGGAGAAAATTGTCGTAACTCAGACAACTGACTATCTACTTAAGCACAGCCTGATCTCGGATACCCAACATGGCTTCAGGAAAGGATAGCATGACGACTGCACTCCTTAAATTCACCACTGACACTCTTTCAAAAATGGATACTGGCAATCTGACTGGGGCTGTCTTTATTGACCTCACAAAGGCTTTTGACCTTGTTGATCACACTTTGCTTCTCCCCTGCCTTCGACACCTGCATTTCTTCTCCTCTGTTGTTGACTGGTAATAAAGCTACCTGACAAATAGAACTCAAGTGGTGAAATTTAATTCCTCTCTATCGAACAGTACCACCACTAACATTGGTGTACCTCAGGGCTCCATCCTAGGGCCCCTCCTATTCTCTCTTTATATAAATAACATTGGAGCTGCTCTAAAATCCTGCTCTGCTATTCTATATGCTGATGATCTTGTCATCTATACAAGTTCTACTAATATAGACACTATCAACACAACCCTTTCCTCTGGCTTTAACAATATCCAAAACTGGCTATATGACCACAAACTGGCTGTCAACACTAGCAAAACTAAAGCCATGCTGCTTTGATTGGCCCCAAAGCCGGGCTTGCACAACAGCACTGATGGTGCAGGACTTAGAAGGTCAATTACTGGAATGTCTGACCTCTTTCAAGTACCTGGGCATCCTGCTAGATCAATCTCTTGATCTTAATCTTCATGTACAGTCTGTTTGCAGAGCTGTCAGCTCCAAACTGGGTGTTGCATATAAGACTAGTTATATGCTCATGCCATCGGCTAAAATGGCCATTGCGAGGGGGATTCTGCTCCCCACCCTAACCTATGGGGCTTCCTTATTTGGGGCTGCTCATAAAACTGACCTACTCAGATGGGATGTTACGTATAACAACATATGTCGCTATGCCTCTTCTGCTCCTCGGCTTAAACACCACTGTCAGCTTTATAATGATCTTGGTTGGCTGTCTCCGTTAGCTAGTAGGAAATACTACTTTGGCTCTCTTATTGATTTGATAATTCGAAATCAAACCCCTAGGTGTCTTGCAGCTATGCTTGTTCCTCAGGACACACTCCATGGTCTACGATCAGCTGACAAATCCTTTCTGAATTTGCCGAGGTGCTGCACGAGGAAAGGAACTGTTGCATTTGAACATGCGGCTCCACAGCTGTGGAATTCCCTTCCCTGATATTAGACTTTCTAGCTCCACACATGCTTTAGAAAACTACACTCGAATCTGCTGATTGCTGATACCTGTTCCTGCTTTCACCCTACCTAATGACTGATGTCTCTGGCCATACAATAGTATTTCCTCACCTCTATATAACCCTATTACTGCCTCAGCCTGTCCCGGCTCCCTTTCCCTGCCCATATACAATTTTGCACTGCAGACATCTCCCTTACATTTACATACACTCATATAATCTAATTTCATGGCTTGATCCCCTCTTCCTCACTTACCGACCTTTTCCTTAATGACACCCCCTGCTCTCAATGGTTATTTCTTCCTTTTGTATTACCTGTTTTTGTTTTTGTGTACCTTGTTTCTGTTCATATGATGTGCCACCTGAAAATTTATTGTCCAAGGTCCTCTCTATTCATTTGCATAGATAGGCACCTATGAACTTCATAATGGTCTACTCTGTATGTCTCTGATATATTGTATCCACTTTAACTCACTGTATGTAAAGCGCTTTACTTTGTATGTTCAGATATATTGTATCCTCTTTAACTCATTGTATGTAAAGCACTTATAATTTGTTATCCTGTTAAGTTTCTGCATGTCTGTTACTCTCGGTGCGTGCCTGAAAATAGTCATTTTATGGCTAGTGCACTCACCAGGTTAACAAAACCTAAATAAAATAAATAAATAAATGGTGGGTAAAACCATTTGTTCTACTATCTTTTTCCTTGTATTTCTATCCATACATTTTGAAGCTCATCTTAGTGCACCTATTTTTTACCTACACCTTTAATCATTTCTGGTATGTGTTTTACAAAGTTAACTCAGCATCAAATGTCACTCCCAAGTAATGATATTCATTCACCTGCTCAATTATTTTATTTTCTAATGAAACTATGTTCAATTTAGGTTTATATTTTGAGCCAAAATATAGTACTTTTGTTTTCCCTTATTCATGACAAGCCTCGACCTGGTGAACCACTCCCCCACCCCAATAAAATCTTTTTGATTTTACTTGATCCAGTGTATCCACCCCACTAGTGACCAGTGCTGTATCATCAGCATAGAGTCTTAATTTTGAACATGTTGCCACTTGCAGTAGATCATCATTAAATATTAGAAATAACAGGAGTCCTAATATGGACCCCTGTGGGACTCCTCGTATTACCTCTTTGCTACTAGACAAAACCTGGGATACCGCCACCCTCTGTGATCGTTCCGCAAATAGGATTTAAACCATTTCCAGGGGCCGTCAGTAATACCCATTTGCCAAATCCTCTGCAGTAATAGGGAGTGGTCCACCAGGTCAAAAGCTTTTGATAAGTCCAACAAAGAGACTGCTGTTTCCAAACCTGCACCCAATGAGGTGGCTACCAAATCATTCAGCTCTGTTAGAGCTGAATCAGTTGAGTAACCACTCCTAAATCCTGCCTGGTAAGGTGTCAGTAGATTATACTTATCTAAATATGGCATTATCTGCCCATGTACATGTTTTCCCAAACTTTTTGAAAGTATTGATAACAACGCTATTAGGCGATAGTTTCCAGACTCACAGTGGACTCCCCCTTTGTGAATTGGGATAACTTTACTCTGCTTCCATGTATTTGGGAAAGTACCTAAGTTTAGGTTCCAATTGAACAAGTATGTCACAGTTGGTGCAATATAATCGGCTGCTATTTAAAGAAAATTTCCCTCAATTCCATTGAGGCCTGGAGATTTGTGTACTTTTATCTGTGTTAAATTTTTCTTTACTTCAGATACACTTAATTTCTTAAATTGAAAAGGGTGGAGGGAGGTTCCATTTACATATATCATATTCTCCTGCACTGTAGTGTTTGGTAAAATTTTGACATGCATCCCTGGTAGATTTATAAAATAATAATTTAATATATCTGCGATTTCCTTAGGTTTTCTTCTTTTATCCCTGCATAGATTATTTGCTTTTTCTTCTTGTCCTTTTGTCCTGGACGAATAATATGAGTTACTGTCCGCCAAAAGTTTTTGGGATCTACATTTCTCTTCACCTTATTCCTAAAAAAATTACTCTTTGCTTTTTTTATCTGATTTCTACAATAGTTTTTTTTTATTTAAAATTCTCCCAGTCCCTACTTAATTTTGTTTTTCTGACTAATTTCCATAACTTGTTTTTTACTCTTATGGCTTTTTATCAGTTTATCACTAATCCATGGAGCCTTAATATTCCTCTTTTGTACCTTACATTTTGGTGCATGTTTATTGCATAACTCCGTAAATGTATATACAAAATACTCAATAGCCAAATCCAGATCAGGAATCAAATAACATCTTTCCCAATTTTCATTTTGGATGTCCTTATTAAATCTCTCTGCAGAAAATCCTCTCATATTTCTAACCCAACCAATATTAGGTTCATACTGTTTATGCTGAGAGCAATTTACAATAGCAAAAATTAAATTATGATTTCCAAGGTGGTGAATTCCTACAGACTGTACATCAATATGAGGGAAGAACACATAAGATCTAACACAGTTCTCTCAGACGAGGCATTTGTAAACCTAGTGGATTTTTATATATTGCTTTACTTCCAAAGGTGCCACTAACTCTTTCAGTTTCCTACCTCTAGTTTTATACCAGTCTGAATTTAAATCCCCATTAAAATAAGGTCTTTATTCTTTATACTATCATGCATTATATTTAACACTTATTCAATTTTTTCCATCTGCATATTTGGTGGAGAGTAAATAATCCTACAGCCAGTTTCAAATTTTGTAAATAGATCACTAAATATTCTATGCTGTTTAGGCTACCCTGTGTTAAAATTTCTCCTAGTCCCAAAGTATGTTTTATATATAGTATCACCCCCACCTTTTATTTAATCTATCAGAATGAAACAACTGGTAACCTGATATTCCTATTTCACTGTTTTCCACCTTCTCTGTAAGCCATGTTTCTGACAACCCTGCTATACTTGGATCTTGTTTTGAAATGTACAGTTGAGTATCATTTGCATAGCAGTGAAAACTCAACTCGTACTGCTAACAAGGTCTCCTAAAGGCAGCATATACACAGCAAACAACACGGGCAATAATGGAGCCCTGCAGTACCCTGCAGGATAGGGGATGGGGTCAGAGGAATAAAATTCTGAGCCCACTGTCTGTGTCCTACCCTCAAGGAATGATCAAACCATCTGAGGACAGTACCAGACAGTCTCACAGATAAACCACAGGCACGCTAATAGCACACCATGGTTCACAGTGTCAAATGCCACCAAGAGATCAAGAAGGACCAAGATGGAATGAGTCCTCTGATCTTTTGCTATTAGGAGCTCATTAAATACCCGAACAAAGGCCATCTCAGTGCTGTGCCTCTTCCTAAATCTGTACTGGAGAGAGTCATAGACATTATGGATATATAAATGATCATCCAGCTGCAGCGCAACCACCTTCTCGATAACCTTACCAACAAAGGACAGGTTAGAGACAGGTCTGTAGTTGACAAGACAGTCTGGATCAGGGAGGGTTTTGTCAGGAGCTGTCATACAATTGCCTCCTTCAGGGGTCTGGAAAAACCCTCCAGTGAACTCCAGACTATCTCAACAAGGACTGGGCTGATTTCCAATGTACCCCACAAGGAGACACGTTGGTCTGGGTCCAAACTACAGCTGGTTGGCCACAGTCTGGATGATCCTCGTGATGTCCATGGTGTCCAGCTGGCCAATGTCGGATTAGACAAACTGGTTGCTTACAACCTCCCGCTGACCTCTGCAATCTCCCATAGAGGGGCTGGGCAGATACTGGACCTGATGGTAACAACCTTATCCATGAAGAATTGAGCAAACTCATCACATCTTTCTTGTGACAAGACTCTGCCAGACTGCAGACAGATTGGATTGCACAATCTGTTGACAGTCAGGAAGAACTGAGCAGGTCGATTCTGCATGGCGGCAATCTCCCTGGACGGAATTCTGCCACTCTTATGGGTGATTGTCAATTGATAGAGAGTATAATGGTCCATCAATTGAAGCCTGTCAACCTCCAGGCTGGACTTCTGCCAAGCCCTACCTTCTCCTTCGACCCACTTTCTTCTGCTCCTTCAAGGTCCCATCGAGCCATGGAGACCTTGGGCAAAGAGCACATGGTCAAACATGAACAGGAGCAATGGAATCCAGGGCATCTGACACCATCTTATTATAGGAAAGGACAAGATCCCCTGGACCCATGCTTTCACTTGACAGGCCCGATAGGTCTAGCACCGCTGTTAGACCCTCTGGGGTCAATCCCCTCAAAGGACGGTACTGTACCATTAGGGGGAGCCGCAAAACTGAACCTTATGGTGTGATGGTCAGACCAACCGACAGGTTTCAACACCAAATCAGTGATCTCCATCCCCAGGAGGAACACCTGATCCACTGAGTGACCACCAATGTGCATCATGGAGGAAATAACCTGTGTGAGATCCAGTGAAGACATAAGCTGGAGGAGATCTTGACCAAAATACGAGAGTTCATCATTGACCCAGGCATTGAAATCCCCCCAGAACTGACCATCTAGAGGATCCCAATATCACATTGACAATGAAATCCGCTCTCTCCTGCAGGAATTCTTTCCCATCACTGGGTGAACGGTAGATGAGCAGAATCCTGTACCCCACACCCGTGCCCACGATACACTCCAAGGACCTGGTGGATCCCACTGGCACACCCACAAAGCTCAGTTCTGCTTTAAAACAAATGGCTACACATAGAAACATAGACTTTGACGGCAGATAAGGACCACTTGGCCCACCCAGTCTGCCCATTTCCCTACCTATTGGATAAGCTGCAGATTCTAGTTAACCAACAGCCTACTTCCTGCAACCCCCCACTATAATTGCCTTATGTCTGTCCCATGCATGTTTGAATTCCCCCACTGTTTTAGACCCCACAACCTCTCCAGGAAGGTGGTTCCATGCATCCACTACTCTCTCCGTGAAAAATAATTTCCTCACATTACCCCTGAGCCATCCCCTCTAACTTTAAATTGTGCCCCTTGTTCCTACACATCTCTTTTCTGAAAGATGCTACCTTCCTGGACTTTGTTGATTCCCTTGAGGTACTTAAAAGTTTCTATCATGTCCCCCGTCCTCCTTTCATCAAGGGTATACATATTAAGTTCTCTCTCAGTTTCTTCATAAGGTTTCTGATGTAGACCCTGCACCATTTTAGTTGCCCTCCTCTGGACTGCTTCTATCCTGTCTATGTCCTTGCGTAGATGAGGTCTCCAAAACTGCACGCAGTACTCCAGATGGGGTCTCACCAACTGTCTGTACAGAAGGATAACCACTTCCCTTTTTCTACTTGTGATGCCCCTCCCTATGCATCCCGGTATCCCCCTTGCTCTCCTTACTGACTTCTCACATTGCTTACCCACCTTTAGGTCATTTGATATGACTTCACCCAGATCCCTTTTCATTATTGTTGTTGTTAGTACCTCCCTGCTATTGTGTACTCTTCTCCTGGATTTATATTTCCCAGGTGCATTACTTTGCACTTCTTTGCATTGAATCTAAGTTGCCATATGTCTGACCATTCCTCCAACCTTGCCAAGTCTCTTCTCATCCTTTCTACACCCCCATCCCTACGATCCATCCTCAGACGGGGTATCACTGAGTACCTGGCTGGAACTGCAGATGCCAATATTGGGCCCGCGTTCTCATCCAGCCAGGTCTTAGTGATGCACGCCAGGTCAGATGAACCAACGAGATCTGCAATTATAGCAGTCTTGTATTTTTTTATTTAGTTGTTTTTAACCAAGTATAGCACACTAAGCTGAAAGCTTTTTTACAGGAGCGACCTGGGAGCACAAGGAGGTTAAGTGACTTGCTCAGGGTCACACAGTATGCAAGGGAAAGCTGTGGGATTCAAACCCAGGTCTGGTCTGCTGGATGTCACCAGATTTGCAGCTCAGAGCTTTAGACCACTGCGCTATACTGCCTCCAAATTTAATATTTATTATTTATTAGACCTGGCATTGCACAACACCATCCAAGTCGGATGAACCGATGAGGAAGACCATGCCACCTGCCTGCATGAAACAGAGCCATTGGGTATGGGAACCAGGAAGGGAAACCCCTATCCTGGTCCCATTTCACCCCAGGGCATCTCCTTGTCCCCACCACCTCTATCCAGCCACCCCTTTCCAGTTCCTCCAGGTTCAGGTCTCCTCCTCTTGCGCTCCTGGCTATGCCCAAAGCTGCTTCTAAAATATGTTGCAGATGGCAAAATGAGATAGTCAAAAGGACAGAGGCCCCTGAAGCCTGAGGGGAATATAGCCTGGACAATCTTACCCTCCCAACACATCATAACACACAGCAGTAGTCAGTCCACCAACAAAACCAACACAATAACCACTCACACTGATAACCACACTCAATCCAAACACTCACACCCAACAATCCATCCTCACAACAAACATCCTAATCCCAAAACACATTCCCTTAACTCAACTAATAAAATAAACTAATAAATAAAATTCCTATGGCAGGATATGAGGGTAATTACTGTAAAGAGAGAAGTTGCATATATTACTCTAAGAGATGGGCATTTGATATCTCCAAAGACCTCCCATCTCCCGGAAAGAAAAGCTGTCTCCTGGCACTATCTCCCACATAGGCCAGGGCACAGTCAGCAGTTTATTTAAAGTGGCACAGTTTAAACAGGGCACTCTCACTGCCCACCAGATCCATGTGGTATAAAAAAGGAAAGAGAGAGTCTGACTGTCCACCAAAAGGCAATCAGGATCCAGAAACAACTCTTCCACCGATACAATGAGGACTTTCCACCAGGGAGTGACCACACCTCAGTCAATCCAGGAAAAACTCCCAAAATGGGTAAACTAGGGGCAATTCAGCCATTCACTGAGAAGGCCATCACCCTAAGGCCTCAAGCCATTGCTGCTGGTCTCAGCAAAGAACAGGCCTTCCAGCCCCCCCCCAAGGATCCAAAGAGCTCCCAACACTACAGTGCCCACTCTCTAGTGGCACTGGGTCAGGGCTCTCACACAGCTGTTAACCCCAGTGATTCCTACCCCAGTTTCAGGCTGAGACCTCCACCACAGCCCACCCAAGTCCTGTCAGGGAATTTAAGAAGAAGAACAGTGAGGCGCAAATCCGGGAAGCCCCACTTGGACTCCTGTATCCTTCAGATGACTTATATACTGGTGCGCAATTCTGGTCTTGGTCCCACAAACTGAGTGCCGCCACCACAGACAGAACCTCTGCTCTACAGTTTCAGCAGGGATCCTCGGGCACCTTGATGACTCCAGGACAGACTCCTCTGACATCTAGGATCAGCACCTTACCCCTCACAAACTCTCCAACCATCACATCGACTACCCCTTCCTTCATCCAAACTGGACCAGAAAACAGCAAGCCAGGTAAGGTAATGCATATAACGTCACATTCATAATCACAGTAATAGTCAAGATGACAAAAACTCCCAACTATAAACCACAGACCGCTGGGAAGAACAAAATAAAATATCTGTACAACTGTGCAGACTATATAGAACTATGTAAAACCCCAATCCCCGACACGCTCCTCAAGCTTATTAAATCACTTCTTCACCCCATCTGACTGCCACTAACTCAGCCAAAAATTAAATAAATAAAAGCACGTAATATGCAAATATAAAATTACTAAAACAAATAAAACTAAGGAATTAACTAAACAAAATCCTGCTCTACTGCTGCTTTTTGTGGCTAGCCCAGCATGGCCGCCATCTTGTTAGCAGCTTCAGTTATTCAGTTAGCAATGTCTTGCCCCTCACACAGGGACTTACCAACTCCAACCCTTAACAGGTTTCCTCCCACCTGTTGCCCACTCATTCAGCTTCCTGCCAGGGGGGTTCAATTCAAACTGCCTAGGACTTTACACAGTGACCATTCTATTAAGCAAGGTGCACTTACAGTTTGCTCTGAACATAGACTTCTGGCATTTCTCTCTCTCCCACTACTGGGAATGAACCCATAAGGTTCTGTTGACCTCCCTTGAGAGGTGGCCCCACTCTCCCATGGTGCCTTTTGAGGCTGAAGTTTCTGCTTCTCTCAAGGCAAATCCCTAAGGCCTCCATACCCCAGCTGCTTCCAATGTTCTTCTTGTTCTGGAGACCAGGCACAAGGGGACCAGTGCCACCAGATCTCAGGGACCCTGCCACTACCAAGGATCACAGGCCTCCAGTGCCCAGTCACAACCACAAAGGTTGGACTGCTCATTCTTCCCAGCCACAAACCAGCTAAGCCCAAGCTGCCCTTATGCCTTCCTCTTATATAAGGTATCGGGAAAAGGGCAGAACTATGCATATTCGTGCTCTGCTTTCCCACTCTTAGCTATCTCAGGCCACTCACAGTATGAACATCCAGGAAATTTTCCCCAGAGGACAGTTCTAAGGGTTTGGCTTAACCTCTTGAGTGTTTTCTGGACACCTGCCTCGAGCCAGCTGAGGAGAGAGGCTGGATTCACTAATAGTATTGGAAGGCTTCAGCACCCCACACGGCAGACTACAGTTTTTTTTTCCAAACGTATATGAACACTAGACTTTAAAAGTTAGTACACTGCCTGAAAATAATATCAACTTTTAAAAGTAGTCAACTGTTACTTTTCATATCTGAGGTACTTTTCCTTCTCTGTTTTGCTAATTAAAAGATATTCTTCCTGATAAAACTAGTAGTGATTTGAAAAACAGTCCAGTGGCAGTATTGCCCCCTTTCAGCTAATTTTCCCACTCCCAGTGTATCCCAGAATCCAATTCATCTTCTGCATAGCCCTATTACATTGTCCCAATATCTTCAAGTGATTCTTGATTATCATTTCCCCAAGGTCCCTATCCTCCATTGCATTCTCCAGTACCACCCCATCCATCCTATATTCCATTATCAGGTTACTGGCCCATATGTGCATTACCATGGATGTTTACATGTTAAATTTACTGTACCTGGAGAAAAATGGGCTCCAGAATAATAAACAGCATGAGTCCATGGCAGACAGTTCCTGTCAGACCACTGATAGTATTCTTTGACTGGGTAACTAGGGCAGTGAATAAGGGTCATGCAGTGGATTTACTCTACTTTGACTTCAGTAAGGCATTCAACTAGTGCCACACAAAAGGTTGCTGAAGAAACTAGAGGATCAATGTGCAGCAAAGGACACAGCAAGATGGGTGGTAAGTTGGATAGAGAGGAGACAGCAGAGGATAGTGGTAACTAGAGTCAAATCTGTGGAGAGGGAGATCACTAGAGTGTGCTACAGGAATCAGTCCTTGGTCCAGTCCTTTACAATATGTTCATAAGTGATATAGCAGAAGGAATTCAAGGCAAGATGTGTCTCTTTACAGATTACACTAAGCTCTGTAGTATGGTAGACAGTAAAGAGGGGCTAAGGGCATTTCAGAAAGGCTGCAAAGGTTGGAGAGGTGGTCTAAAGTTTGGCAGTTGAAGTTCAATGCCAAAAAGTGCAAGGCAAGGGACATAAGAAACACAAACCCCAGGATGGAGTATAGAATGAAAGGGGTTATGTTGTACACTGCTTCTGAGGAAAGGGACCTAGACATCATTATAGGTGACTCTCTTAAACAAATCTAGCCAATTGTAACAACACCTACAGCACGGAAACTACTGTAGGATGTTGGGAGTATTGGGAAGGGTTTTAGTAGCAAGAGAAAAGAGATATTGCTACCTCTCTATAGATCACTGGTGAGTCCACACCTGCTGTACTGTGCCCAGTTCTGAAGTCTTCACCTAAGGAAAGACTATGATGAGTTGGAGACAGTGCAGCATAGGGTAGCCAACATGATTCAGGGCCAGCATGACAGATCCTATTAATATCGGTTTGGGGCACTGAGCATGTACTCGTGGAGGCCAGACAAAGGGAGGGCAATATGATTAAGACCTTATGTTTCTGAAAGGAATGAACAAGGTAAACTGTGAAGAACTATTCAACAAGAATAGTGAATGCAGAACATGGGGATGTGAGTGGAGGCTTGGGGTGGGGGATTCATAGGGGGATGAGGAAGTTTTATTTTATAGAGAGTGGATGAGTCATGTAATAGTCTGTTGGCTGAGGTGGTGCCAAAAACATTAATGTTTTCAAACATGGCTGGGACAGAGTAAGGGCCTTCTAAACATAGAAACATAGAACTTGATGGAAATAAGGGCTGCTTGGCCCACTTAGTCTGCCCTTTTCCCTACCTAACGGATAAGCTGCAGATCCTAGTTAACCAACAGCCTACTTCCTCCTACCCCCACTAGGAATTGCCTTATGTCTGTCCATGCATTCTTGAATTCCCCCACTGTTTTTGACTCTACAACCTCCTCAGGAAGGCTGTTCCATGTATCCACTAACCCTCTCTGTGAAGAAATGCTTCACATTACCTCCAAGCCATCCCCTCTATCTTCAAATTGTACCCTTTGGTTTTGCACATCTTTTTCTGAAAGTTGCTACCCTCTTGGACTTTGTTGATTCCCTGGAGATATTTGAAAGTTTCTATCATATCCCCCCTCTCCCTCCTTTCCTTGAGGCTATACATCTTTAGTTCCTTTAGCCTTTCTTCATATGTCTTCTGATGCGGACCCTGCATCATTTTGGTTGCCCTCCTCTGGACAGCCTCCACTCTGTCTATGTGTTTGTGGAGATGGGGTCTCCAGAACTGTACACAGTACTCCAGATGTGGTCTTACCAACTGTCAGTACAGAGGGCCAACAACTTCCTGTTTTCTACTGGTGATGCCTCTCCCTATGCATCCCAGTATCCCCCCAGCCCTCCTTACTGCCTTCTCACATTGCTGGCCCACCTTTAGATCATCTGATATGACTACCCCAGGTCCCTTTCCATTTTTGTTATTGTCAGTATCTCACCCCCCATTGTGTACCCTTGCCCTGGGTTTTTGTTTCCCAGGTGCACTACTTTGCACTTCTTTGCATTGAATCTAAGCTGCCATACATTTGACCATTCCTCCAACCTTGCCAAGTCCCTTTTCATCCTTTCCACCCCACCTTGAATATCAACCCTGTTGCAGATCTTTGTGTCATCTGCAAAGAGCCATACTTTCCCTTCCAGCCCCTCTGCAATGTCACTTATAAAGACATTAAAAAGGACCTGCCCCAGTACTGACCCCTGTGATACCCCACTAGTAACCTTCCTTTCTTCACTGTGGACTCCATTTACTATTACTATTAGTTACTCAGGAGGTTGTAGTAATGCAGGGAACATAGTGGTGGATAGTGCAGACAAAAACCCCATATAGACAAAGGTCTTGATAAGATAAGGTATTACTTCCAGACTGAATGGACTGATGATCTTTTTCTGCCATCATTGTCTATGTATTTGTGTTTCTGTGATTCTAAATTTCAGCTGCCACAACCTTAACCACCTCTTCTGTCTTTTCAGATCCTCCATCATGGCTCCAGTCCATTTAGTTCTACCTTCTGGGTCCTCATACCAAGTGAAATTTTTACTCACCTCATTATTTTATTTCCTGCCAGAGGTCACCAAATTTCTTTACAAACCTCACATGGGGAATGAAGTCGAAGGCTTTGATGAAATCTTGGTCCAGGACATCTACTGCCTTAACCCTGTCCACAACCTTTCTCACCCAGTCCAAAATTCAATCAGATTCATAGGTGCCGAATGGGGGGGCACTATGGCTATGGCTCTACCACTTTCATAAGTGGCTCTATCAGTTTTGCAATCATTTTAATTTATTACTATAGGAGAATTGACCCTTACTTTCTTGGCTCCTACCACTTTTCAGACTGTTCCAGGACCAGTGAACAGATTCACCTGGTAACCTCATTCATCTGGCATAACCTCCCACTGGCAAATCCATGCTGACTGGAGTCTGCAGGCAGTTGGCCTCCAACAGTCCTACTATTTTCTCATTTGTAACAGATTTAGTTTTTCTATTAGCAATGTCAGACTGACTAATCTATAGTTGCCTGACTCATCTGAACCCCCACGATTGTGCAGTGGCACTTTCCTTGTCTCTAAAGAGTGACTGAAGAGATCCCTAGCGGTCAAGCCAGGACCTGCCCCATCTTATTTAACACTGTTGGATGTACCCCATTCAGGCACAATGATTTATTCACATCCTATAGGCCCTTCATAACACTCTCCTCCATAATGCACTACATGTTAATGTTTGTGCTAGTGATCCCCACTGGCTTTATGCTGCAGTCTAGAGGGTTCTTGCCCTGGACAATAAACACCAAGCAAAAATTATCACTCAGAAATTTACCTTAACATTCTCATCCTCCACCCATCCCTCCCCTTCTTTAGCATTATTACTCCTCGGTTTTGTGCTGCTCTCATATATAGCAAATGAACACTTTGTCACCCTCCTTAACTTTCTCCGCTAACCAATCAATCAATCAAAGTCTTTACCTCACTGGGTCATAATGTTGCACACTTAATAGCATACAACATTATGGGTAAACCCCAATAGTGCTGTACTTAAGCAAGTTGTGCAATACTGAGAATACTGCTGTACATAGTATTGCACCACTCAAACATCCCAGGCAGAGTATAGGACCTCTACTGGGATGGGGTTCCACTGAGCAGCTGCCATGGCTTAATGGACTGAGCCACTGCAATGAGGAACCCAGGGCTACATCTGGGACTGGGTTTGATTCCTAGTCCCAGAAACTTTTATTTTTTAACAGTTTGTGCACTTCCCGAGTTAAGCCTCCCCTGGGTAAGAATCTTTATTGGTGAGGTTCGGGGGGTGCAGCCCTGCTGTGGGGGCGGGGTGGAACTCCCCACAAAAAAAGAATTATGCTGCATGACAGAAATCACGTTGTATATTGGCAGCACGGTTTTGCCATGCAGCATAATGTCTTGCGACATTATGACCCCGTGTCACCTCTACCTCCCCCAAGTTTTAATAAAGTTTTAATGTATATGTTAACCCATTTCTCCCCAGGTGTGGCTGAAAATGGGTAATTGATCTTTACCACTTTCCTGGTAAAATTAAATAAATAAATAAAATTGCCTGTCTCACTGCTCTGTTTGCTGCACTCATCTTTTCTTGATATGCCCCGTATCCTCTTCTGTCTTACTTATTTTATATCTGATTAATGCCTTTCTTTTCCCCTCTCACTGTCATCTGCTGCCCCGTTTGAAAACCACAGTTGTTTCTTTCCCCTCTTCCCTTCCTACCATTTTTTACATACTCCTGCCACCTCTTGTACTTCTTTTTTAATCAGATGAATTTTGCTGGCTGCTCCTACCACTGCTATCACATCCTGCAATTTTTCCCCAACACCTCCCTCATCCTCACAAAATTTGTCCTTCTGAAGTCCAGGACCTTAATCTCGGAGAGTACCCAATTTGCTTTTAGCTTAACCTCAACCCACAGAATTCTGTGATCGCTAGAGCCAGTGGTTCCTTTACCCAGACTTCCCCTCACCGCCTCTGTTTGTCAGGACTAGGTCTAGTATGGTCCCTTCTGTAGTGGGTTTCATGACACTGAGACTCAAAATATCTCTTGCAACTTCTACCAGGGCCTGTCTCTTTGGGGTCATTAATGAGATGCACCAGTTCACATCCACCAAATTGAAATTCTCAATAGCAACACCTTTCCCATTCCTGCCATCTTGTTGATCTCTCTCCTAGCTCTTCATCTGTTTCTTCTTCTGTACTGGTGGCCTGTACACCAATAAGCACTCTCCCTTGCCCAACAATTACCTGTACTCATACTGTTCCAGTCCCCTTGATCTGGCCTGCTTCCCATATTTCTGAGGTTAGGATACCTTCTTTAATATATAATATCACTCCACCACCCCTCCCTTTTTCCTATTCTTCCTAACATTGTGTACTCCATACCCTAAGTTCCCACCCATGTACAATTGTACCTCAGTCATTATGGACTGGCAGTTATAGATCTTTTTCACCCAGGCTGCTGTCACCAACATACGTCACATTCCATACCTGCTGCTTCCTCTGATGTCTGGTCTCCCACAGATATGTGCCTGGCTTGAGACCATCTGTTGCTGTGCTTTCTTTCTGCTGCTGTGTTCCACCCCCCTGTCTCTTTCCTCCTTACACCTGTCCTGCTACCCCTGCTAATTTTTCTTGTGCCCTCACTGTACCTTCTCATTCTTCCCCACTGCCACTTAACTAGCTCTGACTGTCTGCTCTAGTGCTGGGAGGCCCTCTGGCCCCAATCAGTTGTGTTGAAGTGCCTGTCCTCAGCTGTGCTGCCTCCCTCCTCAACTAGTCTAATGTCTTCTGTAGGTGTTGTCCAAACCTCAGCCCTAGCATCCTGGTGCCCTCCTTTTTGGGGTGTAGGCCATTGCTTCTGGACAGCCCAACCCCACCAAATGTAATCCCAATATTATACAAACTGAAAAGACTCGGCCACAGCAGCCTTAGCACACATTAAACTGCTCTATTTTGAGTTGCTCCCTACTGCTGAAGCTTGTCCTGACCACCCTGCTCTCCCTCACGAGTCCTGTCTAGGAATAGAGCATTCCTTTGCCTTCTCTACAGCTCTCCTGGCAGGATCATTTGCATGTATATGTACTATTATATCTAACCTCCCCATCCTTCTTGATGAGTTCCAGCACTTTCTTTCAGTGTGTATCCACCATTGCCCCAAGGAAAAAGTAGACCTCCCTCTCTCCCTCTAGCTGTCAGTGTGGCTCAGTTGGTAGCACATACTGCCTCTGCACCAGAAGGTCGAGGGTTCTCATCCCACACCGGGATTGGACTTGCACCTAAAAATCGCTGGCATCCGAGTGCAGTATTGGGGGGTGCTGTACTGCTGGGGTGTGCCGTCCTTCGGATGAGACATTAAACTGAGGTCCCTTCTGCCCATCCTGGTGTTGTCCTGTGGGTGTCCAGGTGGAAGTAAAGAACCCAGGCACTTTCGCAAAGAGTAGGAACATTCCCGTGTCCTGGCCAACATTCCCTTCCTATAAACCGTTCATGCAATTATCCAGGCTGTGTGTGTGATGATGTGCGACATGGTCGCCACCACACATTCAGTCACTTCACTACCAGTCTAGCATTGCTTGTAAAGTGCTTTGGATGTATGAAAAGCGCTATATAAATGCTGATTCTTCTTCTTCTTCAACTTCTGGTGTGAATTACACTATCCTACTTGTGTCCCTAATGACCAAGTCCCTCAGTATCATGGCCCTTTTCCTTGCCCCCTTTGGGATTGTCACCCTTACCTGGCTCACACGCAGAGGCTGCAGCCCTTCCCAGGAGTGCTGGCTCCTGCCTCATTCTAGTTGGATTCCAGGGGGCCTTCTTCAACAAGGGTTGCTACTTTTAGAGGTGGGTAGGTACACCTTGAACCTCTGGTACCCTTCTCGCCTCACCACTCCTCCCTCCCAACTACAGTCCCTTTGCCTTTATTGGACCTGTAGCCCCTATAGTTGATCACTGGCCCTAGCTCTCAAGTATCAGATTTCCACCCTTGCTGTCTCAAGTTCACCAACAGTTGCACCCTTTTACACCTGAGACACTGGCCACAGACCCAGAGCACCCTCCAGGCTGTGACTAACCCTTGTACTGTCCAAATGAGTGAGGCCACAGTACTGATGAGGTACAAGGAACTGTAAAGTATGTCTTCCTGATCACAACTAATATTATAAGGTAGTCAACACTCTAATGAGCAAAAAGAAAATGAAAAATACTTCAGACATACATCTTCTGAAAATTAACAACATTTTCTGGCTGCCATTTTGGGCTCCTTGCTCTTTAAAGAGAAAGATGAATAAGTCCATCAGAAAACAGTTTCTTTAGGATGCCCTGTTGTCCAAAGCTTTCTTAAGCAGGTGACCTGTGTTTGTTAGTTGACTCAGAAATCTGTTCTCAGTGCCCAACCACTGCAGCTCAGCCTAGGGAAGAAGGAGCCACTGCCCACAACTTTGCAACTCATCACAGTAGGCTGAAGAAACTGCTCCCTCCCAAAGGGAGATGTCTAGCTTTATAGGGGGCAAGGCCCATTAGAGGGCAATGTATGATATTGAGGGAGGTAGGCATGTACCAGTGATACTTGAGAGAAATGTGTTTAAGGAAAAAATACCCCTGAAGTGTTGTCTGGATGACAGCACAGCTCACTTGGGCATAGCACCATGAATTATCTCCTTATAACCAGATGATTAGCCTCAGAAGAAGGAAATACACTCTACCTCTGAGGTCCCATCAAAGGGAGATAACTGTAGAGGAGGATGATGGGAAGTAGTTTTGAGATGTGAGCCCTAAGGGTGAAAATGGTGGAGAAATCCTTCAACTGCTGTGCAGGGACAGACTGCTCCCTTTTTTTAATTTATTTAAAAGTTGGACAAATTATAGGATAGGTTCTATGAGAAGCATGTCTCATTTACAGACAGTTCCAAGTCATTTTTAACAGTGAATACATAAGCTGACATAAATAGCATCAATTAAAACAAGTACAAGTAGATTGTTCCTGCAACAACAATTTTTTTAGGTAATGTTTAAAAATATCAAGAGATGGTGAATTTCTTAACTGAGGAGGAAGGTTATTCCATGAAAGTGGAGGAGCATAGGAGAAACATTCTTTCCTAAAGTGGGTTTGAAACTTTGGCAAAAGAAGGCCATGTTGAGACACATCCCGAAGGCAGCATTTGTAGGTGGGATCTATGAGCCTGTTGGATATATACGTTGGGGTCCCTTGAATGCCCCACACTGACAAATGGGCCCCCACTGGTACATTCTGTGGTAGAGGATACTATTAAGAAGGTAAGCCTCAAGAGGTCAGTTGATGGATCTGGGGGGGACTGGTCCAGATGGGAGCTGTTTAGAGACCAAGGAGGATAAAATACTGATTAAAAAAAAGGAAGAATAAAAAAATAGACAGCTTTTTAGCTATGACTGGCAAATGCTTATTGCAGCAGCCAGCACTGGGCATGCTGCCATCAGTTCCAGAAATGATGGTACACTTGATATAATCAGAGACGGCAGTCATTCAGTCGAATGGCTATTGCTAAGACTAATAGTACTGGTTGCAGCCCACACGAGGAAAATCACATGAATAAATTTTGTTCATGGTGGACTTGAAAATAGTACCAGCCTAAAAATGAACAGAAGGTAATGTAGAATCTGGATCAGCTGAATAAAGGGTTAGGTATGCATTTCAATGTGAGTAGTAGCATTACCCTCAAGTCACAGAGGCAATTTAGAGGCACCAGAACCTTTGAAATACCTCTCAAATCCTCTTCATGAATAATCCTATGGATGTGCTGCTCATCCACAAATGTAGGCTAGTAATCTCTCTTGAACTTTGGCAGGACTTCTGGGTAATGCTTATGAATGTTCATCGAGTGCCTGATGTGACTGCATACAGATTTATCTATAGAGCTTTTTCATTCCTACCAGACCATACATCAGCTCCCTTCAAGTCCCTGGCAATGACCAAACCCAATCATCTCCTTCACTGTGCCACTGCTTAAAGAGCCACTGACACTGTTGGAACAAGTCCAAACAAAAATTATTATTTAGACACAGTTCAGCTTATATTTACATGTTTTTTATCTTTAATTCTCACCCTTGTTTCTTTATTACTGATGACATTTGCAAGAAAGCAGGATCTCTGCCCTATCTACTCTGGCTGTTTGTCTACATCTAACATCACAGTTCTGTTCATGACATCACAGTCCGTTGCTCTGGAGACAACTATTATATCATAAATGGAATTATGATGTCTGGTTTAGACAAGCAGCCAAAGCAAATAAAATCTTGGGGACAGTGATCTTCTTTTCATGTGACTGTTCTCAAGAAAAGGGACACATTACAGAAAATACAGTACATGAAATATAAAATTAACTGTGTATAATTCTTACATTTTTTCAAAGTTTAGGTAGTAAGCTTTTGGCATAATGTCTAGTATACTGGGGGTATCATTCAATTGGTGGACAGCATTTTCCTCCCCTTGATTTTCCTGCCTTTCACCTCCCACCACCCATGGTGGCATCGTGATATGCCATTTACAGCCTTGTCAGCATGCAGCTCCCTTCAGCCAAAAGGTGGAACCTTTGGGGTCTCTTCCACAGGGCTCGCTGCACCCTCGTAAATGTGACACTCTTAACTAGTTGAGGCTGCCCTGCCACAGCTGGCACACACTATGACCATAGCCACCTGATTGCTAGTGTCCTGAGCTCACTCTCTGTTCTGGGTCACTGGCATGATACCACAATGCACTGCTTCTGGCTATCTAGTGGCTGTCTGCATACTGTTTTAGATCAGTTTCCTATTGTGGGTCAGGAAACTAAATGCAGCAACAATAATAAACTGGAATTATTATCACCCCTTTCAGCTTTATTGCTTTTATATGTTAATTTTCTAGAAAACAAATATTGTTTATCTGATGTAAAGTGGGTGACAGAAATCACACTCTGCCTCAATTTAGGAAAGGGATTAATAACAACTATTTTCTGTTTTTCAGCACTTAACTTTTAAGAAAGAAGAATCAGCATTTCTATAGCACTTTTCATACACAGTGTATCCCAAGTGCTTTACAAGCAATGCTAAACTGGAGTGAAGTGACTGAACATATAGTGCAGCCATATCGCACATCAACACTCACACACAGCCTTGACAATTGTAATTGTAAAAGAAACAGCATCTGAAAGAGCAGGGAAGAAGCTTACCAGAGCAAAAGATCCATACAAAGACTAAGAAAGAGATACATGAAAGAAACCAGCCTGGCTAAAACCTGGGCTGGCCAACCCCAATTACAACAGAAAACAACAGGCTGGCTATGTAAACCATCAGAGAAGCTTGTCTGCAACATTATCTTACTATTTTAGTTAAAACAAATGACCACTTGGCTGTAACACCAGAGCTGGTCATGGCCTCTAAAAAGGTAGAAAATACATGAGATTGGAAGTTCCATTTAAAACAAAAAGTATGCTTAGCTATAAAGAAATAGCTTTTTGCTTTTACTTATTGATCACTAAATGTGCTGGGAGAAGTTCAAACAAGGTAGGTGCATCAGACCTACAGCATGCACAAAGACAATGGTACATCATGGGATATCACCTAAGGACAAACATGCATGTATAGTGGTAGCATCAGTTAGGGTTAAAGCTTAAAGTCCCAAAGTAAGAAATGTGAAATTAGTGTTACTGTCCATTGAGCTATGGTGAATCTGTGGCTAGCATTTAACAGGGTTCAAACTGTTGTGTGACACATTGTTGGCATTGCCCTAATTTTGCACTCAGTTTCCAAACACTACTGTGTTAGGCGTTTTGAAGTGCCTGTGTAAACAGTGGGGAAGTTAGGATAATGCCAACACTGCATCAGGTGATCATTGAAATGCCAGTGAATGCCAAACCACAGACTCACCGTAGGTCAGGGACTTTTACTCTAATGTCACATTTCCTTACATTTGTAGGTTTAAACTTAACTTAAACTCAGGCTTCAACAAAGCTTTTCATAATGAATTTCCTTACTTAAAAATGATATACTGTATAAAATACCAGGCTGATAACATGCTTTTACAAATGGCCCTATTATGCCCTACGTGAAGCAGCAGACCCATGGGGAATGGTGACAGAACTGTAGCTTGTTTCATGCTGTGGGCCCTTTATAATGCAGCAGAATTGTTGTGCATGGCACCAAACCTGTAAGTGCTTCATTCTGGCCCTGTACTAGGAGGCTCACTAGGCATGGCTACAGACATGTTATATGCTTTGATCAAGGCGCTGCAGACTATGTGTGAAGCAACAGACCAGCTGGGCATTAGGCCAGACCTGTAGTTTGTTTTGTGTTATGCAGTAGCCACATCAGCCAGGTCTAAAAGTTGTCATTAGACTGGTCATGAAGGGAAGAAGAAAGCACTCTGTCCCTCAAATTTGGTTAAAAAAAGTTAAACATTAAAGTGATGGGTGATATAAAACAAAATCTGGCCATAGCCAGTATGGCTGCAACTGAGGTCAGGGAGGAACAAGGTACTGTCTGCTGTATCTAAGTAGGGAACCGGAGTTCTCTACACATGTGCAATGACTCACGCATGTGTACTGAATTCTGGTGGCATGGCGGCACAGTCTGCCGTGTCCAAGATGGCCACTGGAGACCAGTGCACATACATGAGTCACTGCACATGCACAGAGAACTCCGGCGGACATCTTAGAAACAGCAGATTGTGCCACCATGCTGCTGGAGTTCAGTGCACATGAATGACATCACACATGCACAGAGAACTCCGGCCACCGTCTTGGACATGGTGGACAGTGCCGTGTTCCAGTGGTACCGACAGACAAAATAATGCAGTAAATGCATAGTGATTGCCATTCACTGCCACTATTCAAAAAGTCCATTTGGTATCCGGAAAGCTCCCTGTTCTCTACTGTGCTCACAAGACATCTACAGGCTACGCCCACTGTAGCCGTAAAAAGACTGTTAAAAAATCTACTATAAGTCTCAGCACATGTACAGCTGGCGTTTGTGGGGGTTTAATTTTTGGGGTTGTTTTTCTCAATCATCCATAACTTTTATATTTTTAAATATTTGGGTTTGAAATTTGAGGATCTCCCCAATAACCATGCAGTTTGGGGGTCTGAGTTTGGCCCTAAAATACATTTTCAAGGATTCCAAATTGAACTCGTTTTTTTGGTAAAAAATAAATAAATAAATAAGCCCCTGTCCTTGCACAGTAAGGTTTTTTAGGACCCATTTTTTAACATTTTATTGTTTTAGTTTAGTGAATGGCAGCAGTGGAGTGGAGCAGAAGACAGTGAGTGATTAATGTGGAGGAAGGGCTTTGCAGTTGCCCACTGTGGGTCCATAAACAAAAGTATGTACTACAATGATCATGGGGGTGTGGCATGGATGACAGAGGGTGGAGGAGGGTCAAGGGATCAATTTATTGTGAGGACTTGTGGGTGGGGACTGCTGGGACTGTTGGCAAGGGGGTGGGGAAGAGTATACAGAATTTAAAACCAACAACACTAGGAGAGCAAAATAGTTCCACCAACAAAGTGGTGTCACTCTGGAACTCTCTCCTGAAAGGTGGTCACCTGCAAATCAATGGATAGTTTTAAAAAGCTCTGGTTATGCACATGGGCCCTAACAACTGTAGTTATTACCATTAAATTTAGTGGTGAGTCACACTAGGTCTATTCTGGTCCTGATGAAGCTCAACAGCTGTTGAGTGAAATGGTAGTGTGGCACCAGCACTCCCTGATGTCCATGTTGGCGGTGTGGGTTTGAAACTGCAAATGTGGACCTTCTCTTTAGCGGTGGGTGTTGTATTTTTTTTCATTCTTGAAACATAGAAACCTAGACAATGATGGCAGAAAATGTCCAAAGGTCCCTCTATTCTGCCCAGAGTTCCATATCTGCCCCAGTACCTATTGTCCATATGGGGTTTTATCCCTCCCCACTCTACTCCCTACTGCTATTGACTAGAACAAGCACGAAGCCCTTCACTCTTCCCCAGTCATACTTGAAACCATTTATAGTGTTGGTGCCCACCACCTCTGCTGGCAGACAGGTCCATGGCTTCACCACCTTCTCCATAAAATAGAACTTCCTCTCATCCTTCTTAACCTCCACCAGCCAGTTTCCACTCATGATCTCAGGTTCTTGACTCGTGTATTCTTGATAAATAGTTTCCCCAGTTCCTCTTTTTATTCACTTCAGGAACCTGAAGGTCTCTATCATATCCTCCCTCTCTTGCCTGGTCTCCAGCTAGTACATGTTTGGTACCTTGAGATGATCTTCTTAAGATTTGCCCTGTTGGCCCTGAATCAACTTGGTCACACTACATTGCACTATCTCAAGTCTGTCCTGTCTTTCCTTAGGTGAGGACTCCACAACAGACCAAGATTCCAGGTGCAGCCTCACCCAGTGACCTATATAGAGGTAGTAGTATTTCCTTTTCCTGCCTGTCAATACCCCTTCTGGTACACCTCAGCATTCTATTAGCCTTACTACAGGCCGTGTTGCGCTGGCCTAATTGTTTGAGGAAGTCACTAATGATAAATCGCAGGTCCCTTTCCTCTGCTGGAGAGCTCAGTTTAAACCCTCCCATCCAGTACTCTCTCCTGGCATTTTTTCCACTCGGTGCATAACCTTGTATTTCTTGGTACTGAATTTCAACTACCAACCTTAGACCACCTTTATAACCTTTGTAGATTCCTCTGCACCCCCCAATCCCTTCATCACTATCTACCCTACAGCAAAGCTTAGTGCCACCTGCGAAGAGACACAACTTGCCCTGGAAGTCCTCTCCAATGTCACTGATTAACATATTGAAGAGGACAAGATCTAGGACAGATCCCTGCGGCATCCATTTGTGATCTCCTTCTCTTCCAATTGACCCCATTTACCACCACCCCTTGCTGTCTCTCTTTCAACCAGTTTTCTACCTATCCATGTCCCTGGCAGTGCCCAGGTTCTCCAGCTTCTTCAGCAATCTTCTGTGTGGTACCTACCGAGTCAAAAGCCTTGCTGAAATTGAAGTAGAGTTAATCCCCACAATGGCACTTATCTACTATCTTTGTTACCCAGTCAAACAAAACTATTAGGTTGGTCTGACAAGACCTCCCCACCACAGATCCATATGGTTTACTATCCTGCAGACCCTTGCTCTCTAGGTAGTCCACAGGGTCCTCTTTGATCAGTGACCCTACCAGTTTACCAACTACAGAGGTAAGGCTGACAGGTCTGTAAGTCCCGGTTGCTCCTTGCCCTCTCCCCACTCCATGTAGTGGGACTATGTCCACTACCCTCCAGTCTTTTGCAATTACCCTGCCTGAACTGAGCTGTTGAATAACCCTACTTGGGGTTCAGTCAGTTCCACAGCCGAATTCTATGAGCACCCTTGTTTGCGTCCCATTGATTCTGGGGCTATATCTACCTTAAAGTTTCAAGCCCTTCTGGACCCTTTCTCTGGTATACTAGCTGCTTCATTTCAGGAATGCTGGCAGCCACCTTGATTCACTTTCAGGTAGTGGTCCACTGTCTTTTCTTGTGAAGAAAGAGCAGAAGTAATCATTAAGGACAGCTGCTTTTTGTTCATCTTCTTTTCTAGTACCCTTTCCCTGCTCTTGCAGCCCTAACAATACCACCTCTTCTTCCTTTTTTTCCTTAATATATCTGAAGAATTATTTTTCCCAACATTGACCCTTTCTGCAATATGCAGCTCAGTATCTGTTTTTGCCTCCCTGACTGTTCTCTCTGCTTCCCTAGTTTCTATTTGGTACACTTCCCATTCCTCCTCCTCCTCCTGCTTTTCCTTGTACCTGGCAAAAGCCTTTTTCTTGGAGATCACTGCTTCTCTTGCCATTGTACCTGTTTTGTTTTTAAATAATTCTTGTGCATGACTTTGTTGCCTCGAGAAAGAATTTGTCTTGGACCAGCTCCCTCATCTGGTTGAAGTCTGCTCTTCCAAAATCTAGGAATTCAGTTTTTGACAGGGGCATTCTGGTCCTGAGGGCCAGCCCGAACCACATGGATTTATGGTTGCTGGATCCCAGTGGCTCCCCTACCGTCACTCTATTCATCATCTCCAAGTTAGTGAGTACCAAATTAAGAATGGCTGCCTGTCTAGTGGGTTCCTTAACCAGCTGCACCAGTAGGAAGTCCTGTAATGTTTCCAGCAGGCCTTGTCTTCTGGTGCACCTGGCTGCTGGAATGTCCTAGTTGACAGCTGTCAGGTTCAGATTACCCACCACCGCCATTTCATCCTTCTTCACTCCCCTTGCCAGCTCTTCCCTGAGCTCTTTGCCTTTTTCGTCCCTTGATGGTCAATATATCATCCCCACCCATATTTTTCTTGCCTGAGGGCACGTGAGGTGAACCCACAGTGACTCTGTTTCCCTTTATGTCCCGATGTGTCCATCCTCCACTACCCTCTCTGACATATAGGGCTATGTCCTTCCTTTGCCTTTCCCTCCATCCTGTCTAAACATTGTGTAAACTGGGACCACAGCCGTGGAAGGCATTTTGATGCCCTGGGCAAGAGACTAATTTTGAGCCCCTCCTAAAACAACAGTGATCTGGGGGCATAGGCCCCAGAAGCTCTAGGTTGTTTACATGCTTAGTGAGTTTTGGGGCTTTTCTTGAAGGAAAACATGCTTTTGTTATACTTGCCTACCCCTGATTTCAGGGAAAACTTTGCTCCCATAGAATCTGAGGTGTGGGAGTCAAAGATGCTGGCTGGCTGTCATAAGAGTGTGCAGTGCAGCTGGCAATTGTGGACAACTGGTCTGACCAACAGTTCTTCCACCGAGAGTGGCTCATGGGGCATATACAGGCACCCAGTGGCATAGATGCAGTCCCCAGTGCTGGACACATGTACCTCTGAGATGCCCCACCTGCAAGCACCCATCCTCACATAGGGGGATGTATCCCCATGACCCCACTCACTCAGCCCTAGTGGCAGGCTCCACTACCCCTGTAGTGGAATCACCACCACCTAACAGAAGGAAAAGCCTCCACCCCCGACCATCCTTCCTTCAGCTAGACTATCTCCAGCACTCAATGCTGCTTGACCACCCTTCTAGACCATAACCAGACTCCTCCCCAACCATCCTACAGTGGCTTGAACATCTCCACAACACCACACTCACCTTAGCTGTCTACCTTCCCTATAGCTGAACCACCACCCTTCACCAAGACAAGCGCCCATGCACCCGAACAATCCCTGAAACTAGACCAACCACACATACCTCTAAACTGTCCTTGATTTTGCAACAAAATTTGCATTTGTCCATCATAAAGTTTGTTTTCATGGTAGAGAACAGTGGGTGGGGGTTAAAATCATGAAGTAATGTAAAACATTAAAGTTACAGACTTATTCTTCTTCAGAAAATGCAGATGAACACAAATCCCCTTTATCAGCTTTCTGAGTGAATAGTGTCAATTTATAACATGTGTCCAAGGTTTTGGGTCTTTGTCCCTGATTATTTTAAGTCTTGTCCCTGATTCATGAGGCAAGAGGTTGAGAGGTATGCAGCCCCAAGTCTAGCATCCCTTCAGAGGACCACTCATTCTGCAGTGGCACCCCCCCACCAAACAATATTTTGACTGTATCCAATCCCCCCACTGCAGGAACCCCCCATAGAAAGCACCCCCTGCATCTGCCTCACCCTCCTCCCCAGTTGGGAGAGGGCCAGGAAGTGTAAGATTCATATCATAGAACTGCTGCTATGGTGCTGTCCAGGGTCCCACATTATAACTTCTGGCATACAAAAAAATGCGCTGCTGCTCTGGTCCACTCCCTCTCTCTTTCCCCAGCTCAGACTCATATACTCTGTTGGCAACCACGAACATGGCAGGTATTTTTATACATAATTTATAAGCGCTGCAGAAACTGTCAGATGTTAAGATCCAGAAGTGGTCAACTGACATCCATTATTTAGATGACATGCTCAGTCTACGCAGTGTTATAAATTATTAATAAAACTGTCATGTTCATGGATGCAAGCCAAGCAGATCTAGTGAGTCGGGAGCTTTCCTTTTCTGCCAGAAGTTTTACTGTGGGACCATGGACAGCACTATAGCAGCAGTTATCTGCTGTGGATCTTCTGCTTCCTGGCCCTCTCCTGACCTGTGGGGTGCAGTTGCAGGGGTAGCTTGTCTGGCGGGGTCCTGCTGTGGGATGGGATGGGATACATTATGTAGTAGTGTCCCAAGTTGTAGTGTCTCGTGGGGCCCTGTAAAAAAAAAAAAGGCCTGACAGGGCATTATAGGTGCTTGAGCTTGAGGACCCCCAAGGGCCTATTTAGTTAGCCCTGGTGAGAGACAGTATAGGGGCCCCATGGTGCAATGAGAAGTGTCATTAGGGAAAAAACATTCTGCCTAGTCTATACCAGTTTTCAGTATGCCTTAGCAGTGTAGCCCCTCTCCTCTGCCCAGTAAATAACCCCTGCACAGCACTGCCCCAGTACAGCTGAGCCAGCCCAACTGCTCCAGTCAACATCCCTGCAGCCAGAAGGAGCCCCACTCCAAATCCTCTCATTCCCCTGATTCCCATCAGTTTCCTTCCACAGCCCAAGCCAATCCAGATACATGTAACTGTTAATATGTTATGATCTAAACTGTACAGATCCCCTCACATGGCATCCAAGACAACTAGGCAAGGCACTGGCAGGCAAGGCCTCATTTTCTAAGCAAGACAGGTGTGGGTGGCAGGGTGAGAATGGAACAAGGACTCTGCTAAAGAGAATCAGAAGGACAGGACACAAAAAAAAGGCAATGGAATGGGAGTGCAGAAGGGACGCGGGTCAAGAGGAAAGAAAAGAAAATGTAACAACGTGGTGGACAGAAGGGATGGTGTGCCATGGTCCATGCCATGGCAGTCAGGCCAAGGCTGAGGCAACTGCTTCAAAATCTTCACTCCCATCCCAGTCCCCAGTCCAGTGCATGAAGTTCAAGTGAACTACACAATCGCTGCCCACCTGCCAGCAGAGCCGACTCCAAGACAGGCCCGCCCAGGCCCAATAATTCAACGGCAAGGAAAGCAGAACTTTGTCTTCAGCTTCCTGAGTGAGACTATCAATCCCCCCCCATTGCGCTCTCACCACATAGATCCCATCTCATCATCTCACAATTTGGATTCAGAAATTAATTTGGAATTACTCATCGCTTCGCTGAGTCTGCTCTTCTGCTTGTCTGCAGTGCCATCACTTTTTACTACAGACACTCTGTCACTGACGATGACAATTACCAGTCTTGTCTACATAGACAACAACAGACAGAGTACTTAGTGTGGTGTGCATTCTGCTTATGCTTACCTTACACAAGTGATGAAAAATATAAGACAAGGATCTCTTCTGTCTTCTCTGTCTCTCGTGACTCATCTCTCTCTCTCTCTCTCACTTTTTAGTCTCTGTGACTGTTCACTACTCTACGCTAGTACGCTCAACAACTTGCTCCACAATCTCCCTGTCTCCAACAAAACCGCTCTCACTCAGTGCCAAATGCTCTGCCCATACCTTTATACTAATGGGTGGCACATTGGCCCACTCACAGTTACTCTTTCTCAGCACAACATGATTATTATTTTCTGCAGTAGACTGTGCCACCATGTGATCCCCACCACCACTTGTGGTCCTTGGTCCGCAGATGCACCCTGCTCACAGTCATTTGTAATTACAGAACCAAAATGTAAAAAAGATTTAAAGTGGCAGCGAAGTGAATTAGAACATGAGCTAGAGTGGAAAAAATGCACCCCTCGGGGCTTGCGCCCAGTGAGTACCACCTACCCACCGCTACTACAGGCTGGGACTGACAAATTCCCATTCATTATTCGCTGTAGTCCAAGTTTCTGTAATGGCTATGAGTGCCACCTCAATATCTGCTACCATTACCTGAGCTCACAGATTTTATTACCCAGACTCCTTGCATTAAGACCTCCTTCTCAGTAGTTCTTGATCCTTTTGCTGTTTGTGATCCTACTCCTGCATTCCATCCCATTCTCCTCACTATCTTCTCTTTCCTATTGTTTGCAGACCCTAAGAACTTTCCCCTCTTTGCCTCTTCCACTTCTTCTTTTACCTCAGCCTTATTTTTACTCACCTTACTGTTGCCAGTTCCAACTATAGGGGGAGCATTAGCTAGATTCCCCTCCATCACTCCCTTTACTGTGGTTCCCTAGCTCACCCCCTCCAGTCACTTTAACTGTGTAATGCATACTTCAAACGTCTGCCCCAGCATGCTGGTTCCCTCTCATCAGGTGAAGGCCATCACCTTTGAAGAGCCTCTTGAACCAGAAGTTCTCCGATCCCCTAAAAATTGGTACCATTTCTCCTGACACCATCCTTTTAACCACCCTTTTAATTCCTCTACCTCTTCCCTCTTGCTTTATGTCCTCCCCGAACTCCACAGAGGGAGGACCATGGAAAAGGCCAGGGAGGCCAAGTGTGCCTGCAGTCTGTCCCCTGCTTCTGAAAGTTCTAGTTCACTTGCTCCACATGCTGCTTTGCTAGATCATTGGTGCCCAAGTGTACCACCCACCCCTGTCCCTCCTCCGTCTTTACTATCCTCCCTACTGGGAAGCTCAAAGTGGGCATGGCACCTGGTGACCACTTCTACTTTTTTTAAATTTATTTGTGTCCAGCACCCGAGTTGGGTACCTAGTGTTAGAATGAGAGTCTGGAACAGCACCTTGTGTGGATTCCCAGTGGTCTCTTTGTTTTAAATGTCTGACCCTGCATTTGGGCACATGGTGTTGCAATGGGAGGATTGGTAGCACTGGGATTTGGGCTCCTGGTGAACGCATTTTATTTTAACTTTAGTGCCTGGACACCAAGAATAGGCACCTGATGGGCATGAGATGGGGCTGGTTGGTGGAACCAGGGTTGGCCTCATGGTGGCCACACTACTTTTACAGCAATAGCCACTGCAGGAATTTAACCAGAAGCCACATTTAGATGCCTCTAACTGTTTTCATCTGATTTTAAAAATAGTATTTTTCACATTTGATGCTCAATTGTAGTGAAAACACTGAACCAAATTTCACCAAGCTTGCCAATGCAGGACATTCTAGCCACAGTTTTGCACTTTTGTGAAACTCCATTAAGACATTGCAGAAACATAAGAAGTTGAAAATCACAATTAAACATTAACGTGCCATCTCAACCAACTACTGTGACACTATAATGCACATTTATTGCAGAAACACTTTGCCTCTTTTATACCTTTTTAATTTGAGAATACCGTAGTGTTGCAGAAAGTCACATTTGCTTATATACTTCTTAGTTTATATCTTTTCAAATTCAAGCAGTTCATCAAACTGTTAACACACACGTCTCAGCCATGGGGGAAGCATTCAGTAACACAAGACAGGACAAATTCCACTTATCTGTGTTTTTCAGAAAGTGCCACTAGTAAACTCACACAGCAGGGAGCTCCATTAGTATTGCATTAAACTGTCTCGTCCTCATAGCAGATTGCTACAGATATTTTATTTAAACATAGCATGCTACCACTTTAAAAAACAGCTGAATATCAGTTTCTGAGCATAAAATTAATGCAGTGTACAGTATGTCTGATAACCATAACATGGCAAAACCTTTTGGAGTTTAAACCTCAGCTCAACAGAAAAGCTGAATCTAGGTTGTGAGTTTTTACCTTTGTGCAAGGACCACTTAGACATGATGAACATGGCTGTACTGGTGTGATTTTCTTCCCAAGCAGTGTCCTGCCATGGCAGTATCAGAAAAGAAATTGCTAGCTAATAAAGCAGCAGTTGATGTTTGCAGGAAAAAAATTGCATAACATGTTGCATAACAAAGTGTGTTTATTAAGACAAAGCCTGACATGCTCATTGATTAAATCATTCTTTAAAAAAACTTTGAAGAACCTTTATTAATTCATTATGATTACTGCAGGTACTAAAATAAATCTTACTCTTCCTGGCCCCTAAGTTCATCTTCTCCCAATTCAACACCAATCATGATAGAGATTCAGATATTGTGTCTATCAATTTGTGTGTTAGCAGCAATAAAGCAGGCATAGAGACTAATGACAAAATCCACAGAAATGGCTATGTCATGCATAAAGCATGTGTATCCTAGTGTGGAGCTCCTCATCTGCTGATCTAGCCACCCATGACTGAATCTAAAGCCACCAACCCTCTTTACATATACTCACTAAGGGCGGAGCACCTCCAGACACTGGGCAGCCAATCAAATACCCGGGCCAGCTCTTGAGGATTATGGGATATAATAGACTTCAGTAGTTCTTCAAGGGCTGCTGTATCCCTGTATGGTGACAGTAGTGTTTAACTCAAAATAAAAGTGCATATTGTGCCTCCTAGCCCTCCATACTGTCTCAAAGGGCTGCAGTGTGTAATGGCTGCAGTGTATCAGAAGGGCATATAAGTGCTATTGCAGGGTTCTCCCTCATGTAGCACTGGTACCCTCTGCATGGCTGCTACAGTATGCAAAACATGCTGTGCTTCTCAAAGAGCATTATGCCTCCCAGATCTCCCCATCCCAGTTGCACAGAAAGATGCGTAGAGAGAGAGTGGGATGAGGTGTGGAGGCCCAAAGTAGTCCACCCCATGGGTGCTGCGAGATGCTCCACATGTGTAGAGGGGTGTGCCATGGCTGTCACTGGCCCTCCACACATACAGAATCTTGACCTTTATACAATGGGACCTTAAAAGAGTTGGAGTTCTTAGGATTTGCAAAAGTTCATACTCTGTTTAAAAATAAAGCTCAGCAAAGATAATTTTCAATAAACAAATGGTATGAATGATAATTATAAGCAGCAAGTTTGGTTTTGGCACAAAGCTAATTTGGCCAATTCATTTGATTAAAATGAACTGCTGCTTTAACTATTGCAGTTAACATCCAGTGGTGGGAATATGTGCTGGGCAGTTACTATCCGTGCAAAACATACATAGTAGACCAAGGCATTGACTGAGAGAGTAGAGCAACCCAGGAGAACCCTAAACATATGCAAGTATGTTAAGCTGTCTTCAGTTAAGGAGTAATAGCATTGCTCAGTAGTCACCAAATTAACTTCTAAAACTTGGGCAACAGCACATATTATACTCTGAAGAAGGCATGGCTTCATGTTGAAATGTTAGTCTACATAAACCTTTGCACTTACAGTCACTTGGGCACTAAAAACATTATTGTATGCCAGTAATTGGTTTACCTTAAAAGCACTAAAAAGAGATTGCTCTTAAAAAACTAAGTTGAATACTGTAGCCAGAATGAGGTTTGCAATGGTAACAAGCATTATATGAAGAAAGCTGGTGATGGATGGTGGAAAGCTGGTGATGGATGCTGGAACCCATGGGCATTCGTCTGGTTTCAATGACAGAGAATAGCGGTGAAAAAAGCTTGGATCAAACAGTGCACGCCCTTTGGGAAAAACAAATTGAAACTGCATAGCAGGGACCACTTTTGAGATGCCTGGAGAGGTGTTTGTTTCACAAAGAGCAGTTAAGCACTTTAGGAAACTATTTTGATAACTTTTCCAATTTAGGAATGCTGCTAGTAACATTGCTACAAAATTTAAACAGATGCTGCTATGGACATTGTAGAAAGCTGCTAAAAATAATCTCAGCACTTTTGCAAAAAAACTTTAATGTTAACAAAGGACTTCAGGCTACAGATAATTTTTACTATGAAATGCAGTTTTTGGTGCTGAGAGTAAAACTACAATAATGGTAAAATTACAAAGAAAACTGGCAGAATAGAATTACATACGTTTTTTAAGGTGGTTGGATAGCAATTTTGGAGTAAAGCCCATAAATGACAGCCTTGATTTGTTGATATTATACCATTTGGAGAAGTGATTTAGGTTAATGTGTGGTAAAACAAACAAAAAAAAGTGTGTGAATACAAAATACTAGAGTTTATTATTATTCTATATAGTAAAGGCATACTGGTGCTAACCCTTACCGGTGGTGTAGGTCACTGGATTTTTGTAGTAATGTAAGTGGGTCCCTTCTTGGAGTATGTGCACAACCTGGCAGAGCCTCTTGTGTCAAGCCACATGAATCTGATGGATTTCGTTGACTGGGTGACAAAGGAAATAGATCTGGGAAGGGCAGTGGATGTGGCATATCTAGACTTTAGCAAGGCCTTTAACACCGCTACACAGGAGGCAAATTAGGAAACTGACCAGCCTAGGTATGGAATCCAAAGTGGTGAACTGGGTTAGAAATTGGTAACTGATAGGATACAGAGGGTATGGTTAACAGAACTCATTCTAGGGAGGGAAGAGTGGCCAGTGGAGTACCACTGGGCATAGTACTGGGACAAGTTCTCTTCAATGTTTTCATAGGGGACATAGCAGAAGAAGTGGAAGAAAATGTATATCTTGTTGCAGATGACACTATAATCTGCAATAAAGTGAAGACTCAGGATGGGGTGTATAAATGAACAAGGATCTTGGAAAACATAAAGAGAGGTCAAAAACATGGCAGTTGGGGTTCAATGACGAAAGTTCAAAATAATGCATCTAGGCAAGGAAGCCTGATGCTGAGTACAGGATGGGAGGAAATACTGGCAGTCACTAGACAGGGAAAGGGACCTTGGTGTTATCATATCTGGTTCTATGATGCGGTTTGACAACACTTTTGTCGACCGGCATCACAGCGATGGGATTTATGTTGACTGCAAGTTGCGTTTGACATAATTCCCAATTATCTCCCAGTCTGTTTTTTTTATTAGGGGCCTCCACACCCCCATACTAATGATTATCAACTCCAAGTCAGAGTTGATTAGGGGAAGGGGTGCAGGACTAAGAGACAGTGTGCCCTGGGCTCAGGCACACCAACACAGTGACTTGTTGGTGAACTGTTGATTTTGCTAACAGTGAGGTAGGTCGCAGTGTTGGTGTTGCCATCAGGGAGGCATACCATCATATCTGAGTACCTCAACATGATAGGGCAGATGAGGCAGTGGGTAGGGCCACTGGGATACCATAGTGCATAAGGAGGACATTCCAACAGGAGGATGGAGGTGGTTTTGCTGCTGTATTGCTCACTGGTGCAATACTGCCTGGAATATTGTGTCCAGGTTTGAAGGCCACACTCCAAAATGACATAGACAGGGAAGAGCTGGTCCATGAGGGAGACTAAATGGTACACATGATTTGCACAAGAAATACTACAAGGATAGACTGAGTGATCTCATCATGTACACACTGGAGGGTGGGGAGAGAGAAAGATGACATGACTGAGACCTACAACAACCTCAAAGTGGTAAGCAGGGTACAGATGGGGAGTCTCATTCAAATGAAAATGAGCACTAAGGCCAGGTGACATGCAATGAAGTTGATGGGGGAAAATTCATGAGTGGTGTGAGGAAATATTTCTTCACTGAAAGAGGTTGACAACTGAAATAGACTGCTAGCAGAAGTGGTGGAGGCGGGAACATCAAATGGCTTCCAACATTCATGGGATAGATATAGGGTTATATTAGATAGGAGGCAAGGAGGCAGGAGGGCCGCCAAAGACTAGATAAGTTCTGCAGACACAAAATAGGCAAGGGACATCTGGGCAGACTGGGTAGGCCAAGTGATCCTTTTCTGACAATATATTCTATGTATCTATATATCTATGTCCTACAAGCCCATAGTGTGCCTAATTGATAACTTTTCCATGGTTCTAGGAACAAACCCATTACCGCACTTTGATAGTCCAACAAAGGAAAAAGTAGCACTCTCCATTCTGTTGCCACCACATCCCACAGTTTTACAACAAAAGGACATTTTAAAAATAAATGTGAGATTGTCTCAGTTTGCTGCTGGCAAGTTTTCCTTGGACAATATTGTTAATCTATTGCTTTATATTTATGGTTCCCTCTGACACTAAGGCAACCATGACTACCTAGGCAAATAGTGTCCACATTTTTGGATGAATATGTTTTTCAAGTAATTGTTTACATACTTCCTCCTGCTGACCCAATGAGCACATGGGAAATGTACATTCCAAAACAGTTGATACTGATCCCACTATTCTGTGGAATAGTCCCTTTCTAGAACACGCAATAAGTGCAGCAGGGGTTATTTTACATGAACACCATATTTTAAAGGATGTTATAATATAGAGTAGAGTAGAGTAGAGTACAGAGAGTGGCGTGGAACAAGGTTTTCTTGCTCATCATCTTTCTAGATTGTAAGGTAACCCACAATGGATCAAGTTGCTCTTAAGCCATGGAACCCAGAATTCTCAAATGATACCAGCACATGAAGAGTAAGATTAGCATGCCAAACATACTAGAAAAAAGTCATCAGATGAACCCTGTAGTTTATAGAAATGTTGAAACATACACTATGTGGGCAGAAAAAAATGATAGTCCATCCGGTCTGCCCATGGTTCCCTATCTATCCTGGGAACCTAATTGTCATCCAGGGTACCTGCCCGAACTATCCTCCCCTTATTGTCCTCCCTGCTACTATTGCCCCAAGTAGCTGCAATAGTCTTGATTCTGTCCCAGCCGTGCTTGAGGGGCTGTGGACATGGCCTACCTAGACTTTAGCAAGGCATTTGACACAGTCCCACACAAAAGATTAATAAACAAATTAGCCAGCATGGGAGTGGGTCCCAGGGTGGTAGGCTGGGTAAAACATTGGCTGGACAACAGGACACAGAAGATAATAGTAAATGGAGTCCACTCTGAAGAAAGGGGGGTTACTAGTGGGGTACCGCAGGGTTCAGTACTGGGTCCAGTCCTTTTTAATGTCTTTATAAGTGATATTGCAGAGGACTGGAAGGAAAGTATGCCTCTTTAGAGATGACACAAAGATATGCTTGATACACAAGGGGGGTGAAAGGATGAGAAAGGACTTGGCAAGGTTGGAGGAATGGTCAGAAGTATGGCAGCTTGATTTAGTGCAAAGCAGTGCAAAATAATGCACCAGGGAAACAAAACCCAGGGAAGAGTACACAATGGTGGGGGGGGTTAGTAAAACAACAGAAATGGAAAGGGACCTGGCGGTAATCATATCAGATTACCTTAAGGTTAGCAAGCAATGTGAGAAGGCAGTAGGGAGGGCTGGGGGGATACTGGAATGTATAGGGAGAGTCATTACCAGCAGAAAACAGGAAGTTGTTATCCCTCTGTACAGACAGTTGGTGAGACACCATCTGGAGCCTGCATCCATTTCTGGAGACCCCATCGCCACAAGGACATAGACAGGATGGAGGAAATCCAGAGGAGGGCAACTAAAATAGTGCAGGGTCTGCAAGAGAAGCCATATGAGGAGAGACTAAAAGAGCTTAATATGTATACTCTTGAGGAAAGGAGGGAGAGGGTGGACATGATTGAATCTTTTAAGTACCTCAGTGGAATCAACAAAGTCCAAGACAGTAGCATCTTTCAGAAAAAGAGATGTGCAAGAACAAGGGGATACAATTTGAAGATAGAGGTGAGACGGCTCAGGAGCAATGTGAGGAAGTATTTTTTCACAGAGAGGGTGGTGGATGCGTGGAACTGCCTCCTGAGGAGGTTGTGGGTAAAACTGTGGAGAATTCAAGAATGCATGGGGCAGACATAAGGCAATTATTGTGGGGGGTAGGAGGAAGAAATAGGCTGTTGTTTAACTAGGATCTGCAGCTTATCCAGTAGGTAGGGAAATGGCCAGACTAAGTGGGCCAAGTGGTCCTTATCTGCCATCAAAGTCTATGTTTCTATGGCCTCAGCCACCTTGGCTTGCAGACTGTTCCAAGGTTCCACCACTCTCTCGGTATAGTAATACTTCTTCGCATCATCCTAAACCACCCGCCTTTCAGTTTCCACTCATGACCTCAAATTTGTGCTTATACTAACTGCTTGCAGTTTACCTTCTTTATTCCTTTCAGGGATTTGAAGGTCTCTATCATATCACCCCTCTCCCTAATAGTCTCAAGTGAGTATATATTTAGTGCCTTGAGTCATTACTTGTAAGATCTGCCCTGTTGGCCCTGTATCATCCTAGTCACACTTCATTGCACTGCCTCTAAACTGTCTCTATCCTTCCTGAAGTGAGGACTCCAGAAACTGGGGACAGTACTCTAGGTATGGCTTTACCATTCACCTATAAAGAAGTAATATTACCTCTGTCCTTCTGCTGTCTATACCCCTCCTGATACATCCAAACATCCTATTTGCCTTATTAATGGCCTTATTACATTAACTTGATTGTTTGAGGGTATTCCTAATGATGACTCCTAGGTCCCTTTCCTCATACATGATGCTCAGCTTAACCCCTCCCATCCATTACTCTGTCCTCAGGTTCTTGCTCCCTAGGTGCATCACTTTACACTTTTGGAATTGATTTTCAACTGCCAGACCTTAGACCACCTCCCAGTCTATGCAGGTCACTCTGCAGCTCCTAATTCCCTCGTAATTGTCCACCCTGCCACAAGAGCTTTGTGTCATCTGCAATGGGATGCAACCTTCCTGAATTCCTTCTCCAAAGTCACTGGTGAACATATTGAAGAGGACTGGGCTCCAGAACAGATGCCTGTGGCACCCACCTAGTGACCTCTCTCTCTTTTCCCCATTTAACCCCATTTACCATGACCTTTTGCTGCCTCCCTCTCAGCCAATTTCCTACCCATCTTACTATATCCCTTGCCACCCCAGATCCTCCATTTATTTCAGCATTCACCTCTGAGGCACTGAGTCAAAGGCTTTGCTAAATCAAAATAGAGTAGACCCATGACATGTCCCCATCCAGAGTCGTCATTACTCAGTCAAAGAAAATTATTAGGTTTGTTTGACAAGACCTCTCTGCCATGAACCCATGGTATTTACTATCCTTTGTTTTCCAGGTAGTCCACAAGGTCCTCCTTAGCTAGTGACTCCATCAGTTTCCCTACAACTGAGGTAAGACTGACAGATCTGTAGTTCCCTGCCTGCTTCCTGTCCTCCCCCCCTTATGAGTGGAACCAAGTCCACCAACGTCAAGTCCTTTGGAACTACCTCTGTCTGTAGCAAGCTATTGAATAGCCCTACCAAGGGTTCAGCTTCTTCCAGTGACAGTTCTCTGAGCACCCTTGGATGCATCCTATCCAGTCTGGTCCTAATTTATCTTAAGGGCTGCTAACCCTTTCTGGACCCTTTTGTTGGTAAATACTAGCTGCCTCATCTCCAGCACCCTTACTGGCTGCCTTGATGCCACTCTCTAGTAAGGCCGCTGTTTCCTGGTGAAGACAGAGCAAATATAATAATTTAGGATGTCTGCCTTTTGTCCTCCCTTGTCTGTTACCCCCCCTGTGTCTGATAGCCTAATCATTCCCACCCCTTTCTTCCCTTTTCCTCAATATACCTGAAGAATTTCTTCTCTCCACTCTTTAGGTATGTACTGTAGATTATATCACATTTTACAGGTTTCAGTTGGCTCCCCCAAATAATCTCAAAAACCCTACTATATAACTGTTGTGACAAGGCACAACCCGCCACGGGATTCAGGTTCAGCTTTGTGGTGGTAAGGAATCTCAGGAAGACCAGTTTGTTAACATCAAACCAACCAGGTATATTTTTATTTCTTTAATATGGCTGGTAACACGGAAGTTTGAGCTTCTGCCCTTTTCTTTTTAAGCCCACCGGGGAAAATGAAACAAAAACAGAAATAAAGAGGCCTAGCTCTGGGTGGGAGTGCTGTCTAAACAATCCCCGGCCCTAACTAGAAATTCCCTTTTCCAGAAGGCTAGACCTTCTGGAAGAATACAAACAGTAAAACAGAAAACTCACAGTGAAAATAAATTTTTCTTTTTGGCTTAATTCAGGAGACCAATCTCCTGAGGGTTGCTTAAGGGACTCCTGATCTGGAACACATCCAGGCAGCTTGTCAGCCCTCTGTCCCTGCAGCAACTGCCTGCTGGCTTTTCCTTCCTGTTTTTAAAGCTCTTCTGTCTGTGCAGCTGCAGTCAACCAGCCAAATCAGCTGCAGCTGTACCCTGACTATCTTACTCAGGGAAACCCCCTCTCCTCCAGTACCTGAGTTTACCACACATCCCCCTCCCCAGCTCAACACTATAGGGTTGGGTGGCCTGTGCTGAGAAGTAGGGTCTTGAGAAAGTCCATCCGCATTTCTGTTCAGTGTCCCCGCTCTGTGGTGGACTACTGAAGTGTGCACGTTGTAGTGCAAGGAACCATCTCATCACTCTGGCATTTTTTTCCTTGTTTGTTTGCATCCACTTGAGTGGAGTATGGTCCATCACCAGAGTGAACTTCTGACACTAAGTAATATCTGAGGGTTTCGCTGCCCGCTCACTGCAAGACACCTTTCCACTACGATGTACCACTGTTCCCAGGATAACAACTTCCTACTTAGGCACAGGATGGGGTGCTCTTCAGCTGCTACCATCTGGGAGAGTACTGTCCCAATCCAACATCCGAGGCATCTGTTTACAGAATGAATTCTTTATCAAAATCTGGGGAGACCAGTACCAGATCAGAACAGAGGGCTGTCTTGAGGTCGGTGAATGCCCCATCTGCTACCTCTGACAGCCTCATGATGTCCAGTGATCTCGCCCTGGTTAACTCCATTACTGGAGTGGCCCGAGTGGTAAAGTGAGGGTTGAACCTCCGGTAACAACCAAACAACCCTAGGAAAGCCCTCACTTGCTTCTTCTTGTTTGGTTGGGGCCAGTTTTGGATTACCTCTACCTTCTTCACCTGGGGTTTCACCAATCCCTGTCCAACCACAAAGCCCAAGTATTTTGCTTCTGACAAGCCGATCTTACATTTGGCGGGGTTTGCTGTCAACCTGGCTTCTCGTAATGTATCTAGTATGGCCTCGATCTTCCGAAGGTAAGTTTCCCAGTCCATACTATGGATGACCACATCATCGATGTAGGCGGCAGCATAGTGAGAGTGTGGGCACAACAGTCGGTCCATCATGCATTGAAAGGTTGCAGGTGCTCCATGTGTAGACCAAATGGGAGGACTTTGTAGTGGTATAAACCCCCGGGTGATGAAGGTGGTCTCTCCTGGGCTGTCCTTGTGAGTGGGATCTGTCAGTATCCTTTCGTAAGGTCCAAGGTGGAGAGGTATCTGGCCTTCCCCAACTGGTCAATCAGTTCTTCGACCTTAGGTAGGGGGTATGCATCAAACTGCGATACCTCATTGAGTTTTCTGAAATCATTACAAAACTTCCAAGTGTTATCTGGTTTTGGCACGAGGATGATGGGGCTCGACCATTCACTATGGGACTCTTCTATGACGTCGAGCTTCAACATTCTCTCGACTTCGGCTCGGATTTCTTTCCTCTTGACCTCTGGGATACGGTAGGGTCTTTCCCTTATCCTTACTGCCCGGAGCTGTCACAATGTCATGGTAGGCTGCGACCATCTGACCAGGTCATTTGGAGAACACATCCCCGTTTCACTGAACCATTTCCACTGCTTCTTTGCACTGTGTAGGAGACAGCTCATGTGAGATATGGACTTGCCCCTCTATTTTACATTCTGCCGGGGTTACGGTAAATGAGACACAGCAGGCCTCCTGGTCTTGCCACACCTTCAGGAGGTAATATGGTATATTTGGAACTTCTTCCTGTGATTGGGTGGCTTACTTTATAGTTCACATCACCAACAGCTTCCATGACCTTGTATGGACCCTGCCACCTGGTGAGCAGTTTGCTTTCCGCTGTGGGAACCAGGACCATCACCTGATCCCCTGGCTGAAACTTCTGCATCCTCACCTGATGGTCATAATAAGTCCGTTGGGTCTCTTGAGCCTTTCCTAAGTGTTCCTGGACAATAGGAGTGACCCAGGCCAACCTTTCCTGTATTTGGGAGATATACTCAATCACACTGGCTCCTTGTGGCAGTTGCTCTTCCCAGTCCTCCTTTAGTATATTGAGGTTCCCCCTGGGCCGGTGGGCATATAACAACTCGAAGGAGGAGAATCTGGTGGATGCCTGTGGGACCTCTCGGATAGCTAGCATTAAGTAAGGAAGGAGTAAGACCCAGTCCTTTCTGTCTCGGCTCACGACTTTCCATAACATCCCCTTCAAAGTCTGATTAAATTGTTCGACCAGACCATCTGTCTGGGAGTGGTACACTGAAGTTCTCAGAGCTCAGATCTGGAGGAGTCTGCAAAGCTCCTTCATTAAACATGAGACAAAGGGAATACCCTGTCCGTCAGTATTTCCTTTAGGAATCCGACCCTCACGAAGACCTGAATGAGTTCTCGGGCAATCATCTTTGAGGCCATGTTACATAGTGGGATCACTTCCAGATATCTTGAAGTGTAGTCTATGATGACTAGGATGTGTTGGTGGCCCCGAGCTGACCTGTCTAGAGGGCCTGCCAGGTCCAGCGCAATCCTCGTGAAGGGATCATCGATGACTGGCAAGGGCACCAATGGGGCTCTTAACTTCGGCTGCTGGGACACCAACTGGCATTCTAGGCATGAAGCACAGTACCTTCTTACCTCGGCATAAATTTCAGGCCAGTAGAATCTTTGGAGAATGCGGCACAGTGTTTTTTCAACCCCAAGGTGTCCTCCAAGAAGGTGAGTGTGTGCTAAATCCAGTACCACCTTCCTGTGCTGGCGGGGGACCAACAACTGCTTCACATCATGTTCTCCAGCTGTTTCTGGCAGAAGAGAACTGGTTGCAGAGCAAGAAACAGAAGTCCAGAACTAGATTTTTTTTACTAATTAATCACTTCTGTCTCAGCATGAGTAGTACCTGTTTGGATTAAGCAAACACATACTTTATTAGAAGAAGGGGGTCTCATTTAAGTGAAAAAAAAAGAAAAAAGTGTATTTTCTGAGGAAGGGGCAGTATCAGCTTAATTTACTGAGAGCAGAGAGTGAATCTAATTGGAGGTGTGGCTTAGCAGCTTAGGTGTACAAAAGCAGCTGTCTCCAATTACAGCTTCCGGCTGTTTCTGGCAGAAAAGAACTGGTTGCAGAGCAAGAAACAGAAGTCCAGAATTACAGATTTTTTACTAATTAATCACTTCTGTCTCAGCAGGAGTAGTACCTGTTTGGATTAAGCAAACAGATACTTTATTAGAAGAAGGGGGTCTAATTTAAGTAAAAAATAGTGTTTTTCTGAGGAAGGGGCAGTATCAGCTTAATTTACTGAGAGTAGAGAGTGAATCTAATTGGGGATGGCTTAGCAGCTTAGGTGTACAAAAGCAGCTGTCTCCAATTACAGCTTCTGGCTGTTTCTGGCAGAAGAGAACTGGTTGCAGAGCAAGAAACAGAAGTCCAGAACTACAGATTTTTACTAATTGGCCTCCTTCTCACCCAATGACAGTTCTAGTTTTATAGCCACTGAATTTGACTGGCAACAGGAACTTCCTGTCTGGCAGTTGGAAGGAAGGATCACTGAAACACATTAGTTTCAGCAACCTTGAAGGAACCTAAAAAAAAAACTTTTATCCTCCCGGCTGCTGGAGGTCTGAATGCAAGCACGGAGGAAGGAGACTACTGAAGACTACAGGAAGTTTCTGTCCCGAACAGGAGGGTGAGAGTTGTAAGGCACATAGGCAGTAGGAAAGTAAGTGTAAAAATACATAGAGGAGGAGACAATAAGCATACAAAGCAACAGGAGAGGGGACACAAAAGAAGTCAAGATGGGAGTGGTGCAGTGCAATGGCTGTGGAGCAGTAGTGTTCGGGAGACATTCTGGAGGCTGCTATGCTGCCTGTTTGCAGGCACCTCTCTGTCTGAGGGAGGATGAGGTTGCCCGTCTCAGGCTGACCTGACTAGGATTCGTGAACCTCTTCCCCACCCAGAGACCACCAGGGCCACCACCATTACCTCAGAGGTTGCCAAGAAAGAGGAGTGGTTGGACCCAGATGGGGCTCAGGGAGGAGAGAGTGGTGGAACAGAGGTGCATCCTCCAGTTGTAATTCTCCACAATTCATATGCTGTTCTGGCAAAGAGTGGTTCCTATATGGAGGCATCTGCAGTGAGACCAAGGAGGATGCTGGGAACCTCCACAAAGAAGACCCACAGAAGGGTGGCATGAGACCCACAGGGAAGGAAACAACCCTGGTGGGGACTCAATCATTAGGGGGTAGACATGGGGAGAAAGGGATAGGGAGGTAAGGTGCCTGCCTGGTGCCATGGCTTGGAGGGACAGGAAGCGAATCCTCAGGATTGCGGGAGCAGCTGCACAAGGGAGGGAGCTGGATGTCATTGTCCACCTAGGGACAAATGACCTGGCTGTAAATGGGATCAGAGTGGTGCAAGAGGAGTTTGTGGAGTTGGGAGGGCCTTAGACAAGTAGCATGTACAGTAACCTTCTCGGAGGTGCTGCTTGTCTATGGCAAGGATGATGCTAGGGTATTCTGCACCATGGGATTCAATGAATGGTTGAAAAACTGGTGTGGAGCTCAGGGTTTTGGCTTCATTGGGGACTGGGGAGCCACCTGGAGGGATGCAGGCTTATACTGGCACGATGGTCTGCATCTGTCCAAGGGGGATCCATGATCCTAGGTGACAGGTTTAAATGCTTCATTGGCAAGCATTTAAACTAGCCAAGGGGGGAGGTACTGAAAAGGAGCAGGGAAATCCCAGCCTCCCCCCACAAAGCACAGTAGTTAGAGAGGTAAACATCAAGGCAGAGAAGTCAGTAGGGAGCAGGACAGGGATAAATGCAGAAAAAGGTGTTAAGGAAAAGGATGGGGCTAAAAGGGGTAAGGCCATAAAAAATAAATGGAAGGTGATGAGTACCAATGCCTGCACTCTGTGCAACAAGCTTCCTGAACTAGTGGCCTTGATGGAAGAGGGATGCCTGGATATTGTGGCAGTTACTGAAACATGGTACACAGAGAACCATGAGTGGGAAGTCAACATACCAGGATACACAGTCTACAGGAGGGACAGGGTGGGTAAAAGAGGAGGAGGAGGAGTAGCTCTTTATATAGGGAAGGGATTAAAGCAACAGAACTAAAGAGTAAACAGGAAGTTGATGAGTCACTATGGGTCACCCCTGAGACAGGAAAAATGGCACCACAATCCACATGGGGTTGTATACAGACCCCATCTCAGAGAGAGAAATGGGCAAGGAAATGATAGAAGGCATCCTTAAAATGGCAGAAAAGGAGATATTGTTGATGGGGACCTGAATATGCCTGATGTTAACTGGAGTACCTTTGCTGCAGGCACATCCAAGGGTAGGTCATTCTTGATGCCCTACAGGGGCATGCCTCAGACAGCTAGTGTTGGAACCCACTCAGGAAGGAGCAATCTTAGACCTGGTACTCTCAAATGGGGAAGGAGAAAGGATCTCAGATTTAGAAGTGGGTAGCCATCTGGGAACAAGTGACCACCAAACAGTGTGGTTCATAATAAACACAGCCATAGAGTCAAGCCATACAAAAACAAGAGTATTGGACTTTAGGAAGGCTGACTTTGGGAAAATTAGACAGTGCCTTAGAAATGCACTAGCAAATGGTCGAGAAGGAGGGGTGGAGAAACAATGGGGAATAATCAAAACAGCCATCGCAGAGGCAACAAGCCTTTGTGTGAAGCAAATCAATAAAACAAAACAAAGGGAAAAACCACTATGGTTCTCAAAAGAGGTGGCAGGGATGGTTAAAGAGAAAAGGATAGCATTCAGGAAGTATAGGAAACACAGAAGGAGCAGGACAGAGAACTTTATCAGTTAAAGCAGAAGGAGGCAGGAAGGCAGTCAGAATAGCAAAGACACAAACTAAGGAAAAGATAGCCAACTCATTGCCTCCTAGAAACGCCTGTAGGCATCAGAAAATCTAACTGCAGTGTGTCCCAGAATGCCTACAGAAGTCACCTACAGACTTCCTGTGTGCCCTAGAAACGTCTGGAGAAGTCACTCAAATGTTTTAATATTACTTGCCAGCCAGAATTGATTAGAATTGACTACATAGTACCATTAGAAAGGTAATATTGTGCTGAACAACTTTGCCACTGACACTTTGTATGTATCATGTTCAATTTAGGAGTTATTCATATTTGTTTATGACATTTTGTCCATCTAGAATCACCTAAGCACTTTGAAGAAAACACACATTCTGGGTATCTCAGCCAGTATAAAACAAAAACTGAATTGAGTACAGCTGGTTGCATAGAACCATTGGAAAGGCAATTTTGTGTGCAACAACTTTGCCACTGATACGTTGTGTGTATCATGTACACTTTAGGGGTTACATGCATTTGTTTATGGTATGGTGTGTATGGTTCAGATTTATCCCCTCAAACCTCACCAACACATCTTGACTCAAATGGGGAAAAAATATGTTTAATACTACAGAAATAGCTGTTTGTTTTATAAACAAATTATTAAAATTACATTTAATGTCTGGATGCTTAATTTGGTGTTGATATGTTACATATTCCCCAACAAAAAAAGGTTTATGGTGCATTTTTTAGTGGAAAAAAATATTTTGTTTTGCTGTTTTGACCAGCACAGAAATAAAACTAAATTACCTTGCATACCACCATTGGAAAAGTAATTTTATGATGAACAATTTTGCCACTCATACTTTGTGTCTAGCACTTACGGTTTTTGTGCTATTAGCATTTGTTTGCAGCATGCCAATTATGGCTTGATTTTGCTTAGAAAGGCCCAGGATTAACTGTTAACAGTATACAGGAGACAAGTGCTGCAACTTCAGAAAGCTCCTGTGGAGACAATGAGTTAAGAAGGGGGATAAAACCTTTTATAGGTACATTAGGGAGCAAAGAAAGACCAAGGGAGGGATACAGAGACTTAATAAAGGGGAAGGAATGTGGGCAGAAGGTGACAGTTAAAAAACAGGGATACTGAACGAATATTTCTGCTCAGTATTCACAACAGATGAGAAGGGGAGGTGCCTAAACCAAACAAGGGAGAAACTCTGAATGGGGGTGGATACCAGTCCATTCACAGAAGAAAGGGTTTTGAAAGAACTCTTGAAACTGAGGGTGGACAAAGCAATGGGGTCTGATGGGATTCACCCAAGAATACTAAAAGAACTAATGGTAGAACTAGTAACACCACTGACTACTCTCTTTAACAAATCATGGGAGGATGGAGTGGTGCCTGAGGACTGGAGGAAGGCAAATGTGATTCCACTTCGAAAAAGTGGGAGCAAGGCAGAGGCAGGAAACTACAGACCAATAAGTTTGACTTCAGTGGTAGGGAAAATGATGGAATCACTTCTGAATGAAAGAATTGTTGAGTACCTAGAGGCCAGTGGGGCACAGGACCCAAGGCAGCATGGTTTCACAACAGGAAGGTCATGTCAGATGAACCTAATAGATTTCATTGACTGGGTGACCAAAGTAGTAGATCAGGGAGGGGCTGTGGATATGGCCTACCTAGATTTTTATCAAGGCATTCGACATAGTTTCACACAAAAGATTATATATAAGTTAGTCAGCCTTGGAGTGGGTCCCAGGTGGTAGCCTGGATAAAAACTGGCTGGACAACAGGACGCAAAGGGTAATAGTAAACAGAGTCCACAGTGAAGAAGGGAGGGTAACTAGCAGGGTACTGCAGGGTTCGGTACTGGGACCGGTCCTCTTTAATATCTTTATAAGTGACACTGTAGAGCACCTGGAAAGAAAGGTATGCCTCTTTGCAGATAACACAAAGATCTGCAACAGGGTTGATACACAAGGTGGGGTGGAAAGAATGAAAAGGGACTTGGCAAGGTTGGAGGAATGGTCAAATATGTGGCAGCTGAGATTCAATGCAAGAAGTGCAAGGTAATGCATCTGGGAAACAAAACCCAGGGAAGAGTACACAATGGGGGTGAGTTAATAAAACAACAAAATTGAAAGAGACCTAGGAGTAATTATATCAGATGTCCTAAAGGTGAGCAAGCAATGTGAGAAGGCAGTAAGGAGGGCTGGGGGATACTGGGATGCATAGGGAGAGGCATCAACAGTAGAAAACATAAAGTTGTTATCCCTCTCTACAGACAGTTAGTGAGACCCCATCTGGAGTACTGCATGCAATTCTGGAGACCCCATCTCTGCAAAGACATAGACAGAGTGGAGGCTGTTCAGAGGAGGGCAACCAAAATGGTGCAAGGTCTGCACCAGAAGACAAACGAGGTGAGAGTAAAGCAGCTTAATATGTATACCCTTGAGGAAAGGAGGGAGAGGGGACATGCTAGAAACTTTCAAGTATCTCAAGGAATTAACAAGGTACAAGAGAGTAGTATCTTTCAGAAGAAAAGATGTCAAGAACAAGGGGCACAATTTAAAGATGGGGGACGGCTCAGAGGTAATGTTAGAAAGTATTTTTTCAGAGAGAGAGTGTGGATGCATGGAACAGCCTTCCTAAGGAGGTTGTGGAGTCAGGAACAATGGGAGAATTCAAGAATGCATGGGACAAGCATAAGGCAATTCTAGTGGAGGGCAGGAGGAAGTAAGCTGTTGATTAACTAGAATCTGCAGCTTATCCATCAGGTAGAGAAATGGGCAGACTGGGTGGGCCAAGTGGTCCTTAGCTGCCATCAAATTCTATGTTTCTATGTTTCTTCATCCGGTATCACTCTGTATAGAAGGTCATTATTTAACGTGAAATATGGTCAGGGTCCCTTGGCTTTGCCATCTACTAGCATGCCGTTAATCTCCACAACCTCTGACCAGATATTCTGAAAGTGAGGCTTGTCTATTTGGTCCCGACCAAAGTTCCTAGAGGCTATCCCGAGGGTACTCAATTCAGGGGGATTCGACTCTGTCTCCACTTCTGGTCCTCCTCTTCCTCCCTACAACTCTCCCTTCGGACACCAGACCGCTCACCCTGTCATCCTGGGAGCGGGGCTCTACCTCCTACCAGCACGGACCTGCCATTGACAGCCAGTATCTTGGTCCCTAACTTCTTACAATCCCTGCATTCCTTTTGTGATTTCCAGGACTTTCCTGCCTCCCCATCAACTCAGGGTCCCAATGCCCCTAAGGGAAATAATTGGATGAGTCCTCTGACTCCTCAGGGATTCCTAGCAACATAGCCTCAGTTACCAGGGCCCTGGCCTCCCAGGTTCCCCCCTCATGGAGTAATGTCTCAAACCCCAGGAAATCTCGACCCACCTGGACAGGATGTGGCAATTGAGGGAGGACCCCTACCGTGACCTGCCTTTCCTTCCCCTGTGCTTCCATGGTAACTAGCGCTGTGGGGTAATAAAACACTGTGCCATGGACACAGGTGATCCTGGTACGTTTCTGGAAATTAATTTGGGAGGGTTGAACCAAACTGTGAGCTATAAGTGTGATCTCACTCACCGAGTCAACAAGGGCCATAACAGCCTGTCCATTTGCTTAAACAACCCAGGTAAATTGGTGTGAAGTGGCGACCACCCCTACCACATTAATCAAATGGCAATCACTCTATGGGGATCCATCCCAGTTGCACTGCATTGGTTCAACCCCATTTGGGCAGCTGGCAATTACATGTCCCCACTCCCATAACAGCGGTAGCATTCTTAGGGAGACCCTGGACCCTATGGTCTTCTAGGGCTGGCCATATCCCCCTCTATTTTCAAACCTGAAAGTCCCTTTGCGGCCTCGGACCACTCTTTGGTGATACTTCTCCCTGGTTCTGTCTGGTCCAACCTCTCAGGGGGTCAATATCTCCGGTTTGGAGTCCTCCCCAAGTCCCGGGGGTAGCCGTCCCCAACATCCGGGGGAAGTTCCTTCATGACATAGTGCCGCTCCACCAAGGTGACCAGTTTGTCACAGGAAGCGGGGTTGGCCTGTCCAACCCACTGTCATAGGCTGGGCGGTAGTCCTCTTAGGAACTGGTCCATTACCAGGAGCTCCACGATTTTGGCAGCACTATGGAGCTCGGGTCGCAAACACTTCCTGTCCAAGTGGAGGAGGTCGTATATCTGCGACTGAGGCTTTGCCAACTCCCGGAATCTCCAGCTGTGGTACCTATGGGCTCAAAGGGCTGGCATCACGAAGCAACGGGCCAAGATATTTTCTCTTCAGTCTTGATGGTCGGTGGCTCCCTCATCCAGATCATAATATGCCTTCTGGGCCTCGCTGCACAAAAACGGAGCTAAAATGCTGGCCCACTGATCCTGAGGCCATAACTCATGAGTAGCTGTCCTTTCAAAGGTGGAGCAATATAGTTTAATGTCGCTGGGCCATTGTAATTTCAAGCCGACAGTGGAAGCCTGTATAGTCCGGTAACCCTCTGGGGTAGGGACCTGCCGGGCAACCTTCTCTGGTGTGGTCTCAATGAGATGCTTTACCATTTCCTGGAAGACAGCGCAGTCCTGGGCCATCTGTGTGAGCAGCAGCTGATCTGTCTCTTGAGCCAGGGTAGCTTTCTGGTGGCTGCCATCAGCCTGGATCAAGGCTTTCACCACGTCCTCCATGCCTGGTCTCCTTTACTCTGGGGTGGTTCAGATTCCAGCCAAATTCTACGCTGACCTATATCCCACTTCTAACATCATGTGTGACAAGGCACGACCTCACCACGGGATTCAGGATCAGCTTTGCAGTGGTTAAGGAGTCTCAGGAAGACCAGTTTGTTAACATCAAACCAACCAGGTATATTTTTATTTCTTTAATATGGCTGGTAACACTGAAGTTTGGGCTTTTGCCCTTTTCTTTTTAAGCCCCACCGGGGAAAATGAAACAAAGACTGAAATAAAGAGGCCTAGCTCAGGGTGGAAGTGCTGTCTAAACAATCCCCGGCCCTAACTAGAAATCCCCTTTTCCAGAAGGCTAGACCTTCTGGAAGAATATAAACAGTAAAACGGAAAACTCACAATGAAAATAAACTTTTCTTTTTGGCTTAATTCAGGAGACCAATCTCCTGAGGGTTGCTTAAGGGACTCCTGATCTGGAACACATCCAGGCAGCTTGTCAGCCCTCTACCCCTGCAGCAACTGCCTGCTGGCTTTTCCTTCCTGTTTTTAAAGCTCTCCTGTCTGTGCAGCTGCAGTCAATCAGCCGAATCAGCTGCAGCTGTTCCCTGACTATCTTACTCAGGGAACCCCCCTCTCCTCCTGTACCTGAGTTTATCACACTGTGTTTCTAAGTGAGCTGGGGGAGGGTAAAATTACACAAATATACATACATAGGCAAAAGGAAAGGTTTTCATAATATACAGTATACTGGCTTTTTCTTTACTGTCAGTCTGTTCTTCCAATTATCCACTTTTTCTTTGCATGAGGTAATCAAATCTAGCCAATTATCCAGAGCTGGATCATGGGGCTGTATATTTAACCACCAATAGTCTGATTTGATCCTGAGAGATAGAAATTTCTCCAATCTAGTATCATGGAGTCACTCATGTACCTAACGTAAACTCCTGCTTTATGCAGGTTGATTTTGGACCCTGGGCTGCAAAAGACTTAAATGTGATGCCTTATTTGTAGAATCTTCATCTTTACTAATAAACATAAATTGTCTATATAGGTTAGAACTTTAATTTGTATGGTCACATCGGAAGAAGTGCTCCATCTATATTGTCATTTGCCATTATTAGCCAGAGACCGCCAGGTCTATGCATAAAACATAAGGTATAAGGCTTAGCAGCCACTCTTGCCTGACACCCTGCCTCAAAATGTTATTATATTCCCTCTGTAATTGCCTACTCATGTACCTATGTAACTGTATGAAGCTATGTTATATTCCTCTGTAACTAGATGGTGTTCTGTTTGTATGTAATCTGTACTTTGTCTGATGAGGAGCTTTTGGTAATGAGTCCTTGACTCAAAGGATTGTAATTCAATTTGTACAAATAAATAAATAAAATAAAATAAATAAATAAAGGATAGATTAACTCAGGACACCATTAACATTTATTTGTATGAAAGCAGAGTAATACAGAATCAATCCAACGATAAATTTATCTGGTGTTCATATTTCTTTGAGAGTTCAGCTATAAATACAGAAGAGATCTTAAATGGTTTCTCCTGGTCTATAGAAAGCTCTATGTCCAATAAAACCTGACGCTTCCCAGCTTTTAAAGTTTTGACAAAGCATAAACACATTGTCCTGTATCGGTCTTTTGGTACTGATCAAAGCATATTGTTGGATCAATAGATGCTCTGCTACTGACAGAAGACTATTGCATAACACTTTAGCTACCATCCCTGATGACCTCAAGGTAGGGAAACAGTGACAAGGCAGCATGTAAAGCAAATAGGATGCTGGGATGTATAGGCAGGGGCATCACCAGCAGGAAAAAGGAGGTCATAATTCCGCTAACACAAGACACTAGTGAGGCCCCACCTGGAGCACAGTGTACAGTTCTGGAGACCATACCTGTAAGGACATAGACAGGGTAGAGAAGGTTCAGAGGAGGGCAACAAAGATGGTGCATGAATTGCATCACAAGTCCTATGAAGACAGGTTGAAGGAACTGAACATGTACTCCCTGGAGGAGAGGAGGAGAGGGGATATGATAGAGACATACAAGTATCTTACAGGGAGGAACAGGTGCAGGAATACACTATTTTAAGTGAAAAGATGTTCCAGGACTAGAGGGCATGTGATGAAGTTGGAGGGAGGACGATTCAGAGGAAACATGAGGAAGAATTTCTTCACAGAACAGGTGGTGGACAAGTGGAACACCCTGCCAGAGGAAGTGGTGGGGGCTGAAACAATTACGGGATTTAAGAATGCATGGGATAGACATAAAGGAATTCTGGAGGTCAGGGTAAGGGGCAACAGACTTCTAGGAAAACATAAACTGAACTTACAAGCTCAAATGGGCAGACTGGGTGGGCCATAGGCTCCTTATCTGCCTGACACTGTCTATGTATCTATGTATCTATGTATCCTAGTATAAAGGAGACTGATTGGTTTCGATTGTATATGCAGTAACAGCCCCTTCTTATACAAAAAAAATCATTAAGGTATGGAACATAACATTGAAGCAATCTTGTTTGTGATCTAACCACCATTTGAATACAGGTGCAAATTTCAGAAACCCAGTCAGAAATGACTTCATAAAATTCTGTTGTTCAACCATTTTTACGCTCGCCATGGGCATGCACAAGGAACGTCTTGGGAGAATGGGACACTTTGGAGGTATGCCCTCCTGCAATGCCCTGCTCCATAGAGCAGGCGTGGCAGTCCGACCAATCCAGACGTGGTGTTGTATGACAGTGGTGGTCTTTTCAAAGAAAACCACCGCTGTCAAACACAGCACCGCGGCCACGCCGCCCCCGCCACGCCGCCCAAATCTTTGCTGCCACGCTGAGCCCACCCCAGCATGGCCAACGCATCACGCCGCTCGCCGATGGGGGTGCCCAATCCCCGCCGGCTCCAGGCCCCCAGCCATCTTCTGCCATGCTGGGAGCCCACCCCAGCATGGCAAACGCCCATGTCATCATTTTTTTTTCAACCTGTAAATCGAAAACTGTCCCACGGGCGCTTCTCCCAGGCCCTCCCACAACCCGCACTCCACCCACTGTGCACCCCGCCTCCACACCCCTCACCCCATATTTACCCGGAGCTTGCGCGACGATTCGTGGACCTGAACACGCCTGCACTTTTCAAACCGACCGCAAACTGAGGAAATGCCGTGTTGCATAATGGGGGTTTCAACTTTATTGTATTCAGGTATTTTTTGATGAGACGGAATAGTGGACCCCTTCATGAATATGTCATCTGTCATGGCGTTATTCGGCTCGAGGGTGATTTCGCAGTCACTGCCGAATCACCCTTTGGGCCCGAATAATGCCAAGGTGACAGTGACATCACTCATGAGAAGGGGTCCCAAAACCTCATGTTGAAAATTTGTGCAAAAATTCCAAAATGACTGTTTTATTTAGCGCAGGTTGCGCAGTTCCCACGCAGGCTCGTAAGTTTGATCAATTTTATTTTCACTCCAGATTTCAACATTACCATTTTACCACACTTCCTTATGAGCAGCACAGCTGTCATTTTTCACATCCTGCCCAAAACGTGTTTCCGCCCATGTAGCACACAATGGCGCAGTCAGTGTGTGAAATCAATGTTTGGGACACATTAAGAAAATCACTATGACACTGTTCATGAGCAGAGGTCTTAAAATGGCTATGTTGAAAATTTGGTGAAAGATTCCTAAAATGACTGTTTCACGAGCATGCATTCATGCAGTTCCTACAGCACGCTCAGAGGGTTTGAATTTTCAATATTTCCACTCCAGATTTTCAACATTACCATTTTACCACACTTCCTTATGAGCAGTACAGCTGTCATTTTCACATCTCTGCCCAAAACAGTGTTTCGCCCATGTAGCACACAATGGCGCAGTCGGTGTGCAAATCATGTATGGGAACATTAAGAAAATCACAGTGACACTGTTCATTAGCAGAGGTCTTAAAATGGCTATGTTGAAAATTTGGTGAAAAATTCCTAAAATGACTGTTTTATGAGCATGCATTGCTGCAGTTCCTACGCATGCCTCTATCGCTTATGACTTCAATATTTTCACTCCAGATTTTCAACATTGCCATTTTACCACACCTTCTTATGAGTAGTACAGCTGTCATTTTTCACATCTCACCCAAAACATGTTTCACACATGTAGCGCACAATGGCGCAGTCGGTGTCAAAATCAATGTATGGGACACATTAAGAAAATCACAGTGACACTGTTCATGAGCAGAGGTCTTAAAATGGCTATGTTGAAAATTTGGTGAAAAATTCTAAAATGACTGTTTTATTTAACGGCAAGCTATGCAGTTCCTACGCACGTCAGAGTTCATAAATTTTCAATATTTGCACTCCAATGACTTCCAAATACCTAAACAGCACATCGAAGCAAGCAACATTCGGCATTGACAAATGCTTGTACTTTGTCACTGATTTTTTAAGCCATGTCCAAGTGCCAAATACCACTGCAAATACCTGCAAGCAATTCGGCATTGACAAATGCTTGTTTTCCTTTGGGCAGTGTGAGTAGACAAAGACTGGATTGTCACTTTTACCTCCATTAGGTGACATTATCACTGTTATGTTATTTAATGAACTAGGCTATGGTTCTCAAAGCACATGGCTGAAGATAAGAGAGAAAAGACTAGCTTTTCAGGAAGATAAGAGAGAAAAGACTAGCTTTTCAGGCACAAGGAAACAGACCAGGAAGACAGGGAACTGCATCTGGGAAAGCAGAGGGAGGCAGGAAGCAGTCTGGAGCGCAAAGGTGCAAATGGAGGAAAAATACCCCAGACAACTATGAAAGGAGACAAGACCTTTTTCAAATACTTAAGTGAAAGAAAGAAGACCAGGGTGGATTGCGAGGTTTAAATGGGAGGGAGGGGTGTGTGCAGAGGGGGACCTAGAAAAAGCAACAATCCTGAACAAATATTTTTGTTCAATATTCACAGAAGAAGGAGAAAGATCACTATTGGGTGATAGGGGCACCAGTGGAAGAGGGATGGATACCAGCCCATTTACAGATGAAAGAGTCCTAAAGGAACTTGAGAATCTGAAAGGGACAAGGCTTTGGGGCTGATGGGTTACACATCCCAGAATAGTAATAGAATTCAGAGAGGTGCTGGCAGCACTACTAACAGTCCTATTCAACAAATCAATAGAGACAGGGTGGTTCCAGGGACTGGAGGAGGACAAGTGTAGTCCCTCTTCACAAAAGTGGAAACAAGGAGGTGGCTGGCAATTACAGGCCAGTCAGCCTGACCTCAGTGGTTGGGAAATTAACTGAGTCACTGCTAAAGGAAAGGATTGTGATATTTCTTGAATCAAGCTGAGCACAGGATCTGAGGCAGCATGGATTCACAGTAGGAAGGTCTTGTCAAATAAATCTAATAGATTTCTTTGACTTGGTGACTAGGGAAGTAGATCAGAGATGGGCGGTGGATGTGGCCTACCTAGATTTCAACAAGGCTTTCGACACCGTCCCACATGGGAGGTTGGTAAATAGTTGAGCAGCCTTGGAGTGGGCCCCAAGGTAGTAAACTGCATCAGAAACTGGTTGAGTGATAGAACACAGAGGGTGGTGGTAAATGGCTTTCAATCCAAGGGGTGACCAGCAGGGTGCCACAGGATCTATGTTGGGCCAGCCCTCTTTAATGTCTTCAAAAGTGACATTGCAGAGGGGCTAGAGGGGAAGCTATGCCTCTTTACAAATGACACTAAGATCTGCAACAGGATCAACACTCCAGGTGGGTGGAAAAAATGAGAAAGGACCTAAACATGCTTGAAGAGTGGTCAAGAGTGTGGCAGCTAAGCTTCAATGCAAAGAAGTGCAAAATCATGCATTTGGGGCACAGAAATCCAAGGGAGGAGTACAAGATGGGGGGAGAGGTACTGGAAGCAACCCATCAAGAAAGGGGCCTGGGGGGTAGTCATATCTGGTAACCTATAGCTAACACAACAATGTGAGAAGGCTATAGGGAGAGCTAGTGTGATGCTAAGGTGCCATAGGGAGAGGTATCACCAACAGAAAAAAAGAGGTGGTTATGCCACTGTGCAGATCACTAGTGAGACCTCATCTGGAGTACTGTGTCCAGTTCTGGAAGCTGCATCTCTGGAAAGACATAGACAAATTAGAGGCAGAGAAGGGCAACAAAAATGCTGCAAGGGCTGCACCAAAAGTCATATGTGCAGAGACTAGAGGACCTCAATATGAATTCCCTGGAGGAGGGGGGTATGATAGAGATATTCAAGTACCTCAGGGGTATAAATGAGGTACAGAAGTGTAGCATCTTTCAGAAAAGAAGGTGTACAAGTACAAGGGGGCATGATATTAGGCTAGAGGGGGTAGGCTCAGGGGCAACATGAGGAAGTACTTTTTCCTAGAAAGAGTAGTGGATGCTTGGAACAGCCTCCCTGTGGAGGTGGAGGGGGCAAAAGTGGTAGGGGAATTAAAGAATGCATGGGATAGACATAAGAGTATTCTCCCAAAAGGGAAGAGAGGGTAAGCCGCAGATCAGCTAGTGTCTGCAGTATTGCATTAGTTAGGGAAAAGGGGCAGATTAGGTGGGCCACATGGTCCTTATCTGCTGTCACCTTCTGTTTTTCTATGTTTCATGGGACAAGTAGCTTTCATACTGTATATGTCCTCCTGTAGGACAAAGGCGAAGACTCTCTTCCTACTCCTGAACTGCTCATAGTCTGTGTGCCACTTAACCTGTCCTGTTTGTGACTGGCCCACACAGTATCCCACTGAGTAAAAGACTCCCACTGTATTATAGTCATACTAACATTACATACAGATATAGAATGGTAAATTGATAGAGAGAGTGTCAGCTATGCCCCTTTGGGAGAATAAGGTCAAGGATTAGAGAATGAAGATGAGGAGTGGCTGCTGCCTGCAAACACCATTTACCCCAGTACCAAGAACTGCCACCTCAGTCAGCTCCAAATATCAACAGTTCTGAAACTTTTATGAACTGCTAAGAGCTATCCATATGGTGGTGGTCACCCATTGTTCCCAAAGTTTCTATGAATCGGGGCTCCTGCAGGGGGGCTGTCACCCTGAACTCTACAGCAAGCATTTTACCCTCTTACACACCACCTTGCTTCATACCTTATGCCTGTTGCATACCTTAGTATGCCTACACAGCAAAAGTCTATTGCAGGAAACTTTAGTCAGTTTGTGGGGAGGGATAGTGGGAAAGACGGGTAAGACTGGAAGGGGTCGGGATGTCTGTTATGGGGGAGGACCAAACTATATTAGTGTAACAAGTTTAAAGCACATAATCAGAAAAACGTCATAGGTATACTTGCGGAGTCAAAGTCTCTGGTATGGTTTCAAGTGTTCCCTCACAATCCCTGTTGTATCAAGTCAGGCAACTGGGTGCTCCAAGCTGGCGAGTAGTCTTCAGTTAGGTACTCATTGCTGGATCCTTTCAATGGAGCCTCTGTCACCTCTGCCCAAGAATTAATGATTGAAGCCTGGAGAATGCCAGTGCCCACTTCCTGCTGTCTGTGTTCAGGATGTTCCTGCAGTTGTGGGTTTGGGTCCTGTTCTTGGTACTTCGAGGCTGGCTCCCCTGCTGGCTCAATGCTAGTGGTGGATGAGTTTCTGCTGTGGTCGCCCCATCCCGAGTTCAGTTGCTTCTCTGCTTGCCCGGTTTGGCTTTCCTCATTGCTTTTTTGCCTTTGATGTTTGTCATTCCATACCTTCATTGAGCGGTGGGATGCTAGCAGGTCATACCTGTTCCCAAAGTCTTGCTTAGGATTGTTCAAGTTCTGAGCTTGGTCTCGAGATTGTGAATGAGGTCACTGCATCTAGAGTGAAGGGCTTGCTCAGGCCAGTTCCATGCTCTGTGGTCCATTGCCTCATCTGGTGTCTCCACATGTATCGAGGATGCCATTCCTGGCAATTTGTAGCTTGGCTGCGTATAGTGCAGTTCATACTAATTTGTAGATCCTGAAATATTTTCCTTGCTCAGTGAAGCTTTTCTTTTATTAGCCAGTTCAGCCGAGTAGTCATTAAAAATGTAGATCCTGTGTCCCCACCAGTGTAGAGATCCTCGCTCCTGTGCCTGGCTCAGGATTTTTTATTTTTCGGGGGAATGCAGGAACTTTGCAATAGTGGGTCTCAGTCTGCCTCCCTCCTTTGGTGGCAGTGCCAGTGTCTGATTAGCCCGCTCAGTTTCCAAGCAGGGCCTCCATTTGTACTTTAGTAACTTGGGCAATTTCATTTAGCAGAAAAACTGATGGGTCTCTGTTTTTGGCTCCCAGGAAAGCCCGCAAATTGGAAATTATTCCATCTGCTTCTGCTTTCTGAGTCTTTGGTTAGGGTCCACAGGAGCTGTACAGTCTTCTCAAGCTCCTGTATCCTCGCCTCATGGCCTGTGTCCTTTTCATTGATGTTGGATAAGTATGTCTGTTTTTAAACTGATTTGATGGTATTCAGAATGCTATGATCTATTCTTGGAATAGCGTTCTATAAATAAAGTTGGTTTGATTTGGTTTGTCCTCAGCATTGCTCGGCATTGAGGTCCAGTGGTGCAGAGCTTATATTTGTTCCTCAAGGGTGGCCACCAAAGATTTAAAGGATGTTATTTCCTTTAGTACTTGTTGTAGCATGGTTTTGATTTCAGAGAAGCCATTGCACTGTTCGTTGCTAGTTGTTCTTTTGATGTGGCTCCTGCCATTTTCCTCTGTTGCTTCACATTTCCAAGTGTGTGCGCTGTGGTTTTCTGCCAATTTCTTTAGTTTCTCAAAGGTGATCTCCTCCAAAATTAGATATTTTGTTAGTGTAGATTTTTCCTTCCTGAACAGACCCTGTTTTGTTCAGTTCTGATCACTGGAGCGTTTTTTTTCTGGATAATTAAGCATGGGAATTAACGGAGCTCCTCTTCAGGCTACCATCCCAGTCAGCTGCTTACATATGCACCAGTTTGTCTGGTTTTATAATTTGGTTTAGTGGTATACAAACTGTATGGCAACAGGAGGAGCAGGTACCTCAAGCGATAGTGAACCCCAGCCAGTTATGACATCCATTTTAGCCATGGGGGTTAATTGACCCAAAGTTGCAAGGATTTCACTCTAACCATATCAGTAGTGCAGGCAGCAGAGAACAGGATCACTTTCCATAACTGGAAACATTAGCACCCAAACCCTGCAGTGTTTATTGACAACAAATAACCTTGGCTGCCTACGTTGCAGTAGGACAAATACCAAGATGACTGTTGATTTTTAAAAAGTCTGCTTTTGGCTAAAACAGAAAATGATTCATGAGCAAATTGAAAGAGTTAATGAAGAAGGTATATATTATATTGATGAAAGGTAGTCTTAAAAGACTTTGAGAACATCTAAAGAGAATTGGAGCAGCCAGTTAAAGAAAAGGAGAATTAATTCAGTAATAATGAAGCTAAAGAGAAACAATAAAGTTTCCACAGGAACTTACAGAAGAATATAGAGGCATTTTATTTACTGTACAGATGCAGGAAGCTAAGAAAAGGAAGTTAGTTCAAGATACCAAGATTATGAAAATAACTAAGTACTTAGCTTAGTTTAATATTTTTATTGCACAAAAGATCCTTTAGGCAAGTGCTATTTTCAAAGGTTATAGGGTTACACAAAGGTTACATGTAGATACAGTTTGTTCAGATTTATAAAAACAGAGACATAAATTACAGATATACATAGTACAAGACTACACTAAACAGCGCACATTGGCGTATAAGCAGTAGAAAGGATATATTGGCAAATGCTATCAAGTTTAAAAGCAGTTACATGCATTAGAAGCATTGAGAACATTCAATTGTTGATCTTTTGAAGGAGGAGGAAATAGTGTTGCATTCCTTCAACAAGTCTAAGGAGGCATTCCATAGTTTTGCAAACCTGCGGAGAAGGAGTTTTGTCCATTGGAGGATTTTCTATGTGACAATAAAAAGAGTTCCTAGCCATACCCCTAGTAAAATATTTTATCAATGTACCTGAAGCTGGATTAGAAGCCTAGCGAGAGCAATCCAAGTAATGGCTTTTGACCCATCATCATGGTATAGAACTGCTCCCATAGGTTAAAGTTTAATCATCCCATGGTGCCGTAGGACATATGGGTGGCTAGCTTGAAGTCCATTGCAAATTGGAAGGCACTATTCAAGAGACTTTTACTGTAGACAGTGCACTATCACTTGTTAAACTGTAGACCACAGTACTGTAGACAATTATGCTGAGTATAAAATGATGACCCAACAGTTTTGATTTTCAGAAAGATATTTCTTCTGTTACAGTAGAGATGACCAAAGCAAGAGTTTTTCTTTTATATTTGATTAAAACAAATGAGGTAGACACAGCAAAATCTATTTTAAAGAAAGAAAGAAACATTTTTGAAACCAGCTCAGGTCAGAACGTTACTGAACCCAAAAGCTCACAGTCAAGTTCTAAGAAGACTCCTCCCATTCAAAATACAAGCTATTGCTACCACTGAGATGTAGCAGCAGAATCACCAGGTTCAAAGCGAAGGAGGGAAGTGAACAAGATGTGGGAGGTGGCACAAGGGTACAGGCAGGCCTAGAGGACTACTATCACAGTGGCAACAGGCTTTAGAAATGCAGGAGACATTAAAACTAGATGTTATCAACTTGTTGAACTACTCCTTTGCAAAACAGGAGAGTCAGTCTTAAACAAAGTCTTGTCATTTGTGTTCACTGCCAGCATTGATCCATTCAAAACCGTTATTGACTTATACAAATTGTCAAGAACAATAATTTTGAAATCTTTTTGTTCTCCAAGAACTGCCATGGGACACTTATTACCAGTTGCTCCAGTAAAGAGGACAAATTCTCTGTATCACAGACAACATAATTTAGAATTGTTTTCTGCCATCCCCCACAGTAGCAATTCAAACTTTTCAAAGAGCATGGAAATTAAATTGGAAGAATTGTTTCAAAGAGAAAACACAGCTGTTTTTTATAACCTAACCAGAGATTTGCAACAAGCCCTTAAAAGTTTGAAGGAGAATCAAGAAATCACAATAAAGTCAGCTGATTAGGGCATAGCTGTTGTCCGGAATGCTAGTGATTACTAACAATACATGAAGTATTAGGACAGTTGGAAGTTTAATCATTTTATTGTAAATTGGTAGAAAATCCAGCAAATAAATTTAAAAGACAAAGTAATGACATTATTGCAGAGAGACATCTGACAGGTTTCAATATAATCAATTTTTAAATACTTCCTTATAGTGAACTCACCTGTTATGTCAGCTATATGTACACTCCTTAAGTTTCACAAGGGGTTTGTTAACCCACCAAGGAGACCAATTATTATTGGAATTGGTGTGTACCATTACAACATCAACATTCAGAGATCGACTTCCCGACATCGAAACCCTGACATTGACAGACTTTGCCTCAATGGGGATTTCATCTATGGAAGTACACCTAACTCCACTGTTCGTGTGATGTGGAGTTAGATATTTAAAATAGGGGGTGTGGGGGGCACAACCACCCACATGGGAGTGTATGGGGAGCCATAGACCCCCTGCATAGATACTGTGAAGTGTGGCGGTCGGTGGCAGCATGTTGCGGATCATTGTTGGGATGCATCAGTGTCAGCAATGTTGGTGGAATTGTGTCAATGTAAGGGATGTCATTGGGATTTCTGGCGCTGCAGCTTGGTGAAACTTGGGAATTGGTTCCCTTACTGAGACCCTCTCTTAGTATTTGGATTACCATATAAATATCACGTACCAAAATTGCCAGCAAATATCAAGGACACAACTTAAGTTTTATATCTAACAACATCTGGAAGTGAAGCAAGAGAGGTATCTGGAGACTCTTGGGGCCCAATTCTCAAAGCCTTTAGAATGACATAAGGTGCCTCTGTGAAACATAAATGATGCAAGTGGCACCTTGCATCAAAAAAATGTGCCTTAGAGCTATTCTTAAAAGCAGCCTGTTAAATGCAGGCTGCTTGCAGCAAGGAGCTTGTGCCAGCTGTGCACCATAAAATGGGCTGGAGCATGGTGCTGGGGGCTTGCAGCAGTCATAAGCTACTACATCCCTAAATCAGTATTGTAAAAAGTTCCCCAAAGAACTACTGCCTAAGTACCATTAGACCAGCCAGGGGCTAGTCTAAGTGTGTAGTTGTCCTCTAGGAGTTGTGCCACTGTGCCACCAGGGTCCCTATCTCCTGTAGTAAATGCCACCCTGGTAGTCTAGGGTACCTCCCCCTAAGCCCAGATCACCATGTAAAAAGCAATAACCATCCCTGGTAGTCTATGGCACCCCCAAACCCTGATTCCTGATCACCACATAAATATCAACTGCTTATCCTAGTGGTCTAGCATTTGCCCCAGGCCTGATCCCTGATCCCCATCAAAATATGAAAAAACATTCCCTGATAGTTTAGTGGTCCCTCTACCCCATCCAAAGTTGACAGTTGCTCCCTGCCCTCTCCACCCCGTCTCAGAAGCTGGTTACTAGCACGGCCCTCTATACACCTCCATGGCTGGCCCAACTGAGCTATCAATGAGCGCATACTTACTTATAGTACAGGCTCATTGATAGATCAGTTAGTGGCCAGCTGAGGAGGTGTGCAGAAGGTGTGCTGATCACTGGCTTGGTGATGGGGTGGAGTTGGGTGTTGGGGCACTGCCAACTCAGGTGGGGGTGGGGGGACCTCTAGACTACCAGGGACCATTTTTCACATTCTTCATGGGAATTGGGTAGTGGGGCTGAGGGACCCCTAGACTACCAGGGATAGTTATTGATATTTACATGGGGATTGCAGCTGAGGGGGGTTGCCCTAGTCTACCAGAGATGGTTATTAATTTTTACATTGTGATCACAGATTGTGGCTGGGGAGGTGCCCTAGACTACCAGGGATATTTATTGATTTTAACATGGTGATTGGGGATTGGGGCTGGGGGATGGTAAGGCACCTGTCCATGGTGCTATTGCCACACAGCCCACCCACGGCTTGTAGCACATCTTCCTGATGATCCTTCTGTTTGGCACAAGGCCACATTTACCACAAGCTGCAGAACATTGATGCCAGGACTCTTCCCGATAAAGAATTGGGTGCAGGGTCCCTGGTGCACTGGCAATCGGCACAAGTCACCTAGGCATAGCTTGCGCTGACTTTTTGAGACTTGGCCCCTTGATGTAAAGTCACTGGACTCTATTTTCAAATGTTTTAGACCACTGCAAGCCCCAGGTGTGCTGGAGCACATGGCGACAGGCTTGTGGAAGTCTGTGTCAGCACTTCATGATTCTCAATTCCTCACCCCCGTGTGCCACATGCCATGAGTTAGGCCAGCATTTGTTGGTATAACTTCATGGAACTTTTATGGGGATTTGTATTTGGTGCAAGCCACTGTAGAAAAGGTAAAGTGCTGCAAATGCACGTGGCCTTTAAGAATCTGGTTCAAGGTGCACCAATGTGGTCAGCACACCACAGGATTAATGCAGGGTTGTGCAAGTCCTGAGTCAACTCTGAGAATCGAGCCCACTGTTTATAAATATTGCTCACCAGGAGAGTTTAGATGCATTGGGACAGATAAAGGTGGTACAGAGCTTTCTTCAAGCCTTGTGCCATGGGACTTGGGTTTTGGTGGTGTGCCAAACCCCTTTGCCACAACTACGCATGATTTTTCGATCTCAGATGCAGTTGTGACAGTTTCCATGATTTACAGAAGCTTGCACTAAATATCTGGTGGAAGCTCTGTAACAAAGGCCTCCAGAAGTGGCACACACTAGGCCACAAAAATGTGGTCTAAGGTACGGTAGTGGTGCAAGGGATTGAAAACCACTTGTTGGTCGAGGAATCGTCGCAAAGCCCCATTCACCATATGTTTGGTATACCAGGGCTTGCAGCAGTCTTGGTGTTTGAAAATCTGGCCCATTGGCTTTTACCTTGATAGAAGCCAGAGCAACACCTCCAACATCCTTCTTCTTTAATATGGCATTAAAATATCATGCATTTGTTTTCCTAATCCTGCATTATTTGTAAAATATGGGACTTTGATGGATACAATCCACCCCCACTACACAAACCTGTACATTTGCTTGTGAGAAAAATGCTCATTTCGATGTTGACAGTAATCAATTTTATTAGAAACTGGACTTACATAAATGCTTTAAAGATGATATGCTTGTAGTGTGATGTAGGAACAGAGAGGAACTGAATGACTTCATAGTCATAGAAACATAGACTTTGAAGGCAGATAAGGACCACTTGGCCCACCCAGTCTGCCCATTTCCCTACCTATTGGATAAGCTGCAGATCCTAGTTTACCAACAGCCTATTTCTTCCTAACCCACACCAGAATTGCCTTTATGTCTGTCTCTGATTCTGAATCACCCCACTGTTTTTGAATATGCTTGTAGTGTGGTGTAGGAACAGAGAAGAATAGAATACTTCATAGTTTATTTGGAAGGAAGTAACAAAACTTAAAATTTGCAGTTACAAGAAGCAAGACAACTGTATTATTATTCTTACATATGAATATCAAAACAGATGAAAATAGGCATAATGAAACAGTTTTCTTCAGCAAACAAATGGATCAGAACATCTGGATTTTGATCAGTTGCTGCCACCCATGCAATGCTATCAGCAACAACCCTAAGGGCAATACATGCACATTTGAAAACAAAGTTGTAGTACAGAAGTACAATGTCAGGAAAGAGCTGATGATCAGGATGTTGGGTTGTTAAAAGTGGATACAGTACTACAATAATTCAGGAGGCAAGAATGCAAGTTGAAACTATGTCAAGGAAAACTTTGTTGCAAAGTTCTAGTAGGAACTGAGAACCTGATGGGGCAAGAATTAATTTAATTTTAACATGGAGTCCTCAGTGCCATAATTTATTTATTTATTGCATTTTGGTGACTGGGTAAGTTCACTGAGACAATTGCAGTCCTTTTTCAGGGATGACCCGGAGAGGTATAAAACAGCAGTTAAGAATAAAAATAAGTTATACAAGGTATAGAAGTAAGGTTGCAGTTAAATATGCAGTTCAAGGCATATAAAGAAATGATACAAAGCACAGGTAAGACAATATCAAATAAGGAAACATTATATACAACAGCTTCAAAACTGACAGGCAGTATGGTACAGAATAAAAGTAACAGCGTGCTGAGGCAAGCTAGCAGGAGAGTTAAGCATAACGTGAGGATATTGTTAGAAGAAATTATTCAAACAGTTAACACTTATGATTATTTAGGTTTAAGATTTGCAAGCAACTTAAATTGGTAAGAGATTCTGAATATTTGAAATTAGAACTCATAAAATCAGCCAGTGGAATAATTTGATTTCTGAGAAACTATGGTGGACAGTAAGTGCAGGGATATTTAGTGGGTTGTTATCATTAAAATTAAAACATAGAGGATAATGAATGGGCAATAGTGAACAACAATGTTGTGCTCACTTCAAGAGGTTGTCATGACAACCTTGTAAACCTCAAGAGTGAAGCTCAAGAGGTTTTCGGTTGTCAGACAACTTCGAGAAGTGAGCTCAGCGATGTTGTTTACTGTTGCCTATCCATTACCTTTTATAGTGTATGGGCAACAGTAATTTAAAAGCTGAGCACTTCTTGTGTGTTTCTGGTTGCTGCCACGCTTTCAGACTTCTGCTCACTCCCTCACAAGACAAGGAACTGATCCTTGTCCATGCTCTCGAGTAGATTTTTCTGTTGTTTTTGAAAAAAAAACAACTAGAGGCACCGCTTTGTAACAGGCAACATTTGAAAAGAAATGTGATCTTACTTTTGTAACACTGCACGCACTGTTCAGTTCCATGCAATCACTCACCACCGTGGCCGATTCTCTGCTAATCGCTGGTGCAAAGATATATATCTTGTTGTACCATCGATGTGATGCACTCACGATGGTACAACAACGTTGTGACATTACATTGATGGTACAACAAGACTAGTAAATGATAGATTTTAGGAATACAACGTTCTACCAACACTATAGCAATATTATACAGAAGAGAAATATGGGTCTCAACTAAAGATCAATCACTTGAGACCATATTGAACAAATTGAATATATATTTATTATGTGTTCCATTTTATGTGCCAGGTCATGTGCTTTGTGTGGAATTAGGACAATATTCATTTGAAACAATGGTAACCAAGAAAATAATCATCTTCTTTCTGGATTTTCAACTTATGCCCGATAACAGGCATGACTAGAAGACCAGGTACAATATTTAGACAGGGTATTTACTTTTCCCTACCTGAAATTTATAAAACAAAACAACCCCCAAAAAAATTATTCCATTAAAATTAGGTATATATTAATTGATGTCTTCAAAGGGACACTGTCAACCCCTTAGGCCTCAAAGTGTCCCTAGTTTAGAAAACATATTTAATGATTGTTCACATTCTATACAGACTGTTGATGCAGCTGGTAGTATAATTCAGATCCCTCTTTTCTTTTAAAAAGTGAAATACTGACTGCCTGCCATACTGAAGTTACTACACCAAAACATGTTTATTTACATTTATTGACCAGCTCCCACTGCATTTTTCTTGACTCAGAAACATCCCAACACAATCTAGCCACTGATTATGCAGGGAGTAGAGGAAACTATTGTATCATGAGTGGTTGCACTGTTCTAGGGTGTTTCTAATGTTCAGAAAGTGGCACTAAGAGTATTTGAATGATAATGAAGCAAAACAAAGCTGGACATAGCTATACATTACCATGCAATTCAGTTCTAATACGGAAGGAGGCAGATAAAACAACCAGCAACATCAATGAATTTTACAGGAAGTAAGCAATCATAAAATGTGGAGTTTTACCTAAAAATAATAGGATGCAAAAAAGGTTGACAGTGTCCCTTTAATTGCTAGGATTGAACTGATAGAACAGATTAAACAAAGAAGTAGGAAGGTTTCACTGAATCAGGATATGTAAAAAATATTACATTCAAAATTACACATACTTTACAAAAATAATAAAACATATTTTGGAAGAGAGTTATAACTATATGTAATTACTGATAAGAAAGCTAGAAACATTTCAAAAAATTTGGTCTGGAAATTTTAAAAGTAATTTTCTTCATTATAAACAGCATAGGAGTGAAATATTATTACTATTTTGTGATGCGGTTAAGGAAATGCTTATAACACTGAATATGTGATAGTTTAGGACATATATATGTTCCTCCTTAAACTCTTTTGGCTGTTATGTTTTTCTCAAATGACGTGATTATGATGCATAATATATTATTTTTGCTTACATAAAATGCTGTCTAGACTTATAGGTGTGAAGATTGTATTTGTCTAGACTTATGGGTGTGAAGATTGTAATACAAAAGTGAACTCACAGAGTCAGCACATTTATCTTGTAGGAAATAGTAACTTATTTATTTATTTTATTTATTTATTGAAATCTTGATTACAACCTTGAGCTACAAGCTCATTTAAGAAGGTTCCATGTCAGGCAAAAGGAAATCAAAATACATGGTACAATACTAGAATGCTACAAACACAGAGAAAGAGTGAAACAATCACATTGACTAGAGCAATTGTTACAGCTACTTTACTTAACCAAGGAGATACTAAAATTTTTAGAGGTGGAAAAGTTTATTAAGCAACACAGTATGCCTTGATTAGAGGAGAGGGGAATAGATAGAAAGTAGTGGATGTGAAAGGGATGGTGGTAACCTCAGTCCTGGGCCACTTTGTCATGGGGGTTAGTGGAGGATGGGTAGATGAGGCAGAAGGTGAGGAAGGGTTAATGGGGTGGGAAAGACTCGGTGAAATGGTATGGGGCAGGAGTGGAGGGGGAAAGTAGATAGTGGGAAAAGGTCAGTGAGTTGCTGGTTGGACAGAAAATAAGTGCAAGTGTTGGGGGTATACAGTATCAGATTACAGGGACAGGAGATCAGGGGAAGCAGGAGCATATCTGTTGGCTAGACAGGTGAGATTTGAGTGCTGATTTAAATGGGCTGATTTTGCTGATAGCAGTAAGCTCAGGTGGAAGCAAGCTAAGCCAGAGCGGGGCTCTGTATTCAAAGGATCTCTGTCCTTGAGAGGTGTGCTGGAAGAGGACCTTGAGGGAGAGATTGTTAGATGCCCTGGTAGTCCTTTGTAGGTTCAATCTGGTACAGGAGGAAACTGCTTCCTGGTGAACAGGCCACAGATAGTTTTTGGGCCAGGAGACAGACTTGGTAGTGGGTCCTCTTGACCAGGTTTAGCCATCCTATAGCAGGTAGAGATTACAGCTGTGGGTTAGGCACAGAGCCCCTAGAGCTAGCCTGCAGGCTTTATTTAGAGTAGTTGCAAGCCATTTTAGGGTGCAGTCAGGTGCCACACTGTAAATGGCAAGACCATAGTCAATAGTCAAGAAGACTGAGCTGGTGATGGCAAGCTGAAGGGGTTCTTTAGATACATTGGGGAAAAATGAAGGGTGAAGGGGCAGATTAGCAGGATTAAATCAGGGGAGAGATGGGCACAAGACCGGGGGAGCAGGCTGAGGTACTAAATGAGTACTTCACCTCAGTTTTCACCAAGTAAAATGGGGGTGCTGCATCATACATGGGAGGAGACAGAGATACTGAGGAGGGGGGGACCCTTACAGATCGGCGGGTCTGGGAAGAGGGGAAGGCATCATTGGCAGGAGGGAGGAGGGCTAAGCAGGGAGAAGAGGTACCGGAAGTGGAAATCACAGCAGAGAGAGTGAGGGAAGCCCTCAGCTCCCTTAAGATGGAGAAAGCACTGGGGCCGGATAAATTACATCCCAGAGTGCTGAAGGAACTTGCGGATGTCCTGGCGAAACCCCTGGTGGAGCTTTTCACCATCTCTCTGAGGACAGGGTGGGTGCCCCAGGACTGGAAGGTGGCACATATAGTGCCTATCCACAAGGGGGATCAAGGAGGTGGCAGGGAACTACAGGCCTGTCAGCCAGCCTGACATCGGTGGTGGGCAAGGTGATGGAGGGCATTGTCAAGGTGAGGTAGGGGGACCTGGATAAGTCAGGGTGCCTGGACGATAGACAGCATGGATTCATCCCGGGAAATCATTTCAGACAAACCTTGTGGAGTTCTATGACTGGGTGACGAGTGCCTTGGACCTGGGTAGACCAGTGGACGTCCTCTTTCTAGACTTCAGCAAGGCATTTGACTCTGTTCCTCACGTGGGCCTGTTGGATAAGCTGGGAGAAATGGGGGTGGGGAACCAGATGATCAGATGGATAGGCAATTGGCTCCAGGACCGGACCCAGAGGGTCATAGTTGGCAGGATAGTCTCATCCCCAAGGAGGGTCATTAGTGGGGTCCAACAGGGATCAGTCCTTGGGCCCCTTCTGTTCAATGTCTACATCTCTGACATAAGGACAGGAATCAGGAGTGAGATGAGTCTCTTTGTGGATGACTCGAAACTGGGAGCGGTGGTGGATGGGGAGGAGGGGAGGGTGGCCCTACAGGGGGACCTGGAGGCTCTGGAAAGATGGTCTAGAAAGTGGAAGCTGAGGTTCAATGCAGGGAAATGCAAGGTACTCCACCTGGGGGCCAGAAACCCGGGCCAAGTGTACACCCTGGGGAAATGCTACAAGTCTCGATGGCTGAGAGGGACCTGGAGGTGGTGGTGGATGTCAAGATGAACAACTCTGAGACTTGTAGGAGGGCAGCAGCCAAGGCCAACAGGATGCTGGGATGCATCGCTAGGGGATCACCTCCAGAAGGAGGGAAGTGATATTCCTCTGTATAACTGCTTGGTGAGGCCGCACCTTGAGTACTCTGCAGTTTTGGAGGCCACACTTAAAGAGGGACATTAACCTCCTAGAGAGGGTCCAGAGGAGGCAACCAAAATGATTTGGGGCTTGGGGACAGGACCTATGAGGAGAGGCTCGAAGAGCTAAATATGTACACATTGGAAGAGAAGGAACCAGGGGATATGATAGAGGTCTTCAGGTACATGAAGAGGGTAAATAGGGAGGAACAGTCAGGGTGCTTGAAGGAAGGAGGAGGGGCCACTAGAGGGCATGGGTGGAAGCTGGAGGTGGAAGATTCAGGGAGAAAGGAGGAGGTGCTACTTCACTGAGAGGGTGGTGGAGCATGGAATGCACTGCCTAGGGGCTGGTGGAGGCAGAGACAGTGGAGGGTTCAAGAGGGGTGGGACAGGACAGGAAGGGTTCTGGAAGCAAAATCCAATGCAGCAAGAATTTCCAGAACTGGGAAGGAGAAGCCAGAGAAGGCTGAGGGGCAAGGTCAGCACCCAGGGTGGGGCTGACCAACGAGCAGACACGAAAGACTGTTAGGCCTATTCTGCTGGCATTTTAGTATGTTAGTATGAAGAGCTTTTTCAGTGAGGCAGTTACAGTGCCAGTTTAGTAGACAGAGCTTCCGGTTAGCTGATATGGCGATAGTGTCTACATGGATAGAGAACAAAAGGGAGCTATCAAGAGTGAGTCTTAGGTATTTGAAGTTTTGGACCATTTTTAAGGCCACATTTTGTTTGCTTAGAATGTTAATGGTGTATGTCTTGTGTCAGTTATGGGCGGGGGCGAATAGCATGGTTATGATTTTTTTGTGGTTGACAAGCAGCTTAGCTCGTCCAAACCAGTCCTCTACATTGTTAAAGTCCTGTTAAAGATGCTGTTCTAGGGTGGCAGGGTCAGTGTGGCTGGAGTAAATAACCGCATCATCTGCATAAAGAAGGATTTTGTGCTGATAGGCATGAGGGAGGTTGTTTAGGAAAAGGCTAAATAGTAGGGAGCCCAGTATGGATCCCTGGGAAACACCGGTAGATACATGCTGTGAGTCTAAGAGGGTATTAGATATTTTAACGCATTGCACATGCTCTGTAAGGTAGCTTCAGAACCAGCACAGTGAATTGGGGGATAACCCCGTTGCCTCAAGTTGGGCCAGGAGGAGGTGATGGTTGACAGTGTCAAAGTCCTTGGTGAGGTCAATAAAGGTTGCCCCACCAAGTGCCCATGATCCGAAGGCATTGTGTATGAACCCTGTGAACTCCAGTAGCACTGTAGTGGTACTGTGGCATTTATGGAACCATGTTGCTGCTGGCATTTTAGCTGATATTTATCAAGGTGTTCTACCAGCTGATCATAGACTATCTGCTCAAGGGCTTTTGAGATTGGCGGAGGATTGAAATTTGACAGTAGCTGGTATGACTTGTCTTACTACCTCCTTTGAAGACAGGGTTACAATTGCGGATTTCCATAGCTTTGTGAATGTACCTGAGGTGAGGGACAGGTTGATGATTCTGGTTAGTGGTGTTAGCAATTCGTCTAGTGCCAGGGAGATTAGTTTTAGGTCAAGCCCTCTGCACTATGCCTGGACATACCCAGTACTTTTGGGAGGTATTTTTTAGCCTCACCTTTGGATATTAGTCTGAGGTAGAATGGTGGTGTGTGATTTTTTGGATATGATTGTGGTGGTTTTTGTTGAGTCGCACTAGCAGGGCTATGGAAGTTGGGGGGAGCATAGCACTGAGGACTGTGAAAGCTTTGATAAAGATGTCAGTGATAGTTTTAGGGTCTTATGTACTGGACCCTTTGAAATTCAGCATTGAGGGTTCTGAAGTATCACATTTCCCGGTGGTCTCATGGATGTTTTTCCAGAATATATGTCCGTCACCCCAGAAGGAGTTTAGCTCAGACTTGAAACATTTGGCTGTAGCCTGTCGCATTGCAAGGGAACAGTTATTTTGTGCTGCCTTATAGCTCTGCATGTCATGGGGTGTATGAGAACTTTTATACTTATACCAAAGCTGGTCTTTGGTGTGCATCAGATCAAAGTGGTGAGGGAGACCCATGATTTATGAGATCCACTGACTTTTCTTTTTATAATGGGGCAAAATATCACAGGCATCGTTGAACATTTGATGAATTTGTCCAGTGTCGTGTCAACGTCATTAGTAGTTAGGACGGGCACCCAATTCAGTTGTTGAAGGTATTTCTTAAAGGATCTTTGCTGGCCCTGTTTAAGCATACAGGATATTATAACCTTCGCTGGTGGTTTCAGGACCTTATTTGACCAGTGGAAGACAATGGCCGAATGGTCACTGAGGGAGTCAGTGAGTACTTTTAGACCTGAGATCCACTCTGGGTGGTTTGTTAATACCCAGTCTAAAAGGGTACTGGTTTCTCATTCTATAGTTTATTAGGGTGGGTAGGTCGACTAACTTATGGAAGTTGACAGAGGAGGTTGCATTCTTGAAGGCGGCAGAGTCTGGTGATAACCAACTGATGTTGAAGTCCCCAGAACAATGACTTCACTATTGTACCCAAGGTAGGTGAGGTGCTCATGAAGAATTGTAAAGCCTCAGCTTTCTCCCTGGGGGAGATATACTGAGACAAGTGTAAGGCCCTTGCCCTAGGAACCTAGGGTAAACCTCACCAAGAGTATCTGCATGTTTTTACCTGTTATTAATTGGGAAGAGCTTTCCCAAAGATGATTTTTTATGTTGATTATGCAGCCACCATCCCTTTGACTAGCCTATCGAGATGGAAAGGGTGTACCTGTGGAGCAGGATTTGATTGTCTGAGGTCTTAGGGTGTAAGCCATGGTTACGGACAGGACATCAGGGTTGTGCTGAGCAACCCAGGCTTGCAGTAGGTCATGTTTTGGCAGAAGGCTGCAGATAATGATAGAGGTGATTGAAATCAAGTGGTTATTCCCAGGTGACCCAGCACATCGCTGTGTCTGGGGCCTGGTTAGATGGATATTGCTTAAGAACATTAGTAGTAACCAGGTTACCCTGATAGCTAGGAGCTTGAGTTGCTTGATGGAGCAAGGTGAGTGACAAGGGAAGGGAATTATGGAGCAGGACAGCAAGCAATAGAGATTGTAGTTATGGCAGGTGGTGGGATAGGATAGTGGTTTCTCAACAGAGGCAGGTGTAGAGATCCTGTGGTCTGTAAGACAACAGACAGACATTGAGAGACCTGGCACTGATGTGAGTTTGGTGGCCCATCCCTAAGGTCGGTTTGGGGACAGACACTTCACTGTTGTTGTCGTGAGTCAGAGCATTGTTGAGAAGTTGACAGCCAAGCACAAATATAGCACTCCAGGTAGCATGTGAGGGCATGGTTAATAGTGCCATACAGAGCATTGGTCAGTAGGAGGGAATTCGGTTAAGTGATTACAGAGGACAAGTAGGAATTGGGATCCAGGGACAGATGCTAGGTTGCCCTGTACCCCAGGACAATACGAGAGATAGAGTGGTGGGAAGTACTATGGTGGGTTGCAGAAAATTCAGCTGGAAGTGATGAGATCAGAGCACTTTGGGCCAATGAGATGGGAGATCCATGAGAGAGAGAGGGGCAATAGTGTATTTAATGGAGGCCTGGGGGGTGGGAGGCAGGAAGAAAAAGCAGGGAGTCATGTACAACCAAGGAGGTAAAAAAAACAAGGAAGATGAAGGTATCAGTAAAGCAGGCTAAGGCACACCAATCAGATGGGTCGTGGCTACTGGTGGGCCAATCAGAGTTCAGGAGCTGGATCGCCACACCGATCAGAAGTCGCTGAGGTAAGCCAGCTCCAAGAACAAGATGAGAGGAAAAAACAGCGGCTGTACCTTCATATGGGATCCAGCTCTCACTTCCAGGAGGGCAGTCAGAGGTTGTTGGTTTTGGTGGGTGGCGGCCGAGGAGGGAATGGCTGTTGTGGTCCACCTGTAGATGCTTGTGTGCCACTCAGGCATGGACAAAATCTCTGGGGAATGAACAAGAGCAACAGTATAAATATACGGGAATAAGCTGCGTGTCAAAGGGGCAGGGGTCTGGTGGCAGACCGTCAGCGGGGGGTGGAGGTGACTGCAATTAAACAAATGGTCAGAGCAGAGAGTTGCAGGGGTGAGGTAACAGTGAATAACAATGGTGGGAGATAGGGAAGATTATAGCTGGAGGAGAGGATAAAGTATAGAGTAGCGGGGTGAGTAAGAGACCAAGAGCCAAGTTCTGTGACCCTGGGAGGCTTTTTTTTTTTTAAGAGCAGTTAAACTTCCATGCTAATATTTTTAATAATGTTACACACAACTAAAAATGAAAATAATCAGGATCCACTAGTGCATAAGAAATAGCTACTTTAAGCTTAAACTGAACTGTTTAAAGTTTAATGTGTAAAAAAAAACTGCTTTTTATATGAATTCTTTTGTACACCTTAAGTATATAAACTGTATCTACTAGTAGAAACAGGTCAATGTTTACAAATGTAAATGACAATAATTTCTATTTGTCTTTGTATTAATGTATTTGTGTGTGATGTCAGAATTTTGTACTGTATTTTATAACTGTGGTAAAACTCTTGAAAGTTGATTGACAATAATTTTTGGCAAATCACTGACCTCACTTGCTCCACTACTGACAAGATCTACACTACCTCATTATTACCTCTCCACCCTACATTCAGTACTAAACAGGCTTGACAGAAGCTCAGTTGCTTAGTTGGGACAGTTTGCTCCTCTTGTTTTTTCTTCCCACTACCCTGTAAGTCCCAGTGTACTTAGCATTTAACCATCAAAGGGCGCCCCAAAGGCTCTCTAGTACACACCAACTCCATACCCCAACCTCTACCCCTCCAATTTAGCTCCTGAGTGCTCCCTTAGCCTATACTTCTATTTTCTACTTTACTTCTCCTCCTGTCCCTCCATGTTTTTGCTTCCTCTCCTTCTCATACCCCTATGTCTCCTTGTCCCCATCTACTTCATCACCTCCCACAACTTTCAATCACTTCTCCCTCTGGAGTCCACCTGTCTCCCCTGCCCTATCCTTCCCCTCTTCCACATCTCCTCCCCATTGTACCAATTACACTGCCTTCACCCCTCTCTTGACTCACCCAGGCCTTCTCCCCCTACCTCCTTAAACCTCAAACTCTTTCCAGACTTCTTCTCTCCTCCTATCTCCCCTTCAAGTCCAAACCCTTTTGTCACCCCTATACTCACAAAACTTCCTACAAACCTTTTCTTCTGTATCTCCTCCTTCCTCATGTCTGGAAATGTCTACCCCAACCCTGGCCCCCACCCCCACAGCCCCATCTCCCCTTCCCAATGGCCTAAAACTATGCCACCTCAATGCCAGGAGTTTGCTCCCCAAACCCGACTTCCTCAAAGTCTGGATCTCAAAACATTCCTCAGACCTCCTTTGTATCTCAGAAACATGTCTCTCTCCAAGAATCCCAGACTCCCAGCTATCTCTGCCTGACTACCTCCTCTTCAGACAGGATCACAAGCATGGCAATAGTGTAGCTATCTATGTATGCCAAAACGTAATGTGCATAATGTGCACACACTTCACACAAGAATCTGTCCCCTCTGCTCATGAGCTGCTTCTTATAAACCTAACGCTCCCCTCCTGCCGCCCATCTTTGTTGTCAACTTCTATATTTCCCCCCAAACCCCTACTCCCCCTCTTGGTAACACCAGCTCCTCCTTAGCCTCACTCTCCTCCCTGTGACTAATTATACTCAGAGATTTTAGCCTGAATTGGTCATCCCTGTCCCACAAGCCCACCATTGAACAAATTGAGTCCCTCAACCTCCACCAGCTTAGCAATGAACACACACTGTAGAGTTCCAAAATGGATTTGAACTTGCACTCATGAAAGCAGCAGGGTGCGCTGAATAGGGTGGCTAGCCCTAAAAAGTATGAGCAGGTCCAAGGTACAGCATCACTAAAGTAGTTGCATATGCCACATGATGATGCAGAGGCTGATAGTCAGTGAAAATTCACTTTTATCACTTTCAAAAATAACAAATTAACAGTGCAGTACAGAGTATCTCTCTAACCACCAGAGTGCAACTGGCCTCAGCAGTTCAGCAATAGCTTTCCTCAGGGAGTGTAACCCTAACAGGACTTCCCTCCTTTTTTATAGGGTTCAAGAGTATGACATCAGCAATTACTTTACAAGTGCATGTCTTATGTTATACATTAGATTAGTTGCTTTAAAGCATCCCAATTCAAAGTCCAATACATGTGCTAAGACAGACATTGAAAATAAACATATAACAAAACAATTAGCCTGAAAATCCAGTAACTTTCTCTTTGGAGCAACTGGTGTATCCACCTGTTGAATTATAATAGTGTGTTCTATTATAAATGACAGGGTGGATACACCAGTAGGAAGACACTTTTTACAGGTACATAATTCTGATTTAAGGAACTTCAAATTAATGGGATTGGAATGGAAAAAAAAAACTGCCAGAGGTAGTTTTTGTTCCAAAGAGAAAGTTACCACATTTTCAGGCTAGATACAGTGAATCCAAATGGTCTGAATGAAAATTGGGATCTAAAACTCAACACAAATGCAAGCGCAAATGGAAACATGAAGGGTAACGCACATGGTGCCATAGACGGGAACAGTAAGTGAAACGGTTACGGAACCGCAAGCAGAAGCAGTAAGGGTAACAGTAATGTAAGCACACAGGCTAGTTTTCTCCAAAAGCTGCATAGAGAAAGACAGTGAGTACAAAGAATGTATGCATAATAATGGGTCTCGGAGCAGAAAATGAGGAGTTGGAATCATAAATTGCTTATATCTCAGGAACCGTAAGACATAGAACAAAATTTAAAAGTCATGTGATTTATGACTTTCCTGGCTAGTTTTGTGCTTAGCCCCCATTTTTGAAGAAAAGTCCATACCTCGCATCATTTCTGAGATACGGGCCCTGCAAGGCGCGGTGAACGTCGTAATGTTATCCTATAAGAAAAAAAGAGAAGTTCGGAGTGCCATAACTTTTGCTCCCTGTAATATTATTTCACCAAACCAGTAAAAGGCACATCTGTGGGATGTTGGCTTTCTTCTCCATATTTCAGCCCAAAAGACCAAACCATTATTTTGCAGCAGGGCGGCAAAGGATTCCTTAATGCGATGGACACCGTAATGTTATCCTATGGAAAAAACATCAACTTTGGAGTGCCGTAACTTTGCCGCCCTGTAATATTTTTTCACCAAAACACTGAGAGATGTTGGCTGCTTTGCCTCTAAATTTCAGCCCAAAAGATCAAACCGTTCTTTTGCAGCAGGTGCAAAGACTGCTGTCATTTTCACACAGCCTGAAAAGTATCGTCGAACTTTATAAGTTTTAGCAATTCAGCCAACACTGTCGCAAGTGTGAAAATATTTTGTGAAAGTACTTTTCCAGAAATCTGAAAACATATATCTGGGGTGTTTTACCCCAAAATAAAGACATGCCTAGCATCCTCAGGGTCCGACTAGGTGAGGTTGCTAGAGGGTCCCAAATTTAAATGCCAAGCATTTTTCTGATGACCAACTGAAAACAAAATGGCAGATTTGTGACAGTAAAAGGGCCATTTGCGAAAGTAAAAACTGCATTTGCGACACTGTCAAACTTTTTGTTAACTTTTCCCATTGACTTATAATGGGAACTTATTTTTTGAATAACTTTTTAACCATTTAATATTTTTTCACGAATTCTTCAAAAGGCACATTGGGCAACCTGACTGCACATTCCCTGAAGATTTTGGACCAGTCGCACAAACCATGTGACCTCTAGAGATGACCAAAGAATTTAAAAAGCGTAAACACGCGCAGATCAGCTTAATAATTCCGGAGCCATATATCTGAACAGTATGAAAGTTAGCAGATCCTAAGATCTATGGTTCTTGATCATGTATTCCAAATTTCAGGCGAATCCATTGAACAGTTGCAAAGTTATTAAGGTGCAAAGTTTAGGTATAACATGTAAATGGCTCCTCAATCCCTAACTATGGCAGCACTACCATGCTACCATAATATATGTATATATATGTATATCTAGTGGTGCCATACCAGCACTATAGTTAGGGTTGAGTAGGCAGTTTAATGTTAAACCTCAAAAATTTGCACATTAATAACTTGCAACTCGTTCAACAGATTTGCACAGAATTTAGTATGTGTTGTTCCATGGGGTAGATCTCTCAATGCATCAAGTTTACTTTCAATTGAAAGTGCGGATTTCACACTGCGCATAGTGAAAAAACACTAAAATTCACCTTTTTTTGCTGTTTTTTCCTCATCATGCTGGGGCTGCACATTTTGGAATTTTGGTCTGCAGCTTTCAGTGTAGAAAGCAGTTGCCCAAAGGAACAAGTCAGCACTGGTTTGCTGAAAAAAATATTAATCCATTCCAAAGTTATTCAATTTTGAAATTTCAGGTTCTGAGCATGCTCAGTTCAGTCTTTTGGATAGCTGCATGGTATGAAAAGGGATTTTGGCCTGATGAAAAAGTATTTTGACAGCTCACAAAAAGGGATCCTTCATCAGGAAAAAATACCCTTTCATCAGTCACCATCTTTTTTTTTTTTTTTAGCCCAAACAAAACATTATAACATTTTCCAGGGATGTCTTCTGGAGACATCCAAAGTATGATTTTTGTTCATGTGGATGTCATTTACTGTTCTGTGTCTTTGCCTTACTTTTATACAGCCTCAGAATGCTTAGTTTTATTTTAAAAACCTTTTGTGACTTGCTTCCGTTTTTTTTTTGCAATGTGAAAATTAATTTTGTCACCCGTGAAAAGGAAAATTCATCTGGTGAAAAGGGATTTCTGGCAGGGCCATCTAGTCTGACAACCCCATCCCTTTTTGTGAGCTGTCAACATCTCTTTTTGTCAGCCGATTCCCTTTTCACAAGGTGTCAAAATCCTTTTCATATTGCAAAAGTATTAGGTTTCTGTGACCAGATGGCCCTGTTGATAATCCTTTTCATCAGACAAATTCTCTTTTTGCAAGTTGTCAAAATTATTTTTGCATCAAGAAGGAGATTATGGTAGCTCACGAAAAGGGATGGCTGGCAGAGACCATCTGGTCTGAGAACTCTGAATCCTTTTTCGCATGACAAAACAGGTTTGACACCTCACAAAAAGGAATTGCTAATGAAAAGGATTAGGACAGCTCACGAAAAGGAATTTAAAATTGATCCCTTTTTGTCAGCTGTCCAAATCTTTTCATCAGCTAATTTATTTTCACGAGTGTCATCAGGACCCATTTTCCAGCTTCAGTATGCTGCCAGACCTGTCAGAGAGCCAGTTCAGGAGACCATAATGGGCAAGATAGGGTGGGTCATTTGAGAAAGTCTGTGGGGTGTTTGAACACCCTGCTGCAGACCCAAAGGTTCAGCATACTAAGCAGTAGTAGGGAATGGAGAATCATATGCAGACTGCATACTCACTGTCGGAACAGTCAGTAAACAATCTGGGAGTTCTACGCAAGCAATCCTTCTCTGTGGTGAAATGACTTTCTTCAGCCACAATCTGTGCAAGCAGTTCTTGTTTCTTTTGATCCAAATTTTGACAAAACAATGAAAACTCAAGACAAAAATCTGGAAGGTGGAGAGCAACAAAGCAGAGCTCGGTCCCGATACAGGTACAAATGGCACTGAAGTACATGGGAAATCCTGGTGCTCAGGAACCCCCAAAGAAAACTCTTTTTCACCAGACAGACTACACCTCAGTAGGGAGGATTTGAGGGTTCTCAGGGACAAACTGGGAATACATAACCACTACACTTAATTTAAACTACTAAGGGGGCAGCAGGCATGCAGGCCCACAGACTAAGATAAGGGAGGTCAGTGAACCCCCACAGTGATGGAAATGGTCTGGCGGGAGGAGGTGGAAGGGTGAGAACACAGTTAGAAAAGGGTGGAGGGAGTGAGGAAACACATAACAAGGGTATGTGGAGGGTGCACACAGTGTGGACAAATGTGAATAGAAGAATAAAGGGAATAGAAGGAAGGTCAGATTCTAGGTGGAGGTGGTGTCTCTGAATGTGTGGAGTCTTGGAAACAAGATGGATGACCTGCAGGCACTATTAGCAGACAGGAGGTGGGCATAGCTGCAGTAACGAGACTTAGGCAACATCACACCATGACTGGGATGTTGCGATCCCTGGATATAAACTATACAGGAGGCACAGGGTAGTCAGAAGGGGGAGGGGTAGCAGTTTATATCAGAGAGGGAATAACTTGCATGAGGGAGTAGTCAGAGGAAGTGGAGGTGGAGGCATTATGGGTTCAGTTAAGGTCCAATAGAGGGAGAAAGATGAGGTCGGGGGTGATTTACAGACCACGCAATCAGAATGAGAAGAGGGACAGGGAACTGAGCTCACAAATATTTGAAGCTACAGGGAATGAAGAGGTGATAATTGCAGGGGACTTCAACCTGCCCAAGGTGGACTAGGGCATAGCATCCACAACATGTGCTAGGAGTCAGGTGATCCTGGAAGGATTGCAGAGTGGGCTCTTGACTCAGACATCACTGAACCAACAAAAGCTGAGGCAATGCTTGATCTGGTGCTCACAAATGGGGAGCATGTACAGGAAATAATGATCAGGGAGCAATTGGGTGGAAGTTACCATTGCACAATGTGGTTCCATTTGGATATGGGCAGGGAAAGCATCCTGACTAAGACCAAAATCTGGGATTTCAGGAGGGTACCCTTCAGAAAAATTGGTGATGTGCTAAGGAGCCATCTGGTGGGCATCAGAGCAGATATGGGGTTGACCAAAGGCAGTCCATCATTAAGGAATGAATACTGGTTGCCACAGATGAGTGTGTTAGACTCAGGGGAAGAACACAAGGCCCAAAGCTCCCAGCTTGTTCAGTTCTGGTGTTGCCCAGGCAGTAGAGAAAGAGGTTGGCCTATAGAATATTCAGGAAGACCAAGAGAGGGGTAGATAGGTAAAATTACCTAAGGTTGGCTAGTGAGGCAAGTAAGACAGTCTGGTGAGCAAAGGCACAGAAGGAGCTGCAGATAGCTGAAGGAATTAAGAAGGGCGAGAAGGCATTCTTTCACTATATAAGTGAGAAAAGGGACAAGAAGGAAGGGATTGTTAGGCTTAAGAAAGGGGTGGAGTGGGTGGAGGATAATGGGGGAAAAGCAGAGATACTAAATGAATGCTTCTGTTCTTCCATCTTCACCATGGAGAAGGATGGACCAGTGCCTTCAGGAGGGAAAAGAGGATGGGGGAGGGGAACACTGATGTAGTGATAGAGGAGGGTAGAGTAAGGAAAGGGCTGGTGTTACTGAAGGTGGACAAATCACCAGGCCAGGACAGAGTACATACAAGGTACTAAAGGAACTGGTTGAGGAGCTGGCAGAGCCACTGGCAGACCTATTTAATAGTTCACTAGAGTCAGGTGTGGTACCGCAGGACTGGAGAACAGCACATGTAGTGCCCCTCCACAAAAGCGGTCCTAAGGATGACCCAGGAAACTACAGATCAGTCAGTCTGACCTCCACTGTGGGCAAGCTCATGGAGACCATACTAAAGGAAAGGTTGGTAGAATATCTAGAGAAGCATGGTCTCCAGGATGCAAGACAGCATGGGTTCATGGTGGGGAGATCATGTCAAACTAATTTAATTTACTTCTTTGACTGTGTCACTAAGACAGTAGACAAGGGCCAAGTGGTAGACATCCTCTATTTTGATTTCAGCAAGACCTTTGACTCTGTGCCCCAGAAAAGGTTGATCAGAAAGTTGGTGGATCTCAGGGTTGGGGAAAAGATGGCCAGATGGGTGGAAAAGTGGCTGAGGGACAGAACCCAGAGAGTGGTTGTGGGGCAAGTTATCTGGCACCAGAGAGGCAACCAGTGGGGTCCTGCAGGGCTCAGTGTTGGGGCTGTTATTGTTCAACGTCTTCATCAATGACATTGGGATGGCATTAAGGGCAAAATTTGCCTATTTATGGATAACACCAAGCTCTGTAGAAAAGTGGACGCAGCTGAAGGGATGCAGGACCTACAGGAAGATCTGGGAAAGCTGGGGAGATGGTTCAGGATCTGGCAGCCTGGCTTAAATGCCAAGAAATGCAAAGTTATGCATACTAGAGCCAAGAATCCCAGGACTGAGTACTACCTGGGTGGAGTCTGAGTATCTGCATCAGAGGAAAAGAAGGATCTGGGAGTGATGATCACTAGTGACCTGAAGTACTCCACACTGTGCAAGAAAGCAGCAGCAAAAGCAAACAAGATGCTGGGATGCATATCTAGGGGGATCAGTAGTGGGAGAGAGGAGGTTATACAGTACTGCCCTTGTACAAGTCACTGGTAAGGCTGCATCTAGAGTACGGAGTTCAGTACTGGTGCCCAGACCTCAAAGAATATTTACCTGCTAGAGAAGGACCAGAGGAGGGCTACTGAATTATAGGATCAGAAGGGTAAGGCATATTAGGAGGGTTGAGGGGCACTAAACATGTACTCTTTAGAAGACAGACAGAGAGAGAGAGAGAGAGAGGACTTGATTGGGACCGTCAAGTACTTGAAAGGGATTAATAAAGTTGATAAGGAGAGTCTCTTTAAGCTGAGTGGCAACTATAACACAAGGGCACAGTCTTAAGCTGGAGGGTGGGAGGTTTAGGAGGAGTTCAGGAGCACTTTTTTCACAGAGAGGGTGGTGGACACTTATAAAATGCTGCCAGAAGAAGCCATCTCATTGAAGACAGTGGGCAGCTTTAAGAAAGGCTGGATAGGCATAGGGAAGGAAAGGATTATGAGTAGAGAGGCTGGAGGAGTGGGAGAGGGCAGGGACAGTAGCTCAAGCTGTGGACCCTGCAATACAAAGCAGACTTGATAGACCAAACGGCCTTCTTCTGATGGCTTCTTTGTATGTTCGTGTGTGCATATGAAACCCATCTTGGATGCAGGTCAGTGCACCATACTCTGCTGGCATCATAGCTTCCTCACCTTCCACAGCAGTGTCAGTCATTTTTATTGAAAAGAAAATCAGTATACATCACTGTAAAAAAAAAACATTCCATATACATCTCTAAGACAAATAAAAGCCTTATATAGTCCTACTCAAGCACAAATTTCATTTTTTTACAACTATAAAGAAAACAGAAAAAATTAATAACCAAAAAAATCATTAAACGAAAGAAAATCTTCCCATCTTGGAAATGATATTTGGAGTTCTTATATAACAATATATACTGTATACTTGTGAGGCTCAGTAATGAAACAGAATCATGCATATTTCTGAAAAAACATCAGGCCCTTCCACCATATAAGAACTTTTGATTTACGGTACATTTTCATATATAATGAAAATTTCTTTATAAGTGGTTTCACGTAACTGGCTAATAGTTACACAAGACATTCTTTGCTGTTGTAGAACAAATTGGCAATATGCTAGCCATATGTAATATTTTAAGCATGTGAAAAATGCAGTCAATGTATTACTGTGATAGCTCTGAACTAACTGTGCACAGTTATTTAAAACCAATGAATCATAGGGAAGGTGTTCTAACCATGGGAGGTTCCACTTTCTGGCTAAGTAAGACCAAAGCTGGGTGGAATAAGGACATTCCAGTAAAATACAGTTCAAGAGTTTCTACTGGGACCAAGCAGTCTAGAAATGGGCAAGTTCTTCCTTCAATGGCTTTATGTTTATCATTGCCTCTTATGTTTAGTCTGCCATGTGCACAGAGCCATTGCAAATCCCACATTTTGGGGGGAATTCTCCTATTTGTTAAGAATTTTAAGACCATACATGACTTTGATGGGGTGTAGTTTTTAAACTCCAGTTCTGCAGGACTTGTAGACCTTAAAGAGCTAGAGGAACCAAAACAGGCAGGCGGAATATCATGCAAATTGTAAATAGTAATCAGTTGTAACTTTTATTTCTGAATTATTTTCTTTTCCTTTTGCTCATCAGAAAGTATTCTATGTGATAATATTGTGCTGGATGTGTGGAATAGCTCTTAGTCGGCAACTGACATATCTACTCTACCTCACACTACATCATCAACATTGTGATCTCACTGACTGAGATATTACAGGTGTATGACCTGACACTCACTTGCTGTTCCTAAGTAGCTGTAATGTCACAGTCAGTGAGGTCACAATGCTAATGGGATGTAGTATGGGGCAGTAAAGCCAGCTATGTCAGCTGCCAAACTTAGAGCTGTTCCACATGTTACACCTACTAACATCAGATAAACAATATCTTAATTAAACAAACGGAAAAGAAAAAGACCTCAGATATAAAAGGTAATGGTTGTCTGCTTTTAAAATTTAATATTAGATTTCAGGCAGTACACTAGGGCCTGGATATTTAAACTGCACCAGGCAGGGGCGCAAGCCCAGGCGCAGTGCAACTCGGGCTGCGCCAGGGCATGGATCCGGCAATATTCAATGAAAGGCGCCATGGCTCAGCACCACTGAATACGGCACTGAGGGCACACACGCACTGCACATGATGCAATGTCACTGCACCAGCGCAAGTGGCAGAAGGGGCAGGGGGATGTGCCAGCACAAGTGCAGTTGAGCTCAGGTGCATCAACCATGATATTCAGCACTGGGCATGCAAATAAGGCCATTATGCATGCAAGGTACAGGGTCCATTTGCATGTCATTATGGCCCCATTTGCATGTGGTGCCTCAATCTCTGGCGACTGCGCTGGCACCCTGCTGAGCTGCAGCCATCGGGACTGACGCCCTGCAGTCCCATGGCAGTCCCAGCTTCTGTTCACTGGCATACATAGAATGAAACACCCTGGTGGTCAGTGGACTGCTCCCCATCACCAGATAGTGGACATCTGTAAAATAAACCCGCTGCCTGTGTAGTACAGTATGGTCTGCATTACAGACTGTACTGTACAAAGTCAGTCGGCAGGTGGCCAGGCAGCATCGCGGTGGGGTGCTGCTGCCCGCCACTGACTGGGGGTGCTGGCTGGAGGGGACCTCAGTGGGCAGGTGGGAGGGGTATCACTGGACCACCAGGGTTTCCTTCAGTATGTCCACCCGATGGCTGCTGGGGGTTTCCACTGGACCACCAGGGACATTTCTTTACATATGCCCATGATTGAGCACTGCTGGGGGTTCACTGGACCACCAGAGAGTTTATTTTACAGATGCCTGTGATCGGTGATGGGTGGTCCACTGGACCACCATGGAGCTTATTTTACAGATTCCCATGATCGGGCAATGGGGATCCATCCACTAGACTACCAGGGATTTATTATACAGATACCCATGATTGAGTGATGGGGAGCGTCCACTCGACCACCAGGGATTTATTATACAGTTGCCCATGATTGGGCGATGGGAGCGGTCCACTGGACTACCAGGGATTTATTATACAGATGCCCACTATCGGGTGATGGGAGACACCACTGGACCACCAGGGCATTTTTGCTATTGCCGCCCATGATTGGGTGATGGTGGGGGGCACAGTGCTCCCAGGGCAGAGCACTTGTGGACAATGTTCTGGGTGGGTGGGTGGCCACCAATGGCCAGCGGCTGCCATGTTGTGCCCTGCAATATGGCAGCTCACCTGTGGATGCCAGGACTTGCTCCTTTACTGGCACATCTTTGCACCCCACTGGAGTGGCACAAAGGCGGTGTGTGCCAGCATATGCACGGATATCCGGGCTGAATATCGGGATGTACCACATATGCATGGGCACGCCCTGCCTGCGCCGCATACATTACCGATGTGCCCTGGTGCACCGGGAGTTAAAGCAGAGCAACTTGCCCCTTTGAATATCGTGTGCATGCATTATGTATGGCGCAACCCTGTTGCTACCATGTGCATCCCTTTGAATATCCAGGCCCAGCTCTTTAAAACCAACTCATATAACTGTCTCCTTTGTTTGCTCTTTTATTTATTGTTTATTTTCCATTTGTGTAATTTTTGTATTGTAGGTTTAATAAATTCTGGTAAAATCATATGTTTTGATATATTTTTTTTTGGGGGGGGGTATCTTCCCATTTCATCAAGTAATCCTGTGTGGTATTCCAAAACCAATATTTTGCTAATCAAGGGGTTGTTTGAAATGCTAGTTTTACAGTACTGGATGAAAACAGGGGATGAAAAAATATTATTGGGTTAACCATGTTAATCTCACCTTTTTTTAGAGGGAGATACATGACTTCCCTTTTGATGGGGTTGAGCCTGCTACCCTGCAAAAGTTAATAATAATAATAAAAACTATATTTCTATGGTGCCTTTCAAAACCAAGGCACCTAACAGAGTTTAAAACAGTCAAACATTTCAAATCTTAAAATATATAAAACACCTGATACAATTAGGAGAATGAAGTCAATCACCAAAAGCTTGACACCATTGATATGTTTTAGGGCCTTTTTAAATCTCCATGGTCACGACTCCGTAACTGATGGGGTAGAGAATTCCAGAGGGTAGGGGCCTCATGCATAAATGCAGGGCCACAGAAAAATTTCAAGCACACCATCAGGATCTAGCAACCCCTCATCAGCTGAGTGGAGTGATCGCCCAGGCAGTAAGGAACCAGAAGCTATTTCAGGTAGTCCTGGCCAGTGTATGTAGGGCTTTAAAAGTCAGAAGACTGACTTTAAATGTGATCCGCCACTGTACTGGCAGCCAGTGCAGTCCACGCAGCACCGGCAAAATATAACTGGAATGGGAAGTACCAGTCAAAGCTGGGCTGCTACATTCTGCACCAGCTGCAGGTGGTGGATCTCCATGCCAGGTAGCCCTAGGTAAAGGGAATTGCAATAGTCTAAGCTCAAGGACACAAAGACATCGACCAGCATAGGAAGATCACAGAGAGAGAACAAGGTGCCTAATCCTGGAGATATTCCTCAGATGAACAGAATGAGGACTTGACGATGGTAGGCACCTGCAGATGCAGTCAGCCCTTCATCAAACATTACCCCAGGTTATGCACCTGTTCAGAGGACGGGAGTGATACACCCCCAAGATAAAGCCCTGAGGGTGAACCAACCCCCGGCCCCCCCATCCGACACGCCGGATCCACAACCAACACCTCTGCCTTTTCCAAGTTCAACTTCAGCCAACTCAAGTCCATCCACTCCTGGATTTCTTTGAGTCAGTTATTAAAGACTGAGTGAGCTCTATCCTGGTCAGGTACAAATGAAAGGTAGAGCTGGGTGTCATCAGCATAGCAGTGAAACCTCAGCCAATACCTTCTTACAATGTCTCTGAGGGGCAGCATGTACACTGCAAACAACATGGGGGACAACACTGAGCCCTGAGGAACCCCACAAGACAGAGAAACTGGGTCTGAGAAATAAACCCCGGATACCACTCTCTGAGTTCTTCCAGTGAGGTAAGATGTAAACCACCTGAGGACTACACCCGATAGTCCACAGGTGAACCTCAGGCACTCAAGTAGGTCCCCATGGACCACAGTGTCAAAAGCTAATGAGAGATCTAGAAGAACCAAGATGGAATGGTTCTTCTGGTCCCCAGCCATCAGGAGATCATTGAGCACCCGAACCAGTGCTGTCTCAGTACTGTGCCTCTTTTGAAAACTGGACTGGAGGGGTTCATGGATATCGTGGATAGTCAAATAGGTCTCCTGCAGTACGGCCACTACCTTCTCAATCACCTTCCCTACAAAAGGAAGGTTTGAGATTGTTCTATAGTTTGCATGGCAGTTGGGGTCCAAAGAAGCTTTCTTCAGGAGGGGTGTTACCACCACCTCCTTCAGGGAGCTAGGAAACTCACCTGTTTCCAAGGAGTAAAAGACTATCCATGCTAGGGCTGGACCGATGGAATCAATACAACCCAAAATCAAGGAAGTTGGTCCCAGGGTCCAAACTACAGCACGTAGAGCATGCACCCTGGACAATCCACATGGTATCCATGAATTCCAGTCAGTTGAAGGTACTCCAGGAAAGCTGAGGAGCAGCGGCCGTGTGCTGATCAAAGCAACACCCTTAGAGTGTGGATGGAGCACCGCCCTAATGTCGACCACCTTAGTTGCAAAGAATCGAGCAGGTTCAGCCGCACTCTATTTGTGAAAAGGCCTTTCAAACTTGTAGGCAGGCTGGGTTGCACAGTCTGTCTATAGTGCAAAGGAGCTGAGCTGGTCAGTTCTGTGCAGCCACAATCATCCCAGACAGGAACTCTGCCTTCTTACTGGTGATTGCAGATTGATAGGCTTGATAATGCTCCATCAATCTAAGGTGGTTGGCATCAAGGAGGATATCTGCCAGCAATGCTCTAACCTTTGTCCTAGTTGCCTTCTCTCCTCAAGATCCCATCAAACCATGAGGACCAAGGAGAAGGGAGATTGAAAAAGAGACTTAAGATCCAGGTTTTCAAAAGTGTGGGCAAAGGAAAAATGTACTAGTGTATAAAAATAAAGGATCAAGAACTGTTTAATTGCATAGACCTTCTTTGTTTGACATCTTTCAGTTTTTCCATCTGACTACCTTCTTTCTCCTGAGATTAATGCCTCCTCCCAGTTCTCAAGAGCCATGTTACTGGACCAAATTTTACTCCTAATATTTAAATAGGATCTTCTGAAATTCTAATACCTGGAATCTCTGGCCTTGATTAGACCATAGCTGTAATCCTACGTATTTATCTAGAAATTATTTCTGAGCACCTCATTGCTTTAGCGCTCCTAATACACAGTCGGCGGCTGGCCATGGAGGTGAGAGGTGGGCTGTGCCAGTTGCTGACTGGGGAAGAGTGTGGGGTGGTGCTGGGTGGGCTGGAATGGTTGGGTGGGGGGCCACTAGACTACCAGGACATTGCACATCGTTATGTATCTTACTATGATGGGGGCTGCTAGACTACCAGAGATATGAACAAGTATGATAATTTAATACAGATTGAGGGGGCCATTAGACTACCAGGGATATAATAAATCAATACATATGAAATACACATTGAGGGGCCACTAGACTACCAGGGCAGGAGATTCCAGATCGTTATGTGTCTTATTATGATGGGGGCTACTAGACTACGGGATATGAACAGCTATAATAATTTAATACAGATCAGGGGCCACTAGACTACAGGGATATAAAAAGCAATATGTATGAAATATACATGGGTGGCCACTAGACTACCAGGAAATTAGAGATAGTTATCTATTTAATCATGATCGGGAGGGGCCGCTAGACTACTAGGGATATTAAAACATCATTTTTGTATTCAGATGGGAAGAACAAAGTCCCTGAGCAAAACCCACCCTCATTTAACTTTCTAGGTACCCTGGGCTGATAAATTGATTTTAAATCTGCCTATCTCGTCCCTTGCTCTTTGTTGCAGAGAGCAATTTCTTTGATCACACGATTCTTTGATCAAGATCATGCATCACAAGTGAGGAATGAGATGGCCAGATTAAAAAATCTAATTTCTCAGCCCAGAGTGACAAATGAGGGTGGGTTTTACTCAGGGGGTTTCATTCTGATGAACCATGGCAATGGTTTACCACAATTCTTTGAAATGTTTAAATTAGCACAGTTTTTATTTTCTGGCCATGACCAAGGCCACTGTTTTTCGGTTTTTACCGGAAAATCCGGTAAAATTCCGGAATTAGGGCTGCCTGAAAACCGGTAAAAACACAGATTTCATGGAATCTGGCATTATCTATCAGATCAGTAAATCTATAAAAAAGTGTGTTTTCCTTTTAATTCCTTCCTGTACTATTTTCAGTTTGCTTCATTTAATGCTCTGTATATTAAGCCTTCTTTAATTCTGATTATTTATGTACATACTAAAAAATGATAAAAGAATCCTGGTAAAATCCAGAAATTAGAGTAACAATCACTGGTGAAATTCCGGAATCTTAAGTCTTGAAAACGGAATTTAATTGTTTTAACCACCGTAAATCAGTGGCCTTGGCCATGACCCTGCAAATTCTTTGATCGCGAGCCTGTAAATTCTTTGGTTCACAAGATTCTTTGATCACGATCCTGCATCACAACTGAGGGATGAGATGGCCAGATAAAAAATCCATTTTCTCAGCCCAGAGGTGTCCTAGGAAGACATGAGGGTGGGTTTTACTCAGGGGGGGTTCGTTCTGATGAACTATGGTGGTGGTTTACAGCAATTCTTTGAATTTTTTAAATTACAACTGTTTTTATTCTTTGGTCATGACCCTGCAAATTCATTGATCGCGAGATTCTTTGATCGTAAGGGCAGGATAAGATGGCTAGATTTTTTATAATGTAATAGATAGGGAAATTTTACCAATCTTTATGATTGAATATCTTGGAAACGGTTTGGTCTTTTACTTGAAATTTGGAGGATGCCTACGGCATGTTCAGTTTATGTGATTTATGGAGTTTACGTGTTAGAGAAAACATTTTTGTGGAGCTATTGCGTGATGCACTTTATGTGTTGCAGATAGTGATTTGGATTGTGTTGGTGGCTTGAAATTGATAGGCTGCCTTGCTTTAGTGTCATGGATGTAGTTTTCAGTTGTTGTGTGTGTTAAATGTCAACATGTGTGAATTGTGCCACTCTGATGGATGAAAATTTCAAATTTTACATGTTATATCTCAGACATTGTTTCATATTTTACTTGAAATTTGGAGGGTCTTGTTGGCATGGGATGTCAGATTCTGATATTGCCTGATATCTCATTGTATGTAAACTCGACTTCCTCACTGTTCTTGTGTGCTCTAGCTTGTAACCCTCCTGGGTCTCACCTGAAAATAGGCACTTGGCTGTCTAGTGTGACTTACCCAGTTAACAAAAGCAAATAAATAAATAAATAAATAAGTCCACGGAACAAATGACAGTGTCCAGACCAGACTTAAGTCCTGCAGCTGCAGTCTGGATCAGGACCAGTTTGAAGGATCTGTGTAGGCTAAGGCGGCGGCAGCAGTGCTCTGGAGAGAGCCAAAGGTAAGCTCCCTTTTAGGAGGGGGCTACACAGGATTAGCTCTGAAAAAAATCACTGAAATGCAACAGAAGATTGGCAAATAGAAGAACATACCCTCGTTTGCATCACTCAATAAAACACACATAGAAAACACCTCTAAACCAAACAGGATCTGTTTTAAATAAAGAAAACAAACTTGGAAAAGTCGCATGGGATTTCAGAAAAGGTGAAATCTTTGTATGGCAGCATAAACAGAGACCACAAAGCAGGAAAGAGCTAATTTAGTCTAACTACAGGAGCAGCTTTAGAGAGACCAGTCTTCATCACATGTGATTTCGAACTGTGAAACAGACCAGCCCTCAAATTTGTACCTAGACTCCCAAGAAGGCTCTTCTTCATCTAACTTGGTGGGTTTTTTAGAAACAGAATTAATCCCAAAGAAAACACAAAATAAAGCCCATAAAAAGGAGTTGTAAAAAGACCAGAAGACAGGAGGGGCACACACAAATGTAGGAACCAAGAAACCCGAACTGAGGGGAGTCACGGTATTAAACCTTTAAACCACTGCCTTGCTGCAGATCATGAAAAGGTACTTGCCAAAGTATTATCATATGTGCTTATACTACCCATTGACTATGTAATCAATAATATCCAACAGAGTGGGTGGTACTGGGCCATACTGGCCTGCCCGGGGCATAATGCAACATCGGACCTTATAACCCCTGGGTAAGCTGGTATAGCTAATACCGCCCACATAGGAGGGTATTATTGCACTTAGAAAATGCTTTTCTTGTTCACATTTTAAATCAAATACCTAGAACAATGTAAAAAATGGGAAAAATAAATAAAAATGAGTTAAACCATCTCTCCACTACTACAATTGGCAGTAGAGCCCCTCCCCTCCGTCCAGTTTCAATACCTGTAGCTGTTTAGGTAACTGTTTATTTTACATTGTAATGCTTTGTTTAACTTTGGCAAAGGACTGTAAGCACTAACTAGGCTGAGAGAAGGAGTTGGGGAGCTGGGTCAAGATGGTGAGCCAGCTGAGTCTGTGGAATATGGGAGAGCTGGGTGAGATTGATAGGATGCTAAGTCAATAGATGCCAGTGTCAGTGAAGGATTCCCCAGAGGATCAGACCCTCACTTCCTGTTGAGTTTCTCTGGTGCTCCATTGTCCTGTCTGAAGGAACACTGCTCAGAGCTCAGTTAACCTTTTACCCATTTGAATTTTTGTAAATGGAAGTGAATTTTTTTCAATCTATGTCCCAGTGTCTGGGAGGGATGTGTTTGTGAGCCGAGAGTGAGTAGGATATCAGAAAAGGCACCAGCGATCAGCTGACAGAGTTTGAGAGTATTGCAGTATAGATTTAAACACGTAAACACTGTATCCTTTGTTTCTTAGTGAAACAAAAACAGGATTGCTGTATTTTATTGAACATGAGATGGGGGAGGCTGTCCATCCACCCACCATAAGTGGGTAGCTCACTTGGTAAGTGAGAGAAAAAATGGCGCAGGTCAGCTTTTTTTTTAATTCTAAAGCTGGCACAGTAATATGGGCAAGTAGACAGGCAGTTGGCACTGGGTCTTGTTTTTATCCGGTCTCTGTTGATACATAAATGCATCCCGGATTGAGTGCTCAGCCAATCAGAGACTGTGATTTTTCAAACCATTTCCAATTTAAAATTGAGATTGATGTGTTCAAACTTGTAAGAAAACTCAAACTTCGGTGGCACCACTTTAACAACAGTAAATGGATGCAGTTGAATGAAAACATGGGCTTTACAATCTCAGTCTTGGAACAAGAAGTACATAATGAATTTCCATCTCTGGCTGTCACTGTTCAGAATGATTTGGACCAGGAAACCACAACAAGAGATATAACACCAAGGGAGCAAACAATTGAGAACTTTGTGCAAGAAAGCAGAAACTTGAAATATAACAACATTTGAGAAGGATTCTAATGGAACAAACAGCCAAGCTGCCAGTGAACAAGATATTTCCCATACGGAAGAGCTGGATCTCATTGATTGGATTAATTTAGAGGACTACCTCGATGTGGGCGAACATGGGGATCCTGAAATGGATTTGGGGTTGTCTCATATAGGTACTAACTTTAGACCAAAATCAGTGTTTTTACTCACTTTAGGTGTACATCCAGCCATCATGACTTATGAAAGATTACTAAATCAAGAAGTAGACAAATTAGGAGGGGCACACACAAATGTAGGAACCAAGAAACCCGAACCGAGAGGAGTCACGGTATTAAACCTTTAAACCACTGCCTTGCTGCAGATCATGAAAAGGTACTTGCCAAAGTATTATCATATGTGCTTATACTACCCATTGACTATGTAATCAATAATATCCAACAGAGTGGGTGGTACTGGGTCATACTGGCCTGCCCGGGGCATAATGCAACATCGGACCTTATAACCCCTGGGTAAGCTGGTATAGCTAATACCGCCCACATAGGAGGGTATTATTGCACTTAGAAAATGCTTTTCTTGTTCACATTTTAAATCAAATACCTAGAACAATGTAAAAAATGAAAATAAATAAAAATAAGTTAAACCATCTCTCCACTACTACAATTGGCAGTAGAGCCCCCCGTCCAGTTTCAATACTGTAGCTGTTTAGGTAACTGTTTATTTTACATTGTAATGCTTTGTTTAACTTTGGCAAAGGACTGTAAGCACTAACTGGGCTGAGAGAAGGAGTTGGGGAGCTGGGTCAAGATGGTGAGCCAGCTGAGTCTGTGAATATGGGAGAGCTGGGTGGAGATTGATAGGATGCTAAGCCAATAGATGCCAGTGTCAGTGAAGGATTCCCCAGAGGATCAGACCCTCACTTCCTGTTGAGTTTCTCTCGGTGCTCCATTGTCCTGTCTGAAGGAACACTGCTCAGAGCTCAGTTAACTTCCATTTTACCATCGATTTGAATTTTTTTGTAAATGGAAGTGAATTTCTTTTTTCAATCTATGTCCCAGTGTCTGGGAGGGATGTGTTTGTGAGCCGAGAGTGAGTAGGATATCAGAAAAGGCACCAGCGATCAGCTGACAGAGTTTGAGAGTATTGCAGTATAGATTTAAACACGTAAACACTGTATCCTTTGTTTCTTAGTGAAACAAAACAGGATTGCTGTATTTTATTGAGCATGAGATGGGGAGGTGTCCATCCACCCACCATAAGTGGGTAGCTCACCTGGTAAGTGAGAGAAAAAATGGCGCAGGTCAGCTTTTTTTTTAATTCTAAAGCTGGCACAGTAATATGGGCAAGTAGACAGGCAGTTGGCACTGGGTCTTGTTTTTATCCGGTCTCTGTTGATACATAAATGCATCCCTGGATTGAGTGCTCAGCCAATCAGAGACTGTGATTTTTTCAACCCATTTCCAATTTAAAATTAAGATTGATGTGTTCAAACTTGTAAGAAAACTCAAACTTCGGTGGCACCACTTTAACAACAGTAAATGGATGCAGTTGAATGAAAACATGGGCTTTACAATCTCAGTCTTGGAACAAGAAGTACATAATGAATTTCCATCTCTGGCTGTCACTGTTCAGAATGATTTGGACCAGGAAACCACAACAAGAGATATAACACCAAGGGAGCAAACAATTGAGAACTTTGTGCAAGAAAGCAGAAACTTGAAATATAACAACATTTGAGAAGGATTCTAATGGAACAAACAGCCAAGCTGCCAGTGAACAAGACATTTCCCATACGGAAGAGCTGGATTTCATTGATTGGATTAATTTAGAGGACTACCTCGATGTGGGCGAACATGGGGATCCTGAAATGGATTTGGGGTTGTCTCATATAGGTACTAACTTTAGACCAAAATCAGTGTTTTTACTCACTTTAGGGGTACATCCAGCCCTCATGACTTATGAAAGATTACTAAATCAAGAAGTAGACAAATTAGGAGGGGCACACACAAATGTAGGAGCCAAGAAACCCGAACCGAGGGGAGTCACGGTATTAAACCTTTAAACCACTGCCTTGCTGCAGATCATGAAATGGTACTTGCCAAAGTATTATCATATGTGCTTATACTACCCATTGACTATGTAATCAATAATATCCAACAGAGTGGTGGTACTGAAATACTGGCCTGCCCGGGCATAATGCAACATCGGACCTTATAACCCTGGGTAGCTGGTATAGCTAATACCGCCCACATAGGAGGGTATTATTGCACTTAGAAAATGCTTTTCTTGTTCACATTTTAAATCAAATACCTAGAACAATGTAAAAATGGGAAAATAAATAAAATGAGTTAAACCATCTCTCCACTACTACACTTGGCAGAGCCCCTCCCTCTGGCCCAGTTTCAATACCTGTAGCTGTTTAGGTAACTGTTTATTTTACATTGTAATGCTTTGTTTAACTTTGGCAAAGGACTGTAAGCACTAACTGGGCTGAGAGAAGGAGTTGGGGAGCTGGGTCAAGATGGTGAGCCAGCTGAGTCTGTGGAATATGGGAGAACTGGGTGGAGATTGATAGGATGCTAAGCCAATAGATACCAGTGTCAGTGAAGGATTCCCCAGAGGATCAGACCCTCACTTCCTGTTGAGTTTCTCTCGGTGCTCCATTGTCCTGTCTGAAGGAACACTGCTCAGAGCTCAGTTAACTTCCATTTTACCATCGATTTGAATTTTTTTGTAAATGGAAGTGAATTTCTTTTTTCAATCTATGTCCCAGTGTCTGGGAGGGATGTGTTTGTGAGCCGAGAGTGAGTGGGATATCAGAAAAGGCACCAGCGATCAGCTGACAGAGTTTGAGAGTATTGCAGTATAGATTTAAACAGTAAAAGAAAGGCAAAGGGAGGGTTAGTGAGACTGAAGGGGGAGGATGGGGCCTGTGTGGAGGATGACAAAAGTAAAGCTGACATATTGAACAGGTATTTCTGCTCAGTCTTTACTGAGGAAGAGGAGGGTAATGGGTCTGAAGGAGTACAGGGGTGAGAATGGTGCAGAAATGGACACAAGTCCTTTACGAGAAAGGGTCCTGAAGGAACTGGAAGTAATAAGAGTTGATAAAGCAATGGGGCCAGATGGGGTGCACCCTGGGTCCTTAAAGAATTAAGAGAGGTGGTGGCTGAACCTCTTGCTATCCTGTTTAGCCGATCACTAGAAACAGGGGAGGTACCTAAAGACTGGAGAATAGCAGATGTAGTCCCTTATACAAAAGTGGGAACAAAGAGGAAGCGGGGAACTACAGACCAGTCAGCCTCATCTCGGTAGTGGGGAAAATCATGGAAGCACTACTGAAGGAGAGATTGTGGAACATCTGGTTGTCAATGGACTACAGGACCCAAGGCAGCATGGTTTCACCAGGGCAAGGTCATGTCAGACCAACCTCATTGAAGTTTTGGACTGGGTGACTAGGGAGGTGGATCCAGTGGAGAGCAGTGGACATGGCCTATCTGGACTTCAGCAAGGCCTTTGACACTGTGCCACATAGAAGACTATTGCACAAACTGGGGAATATGGGTGTGGGCTGGACAGTAGTGCGGTGGGTAGGTAACTGGCTGGGCAGCAGGACACAGAGGGTGGTGGTAAATGGCTGTCACTCCACAGAGGGAAGAGTGACCAGTGGGGTACCACAGAGATCAGTGCTGGGACCGTACTATTCATCTTCATCAGTGACATTGCGCAGGACCTAGAAGGCAGAATTTCAATGTTCACTGATGACACAAAGCTCTGTAACAGAGTAGACACACCAGAGGGTGTAGACAGAATGAGAAGGACCTGCAGAAACTTGAAGAATGGTCAGGGTTTGGCAGTTGAAATTCAATGGAAGGAAGTGCAAGATAATGCATATGGGGCACAAAACCCTGGCACAATATATCAGTTGGGGGTGAGGATATAGCATGCACCAAGCAGGAAAGGGATCTTGGGTTATCATCTCTGATGACCTCAAGGCAGGGAAACAGTGACAAGGCAGCAGGTAAAGCAAATAGGATGCTGGGATGCAAGGGCAGGGGCATCACCAGCAGGAAAAGGGAGGTCATAATTCCACTATACAAGACACTAGTGAGGCCACACCTGGAGTACACTGTGCAGTTCTGGAGACCTTACCTACGAAAGGACATAGACAGGGTAGAGAAGGTTCAGAGGAGGGCAACAAAGATGGTGCATGGATTGCATCACAAGTCCTATGAGGACAGGTTGAAGGCACTGAACATGTACTCCCTGGAGGAGAGGAGGAGAGAGAGGATATGATAGAGACATACAAGTATCTTACAGGAAGGAACAGGGTGCAGGAATGCACTATTTTTAATGAAAAGATGTTCCAGGACAAGAGGGCATAGAGATGAAGTTGGAGGAGAGACGATTCAGAGGAAACGTGGAGAAGAATTTCTTCACAGAACGGGTGGTGGACAAGTGGAACACCCCTGCCAGAGGAAGTGGTGGGGCTGAAACAATCATGGGATTTAAGAATGCATGGGATAGATATAAAGGAATTCTGGAGGTCAGGGTAAGGGCAACAGACTTCTAGAAAACATAAACTGAACTTACAGACTTAAATGGGCAGACTGTGGGCCATAGGCCCTTATCTGCCGACACTGTCTATGTATCTATGTATCTATGTAAACACTGTATCCTTTTGTTTAGTGAAACAAAAACAGGATTGCTGTATTTTATTGAACATGAAATGGGGGAGGCTGTCCACCCACCCACCATAAGTGGGTAGCTCACTTGGTAAGTGAGAGAAAAAATAGGCGCAGGTCAGATTTTTTTTTTAATTCTAAAGCTAGCACAGTAATATGGGCAAGTAGACAGGCAGTTGGCACTGGGTCTTGTTTTTATCCGGTCTCTGTTGATACATAAATGCATCCCTGGATTGAGTGCTCAGCCAATCAGAGACTGTGATTTTTCAACCCATTTCCAATTTAAAATTAAGATTGATGTGTTCAAACTTGCAAGAAAACTCAAACTTGAGCACCACTTTAACAACAGTAAATGGATGCAGTTGAATGAAAACATGGGCTTTACAATCTCAATCTTGGAACAAGAAGTACATAATGAATTTCCATCTCTGGCTGTCACTGTTCAGAATGATTTGGACCAGGAAACCACAACAAGAGATATAACACCAAGGAGCAAACAATTGACAACTTTGTGCAAGAAAGCTGAAACTTGAAATATAACAACATTTGAGAAGGATTCTAATGGAACAAAACAGCCAAGCTGCCAGTGAACAAGACATTTCCCATACTGGAAGAGCTGGATCTCATTGATTGGATTAATTTAGAGGACTACCTCGATGTGGCAACATGGGGATCCTGAAATGGATTTGGGGTTGTCTCATATAGGTACTAACTTTAGACCAAAAATCAGTGTTTTTACTCACTTTAGGTGTACATCCAGCCATCATGACTTATGAAAGATTATTAAATCAAGAAGTAGACAAATTAATCACAGGGAGTAATCATATTCACTACTATAATCTCCCCAGTTAGAGAGACAGGCCTTCAGGAATTATGTGAAGAGTATAGTCATTACCTAGCTGGACTGAATCCACTATTTCACTGCTTCTGCCACTTTGCCCTTCATTGCCCCAGAACTCACCACTGCTCCTTTACTCCTCCTCTCATTTCCCTCCTTAATGCCAGGCACCTTGATCATTATGCTACTTTCATCTCCAAATTCTGGATTGGTCCTTTCCCATTACCTTTCCTTCCTCCTCAATTCCACCCCCACACTTCCTAATCCATTTGCAGCTCCTGCCCTCACTGTCTTGTGCTCCCTCCATAAATATTCTTCTGCACTGTTGCCTCCTTTCCTTCCCCAAACTATGGGGCTCACCTCCCATTACCATTCATACTGCTCCTTCCTCCCATTCACTCAATTCTCTCCTCTGTGAATTCACTATTCACTTCTGCAGTTGTCTCTGATACTGTGCTGTCTTTTGCTGCCTACTATTCCCCCACTTCCACTGCTCCTGCCCTAATTAATTTCCCTCTGCCCCATTTCTCACTCTTTCTCTGCTGAATGAAGTGTTAACAGCACTTCATTCAAGCTTCAAATTGCTGCCATCTGCACTTATATATCGTATCAGCTGTACCTTGTTCATATTCTGTTGTGTTCCAGTTTCCACTTATATTACATGTTGCTCTTTAGATGCTCTGCCTAGCTCATCTTGTTCATTTTGTTGCTACTTAATTGTTTAACTTATATTTTGATTTGTGTAACCCACTGTTGTAACTTATTGCTGCACTCTCCTCATTTCCCCCTTCCCCAGGATGCATCTGGAAACAAACTATTTCTACTCAGTATGTCTTTCATGGTAGATCATTTGAAATAAATAAATTAATTAAGCCCTCCAAAAAAGCCCAGAATATAGTACTGATGAATGAGATGCATTACAAACAAAAAGTTGTGTATTTACTTGATAAGCCAGAGCATTATACGAAACTCCATGGTGACCCAATCAGTACATTTCAGAACAAGCTACTGATTTTTGGAGAATGCAGTGGATTGGGGATGGCTTACACCAGTGGAGATTTGTTTCTTAAGAACAGATTTCACTATTACCTGCACCTTCTACATACTTCTGAAAGTCCACAAGGACAAGACTAACCCTTAGGGATGTTCCATGGTCTTTAGTGTGAGATCTTTATGTCAGTACTTACCAATCTTTCTAGATTATTTCATGTAACCCCATGTTACGTGGTTAAGATTGTATATCTGAGACACAATGGACATTCTACAAAAACTTGATGGGTTTAAAGGGGAACAGTCAGCACAAAGGGTCCTACACTTAGGTGTGGGTCTGGTCCCAATATGTACTTTGTGTGCAAAAACATTCGGTTTGCTTACTGTTCACTGTAGTATAGTAGATTGTATGAGATTAATGCTGTGCAGTTCTAGGCTAACATCTTCTTTTATTACAAATCCCACAATCCCCTGCAGCTGACATCAGAGCAGTAGGCAGTAATGGGAGATTCAATAACCTGCAGTGCATGTGAGAGCTTTTATAATCTCTGATCAGATGTTTTCCTGGTCTGCTTTTCTCCAGGGGCTAAATGCAGTCCTCTGTGACTGTACATGGCCCAGGGAGTACAGTGGGACCAACAAACATAAGTTCAGAACTTATATGAACTCTAACATGCATTAATGCGGGCTATTGAATCTCACACTACAGCCTACTGCTCAGATGTCAGCTGAAGGGAATTCTGGGATTTGTATTAAAACAAGATGTCAGCCTAGAACTAAGCAAAATGTGTTTGATACAATCTACTATATTACAATAAACAGTAAGTACACCAAATATTTTTGTACATGAAGTGTGCATTGAGACCTGCAGACCCACACTTCTGTGATGGGCCCTTGGTGGTGACTGTTCCCCTTTAAATGGCAGATATGCTATTAATGGATGACCACTGATGTTGCTAGTTTATATACTAGCATTCCGCATGACTTAGGCATGGAAGCACTGCAATATTTTTTCACACATAATGGTGTCTTGGAACCTGGTCCTATACCATACCTTATGTAAGCACTTTAATTTACTCTTCATGGAACATTTTTGTCTTTGACATAACCTATTATTTACAATGCCATGGTACAGGAATGGGGGTGGCTTCCCCCTCATACTTGAATATTTATATGCATCATTGAGAAAATATATTCCTTTATGATTGAGACAGAAATACATTTTATGACAAGTTGGTGGTTTGGGAGACATTATTGATGACATTGTCTGGGTCTGGCATGACAAAAGAGTGCATAATCCAGTTTATGGATTATATCAATAATAATCCACATAATCTAAAATTCACTTTTGACACAGGGATTGAAACAATACGTTTTTTCGGATATTACCCTCCATGCCATACCTGACATAGAAGTGTCGACAACTGGATACAGAGCAGAGATTGCAGCTAACTCCTTATGACACTACAAAAGTGCGCATTTGAGAAAACGTATTGATTCCATCCCCTTTTCACAATTTCTTCATCTCAAAATGTAGAAGAAAAAAAATAACAGATATGTTGCAGGTAGTACCTTTTACTGGGTTAACAAAATGGAAACTGTAATAGGGATATTGATTTTGAAAAGCAAGCCTCTGATCTCTTTGTCAGGTTTTTGGAGAGAGGCTACAAAGAGCTTTTGTTGCAGGACTCTTTGGATAAAATCAAATTGATGGATAGGTGGGACCTTTTGGTCCCAAAAAGAAAGAAAAGTTAAAGATGGACCACAGGTCACTTCTGTCACAGATTTTAATCCTACAGCTGGGCAGGTGAGTAATCTTGTCCACAAAATGTGGCTGATACTTCACACAGATGAAGCCTTTGGGGAACGTTTCAGCTAGAAACCAGGGTGGCTTTCCATAAAGGAAATAACATTGAGGATTTAATTACTGCCAGTCACTTCATTTCTACTGAGAACCCCCCCCCCCCAATGTCTGAACTGGATTCCTAGAAGACCTAAGGGCCTCCGTGTGTACAGATTGGCACAACAAAAGAGATAAGACAAGACAGTTCAAAACTTGTCTTCACTAGATCACGCCTCCCCTGATAAAGTGGCAGTGCACCACAAAACACAGAGACAGTGATCATGGTAGAGTTTTTGCACAAATAAATTTGCAGTTTGCTGTCTACTTTTTTGTGAGTGCTGTGTTTTTGTTGCTGAATCATATCCTGCTTTATAGGGTGGCTCCAGTCTGTATGAGCAACACATGGTTTTGGTGGAGAGAATACAATACAATCTGGATCACTGCAAATGAGGCTTGATACACTATGGGATGGCTCAGAACATGGTCACAGAAGTCTGGATCATCACACAATAGGCTTAGAATGCTACAGAATGTCTTTTGGATTGCTTAGAACTTGGTCAAGAAGTCTGAATTGCAGCACAGAAGGCTTATAATTCAGTGAAATAGTTTTGGAATGTGACAGAATACACACCACAAATTTAAGATTGTAGTCAGACTAGCAAATTAACTATGAAAGTTGCTCTGATGTTATAGTCTTCTTTTCTCTAGTCTGCATGAGAAGTCAGAGTACAGAATCAGGCGTGTCTCTGTGGCTTTGGATTTAGCAGGGGATTGCTACTGCTGCTAAAAGCATTTGCTTGTGGACACTTCATTTTTTTTTGCTTTGGCAGAGGGTCATTTCTGCTTGGCTGTGGATTGTGGAGTTTGGTGGTTTTGAGCTCGGCTGCAGTGTGGACTTTGTCTAGGAACTGAACTGTGCTACACTAATTTTAACTGTGAAATTTGTCTGTGGCAGGAGATAGCTCCTGTGATAACAAGGAACTGATTTCAATTTGTGATAAGTGATAGTTTCTGTAACAAGGGATAATTTTCTGTTCTGAGGAGTTAAATTTAATTTTAAATAGTAGTCCTAGAACCTGGAAGTTATAAGATTCTAAAGCAGCTTCTGAGAAGCTCTGTGGTGGCAGATTGGATTTCACAGTCAGAGTGAGGAGTCAGAGTGCAGAATCAAGTGTGTCTCTGTGGCTTTGGATTTAGCAGGGGATTGCCACTGCTGCTAAAAGCATTTGCTTGTGGATGCTTCATTTTGCTTTGGCAGAGTATCGTTTGCTTAGCTATGGATCGGGAGTCTGTGGGATTTGAGCTGAGCTGCAGTGTGGATTTTATCTGGGAAACTGAACTGTGCTGCTTTGATTTTTTTTCCCACCCACCCCACCCTCACCGCCTATTAAATGCTTAATACTCAGGAAGTCTCACAACCTGATTAGAACTCTCTGAAAATTAGACAATCTGAGGAGTTGAGGGTAGTATGGTGTTAAAGTGACTGCTAAAGAATTAAAGATTACGCATTTCTAAAGTGACTGCTAATGTTTATGTCTGATTGTATTAGTTTAGAAAATAGCAAGTTTTTATAATACTTTTATTTTTATTTTTTAATGATATCACCCTGAATTATTTCTTTATTCAGTTGTTGTTGACCACTAAAGGAGGACTGGACAATTCTGCCTATTTTCAGCCTCATCCCGGGGAAGGGGGAGACAGATGGATGCCAACTGATATTAAACCAGATTAAGCTGTTGATGGTATTTGTAGTGCATGGGGAAATTTGGCCGGACACTGCGGAAATTCCCTACTGTAATAGGAGAAATGCTGGACGCCAGCATGGAGGAGCCGTGAAGGATGGGCTGAGAGAGAGAGTGCACTCCAAAGCTATGCCCTCAAACTCGGTAGATGCTAACGGAAAACACAACAATTTATTAGAAAATGAACATGGAGATGATGCAGAAAATTGTACCTGAAATGGAGGTGAGCAGCAACAAGTCTGAGAAGGATTTCACGGGAGGATGATATGGACTTTGGTGAGACATCCAGGAGTGATGTTGCAGGTGCAGTACCGCAATTAGAGAAAGAAGTAGAGGAGCACTGCAGGATAATCCTAGAGGAACCTCGTGAGCTGATGAGGAGATATGAAAACAGGAAAGCAGCTCTGAATCACCATTGATGGAAGTCCAAAAGAGCTTAGATACACTGCTAAACATTTCAGATGGCTGCCAGTCCAGCAGCAAGAAAGGAGATGCAAATACCGGGAACCTAGACCACATGGCTTCATGGGACAGGGGAGCAGGACAATGAGGGACAGAAGGAACGACTATTGAAGAACAGGAAGAAGAACATGCTTCCTGCAAGAGAGAGAAGGCTGAACCAGCCAAGCAGAGAACTGTGCAAGAGAAAACACCACTGCATTCTACAAGAGCTATTTTAAATAAGCATTTAACCTGAAAACAGTTCTGAAGAACACGACCTAACGGAGGAAAATTGTTCCTGAAAAGCCCAGAGGGGCTGGCTGGATGCAGCAAACAGATGGAATATGGGTTCCAGTCCCAGATAGGGAATTATCTCAGGCCACTGTAGAAGTGTCCCAGCCTATGAGACAGGAGACAGTCTACACAGCAAACACAGGTAAAAAAATAAACCCTGTTGTTTCTAAGGAAGGGCAGGAAAAGGGGTTTGTGCAATGTGGGACAGTACTTTTTGAACAAAACGCTACTTGTTCAAAGACAGTTCAGGATGGGGAAACTAACCTCGCATCTGCTCAGACCAGTTCAGAAGCTGAGGTTCAAAATGATATTAGGAGCAAACCAGGGGGTAGTGTTGAAAAAATGGGGTTGAAAAACAAGACTAGAACAGAGTAATATTAATAGAGGAAAGAAACTATATTCCAGAATGGACACAGGGTGAAACTGAAATACTGCACAAAACAAGGAATTATGCTGGCCCTTTGCAGGAAAACTTAGCAGGTGAACAAGAAACAGAATAAAGAAATTTAATGCAGCCGACAGTTCTGGACCCCATAACCTCCCTCCCCACCCCAACCATAGGCTAAGATATGCAGACCTATTCTCTAGAATACGGCTCTTGATTCAGGGCAAATGCAAAGACTGCATTTCAGAGGAGATATAGAACAACTGCCTGATCGCTTTTATGTTGGGGGTAAATTGCTAAAAGAAAGTTTACAGCAGGGCAAATATGCACTAATCCATATTTCTGAAGACAATTTCGATATTAGTTTCCGCATCCGAAAGGGATGGAAAGGTTTTGGTCACCCTTCATGGCAATACCGTTAACAAAGCCCCTGATCAAAACAGTTATCATTATGTTTCGGAACGAAAACGTGCATGTGGGGATATTTATTATTGGCTACAGCAGAAATGTGAAGTGCTATGATTGATTCTGAGCAATTCTGGACAGGCGCTTGGAACTTTATTGAGGAGGCAGTGTAGTGCATTGGTTTATGGCTCTGAGCGGCAAACCTGGAGACCTGGGTTTGAATCCTACAGCACCCACTTGCATACTGTGTGACCCTGAGCAAGTCACTTAACTTCCTTGTGCTCCGAGATCACACCTGTAAACAATTTTTCAGCTTAGTATGTCTCTCCTGGTGTAAAAAAAAAAAAATTACTGTTAAACTGAGACAGACATCTGAGGGGATTGAACATGTGCCAAATAATTTTTATTTGGGAAGAGACAGAGGGGTAGTTTTCTACCTAGGACAGCCAAAAGTGTGCTATAAATACAGAGCAAGAACGCATTTCTCAAATGTCTGTGACAGATTAAGATGTGGAACTTGTAACAAATTTGGACATATCAGCAAGCAATGTGCCAACCATTCTAAATGCAACCTGTGTGAAGAGTATGGGCATGTGTTTCAGGATTGCCCTTGTGCGGCACACAATATAAGAAATGTCATAAATCCGGAACTGTTAATTCAAAGAGCACAGCAGCAGGAGGAAGGGCATGCAGAAAGGGGATGGGAAAGGAAAGAAGAACAGCAGGCTGCTGCAGAACACATGCATGGGAGGAGAGAGCAGGAAATACCAACAACGGAGGTGGAAACACCAGGACAGGGGAGAATGGAAGGGCTAGAAGAGGAACAAATACTGGAGCAAGAAGAAAAGCAGGGCCATCAAAATGCAAATGAAAAAATAACGTTGGCTTCAGATGCTTAACAGAAAGTGACTCAGGAAGTTTCTTTGAAAAGGCTCAGACTCAAAGGACAGCATGCATCTTTTAAGAAGTACCAGGAATATAAAATTGGTACAACAACCTGAGGTTGTTGAAGCATCTAACCCTTATGACATTTTGAATACAGTAACAGAAGGTGGCTCGGAGATAGAGGAGCATATGTCAGACGTTTCAAACCCAACAGAAACAAAAGACCTCTTATTTCAACACAGACAGGGAAAAAGAATGGAAAAAAAAGAACTCAAGATGAGAGTTTAAATGAGTAGATTTACAATATCTTCCCTAAATACCTGCAGCATGAAAAATGCAGGAAGAAGAAAGGCCATACTTTCGTTACGGCATCATTTAAAAAGTGATGTTATTTTGTTGCAGGAAACATGGATGGACTCCTTAATGCAGATGCAGGTAACTAGGAGTAGTTGGGTCTGGGGGTCATCTTTTTGGTCATTTGGGGAAGATAGAGTGGATGGGGTTGGAATTCTTTTTACAGGCTAAGATTTCAAACTCCAGAAGCTGGTAGATCTTATTCCAGGTAGGGTATTCATTTTGGATGGGATATGGCATCACAGGCCAAGCAGGTTCATAACGATTTATGCCCAATAAAAAGCTGAAAGAGTAGGACTTTTTTCTCAGGTACAGCCTTTGCTTGCTACAGCTAAAGATATTTTCTTGGGTGGAGATTTTAATTGTACAAAAGATGTGGCAGGAAGGCAAGAACAAAGAAAAAACTTATGCTGTGACTCACAGGCTTTTAAAAAGTTTATAATTACAGCTGATTTGATAGACATGTCAGCACAAGCAAATCCAAAAACAACACACATGTATGTAAGAAATTACCTCGTGAAAAGAATGGATTATATTTTTGTTTCAAAACATATAAGCATAAATAAGACAGCAGTAATGCCACGTGAATATTCCGAGCATTTATTATTATATACGGATTTAAGCCTCAATGCAACTGCAAAAAGGACATATAATAGATGGAAATGAATACAGCAATTGTTTTTGTATGTGGTTTATCTATTTTCCTCCTCCTCATGGCATGCCTGCCAGCCACTCCTTTGGAGCACCAGTGCCCCACACCTCCACTCAACCCCACACCACCATTCTCCCGATCCTGCCTTGCAGCCTTACTTTCGGGTAACCTGACCTATCCCTGTGTTGGGAGGGTCCCTCTTCTTTGAGGGGAAGTGCCTGTAGGTGAACTCCATATCCCTGGTAAGCTGCTTCAGGGTCGTTCCAGGCCAGTCCTGGGCTTTGTGGTGGTGCAGGCTGGGTGCTTGTCATCTGGTCACCAGGGAGCCAGTATTTCCACTTTTTTCTGCCACCATGTCTTAGCCATGAAGAGATGACATCCTTGAGGTGGGAACATGCGGGAGGGGGTGCAAAGTCATGTTCTCCAAGCTCGTCCACCAATCATCTTACAGGAGCCACTGCTCATCCCCACCCCCCCAGGAGGGAAACGTCCAGTGGACACTTGTGAATCCTCTCCCTGCTAGTCTCTACTCCTGGTACCTGGCTCTGGGCATGAACCCAGGTTGCCAGCATGTCAAGCAAACCCCTTCACTCAGCGCCACGGAGCTGAATACAGCAATTTTAATAGAACCAGAAGTCACAGATTACATAGATTTGTACAAGGCTAATAAGACCATAGGTCCATTAAAGCCTGCTAATTTTATCTAATTATACCCTAAGATGTTATTACTAAGTAAATATTTGCCCAGTCTTGATTTGAATTGAGTCATATTATGACTTGCGACCACATCCAATGGTAATCCATTCCACACTTTTTCTACCCGTATACTGAAGTCAAATCAAATCTTATCTCTTTAATTTCAGCTAGGATTTCAGTGATTTGTTTATATGATAATTTAGGAATTTGGTGGGAAGATACAGAAAGAGATATTAAGGACTGGTGTTCAATCCATAGGAAACAGAAAGCAGAAAACAATTTTATGAAATATTTAAATCTAAGAAAGCAACTATATAAATGTTATTCAGCCACACATACCAGTAAACAACATTTTTCAGAACAGGCTAATGTAATAAAAACAGTTATGAGGAAATTTCAATATGAAAGAGCTTCCTCCCTACAGGCAGAGCCATCTTACGGAACGCAAAAAAATCCGCAGGTAGGTCATTGCGAAGCCTATAAAGAAAAAAGAATATATTCTCAAATTACTAACATACTAACACACTAGATGCCAGCATAGTATGCCTATTGGTCTATCAAGTATGCTCATGCTTCAGCATCCTGATTGGGTACCGTAGCCCTCTCTCTGTCTATCTCTAGCTAAACTTTGGTTACTAGTTTATATGGCTTTAATGGACAAGTGTTACATATTCCCAGAGAACTACAGACCTTTAGAACAATTTAGGGTTAAAAAGAAAGAAAGTCGGTGTGTGTTTCTGTGTTGGGAAGGGTACTGTATCAACTTACTTTGCAAAAATCAGTAGAAGGGGAGAGAGGAGGTTAATTGGGTATGTCTTAAACAGTAGAAAAGCAATAGACTCCAATTACAACTTCCTGCTGCTAGCTTTTGGAAGACAGAAATCTTGCTTGTAGAGCAGAAATTGGCTAAAAAGCTACCATTTTCTTACTAATTGCCAAACATCCCATCCCACCCCACCCCACCCACCCTTCCACCCTCCCACCCTAAGCCAATTCTACTTTTACACCAATGGATTTGACTGACAACAGGAACTTCCTGTTTGGCAGTAGGAAGGGAAGGATCACAAAGAAACATTAGTTTTGTCAACCCTGAAGGAAAAAGCAGCTCTTCCCCTCCCCAGCTGGTGGTGGTCTGACTCTGAGCAAGGAAGAAGGTGACTACTGAAGAATACAGGAAATTGCTGTCCCATAACAGGAAGGGTAAGAGTTGTAAGGAGAGGAGAGAGTAAGCATACAGAGAAACAGGAGAGAGGGCACAAAATAAGACATGATGGGAGTGGTGCAGTGAAATGGCTGGGGGTGGCAGTGTTCCAGGAGACATTCTGGAGACTGCGATGTTGCCCTATTTGCAGGCACCTCTCTTGTCTGAGGGAGGAGGTTGCCCATCTCCAGGTTGACCTGGCTAGGATTTGTGAAACCTCCTGCCCCACCCAGGGACCACCAGGGCCACTGCCTCAGAGGTTGCCAAGAAAGAGGAGCGGCCAGACCAAGGTGGACTCAGAGAGGGAGAGGGTGGTGGAACAGAGGTGCATCCCTCCAGCTGTACCTCTCCATAATCCATATGCTGTCCTGGTGGATAGTGGTTCCTCTATGGAGGCACCTGCAGTGGAGACCAAGGAGGATGCTGGGAACCTCCACAAAGGAGACCCATAGGAGGGTGGCAGAGGACTCCAGGGAAGGAAACAACTCCTGGTGGTTACTCAATCATTAGGGGGTAGAAGTGGGGATGAAGGGAGAGGAGGTAAGGTGCCTTCCTGGTGCCACAGCTTGGAGGGACAGGAAGTGAATCCTCAGGATCATGGGAGCAGCTGCACGAGGAGGGGAGCTGGATGTCATTGTCCACAGGGACAAATGACCTGTGGCTAGGAATGGGATCAGAGCAGTGCAAGAGGAGTTTGTAGAGTTGAGAGGAGCCTTAGACAAGTAAGCGCATATGGTAACCTTCTCGGAGGTGGTGCCTGTCTATGGCAAGGGTGATGCTAGGGTACTCCACACCATGGAATTCAATGAATGGTTGAAAAACTGGTGTGGAGCTCAGGGTTTTGGCTTCACTGGGGACTGGGGAGCCACCTGGAGGGATGCAGGCCTATACTGGTGCAAAAGTCTGCATCTGTCCAGGAGGGAACCAGGATCCTAGATGATTGGTTTAAATCATCCAGGGCCATGCTACAATCCAGCCCTACAACAAACACAAGCATGCTTCTCTCGTAATCACCAACAAGACTGGTGAGCAGATTGAGCAGGTGCACTTGTTCAAGTACCTTGGGGTCACCATTGATGACTCTCTCACTTATACACACCACATAGACTCCCTTGTCAAAGTGGTAAACACAAAGATCGGGGTCCTCTATAGGCATAAGAAATCCCTCTCCCCAGATGCACTCCGAATCTCAGTCTCCATCTCCATACTCTCCACGATAGACTATGGGCTGGTGGTCTATGGAGCTGCTACTGATACAGTGCTCAAAAGGGTCCAAACTGCACTCAATAGGGCATGCCACCTCACCCTGTGTGTGATCACTACACTCATACTTTGCACTTGTATGAGCGTATAAACTGGCTTAACTTAAAGACAGGATCAAATACCAAACTTGCTTCCTGGGAAAGAAGGCACCCTTGAAAACCAATCTCTGTATAGGAAACTGCTCAAGGCTCTCTCTCAACACACATCACCAGATGGAGGAAGAATGGAGCACTGTCCATACCATTCTACCAAACCTCACTAAGGGCAGCGATTTCTTTCTATCAGGCCCCCCTCTGGATAAATGAACTCCCGATGAAATTACAAACAAACAACAGCCTGTCTCAATTCAAAGTAGGCCTCAAACAGTACCAAATGTCTAACTCAAAATGCACCTGCTTCTTAGACCCTACTTGATAGACAGGCCTACCCCCCAAGGGAACACCTCAGCAGGGCTACCAGAGAACCCTGCTCCATTCCAGCCTAGCTAAGGGCTTCAAGTAAGCTATCAGTCCTCTTTAAACGACTTGGTACTGCTCCCTCCCAAACCCCCCACACACACACCATACTCGACAAAGCCTTTGAGCTGCCCCCATCACAGCCCCTCGTTTCACTATCCCCCACCTCTCACTCTCTGGGGTTGGTGTCAAACCCAATCCCCTTTATTTCACTGTCACCAGCCTCGCCATCTGGGATAAGGCTAAACACTATGCAGTTACTCTGCCATAGTCTATCAACGGATTTGAGGTTTCCAGGGGTGTACTAACTAGGGCAACTAATTAGAAATAGCTTAGTATTCAATTACAACTGCTCAGTTTTTTTAATTCTATTTGTCTAATTGTCATGTAATCGCTCTTTAATGCCTAATGATCATGCCTCTGTAACCACTGAATATGTGTATTGTCTTATTGTCCACCCTGATGTGGAACCTTTGTAAAAGCGCTCACACTCAAAGGTCTTTCCAAAATACTAATTAAACAATTAAACAATCAATTAAATGCTTCATTGGCAAGCATTTAAACTAGCCAAGGGGGGGGCACTGAAAAGAAGCAGGGAAATTCCAGCCTCCCCCACAAAATACAGTAATTAGCAAGGTAAACACCAAGGTAGAGAAGTCATTAGGGAGCAGGACAGAGGTAAATGCAAAAAAAGGCAAAGGCAGTAAGGACAGGGATGGGGCTAAAAGGGGTAAGGCCATCAAAAATTGGAGGGTGATGAGTTAAAATGCCTGTAGTCTGTGTAACAAACTCCCTGAACTAGTGGCCTTGATGGAAGAGGGATGCCTTGATATTGTGGCAGTCACAGAAACATGGTACACAGAGAACCATGACTGGGATGTCAACATACCAGGATACACAATCTACAGGAGGGACAGGTGTGGTAAAAGAGGAGGAGGAGGAGGAGCTCTCTATGTAAGGGCAGAGATCAAAGCAACAGAACTAAAGAGTAAACATGGAGCAGATGAGGCACTCTGGGTCATCCTGGAGACAGGAAATGGCACCACAATCTGTATGGGGGTTGTATACAGACCCCAATCTCGGGGGAGGGAATGGACAAGGAAATGACAGAATGCATCCTTAGAATGGCAGAAAAAGGGGAGATATTGTTGATGGAGGACATGAATATTCTAGATGTTAACTAGAGCACCTTTGCCGCAGGCACATCCAAGAGCAGGGCCATTCTTGATGCCATACAAGGGGCATACCTCAGACAGCTAGTATTGGAACCCACTCAGGAGGGAGCCATCTTAGACTTGGTACTCTCAAACAGGAACAGAGAAAGAATCTTGGATTTAGATGTGGGTAGCCATTTGGGAACAAACGACCACCAAAAAGAGTGGTTCACGATAAATACAGTCATAGAGTCAAGCCATACAAAAGCAAGAGTATTTGATTTTAGGAGGGCTGACTTTGGAAAAATGAGAAAGTGCCTCAGAAAAGCACTAGCAAACAGGCAAGAAGGAGGGGTGGAGGAACAATGGGGAGTAATCAAAACAGCCATTACATAGGCAACAAGCCTTTGTGTGAAGCAAATCAACAAAACACAATGAAGGAATAAAATGCTATGGTTCTCAAAACAGGTGGCAGGGAAGGTTGAGGAGAAAAGAATAGCATTCAGGAAATATAAGGAAACACAGAAGGAGCATCACAGAGAATTTTATCAGTTAAAGCAGAAGGAGGCAGGGAAGGCAGTCAGAATAGCAAAGGCCCAAACCAAGGAAAGGATAGCCAACTTTGTTAAGAAGGGGGATAAGACCATTTATAGGTACATTAGGGAGCAAAAAAAGACCAAGGGAGGGATACTGAGGTTTAATAAAGGGTAGGAAATGTGGGCAGAGGGTGACAGTGAAAAAGAAGGGTTACTGAATGAATATTTCTGCTCAGTATTCACAAAGGAAGAGGAGGAGGGGGAGGTACCTAAACCAAACAAGAGAAACACTCTGGAGATGGGGGTTGATACCAGTCCATTTACAGAAGAAAGGGTTCTGAAAGAACTAATAAAATTGAAGGTGGACAAAGCAATGGGGCCTGATGGGATTCTCCCAAGAATTCTAAAGGAACTAAGGGTAGAACTAGTGACACTGCTGACTACTCTCTTTAACAAATCATGGGAGGCTGGGATGGTACCTGAGGACTGGAGGAGGGAAGATGTGATTCCTCTTCACAAAAGTGGGAGCAGGGCAGAGGCAGGAAAGTACAGACCAGTAAGTTTGACCTCAGTGGTAGGGAAAATGATGGAATCACTTCTAAAGGAAAGAATTGTTGAGTACCTAGAGGCCAGTGGGGCACAGGATCCAAGGCAGTATGGATTCACAGTGGGAAGGTAATGTCGGACGAATCTAATAGATTTCTTTGACTGGGTGACCAAAGTAGTAGACCAGGGAGGGGCTGTGGACATGGCCTGCCTAGATTTTAGCAAGGCATTTGATACAATCCCACACAAAAGATTAATAAACAAGTTATCCAGTCTTGGAGTGGGTCCCAAGGTGGTAGCCTGGATAAAAAAATTGGCTGGACAACTGGATGCAAAGGGTAGTAGTAAACAGAGTCCACAGTGAAGAAAGGAGGGTTACTAGTGGGGTACCGTAGGGTTCAGTACTGTGACCAGTCCTTTTTAATGTCTTTATAAGTGACATTGCAGAGGAACTGGAAGGAAAAGTATGTCTCTGCAGATGACACAAAGATCTGCAACAGGGTTGATACACAAGATAGAGTGGAAGGATGAGAAGGACTTGGCAAGGTTGTAGGAATGGTAAAATGTATGGCAGCTTAGATTCAACACAAAGTGCAAGGTAATGTACCTGGGAAACAAAAACCCAGGGGAAGAGTACACAATGGGGGTTAGATACTGATAACAATAACAATGGAAAGAGACCTGGGGGTAATTATATCAGATGACCTAAAGGTGAGCAAGCAATGTGAGAAGGCAGTAAGGAAGGCTGGGGGATACTGAGATGCATAGGGAGAGGCATTAACAGTAGAAAACAGGAAGTTGTTAACCCTCTATACAGACAGTTGGTGAGACCCCATCTGGAGTACTGTGTGCAGTTCTGGAGACACCATCTCTGCAAAGACATAGACAGAGTGGAGGCTGTCCAGAGGAGGGCAACCAAAATGGTACAGGATCTGCACCAGAAGACATATGAAAAGAGGCTAAAGGAGCTTACTGTGTATGTCCTTGAGGAAAGAAGGGAGAGGGGAACATGATAGAAACTTTCAAGTACCTCAAGGGAATCAACAAAGTCCAAGATGGTAGTATCTTTCAGAAAAAGAGATGTGCAAGAACAAGGGGGCACAATTTGAAGACAGTGGAGGGATGGCTGAGAGGTAATGTGCGGAAGTATTTTTTCACAGAGAGGGTTGTGGATGCATGGAACAGCCTTTCTGAGGAGCTCATGGAGTCAAGAACAGTGGGGGAATTCAAGAATGTATGGGACAGACATAAGGCAGTCCTAGTGGGGGGTAGGAGGAAGTAGGCTGTTGGTTAACTAGGATCTGCAGCTTATCCATTAGGTAGAAAAATGGGCAGACTAGGTGGGCTAAGCAGTCCTTATCTGCCGTCAAATTCTATGTTTCTATGTAACACGTGGACAGTTTTAATATAGAAAGTCAGGTAGGAGAGGTAGAACTTCAGGAATGTTTTAGTAACATTCAAATTCCTTCATACCCCTAGTCCTTAAGGCTAGAGGTAATAAGGCCTATAACAGCTCACATAATTGAAGACACAGTCATGAATTCAAGACAAGGGACTTCTCCTGGACAAGATGTGATTCCAAATGATTTCTATGAAGAATTTAAAGACACCTTTGCACCAAGTTTAGCTACCTTGTATAATACATTTTTGATGAACCCAGAGGAGATGCCCATTTGTTTTTCAAGAGGAGTAGTTTCTTTTTTACATAAGTCAGAATATATGAATGAAATAATTAACTGGTGGCTGATAAGTTTATTATATTCAGATTTTAAGATACTGACATATATTTTACAAATGAGGTTGAGAAAGGTAGTGCAATATTTAATGCATCCAACACAAACAAGTACTATTCCAGACAGAAAAATTCAGGAGGATTTGTCTATTATGAGAGATATCTCGGAATATTGTAAAAATATAAAGTCTCCCATTTCCTTTTGGCTCTTGATCAAAAAAGAGCCTTTGATAGAATAGACCACAAGTATCTGTTTCAAGTATTGCTTTATTATGGAATCCTAGAGTCTTTGTGAAGTGTTGCATATTCTATATAGAGTGGCAGAAAAAACACCTCTTGTTATATGGGTAAGAAGGGAAATATATAAGGTAAAAAAGGTGCGCCTAAGTGTAGCCCTATTAACCCATTATTGCACATATTTACTTTGGACCCAGTTAGTAAGGAGTGATTTTAAATCCTGCTATAAATGGGGTAAACAAGGCACAGACACAAGAAGAGTTCAAAATCACTGCTTATGCAGATGATTTGTGTGTTTTGTACAAGATGGAAACAGTGTGGAGAATTTATTAAAATAAATAGCAGTCTATGAAAAGATATCAGGGGTTCAGTTAAGAGAAATCCAGAGGGTTGTTATTAGGGCCTCAGGTTGGAAGTGTGGAACAGATAGCTGGGATACAAATATCAGAAGGACCTATAAAAAAACTGTGAGTGCATTTTGGATCCGGGGATATGGCACAATGTAACTGGGAAGAAAGTCTGAAAATATGCAATGCAAAAGTTCAAAGATAGAAAAGTTGGAAAATGTCTAAACTAAAACGAGTGCATATAATCGAGCAATTTCTAATTCCAACTTTGCTTTATGTTAGCACAGTGTTTCTGTTACCCATGAAACATGAAACTAGACTAATGAGTATTTTCTTTCAGAAAATTTGGGGGAGTAGGCTTAACCCAATAAAAAGAGAATTTACTTTTTTGCCCAAACAGAAGGGAGGTTCAAATATGGTGCACCGATATGTTTTTGCACTCTTTATGCTGGTCAAAACCTTCCTATTAGTATTGCCTGAGGTCAAAAAAACAAAAAAACAAGCTAAACTTTGGATGCAGGCGGTTTAGAAGAATATCTACAGGTATGGAATGACATACCTCCAAAATTAGCAAAGCAATATAAAGTCCTGAATATTTCAAATCCATGATTCAGAAATTGGCTAAATGGAAAGTAAAAAAGAAGGACATTCTTTTTAAACCAAGGAAATAGCATTATCAGAAAGTACAAGAACAAATCTGGTCTACACAACCAGAATTTAGACAATGTAGGCCATCAAAGATCCTGTTGGTGTGTAGGCAATTAACAGACAAAAGAGTACCACAGAAGATGTGGGATACACTTTGGATGTGTTCATATGGGAAGCTACAGCTAAAAGGGAATCGTAAATATAAAGCGTTGTCAAAAAGAACCTGTCCCTATCCAAACTGCATTGCATAAGAAGAAACAATGGAGCATTTTTTATTTATATGTGATTATACTAAACATTTTTGGATTTATGCTGCAAGAAGATGGGAGCTAACTTGAGTGACACAGATAGCTTATGAACAATTAATACTAGGAGATTTCTGCAGAATTCCAAACCAATACAACAATAGCACCCTAACAGTATTTTCTGCAAGCTCAAAATATTATCTGTGGCAAGCAAGAAATCAATGGGTATTGCAACAGTTAAGAATGCTAAATGGCGTTTTATGTAAATTATGTGAATCTGCCCCTAAAGAAGTGTTTTGGAGAGATGTAAAAATAAACCCAAAATCTAAGGTGAATATATAGTGGAAGGGTTCAGATTCTTTCAAAGATATCAGTAAAACTGTGTTTTAAATCTTGCTAAGGTATAACAGCTTAGCACAGTTTAGAAAGAAATGAATGGTAATGAATTTGTTTCTGGTTTGAAAACTTATTTTTTAGGGATTTAGTTTAACACCTCCCTTTTGGAGCAAAGGAAAAAGAAAGAAAACCTGTATGTGCCACCTATAATTTCATGCAGAAGGTACCCTATGATAAGGTATGTATACCAAAAAAGAAGAAATCTATGAGGGGAAGGTCGAAAAAGATTTAAGAAGAGAAGTAGAGTAGAAATTTGACAGGATCATAGTTTAGGTGCATGACTCATAATGCACTTTCTCATAATTTTTATGTTAGTTTACATATTTTTTGGAGTTTTGAGATTTTAGCTATAGACAATGATAGAAATTGTCTCAATTCTTTTCTTTTTTTTTTTACTTCCCTTTCCTTTTTTTGTTCTACCTAGGGAATAGGATGAAGATTGTTTTTTAAGAATTTATCCGCTTATGATTTATGTATGATTTGTATGTATTAATAACATGTTTATTCATGATTTGTTTGAAAGTATTTTATAAAAAGAAATGTTTTTTTCTAGAGGTAGAGTGGTTTATATCAGTATTTAAGTTGATTTTGATGTTTTTTTAATATGAAAATAACGAGTTGTATTATGATTTGTTTTTGATTTCTGAATAAAAAATTCTCCTACTCTTTTGAGAAGTGCCATGGGATCTTTCACATCCATCTGAACAGGTAGATGGGACCTCGGTTTAATGTCTCTGCCTGAAAGACAGCACCAGGAGTGCACCCCTCATCCCCTGTTGCACTGCAGTGTCAGTATTGGATATTAACCCAAGTGCCAGGTGTGGGGATAAAACTCATAGCCTTCTGATCTTCCAACCCAGAGGTGAGTGCTACCTGCTGAGCCACTGACACTGCTAATTAGGGCTAATTAGGATTAGCCTAGTACTGCTACAGGTTTAAGGGGTTTAGTACTGATCGTGATCAATATAGTATAAGTGTATTCATAATGCTTAAACTTAACTCACCAGAAAGCTAAAAGAAGCAGGCCATACATTCAGGGATGGGTTATCATGGCAGTAGGGGAGGGTGGGGGTAGGGCAGGGACAGAGTGCTCTCTCGGGTGAGGAGAGGAACACAGAGAATAGTGGGGTGCAATGGATGCGGAGCAGCAGTATTCATGGACATACTGTGGAAAATCAGGGTTTCCCAATATGCATAAGAATGGTGCACTTGGAAACATAAATAAACAGGCTGAGGAGGGGAGGTTGCGAGGCAGGGCATGGTGGGAGTTGGAGGGTGGGGTAAAGACAACGGAGATTTGAATAGCTGGGGCAGGGATGGCAGGGAAAGTGTGAGAAATGCAGGAGGGAGTGTAGCAGTGGGAGACAGACCAGGCTGCTGGGAAGCAGAGGGTGGCTGGTGGTGAGTGGGGGGGGGAAGACATGATGAAACTGCACAAGAAGCAAACAGAAATGGAATTGACATGGCACATGTGGGAAACAAGGTTTTCACTGGAGGTGGGGTTAGCGGTCAAATTGGTATACATCATTAGAAACTATGCAGGACACAGGAAATCAAAAGAGGGCAGGGACCAGTGGTGCAGGTACTGTGAGGGGGAGAGGAGAGAGAGATGAATGGCAGTAATAGGGATGAACGGGGAGTCTGAGGGGAAGGAGAAAGCAAAAGGCAATAAAGTAGGTACTAGAAATGTGGAAAAGGGGTCCATTGGGGTATATTAGAGATGGCTGTCAGGGGCAGGGGGAAGAAGTTGGGGAAGGAGAGGGACAGTGGTGGTGATAAAATGGAAGGGCAGGGGTACCCGGAGATGGGGGAAATGGGATCAATTGATGGAAACATTGGAAATGGCAGTCAGGGGTGATGCAAAATATATCTGCAAAGAGCAGAGATAAGGACCCAGCGAGAGCAAGATATGAGGAACTAGATGAGGAAAGGGACATGGCCATGGGGATGGAGTTGGGTGAGCGGGACAAGGAGTGAATGGGGGAGGACTCAAAGAGGTCCAGCATGGGGATGGTAGCAGAGTTATCATACTGGGGGATCCCATATTTAAGAGTATCAGATGGGGGGGATGGGAAGAGGAGCTCCATCCAGGTAGAATGCATGCCAGGCATGATAGCGCACAGAGCAAAACACATAGTTCACTCAACAGTGAGGGGTCAGGGGGATAACCCCCACATAGTGGTGCACCTCAGCATGAATGATTTGGAAGGAAATAGTATGCAGAAGGTACCGGCTAGATTTAGGGAACTGACCAGGATATGTGAAATTGAAGGGGATACAGTTGCTTTATCCAAAGTTCTGCCAGTGCCAAGGGCAAGCACAGAAAGAAAACAGAGAATAAGGGATTTTAATGAATGGCTGGGGAGTGGTGTAAAACTATGGGGTTTGGACTGGTGGGGATGGGGAACAACATGGGAAAACAAAGATCTGTATGCCAAGGATAGACTTCATCTGAGCAGAGAGGGTTTAGGAGTCTTAAAAAGGAAACTAGAGAGTTTATTGCTAACACATGATTTAAACTGTGGGGGGACTTAAAGTTGTAGGCAAGCAAGGATGCAAAGTTTGGAGGTCTTGCACCTCTCCCCATCTGGAAATTTGGAGGAAGTAAGGAAATTGCAGAGGGATGGGGGTCAAGGGATGGATCGGAGTGATCGGGGGCTGGTTGGAGGATGGTCTCCACAAATGTGAGGAGCCTAGGTAACAAGTTACCCGAGCTTCAGGCATTGATGACGGAAGAGGGGGTGGATATAGCTGACATCACGGAGACGTGGACCACCAGTATCATGACTGGGACTTAATAATCCTAGGGTACAGACTGTATAGGAGGAATACAAAATTGGAAAGGAAGGAGGGGTGGCTTTATTCTTTTAGGGAAGGGATAGAGTGTAGCAGGGAGGAAGGAAAGGAGGGAAATGTGGAGATGTTGTGAGTTACAATATATAATGCAGAGGACAGGAGGGTTAGTCTGAGAATGGTTCATAGACCACCTTCTCAGCTTGAGGAACTTGACAGGGAATTGGCGGTTAATCTAATGAATCACTGTGGCTGGGGCAGGATGGTGGTGGTAGGTGACTTCAACCTACCAGGGATTGACTGGAGAACAATAACTTCCACTAGTGCTAGGGAACAACGGATACTGGATGCATTCCAGGATGTATTCCTGATACAACAACAAATACTGGATGCATTCCTGGATGTATTCCTGATACAACAGATACTGGATGCATTCCAGGATGTATTCCTGGTACAACAATGGATACCGGATGCATTCCAGGATGTATTCCTGATAAAACAGGTGGTAGAGCTGACCAGAGAGGGGAACGGAACATTTTGGACCTGGTATTTGCAGACTGCGACCAGGTAAGGGATGTGGTTGAGAACTCATTGGCAGCGAGTCGACCACTGTATGGTGTGGTTCTCCCTTGATCTGGGGAGGGAGGAAAATCTTACCAAAATGAGGGTAGTTGACTTTAGGGGTGCGGACTTCGGAAGGATGGCAGCCATACTTGAGGGGCACATAGCGACAATCAGCCAGGTCATGGACACGGAAAGCAAATGGGCCATCTTGAAGTTGGGCCTGATAGAGGCCACAAAAGCTGGCACAAAGACCTGCAGTAAGAAAGCAAGGTCCAGAAAACCCAGCTGGTGGATCAGGGAGGTGCAGGAGAGTGTAAGGGAGAAAAGGTTATCCTTCTCCCATGGGGGGAAGACAGGGAGGAGTATATTAAGAGATCAAGGGAGGTGAGCAGGATAGTAAGGGCAGCCAAGGCCTCAAAGGATCTAAGGTTGGCGCAGGGGATCTGGATGGTGAGACGGAATTTTTGAAGTACATCAGAGAGCAGATAAATTGTAGGGGCCAGATCACCAAGATAAAGAAAGAGATGGTGGGTGGGCAGGAAAGGGAGCTGAGCAGGCAGAAGTACCAAATGAGTACTTCTGTTCAGTTTTCAAAAGGAAAAGGAAGGGCCAATTCTGCAGGGGAACAGTAGGGTGGGGGAGAGTTGATTGGGGTGGGATAACAGATAGCGAGATCCGGTGAAGAGGGTATGGGAAGGCCTTAAGTCCTTGTGGACAGACAAGGTACTGGGGTCAGATGAAATCCACCCCAGAGTCCTGAAGGAATTGGCAGAGGTACTGACAGCACCTTTGTCAGAGTTATTCAACACCTCCCTTCAATCAGGATATGTGCCATTGCACTGGAGGACAGCGCATGTGGTGCCCCTCCATAAGAGCGGACCCAGGGATGAGCCAGTAAATTATTGACCTGTCAGCCTTACATCCATAGTGGGGAAATAAATAGAGACCACCTTATAGGAGAGGTTGGTGGCATTCCTGGAAGAAAAAAGGCCTTCAGAACGTCTGGCAACATGAGTTCGTCCAGGGGAGTTCTTGTCAAACTAACCTTGTCAAATTGTTTGACTGGGTGACAAAAGCTCTAGATGGAGGTTGGCCGGTTGATGTCCTGTATCTGAACTTCTGCAAGGCATTTGACTCTGTGCCATGTGAGAAACTGATGGGCAAACTGAGGAACCTGGGGGTAGGAGTGAAGCTGGTACAGTGGATAGGGAACTGGCTGAGCAACAGACAGCAGAGGGTGGTGTTAAGAGAGGAATTCTCGTCACCCAGAAAGGTCACTAGTGGGGTCCTGCAAGAATCAAGTTTGGGTCCACTACTATTTAATGCTTTCATAGTGGACATATCTGGGGTTCAGTACTAGGAAGTGCAGTGTGCTGCATTTCGAGGCCAGGAACCCAGAATACAGTTACCACTTGGGGTAGGGGGAGGAACAGATATCCGTATCTGAGGAGGAAAAGGATCTGGGTGTGGTGATCACAGGGAATATGAATCACTCAATACAGTGCAAAAAAACAGCAGGAAAGGCAAACAGAATGTTGGGGTGCATTGCTAGGGGATCACTTCAAGAATGGAAGAAGTTATTCTGTCACTGTACAGATCATTGGTGAGGCCACACTTGGAGTACTGTGTGCAGTTCTGGTGCCCATATTGAAAGAGGGACATCAGGCTCCTGGAGGGAGTCCAAAGAAGGGTGTCCAAGATGATCCAGGGAATGGGGAGAAATCCTATGGGGAGAGACTAAGAGAGCTTAACATGTACTCCATGGATGATAACAGGGACAAAGGAGATATAATCTAGACCTTACATACTTGAAGGGCATGAACAAAGTCAGTACTGAGGGTATGTTTAGATTGAAGGGAAGGGACCATGAGGACATAGACTGAAACTGGTGGGGGGTAGTTCAGGAGGAAGCTGAAGAAGCATTACTTCATGGAAAGGGTGGTGGTGGCTTGGAACACGCTGCCTGAGGAGGTGATCTCGCTGGATTCAGTGGGGAGTTTTAAGTAGCGATGGGACAGGTTCATGGGCAAGATACAAGTAGGGAGAGAATTACATAGATACATAGATGCTGTCGGCAGATAAGGACTGCTAGGCCCATCCAGTCTGCCCATTTAAGCTGCCTAACGAAGTGTCCAGTGACCCTATCTGGTCATTGGCTTTAGCTTTTTCTTCCTATCTCTATTATTCCTTTGTTTCTGTCCCATGCATGTTTGCAGTCCACCACTGTACGGGCTTGACACCCCCTTCTGGGGCAGGTTATTCCATGCATCCACCACACTTTCCGTAAAAAAGAACTTCCCAACATTTCCCCTTATGCGGCCATCCCTCAGTCTCATGTTGTGTCCTCTTGTCCTGGCACTACTATTAATCTGGAATATGTTGCCCCCTTTCACCTTGTTAATGCCCTTGAGGTACTTGAATGTTTCTATCATGTCACCTCTCTACCTTCTTTGTTCCAACGTGTACAAACTGAGATCCCTCACTCTCTCCTCATAAGGCTTGTGATGTAATCCCTTCTCCATTTTGGTCGCCCTTCTTTGCACTATCTCTATTTTGTTAGTGTCCTTTCAAAGGTGTGGTCTCCAGAACTGTACACCGTATTCAAGGTGAGGTCTCACCAGGCTCTTGTACAGTGGAACTATTACCTCCCTCCTTTGGCTTGTGATTCTCCTTCCAATACACCCCCAAATCCCACTGGCCTTTCCCACCACCTTTGCCATCTGCCTAGCAGCCTTCAAGTCACCTGTGATTATGACCCCCAGTCCTTCTCCTCCTCAGTTACTATCAGCAGCGGTTTCATGTCATAACAGCAATCACCAAATAGCGATCACCATTATAGCGAGTGTACATTGCTGTAAAACCAGAATGGCGATGTACACTCCCAGCGAAGACATGTGGGCTAAAACAAATGTATTATCATGCAGGGGCTGTGCTCCACACACCTCCCTTACTGAAGATTCTCAACTCCAGGGGCTGCATGTCGGGAGGGGTGAAACTTAAAAAAAACTCCGCCCACAAAACTAAAATACTGTACGCCACCTTAGCCACAAACCATGCACCTCCCACTGTAGCCAGTTACTCTCTCACCACCACACCACACCACACAGCCAGCCCAGCAGTCTCTTGCCACACTACCTCCCACATACCTGCTATGCTGTTCCATTTCCTGTCCTGTCCTTCCAGTTGCCTGGTTCTTACGCCCATCGCTTCTCTTTCAGGGTTGCTCAAATTACAGGCATTGAGACTGAGTCACTCATATGCAAGTCACTTAATCTCAGTCACCCATATGATGTGTACCATCAGCAGCTCCACTCCCAACCTGTAGCTTGCCCGAGGGTTACTGCTTCCCACATGCATGATTTTGCACTTTTTTGCATTAAACCTTAGCTGCCATGCCCTGACCATCTCTCCAGCACTTCCAATTCTTTTCTCATCCTTTCTACCCTCTGGAATAACCACCTCATTGCAGATTTTGGTGTCATCCACAAACAGGCAAACCTTTCCCTCAAGCCCATCTGCAACATCACTGATGAAGACATTGAAGAGGACTGGCCCCAGAACTAACCCCTGAGGAACCCCACTGGTCACCTCCCTTTCATATGATTGGGTTCCATTCACCACTACCTTCTGTCCCTTAATCAGTTTCCAATCCAGTTCACCACGTTGCGTCCCAACCCCAGGCTGTCTAGCTTGTTGACCAGTCTCCTATGTGGGACTGTATCAAAGGCTTTGCTAAAATCAAGGTAGAGCAATCTCTACCAACCCCCCACCCCACCCTTGGTCTACTACATTTGTCACCCAGTAAAAGAACTCTATCAGATTAGTTTGACAGAAGCATCCTGCAGAGAACCCAAGTTGCCTGGGATTCACCAGTCCATTGACTTCAGGTGTTCCACTGTTCTTTCCTTAAGGAGTGCCTCCATTATCTTTCCGACTACAGTGGTTAGACTAACTGGCATGTAGGTCCCTGCTTCTTCTTTACTACTGCTTTTGTGAAGAAGGACAATGTTGGCCCTTCTCCAGTCCTCTGGGATCACTCCAGTGTCTAAAGACTCACTGAAGAGGGCTGCCAGAGGGGCTGCCAGTTCAGTCCTCAGTTCTTTTAGGACCCTGGGATATACAGTATGCCATCTGGACCCATGGCTTTTTCCACCTTTAGCTTCACCAGTTCTTCTAGGACCCTCTCCTCTGTGAATGGACTGGTGTTTACCTCCTTATTCTTACCTCCTTTGAAGTCCAGCTGTGGGCCCTGCCCATCCCATTCCACAGTGAAGACTGAACAGAAATATTAGTTCAGGATCACTGCTCCCCCCCATCTCCCTCCACTATCTCCCCAGCCCCTCTACATTTTGCTACCCCCTTCTTTGCCTTCCTTCTCTCGCTAATGTCTTCCTCCTGGCCCTCCACCTATGATGTAGCGACCAGAATACAACTTGACTTCAACACAGTTCAACACTGGCTTCACTCTCATCAACTTTTCCTAAACACCAAAAAACAGTCTTCATGAACTTTGGCACTGGACAGAGATTCTGGCTAAGCCTCCTGCCCACCCACATCCTGGATGGGACTACCATTGAGGACACATCCTCATTCAGGTACCTTGGGGTCTGTCTTGACAAACACCTCAGCTTCTTTGGACACGTGGGCGCCATCCTGAAAAAAACTGCACCCAAACCCTGCACCCTCAACAGGAACCATAGCAGCTTGCCTCTTATGGCCCAGAGTGAACTCATCCAGAAAATGATATTGCCTATTTTTGACTACTGTGACATGGTCTACAGTGCCACACCCAAGTCCTCCTTAGCCAAATTGGATAGACTTTTCAACTCCTTCTGTCGCTTTGCTCTGGACTCCTCCCCCCCTCCACTTACCACTGTGTCCTCTACCGCTCTCTGACGTTCCAGTCTCTGGATAACAGACGACTCTCCCATTGCACTAAAACTATTGCCAAATTCAGGTTTGGCACACTACCCTCCTACCTCTCCTCCTCCCATCCCTCTCCAATGCCCCCACTTCACTCATTCGGATCAATTGACTCCCACACCTTACCTGTCCCTCGCCGCTCTACAACAATAGGTCAGTCTATTTTTTCACACTGGTTCCCTAAATTCTAGAATTCACTACCTCCTCAAATTTGACACTCCTTGTCTCCTTCATCCTTATCATCTGGCCTAATAAATTTCTTCTCTCCTACCTGCAACTGCCCCAACTACCCTCCCCTTACAGCCTCCTCACTATCAAGCTTCTCCTAGCTGCTTGTTCACTTTCAGCCCCTGCCAGACCTTAAGTTCACTTGAGAAATAGTTATCTGTGTTACTCATTTTGGTCCACTGATGCTATTACAATCTAAATATCACTCTACTTATTTATATAGTACGTAAAGCTGTACTGTTTCTACCATGATTTGTCACCGTGTGCTCAGCACTGGCAGTGCTCTTATGCATAAACAAACTCATTTTTTTGTACTGCTGCACTGTTCAATACCTATATTGTATTATATATTGTCAGTTCTGGTTTGTGCTTGTACTATCCTTCTGTTTCTCCCTCCCCCAGGATGCACCGGGAGATGAGTGATCATGATTGCTCAGTGTGCCTTCCTGGTGAAACTTTTCAATAAATAAATAATGTACCTAAAGAATGTCTTTTCTCCTTTTTTTAACCAGTTGAGCTATTCTGTCCTCCGTTTGTACTTTAGTGCTCCTCACTGCCTTTCCTGCCTCTCTCAGACACTTTTGGTACATTTCCTTGTCCTCATCCCTTTGTGTCTTCTTATACTTCCTGAAGGCTAGCCTCTTGGCCCTTACTTTTTCTGTCCCCCCCCCCACCCAAGAACCACAGTGATTTTCTTCTCCTCTTCTCTTGTCTATTGACCAGACACATAGAGGATTGTGTATGAGCAGGCATACACAACAAGGGTATGCTTGAATCGAAAGGTTCCTTGGTGACAGTAGACCTCGAGTGCAGCTCGGGGGTCTCCTGGAGGCTGGTCAAACACTCTGCTGTCTATCTTCGTGCCTGTTTATACACAATCTTTATAGTGTATGAGAAGGCATTCACAATTTTACACTTGAATGAAGCAAACTTGCACTGAAGCTGAGCACGATTTCATAGAAACATGTAATCTGGACACTATTTGACCAAAAGCTGTAATTTAATGGTGCATATTTAAACAACATTCAGTGGCATCGCAATTAGCGAGAACAAGTTTTTTTTCCTAATGAACAAGTTGCCTAGGGGAGAGACAAGTAAGTAAGACAGTAGATTCACAACAAAATAGTCTTATCTGTTGCTGTTTTCAGGGTGTCCACTCAGAGGTCTGCTTACTAGGTGACAGCTCTGGTAACGGTCGGCATGACTTGAGGAGATTTCAGTGTGAGCACTGATTTGATGTTGCTGCTCATTAGTAGTGATGTCTTCAGTGAAGCACAACAGCAGTTTGACGTCACTACTAACGCACAACAGACAGATTCCAGTAATCGATTTCTATACACAACAGCACTCTCTCATACACTATATTGTTTTGTTACATCTGCTATAGCCTCCTTGATGTGTGCCCACTTCTCCTCTTTTCCAGGGTTTCTTTTAGCTGTAGTCTCATACTGGTAAAGTCCACCCTTCTAAAGCCTGACTCTTGCCTTCGTATGGGTTGACTGTATCCCTGTGTTCACTTTGAACCACACCATACTGTGGTTGGTGGACCCTAACTGACCTTCCACACTAAGATCTGCTACCCTGTCCCCATTGGTCAGCACCAGATTCAGGATTGACCGGTCCCTGGTAGGTTCCTGAACCAGCTGCCTAAAGCCAGCCCCTTCAAGGGAGTCCATGAAGTCCTGTGTCCTAGCACAGGTCCCTGCTGGAATGGACCAGTCTACCTCCGGCATGTTAAAGTCTCCCATTAGTAGTACCTCCCACTTTGCTGCCATTTTATGCATGTTTTCTAGCAGTTGCTTGTCAGTTTCCTTGGCCTGAGCTGGGGGTCTGTAAATGACCCCTGTGCAAATGGCTGTTCCATTGCCTGGCTCAAGGGTGACTCAAACTTCCTCCATTTGCTCATGCCTGTTTTGAATTTCAGTCACCTTTATGCTCTCTTTGACGTAGAGGGTAATCGACCCCCCTTTTTACCCTCCCTATCTTTTCTGAACCGGGCACAACCCGGTACAGTTATGTCCCAGCTGTGGTTGCTGGCGTACCATATTTCGGTTATCGCCACTATGTCCAGGTCAGCCTCCATCATTGTAGTCACCAGGTATGGGATCTTGTTCCCCAGACTGTGGGCATTTGTGTACATGACCTTCCATGAAATGTGGCATCTTTTTGTTCCCTCCTTGTGTTTTGTCTCTTGCTTCATCCTACTTTTCCTGGAGTGTTCTATGTGGTGCTTCCTTTTTATTACCTTACTAGTTGCTTGTGTTCTAGGTCCTTTTATTAGTGGTGCTATCATTATGTCCTGAATGCAGCCTATCCCACCCTGCGGTACCTGTGTATCTGCCCCTGGGTTGACACCCTGGTCTTGCTTGATGTGTGCACTAATCTGTGGGGGTGGGCTGCCTAAATATATCAACTCCTGACAGCCCCCAGTGGCTAGTTTAAATACTTGCTTAGGAAGCATGTAAACCTCTCATTGAGGACAGATGTACCCTCCTCAGAAGGATGCAGGGTGGTGAACTCAGGAAGGAAAAATTTGGCAGGAGGAATGGAAATTGGGGGACTGTCAAGCACTGAGCAGGAAAGGGACTTTGGGTTTATCACATATGATAACCTGAAAGTGGCAGGGCAGTGTGATAAAGCAGTGGGCAGGGCCAGTGTGATGCTGGGATATATTGGGAGCCATATCTCCAGCAGGAGGAGGAGGGAGGTGGTGCTGCCACTGTACCACTCACTGGTAAGACACCACCTGGAGTACTGTGTCCAGTTCTGGAGGCTGCACCTCAGAAAGGACATAGACAGGGTGTAGACAGTCCAGAGGAGGGCAACTAAAAGGGTGCAGGAGTTGAACCAAAAGTCCTATGAGGAGAGATTGAGGGATCTCAACATGTACATCCTGGAAGAGAGCAGAGCTAGATGGTACATGACAGAGACCTACAAGTACCTCACAGGGGTGAATGGGGGGAGCGGTCTCTTTCAAATGAAGTGCACTAGGAACAGACGGCATACGATGAAGCTGGAGGGGGAAGGTAAGAGGGATGTGAGGAAGTACTACTTCACTGAGAGTGGTAGACTCCTGGAATAAACTGCCAGCAGAAGTGGTGGAGGTGAAAACAGTAGAGGGCTTCAAACGTGCATGGGATAGACATAGGGACATTGTAAATAGGGAGGGATGAGTGAGGGTTATTGTAGACAGATCAGGCAGGGACCATCTGGACAGACTGGGTGGGCAAGTGATCCTTTTCTGCTGACAAGTTCTATGTTTCTGTACAAAACTCTTCCCCAAGGCCCCCAAAATAAAACTTTCCTAAATTCCAAAAACAAAAAAAATCAAAAACAAATTATTGAATGTTCTTTTCTGTCATGATCCTTGCCTACACAAATAAAATAATTTAACAAAATCAGGCACCATTCTGAGTTTTAATTACAGGTGTTTCTTTGGTAACCATGAAAAATCCCCGCCTATCCTTTCCCGCTTGCCAGTCAAATATCTTCTGCTCAGCCTGCCACAGATGCTACTGATGTCCTGGCTCCTTCATTTTCCTATGCTCTGTTGGGTCCTTTCTTTCCCGTCTATCTTCCCAGCCTCGTCCTTCTCCTCTCTCAGATCTTTTCTTCATGACTTTACCACACCTTACACACTTGTACCTTAAATTGCATTACTATTCACCTTTTTTAAGTAATCCTGAATATATACCTGTAAAGCATGACTGCACTCTGCTTTGTATTGTTACATTTCTTTTTCTTATCAGATTTTATTTTTATCTATTTCTGCACCTTAATTTATGTACAGTAGTTTCACTTGCACATCTTGTATTGTATACTTCCTTCCCCATCCCTCCATGACACATCTGGAAATTAGCTATTACTAGCTCAGTGCGTCTTTCCTAGTTAAACTTTTGAAATACATACATACATAATATGAAGCATTTGTGTGCTTGTATGTGTGTGTATGCTGGTAGAATTCTGCAGAATATTGAATTTAAGCAGTCTATGTAAACATTCAGTATGTGTGGATGAGGGAAACATTCTACCAATGGAATACTGCAGAATTTTGAAATTTTGTATCTCATGGTAAACAAATACACCATCTGTTAACTATGTAGAAAGACAGAAGACTGATGTGGAAATCAACTGTGTAGGGGCTATTTTATATTTTCTTAGCAGTGTTTTATTATTTTTTGTATCTTTTCAAACATATAGAGCTTTTGTGTTTTTCAGTGTTCCTAAATACCTATTTCATAAGCACAAAAATACATTCCGTGGTTTGCCTTGTGCTGAAATAAACACATTTCCAGGGGCTGAAGGCACTCGGCCTATTACCTAGAGCCTTACTACACTCATGGGAATGTGTTTATCTCAGCACATTGCACACCCCATTAGACTTATTGCTTATGTAACTTTGGCACCCTTGCATTATTTTAATTTTCTTTGCACCTCTTCTAGTGCCACCATTTCTTGTTTTATTTGACTTACTAATGCTACAGTGTCACTGTACTTTATGTAAATTGTATCATTTTTTACTCTCTTTCACTATTACTTCTCCGCCAGGAGACACCTGGAAACTAGCAAAAGCTCAATGTTCCTTTCCCGGTCACACTAGTCAAAGCTCAGTGTTCCTTTTCAATTCACCAATTTCTAAATAAATAATAAATGTTTCTCTGCATTTTGCAGTACCCTTTTGACCATCATGAACTGTAGCTTGTTCAAGATCACTTTGCGAATATATATGAACGTGCAAAGTTGCCAGCAGAATGAGGCTATGTGGTCTATCGAGTCTGCTTGTATTGCAGAGCCCCCAACATCAGCTAAGGTCTTCACCACCCCAAATGATGCCCCCCACCCATATTCAGCTACACCTCTTTTGGCTTTGACGTCCCTTTACCCTGTACCATCCTTTTGAAATCATCCACTGTTGCAGGTGATACTACTTCCTCAGGGAGCCCTTTCTGTCCCGCCACCGCACTCTTCAGGAAGAAAAGCCTCCTAGTCTCTCTCTTTAACTTCCCACTCCAGCTTAAGACAATGCCCCATCATATTTTTGCTTCCTCTGAAACTGAAGAGGCACACTTTGTCCACCCTGTTCATGCCATTCAAATACTTAAAGGTCTCAGTCATGTCCTCCCTTTCCCACCACTCCTCCAGGGAACACATGTTTAGGGCCTTCAGCCTTTCTTCATATGTCCTGCCCCACTAACCTTTAACTTTCTCTTTCACCCTCCTTTTACCACTTACATCAGGTTTATGTCCTCCTTTAGGTAGGGACACAAGTACTGTACATGGTACTTCAGGTACGGCTGCACTAGCGACCTGTACAGTGGCAGTATTACCTCCTCCCGCCTGCTGCTTCTGATCCCCCTTGCAGTCCAACCAAACATTCTGTTGATTTTGCCACTGCTATCCTGCATTGTGTGGAGTACTTCAGGTTATAGTGTTCAATACCCCCAGGTCTTCTTCTTCCTTGGACTTGATTACCAGGACCCCTCCCAGGCTATACTTTGTCTCCAGGTTCTTGGCACCAATGTACATAACCTTTCACTTTTTCACATTGAAGACAAGTTGCCAAATTTCAGGCCACCTCTTGAGCTTTGACAGATCTTCTTTTAGGTCCCATATCTTTTCCGCTGTATCCACCCTTCCTCCAGAGCTTGGTGTCATCTTGAACAAGCAAATCTTGCCCTTTATGCCCTTACCAGTGTCACTGATGAAGACATTTTATTTATTTATTTATGACTTTGATAACCGGGTAAGTACACTGGCCCCAGGGACCGTTTTCAGGCATGCCCCGGGCCAAGACAATGGCACAGGATCAATGAAAAGCATTGTACATATAGCATATGACATGTAGGCCAGTATACACAAAGATATCCAGAGTGCTAAAGAAGGATATAACCACAGTCAATTACAGTAATTGGTACAGAAACATAATACATAGTAAGTAATTTTAAATGAACAGCAAAAATACAAGGGTAGGTAACCATGGTAGTCAAACTTGGGAGTGGGGGAGGGTAGCGAGAGGGGAGGGTGGGCAGAGGGAGACAAGGGAGGATAGACTAGAATAAACTCAGTGGGGGATAACAGCATTCAAGTGGAGGGGGAAAACTACCCAGGGAAGCAGTAGCAGTCATATTCTGATAGAAGCCAGTCCTTGAGGTGAGATTTGAACAGGCGGTGGGTGTCTAGAGTGTGGAGCTCAGCGGGCAGCCAATTCCATAGCACGGGCTGCTGCCAACAGGGCTCTTGCGCCCATGTTGGTAGATACTCTGGGGACATAAAAGGGGGGATGGTGTTAGAGTGTAGACAGTGACTCACAGCTCTAAGTTTGAGGATCCCTGCAAGGGGGGGAATCTTTGATGTTGTGGATGGCATTATCAATCAAGCTGTAGTGGGAGAAATTGAAATGGCCTTATAGGGGACGCTACCTTAGAGACTGATAGAGAACACAGTGGTGGGTGGCAAAAGGTGCAAGTAGGGCAAAGTGACAGGCACTATTGTAGGCAGAGAAGATTAAATAGCAATGGACCAAACACCAAACCCTGTTGGATCCCACTCTTGACATCCCAAGCACCTGAGAGCTCCCCCCCCCGGGTCCTGTCTTTCAGCCAGCTAGCTACCCATCCAGTCAGTTTCTCTCCTACCCTCAGATCCTTCAGCAGTTTGACCCATTTCTTATGTGGCACAGACTCAAAGGCCTTGCTGAAGTCCAAGTACTGGAAAGCCACTGCTTTGCCCATGTCCATAGTCTTAGTGACCCAGTCAAAGAAGTCAATCAGGTTCTTCCGGCATGACCTCCCAGCCATAAACCTGTGTTGCCACTCATCCCGGAGGCCATTTCCATCCAGGCATCCTACTAGCCTCTCTTTAAGTATGGCGTCCATGAGCTTGCACACAATTGAGGTCAGGCTGACAAGTCTGTAATTGCTGGTTATCCCTGAGTTCTTCCTTATAGAGCAGCACCACATGTGCTGTTCTCCAGTCCAGAGGTACCACCCCTGTCTCAAGCTAACTATTGAATAGGTCAGCCAGGGGGCCTGCAAGTTCCTCTGCTAGTTCATTCAGTACTATTGAATAGATGCCATCTAGACCCCAGCATTTGTCCAGCCCCAAGGCCAACAAACCACTTCTCACCCTTTCCACCTCTATTATTCCTTCCAGGCTCCTCTCCCTGCCCCTCCCCCTTGTGGCACTGGGCCATCTCTTTCCTTTATGAAGACCAAACAGAAGCACTCATTCAATACCTCTGCCTTGTCTCCAGTTGATTCTACCCACCTCTCCCCCTTCCTGAGTCTTTCCATGCCATCTTCTGTATCCCTTTTCTTGCTATTGTATTTCAAAAAGGCTGTGTCTCCTTTTTACGGCTGCATAGGCAGAGCCTGCAGCCGTATTGCGACAGCTCAGAAAAATTAGCTACCGGAACAGGCCTTGGAACAGTTCTGTTTTGGAGTTTCAGAATGATCCTTCCAAAACTGCAAACCAGTTGGTACCATTCCTCCATGGCCACTCATGCCACTGCTCCGCTGCCACAATCAGACAAAAATGGTTGATCTCACGATAGCTTCCGTTGGACTTTTGGAAGTATCCTTCTGAAAGCCCAATGGAGCTTAATCCCGTCCGCCACCATGATCGGAGTACGGAAGAACAGACGCACTAATTCGGCTGTTACGTCCATATTCCGATGCGTGAACTGCACATGCGCATGACTCATGTGCAGTTCTGTGGGTACCATCATGTTGAGAATGGCACTATGCCATTTCAGTACAACCCCCCAATTCATGTCGCACACTGGGAGCCCCACCCTACTGTGTGAAAGTGCTACAATTTATATATCTGAAAATTAGAAAACAGTCCCTCGTTGTCCATTCTATGTTCCCTGCCACACCCCTCCCCACGTTATGCCCAAGATCAGGGTGCCCAATCCCTATCTCAGCATACTGTGCACCCCTTCCCCATTCATGTGGCACACTGGGAGCCCACCCCAGTGTGCCAAAATGTGTTGTGTTTTTTATTTTCTGAAAATTAGAAAACAGTCCCTCATAGCATTTCTTTCTCCCACCCCCCATGCCAGACATCGGGGTGCCCAATCCTCATGTTGGCATCCTGTGTAACCCCCTTCACCATCCATGTGGCACACTGGGAGCCCACTCCAGTGTGCTGAAATGTTTTTTTTTTTGTTTCTCTTGTAACTTAGAAAATGGTCCATCGTTGCGTTTAGTTTCATCCTTGAAAACTGAAAATGGTCCCTCATGAACATTGCCATTTTCAGACGTAAGGACATAGACAGGGTAGAGAAGGTTCAGAGGAGGGCAACAAAGATGGTGCATGGATTGCATCACAAGTCCTATGAAGACAGGTTGAAGGAACTGAACATGTACTCCCTGGAGGAGAGGGAGGGAGAGAGGGATATGATAGAGACATACAAGTATCTTACAGGGAGGAACAGGGTGCAGGAAAACACTATTTTTAAGTGAAAAGATGTTCCAGGACTAGAGGGCATGGGATGAAGTTGGAGGGAGGATGATTCAGAGGAAACATGAGAAAGAATTTCTTCACAGAACGGGTGGTGGACAAGTGGAACATCCTGCCAGAGGAAGTGGTGGGGGCTGAAACAATCACGGATTTAAGAATGCATGGGATAGACATAAAGGAATTCTAGAGGTCAGGTGAGGGGCAACAGACTTCTAGGAAAACAAACTGAACTTACAAGCTCAAATGGGCAGACTGTGGGCCATAGGCCCTATCTGCCGACACTGTCTATGTATCTATGTATCTATGTATTGTCGCTGCAGTCCCTTCCCCTCCCACCCTCCCACTGAGCACCCACCTCCCACACCCCTTTTACCCCATACTTACCTCTGGAGGCCAGCGCTGTCATCTTCTCTAGACCGGAACACGTCTGCACTCTTCAAAGCCCAACCGCGAATTGAAGAATTAAAGGTAAGTGTGCTATACAGCCATTCAGTGGGATTTTCAACTTATGCTGATATTTCAGCCACTTTTTGGAATTTTTGGCCCAAATTTTCCACATGGGGTTCTTGGGACCCTACCTCATGAAAACTGTCAGTGTCATTTTGTTACTTGGTCCTGAAAGATGATTTTGCAGTCACTGCGCAGAATCACCTTTCAGGACTAATTCACAAAATGACAGTGCCACTGTTCATGAGGTGGGGTCCCAAAAAGCCCATGTTGCAAATTTAGTGACAAACTTCCAACAAATGACTGTGTTATGAGCGTGCATTGTGCAGTTTCTATGCACGCTCCTAATGCTGCCACTTTTTAATACAGTATTTCCACTCCACATTTGTACCATGTCCATTTTTGGCACACCTCCTTTAACCTAGTACAGCTGTCATTTTCCACAACCTGCTTGAAACATGTTTTTGCACCTGTGACACAGAATAGCGTGTTTAGTCTGCGCAATCACCTTTTGGGATAATTGAACAAAATGACACTGGCACTGTTCATGAGAAGAGGTCCAAAAAGGCCATGTGGAAAATCTGGTGAAAAAAATCCAAAATATAACTATGTTATGAGCATGGGTTGCACACTTAATATGCATGCTCCTAACATCACTGATTGTTAATATATTCACTTCACATGTTTAACATTGCCATTTTTGTACATCTCCTTCACAACAGTACAGCTGTCATTTTCCATAACCTGCCCAAAATGTGTGTTCACACTTGTGGTGCAGAATAGCGTGCCTGGTCTGTGCAATCACCTTTCGGGACAATTGAGCCAAATTACACTGCCACTGTTCATGAGGAGGGGTCCAAAAAGGCCACGTGGAATTTTTGGTGCAACACCTCCAACATATGGCCATGTTACACCTGAGCATTGAATGATTTCTACGCACATGTGTAACTTACGTCACTTGGTAGTGCTTCACAGCCCTATCGGCTCTGGACGCCATATTGCATGTGGCATTCACACACATTCGGCGGTAGTTGTTCCCCTGCAGCAGTGGCACTCCTACAAGCTCACGACAGCAGTACTGGCTCTGGCTAGAACTTGTTTTAATCCCTTCAGCTAGCTGCAGTTCTTTCTGAGCTTTAGCCTGCCATACTACAGGATTTACAGGATTTAGAGCTCAGGATTTCTTTGCTGAAAGTCTCCATAGCCTGCTGTTTTGTTGTATTTTAATCCAGTGCAGCTACCGATTTAATTTTTCGCTTTGTTTTGTCCCCCCGACTGTGAACCCCTTGTTTCATAAATCTCAGTTACAGAGCTGACGCCTAGCTGTCTGCTTCCTGCCCCTTGATTTGGCCCTCTTTTAGTAAATTGCAGGTCTTTTGTCTGTGTGCTAATTTTATTTTCATTTCCACCATTTCGGAGTGCTATTAATCCCTGTCCTGTCCCTTTCAACAGGCGTCCTTGTAGCCCACTGGGCTGCCTACCGTCATCTGCGGTTCACCTCCTGCATGCCTGGACACCACTCTGCACCTCTCTCAGTGCCAAGAAGCCTGCTGCCACTGGCCCCTGAAAACAAGCATCAGGTACTTCATATACACAGCCCTGGCCTCCACGGCTGTGGCTTCTGCTGCCGATTTTTCACCCACCCCCTCCCTCTCTGAGCCACCTTTAAATACACTTAAGGTTTCTCCCTCCCTCCCTCCCTCCCCTACCCCATCCTGCCCCCATCGGCTCCTAGTACTAGAGCTTTGGAGCTTAAAAGCTATCTGTCTCCCCACCCCTTTGCTGATCTCCTCTCTCTCTCTCTCAATCTCTTAAAGCTTCCTCACTGGTCTGCTGTTCTCAACCAGCACTGCTACACAAAAGTGTCCTAGACCTGTATTTTGGACTCCAAATTTTCACCTCCTCTCTACCAACATCCGCTGTCACCATGAACCCACCCCAGCTCACACTGTTTACGATCTCCCTAGCATCTGCCCTGGTGCTGACAGTTGTACGTGCCTCAGCACTGGCCCAGAACCAAAAGTACCTTGCCTACCTCTCATAATCCTGCTCCCCCCCGGTACACCCTACACTCCTCCCCTCATGGGAACTCTTCTATCCAGGTCACATCACCCTCTCCTTCCTCTTGAACATGGAACATCGCTTACTTGGTCACTACCTGGCCTCCATATCCTGCTCTATTGCCATTCCCTCCTGCACCTTTATCCCATTCCTATCCCTATCCCTACTACTCTGTGCAGAAGACATTGAGAGCAACCCCAGCCCCCTAATTCCACATAGCCCCCTCCGACAGCACCTGGACAAATGCCCCAGTGCTAAAATCACCCATATAAACATATGTAGTCTCCTCCAAATACCAGGACCTGGAAGCATGGGTTGAGCTATACAAACCCCACATCCTGGGACTCTCTGAGACATGGCTAAAACCTCACATTACTGATGCTACCTACCAACGACCTGGGTGGTCCTCCCACCACCTGGATAGACCTGGCAAAAAAAAGGGGGGTGAAGTAGCTCTGTTTGTCAAGGAACCAGTATCAGCCAACATAGTTCTCCACTTTGACCCAACCTCTCCCAGTGAGTGGCTCCTCACCAAACTCACCCTGGGAACTAGCAAAAAACTCTACATTGAGTGCTGCTACAATCCCCCTACAGCGGGAACCGAAGGCTTAAACAGCTTCCTCTCTGGCCTGGGCTCCATATCCCCACACAGAGACTCACTTCTCTTGGGTTATCTCAATCTAAACTGGCACAGTTCCCGCCAGCCTGACTACAGTGCTTGCTACAGATAGGTTTAACGGTAACGCGGTATGATGCTCAGTACTGGTCTTTGCCATGCGGTGTGGTGTCTTAGAGCGGTAGTAGCTCTTTACTACATTGTGGGGCTATGGTATTACAGCAACAGATTAAATGCTCTTCCTCTGTTAGCCACAGGGTGGCATCTGCGAGCTGTCACCGCAGTACCGATTGCCTGAAAAGTAATATATTGTCTCCTACTCCAATTGACCTGCAGATGGTGTGTGGTTAGTGCAAGGACACTATTGAATTTTATTTTATTTATTTGTATTTTTGATGATACCTTTGAGCTGAGGGCTCTTTTACAAAGGTAACACGTCAAGGCAATAAGGACAATAAGGTACAAAACATAACATGATCATTACAATGGAACTTACAAAAAAAAAAGACAAGGTTACAATAATAGCAGCCAAAGGCATTGTCAAGGAATTGTGTTGTGAGTTAATTATACAGTACAAGTCATAGGCAGCTCAGTGAAGCTTTGTTAGGAGTGGGTTAGTGGGAAAAGAGAAAGAAGAGTGGTGGTGAGGGGGTGGTATGGGAGAGAGAGAGAGGGAGGAGGGGAGAAATAGGGAGGGCATTGCATTGGGTATGTGGTAGATGGGAAACAGCAAGGGAGGAGGAAAGGGGGGATGAAGAGGAAGAGGAGACAGAGTCATCCTATACCCAGTTTAATTAATCAATTTAATTAATCATTTTCACTATTGAGGAGAGTGAACGTAAAATGGGGTAGTCTTAAAGATTAAATGAAATAAAAACGATCTGGCAAATTCTGCAGTCCAGTCTTTATTTTCTACATTTAGGTATTATTTTACATCATCTGTGCCAATAATCAGTTCTAATAAATAAAAAAGCGATGTCAATTTATTTGAAAGTATGCCCTGTTTAGTATTACAGATTTCTGCCTGTCACTGTGTCATGGCAGCAGTCTGCTGTTCAGTGAGAGGGTGTCAGCAGAGCTCGAGACAGCACCATGACACAATGTATGTTTAGTGCTCTACAAAGGTGAAAATTACTATGGTAATACTCATGGTGCAGGACACTGAATCAACAGTGACATGCTACTGAGTTTTAAAAAATAATTAGTACAGTATAATTATGAACTCCTAGCAGCAGTGCAAAAACAAGCAGTAACCCCAATCTTTTGTAAATTAAGAATGAATGTTCTGACAGTGCTGAAAAAGAAAAGAAAAATTCAATGATTTCAGTACATCACACACAAACTCGCCTCACATCATTTCAGAATCAGAAATAAATCTAAGGGCATAACTTTGCTCTGCGCTTCCATACAGACCCGGGAAGACTGCTCAGTTGAAAAATATCATTTTTTTATGTTGATGGAGGGTCCATCTGAAAAGTTGGTACTGAGTCAACATAGTGTGATTTAAACAAAAGTAAACCTTTACAAAACTGACAATAAAATATTAAGTGACAGCATAAGTAAAATGTCATGGGCGCCATTAGAATCGCACAGGTAACTCAGTCACTCCCCATCTCATGGCGGGTCCAAGAAAATAAATGCAGACAAAACACTTCACATGAAGATAGAAACTTTTATTTAATTAAGAACTGTTAACCATGACAACTGAGCTACCTGCCCCACAGATAAAAAAAATTGCCTTGTGTCTCGGGGTCCTTCCCTGCACCGATCACTCCCACAGTTTTCAGCTGCTATTAATAAAAACTATGAGAAATATGGTATTGTCTCAGAGTCAACAGCAGTAACAGGAGGAAATATACTATAGTGCACAAGAAGAGCATATGGTAAAGGTTAGTATTAGGAAAAAATGGTGCGCTGCAAACAGTACGTAGAAAAGTACTGAACATCCATTTACCGCAGCTATTTATAATAAAAAAAATAGGAAGGTTAAAGAGGACAGAAAATTAAATAATAACTGAAACAGTATCTACATGTTGTGTATTTATTTCAATAAAGACTATCAGTTTGTTTCATCAGTGTCTATTATTGTTTATGTTTTAATTTTTTCTTTGACTATTTTGCCTTAAATATGGACATGGCAGTTACTGGTGCTGCCCATTTCTGGTTTCCTGTTTATACACTTTAACTGTAAGTGAGCTTGATTAATAGTGACTTTGTCATTCATGTGTTCCATGACAACATCATGACTCGCTTTCTGTAAGAAACTTGCATGCTGCTGTCAGGAACTGTTCAAAACCAGGAAGCACAGACCTTCCTTATAAAGTTAGTACTGTCTTCCCTATTAGTGGTGTGATTGCAATTCTTAAAACAGTGCCAAAGTGTAGTTTGCATTAAAAACCCATAGTGGACAGTTGAACACACTGGCAGTCAGTACCATGTGATGTTCTTGTCCTGTTCTGAAAGTCATGATTGCCATAAGAATTGTGACAGTCAATATTAAATTTGAAATCATTGTGCAGCATATGTGGGTGAAATTTGTAATATAATCAATTGGACACTGTCACTGATGCTGTTAACAGTATGGTCAATATCATATTACATGTAGCGCCCCTCACAGGCTTTCCAGCATGCACTACCTTACTAAAGCATAAACAGCATTTCCTGGGTCTCCCCACATCCAGTGTGGATCGTATTGTTGTATCTGAATACCTCTCATTTACCAGAAATGGAAAATATAGTGCTCAGCTTCCACTGCATAAAATAGAACAGAACCCTTACTAAAAGAGGGAGCTTCTTCTATAAGAATTCTCTTTGTGGATTTGGTTTGAATACAGTGCCCCCACACACACACACACACACACAATCTGCATACACTGTACAGAACTTCCTGCTCATCCCGTTACTGATAACGGCAGTACGGCTTGAGTTTTCACTGCTATGCAGATGATACTCAGCTGTACATGTCCTTTGTGCCCAGCCAGGGTGATGCTGTCTCGGTCTTTAACAACTGTCTCACCGAGATCCAGGACTGGATGACTGTGAGTTGGTTGCAGTTAAACCCTGAAAAAACTGAGGTGTTGGTTGTGGACCCAGGTCGTCGGGAGGCGGGTTTGCTGACAGGATCACCTTTGAGTCTTTGGTTTGAGGGGGTCCAGTTAGCTACCTCAGACCAGGTGCAGAACCTGGGCGTTATATTTGATGACTGCCTGATCCTTAAACATCAGGTATCGGCTGTTGTCAAAACTTCCTTTTACCATCTGAGGAATATAGCCCGGGTGAAGCACCTGGCTCCTGCTGATGATCTTTCAATGTTGGTCCATGCCTTCATTACCTCCCGCCTGGACTACTGCAATGCCCTTTACCTAGGGCTACCAGGGGTAGATATCCGCCGCTTGCAGCTAGTGCAGAATGTGGCAGCCAGGCTTCTGACTGGTACATCTAGGGCCAGTCATGTAATGCCTGTCCTCCGTGGACTGCACTGGCTGCCAGTACAGTGGCGGATCACCTTCAAGATTGGTTTGCTGACCTATAAGGCCCTACATGACCAGGGACCTAGTTACCTGCAAGATCTTCTTCATCCCTACTGTCCCCCCCTGCCCTCTCCGATCCACCAATGAGGGATTGATAGAGATTCCCAGGGTCTGTTTGAAGACATCTGGGCCAGATCATTTAGTTTTATGGCCCTGACCCTGTGGAATTCTCTACCTCATCGGGCGCGAGATTGTCTGACTGTCCAAAGTTTTAAATCAGCATTGAAAACTTACCTATTTAGTCTGGCTTACTCTGATATTTTAAGAATGTTTTAATGATTGATTTTATTATATTGTTTTAATTTTATGCACTTGATATATTTATTGTAAAAGTGCTTTGGTTTTGGAAAGGCGCTTTTTAAAAATAAAGAATGATTGATTGATTGATTGATTGATTGATTGATAAAAATAAAAGCACTGCTGCCAGCTTGCCACGCTTACACAATACAACTGTTGTCCGTAGCTACTGTGCTCCTGCATATGTATGCTGATCTTCAAAGCCCACAGAAAATGTTATACACCATCTGTCTTTGTAAAAAAAAAAGTGTGAAATTTGGTCAGCATGATGACGTTTCTGCAGATCAAAATGTGGTTTGTAGTGGCCCTATTTGAGGCTTTTTTTATCTCTAGCCATGAACTAATGCATTTGTACATCTACATTTAGGTAATTGTATACGTTTAATTAATAAATTACACTTTTTTTACATTTCCATTTCCTGACAATCATTCTGACATACTGTAATACAAAGCTGCACCACAAACATCCACTGGCTCCTATTGTTCTCTCCTGTCGTTACGGTGCCAGTTATAGCTGTCAGTGCTTATGAAGTTCGTGGCCATCATGTGCGATTGCCTAAGACCATCATGGTACTTACCTGTCTAAAAGGAATGCTCTTTAATGAGCCATCAAAGAAAGGTAGCAAACCACTTAAATTTTAGAGTCATTCACAATTTCCCACATACTGCACATATCCTCAAAATGTATGTTTCGGTATCGGTGATCAGTACTTATTTTTCTCACTCAGGTTCACTCTGTTTAGCCTTTTAACTATTCCAGTTGTCATCACACACATCTATCCCATACTAATTTGAATCTCAGGTTTTCACATTCATTCCTTTGCACCAACACTGTAACATGCTTGCTGGCTACTCAGAGACCTTGCCTGCTTCTGGCATTTGGTTGGGTGTCTAATGACTACTTATTATATGGCTGTATCTGAGCTTAATATTAACAGTCCATGTGTTGATAAACTCACTGCAATCTGGAAAAATCATCATATCCAAACACACCGTGCTGTTATGTTATGCAGGCAAAGTGAGCCAATATGCTGTCTACCCTTGTAGCAGTAACTCTAATTGTTTTGGTCTGTGGTTGTATCTAATGATAGGTAAATATGCATAAAAGAATATTGGGTCATCCCTGACCACAAGTAAGTGAAAGTGATGTTTTTAGGTACTATTCATTTTTATTGAGTTGTTGTTTCATAAAGGTTATTCGCTTGCATACCTAGAATTAAGCTGTATGCACCACAAGGAGATTTAAATAGCACCAACATATGCACATACAGTAGATATAGCAATGCATTTCCATTTTAAGAGGGCAGTTTTGCTTGCATCTGATGTCGGTTATGTGAGCCTGCAGATGAAGTTGTTCCACCTCAAAAACGTTAGTATTTTGACATTTTTAATTTTGTTCTTTTGCTCCCGATTTATATTGAAAGGTATCCCTCGTATTGAATTTTTTTCTGTTTTTGAACAGCTGTTTAGACAAATATCAGGAAGACTGTGTGCCTGAAGCAACAATCTACTGAGATGCTCGTGGAAATTCAGATGATGAGGCCACAGCCAGTATCCCAACTAGCTGCCAGTAATCACCAGAAATTGGCTAACATGATCACACAATGCATGTTTTAGAAGGTCTCACCTCTGACTTTGCACAGAGGATGTAGGGCTGTGGAGACGGGGGCAGGAGGGTTGAAAATGTAATTGTGCAGTAAATCTCTGAATGGGGAACCTGAACTCAGCCTTCTTGACACATCAAGAGAAAGGTAAGCACCACACAATCTGCAAGCTGCATTTATTTTATTGTTTTATATTACATGTCTTGCAGTCTGAATTGTGATATACTCAAAGAGTTGAAGTTGAAGGCAACAGAATTGCATCTAATCTGATTTACACTAAGGCACCTAATTTTTGAATCAATCTGATTCAGAAGCTGCATGTATTGCATTGCAGTAAGTGTGGGCGCATTTATTTGGAAGATATCATGCTCGCCAATATGAATGGGAGGAGGCAGTATTGCGCAATGGTTTAAGGCTCTTAGCTGAAAATCTGGAGACCTGGATTTGAATCCCACAGCCCCCACTTGCATACTGTGTGACCCTGAGCAAGTCACTTAACTTCCTTGTGCTCCCAGGTTGCACCTGCAAACAAGCTTTCAGCTTAGTGTGTCTCACCTGATAAAATAATTGGTAAAAAAATAAATAAATAAATAAAAAATGAGTGCACACAAAGCTTGATCAGCCTCTCACAATGCAAAGCATGTACCTGAAGAAGTACTCAGCTGGAGGCCGCAACTTTACCCGCAATGGGATTAAATTATTTATTTCCCGCCAACATTGACTTGCGAATGCCAATACTCCGGGGTGACATGAACAAACATATGAACTGCTAACACATCGGGTTAAGTCTTTACTGGGGATTAGACACAGAGGAGCTGCTGCTTGTATACGCATTCTGCCTGAACTGACCGTGCCTATGCCAGTCGTTCAAAGACACTGTCATTAACTTAGATAGTACTGGATTTGAACTAGATGTGGACATGCAGAAAAGGACAATAATTGCTATTCATTTCTGATGCATTCATGAAAGTCCACTGTAATTTGGTATGCCACTGTTGTGCACAAATACAGTAGTCTTGCAATTACTATGTTCTTGATTTTAATTGAGTGAAGCAAAGCTTATCAATGTAACTAACATTCATGGCAAAACATGCCAGCTCTGATCTAGGATGACAACAGGAAGGGTTCATAGGTTCATAGGTTCATAGAAGTGTATGAGCAATGAAGGCATATGTAAGGATGCCCATTGTATGCTCGCCACCCATATGTCCTATGGGTGGAAATCAAATTTTTTGTTTCCCATATGTTTATCCAATCTTTGCTTAAAGGTATTTAAATTATCACTATTAACGACACTTACGGGTAAGTTATTCCACAAACCCACAACTCTCTGTGTGAAAAATAGACTCCTTCTAGCGGATATTGCTAATTCTTACTGTACAAAACCTCTACTGGGGAGTTAAATGTTCAAGCCCAGCACTCTTGGGGTATGGAGGGCCTTTTATATGTGTTTTATTTCTACTCTTCTCTTTTTGGAGGAAAAATGAGCCTGTAACAAACTGCTACTGTTTCTGCTGGAGTCTGTTTCACTCTATTGCAATGGTAATGACTTTGAGAGTTGGATAAAATAGTTACCATGGCAACCGACATTTGAATCCACAAAGGCACAAAGCAATGTGCCATGTAATTGGCTAGGGAAGGTGAGGATTTGTGGAGTCAATTTCCTGTTCATTCAGTGTGTGCGGTGTGTGTGTGTGTGGGGGGTAATTGTCAGTGTCTGGGAGGCAGTGGAAGGAATGTTTATCACTGGAGCACTTGCTATTTTCCCAAGGCTGCTGCCAGTCACTACCCTCTATGTTAGGTCAGCGGTAACATATAGCATAACACCTTAGCAGAGGTGGGTGATCGGATAGGGAGAGGGACCTCATCTCTAGTCGCCAGGGATATATTTTTTTCTTCTTACAGGTGGGGTGAGTTATGAGCTGAGGGGATGGAATAAATAATAAATATTAAAATTAAGTGCACTGACTCTGGTGGGGGGGGCTGCAGGATCACTAGATACCACGGATACATTTTTATTTCATATCGAGCAGCGATTGTATGTGTGTAGCTCACTGAACTACTTGCATATATTAATTTTGCTCCCAAATTTGAACTGTAAAGAGAGGAACCTATTTTGACATGCAGTACTAGAAGTGCCAGCTGCTAATGATTACATGTTGTGACTTTTTTTTATTTGGTTAACTGGGTCAGCTTCACTAGGCGCAAGTAAACACAGTAGCATACATGATCACTGAATGAACGCAGGTGCCTGCCAAAATATTAAGAAGGCAAAGTCACAATTGATATCACCCACCTCAAAGAAAAACATATATTCACTTGAAATAAATTATTCTATGCCATTCTCACTTATTCGTGTTTTGTGCATGAACGTTTCAGCACTAATGCCATATGTTTTGCATCCTTATAACACTTCAAGTGCTGGGGCATTACCACTGAGGCTTTCATTTACAAAATACCAAATGGAATGGACTAATTTATTCCAAGTGAGCATATGTAAGCATATGTTTACCTTCAAGTTGTGTGCTGCCATTTGTGTCTTTGCCACTAGACACAAGGACTGATATTTGCAGGTGACTCAGGAGTACAGTACTTGCAAATGCACAGAATGCAGGAACAGAGACACAACTGTCCCACACTTCTGTTCATTCACTCTTGTGCATAAACAGAACTTTGGTAATTGTAGCAGTACTAGCATTCAAAAGTATGCACAAAATGAAATAAAACAAATAAAATACACTGGGTTTGAGATAAAATATGTTTATTTCAATAACTTTTGAAACACTGATTTTAATGAACTACAGTACTCCTGAACAAGATGTTTTTCCTACATCATCCACAGTGGCTTTCTATATTTTATGTTTTATTTTAACACAGGAACAGCATGGAATTTAGATAAAAAAAAAACAACATCTAGATCTGGAGTATTTTGTTTCCCTTTTTTATTTTATTTTAACATGGTGTCATTACTTAACACTTAAACTGTATGTGCTTTATTATACATCTGACAGCACTAAGACACATGTGGCTACAGTAATTCCTGTTACACAGGTTCCACAATGTAATATCACACCAAACTGCAGCCATATTTCTGACATGTCAAATAATGACCGATAGATCCGTCAGCACCATCTAGCCAAATTGTCAGAAACAGGGCATGCTGCATGCTAGTTCGCCTTAGGCTCAATTTGAAGAGCGCATTTCAAAGGTTCTGATTAAAAAAGAGAAAAGTGTGTTAGTTGGCTTCAGAAGCCCATCAAACTACACTATGATTATAAAATGTAAGTAGTTGCAAACTGCCACCCCTCTCATCAACAACAAAAAAAAAGAAAGAAAAAAAAAAAAAAACAGCTTTTCCACACATTCACTAACGTAGATGAACATTTTGATTTTTTTCAGATGACACCATAGGTTCATCAGGTAACCCATACAAGTTACCATGTCACATGCATTTGCTGAGTATGAGGCATTACGTTTGTACTACTGATCCCTTGCCTTCAGATGTTTAGTCATGCTTTCTTTTTCTTACTGTATCTGTCATGATGAATGATCAGAGTCACGTATCAGTGCTGCTTTGGTGATTTACTCAGGATTTGCCAAAATGGTTGTGAACTTGATCCAAGGCTTCAATTTAATTTCTCAGGTTAAGCACAATATACTGTCTTTACAAACCACTTCTTATAATTTTCACCTGCTGTCACATTATTTCATCAGAGGTGTTCAATTTGTAATTTTACTTTCAGAAAATGTTAAAAATACATAAACACAATGGCCGAGATATTCAAAAGGGTTGCGCATGGTGCAACAGTGTTGCACCATGCACAACCCACTGATGCGCCCCGGTGCGATATTTAAAAGGGAAAAGTGCACCTGCACAAATCCCAATGCACCGGGGCACATCAGTAATGTATGCAGGCACAGGTGGGGCGTGCCTATGCATAAACTGCACAGCCCGATATTCAGCCCGGCCATACCAGAGTTATGCAGGCGTAGCCCTACCTGGGTCTGCACAAAGTTGAGCGAAAAAAAAGGTACAAGTCGAGGGCCACCCCCAGGTGAGCTGTCGCATTGCAGGCACAACACAGCAGCGCTGCCACCTGTAGGTGGCCCTCGACTTGTTCCCGCCACCTGGCGGCACCCCACTGCCCGATCATGAACACCAACTGTCCCCACCCCTGAGTAGCCCGATCATGGGCAGAAGTGTAACCCCCACCCCGAGTAGCCCGATGAAACGGGCATCAGACCCCAAAGTCCAATATCCCTGGTGATCCAGTGGACCGCTGAGAAGAGCCTGATGCGGACGGCATTCCCTCACCCCCAAGTCCGATCCCTGGTGATCTAGTGGACCCCCACCCCACCTGCCCACGAGCCCCCACCCCCGCTCCCCGTCAGCTGGCGGGCGGCAGCCCACCCACCTGCTGCCCGCGCCTTGCCGACTGACAGCTCAGTAGGGCTGCATGCCCATTGGTTCAGAGCATGAGCCAATGGGCGTGCAGCCATACCGTATAGTCAGTCAGATATGTGAATGAATTAATTCACATGTCTGGACTGACTTTGTACGACATGGGCTGCACACTCATTGGCTCATGCTCTGAACCATGGGTGTGCAGCCCTCCGAGCTGTCAGTCAGTGGGCGGCGGGGCGGCAGGTGGTGGGGTGCTGCCCGCCGCTGATGGGGAGCGGGTGGTGGGGCTCGTGGGTGGGGGTCCACTAGATCACCAGGATTTCGGACTTGGGGTGAGGAATGCCGCCCACGATCGGGCTACTCGTGGCTTCACTGGACCACCAGGATATTGGACTTTGGGGAGGTCTGATGCCCACGATTGTTACTCGGCAGGTGGGGTTACTTTGCCCGCGATCGGCCACCGGGGTGGGGACAGTTATGCCTGTGATCGGGCTACTTGGGGTGAGGGGTTACTGTTCGTTCTGCCCGCGATTGGGATACTCGGGGTGGGGAGGTTACTGTTCATTCTGCCCGTGATCGGGCTACTCGGGGTGGGGGGGACAGTTATGCCCGCGATCAGTCTACTGGGGACAATGTTATGCCCATGATTGGGCTACTGGGGGACAATGTTATGTCCGCGATCGGGCTGCAGGGGGTGTTGGTCCCCATGGCTGCTGCCCGGCAGGGGCCAGGCGCAAGTCATCTGGGATCAGCGCACCTGCATGCTAATGGCATGCAAATGGTGCTGTAATCAGATGCAAATGGTCCCCATGCACCTTGCATAAATTATGGCCCCATTTGCATGTCACCCTTTGAATATCGCAGGTGCTGTGCATGGCGCAATGGAACTTGCACCACCGCATCTCAATGCTCCACTCTGACCACTTGCACTGGCGCAGTTCCACTCGCCATGCACAGTGGGGTGGCCAGGGGCAATATTCAAAGATTCGCCATGGCGCAACTCCATTGAATATCACCCTGGCCACACCTGCACAACTATTTTGAGCGGCGCATCGGTTTGCGCCACAAACTGGCACAGTTTGAATATTGAGCTAATAACTAAAAAGTGCCATTTAATGCCATATATTTATTCTGTGCGAGACCAGTAGAAGAGCATGAGTGAAATTTACTTGCATTAGTAATTCTCCAAGCCATTTTCACTCTTGTTACTCAGACGAGGTAACTGACCAGCTGTGAATAATTGTTTGTGAAAGGAACCCTTACTTGTACCACAGTATTTTTAAAAGTACATTAACAAGTTCAACCAAAAAGTGCACTGACTATATAAAGAGCCCTGCCTGTGCTGCCTGTCATGCCTCTCAGGTCTTGCACTGAAGATGAATATTTATGTATTTTTAACATTTGTTGAGGCTGTATGTAAGGCACACCCACTGACTTTTTTGGTTTGCTGTCCTCCTATTATCCATTGCTACGTTCCCCATATTCTCCTGGCTTTTTCCATGCATGGTAGAAAGATGGCAGACTGCCCCTCCAGTGTACCCTGCCCCTGTCCCTGTCTACCGTCCAAGTTGAAATACATTATATAAAATTGTCAGACATCATTCTTGATAGAGTGTGATGCTAATAAATATGAATGTGGTTCAGATAAGAGTTAGTTCAGGCAAACTCGTTCAGACTATGGGTTACAATACGATAGTGCAAGCACATCCAGAACCCCACTTAACATGTGGATCTCCAATGTCAGTTTAGACTACCAAGGCACATGTGCATGGTTCAGATAAGAGTTAGTCCATCCAAACTTGTTCAGACTATGGGTTACAATACACTAGAACCCCACTTAACAAGGCATGTTGCAGGGAGTATGATGGGGGGAGAGGGTTGCTGATGCTAATCATAGAATGTGTCTTCTGCAGGTATTTTACTGGTGCCCTTCTCTTATGCACTTTGTACTGGTTGAAAAAAAATACACACATACAAAAAAATTAGACTTCTTTTCACATTTTGAATACCATGTCTGTGTTCTTCTGCACATTCCAAACATGCCATTGAGAGTCATCCACTCTATTTCAGATTTAATTATAATCAAACTGACCCCAAGGGTACTGCGTTTTGCCTGCAATACTGTATTTCTCTTATAAATGACAGTTATTTATGAAATTAAAAGAAAGCCGGTGGAAGGGCTTGAGCTAGCAGTTTAGCAAGAGAAATGTTCTTTTTTCAAAGCTCCTGTGTGCTCTGTTGCATTTTCTGTGCCACCACCACTCCCATATCACTGAAGAAGCAAGGTTTAATGGACGCTGACAACTTATTTTTAGGGAGTTCAATCCACAGGTAGCAATTGATTTTTACCTGCTGAAGTTTAGTTACCTCGTACTTCAGCAACTGGCTTCTAATTCTCATTGCGCTGTGAAATGTAGGAGTATGTATGCCATTCTTCTTATATGAAAACCATAGAATGTCTAATTTAATAGTAGTAGCTTTTCCATAAGTAACCTGTGTGGTTGTCTATTTGGATTTCAAATTTAGCCACAGTTTCGTTCATTCCAAGTTTTCCCTTGAGTCCCTGCTGAACAGCTACAGTATGTCTCCTTTCCTGCCTTCCAGTCTCTCTTGAATTAGGATGCTCCTGTTATTTCACAGATTAACTATTTATTCCTGCAATAATACAGATTTGTGATCTGCATTATCTAAATGAAACATGCACATTTCCAAATCACTGATTCTGCAAGTAAAAGCAACAATGTTAAACTTTTTTGTAATAATGTAGCAGCGCACCAAAGTGTAACAAGTTATTCTGTATCTTTTTAAAAAGGAACAACATTATGAAAATGTAAAATGTCGCTTTTGATTGCCCTAGCAGGGATTTGGAACTGTGCAGGTTGCTTTCAGATGTAAATTTTTCTTTTTTCCATTGAGATGCCAACGACATGAACCCGATGGCAACCTGCTTATGTGTAAATTACAATCTCTATTTTTTTATTCCCTTTTTGTTTGTCATATTCAGCAGTAAGGCATGTGCACATTCTGTCACTTAAAAATCTCTGCTCACTTTAACTGGTGGTTGCAGTTCTCGTACTGATGACTCATCGGATACCCCCGCACACACCAGCAGACACACACACACACACACACACACACACACACAGAATCTAATCAGTGTAGAATTGTGTAATTTATTCAAAATAGTTGTTGCTGTATTTCTCCTGTCATATTCTTTTCATATTTACCTGCAGATAAAAACAGTGTTAGTTTCTGTATTACTTTTCTAAGGTATTCAGTAAATTTCGTGAAGATTTATGAGCTGACTTTCATATACTACAGTACATGGGTATTTTTAACATGCTGTGTATATTCTGCAAATAAAATTACAGTTGAGTAGGAATGTCACATCTAATTTATTCTCAAATAGGAATGCCGATCATTAGGGTAACAGAGACAGGAAGGATTGAAGTACTGTATGGTAAGTTTGCTAACTAATGAAGCGAGAATGAATCACTAGAAAGATGCAGACAGACACTACCGTGACATAACACCATGCAGTTTTGAATCTAATCCTCAGGTTTGAGGATAAATAAATGTTAACAAAAATGCAAACAAAATATCAACAGGATGAAGGAGTAAAACATAATGTTCACCAGATAGTGGAGCCTCACAGTAGTATATGTGTAAGTGCTTGTTATTTCTTTATTAGTGGAGAGCGATACTATGTGACTAAGGACTGGTGACAGTAAATTGTTTTCACCTTCCCTCAAATCTCCTTATATTCATTTTGTCAAGTACTGTATGAATAAAACACATCCTCATATAGTAGTAACACTCTGATTGGCTGACTGTTGGCCAGTCAGATGTTACTACAATGGGAGGATGTCTTTTCATTCTTGCTTTCCTTCACACTGAACAAACGACAAATAGACAATCATGATAAACAAATTAAAAACTCATTGCACAAGTGATCTTGCAGGTAGGAATGTAGAAGAAATGACAGATCACCAAGGACTACTACACACCATATGAAACATGAAGCATTTGTCCAGGGGACACACCTGACTACAAATAACAACTATACCCAGTCTTTTCCCTCTGGTGGTCTCCCTTTACAATACTTTGTCTATGTCTGCTGGCACACTGATACTCACTAGGAGTAGGTAATAATGTGGTCACATACTTCAGGATATTCAAGTTAAAAGTGTATGAAAAAATGCACTGTGACTAGCTATGGAAATAGAAAATGGAAACGTACTAATGATACAAGATAAACATCTGGTAGTGCAGGCACTCCTTATTTTTTCTGTTGGAGTGCAAGTCTTCTTTATTTAGTGAATTACTCACATCAGCCTCTCTCTGCGTTATCTGAGTATGTAATTTACTAAATAATGAAGACCCATTGGGTGAAATACACATGTACCACTGTTTAAAAAGTTTCTTTAAAACATATATAAGCATTTTTAGAATTGTGCTCTATTCTCTCACTAGGGTATTTATTTTCCACTACATTTTGTCCCCCACACACCCTTTTCAGAAAATGGTGTGATCCTTCCAGTTAGTGGAGCAGAACAGCAGAGGTGAGAGGTTAAAGAGGTGGAGGAGGGATCAATCAGCAGTAGCATCAACAAAAGTCAACAAGATGCATGACCTAAGGAATGCATAGAAAACAAATGCAAATGTGTGTCCTTCCATCCACCCCAAAATAATTGGAGCAGCATAAAATACTTTTTGCTTTTTATAAATAGCTGTCTTTTATCTTAGCTCCAGTGAAATTTGCCAGACCTGTACTATTTATACACTGTTTTACTGCTCTTAGTTGAGTAGGAAAAGAAGCCACAGCCTGCAAGTAGCATTGACAGTACATGTGGTCACACAGCAAAATTAAGTTCCTGTTTTTGGGTCAGGAGACAGTTTTATTCTATTGAAAGGGTAATGCCTCTGAGAATAAGATCAATTTGTTACCAGGCAACAGATCTTCACTTTCTCAAAAGCACAATGTAATGTCTCACAGAGTTAACTGGTCGAGTGGGAGTGTCTGTTGCTATAAGTCCATTTACCTTTCATGCAGTAGGGGGAGGGTTAATTGCCCTGACTGGTACAGTGATAATTTAAACTGAAATCTCCAAACCAGTGTGGCAAGCTTTTGGATTAGGGCTGTACCTGAAAAAGACGTGACTCTGGGCTAAGCAATACAAGTGATAGGGGGACACAAGATGATGTGATTTTTTTTTTTAATTATTACACCCGTCTTAACCTACTTTTCATTAGATGTAAAAACAAAATTAGAATGAAATTGTCACTTGCAGTGCGTGGGTCTTAATGATCAGAAATGCCAGAACTCCTTGTTTACAGTCACATCACTGCCAGTTAATATGAATCTAATATGAATCAATGATGATGCATCACTAAACTGCCCTATCAGTTCTAAAATAGAGGTGACCCAGGCATAACGTTTGTAAAAGAATCAGGCAAGCAGATTACCTCAGCCTGGTTCACCTCATATCCATAGACAGAAATAGTGAAAAAAGGTTATAAAATGCTGTTGCAATTTTAATAATAGGCTAGAAAATGGACTGCACATACAGATCAGGGAAATACACAATTGCTTCACTATGGGCTCTCAGTACATTATTGTAATAGTCTGTATGTATTACTAGCGTGACATTTGTGGACTCTTAAGACCCTTTAGCTACTCATACCATAGGAAGATGGCAGAGAGCCTTTGTGTTAAGCAATAATTGCACTCCCCATGACTGTATAATATAAAGATCCAAGTAACCAATTTTTAAATAAATAAAACAAACAAAAAAAAACCAGTGTGGTTGAATGCATCATCTTGTCAATATAGTACGTTCATGGCCTCAATATTCTGCTCCTGACCCTGCTCTAGACCTTGAAGTGAATCTTGATTCCTACATGTGCTCAGTCCTTACTTTTCTTTTTTTAATTTAATTTCATTGTATATCAAAAATATAAATATAATATGTAAGGGTCATTGGTTATTTTACATAGTTTTAATCCCTTTGTCGACCTCCCTTTTTTCTGTTTCATGATGTTCCATCTGCTTTACCTTTGATCTCCAAGCCCATGTTGTTTTTTATTTTTTTTTTTTTTATTTTAGTTGCTAAACTAAATAGGTTCATCTCAATCTATTTTAATTCCAACATATCACTACTCAACAGTAGACACCAAACCCACCATCACTGCCCCTCCACTCCCCCACATACACACACACTCTTAAACTCACATGCATTCATTTACCTGAGCCTGTCTTAGAATGCTGTTTTACCACCCATAGCTGTATACTGTATGGTATATGTCCAGCAGCTGTTATTGAGGTCTGCAGTTCATACCTATTACTACTTATAATGATATATTTTTCAAACTACCATTGCTGCATATTCAGAAATGCTTGCAATCTTTCCTACCATCCATGTTTATTGAAGAAATGTTAACACATCCCAGTACTAGCTGCCCCAGTAGCTGGTAGTTTATTATAGTTATATGATTGAGTGTCACAGTTGCAGTCTCCTAGCAATGTCTCTTTTTGTAGTTTAGATTTTGAATGTGACAGGATTTTTTTTCCTGTCATACCGTTGTGTTAGCAAAAATATCTGTTTGTGTGCCATAATAGCAACTAAAATGCACAATGAAAAGTTGTAGAGAATTGCTATGATTTAAAAGTATGCACTTCTGCATCTACCCAGGAATGCATCTAATACACTCAGAAACAGATCATGGTATAGGGTTTGTGTTATAGATTTATTTACTCCTATTACTCTATGAATGTACAGCATATAGTGCATTGTTTTTCTTTTCTTTATTTTTAAATTAATTTACCTGGTATAAACAAGTATAGTTGCGTGAACTCATTTACAGTATGGTCCTGTCATTTCATGTTGTCTGCTTATCGTTGTAGTGTGAAATTAATCCAGTGAAGCATGCATGCTCTAAAAAATTCCAAACAAATATTAGGTGCAGATAACTGACTGGAAACACAGAAGAGGCAAAATTCACTTTAGCACCTGTGGTCTGGTATCCAAAAGAATATTTCAGGCCTAGAATTGTGGTGAAAACAGCAAAATCCTACTTTCATGAAAAAAACTAGCAGTAGTTCAAAATCGTTTATGACTGGCATCAGTCTATGCAGCAGTCCCGATATGAAGAACCTGAATGACTGCAACAAAAAAAGAGAACAAAAAAAAATAAATGAAACATCCATGCCTTAGACCAGTGGGTTGCAGTTCCATGAGCAGGTACTGTATGCGGAAACAATTTCAGTACATCAAGAGGGGAGAAAGGGAATAGTCTGACAGCATCAAGAGAAAAATCAGGTCACTGTATCGCTGACTTCCTCAGCTGGCCAGAGTGTGAAATTTTAAAATATAAATACAGTATTTCTTTGTGTGGTTTTCTGATAAATTAGGATGAGTTGACAGTAAACGGAAAATGAACTGAACGATTCCATTGTTGGAACTGAGCAGCAGATGTGTGTGCTTCAGGGAGTTGTTGACTGTATGCCGCTATCAATTACATACTTGTAAAATCAGTGTTACACTACAAAAAAGTGTTTAATATACCAAAGATGAACATACAGTACCTGTACAGAGGCAAACAGGGAGAGGAAAATACTGGGGAACGATCGTTTTTATTTTTACCAACCCGGTTAATGCAGTAAAGCACTGGACTTCAGTAAAACACTGGGCTGGAAAAACACAACCTAATTAGGCTACATAGATTGGTTTTAGGTTGTTGTGGTATGGTTTCCCTCATTTTCAGGAAAATAAATCCAGCTTACTCAGGGAGGTCCTAACAAGGACTGTGGGGACACCTAGTGGATGACACACACTACTTGAGATAAATTAAACTGTGAATGGCGCCACCTGGTGCATTTAAGCAGCTGGTGTTGGCAATTCAAGTAATTCAAGGAATTAACAACTTAGCAGCTATGTACCGCATTACTGAGCAGTAACGAGGTATTTCTCGGTAACGCTCTGTGTAATGCTCGGCAACGCTGGCACACCGACCCCACCGAAAAATACCAAGACATTGTTAAACTTATCTGTAGCAAGCACTGTACACATACATTTGGGGTCCCTATCTAGCTTAAGATACTGTATGGTTCGACAGACAGTTCCTTCCCTCCAGAGCTAAACCCCAGCCTTCCAGGAGGAAATGAACTATAAACAAGGTTGGTGGGTAGTGGCCAGTAAGAACTGTCAGAAGATCCTTCCTACACCAAACTCACACAAGCAAGGGCAGGTGATGCAATCAAGTGTCCCCCCTCCACTCAAGACACATATTATTCTGAACTTAGATAGCTTTAACACATTGTTCAACTATTACTTCTTACACAGACATGATCGTCTCAGTAGACCTAGGAATGTCTCATCCCTTTCTTCCATAGTTTTGTAGAGTACTTCCAGATTAAGAGGTGAATAGTGGCAAATCTGTTATGCACAGGATATGGTATGTGGGACTGTGACATGTTAATTCTATAATCCCCTGTTTATAATTAGTAACACTCTGTTTAAAATGTTTACTTAGCTTGTTCATCCATGGGAGAAATCCCAGCTAGGAATGTATTGTGCTTACAGCTGAGTTACTTGTTAATATGTTAAAACAAGAGAAAAAGCTTAATAAACTTTTAATAAAAAAAATATAAATTTACTAAATTGACTTTTAAACCAGATGAAAATGTCTTCCAAGCCTATCTCCAAATGTAAACTTGAAGTACAGCTAGGAACAAGCCACTCAATGTGGGTGATCTGGCATTGCAGATGACAAAACCAACAATCGGCAAAGAAAAAGTCTTGCACTTACCAGTTGAAATAAAGGAATATCATACGACAGGGTGTGTGTGCTGGATAACGCCACGCCTGCCGTGGTTGGGCACGAGGCCGAGGCTGCGCATCCAACATGCCAGGCGTGGCATTATCCTAGCACACACACACCCTGGAGTGCATTATTCCTATTATACAATGGCTCAATTGTAAAACAATGAAAGAAAAGGACAGAAAATACATTAAAAATATATATATTTTTACTGTTTTGCAGTAGTAGGATTACATTATGACAAAATAGTGCAGATTTCTACTTTAGCCAGTAGGTGGAGCTGTAGCAATCTTTGTTAGTGTTGACTCTGTTTACAAACCATCCTCTTAGTGTTGACTCTGTTTACAAACCATCCTCCTGTATTAGCGTTATTGCCTTGGGTTTATAGTTTGGTTTGGGAGACGTTGTACAGGATTTTTTAAACTCTTTTTTTTCATGCTGCTGAATGCTGTGGTCTCCGTCCCACCCCCCGAGTCAACTGAGTTACTGCCAGCCACACGCTTGTTTCAGGATACCTGCATGGGAGGTAAGGACATGTTATAGAAAGTGCATTTGAGAAGGAGAGGAAGAAAGTGTATTTACGAGTGAGCGAGTGACAGCCACGGTGACTTTGTGAAAATGCGGTTGCTGACTCGCTCGCTAACTGGGCCACGTGCTCACTTTCTGTATGGGGCTACAATTTGTTTTTTTACAGAAAAAATATGAGTACTTGTTTTGTTGTGATGGCTGTGGGTTTTCTTTCTGGGGTTATTGTCTGTGGTGGGGGTGGGTTTCTGGGTGTGCGAGGGAAGCGCCAACTGGCAAAGCAGATACTGTACCAGGAAAGCTGCTTGTAGGCAGCGGAGAGATGTATGTTTTACAGTGAGATGCGGTCATCCCTGTGTTGGCACTAGAGCCATGGTGTTATGCCAGGATAACACCACGGGTCCAGTCCCACAGTGACCAATGACAGCTCAAGGTTCTTTCTTGCCATTGTATAATAAATGATTTTCACTTCTGCCAAGAATGGTACAGGAATACAGCTTTAGATAACCAGTAGAAATCATTATTGATGTATAAAATCAAACACTATGTGGACACAGCAACAGGAACCCTAGAAAATACCGTTGGAGCACTTAACATTTCATGCTATAGCACTTTAAACATGGCATGCGCACCAGGTCAGACCCTTTTATAGTCTGAGATTGCACAGTCTTTTTTAATTCAACTTTATTCAAAGATAAAACTACAAATAGACATTTGTACATAAAGGATCACATTGTCCTGTGTATATGACAGCCAGAAACATAAATGCACTGTACAAATCTAATCATTACGCCATTACGCTCTTCAGTTGCTTAACAGAGGCAGTATCTCAACCTCTGCAACTTTCAAATGTTGCTTCAGCTGTTTCTTGCAGCCCTTAAAATATCTCATAATATGATATGAACATAAGAACATAAGAATTTGCCAGCAGATGGAGACCATGCAGTCCATCTAGTCTGCCCAGAAGTCTGCTCCCCATCTACTGCTTTTGCAGAGATGACCACAGTTACTGTCCGTGCCCATTTGAATTGCTGACTTAGCTGCCACCACCTCCGATGGCAGGCTGTTCCATGGGTCCATGACCTTCTCTGTAAAAAGTGCTTTCTAACATTGGTTCTGAACTTTCCGCCTACCAGGTGTAAGTTGTGCCCCCTTGTGCATGCAGTCCTATTTTCATGGAAGAGGTTTTCGGTTTGTACTGCATTTATCCCTTTGACATACTTAAAGGTTTCTATCATGTCCCTCTATTTCTTCTGTGCTCAAGGGAAAAAGATGCAATTGACTGAGCCTATTTTCGAAGGTTCATGGTGCAGACCATGCACCATCTTGGTGGCTCTCCTCTACACGGATTCCAGATGGTCTATGTCCTTTTTAGGTGAGGCTGCCAGAACTGGACACAGTACTCCAAGTGTGGCCTCACCAAGGACCTATAGAGGGATGATTACTCTCACACTTTCTGTTATACCCTACCTATGCATCCAAGGATGTTGCTTGCTTTAGTGCTGCTTTTTCGCATTGCTTTCCTACCTTTAAATCTTCAGAGATGAGAACTCCTAGATCCTGTTCCAACTTTGTCTCTTCCAGTTGCTGTCCTTCCAGGATATATTTATTTCCTGTGTTCCTCTTACTCAAGTGCACTGCCTTGCACTTTTGGGTTGAATCCAGCTGCCATTTCCTGGACCAGTCCTCTAGCTTTCTGAGATCTTCCTCTATTCACAAGACACCTTCTTGAGTGTCCATCTTATTGCAGAGCTTTGTATCATCTGCAAACAGGCATACCTTTCCATTCAGTCCATCAGCAATGTCGCTGATAAATATGTTGAAAAGGATTGGACTAAGCACTGAACCCTGTGGAACACCATTGGTCACTCCTCTCTCCTTCGACAAGGTGCCATTTATCATAACTCTCTGTGTCCTATCCTGAAGTCAGCTTTTAACCCAGTTGACCACTTTCTGACCCACACCTGTTTGCTCCAGCTTATTAGCTAGCCTTCTGTGTGGAACTGTATCAAAGGTTTTCTGAAGTCCAGATACACTACATCACAGCTGCTCTGGTCTACCACTGCTGTAAACCAGTCAAAGAATTCTATCATATTCGTTTGGCACGAGCATCCTACAGTGAAGCCATATTGCCTCGGGTCAAGTTTTTCACTTTCTTTCAGGTATTCCACAACCCTTTCTTTAAGCAATATCTCCATTATTTTTCCCACCACTAAGGTCAGGCTGACTGGGCAATAATTTCCCGCTACTTCCTTACTACCACTCTTATGTAATGGCACCACTGTGGCCTTTCTCCAGTTGTGTGGTACTGAGCCATATTCCAGTGACTTGTTAAATAGCTTGGCTAGTGGGGCAGCAAGTTTCTGTCTGAGTTCTTTAGAACTCTAGGGTTTATACCATCTGGCTTCATAGCCTTGTCTATGCTCAATTTAGACAATTCTCGGTATCCTTTGTTTTATAAAAGGGCTGGTGTCAGCTTCCTTGTGGTGATGCATTTGGTTATTGTTGGACCATTACCAGTGTCTTCATGAGTGAAGACTGAGCAGAAGAATTCATTGAGGACTTCTCCGTTCCTCATCATTCTTCACCAGCTGACCCTTCTTGTTGCCAGCTAGGTTATTCCTCCCTACTCTTTTTCCCATATGTATCGATAGATTGTTTTGTCCCCTTCATACCCTGTGCTATTTTTTCCTCTGTCTGGGCCTTGGCTACCCTAATTGCTTTCTCAACTTCCTTGAGTTTAGCTCTGTATTCTTCTCTATCCTTCTCTGATTTGGTCTCTGTATTTTCTAAAAGCTTTTTAATTTTCTCTAATTACAGTTGCCACCTCTTTGGAAACTAGAGTGGGTTCTTTACCCATTTTGAATTTGTTGATTTGTTTTGTGCATTGTGCTGTAACTGTAGTTATAGCATTTTTCAGTTTTATCCAGGTGTCCTCCACATTCCATGTGGTACAGGTTTCCAGCAGTGGTTTGATATTGTCTCATTCTTGAGAAATCTGCCTTTCTGAAATCGAGCACCCTAAGTTTGGTGTGGCAAGGGTCCTCTGCTTTGTTAATCGAGAACCCGACTGACCTGTGATCACTGGTTCCCAGACTGATCCCCACCTGAAAGTCTGACACCCTGGCACTGTTTGTGAGTACCAGGTCCAGGATAGCTGATTCCCTAGTGGGTGAATCCATAATTGCTTTAGTCCTTCCCCCCAAGCCATGTATTTCCACACCCCTAGACACCCCTTGTCCACTTTGCCAGTCAATTGTTTTTCAGCCCTCATCCCCATTGACCCCTTTACCCCATAGCAATTTATCTTAATACCTCCCATCCCTGTCTAGCTCTCATCCACCTATCAAACTGCTCCCTAGGCACCCTTTCTCTCCCCTTTTTTCCACCTCCCTTAAGGGGGGAGAAGGTTGAGGTCACCTCTGGCTATTTAGATCCTTGGGTCAGAAACATAACTGTCCCATTTTCCCCAAGTGTAGACAAATCACTTCCATTTTGGATGAAGTTCAGCCATGGATCCTCTCCATCTGCTGTGTCTGCTTGATCTTTTAATCCAGGTGGTTACCTTTGGAATCACTCTTGAGTACCAGCAGGTGTTAATCCTCAACAATGGTATCTGACAAAAACAGTAATGAGCCCTCTTTGTTTTCTGTGCCCCATCCCTAGCAATTATGTACCCAGCACTAAATGGTAGAAATGGAATGAGATACTGCTATCCCTATCCCATATATTTTTCTAACTCCTAATGAATATCCCACCAATATGGCTGGATGTGAAGACATGATCAAAAACTATAGTTATGTGCACCTCACTATTTACAGCCTCTCCAACATGTCTGAAGTTTCCCCTGAAAAGGTACAGTTACAACTGTGGAGTGAGAGACTCTAGTGTATACCTTCCACCTGAACTCCTGCCACATTAGGGAAATGAAACCTTCTACCCTGCTCCCACATATTTGACCATTCCTCACCTGTAAACTTTCTTCCAGCCTCTATCTTCCACTGGTTCCAACCACACTCTGTATTATTCTCTGACTTCAAGTAACAATTGGTATGCCATGTAAACATAATGACCCTGGTTCTGAAGGACCACAGCCCAGTAAAAGAAATCCTCTAAACTGGTAATTTCTAGTCAATCAAGCAGAAATTATCCTGTTGACATATAGGGCTCAATTTTTAAAGAGAGCTAAGATTGCTGCAAGTTGCATCAATCCAGGACTAAGGCACACCCTGACTGCAACATGAACAATGTGCCCGATTCTGCAATATCAGGGGTTGCTGCACCACAAACCTGGAAGTCACTGCAACCACAGGGCTGCACCATATATTGAGTGTACCTGTGGTATGTGACAGAGGCTCTGTCATCTCCTGCACAAGCTGTAAGGACCTCTGGGAGGTGGGGATGGAGGGTGAACCCTGACTTCAAGGTGGTAAACGGGCCACTGGGGCACCCAAGAATTCCATGGGGCATGAGAGGGGGCAGTGTGGCAGGTATAGGAAGTGGAGGAGGCACCTAGCAGATGTGTCACAGGGCATATTGATACATCCTGTGGCACCCCTGCCAGGTGCCCCCTCCACTCCCTATACCTGCTGCAGTGCCCTACTGTGCCTTATGGTACCCTTAGTGCCCCAGTGGTCCCTGTTCACCACCTTCCCAATCCCCTGGCTCACTCCCTACCCTGCAAATCTCTGACTCAGGGCCATTAGACCACCTCCTAGCTGGTCTAACTGTGGCCCCCCATTGTAGTCATGACGGAGCTTACATAATCCAATATTAGGGCATGTTGCAGCCCTGCCATGGCACAAGCCCCCTTGTGACCAGGTGCAGGGGCACATCGGTTGCAAGTGGTGATGGAGGCTGAAGCACAAGTGACCCAATGTTTCCAGCAACTGGCCTTTGAAAATCAGGATCACTTCATTCTGTGATGCAAGGTGCCACTTGCATCATACACCCTTGGCACAGGCACCTTGCATCACAGATTTTGCTTTGAAAATTTAGCCCACAATATCTAGCTTGGAGGAGACTAGAGAAGTGTATTTGGGTAAATCAGTCCCACAACTGTGCAAAAGAAAGACAGATGCTGCACTCCTCCAATCATTTGAATCTTGTTAATTGGTTCTGATTCCTGCTAGAAAAAGCTGCATCTGAGCCTGGGGAGGACTCTCTGGGTCCCCAATTATTATTATTGTTAGTGGACAAATAACAATGGGACTACTGGTGAGAAGTCTTGGCATTTGAATACACTGCAGTGTGTGTTTTGTCCACAGGCTACTCATGCAATTCCAAATTACTAGGGTCATTTTTATGTGGGGTAGAGAGAAAAGCAGGAACAATGAAACCTCCTCCATATCAAACCATCTGATATCTTGGGCCTGTTTGATTCAGGGGATGGTGGAGACCAACTTTACTGCCAGGTGATGAAGAAAATTTGGAGGCCCAGTCCACCTTAGGTCTTTGTTAATTACGAGGCTTGTTGCTTTATCCTATGTGCCCCCACCCCAGATAAAAGCTAAAACAATTTCTGTGCCTGCCTCCAGAAAGATTCTGGAAGTCTAATGGGTAAGGTCTGAAAAGGAACAGGAAGTGGGAGCTGTTCATCTTTAAAATATGGGTTCTTCCTTAATCTAAAGTGGAGTAGCTTCCACCTGCCAATATCCATCATAACACAATCTGAGGCTACATGTAACCCACCATTGGAAAAAGAATCCTGGAGAAAGCTTGATGGAGGTTGCACCAGAATGTATAATCTGGAGTTCCTGGGTTAAGAACTCTCCACATTTCCAGTTCTCTTGCCAATTGTTAAGCCCCTACCCAACTCTGCTTTGATCCCCTACTTGAGGTTCCTGATTTATCCATGGAGAGCTGAGGTGTGCAATGAAAATCTGCCCACCCCACATTAAATAAAAATCTGCTTGGATGAGTCCACAAAGTTTGTTTTAAAAATTCTAAATTTATTTAACCATCTTTGAGGTATACAGTTTAAAATTGTACAAAATACATCCTGGTAAACTTTTTGAATACTTATTGTTCATTCCTCTGGGCCTGATGATACTTTTTCCACTGCTAAAGACATTTTCACCTAGTCAGGATAGGTACCTCTCCTGTGCAGGTGGGCTTCATATGAAGAGGCATGCACCAACCCCACCCAATTTGTGTTTAACGTATCATATTCTTTAGCTCTGAGGTGGTTTGAGCTGGGTCTCCTGTAACAGTGCCATTGAAGCCTGCTGTCTACCCAGTTATTATTAAATCTTGGCCTCTTTACTGGACTGTGCAGGCCATTTACATTATGCATAATACACTTTAATTCAGCCATGGAAAGGTCTAGTGTGTACAATAGGAAAACACAGTAACTACAAGCTAAAACTTCAACAAAGGAAAAACAACAGTAAACCAAAACAACGCCACAACTCTCTTCAAGGTGATTTCCAGCCTCACAGCCAATGCAAAGGATGATATATTAGAAATTGTGAGGAGCTGGCCAACAGCCATCAGCTTGGGGCATGGTCGGTATAGTATTTCTGCATCTGACTGTTCCCCACCTCACCATGCTTCCTCTATAGATAGCTTCTCCTGGCTGGTCCCATGAACGGCAATGAGATCCAGCAAGTACCCTGGCAAGCCAGCAAGAACTACCCCCATAGGCAAAACAGACTAATTAGTATGAGGAGCACTGAAGACTGAGAAAACTAAACACTGCATCCCAGTCCCCTGGGGCATGACAGTGCCAATCACAATGGCTGCATTTACCCCATTGACATGATGTCCTCCATTTCCCTCCTGCAACAGTGAATAATATTGTTTATACCCTCTCTATAGCATAATTTATTACAGCACTATCCTTTTAGAAGATTTAGAGGTTCCGCTTACTCCCAATATCCATGGTTCAATTACATTCATTTTGGAAGTATGATGATGATGATTAAAATTTATTTTTATACAGGATACAAATTGTTAGGTTTTACTCCTATTTTCAACAATGTCCTGTGTTTCCAACAAACATAATAAAAGGAAACTTTAACAATTTACAGTACAAAACACTTTACATTTAGACACAATACATACAAATGTTCATAAATTCATTTAAAACAGGTACAGCTGGAGTGTAAGTATCTTGTTAAATATACTCTAAAAATATAATGTTTTTGTATAGTCTTTAAGTCATTTGGCAGTTTGTTCCAATGACTTGTTAAACTGTTCTGCAGACTCATTTCACCGAGCCTATTATATGATCTGCATGTCAGGACATTTAGGCTATAGAATCTCAGATTTGCTTTCTTTTTACTGGGTGGTTCTAATATTACAGAGTTTCTTAGAGGACGTTTTCCTTGAAGATGTATTAGCTTGTGACACCAAATCAATCATAGGTAATTTCTCTTTCTTTCTGGTTGAAACCACCACAATCTATTATAAATTTTACAATGGTGAGTTCTGTGTTTGCTTTTTGTAGCAAACTTCCTAACCTATAGTATAGCTGATCTATATTTTTCAAGGAGAACTGTGTTGAATTCATATACAAATGGGAACCATGCTCTAAAACTGGGATCAATAATTGCCTCACCAGTTTATCTCTTGTTTCTGTTGTGAGGCACCCAGATACCCTTCTTAATACTCCCAATCTTTGATTTACCTCTTTTACCTGTAAGGATATGTGATCTGAATATGTTGCTCTTGTGTCAACCAAGACTCCAAGATACTTATAGTTTTTTACATCAGTAATTTGAGTTCCATCCAAGAGCTTTAAGCACAGCTCTGGCTTATTCTTTATTTGAGTTCCTACAGTAAACATCACACACTGTGTTTTTTTAGCATTTAGTAACAAGCCAGAGTCCTTGAACCACTGCTCCATACTGGTTATATCTGTCTGGAGCTGCGCTTCAGGTGATCATGACTATTTGCGGATGACACCAACACGGTGTCATCCGCATATAGTCAAAACCCCATTGTTGACAATTTTGTTTTCAAATTATTGACGAAACATTAAACATTAAAGGGTCCAATACTGAGCCTTGGGAGACTCTCTCTTTACTTCTTTTAGGCTCCAAACAGTAACTCTGTAAGACACACACTGTTGTCTTCCTGAAAATAGGACATAAACCATTGTAATGGCTCCTCTTGAACCCCAATCTGACTTCCAAAAATAAGGTATAAACTTTACAATTAAGGGAAGAAAATATTTGACTTCCAAATAAGAAACAGGAAATTCAGGTGACTTCCAATTCTGGAGGAACAGAAGTCAAAATGGTAGATTTTTTTTTTCTGAGCAAAATCTTATGTTACCTGCTATATTTCATGCAACCTTCTAAAATGTTATCTTTTGACAACTTTGACTTCCCAAAGTTGGGACCCAGGAAGTATTTAGACTTCCAAAAATAGAAATGATTTCCAGAGTTAAAGCCATGGATGTTTTTGACTTCCAAAGGAAAGATTAACTGAACCTCTGCCACTATCCAATTGGGGGCACAGTACTGCATGTATTGCCCAACATGCCTTTGTCCCCCTGAGGTAAATTGCCCAAAATGGCTTTATCTTCAAGCAGCTAGAACAACAGGGACTGCACTCAGTCTGAAAAGACTTGTATGCTATGATCTGATGCAAACTGAACACACCTGCAGTTTCCAACTTTAAAAATAGAAATAAAAAGGTTAAGAAAGTCTCCCATCCACTCCTAGAGTCACAAAAGGCCTGTCCTTCCCATTCACTCATTAACAAATGGTACACTGTTCATTGTAGACTCCTGCTATACTAACAAATATCTTCAGGGGCTCCTATACCTTAGGAAAACACCAAATGTCCCTATGGTACAAGTACAAATTAACAAACATTGTTTTATTACTGTTTACCAAAATGTCCTTGATGTTTCCAGTCCAACCTGAAAAGAAAAAGGGGTCCAAAGGATTAGTCCTTTTAGTCAGTACCATTATCCTGCCTCACTGCAGGTTCTGCAAGCTGAACTCAGACAAAAGGCTGCCAGTGGTGGTGGTGGGGGACTGCTTTCCTCTGAGTGTCCTCCACTGGTGTACCCCTTTCAGCCTTAAGCCATATCAAGGTCCTGCTCATGTCCATGGAGGGAGATTTCAGCTGGTAGCTTAACTTATGCCTGCTCATAACTAGATGCCACTGTTGGCTCTCCAGGGCTTTCTAGGACCGCCAGAAGTGCTTCAATCGGTTCTTCTGGGACTCCAAGCTGGTCAATAAAGATTTAGCTTCTGCAAGTGAATGAAAGTGCTTTATGTCATCAGAGATAAAGATTTTGAATTGTGTTGGTGCTAATAGCTGCATTTTCACAGCGTGTTGCTTAAATTCTTCTGATCAGAAGCAACCTCTTATGTTTCTCCAGAGTCTGTGGTGTAAAATCAAGGTTGAAGTAAAGCTGAGTATCACCAAAGAGCACTGTAATTTTGCCAAGCCAGAGTTAGGAGTTTCATTTTTGTACAGTAGTCTAAAATGAATTACCCTTGGTGGCTGTCGACACCACTGCTAGGTATGTCCTTCCATCTCTAATGCTGCATCCCCTGGCCAGGCCAGTAATTCCTATAGGAATAACTGCATCAGACCCACCATGTCTCCTTTTTTATGCCCTCTGGGATTCCATGGAACCTGATGTTGTCACAACGAGAGTGATTCTAAGACATCCAATTTTTGGTGAATTTCATGCTCCCATCTGTACAGGTATTTTAGTGTAACATTATGGTGCTCATGTTGCTCTATGATGTCTGTTAGGCCCTGCTAAATGGCTTGAATGAACTGAATGAAAGTGCATGAGATGACTTTGAAAATAAAAGGATTTACCAGGGTTTTTCAATTTGGCAAACCAGACTGAGTACAGAGCACTTTTAAAATACTACTGCATGGTGAGGTGACATCACCAGAAGTTATAATCTGCCTTTAAGTGTATATTGCACTTGTATTAAAAGTGTCAGACGTACAAAAAATCACTATATTAAAATGTCCATACAAGTCAATGGAGCATTAGGTGCATGGTCAGAAGAGTTACTGGTCCACCAATTCCGAATGCTGCCCCTCAGACACAACTGAATTGGTTGAACTCCCCACCACCACCACTGTTGTCATGATTTGCCACTCTGGGTTCCATGCAGCAGCAGGGGAGGGCAGTACCTTTTCCAGGTCCTGGCAGTGGCAGGCAGATATTGTGGTGCCAACTCAAGGGCTAGCACCTACAAATTGTGTAAATGCCAGGTCACACTCCTTTGTCTATGATTGTATGATGGCATCTCATCCAGGAGAGTGCCTGCCTTACACCATAACTACCAGTACTGCACCAACACCACTCACCTTGCCATCACGGGTCAGTGGCAATGGGGATCAGGGGTACCATAAAACTATAACATGAGGCACCATTAACATGACCCCATACACAAACTAGATTGTCCATTCTGGAGCAGGGATCAAGCATGGTAGTATTATCAAGTAGCTGTCTGATGATACACAACTCTTTAGCATTTGCCTGGCCCTAAGTCTTCTTTTCATGATGGTACTTGCACACACTGTATCACACTCTTTATTTGGGATATGCCCTGCACATACATCACTTTATTGTATTCCTGGAGCTTTCACATATCTCCCTGCACCACTAGTGTGCATTCAATTCTACTGCTGCTGCTATACACTGGATGGATAGCACCCAGCTGCTTGTGGGGCCTATTTGCACCCTGAATTAAGGTGCATAATTACATATTGCATAATTACTGGGTCTCCTTCAACCCTACAAAATCCTAAGCTCCTTTGTGGGATTCCTGGAGCCCTGGTGCTCCCAAGATCATTTGTGTAGTGGTACACTCCTTAGGCAAGGCAAGCACTTACCTGAGGAGCAAACTGTGCCAGTACGTGTCTAAATGCACCTAGCAGAATAACAATTATGGAAAGCATATCAGCATGTGATATTACTACTAAGTGCATAAAGCATGGTTGGTCCTGCTGTGCATGTCTCCCTTTGACACTACATTGATAGCCCTAGAGGCCCAAAAAAGCAGACTGCAATCAGTCAATCAATTAATCAAGTTTACTTTTAAAAAGGCACCTTTCCGTAGTTCAAGGTGCCTGTACATACAAAAAAAATCACATCAATCAATAACTTCCATACAATTATAACAATATATAAAATCATAAATATAAAACAATACAACCAGCAGGTTACTAAAGAGAATGACAGCCTACGTTATTCTTCATCAGAAAAAGCCAGGCCAAAGAGGTATGTCTTCAATTCAGTTTTAAACTGTGGATGGTCAGGCATTCTCTTATCCGATGAGGTAGAGAATTCCACAGGGTAGGGACCAAAATACAAATGAACAGGCCCCAGATGTTTGTAATCACACCCTTGCAGTCTCTAGCAATCCCTTGTCAGTGGATTGGAGTGGCAGGGAGGGCCGGTAGGGAGAAAGGAGATTTTGCAAGTAACAGGGTCCCTGATTGTGTAGAGCTTTATAGGTCAGCAAACTGACCTTGAAGGTGATACGTCACTGCACTGGCAGCCAGTGCAGTCCACGGAGCACAGGCATAATGTGACTGATCCTAGGTGTACCAGTCAAAAGCCTGGCAGCTGCATTCTGCACCAGCTGCAGGTGACAGATATCACTCCCCGGTAACCCTAGGTACAGGGCATTGCAGTAGTCAAGGCGAGTGGTCACAAAAGGCATGGACCAGTGTTGGAAAATCCTCAGGAGGGACCAGGTGTTTCACCTGGGCAATATTCCTCAGACGGAAGAAGAGGTCTTGACAACTGCTGACACGGAGATTTCAGGTCAGACCACTGTCAAAATAACACTCAGGTTCCGTGACCCGATCTCAAGAGGTAAGCTGACACCCCGAGCCAAAGACCCGAGGGTTGTCCCACTGACACACCCACCCCAATGATCCAGGTCCACCACCAACACCTGGGCTTTATCTGGGTTCAACCTCAGCTAACTAGCACTCATCCAGTCCTGGATCTCAGATAGGCAGTTGTTAAACACAGAGAGAATATCTCCCTGTTTGGGTACAAAGGACATTCAGGCAGGCAGGTAGGTAGGTAAAAGTTTTATTTTATACAGGAGTACATGCTGTAAGGAAAAACCCTATTTACAAGACAGCCCTGTGTAAGATGTTACATCAATTAAAACAAAAAATATAAAAAGACATAATCACAAACATACAGAAAGACAATGACAATAAACATCAGATACAAAAACTCCTAAATTAGTCAACATCTACAAACAATGGGAAAAATGTGCTTCAATTCATTTTTAAAATATGTTAAAGAAATTGTTGTTCTCATTGAATGAGGAAGTTTGTTCCAAAGTTTAGAAACTTGATAATTTAATGTTTTCTCTCCTTGTCTAGTCCTACATACATTTATTTTTATCTTATTTTCACATACAGACCTAGCCAGTACTCGAGTTTGCTTCTGTCTTCTTGACTCACAGACAACTGAAATATAATGTTCAGGATACTTTATCAAAAATTTATGAATCAAGTTTAGCAATCTCACATTTCTCTTAGATTCCATAGTTTGCCAGTCTACTTTTCAACATAACACAATGACAAACTGGCTGGCTGACACGTCAGCCCCTGTTAGGGATGCTGCAACTGCTCAAAACCTGACCCAGCTTGTGACTACTGCCACTAGAATAAACCAGAGGACTGGTACTGCCATCCTCCTAGATCTAGTGCTCACTGACGCCCCACATAAAGCTACACAGATCAGGTACTACCCGATGCTCTGAGTGACCACTCCCCAGTGCTGTCACTGGTCGTACTGTATTAACAAGCCCCCCCCCCAAAACTGTCTTACAACACCGCCTCAAACCTGGCAAACTACAGTCCCTTAAACAGTACCTCCTAGTTACTGACTGGTCCCCTATAAGAAATGCTCAGAACATTGACTCTGCCCTCAACTATTTCATTCATGCTGTTCAACACTGCCTGCAACCTGTATGCACCCCTAACCAAACAAAAATTAAAGGTGCCAACACACCTTCGTTATCTCAAGCCCTTTTGTACCAGATGTGCGAATGAGACAATCTGTGGCACATTGCACAGGATACCAGAAAACGTCTGACAGGCAGTGCTACCAGGAAGTGCTCAATAAATGCACATGGGCTATTCAAAAAGCAAAGGCTGAGTACTATAAAACCTTGTTCACCAACACATGGGGATCAGGTCACAAGTTTTAGGACTCTCTCAAAACGCTAAGTGGCAAAGCCTCCATTGCCCCGCCTACCCATATCAGTACCAATGGATCTATCACCTCAGACCCAGCCCTTATCGCAAACACATTAAATGGCACCTTCTCTGACCTCACTGGTGTTCTCCCCCCCAAATTTTTATCCCCACCCACCCTACACCACACTGCCTCTCCCCAAGCCACCTTTCCACTTTAAAGCAGTTTCCCAGCATGAAGCTGCCACCTCCTACTCAAAGCCCTCAGTAAATCTTGTTTCAGCAGTGACACTGGACCTGAAACTGCTTAGACTCACATTCAGTGAGGTCCCCCTTTACTATGCTTTTGAACCACTCCTTTCTCTGGGCCAGTTCCTCACCAAATGGAAATCTGCCCTCATCACTCCTATCCTTAAAAGTGGTGACCGCACCCTGCCTGGGAACTACCGCCCAATATCAATCCTGCCTCCCCTCTCTAAAACCCTGGAGAAAATCGTGGCCACCCAACTAACAGACTACCTCACTAAATATGGCATCCTGTGTCCTGAACAACATGGCTTCCGCCAGAACCATAGCACCACCACTGCCCTCTTGGAATTTACAAATGCCCTCCATACATCCCTGGACACCGGCTACACTGCTGGCGCTGTCTTTATAGACCTCTCAAAGGCATTCGATACCATGCACCACTCGCTTCTCCTGGACTCCCTCACTCAGATAGGCCTCTCCCATGAGACCATTGACTGGTTTGCCAGCTATCTGTCTGAGAGAACCCAGACAGTCCGGATTGCCCACTCCTGTCATCCCACCACCAAGTCAGGTCTAGGGGTCCACCAAGGCTCTATTCTTGGCCCACTCTCTTCTCCTATTCCTCAACACCTTGCCCAATGCCTGCTTGGGAAAATTCTATTGTATGCAGACGATGCAGTCCTCTACAACTCACACACTGATCCTGCAGCCCTCCACTCGGCACTCCAGAAATCCTTCTCTGAAGCTGAATCCTGGTTCATTCAGCATAGCTTAGTACTAAATTACAAAAAAACTAAATCCATGATGTTTGCACACCCCCAAAACAAGAACCTAGGACAATCCCTGCTCATTCTGAACTCACTGAAAGACCCCTTTGAGCAGGTTACCACTTCAAATACCTTGGCAGCACCCTAAACACTGGTCTCACTTTCCACAACCATATCCGGATACTCAGCACTGCCGTCAATACATGCATATTGTCTTCTTCACTGCTATAAGCACTGCCTCCCCTTGAATCTCTCCACCTAGTCATCTCTGCATCTATTCTATCTCTAATTGATTATGGAATCATCATCTATGGTGCAGCCGACACACATCCACCTACACAAGATTAGACTGGCCCTCAATAAGGCTTGCAGACTTGCAGACTTGCTACAGACTGTCCTAGACTTACACACCTACACCCTTTATGCCTCAGCAAACTGGCTCAACTTCAATGGGAGGCTAAAGTACCAGGTCTGCCTCCTCTTTAAGAAAATCACCTCAGAATTACTCCCACCAGCCCTTTCCCCACTATTTCAGTCCCCACTGTCTACCCGCCTCACACGGCAATCAGCGACTACCCACTTTAGGGTACCTCACTGCAAGACCACCCAGGCCAAAGAACATTTCGATATCTGGCCCCATCCTGTCTCAACTCACTCCCAAATTCCTCCTCACTGAACTCAAACTTGGTCGGTTCAAGTCCCAACTAAGGACCTTATCACCCAGGGATCAGTATGTGACTGCCCCTAAACCTGACCTTCCATTTCTACCACCCCACCTCCCCCTCCTCCCTTGACCATGGAACTAGCACTGGTCCGCCACCTCTAGGCATGCCTATACCATGACAATGGACCCCAATATCCTGCCTTGGCACAACAAATGAACTCCTGGCATTGCTAGTGCCATCGTCCTGAAATGTTATGTTTGTACCTGTAACCTTTTGCACTTTTGTACCTTGTTAGCAGCTCTCTGTTACCAAGTATTCCATGCTGCTATTTTGTATTTTCTGTCTTCATTTGCAACCATTCTGTAACCATTGTCTTTAATTACTATGTTAGTTGTTACTTTGTTCATGGTTGTCTCTGTCTTATGTACGACGTGGAACCTTTGTAAAGGAGTCTTTGACTTAAAGATGTTATCCGATATTTATCAATAAACAATAAACAATGTGTATTAAAATTATAGCCTAATATAAATCGGGCAAGTCTAAATTGGACATTATCTATTTTCTCCAGCATAAGTTTGGATGTAACCCTATAAACAATACTATCAAACTCCATGGCATACTCCATACTCCAATATCATACTTTAGAGATAAACTCTGGAAGCGCTACAAAACAACAGGCCAGCAAACAGATTTCAATGCTTACCGTACGCTACGGAATTCGTGTAAAAACAAGTCAGAGCTGCTAAGAGCAAGTACTGTAAAGACCTACTGATTAATCTCTAGCAATGATCCCAGAAAATTCTGGTCACACATCAAATCCTTCCTAGGATCCTCACAGTCAACTACTCCTGGTGATATGCTGATAAATGATGTGCATTGCAATGACTCACAAACCATAGCTAATTCTTTCAACTTGCATTTCTGATCTCTTCCAATATACCTCTTCCTTCAATCCCGCTGCAGTGTCCTCCACTCCCTCATCAGGAACCTGTCTGGATAAGTTGGAAATGTTGTCCCCTGTGCCTCCTTATACCCTCCATTCTATTTTAAGGCTGTGTCTAGAAAGGAAGTCCTGAAGCTCCTGAGGTCCATCTCTGATCATACCAGCTCTAGCTCAGACTCCTTGAACCCCGCCTCTTGAAACTTGCAGCTCCTTATTGCATTACCGCTGGCCAAAATTTATACATTATCACTTTCAGGTGGAGTGGTCCCTGACCTCTAGAAAGTTGCTCGGATCACACCTGTACTTAAAAAAGGGGATCCTAAGGTTGTCATGAACTACAGACCAATTGCCATACCCTCAGTACTGAGCAAAATCCTGGAGAAAATTGTCGCAACTCAGACAACTGACTATCTACTTAAGCACAGCCTGATCTCGGATACCCAACATGGCTTCAGGAAAGGACATAGCATGACGACTGCACTCCTTAAATTCACCACTGACACTCTTTCAAAAATGGATACTGGCAATCTGACTGGGGCTGTCTTTATTGACCTCACAAAGGCTTTTGACCTTGTTGATCACACTTTGCTTCTCCCCTGCCTTCGACACCTGCATTTCTTCTCCTCTGTTGTTGACTGGTAAAAAGCTACCTGACAAATAGAACTCAAGTGGTGAAATTTAATTCCTCTCTATCGAACAGTACCACCACTAACATTGGTGTACCTCAGGGCTCCATCCTAGGCCCCTCCTATTCTCTCTTTATATAAATAACATTGAGCTGCTCTAAAATCCTGCTCTGCTATTCTATATGCTGATGATCTTGTCATCTATACAAGTTCTACTAATATAGACACTATCAACACAACCCTTTCCTCTGGCTTTAACAATATCCAAAACTGGCTATATGACCACAAACTGGCTGTCAACACTAGCAAAACTAAAGCCATGCTGCTTGGATTGGCCCCAAAGCGCCGGGCTTGCACAACAGCACTGATGGTGCAGGACTTAGAAGGTCAATTACTGGAATGTCTGACCTCTTTCAAGTACCTGGGCATCCTGCTAGATCAATCTCTTGATCTTAATCTTCATGTACAGTCTGTTTGCAGAGCTGTCAGCTCCAAACTGGGTGTTGCATATAAGACTAGTTATATGCTCATGCCATCGGCTAAAATGGCCATTGAAGGGGATTCTGCTCCCCACCCTAACCTATGGGGCTTCCTTATTTGGGGCTGCTCATAAAACTGACCTACTCAGATGGGATATTACGTATAACAACATATGTCGCTATGCCTCTTCTGCTCCTCGGCTTAAACACCACTGTCAGCTTTATAATGATCTTGGTTGGCTGTCTCCGTTAGCTAGTAGGAAATACTACTTTGGCTCTCTTATTGATTTGATAATTTGAAATCAAACCCCTAGGTGTCTTGCAGCTATGCTTGTTCCTCAGGACACACTCCATGGTCTCACGATCAGCTGACAAATCCTTTCTGAATTTGCCGAGAAGCTGCATGAGGAAAGGAACTGTTGCATTTGAACATGCGGCTCCACAGCTGTGGAATTCCCTTCCCTCATATTAGACTTTCTAGCTCCACACATGCTTTAAGAGAAACTACACTCGAATCTGCTGATTGCTGATACCTGTTCCTGCTTTCACCCTACCTAATGACTGATGTCTCTGGCCATACAATAGTATTTCCTCACCCCTATATAACCCTATTACTGCCTCAGCCTGTCCGGCTCCCTTTCCTTGCCATATACAATTTTGCACTGCAGACATCTCCCTTACATTTACATACACTCATATAATCTAATTTCATGGCTTGCTCCTCTTCCTCACTTACCAACCTTTTCCTTAATGACACCCCTGCTCTCAATGGTTATTTCTTCCTTGTATTACCTGTTTTGTTTTTGTGTACCTTGTTTCTGTTCATATGATGTGCCACCTGAAAATTTATTGTCCAAGGTCCTCTCTATTCATTGCATAGATAGGCACCTATGAACTTACGAATGGTCTACTCTGTATGTCTCTGATATATTGTATCCACTTTAACTCACTGTATGTAAAGCGCTTTACTTTGTATGTTCAGATATATTGTATCCTCTCTAACTCATTGTATGTAAAGCACTTATAATTTGTTATCCTGTTAAGTTTCTGCATGTCTGTACTCTCCCGGGTCGTGCCTGAAAATAGTCATTTTATGGCTAGTGCACTCACCCGGTTAACAAAACCTAAATAAAAATAAATAAATAAATGGTGGGTAAAACCATTTGTTCTACTATCTTTTTCCTTGTATTTCTATCCATACATTTTGAAGCTCATCTTAGTGCACCTATTTTTTTACCTACACCTTTAATCATTTCTGGTATGTGTTTTACAAAAGTTAACTCAGCATCAAATGTCACTCCCAAGTAATGATATTCGTTCACCTGCTCAATTATTTTATTTTCTAATGAAACTATGTTCAATTTAGGTTTATATTTTGAGCCAAAATATAGTACTTTTGTTTTCCCTGTATTCATGACAAGCCTCGACCTGGTGAACCACTCCCCCACCCCAATAAAATCTTTTTTGATTTTACTTTCTAGATCCAGTGTATCCACTCCACTAGTGACCAGTGCTGTATCATCAGCACAGAGTCTTAATTTTGAAAATGTTGCCACTTGCAGTAGATCATCATTAAATATTAGAAATAACAGGAGTCCTAATATGGACCCTGGGACTCCTCAGATTACCTCTTTGCTACTAGACAAAACCTGGGATACCGCCACCCTCTGTGATCGTTCCTAAATAGGATTTAAACCATTTCAGGGGCCGTCAGTAATACCCATTTGCCAAATCCTCTGCAGTAATAGGGTGGTCCACCAGGTCAAAAGCTTTTGATAAGTCCACAAAGAGGACTGCTGTTTCAAACCTGCACCAATGAGGTGGCTACCAAATCATTCAGCTCTGTTAGAGCCGAATCAGTTGAGTAACCACTCCTAAATCCTGCCTGGTAAGGTGTCAGTAGATTATACTTATCTAAATATGGCATTATCTGCCCATGTACATGTTTTCCCAAACTTTTGAAAGTATTGATAACAACGCTATTAGGCGATAGTTTCCAGACTCACAGTGGACTCCCTTTGGAATTGGGATAACTTTACTCTGCTTCCATGTATTTGGGAAAGTACCTAAGTTTAGGTTCCAATTGAACAAGTATGTCACAGTTGTGCAATATAATCGGCTGCTATTTAAAGAAAATTTCCTCAATTCCATTGAGGCCTGGAGATTGTGTACTTTTATCTGTGTTAAATTTTTCTTTACTTCAGATACACTTAATTTCTTAAATTGAAAAGGGTGGAGGGAGGTTCCATTTACATATATCATATTCTCCTGCACTGTAGTGTTTGGTAAAATTTTGACATGCATCCTGGTAGATTTATAAATAATAATTTAATATATCTCAATTTCCTTAGGTTTTTCTTCTTTATCCCTCCATAGATTATTTGCTTTTTCTTTCTTGTCCTTTTGTCCTGGACTAATAATATGAGTTACTGTCCGCCAAAAGTTTTGGGATCTATTTCTCTTCACCTTATTCCTAAAAATTACTCTTTGCTTTTTATCTGATTTCTACAATAGTTTTTTTATTTAAAATTCTCCCAGTCCCTACTTAATTTTGTTTTTCTGACTAATTTCCATAACTTGTTTTTACTCTTATGGCTTTTTATCAGTTTATCACTAATCCATGGAGCCTTAATATTCCTCTTTTGTACCTTACATTTTGGTGCATGTTTATTGCATAACTCCGTAAATGTATATACAAAATACTCAATAGCCAAATCCAGATCAGAGAATCAAATAACATCTTTCCCAATTTTCATTTTGGATGTCCTTATTAAATCTCTGCAGAAAATCCTCTCATATTTCTAACCCAACCAATATTAGGTTCATACTGTTTATGCTGAGAGCAATTTACAATAGCAAAAATTAAATTATGATTTCCAAGGTAAGGTGGCAAAATTCCTACAGACTGTACATCAATATGAGGGGAAGAACACATAAGATCTAACACAGTTCTCTCAGACGAGGCATTTGTAAACCTAGTGGGATTTTTTTATATATTGCTTTACTTCCAAAGGTGCCACTAACTCTTTCAGTTTCCTACCTCTAGTTTTATACCAGTCTGAATTTAAATCCCCCATTAAAATAAGGTCTTTATTCTTTATACTATCATGCATTATATTTAACACTTATTCAATTTTTTCCATCTGCATATTTGGTGGAGAGTAAATAATCCCTACAGCCAGTTTCAAATTTTGTAAATAGATCACTAAATATTCTATGCTGTTTAGGCTACCCTGTGTTAAAATTTCTCCTAGTCCCAAAGTATGTTTTATATATAGTATCACCCCCCACCCCTTTTATTTAATCTATCAGAATGAAACAACTGGTAACCTGATATTCCTATTTCACTGTTTTCCACCTTCTCTGTAAGCCATGTTTCTGACAACCCTGCTATACTTGGATCTTGCTCTTGAAATGTACAGTTGAGTATCATTTGCATAGCAGTGAAAACTCAACTCGTACTGCCTAACAAGGTCTCCTAAAGGCAGCATATACACAGCAAACAACACGGGCACCAAAATGGAGCCCTGCAGTACCCTGCAGGATAGGGGGATGGGGTCAGAAGAATAAAATTCCTGAGCCCACTGTCTGTGTCCTACCCTCAATGAATGATCAAACCATCTGAGGACAGTACCAGACAGTTCACAGATAAACCACAGGCACGCTAATAGCACACCATGGTTCACAGTGTCAAATGCCACCAAGAGATCAAGAAGGACCAAGATGGAAGAGTCCTCTGATCTTTGCTATTAGGAGCTCATTAAATACCCGAACAAAGGCCATCTCAGTGCTGTGCCTCTTCCTAAATCTGTACTGGAGAGAGTCATAGACATTATGGATATATAAATGATCATCCAGCTGCAGCGCAACCACCTTCTCGATAACCTTACCAACAAAGGACAGGTTAGAGACAGGTCTGTAGTTGACAAGACAGTCTGGATCAAGGGAGGGTTTTGTCAGGAGCTGTCATACAATTGCCTCCTTCAGGGGGTCTGGAAAAAAACCCTCTCCAGTGAACTCCAGACTATCTCAACAAGGACTGGGCTGATTTCCTCAATGTACCCCACAAGGAGACACGTTGGGCCCGGGTCCAAACTACAGCTGGTTGGCCACAAGGTCTGGATGATCCTCGTGATGTCCATGGTGTCCAGCTGGCCAATGTCGGATTAGACAAACTGGTTGCTTACAACCTCCCGCTGACCTCTGCAATCTCCCATAGAGGGGCTGGGCAGATACTGGACCTGATGGTAACAACCTTATCCATGAAGAATTGAGCAAACTCATCACATCTTTCTTGTGACAAGACTCTGCCAGACTGCAGACAGATTGGATTGCACAATCTGTTGACAGTCAGGAAGAACTGAGCAGGTCGATTCTGCATGGCGGCAATCTCCCTGGACGGAATTCTGCCATCTTATGGGTGATTGTCAATTGATAGAGAGTATAATGGTCCATCAATTGAAGCCTGTCAACCTCCAGGCTGGACTTCTGCCAAGCCCTCTTTAACCTTCGACCCACTTTCTTCTGCTCCTTCAAGGTCCCATCGAGCCATGGAGACCTTGGGCAAAGAGCACATGGTCAAACATGAACAGGAGCAATGGAATCCAGGGCATCTGACACCATCTTATTATAGGAAAGGACAAGATCCCCTGGACCCATGCTTTCACTTGATAGGCCCGATAGGTCTAGCACCGCTGTTAGACCCTCTGGGGTAATCCTCAAAGGACGGTACTGTACCATTAGGGGGAGCCGCAAAACTGAACCTTATGGTGTGATGGTCAGACCAACCGACAGGTTTCAACACCAAATCAGTGATCTCCATCCCCAGGAGGAACACCTGATCCACTGAGTGACCACCAATGTGCATCATGGAGGAAATAACCTGTGTGAGATCCAGTGAAGACATAAGCTGGAGGAGATCTTGACCAAAATACGAGAGTTCATCATTGACCCAGGCATTGAAATCCCCCAGAATTGACCATCTAGAGGATCCCAATATCACATTGACAATGAAATCACGCCTCTCCTGCAGGAATTCTTTCCCATCACTGGGTGAGACGGTAGATAGAGCAGAATCCTGTACCCCACCCCGTGCTCCATGATACACCCAAGGACCTGGTGGATCCACTGGCACACCCACAAAGCTCAGTTCTGCTTTAAAACAAATGGCTACACATAGAAACATAGACTTTGACTTGCAGATAAGGACCACTTGGCCCACCCAGTCTGCCCATTTCCCTACCTATTGGATAAGCTGCAGATTCTAGTTAACCAACAGCCTACTTCCTGCAACCCCCACTATAATTGCCTTATGTCTGTCCCATGCATGTTTGAATTCCCCCACTGTTTTAGACCCCACAACCTCTCCAGGAAGGTGGTTCCATGCATCCACTACTCTCTCCGTGAAAAAAATTTCCTCACATTACCCCTGAGCCATCCCCCTCTAACTTTAAATTGTGCCCCTTGTTCCTACACATCTCTTTTTCTGAAAGATGCTACCCTCCTGGACTTTGTTGATTCCCTTGAGGTACTTAAAAGTTTCTATCATGTCCCCTGTCCTCCTTTCATCAAGGGTATACATATTAAGTTCCTCTCAGTTTCTCTTCATAAGGTTTCTGATGTAGACCCTGCACCATTTTAGTTGCCCTCCTCTGGACTGCTTTATCCTGTCTATGTCCTTGCGTAGATGAGGTCTCCAAACTGCACGGTAGTACTCCAGATGGGGTCTCACCAACTGTCTGTACAGAAGGATAACCACTTCCCCTTTTCTACTTGTGATGCCCCTCCATGCATCCCGGTATCCCCTTGCTCTCCTTACTGACTTCTCACATTGCTTACCCACCTTTAGGTCATTTGATATGACTTCACCCAGATCCCTTTCATTATTGTTGTTGTTAGTACCTCCTGCTATTGTGTACTCTTCTCCTGGATTTATATTTCCCAGGTGCATTACTTTGCACTTCTTTGCATTGAATCTAAGTTGCCATATGTCTGACCATTCCTCCAACCTTGCCAAGTCTCTTCTCATCCTTTCTACACCCCCATCCCTACGATCCATCCTCAGACGGGTATCACTGAGTACCTGGCTGGAACTGCAGATGCCAATATTGGGCCGCTGTCTCATCCAGCCAGGTCTTAGTGATGCACCAGGTCAGATGAACCAACGAGATCTGCAATTATAGCAGTCTTGTATTTTTTTATTTAGTTGTTTTAACCAAGTATAGCACACTAAGCTGAAAGCTTTTTACAGGAGCGACCTGGGAGCACAAGGAGGTTAAGTGACTTGCTCAGGGTCACACAGTATGCAAGGAAAGCTGTGGGATTCAAACCCAGGTCTGGTCTGCTGGATGTCACCAGATTTGCAGCTCAGAGCTTTAGACCACTCGCGCTATACTGCCTCCAAATTTAATATTTATTATTTATTAGACCTGGCATTGCACAACACCATCCAAGTCGGATGAACCGATGAGGAAGACCATGCCACCTGCCTGCATGAAACAGAGCCATAGGGGGAACCAGGAAGGAAACCCCTATCCTGGTCCCATTTCACCCCAGGGCATCTCCTTGTCCCCACCACCTCTATCCAGCCACCCTTTCCAGTTCCCTCCAGGTTCAGGTCTCTCCTCTTGCGCTCCTGGCTATGCCCAAAGCGCGGCTTCTAAAATATGTTGCAGATGGCAAAATGAGATAGTCAAAAGGACAGAGGCCCCAGAAGCCTGGAGGGGGAATATAGCCTGACAATCTTTTTACCCTCCCAACACATTATAACACACAGCAGTAGTCAGTCCACCAACAAACCAACACAATAACCACTCACACTGATAACCACACTCAATCCAAACACTCACACCCAACAATCCATCCTCACAACAAACATCCTAATCCCAAAACACATTCCCTTAACCCCAACTAATAAAATAAACTAATAAATAAAATTCCTATGGCAGGATATGAGGGTAATTACTGTAAAAGAGAGAAGTTGCATATATAACTCTAAGAGATGGGCATTTGATATCTCCAAAGACCTCCCATCTCTCCGGGAAAGAAAAGCTGTCTCCTGGCACTATCTCCCACATAGGCCAGGGCACAGTCAGCAGTTTATTTAAAGTGGCACAGTTTAAACAGGGCACTCTCACTGCCCACCAGATCCATGTGGTATAAAAAAGGAAAGAGAGAGTCTGACTGTCCACCAAAAGGCAATCAGGATCCAGAAACAACTCTTCCACCGATACAATGAGGACTTTCCACCAGGGAGTGACCACACCTCAGTCAATCCAGGAAAAACTCCCAAAATGGGTAAACTAGGGGCAATTCAGCCATTCACTGAGAAGGCCATCACCCTAAGGCCTCAAGCCATTGCTGCTGGTCTCAGCAAAGAACAGGCCTTCCAGCCCCCAAGGATCCAAAGAGCTCCCAACACTACAGTGCCCACTCTCTAGTGGCACTGGGTCAGGGCTCTCACAGCTGTTAACCCCAGTGATTCCTACCCCAGTTTCAGGCTGAGACCTCCACCACAGCCCACCCAAGTCCTGTCAGGGAATTTAAGAAGAAGAACAGTGAGGCGCAAATCCGGGAAGCCCCACTTGGACTCCTGTATCCTTCAGATGACTTATACTGGTGCGGCAATTCTGGTCTTGGTCCCACAAACTGAGTGCCTGCCACCACAGACAGAACCTCTGCTCTACAGTTTCAAGCAGGGATCCTCGGCACCTGATGACTCCAGGACAGACTCTCTGACATCTAGGATCAGCACCTTACCCCTCACAAACTCTCCAACCATCACATCGACTACCCCTTCCTTCATCCAAACTGGACCAGAAAACAGCAAGCCAGGTAAGGTAATGCATATAACGTCACATTCATAATCACAGTAATAGTCAAGATGACAAAAACTCCCAACTATAAACCACAGACCGCTGGGAAGAACAAAATAAAATATCTGTACAACTGTGCAACTATATAGAACTATGTAAAACCCCAATCCCCGACACGCTCCTCAAGCTTATTAAATCACTTCTTCACCCCATCTGACTGCCACTAACTCAGCCAAAAATTAAATAAATAAAAGCACGTAATATGCAAATATAAAATTACTAAAACAAATAAAACTAAGGAATTAACTAAACAAAATCCTGCTCTACTGTTGCTTTTTGTATAGCCCAGCATGGCCGCCATCTTGTTAGCAGCTTCAGTTATTCAGTTAGCAATGTCTTGCCCTCACACAGGACTTACCAACTCAACCCTTAACAGGTTTCTCCCACCTGTTGCCCACTCATTCAGCTTCCTGCCAGGGGGGTTCAATTCAAACTGCCTAGGACTTTACACAGTGACCATTCTATTAAGCAAGGTGCACTTACAGTTTGCTCTGAACATAGACTTCTGGCATTTCTCTCTCTCTCCCACTACTGGGAATGAACCCGCAAGGGTTCTGTTGACCTCCCTTGAGAGGTGGCCCCCCACTCTCCCCATGGTGCCTTTTGAGGCTGAAGTTTCTGCTTCTCTCAAGGCAAATCCCTAAGGCCTCCATACCCCAGCTGCTTCCAATGTTCTTCTTGTTCTGGAGACCAGGCACAAGGGACCAGTGCCACCAGATCTCAGGGACCCTGCCACTACCAAGGATCACAGGCCTCCAGTGCCCAGTCACAACCAGAAAGGTTGGACTGCTCATTCTTCCCAGCCACAAACCAACTAAGCCCAAGCTGCCCTTATGCCTTCCTCTTATATAAGGTATCGGAAAGGGCAGAACTATGCATATTCGTGCTCTGCTTTCCCACTCTTAGCTATCTCAGGCCACTCACAGTATGAACATCCAGAAATTTTCCCCAGAGGACAGTTCTAAGGGTTTGGCTTAACCTCTTGAGTGTTTTCTGGACACCTGCCTCGAGCCAGCTGAGGAGAGAGGCTGGATTCACTAATAGTATTGGAAGGCTTCAGCACCCCACACGGCAGACTACAGTTTTTTTTCAAAACGTATATGAACACTAGACTTTAAAAGTTAGTACACTGCCTGAAAATAATATCAACTTTTAAAAGTAGTCAACTGTTACTTTTCATATCTGAGGTACTTTTCCTTCTCTGTTTTGCTAATTAAAAGATATTCTTCCTGATAAAACTAGTAGTGATTTGAAAAACAGTCCAGTGGCAGTATTGCCCCCTTTCAGCTAATTTTCCCACTCCCAGTGTATCCCAGAATCCAATTCATCTTCTGCATAGCCCTATTACATTGTCCCAATATCTTCAAGTGATTCTTGATTATCATTTCCCAAGGTCCCTATCCTCCATTGCATTCTCCAGTACCACCCCATCCATCCTATATTCCATTATCAGGTTACTGGCCCATATGTGCATTACCATGGATGTTTACATGTTAAATTTACTGTACCTGGAGAAAATGGGCTCCAGAATAATAAACAGCATGGTCCATGGCAGACAGTTCCTGTCAGACCACTGATAGTATTCTTTGACTGGGTAACTAGGGCAGTGAATAAAGGGTCATGCAGTGGATTTACTCTACTTTGACTTCAGTAAGGCATTCAACTAGTGCCACACAAAAGGTTGCTGAAGAAACTAGAGGATCAATGTGCAGCAAAGGACACAGCAAGATGGGTGGTAAGTTGGATAGAGAGGAGACAGCAGAGGGTAGTGGTAACTAGAGTCAAATCTGTGGAGAGGGAGATCACTAGGAGTGTGCCACAGGAATCAGTCCTTGGTCCAGTCCTTTACAATATGTTCATAAGTGATATAGCAGAAGGAATTCAAGGCAAGATGTGTCTCTTTACAGATTACACTAAGCTCTGTAGTATGGTAGACAGTAAAGAGGGGCTAAGGGCATTTCAGAAAGGCTGCAAAGGTTGGAGAGGTGGTTCAAAGTTTGGCAGTTGAAGTTCAATGCCAAAAGTGCAAGGCAAGGGACATAGAAACACAAACCCAGGATGGAGTATAGAATGAAAGGGGTTACGCTTGTACACTGCTTCTGAGGAAAGGGACCTAGACATCATTATAGGTGACTCTCTTAAACAAATCTAGCCAATTGTAACAACACCTACAGCACGGAAACTACTGTAGGATGTTGGGAGTATTGGGAAGGGTTTTAGTAGCAAGAGAAAAGAGATATTGCTACCTCTCTATAGATCACTGGTGAGGCCACACCTGCTGTACTGTGCCCAGTTCTGAAGTCTTCACCTAAGGAAAGACTATGATGAGTTGGAGACAGTGCAGCATGGGGTAGCCAACATGATTCAGGGCCAGCATGACAGATCCTATTAATATCGGTTTGGGGCACTGAGCATGTACTCAGTGGAGAGCCAGACAAAGGAGGCAATATGATTAAGACCTTATGTTTCTGAAAGGAATGAACAAGGTAAACTGTGAAGAACTATTCAACAAGAATAGTGAATGCAGAACATGGGGATGTGAGTGGAGGCTTGGGGTGGGGGATTCATAGGGGGATGAGGAAGTTTTATTTTATAGAGAGAGTGGATGAGTCATGTAATAGTCTGTTGGCTGAGGTGGTAGGGGCCAAAAACATTAATGTTTTCAAACATGGCTGGGACAGAGTAAAGGGCCTTCTAAACATAGAAACATAGAACTTGATGGCAAATAAGGGCTGCTTGGCCCACTTAGTCTGCCCTTTTCCCCTACCTAACGGATAAGCTGCAGATCCTAGTTAACCAACAGCTTACTTCCTCTACCCCCACTAGGTGCCTTATGTCTGTCCCATGCATTCTTGAATTCCCCCACTGTTTTTGACTCTACAACCTCCTCAGGAAGGCTGTTCCATGTATCCACAACCCTCTCTGTGAAGAAATGCTTCCTCACATTACCTCCGAGCCATCCCCCCTCTATCTTCAAATTGTACCCCTTTGGTTTTGCACATCTCTTTTTCTGAAAGTTGCTACCCTCTTGGACTTTGTTGATTCCCTGGAGATATTTGAAAGTTTCTATCATATCCCCCCTCTCCCTCCTTTCCTTGAGGCTATACATCTTTAGTTCCTTTAGCCTTTCTTCATATGTCTTCTGATGCGGACCCTGCATCATTTTGGTTGCCCTCCTCTGGACAGTCTCCACTCTGTCTATGTGTTTGTGGAGATGGGTCTCCCAGAACTGTACACAGTACTCCAGATGTGGTCTTACCAACTGTCAGTACAGAGGGCCAACAACTTCCTGTTTTCTACTGGTGATGCCTCCCTATGCATCCCAGTATCCCCCAACCCTCCTTACTGCCTTCTCACATTGCTGGCCCACCTTTAGATCATCTGATATGACTACCCCCAGGTCCCTTTCCATTTTGTTATTGTCAGTATCTCACCCCCCATTGTGTACTCTTCCCTTGGTTTTTGTTTCCCAGGTGCATTACTTTGCACTTCTTTGCATTGAATCTAAGCTGCCATACATTTGACCATTCCTCCAACCTTGCCAAGTCCCTTTTCATCCTTTCCACCCCACCTTGAATATCAACCCTGTTGCAGATCTTTGTGTCATCTGCAAAGAGCCATACTTTCCCTTCCAGCCCCTCTGCAATGTCACTTATAAAGACATTAAAAAGGACCGGCCCCAGTACTGACCCCTGTGATACCCCACTAGTAACCTTCCTTTCTTCACTGTGGACTCCATTTACTATTACTATTAGTTACTCAGGAGGTTGTAGTAATGCAGGGAACATAGTGGTGGATAGTGCAGACAAAAACCCCATATAGACAAAGGTCTTGATAAGATAAGGTATTACTTCCAGACTGAATGGACTGATGATCTTTTTCTGCCATCATTGTCTATGTATTTGTGTTTCTGTGATTCTAAATTTCAGCTGCCACAACCTTAACCACCTCTTCTGTCTTTTCAGATCCTCCATCATGGCTCCAGTCCATTTAGTTCTACCTTCTGGGTCCTCATACCAAGTGAAATTTTTACTCACCTCATTATTTTATTTCCTGCCAGAGGTCACCAAATTTCTTTACAAACCTCACATGGGGAATGAAGTCGAAGGCTTTGATGAAATCTTGGTCCAGGACATCTACTGCCTTAACCCTGTCCACAACCTTTCTCACCCAGTCCAAAAATTCAATCAGATTCATAGGTGCCGGAATGGGGGGGGGGCACTATGGCTATGGCTCTACCACTTTCATAAGTGGCTCTATCAGTTTTGCAATCATTTTAATTTATTACTATAGGAGAATTGACCCCTTACTTTCTTGGCCTACCACTTTTCAGACTGTTCCAGGACCAGTGACAGATTCACCTGGCGTAACCTCATTCATCTGGCATAACCTCCACTGGCAAATCCATCTGACTGGAGTCTGCAGCATTGGCCTCAACAGTCCTACTATTTTCTCATTTGTAACAGATTTAGTTTTCTATTAGCAATGTCAGACTGACTAATCTATAGTTGCCTGACTCATCTGAACCCCCACGATTGTGCAGTGGCACTTTCCTTGTCTCTAAAGAGTGACTGAAGAGATCCCTAGCGGTCAAGCCAGGACCTGCCCCATCTTATTTAACACTGTTGGATGTACCCCATTCAGGCACAATGATTTATTCACATCCTATAGGCCCTTCAAACACTCTCCTCCATAATGCACTACATGTTAATGTTTGTGCTAGTGATCCCCACTGGCTTTTATGCTGCAGTCTAGTAGAGGGTTCTTGCCCTGGACAATAAACACCAAGCAAAAATTATCACTCAGAAATTTACCTTAACATTCTCATCCTCCACCCATCCCTCCCCTTCTTTAGCATTATTACTCCTCGGTTTTGTGCTGTTCTCATATATAGCAAATGAACACTTTGTCACCCTCCTTAACTTTCTCCGCTAACCAATCAATCAATCAAAGTCTTTACCCTACTGGGTCATAATGTGCACACTTAATAGCATACAACATTATGGGTAAACCCCAATAGTGCTGTACTTTACAGCAAGTTGTCAATACTGAGAATACTGCTGTACATATTGCACCACTCAAACATCCCAGGCAGAGTATAGGACCTCTACTGGGATGGGGTTCCACTGAGCAGCTGCCATGGCTTAATGGACTGAGCCACTGCAATGAGGAACCCAGGCGCTACATCTGGGACTGGGTTTGATTCCTAGTCCCAGAAACTTTTATTTTTTAACAGTTTGTGCACTTCCCGAGTTAAGCCTCCCCTGGGTAGAGAATCTTTATTGGTGAGGTGTTGGGGGTGCAGCCCCCTGTAGCGGGCGGGGGTGGAACTCCCCACAAAAAAAGAATTATGCTGCATGACAGAAATCACGTTGTATATTGGCAGCATGGTTTTGCCATGCAGCATAATGTCTTGCGACATTATGACCCCGTGTCACCTCTACCTCCCCCAAGTTTTAATAAAGTTTTAATGTATATGTTAACCCATTTCTCCCCAGGTGTGGCTGAAAATGGGTAATTGATCTTTACCACTTTCCTGGTAAAATTAAATAAATAAATAAAATTGCCTGTCTCACTGCTCTGTTTGCTCTCATCTTTTCTTGATATGCCCCGTATCCTCTTCTGTCTTACTTATTTTATATCTGATTAATGCCTTTCTTTTCCTCTCACTGTCATCTGCTGCCCCGCTTGAAAACCACAGTTGTTTCTTTTCCCCTTCCCTTCTACCATTTTTGTACATCTCCTGCCACCTCTTGTACTTCTTTTTAATCAGATGAATTTTGCTGGCTGCTCCTACCACTGCTATCACATCCTGCAATTTTTCCCCAACACCTCCCTCATCCTCACAAAATTTGTCCTTCTGAAGTCCAGGACCTTAATCTCGGAGAGTACCCAATTTGCTTTTAGCTTAACCTCAACCCACAGAATTCTGTGATCGCTAGAGCCCAGTGGTTCCCTTACCCAGACTTCCCCCTTACCGCCCCTGTTTGTCAGGACTAGGTCTAGTATGGTCCCTTCTGTAGTGGGTTTCATGACACTGAGACTCAAAAATATCTCTTGCAACTTCTCTACCAGGGCCTGTCTCTTTGGGGTCATTAATAATGAGATGCACCAGTTCACATCCACCAAATTGAAATTCCCCAATAGCAACACCTTTCCCATTCCTGCCATCTTGTTGATCTCTTCTCCTAGCTCTTCATCTGTTTCTTCTTTCTGTACTGGTGGCCTGTACACCAATAAGCACTCTCCCTTGCCCAACAATTACCTGTACTCATACTGTTCCAGTCCCCTTGATCTGGCCTGCTTCCCATATTTCTGAGGTTAGGATACCTTCCTTAATATATAATATCACTCCACCACCCCTCCCCTTTTTCCTATTCTTCCTTAACATTGTGTACTCCATACCCTAAGTTCCCACCCATGTACAATTGTACCTCAGTCATTATGGACTGGCAGTTATAGATCTTTTCACCCAGGCTGCTGTCACCAACATACGTCACATTCCATACCTGCTGCTTCCCCTCTGATGTCTGGTCTCCCACAGATATGTGCCTGGCTTGAGACCATCTGTTGCTGTGCTTTCTCTTTCTGCTGCTGTGTTCCACTCCCCCCCTCTGTCTCTTTCCTCCTTACACCTGTACTGCTACCCCTTGCTAATTTTTTCTTTGTGCCCTACTGTACCTTCTCATTCTTCCCCCACTGCCACTTAACTAGCTCTGACTGTCTGCTCTAGTGCTGGGGGAGGCCCCTCCTGGCCCCAATCAGTTGTGTTGAAGTGCCTGTCCTCAGCTGTGCTGCCTCCCTCCTCAACTAGTCTAATGTCTTCTGTAGGTGTTGTCCAAACCTCAGCCCTAGCATCCTGGTGCCCTCCTTTTTGGGGTGTAGGCCATTGCTTCTGGACAGCCTCCAACCCCACCAAATGTAATCCCAATATTATACAAACTGAAAAGACTCCGGCCACAGCAGCCCTAGCACACATTAAACTGCTCTATTTTGAGTTGCTCCCTACTGCTGAAGCTTGACCAACACTCCCTGTCAACTCACGAGTCCTGTCTAGGAATAGGATATCCTTTGCCTTCTCTACAGCTCTCCTGGCAGGATCATTTGCATGTATATGTACTATTATATCTAACCTCCCCATCCTTCTTGATGAGTTCCAGCACTTTCTTTCAGTGTGTATCCACCATTGCCCCAGGAAAAAGTAGACCTCCCTCTCTCCCTCTAGCTGTCAGTGTGGAACCAGTTGGTAGCACATCTGCCTCTGCACCAGAGGTCTGGGTTCTCATCCCACACCGGTTGGACTTGCTACCTAAAAATCGCTGGCATCTGAATGCAGTATTGGGGGTGCTGTACTGCTGGGTGTGCGATCCTTCGGATGAGACATTAAACCGAGGTCCTTCTGCCCATCCTGGTATTGTCCTGGTAGGTGTCCAGGTGGAAGTAAAAGAACCCAGGCACTTTCGCAAAGAGTAGGAACATTCCCGTGTCCTGGCCAACATTCCCCTTCCCATAAACCGGTTCATGCAATTATCCAGGCTGTGTGTGGGTGATGATGTGCGCTATGGCCGCCACCACACATTCAGTCACTTCACTACCAGTCTAGCATTGCTTGTAAAGTGCTTTGGATGTATGAAAAGCGCTATATAAATGCTGATTCTTCTTCTTCTTCAACTTCTGGTGTGAATTACACTATCCTACTTGTGTCCCTAATGACCAAGTCCCTCAGTATCATGGCCCTTTTCCTTGCCCCCTTTGGATTTGTCACCCCACCTGGCTCACCACAGAGGCTGCAGCCCCCTTCCCAGGAGTGCTGGCTCCTGCCTCATTCTAGTTGGATTCCAGGGGGGCCTTCTTCAACAAGGGTTGCTACTTTTTAGAGGTGGGTAGGGTACACCTTGAACCTCTGGTACCCCTTCTCGTCTCACCACTCCCTCCCTCCCAACTACAGTCCCTTTGCCTTTATTGGACCTGTAGCCCCTATAGTTGATCACTGGCCCTAGCTCTCAAGTATCAGATTTCCACCCTTGCTGTCTCAAGTTCACCAACAGTTGCACCCTTTTACACCTGAGACACTGGCCACAGACCCAGAGCACCCTCCAGGCTGTGACTAACCCTTGTACTGTCCAAATGAGTGAGGCCACAGTACTGACGAGGTACAAGGAACTGTAAAGTATGTCTTCCTGATCACATCTAATATTATAAGGTAGTCAACACTCTAATGAGCAAAAAGAAAATGAAAAATACTTCAGACATACATCTTCTGAAAATTAACAACATTTTCTGGCTGCCATTTTGGGCTCCTTGCTCTTTAAAGAGAAAGATGAATAAGTCCATCAGAAAACAGTTTCTTTAGGATGCCCTGTTGTCCAAAGCTTTTAAGCAGGTGACCTGTGTTTGTTAGTTGACTCAGAAATCTGTTCTCAGTGCCCAACCACTGCAGCTCAGCCTAGGGAAGAAGGAGCCACTGCCCACAACTTTGCAACTCATCACAGTAGGCTGAAGAAACTGCCCCTCCCAAAGGGAGATGTCTAGCTTTATAGGGGCAAGGCCCATTAGAGGGCAATGTATGATATTGAGGGAGGTAGCATGTACCAGTGATACTTGAGAGAAATGTTTTAAGGAAAAATACCCCTGAAGTGTTGTCTGGATGACAGCACAGCTCACTTGGGCATAGCACCATGAATTATCTCCTATAACCAGATGATTAGCCTCAGAAGAAGGAAATACACTCTACCTCTGAGGTCCCATCAAAGGAGATAACTGTAGAGGAGGATGATGGGAAGTAGTTTTGAGATGTGAGCCCTAAGGGTGAAAATGGTGGAGAAATCCTCAACTGCTGTGCAGGGACAGACTGCTCCTTTTTAATTTATTTAAAAGTTGGACAAATTATAGGATAGGTTCTATGAGAAGCATGTCTCATTTACAGACAGTTCCAAGTCATTTTAACAGTGAATACATAAGCTGACATAAATAGCATCAATTAAAACAAGTACAAGTAGATTGTTCCTGCAACAACAATTTTTAGGTAATGTTTAAAATATCAAGAGATGGTGAATTTCTTAACTGAGAGGAAGGTTATTCCATGAAAGTGGAGGAGCATAGGAGAAACATTCTTTCCTAAAGTGGGTTTGAAACTTTGGCAAAGAAGGCCATGTTGAGACACATCCCGAAGGCAGCATTTGTAGGTGGGATCTATGAGCCTGTTGGATATATACTGCTGGGGTCCTTGAATGCCCCACACTGACAAATGGGCCCCCACTGGTACATTCTGTGGTAGAGGATACTATTAAGAAGGTAAGCCTCAAGAGGTCAGTTGATGGATCTGGGGGACTGGTCCAGATGGGAGCTGTTTAGAGACCAAGGAGGATAAAATACTGATTAAAAAAGGAAGAATAAAAAATAGACAGCTTTTTAGCTATGACTGGCAAATGCTTATTGCAGCAGCCAGCACTGGGCATGCTGCCATCAGTTCCAGAAATGATGGTACACTTGATATAATCAGAGACGGCAGTCATTCAGTCGAATGGCTATTGCTAAGACTAATAGTACTGGTTGCAGCCCACACGAGGAAAATCACATGAATAAATTTTGTTCATGGTGGACTTGAAAATAGTACCAGCCTAAAATGAACAGAAGGTAATGTAGAATCTGGATCAGCTGAATAAAGGGTTAGGTATGCATTTCAATGTGTAGTAGCATTACCCTCAAGTCACAGAGGCAATTTAGAGGCACCAGAACCTTTGAAATACCTCTCAAATCCTCTTCATGAATAATCCTATGGATGTGCTGCTCATCCACAAATGTAGGCTAGTAATCTCTTGAACTTTGGCAGGACTTCTGGGTAATGCTTATGAATGTTCATCGAGTGCCTGATGTGACTGCATACAGATTTATCTATAGAGCTTTTTCATTCCTACCAGACCATACATCAGCTCCCTTCAAGTCCCTGGCAATGACCAAACCTAATCATCTCCTTCACTGTGCCACTGCTTAAAGAGCCACTGACACTGTTGGAACAAGTCCAAACAAAAATTATTATTTAGACACAGTTCAGCTTATATTTACATGTTTTTATCTTTAATTCTCACCCTGTTTCTTTATTACTGATGACATTTGCAAGAAAGCAGGATCTCTGCCCTATCTACTCTGGCTGTTTGTCTACATCTAACATCACAGTTCTGTTCATGACATCACAGTCCGTTGCTCTGGAGACAACTATTATATCATAAATGGAATTATGATGTCTGGTTTAGACAAGCAGCCAAAGCAAATAAAATCTTGGGGACAGTGATCTTCTTTTCATGTGACCGTTCTCAAGAAAAGGGGACACATTACAGAAAATACAGTACATGAAATATAAAATTAACTGTGTATAATTCTTACATTTTTTTCAAAGTTTAAGGTAGTAAGCTTTTTGGCATAATGTCTAGTATACTGGGGGTATCATTCAATTGGTGGACAGCATTTTTCCTCCCCCCTTGATTTTCCTGCCTTTCACCTCCCACCACCCATGGTGGCATACGTGATGCCATTTACAGCCTTGTCAGCATGCAGCTCCCCTTCAGCCAAAAGGTGGAACCTTTGGGCCCTTCCACAGGGCTCGCTGCACCCTCGTAAATGTGACACTTCCTTAACTAGTTGAGGCTGCCCTGCCACAGCTGGCACACTATGACCATAGCCACCTGATTGCTAGTGTCCTGAGCTCACTCTCTGTTCTGGGTCACTGGCATGATACCACAATGCACTGCTTCTGGGCTATCTAGTGGCTGTCTGCATACTGTTTTAGATCAGTTTCCTATTGTGGGTCAGGAAACTAAATGCAGCAACAATAATAAACTGGAATTATTATCACCCCTTTCAGCTTTATTGCTTTATATGTTAATTTTCTAGAAAAACAAATATTGTTTATCTGATGTAAAGTGGGTGACAGAAATCACACTCTTGCCTCAATTTAGGGAAAGGGATTAATAACAACTATTTTCTGTTTTTTCAGCACTTAACTTTTAAGAAAGAAGAATCAGCATTTCTATAGCACTTTTCATACACAGTGTATCCCAAAGTGCTTAACAAGCAATGCTAAACTGGTAGTGAAGTGACTGAACATATAGTGGCAGCCATATCGCACATCAACACCCACACACAGCCTTGGACAATTGCAATTGTAAAAGAAACAGCATCCGGAAAGAGCAGGGAAGAAGCTTACCAGAGCAAAAGATCCATACAAAGACTAAGAAAGGATACATGAAAGAAACCAGCCTGGCTAAAACCTGGGCTGGCCAACCCCAATTACAACAGAAAACACAGGCTGGCTATAGTAAACCATCAGAGAAGCTTGGCTGCAACATTATCTTACTATTTTCACTAAAACAAATGACCACTTGGCTGTAACACCAGAGCTGGTCATGGCCTCTAAAAAAGGTAGAAATACATGAGATTGGAAGTTCCATTTAAAACAAAAGTATGCTTAGCTATAAAGAAATAGCTTTTTGCTTTTACTTATTGATCACTAAATGTGCTGGGGAGAAGTTCAAACAAGGTAGGTGCATCAGACCTACAGCATGCACAAAGACAATGGTACATCATGGGATATCACCTAAGGACAAACATGCATGTATAGTGGTAGCATCAGTTAGGGTTAAAGCTTAAAGTCCCAAAAGTAAGGAAATGTGAAATTAGTGTTACTGTCCCTTGAGCTATGGTGAATCTGTGGCCTAGCATTTAACAGGGTTCAAACTATTGTGTGACACATTGTTGGCATTGCCCTAATTTTGGCACTCAGTTTCCAAACACTACTGTGTTAGCGTTTTTGAAGTGCCTGTGTAAACAGTGGGGAAGTTAGGATAATGCCAACACTGCATCAGGTGATCATTGAAATGCCAGTGAATGCCAAGCCACAGACTCACCGTAGGTCAGGGGACTTTTTACTCTAATGTCACATTTCCTTACATTTGTAGGTTTAAACTTTAACTTAAACTCAGGCTTCAACAAAGCTTTTCATAATGAATTTCCTTACTTAAAAAAATGATATACTGTATAAAATACCAGGCTGATAACATGCTTTACAAATGGCCCTATTGCGGCCCTACGTGAAGCAGCAGACCCATGGGGAATGGTGACAGAACTGTAGCTTGTTTCATGCTGTGGGCCCTTTATAATGCAGCAGAATTGTTGTGCATGGCACCAAACCTGTAAGTGCTTCATTCTGGCCCTGTACTAGGAGGTCTACTAGGCATGGCTACAGACATGTTATATGCTTTGATCAAGGCGCCTGCAGACTATGTGAAGCAACAGACCAGCTGGGCATTAGGCCAGACCTTAGTTTGTTTTGTGTTATGCAGTAGCCACATCAGCCAGGTCTAAAGTTGTCATTAGACTGGTCATGAAGGGAAGAAGAAAGCACTCTGTCCCTCAAATTTGGTTAAAAAGTTAAACATTAAAGTGATGGGTGATATAAAATAAAATCTGGCCATAGCCAGTATGGCTGCAACTGAGGTCAGGGAGAACAAGGTACTGTCTGCTGTATCTAAGTAGGGAACCGAGTTCTCACACATGTGCAATGACTCACGCATGTGCACTGAATTCTGGTGGCATGGCGGCACAGTCTGCCGTGTCCAAGATGGCTACTGGAGACCAGTGCACATACATGAGTCACTGCACATGCACAGAGAACTCCGGCGGACATCTTAGAAACAGCAGATTGTGCCACCATGCTGCTGGAGTTCAGTGCACATGAATGACATCACACATGCACAGAGAACTCCGCCACCGTCTTGGACATGGTGGACAGTGCCGTGTTCCAGTGGTACCGACAGACAAAATAATGCGTAAATGCAGTGATTGCCATTCACTGCCACTATTCAAAAGTCCATTTGGTATCCGAAAGCTCCCTGTTCTCTACTGTGCTCACAAGACATCTACAGGCTACGCCCACTGTAGCCGTAAAAGACTGTTAAAAATCTACTATAAGTCTCAGCACATGTACAGCTGGCGTTTGTGGGGGTTTAATTTTTGGGGTTGTTTTTCTCAATCATCCATAACTTTTATATTTTTAAATATTTGGGTTTGAAATTTGAGGATCTCCCCAATAACCATGCAGTTTGGGGGTCTGAGTTTGGCCCTAAAATACATTTTCAAGGATTCCAAATTGAACTCGTTTTTTTGGTAAAAAATAAATAAATAAATAAGCCCCTGTCCTTGCACAGTAAGGTTTTTTAGGACCCATTTTTTAACATTTTATTGTTTTAGTTTAGTGAATGGCAGCAGTGGAGTGGAGCAGAAGACAGTGAGTGATTAATGTGGAGGAAGGGCTTTGCAGTTGCCCACTGTGGGTCCATAAACAAAAGTATGTACTACAATGATCATGGGGGTGGCGCATGGATGACAGAGGGTGGAGGAGGGTCAAGGGATCAATTTATTGTGAGGACTTGGTGGGGGGGACTGTTGGGACTGTTGGCAAGGGGGGGGGGAAGAGTATACAGAATTTAAAACCAACAACACTAGGAGAGCAAAATAGTTCACCAACAAAGTGGTGTCACTCTGGAACTCTCTCCCTGAAAAGGTGGTCACCTGCAAATCAATGGATAGTTTTAAAAAAGCTCTGGTTATGCACATGGGCCCTAACAACTGTAGTTATTACCATTAAATTTAGTGGTGAGTCACACTAGGTCTATTCTGGTCCTGATGAAGCTCAACAGCTGTTGAGTGAAACGCAATTGTGTGGCACCAGCACTCCCTGATGTCCATGTTGGCGTGGTGTGGGTTTGAAACTGCAAATGTGGACCTTCTCTTTAACGGTGGGTGTTGTATTTTTTTCATTCTTGAAACATAGAAACCTAGACAATGATGGCAGAAAATGTCCAAAGGTCTCTCTATTCTGCCCAGAGTTCCATATCTGCCCCAGTACCTATTGTCCATATGGGGTTTTATCCTCCCACTCTACTCCCTACTGCTATTGACTAGAACAAGCGCTCCCTTCACTCTTCCCCAGTCATACTTGGAAACCATTTATAGTGTTGGTGCCCACCACCTCTGCTGGCAGACAGGTCCATGGCTTCACCACCTTCTCCATAAAATAGAACTTCCTCTCATCCTTCTTAACCTCCACCAGCCAGTTTCCACTCATGATCTCAGGTTCTTGACTCGTGTATTCTTGATAAATAGTTTCCCACAGTTCCTCTTTTTTATTCACTTCAGGAACCTGAAGGTCTCTATCATATCCTCCCTCTCTTGCCTGGTCTCCAGCTAGTACATGTTTGGTACCTTGAGATGATCTTCTTAAGATTTGCCCTGTTGGCCCTGAATCAACTTGGTCACACTACATTGCACTATCTCAAGTCTGTCCCTGTCTTTCCTTAGGTGAGGACTCCACAACAGACCAAGATTCCAGGTGCAGCCTCACCCAGTGACCTATATAGAGGTAGTAGTATCTCCTTTTTCCTGCTGTCAATACCCCTTCTGGTACACCTCAGCATTCTATTAGCCTTACTACAGGCCGTGTTGTGCTGGCCTAATTGTTTGAGGAAGTCACTAATGATAAATCGCAGGTCCCTTTCCTCTGCTGGAGAGCTCAGTTTAAACCCTCCCATCCAGTACTCTCTCCTGGCATTTTTTCCACTCGGTGCATAACCTTGTATTTCTTGGTACTGAATTTCAACTACCAACCTTAGACCACCTTTATAACCTTTGTAGATTCCTCTGCACCCCCCAATCCCTTCATCACTATCTACCCTACAGCAAAGCTTAGTGCCACCTGCGAAGAGACACAACTTGCCCCTGAGTCCTCTCCAATGTCACTGATTAACATATTGAAGAGGACAAGATCTAGGACAGATCCCTGCGGCATACCATTTGTGATCTCCTTCTCTTCCAATTTGACCCCGTTTACCACCACCCCTTGCTGTCTCTCTTTCAACCAGTTTTCTACCTATCCATGTCCTGGCAGTGCCCAGGTTCTCCAGCTTCTTCAGCAATCTTCTGTGTGGTACCTACCGAGTCAAAAGCCTTGCTGAAATTGAAGTAGAGTTAATCCCCACAATGGCACTTATCTACTATCTTTGTTACCCAGTCAAACAAAACTATTAGGTTGGTCTGACAAGACCTCCCCACCACAGATCCATATGGTTTACTATCCTGCAGACCCTTGCTCTCTAGGTAGTCCACAGGGTCCTCTTTGATCAGTGACCCTACCAGTTTACCAACTACAGAGGTAAGGCTGACAGGTCTGTAAGTCCAGTTGCTCCTTGCCTCTCCCCACTCCATGTGGGACTATGTCCACTACCCTCCAGTCTTTTGCAATTACCCCTGCCTGAACTGAGCTATTGAATAACCCTACTTGGGGTTCAGTCAGTTCCACAGCCAATTCTATGAGCACCCTTGGTTGCGTCCCATTCGGTTCTGGGGCTATATCTACCTTAAAGAGTTTCAAGCCCCTTCTGGACCCTTTCTCTGGTATACTAGCTGCTTCATTTCAGGAATGCTGGCAGCCACCTTGATGTCACTTTCAGGTAGTGGTCCACTGTCTTTCCTTGTGAAGAAAGAGCAGAAGTAATCATTAAGGACAGCTGCTTTTTGTTCATCTTCTTTTTCTAGTACCCTTTCCCTGCTCTTGCAGCCTATCAATACCACCTCTTCTTCCTTTTTTTCCTTAATATATCTGAAGAATTATTTTTTCCCAACATTGACCCTTTCTGCAATATGCAGCTCAGTATCTGTTTTTGCCTCCCTGACTGTTCTCTCTGCTTCCCTAGTTTCTATTTGGTACACTTCCCATTCCTCCTCCTCCTCCTGCTTTTCCTTGTACCTGGCAAAAGCCTTTTTCTTGGAGATCACTGCTTCTCTTGCCATTGTACCTGTTTTGTTTTTAAATAATTCTTGTGCATGACTTTGTTGCCTCGAGAAAGAATTTGTCTTGACCAGCTCCCTCATCTGGTTGAAGCTCTTCCAAAATCTAGGAATTCAGTTTTTGACAGGGGCATTCTGGTCCTGAGGCCAGCCAGACCACATGGATTTATGGTTTGCTGGATCCCAGTGGCTCCCCTACCGTCACTATTCATCATCTCCAAGTTAGTAGTCACCAAATTAAGAATGGCTGCCTGTCTAGTGGGTTCCTTAACCAGCTGCACCAGTAGGAAGTCCTGTAATGTTTCCAGCAGGCCTTGTCTTCTGGTGCACCTGGCTGCTGGAATGTCCTAGTTGACAGCTGGCAGGTTCAGATTACCCACCACCACCATTTCATCCTTCTTCACTCCCCTTGCCAGCTCTTCCCTGAGCTCTTTGCCTTTTCTTCCCTTGATGGTCAATATATCATCCCCACCCATATTTTCTTGCCTGAGGGCACTATGAGGTGAACCCACAGTGACTCTGTTTCCCCTTTATGTCCCGATGTGTCCATCCTCCACTACCCTCTCTGACATATAGGGCTATGTCCTTCCTTTGCCTTTCCCTCCATCCTGTCTAAACATTGTGTAAACTGGGACCACAGCCGTAGGAAGGCATTTTGATGCCCTGGGCAAGAGACTAATTTTGAGCCCTCTCCTTGAAAACAACCAGTGATCTGGGGCTAAGGCCCCAGAAGCTCTAGGTTGTTTACATGTTTGTAGTGAGTTTTGGGGCTTTTCTTGAAGGAAAACATGCTTTTGTTATATCTCCCTACCCCTGATTTCAGGGAAAACTTTGCTCCCATAGAATCTGAGGTGTGGGAGTCAAAGATGCTGGCTGGCTGTCATAAGAGGTGCAGTGCAGCTGGCAATTGTGGACAACTGGTCTGACCAACAGTTCTCACCGAGAGTGGCTCATGGGGCATATACAGGCACCCAGTGGCATAGATGCAGTCCTCAGTGCTGGACACATGTACCTCTGAGATGCCCCACCTGCAAGCACCATCTCACATAGGGGGATGTATCCCCATGACCCCACTCACTCAGCCCTAGTGGCAGGCTCCACTACCCTGTAGTGGAATCACCCCACCACCTAACAGAAGGAAAAGCCTCCACCCCAACCATCCTTCCTTCAGCTAGACTATCTCCAGCACTCAATGCTGCTTGACCACCCTTCTAGACCATAACCAGACTCCTCCCCAACCATCCTACAGTGGCTTGAACATCTCCATAACACCACACTCACCTTAGCTGTCTACCTTCCCTATAGCTGAACCACCACCCTTCACCAAGACAAGCGCCCATGCACCCGAACAATCCCTGAAACTAGACCAACCACACATACCTCTAAACTGTCCTTGATTTTGCAACAAAATTTGCATTTGTCCATCATAAAGTTTGTTTTCATGGTAGAGAACAGTGGGGTGGGGGGGTTAAAATCATGAAGTAATGTAAAACATTAAAGTTACAGACTTATTCTTCTTCAGAAAATGCAGATGAACACAAATCCCCTTTATCAGCTTTCTGAGTGAATAGTGTCAATTTATAACATGTGTCCAGGTTTTGGGTCTTTGTCCTGATTATTTTAAGTCTTGTCCCTGATTCATGAGGCAAGAGGTTGAGAGGTATGCAGCCCCAAGTCTAGCATCCCTTCAGAGGACCACTCATTCTGCAGTGGCACCCCCACCAAACAATATTTTGACTGTATCAATCCCCCACTGCAGGAACCCCCAAAGCACCCCCTGCATCTGCCTCACCCTCCTCCCCAGTTGGGAGAGGGCCAGGAGATGTAAGATTCATATCCATAGAACTGCTGCTATGGTGCTGTCCAGGGTCCCACATTATAACTTCTGGCATACAAAAAAATGCGCTGCTGCTCTGGTCCCACTCCCTCTCTTTCCCCAGCTCAGACTCATATACTCTGTTGGCAACCACGAACATGGCAGGTATTTTTATACATAATTTATAAGCGCTGCAGAAACTGTCAGATGTTAAGATCCAGAAGTGGTCAACTGACATCCATTATTTAGATGACATGCTCAGTCTACGCAGTGTTATAAATTATTAATAAAACTGTCATGTTCATGGATGCAAGCCAAGCAGACCTAGTGAGTCGGGGAGCTTTCCTTTTCTGCCAGAAGTTTTACTGTGGGACCATGGACAGCACTATAGCAGCAGTTATCTGCTGTGGATCTTCTGCTTCCTGGCCCTCTCCTGACCTGTGGGGGTGCAGTTGCAGGGGGTAGCTTGTCTGGCGGGGGTCCTGCTGTGGGATGGGGATGGGATACATTATGTAGTAGTGTCCCCAAGTTGTAGTGTCTCGGTGGGGCCCTGTAAAAAAAAAAGGCCTGACAGGGCATTATAGGGTGCTTGAGCTTGAGGACCCCCAAGGGCCTATTTAGTTAGCCCTGGTGAGAGAGACAGTATAGGGCCCCATGGTGCAATGAGAAGTGTCATTAGGGAAAAACATTCTGCCTAGTCTATACCAGTTTTCAGTATGCCTTAGCAGTGTAGCCCCTCTCCTCTGCCCAGTAAATAACCCCTGCACAGCACTGCCCCAGTACAGCTGAGCCAGCCCAACTGCTCCAGTCAACATCCCTGCAGCCAGAAGGAGCCCCACTCCAAATCCTCTCATTCCCCTGATTCCCATCAGTTTCCTTCCACAGCCCAAGCCAATCCAGATACATGTAACTATTAATATGTTATGATCTAAACTGTACAGATCCCCTCACATGGCATCCAAGACAACTAGGCAAGGCACTGGCAGGCAAGGCCTCATTTTCTAAGCAAGACAGGTGTGGGTGGCAGGGTGAGAATGGAACAAGGACTCTGCTAAAGAGAATCAGAAGGACAGGACACAAAAAAAAAAAGGCAATGGAATGGGAGTGCAGAAGGGACGCGGGTCAAGAGGAAAGAAAGAAAATGTAACAACGTGGTGGACAGAAGGATGGTGTGCCATGGTCCATGCCATGGCAGTCAGGCCAAGGCTGAGGCAACTGCTTCAAAATCTTCACTCCATCCCAGTCCCCAGTCCAGTGCATGAAGTTCAAGTGAACTACACAATCGCTGCCCACCTGCCAGCAGAGCCGACTCCAAGACAGGCCCGCCCAGGCCAATAATTCAACGGCAAGGAAAGCAGAACTTTGTCTTCAGCTTCCTGAGTGAGACTATCAATCCCCATTGCGCTCTCACCACATAGATCCCATCTCATCATCTCACAATTTGGATTCAGAAATTAATTTGAATTACTCACGCCGCTGAGTCTGCTCTTCTGCTTGTCTGCAGTGCCATCACTTTTACTACAGACACTCTGTCACTGACGAGTGACAATTACCAGTCTTGTCTACATAGACAACAACAGACAGAGTACTTAGTGTGGTGTGCATTCTGCTTATGCTTACCTTACACAAGTGATGAAAAAAAATATAAGACAAGGATCTCTTCTGTCTTCTCTGTCTCTCGTGACTCATCTCTCCTCTCTCTCTCTCACTTTTTTTAGTCTCTGTGACTGTCTACTACTCTACGCTAGTACGCTCAACAACTTGCTCCACAATCTCCCTGTCTCCAACAAAAACCGCCTCTCACTCAGTGCCAAATGCTCTGCCCATACCTTTTATACTAATGGGTGGCACATTGGCCCACTCACAGTTACTCTTTCTCAGCACAACATGATTATTATTTTCTGCAGTAGACTGTGCCACCATGTGATCCCCCCACCACCACTTGTTGGTCCTTGGTCCGCAGATGCACCCCTGCTCACAGTCATTTGTAATTACAGAACCAAAATGTAAAAAAAAGATTTAAAGTGGCAGCGCAAGTGAATTAGAACATGAGCTTCAGTGGAAAAATGCACCCCTCGGAGGCTTGCGCCCGGGGCGGGAGTACCACCCACCCCACCCTTCCTACGGTACTGACTGGGACTGACAAGTCCCATTCATTATTCGCTGTAGTCCAAGTTTCTGTAATGGCTATGAGTGCCACCTCAATATCTGCTACCATTACCTGGAGCTCACAGATTTTATTACCCAGACTCCTTGCATTAAGGCAGACCTCCTTCTCAGTAGTTCTTGATCCTCTTTTGCTGTTTGTGATCCTACTCCTGCATTCCATCCCATTCTCCTCACTATCTTCTCTTTCCTATTGTTTGCAGACCCTAAGAACTTTCCCCCTCTTTGCCTCTTCCACTTCTTCTTTTACCTCAGCCTTATTTTTACTCACCTTACTGTTGCCAGTTCCAACTATAGGGGGAGCATTAGCTAGATTCCCCTCCATCACTCCCTTTACTGTGGTTCCCTAGCTCACCCCCTCCAGTCACTTTAACTGTGTAATGCATACTTCAAACGTCTGCCCCAGCATGCTGGTTCCCTCTCATCAGGTGAAGGCCATCACCTTTGAAGAGCCTCTTGAACCAGAAGTTCTCCGATCCCCTAAAAATTGGTACCATTTCTCCTGACACCATCCTTTTAACCACCCTTTTAATTCCTCTACCTCTTCCCTCTTGCTTTATGTCCTCCCCGAACTCCACAGAGGGAGGACCATGGAAAAGGCCAGGGAGGCCAAGTGTGCCTGCAGTCTGTCCCCTGCTTCTGAAAGTTCTAGTTCACTTGCTCCACATGCTGCTTTGCTAGATCATTGGTGCCCAAGTGTACCACCACCCCCTGTCCCCCTCCGTCTTTACTATCCTCCCTACTGGGAAGCTCAAAAGTGGGCATGGCACCTGGTGACCACTTACTTTTTTTTAAATTTACTTGTGTCCAGCACCCGAGTTGGGTACCTAGTGTTAGAATGAGAGTCTGGAACAGCACCTTGTGTGGATTCCCAGTGGTCTCTTTGTTTTAAATGTCTGACCCTGCATTTGGGCACATGGTGTTGCAATGGGAGGATTGGTAGCACTGGGATTGGGCTCCTGGTGAACGCATTTTATTTTAACTTTAGTGCCTGGACACCAAGAATAGGCACCTGTGGCATGAGATGGGGCTGGGACAGGAACCAGGGTTGGCCTCATGGTGGCCACACTACTTTTACAGCAATAGCCACTGCAGGAATTTAACCAGAAGTCACATTTAGATGCCTCTAACTGTTTTCATCTGATTTTAAAAATAGTATTTTTCACATTTGATGCTCAATTGTGTGAAAAACACTGAACCAAATTTCACCAAGCTTGCCAATGCAGGACATTCTAGCCACAGTTTTGCACTTTTGTGAAACTCCATTAAGACATTGCAGAAACATAAGAAGTTGAAAATCACAATTAAACATTAACGTGCCATCTCAACCAACTACTGTGACACTATAATGCACATTTATTGCAGAAACACTTTGCCTCTTTTATACCTTTTAATTTGAGAATACCGTGAGTGTTGCAGAAAGTCACATTTGCTTATATACTTCTTAGTTTATATCTTTTCAAATTCAAGCAGTTCATCAAACTGTTAACACACACGTCTCAGCCATGGGGGAAGCATTCAGTAACACAAGACAGGACAAATTCCACTTATCTGTGTTTTTCAGAAAGTGCCACTAGTAAACTCACACAGCAGGGAGCTCCATTAGTATTGCATTAAACTGTCTCTGTCCCTCATAGCAGATTGCTACAGATATTTTATTTAAACATAGCATGCTACCACTTTAAAAAACAGCTGAATATCAGTTTCTGAGCATAAAATTAATGCAGTGTACAGTATGTCTGATAACCATAACATGGCAAAACCTTTTGAGTTTAAACCTCAGCTCAACAGAAAAGCTGAATCTAGGTTGTGAGTTTTACCTTTGTGCAAGGACCACTTAGACATGATGAACATGGCTGTACTGGTGTGATTTTCTTCCCAAGCAGTGTCCTGCCATGGCAGTATCAGAAAAGAAATTGCTAGCTAATAAAGCAGCAGTTGATGTTTGCAGGAAAAAAAATTGCATAACATGTTGCATAACAAAGTGTGTTTATTAAGACAAAGCCTGACATGCTCATTGATTAAATCATTCTTTAAAAAAAAACTTTGAAGAACCTTTTATTAATTCATTATGATTACTGCAGGTACTAAAATAAATCTTACTCTTCCTGGCCCCTAAGCTCATCTTCCCAATTCAACACCAATCATGATAGAGATTCAGATATTGTGTCTATCACAATTTGTGTAGCAGCAATAAAGCAGGCATAGAGACTAATGACAAAATCCACAGAAATGGCTATGTCATGCATAAAGCATGTGTATCCTAGTGTGGAGCTCCTCATCTGCTGATCTAGCCACCCATGACTGAATCTAAAGCCACCAACCCTCTTTTTACATATACTCACTAAGGGCGGAGCACCTCCAGACACTGGGCAGCCAATCAAATACCCGGGCCAGCTCTTGAGTGGATTATGGGATATAATAGACTTCAGTAGTTCTTCAAGGGCTGCTGTATCCCTGTATGGTGACAGTAGTGTTTAACTCAAAATAAAAGTGCATATTGTGCTCTCCTAGCCCTCCATACTGTCTCAAAGGGCTGCAGTGTGTAATGGCTGCAGTGTATCAGAAGGGCATATAAGTGCTATTGCAGGGTTCTCCCTCATGTAGCACTGGTACCCTCTGCATGGCTGCTACAGTATGCAAAACATGCTGTGCTTCTCAAAGAGCATTATGCCTCCCAGATCTCCCCATCCCAGTTGCACAGAAAGATGCGTAGAGAGAGAGTGGGATGAGGTGTGGAGGCCAAAGTAGTCCACCCCATGGGTGCTGCGAGATGCTCCACATGTGTAGAGGGGTGTGCCATGGCTGTCACTGGCCCTCCACACATACAGAATCTTGACCTTTATACAATGGGACCTTAAAAGAGTTGGAGTTCTTAGGATTTGCAAAAGTTCATACTCTGTTTAAAAATAAAGCTCAGCAAAGATAATTTTCAATAAACAAATGGTATGAATGATAATTATAAGCAGCAAGTTTGGTTTTGGCACAAAGCTAATTTGGCCAATTCATTTGATTAAAATGAACTGCTGCTTTAACTATTGCAGTTAACATCCAGTGGGTGGGAATATGTGCTGGGGCAGTTACTATCCGTGCAAAACATACATAGTAGACCAAGGCATTGACTGAGAGAGTAGAGCAACCCAGGGAGAACCCCTAAACATATGCAAGTATGTTAAGCTGTCTTCAGTTAAGGAGTAATAGCATTGCTCAGTAGTCACCAAATTAACTTCTAAAACTTGGGCAACAGCACATATTATACTCTGAAGAAGGCATGGCTTCATGTTGAAATGTTAGTCTACATAAACCTTTGCACTTACAGTCACTCGGGCACTAAAAACATTATTGTATGCCAGTAATTGTTTTACCTTAAAAGCACTAAAAAGAGATTGCTCTTAAAAACTAAGTTGAATACTGTAGCCAGAATGAGGTTTGCAATGGTAACAAGCATTATATGAAGAAAGCTGGTGATGGATGGTGGAAAGCTGGTGATGGATGCTGGAACCCATGGGCATTCGCCTGGTTTCAATGACAGAGAATAGCGGTGAAAAAGCTTGGATCAAACAGTGCACGCCTTTTGGGAAAACAAATTGAAACTGCATAGCAGGGACCACTTTGAGATGCCTGGAGAGGTGTTTGTTTCACAAAGAGCAGTTAAGCACTTTTAGGAAACTATTTTGATAACTTTTCCAATTTAGGAATGCTGCTAGTAACATTGCTACAAAATTTAAACAGATGCTGCTATGGACATTGTAGAAAGCTGCTAAAATAATCTCAGCACTTTTGCAAAAAACTTTAATGTTAACAAAGGACTTCAGGCTACAGATAATTTTTACTATGAAATGCAGTTTTTGGTGCTGAGAGTAAACTACAATAATGGTAAAATTACAAAGAAAACTGGCAGAATAGAATTACATACGTTTTTAAGGTGGTTGGATAGCAATTTTGGAGTAAAGCCCATAAATGACAGCCTGATTTGTTGATATTATACCATTTGGAGAAGTGATTTAGGTTAATGTGTGGAAAACAAACAAAAAGTGTGTGAATACAAAATACTAGAGTTTATTATTATTCTATATAGTAAAGGCATACTGGTGCTAACCCTCACCGTGGTGTAGGTCACTGGATTTTGTAGTAATGTAAGTGGGTCCTTCTTGGAGTATGTGCACAACCTGGAGAGCCTCTTGTGTCAAGCCACATGAATCTGATGGATTTCGTTGACTGGGTGACAAAGGAAATAGATCTGGGAAGGGCAGTGGATGTGGCATATCTAGACTTTACAAGGCCTTAACACCGCTACACAGGAGGCAAATTAGGAAACTGACCAGCCTAGGTATGGAATCCAAAGTGGTGAACTGGGTTAGAAATTGGTTAACTGATAGGATACAGAAGGTATGGTTAACAGAACTCATTCTAGGGAGGGAAGAGTGGCCAGTGGAGTACCACTGGGCATAGTACTGGGACAAGTTCTCTTCAATGTTTTCATAGGGGACATAGCAGAAGAAGTGGAAGAAAATGTATATCTTGTTGCAGATGACACTATAATCTGCAATAAAGTGAAGACTCAGGATGGGGTGTATAAAATGAACAAGGATCTTGGAAAACATAAAGAGAGGTCAAAAACATGGCAGTTGGGGTTCAATGACAGAAAGTCCAAAATAATGCATCTAGGGCAAGGAAGCCTGATGCTGAGTACAGGATGGGAGGAAATACTGGCAGTCACTAGACAGGAAAGGGACCTTGGTGTTATCATATCTGGTTCTATGATGCCGGTTTGACAACACTTTTGTCGACCGGCATCACAGCGATGGGATTTATGTTGACTGCAAGTTGCGTTTGACATAATTCCCAATTATCTCCCAGTCTGTTTTTTTTATTAGGGGCCTCCACACCCTCATACTAATGATTATCAACTCCAAGTCAGAGTTGATTAGGGAAGGGGGTGCAGGACTAAGAGACAGTGTGCCCTGGGCTCAGGCACACCAACACAGTGACTTGTTGGTGAACTGTTGATTTTGCCTAACAGTGAGGTAGGTCGCAGTGTTGGTGTTGCCATCAGGGAGGCATACCATCATATCTGAGTACCTCAACATGATAGGGCAGTGTGATGAGGCAGTGGGTAGGGCCACTGGGATACCATAGTGCATAAGGAGGGATATCTCCAACAGGAGGATGGAGGTGGTTTTGCTGCTGTATTGCTCACTGGTGCAATACTGCCTGGAATATTGTGTCCAGGTTTGAAGGCCACACCTCCAAAATGACATAGACAGGGAAGAGCTGGTCCATGAGGGAGACTAAAATGGTACATGATTTGCACAAGAAATACTACAAGGATAGACTGAGTGATCTCATCATGTACACACTGGAGGTGGGGGAGAGAGAAAGATGACATGACTGAGACCTACAACAACCTCAAAGTGGTAAGCAGGGTACAGATGGGGAGTCTCATTCAAATGAAAATGAGCACTAAGGCCAGGTGACATGCAATGAAGTTGATGGGGAAAATTCATGAGTGGTGTGAGGAAATATTTCTTCACTGAAAGAGGTTGACAACTGAAATAGACTGCTAGCAGAAGTGGTGGAGGCGAACATCAAATGGCTTCCAAATTCATGGATAGATATAGGGTTATATTAGATAGGAGGCAAGGAGGCAGGAGGGCCGCCAAAGACTAGATAAGTTCTGCAGACACAAAATAGGCAAGGGACATCTGGGCAGACTGGGTAGGCCAAGTGATCCTTTTCTGACAATATATTCTATGTATCTATATATCTATGTCCACAAGCCCATAGTGTGCCTAATTGATAACTTTTCCATGGTTCTAGGAACAAACCCATTACCGCACTTTGATAGTCCAACAAAGGGAAAAGTAGCACTTCCATTCTGTTGCCACCACATCCCACAGTTTTACAACAAAAGGACATTTTAAAATAAATGTGAGATTGTCTCAGTTTGCTGCTGGCAAGTTTTCCTTGGACAATATTGTTAATCTATTGCTTTATATTTATGGTTCCTCTGACACTAAGGCAACCATGACTACCTAGGCAAATAGTGTCCATATTTTGGATGAATATTTTTTCAAGTAATTGTTTACATACTTCCTCCTGCTGACCCAATGAGCACATGGAAATGTACATTCCAAAACAGTTGATACTGATCCCACTATTCTGTGGAATAGTCCTTTCTAGAACACGCAAATAAGTGCAGCAGGGGTTATTTTACATGAACACCATATTTTAAAGGATGTTATAATATAGAGTAGAGTAGAGTAGAGTAGCGTAGAGTGGCGTGGAACAAGGTTTTCTTGCTCATCATCTTTCTAGATTGTAAGGTAACCCACAATGGATCAAGTTGCCTCTTAAGCCATGGAACCCAGAATTCCTCAAATGATACCAGCACATGAAGAGTAAGATTAGCATGCCAAACATACTAGAAAAAAGTCATCAGATGAACCCTGTAGTTTATAGAAATGTTGAAACATACACTATGTGGGCAGAAAAAAATGATAGTCCATCCGGTCTGCCCATGGTTCCCTATCTATCCTGGGAACCTAATTGTCATCCAGGGTACCTGCCCGAACTATCCTCCCCTTATTGTCCTCCCTGCTACTATTGCCCCAAGTAGCTGCAATAGTCTTGATTCTGTCCCAGCTGTGCTTGAGGGGCTGTGGACATGGCTCACCTAGACTTTAGCAAAGGCATTTGACACAGTCCCACACAAAAGATTAATAAACAAATTAGCCAGCATGGGAGTGGGTCCCAGGGTGGTAGGCTGGGTAAAACATTGGCTGGACAACAGGACACAGAAGATAATAGTAAATGGAGTCCACTCTGAAGAAAGGGGGGTTACTAGTGGGGTACCGCAGGGTTCAGTACTGGGTCCAGTCCTTTTTAATGTCTTTATAAGTGATATTGCAGAGGGACTGGAAGGAAAAGTATGCCTCTTTAGAGATGACACAAAGATATGCTTGATACACAAGGGGGGGTGGAAAGGATGAGAAAGGACTTGGCAAGGTTGGAGGAATGGTCAGAAGTATGGCAGCTTGGATTTAGTGCAAAGCAGTGCAAAATAATGCACCAGGGAAACAAAAACCAAGGGGAAGAGTACACAATGGTGGGGGGGGTTAGTAAAACAACAGAAATGGAAGGACCTGGCGGTAATCATATCAGATTACCTTAAGGTTAGCAAGCAATGTGAGAAGGCAGTAGGAGGGCTGGGGGATACTGGAATGTATAGGGAGAGTCATTACCAGCAGAAAACAGGAAGTTGTTATCCCTCTGTACAGACAGTTGGTGAGACACCATCTGGAGCCTGCATCCATTTCTGGAGACCCCATCGCCACAAGGACATAGACAGGATGGAGGAAATCCAGAGGAGGGCAACTAAAATAGTGCAGGGTCTGCAAGAGAAGCCATATGAGGAGAGACTAAAAGAGCTTAATATGTATACTCTTGAGGAAAGGAGGGAGAGGGTGGACATGATTGAATCTTTTAAGTACCTCAGTGGAATCAACAAAGTCCAAGACAGTAGCATCTTTCAGAAAAAGAGATGTGCAAGAACAAGGGGATACAATTTGAAGATAGAGGTGAGACGGCTCAGGAGCAATGTGAGGAAGTATTTTTTCACAGAGAGGGTGGTGGATGCATGGAACTGCCTTCCTGAGGAGGTTGTGGGGTGTAAAACTGTGGGAGAATTCAAGAATGCATGGGGCAGACATAAGGCAATTATTGTGGGGGGTAGGAGGAAGAAATAGGCTGTTGTTTAACTAGGATCTGCAGCTTATCCAGTAGGTAGGGAAATGGCCAGACTAAGTGGGCCAAGTGGTCCTTATCTGCCATCAAAGTCTATGTTTCTATGGCCTCAGCCACCTTGGCTTGCAGACTGTTCCAAGGTTCCACCCACTCTCGGTATAGTAATACTTCTTAGCATCATCCTAAACCACCGCCTTTCAGTTTCCACTCATGACCTCAAATTTGTGCTTATACTAACTGCTTGCAGTTTACCTTCTTTATTCCTTTCAGGGATTTGAAGGTCTCTATCATATCACCCTCTCCTAATAGTCTCAAGTGAGTATATATTTAGTGCCTTGAGTCATTACTTGTAAGATCTGCCCTGTTGGCCCTGTATCATCCTAGTCACACTTCATTGCACTGCCTCTAAACTGTCTCTATCCTTCCTGAAGTGAGGACTCCAGAAACTGGGGACAGTACTCTAGGTATGGCTTTACCATTCACCTATAAAGAAGTAATATTACCTCTGTCCTTCTGCTGTCTACTCCTCCTGATACATCCAAACATCCTATTTGCCTTATTAATGGCCTTATTACATTAACTTGATTGTTTGAGGGATTCCTAATGATGACTCCTAGGTCCCTTTCCTCATACATGATGCTCAGCTTAACCCCTCCCATCCATTACTCTGTCCTCAGGTTCTTGCTCCCTAGGTGCATCACTTTACACTTTTTGGAATTGATTTTCAACTGCCAGACCTTAGACCACCTCCCCAGTCTATGCAGGTCACTCTGCAGCTCCCTAATTCCCTCGTAATTGTCCACCCTGCCACAAGAGCTTTGTGTCATCTGCAATGGGATGCAACCTTCCCTGAATTCCTTCTCCAAAGTCACTGGTGAACATATTGAAGAGGACTGGGCTCAGAACAGATGCCTGTGGCACCCCACTAGTGACCTCTCTCTCTTTTCCCATTTAACCCCATTTACCATGACCTTTTGCTGCCTCCCTCTCAGCCAATTTCCTACCCATCTTACTATATCCCTTGCCACCCCAGATCCTCCATTTATTTCAGCATTCACCTCTGAGGCACTGAGTCAAAGGCTTTGCTAAATCAAAATAGAGTAGACCCATGACATGTCCCCATCCAGAGTCGTCATTACTCAGTCAAAGAAAATTATTAGGTTTGTTTGACAAGACCTCTCTGCCATGAACCCATGGTATTTACTATCCTTTGTTTTCCAGGTAGTCCACAAGGTCCTCCTTAGCTAGTGACTCCATCAGTTTCCCTACAACTGAGGTAAGACTGACAGATCTGTAGTTCCTGCCTGCTTCCTGTCCTCCCCCTATGAGTGGAACCAAGTCCACCAACGTCAAGTCCTTTGAACTACTCTGTCTGTAGCAAGCTATTGAATAGCCCTACCAAGGGTTCAGCTTCTTCCAGTGACAGTTCTCTGAGCACCCTTGGATGCATCCTATCCAGTCTGGTCCTAATTTATCTTAAGGGCTGCTAACCCTTTCTGGACCCTTTTGTTGGTAAATACTAGTTGCCTTTCATCTCCAGCACCCTTTACTGGCTGCCTTGATGCCACTCTCTAGTAAGGCCTGCTGTTTCCTGGTGAACATAGAGCAAATATAATAATTTAGGATGTCTGCCTTTTGTCCTCCCTTGTCTGTTACCCCTGTGTCTGATAGCCTAATCATTCCCACCCCTTTCTTCCCTTTTCCTCAATATACCTGAAGAATTTCTTCTCTCCACTCTTTAGGTATGTACTGTAGATTATATCACATTTTACAGGTTTCAGTTGGCTCCCCCAAATAATCTCAAAAACCCTACTATATAACTGTTGTGACAAGGCACAACCTCGCCACGGGATTCAGGTTCAGCTTTGTGGTGGTTAAGGAATCTCAGGAAGACCAGTTTGTTAACATCAAACCAACCAGGTATATTTTTATTTCTTTAATATGGCTGGTAACACGGAAGTTTGAGCTTCTGCCCTTTTCTTTTTAAGCCCACCGGGGAAAATGAAACAAAAACAGAAATAAAGAGGCCTAGCTCTGGGTGGGAGTGCTGTCTAAACAATCCCCGCCCTAACTAGAATCTCTTTCCAGAAGGCTAGACCTTCTGGAAGAATACAAACAGTAAAACAGAAACTCCAGTGAAATAAATTTTCTTTTTGCTTAATTCAGGAGACCAATCTCCTGAGGGTTGCTTAAGGGACTCCTGATCTGGAACACATCCAGGCAGCTTGTCAGCCCTCTGTCCCTGCAGCAACTGCCTGCTGGCTTTTCCTTCCTGTTTTTAAAGCTCTTCTGTCTGTGCAGCTGCAGTCAACCAGCCAAATCAGCTGCAGCTGTACCTGACTATCTTACTCAGGGAAACCCCTCTCCTCCAGTACCTGAGTTTACCACACATCCCCCTCCCCAGCTCAACACTATAGGGTTGGGTGGCCTGTGCTGAGAGGTAGGGTCTTTGAGAAAGTCCATCCGCATTTCTGTTCAGTGTCCCCGCTCTGTGGTGGACTACGAAGTGGTACGGTTGTAGTGCAAGGAACCATCTCATCACTCTGGCATTTTTTTCCTTGTTTGTTTGCATCCACTTGAGTGGAGTATGGTCCATCACCAGAGTGAACTTGCGACCTAGTAAGTAATATCTGAGGGTTTCTGTTGCCCGCCTCACTGCAAGACACTCCTTTTCCACTACGATGTACCACTGTTCCCAGGATAACAACTTCCTACTTAGGCACAGGATGGGGTGCTCTTCAGCTGCTACCATCTGGGAGAGTACTGTCCCCAATCCAACATCCGAGGCATCTGTTTATAGAATGAATTCTTTATCAAAATCTGGGGAGACCAGTACCAGATCAGAACAGAGGGCTGTCTTGAGGTCGGTGAATGCCCCATCTGCTACCTCTGACAGCCTCATGATGTCCAGTGATCTCGCCCTGGTTAACTCCATTACTGGAGTGGCCCGAGTGGTAAAGTGAGGGTTGAACCTCCGGTAGCAACCGAACAACCCTAGGAAAGCCCTCACTTGCTTCTTCTTGTTTGGTTGGGGCCAGTTTTGGATTACCTCTACCTTCTTCACCTGGGGTTTCACCAATCCCTGTCCAACCACAAAGCCCAAGTATTTTGCTTCTGACAAGCCGATCTTACATTTGGCGGGGTTTGCTGTCAACCTGGCTTCTCGTAATGTATCTAGTATGGCCTCGATCTTCCGAAGGTAAGTTTCCCAGTCCATACTATGGATGACCACATCATCGATGTAGGCGGCAGCATAGTGAGAGTGTGGGCACAACAGTCGGTCCATCATGCATTGAAAGGTTGCAGGTGCTCCATGTAGACCAAATGGGAGGACTTTGTAGTGGTATAAACCCCCCAGGGTGATGAAGGCGGTCTTCTCCTGGGCTGTCCTTGTGAGTGGGATCTGTCAGTATCCTTTCGTACCAGGTCCAAGGTGGAGGGTATCTGGCCTTCCCAACTGTGGTCCAATCAGTTCATCGACCTTAGGTAGGGGTATGCATCAAACTGCGATACCTCATTGAGTTTTCTGAAATCATTACAAAACTTCCAAGTGTTATCTGGTTTTGGCCCGAGGATGATGGGGCTCGACCATTCACTATGGGACTCTTCTATGACGTCGAGCTTCAACATTCTCTCGACTTCGGCTCGGATTTCTTTCCTCTTGACCTCTGGGATACGGTAGGGTCTTTCCTTATCCTTATGCCCGGAGCTGTCACAATGTCGTGGTAGGCTGCGACCATCTGACCAGGTCATTTGGAGAACACATCCCTCTTCACTGAACCATTTCCACTGCTTCTTTGCACTGTGTAGGAGACAGCTCATGTGAGATATGGACTTGCCCCTCTATTTTACATTCTGCCGGGGTTACGGTAATGAGACACAGCAGGCCTCCTGGTCTTGCCACACCTTCAGGAGGTTAATATGGTATATTTGGAACTTCTTCCTGCGATTGGGTGGGCTTACTTTATAGTTCACATCACCAACAGCTTCCATGACCTTGTATGGACCCTGCCACCTGGCGAGCAGTTTGCTTTCCGCTGTGGGAACCAGGACCATCACCTGATCCCCTGGCTGAAACTTCTGAATCCTCACCTGATGGTCATAATAAGTCTGTTGGGTCTCTTGAGCCTTTTCTAAGTGTTCCTGGACAATAGGAGTGACCCAGGCCAACCTTTCCTGTATTTGGGAGATATACTCAATCACACTGGCTCCTTGTGGCAGTTGCTCTTCCCAGTCCTCCTTTAGTATATTGAGGTTCCCCCTGGGCCGGTGGGCATATAACAACTCGAAGGGGGAGAATCTGGTGGATGCCTGTGGGACCTCCTCGGATAGCTAGCATTAAGTAAGGAAGGAGTAAGTCCCAGTCCTTTCTGTTCTCGGCTCACGACTTTCCATAACATCCCTTCAAAGTCTGATTAATTGTTCGACCAGACCATCTGTCTGGGAGTGGTACACTGAAGTTCTCAGGGCTCAGATCTGGAGGAGTCTGCAAAGCTCCTTCATTAAACATGAGACAAAGGAATACCCTGTCCGTCAGTATTTCCTTTAGAATCCAACCTCACAAGACCTGAATGAGTTCTCGGCAATCATCTTGAGGCCATGTTACATAGTGGGATCGCTTCCAGATATCTTGAAGTGTAGTCTATGATGACTAGGATGTTGGTGGCCCCAGCTGACCTGTCTAGAGGGCCTGCCAGGTCCAGCGCAATCCTCGTGAAGGGATCATCGATGACTGGCAGAGGGCACCAATGGGGCTCTAACTTGGCCGTGGGACACCAACTGGCATTCTAGGCATGAAGCACAGTACCTTCTTACCTCGGCATAAATTTCAGGCCAGTAGAATCTTTGGAGAATGCGGCACAGTGTTTTTTCAACCCCAAGGTGTCCTCCAAGAAGGTGAGTGTGTGCTAAATCCAGTACCACCTTCCTGTGCTGGCGGGGGACCAACAACTGCTTCACATCATGTTCTCCAGCTGTTTCTGGCAGAAGAGAACTGGTTGCAGAGCAAGAAACAGAAGTCCAGAACTAGATTTTTTTTACTAATTAATCACTTCTGTCTCAGCATGAGTAGTACCTGTTTGGATTAAGCAAACACATACTTTATTAGAAGAAGGGGGTCTCATTTAAGTGAAAAAAAAAAAGTGTATTTTCTGAGGAAGGGCAGTATCAGCTTAATTTACTGAGAGCAGAGAGTGAATCTAATTGGGGGTGTGGCTTAGCAGCTTAGGTGTACAAAAGCAGCTGTCTCCAATTACAGCTTCCGGCTGTTTCTGGCAGAAAAGAACTGGTTGCAGAGCAAGAAACAGAAGTCCAGAACTACAGATTTTTACTAATTAATCACTTCTGTCTCAGCGAGGAGTAGTACTGTTTGGATTAAGAAAACAGATACTTTATTAGAAGAAGGGGGTCTAATTTAAGTAAAAATATAGTGTTTTTTCTGAGGAAGGGGCAGTATCAGCTTAATTTACTGAGAGTAGAGAGTGAATCTAATTGGGGATGTGGCTTAGTAGCTTAGGTGTACAAAAGCAGCTGTCTCCAATTACAGCTTCTGGCTGTTTCTGGCAGAAGAGAACTGGTTGCAGAGCAAGAAACAGAAGTCCAGAACTACAGATTTTTTTACTAATTGGCCTCCTTCTCACCCAATGACAGTTCTAGTTTTATAGCCACTGAATTTGACTGGCAACAGGAACTTCCTGTCTGGCAGTTGGAAGGGAAGGATCACTGAAACACATTAGTTTCAGCAACCTTGAAGGAACCTAAAAAAAAACTTTTTATCCTCCCCGGCTGCTGGAGGTCTGAATGCAAGCACGGAGGAAGGAGACTACTGAAGACTACAGGAAGTTTCTGTCCCCGAACAGGAGGGGTGAGAGTTGTAAGGGCACATAGGCAGTAGGAAAGTAAGTGTAAAAATACATAGAGGGAGGAGACAATAAGCATACAAAGCAACAGGAGAGGGGACACAAAAGAAGTCAAGATGGGAGTGGTGCAGTGCAATGGCTGTGGAGCAGTAGTGTTCAGGGAGACATTCTGGAGGCTGCTATGCTGCCCTGTTTGCAGGCACCTCTCTGGTCTGAGGGAGGATGAGGTTGCCCGTCTCCAGGCTGACCTGACTAGGATTCGTGAAACCTCTTCCCCCACCCAGAGACCACCAGGGCCACCACCATTACCTCAGAGGTTGCCAAGAAAGAGGAGTGGTTGGACCCAGATGGGCTCAGGGAGGGAGAGAGTGGTGGAACAGAGGTGCATCCTCCAGTTGTAATTCTCCACAATTCATATGCTGTTCTGGCAAAGAGTGGTTCCTATGGAGGCATCTGCAGTGGAGACCAAGGAGGATGCTGGGAACCTCCACAAAGAAGACCCACAGAAGGGTGGCATGAGACCCCACAGGGGAAGGAAACAACTCCTGGTGGGGGACTCAATCATTAGGGGGTTGACATGGGGGAGAAAGGGGATAGGGAGGTAAGGTGCCTGCCTGGTGCCATGGCTTGGAGGGACAGGAAGCGAATCCTCAGGATTGCGGGAGCAGCTGCACAAGGGAGGGAGCTGGATGTCATTGTCCACCTAGGAACAAATGACCTGGCTGTAAATGGGATCAGAGTGGTGCAAGAGGAGTTTGTGGAGTTGGGGAGGGGCCTTAGACAAGTAGCATGTACAGTAACCTTCTCGGAGGTGCTGCTTGTCTATGGCAAGGATGATGCTAGGGTATTCTGCACCATGGGATTCAATGAATGGTTGAAAAACTGGTGTGGAGCTCAGGGTTTTGGCTTCATTGGGGACTGGGGAGCCACCTGGAGGGATGCAGGCTTATACTGGCACGATGGTCTGCATCTGTCCAAGGGGGATCCATGATCCTAGGTGACAGGTTTAAATGCTTCATTGGCAAGCATTTAAACTAGCCAAGGGGAGGTACTGAAAAGGAGCAGGGAAATCCCAGCCTCCCCACAAAGCACAGTAGTTAGAGAGGTAAACATCAAGGCAGAGAAGTCAGTAGGAGCAGGACAGGGATAAATGCAGAAAAGGTGTGTTAAGGAAAAGGATGGGCTAAAAGGGTAAGGCCATAAAAATAAATGGAAGGTGATGAGTACCAATGCCTGCACTCTGTGCAACAAGCTTTCTGAACTAGTGGCCTTGATGGAAGAGGGATGCCTGGATATTGTGGCAGTTACTGAAACATGGTACACAGAGAACCATGAGTGGGAAGTCAACATACCAGGATACACAGTCTACAGGAGGGACAGGGTGGGTAAAAGAGGAGGAGGAGGAGTAGCTCTTTATATAAGGGAAGGGATTAAAGCAACAGAACTAAAGAGTAAACAGGAAGTTGATGAGTCACTATGGGTCACCCTGGAGACAGGAAAAATGGCACCACAATTCACATGGGGGTTGTATACAGACCCCCATCTCAGAGAGAGGAAATGGACAAGGAAATGATAGAAGGCATCCTTAAAATGGCAGAAAAAGGGGAGATATTGTTGATGGGGGACCTGAATATGCCAGATGTTAACTGGAGTACCTTTGCTGCAGGCACATCCAAGAGTAGGGTCATTCTTGATGCCCTACAGGGGGCATGCCTCAGACAGCTAGTGTTGGAACCCACTCAGGAAGGAGCAATCTTAGACCTGGTACTCTCAAATGGGGAAGGAGAAAGGATCTCAGATTTAGAAGTGGGTAGCCATCTGGGAACAAGTGACCACCAAACAGTGTGGTTCACAATAAACACAGCCATAGAGTCAAGCCATACAAAAACAAGAGTATTGGACTTTAGGAAGGCTGACTTCGGGAAAATGAGAGAGTGCCTTAGAAAAGCACTAGCAAATGGCCAAGAAGGAGGTGGAGAAACAATGGGGAATAATCAAACAGCCATCGAGAGGCAACAAGCCTTTGTGTAGCAAATCAATAAAACAAAACAAAGGAAAAACCACTATGGTTCTCAAAAGAGGTGGCAGGGATGGTTAAAGAGAAAAGGATAGCATTCAGGAAGTATAGGAAACACAGAAGGAGCAGGACAGAGAACTTTATCAGTTAAAGCAGAAGGAGGCAGGGAAGGCAGTCAGAATAGCAAAGACACAAACTAAGGAAAAGATAGCCAACTCATTGCCTCCTAGAAACGCCTGTAGGCATCAGAAAATCTAACTGCAGTGTGTCCCAGAATGCCTACAGAAGTCACCTACAGACTTCCTGTGTGCCCTAGAAACGTCTGGAGAAGTCACTCAAATGTTTTAATATTACTTGCCAGCCAGAATTGATTAGAATTGACTACATAGTACCATTAGAAAGGTAATATTGTGCTGAACAACTTTGCCACTGGCACTTTGTATGTATCATGTTCACTTTAGGAGTTATTCATATTTGTTTATGACATTTTGTCCATCTAGAATCACCTAAGCACTTTGAAGAAAACACACATTCTGGGTATCTCAGCCAGTATAAAACAAAAACTGAATTGAGTACAGCTGGTTGCATAGAACCATTGGAAAGGATTTTGTGTGCAACAACTTTGCCACTGATACGTTGTGTGTATCATGTACACTTTAGGGGTTAGCATGCATTTGTTTATGGTATGGTGTGTATGGTTCAGATTTATCCTCAAACCTCACCAACACATCTTGACTCAAATGGGGAAAAATTATGTTTAATACTACAGAAATAGCTGTTTGTTTTATAAACAAATTATTAAAATTACATTTAATGTCTGGATGCTTAATTTGGTGTTGATATGTTACATATTCCCCAACAAAAAAAGGTTTATGGTGCATTTTTTAGTGGAAAAAATATTTTATTTTGCTGTTTTGACCAGCACAGAAATAAAACTAAATTACCTTGCATACCACCATTGGAAAAGTAATTTTATGATGAACAATTTTGCCACTCATACTTTGTGTCTAGCACTTACGGTTTTTGTGCTATTAGCATTTGTTTGCGGCATGCCAATTATGGCTTGATTTTGCTTAGAAAGGCCCAGGATTAACTGTTAACAGTATACAGGAGACAAGTGCTGCAACTTAGAAAGCTCCTGTGAGACAATGAGTTAAGAAGGGGATAAACCTTTATAGGTACATTAGGAGCAAAGAAAGACCAAGGGAGGGATACAGAGACTTAATAAAGGGAGGAATGTGGGCAGAAGGTGACAGTTAAAACAGGGATACTGAACGAATATTTCTGCTCAGTATTCACAACAGATGAGAAGAGGAGGTGCCTAAACCAAACAAGGAGAAACTCTGAATGGGGGTGGATACCAGTCCATTCACAGAAGAAAGGGTTTTGAAAGAACTCTTGAAACTGAGGGTGGACAAAGCAATGGGGTCTGATGGGATTCACCCAAGAATACTAAAAGAACTAATGGTAGAACTAGTAACACCACTGACTACTCTCTTTAACAAATCATGGGAGGATGGAGTGGTGCCTGAGGACTGGAGGAAGGCAAATGTGATTCCACTTCACAAAAGTGGGAGCAAGGCAGAGGCAGGAAACTACAGACCAATAAGTTTGACTTCAGTGGTAGGGAAAATGATGGAATCACTTCTGAAGGAAAGAATTGTTGAGTACCTAGAGGCCAGTGGGGCACAGGACCCAAGGCAGCATGGTTTCACAACAGGAAGGTCATGTCAGATGAACCTAATAGATTTCATTGACTGGGTGACCAAAGTAGTAGATCAGGAGGGGCTGTGGATATGGCCTACCTAGATTTTATCAAGGCATTCGACATAGTTTCACACAAAAGATTAATAATATAAGTTAGTCAGCCTGGAGTGGTCCGGTGGTAGCCTGGATAAAACTGGCTGGACAACAGGACGCAAAGGGTAATAGTAAACAGAGTCCACAGTGAAGAAGGGAGGGTAACTAGCAGGGTACTGCAGGGTTCGCTACTGGGACCGGTCCTCTTTAATATCTTTATAAGTGACACTGTAGAGCACCTGGAAAGAAAGGTATGCCTCTTTGCAGATAACACAAAGATCTGCAACAGGGTTGATACACAAGGTGGGGTGGAAAGAATGAAAGGGACTTGGCAAGGTTGGAGGAATGGCAAATATGTGGCAGCTGAGATTCAATGCAAAGAAGTGCAAGGTAATGCATCTGGGAAACAAAACCCAGGGGAAGAGTACACAATGAGGGTGAGTTAATAACAACAACAAAAATTGAAAGAGACCTAGGAGTAATTATATCAGATGTCCTAAAGGTGAGCAAGCAATGTGAGAAGGCAGTAAGGAGGGCTGGGGGGATACTGGGATGCATAGGGAGAGGCATCAACAGTAGAAAACATAAAGTTGTTATCCCTCTCTACAGACAGTTAGTGAGACCCCATCTGAGTATCTGCATGCACTCTGGAGACCCCATCTCTGCAAAGACATAGACAGAGTGGAGGTTGTTCAGAGGAGGGTAACCAAAATGGTGCAAGGTCTGCACCAGAAGACAAACGAGGAGAGTAAAGCAGCTTAATATGTATACCTTGAGGAAAGGAGGGAGAGGGGACATGCTAGAAACTTTCAAGTATCTCAAGGGAATTAACAAGGTACAAGAGAGTAGTATCTTTCAGAAGAAAAGATGTGCAAGAACAAGGGGCACAATTTAAAGATGGGGGACGGCTCAGAGGTAATGTTAGAAAGTATTTTTTCACAGAGAGAGAGTTGTGGATGCATGGAACAGCCTTCCTAAGGAGGTTGTGGAGTCAGGAACAATGGAGAATTCAAGAATGCATGGGACAAGCATAAGGCAATTTAGTGGAGGGCAGGAGGAAGTAAGCTGTTGATTAACTAGAATCTGCAGCTTATCCATCAGGTAGAGAAATGGGCAGACTGGGTGGGCCAAGTGGTCCTTAGCTGCCATCAAATTCTATGTTTCTATGTTTCTTCATCCGTATCACTCTGTATAGAAGGTCATTATTTAACGGAAATATGGTCAGGGTCCCTTGGCTTTGCCATCTACTAGCATGCCGTTAATCTCCACAACCTCTGACCAGATATTCTGAAAGTGAGGCTTGTCTATTTGGTCCCACCAAAGTTCCTAGAGGCTATCCCGAGGGTACTAATTCAGGGGATTCGACTCTGTCTCCACTTCTGTCCTCCTCTTCTCCCTACAACTCTCCCTTCGACACCAGACCGCCTCACCCTGTCATCCTGGGAGCGGGCTCTACCTCCTACCAGCACGGACCTGCCATTGACAGCCAGTATCTTGTCCCTAACTTCTTACAATCCTTGCATTCCTTTGTGATTTCAGGACTTTCCTGCCTCCCCATCAACTCAGGGTCCCAATGCCCTAAGGAAATAATTGGATGAGTCCTCTGACTCCTCAGGGATCTTAGCAACATAGCCTCAGTTACCAGGGCCCCTGGCCTCCCAGGTTCCCCTCATGGAGTAATGTCTCAAACCCCAGGAAATCTCACACCCACCTGGACAGGATGTGGCAATTGAGGAGGACCCACCGTGACCTGCCCTTTCTCCCCTGTGCTTCCATGGTAACTAGCCTGTGGGTAATAAAACACTGTGCCATGGACACAGGTGATCCTGGTACGCTTCTGAAATTAATTTGGGAGGGTTGAACCAAACTGTGAGCTATAAGTGTGATCTCACTCACTGAAGTCACTAAGGGCCATAACAGCCTGTCCATTTGCTTAAACAACCCAGGTAAATTGGTGAAGTGGCGACCACCCTACCACATTAATCAAATGGCAATCACTCTATGGGGATCCATCGCAGTTGCACTGCATTGGTTCAACCCCATTTGGGCAGCTGGCAATTACATGTCCCCACTCCCATAACAGTGGTAGCATTCTTAGGGAGACCCTGGACCCTATGGTCTTCTAGGGCTGGCCATATCCCCCTCTATTTTCAAACCTGAAAGTCCCTTTGTGGCCTCGGACCACTCTTTGGTGATACTTCTCCCTGGTTCTGTCTGGTCCAACCTCTCAGGGGGTCGATATCTCCGGTTTGGAGTCCTCCCAAGTCCCGGGGTAGCCGTCCCCAACATCCGGGGAAGTTCCTTCATGACATAGTGCCGCCCACCAAGGTGACCAGTTTGTCACAGGAAGTGGGTTGGCCTGTCCAACCCACTGTCATAGGCTGGGCGGTAGTCCTCTTAGGAACTGGTCCATTACCAGGAGCTCCACGATTTTGGCAGCACTATGGAGCTCGGGTCGCAAACACTTCCTGTCCAAGTGGAGGAGGTCGTATATCTGCGACTGAGGCTTTGCCAACCCCAGAATCTCCAGCTGTGGTACCTATGGGCTCAAAGGGCTGGCATCACGTAAGCACGGGCCAAGATATTTTTCTTCAGTCTTGGATGGTCGGTGGCGACTCCTCATCCAGATCATAATATGCCTTCTGGGCCTCGCTGCACAAAAACGGAGCTAAAATGCTGGCCCACTGATCCTGAGGCCATAACTCATGAGTAGCTGTCCTTTCAAGTGTGAGCAATATAGTTTAATGTCGCTGGGCCATTGTAATTTCAAGCCGACAGTGGAAGCCTGTATAGTCCGGTAACCCTCTGGGGTAGGACCTGCCGGGCAACCTTCCCTGGTGTGGTCTCAATGAGATGCTTTACCATTTCCTGGAAGACAGCGCAGTCCTGGGCCATCTGTGTGAGCAGCTGATCTGTCTCTTGAGCCAGGGTAGCTTTCTGCTGGGCTGCCATAGCCTGGATCAAGGCTTTCCACCACGCCCTCCATGCCTGGTCTCCTTTACCTGGGGTGGTTCAGATTCCAGCTAAATTCTACGCTGACCTATATCCCACTTCTAACATCATGTTACAAGGCACGACCTCACCACGGGATTCAGGATCAGCTTTGCAGTGGTTAAGGGAGTCTCAGGAAGACCAGTTTGTTAACATCAAACCAACCAGGTATATTTTTATTTCTTTAATATGGCTGGTAACACTGAAGTTTGGCTTTGCCCTTTTCTTTTTAAGCCCACCGGGAAAATGAAACAAAGACTGAAATAAAGAGGCCTAGCCTAGGTGGAAGTGCTGTCTAAATAATCCTGCCCTAACTAGAAATCTCTCTTTCCAGAAGGCTAGACCTTCTGGAAGAATATAAACAGTAAAACGGAAAACTCACAATGAAAATAAACTTTTCTTTTTTTAATTCAGGAGACCAATCTCCTGAGGGTTGCTTAAGGACTCCTGATCTGAACACATCCAGGCAGCTTGTCAGCCCTCTACCCCTGCAGCAACTGCCTGCTGGCTTTTCCTTCCTGTTTTAAAGCTCTCCTGTCTGTGCAGCTGCAGTCAATCAGCCGAATCAGCTGCAGCTGTTCCCTGACTATCTTACTAGGGAACCCCTCCTCCAGTACCTGAGTTTATCACACTGTGTTTCTAAGTGAGCTGGGGGAGGGTAAAATTACACAAATATACATACATAGGCAAAATGAAAGGTTTTCATAATATACAGTATACTGGCTTTTTCTTTACTGTCAGTCTGTTCTTCCAATTATCCACTTTTTCTTTGCATGAGGTAATCAAATCTAGCCAATTATCCAGAGCTGGATCATGGGGCTGTATATTTAACCACCAATAGTCTGATTTGATCCTGAGAGATAGAAATTTCTCCAATCTAGTATCATGGAGTCACTCATGTACCTAACGTAAAACTCCTGCTTTATGCAGGTTGATTTTGGACCCTGGGGCTGCTGTAAAAGACTTAAATGTGATGCCTTATTTGTAGAATCTTCATCTTTTACTAATAAACATAAATTGTCTACATAGGTTAGAACTTTAATTTGTATGGTCACATCGGGAAGAAGTGCTCCATCTATATTGTCATTTGCCATTATTAGCCAGAGACCGCCAGGTCTATGCATAAAACATAAGGTATAAGGCTTAGCAGCCACTCTTGCCTGACACCCTGCCTCAAAATGTTATTATATTCCTCTGTAATTGCCTTACTCATGTACCTATGTAACTGTATGAAGCTATGTTATATTCCTCTGTAACTAGATGGTGTTCTGTTTGTATGTAATCTGTACTTTGTCTGATGAGGAGTTTTGTAATGAGTCCTGACTCAAAGGATTGTAATTCCATTTGTACAAATAAATAAATAAAATAAAATAAATAAATAAAGGATAGATTAACTCAGGACACCATTAACATTTATTTGTATGAAAGCAGAGTAATACAGAGAATCAATCCAACGATAAATTTATCTGGTGTTTATTTCTTTGAGAGTTCAGCTATAAATACAGAAGAGATCTTAAATGGTTTCTCCTGGTCTATAGAAAGCTCTATGTCCAATAAAACCTGACGCTTCCAGCTTTTAAAGTTTTGACAAAGCATAAACACATTGTCCTGTATCGGTCTTTTGGTACTGATCAAGCATATTGTTGGATCAATAGATGCTCTGCTACTGACAGAAGACTATTGCATAACACTTTAGCTACCATCCTCTGATGACCTCAAGGTAGGGAAACAGTGTGACAAGGCAGCATGTAAAGCAAATAGGATGCTGGGATGTATAGGCAGGGGCATCACCAGCAGGAAAAGGGAGGTCATAATTCCGCTATACAAGACACTAGTGAGGCCCCACCTGGAGCACAGTGTACAGTTCTGGAGACCATACCTGCAAGGACATAGACAGGGTAGAGAAGGTTCAGAGGAGGGCAACAAAGATGGTGCATGAATTGCATCACAAGTCCTATGAAGACAGGTTGAAGGAACTGAATATGTACTCCCTGGAGGAGAGGAGGAGAGAGGGGATATGATAGAGACATACAAGTATCTTACAGGGAGGAACAGGTGCAGGAATACACTATTTTAAGTGAAAAGATGTTCCAGGACTAGAGGGCATGTGATGAAGTTGGAGGGAGGACGATTCAGAGGAAACATGAGGAAGAATTTCTTCACAGAACAGGTGGTGGACAAGTGGAACACCCTGCCAGAGGAAGTGGTGGGGGCTAAACAATTACGGATTTAAGAATGCATGGGATAGACATAAATGAATTCTGGAGGTCAGGGTAAGGGCAACAGACTTCTAGGAAAACATAAACTGAACTTACAAGCTCAAATGGGCAGACTGGGTGGGCCATAGGCTCCTATCTGCTGACACTGTCTATGTATCTATGTATCTATGTATCCTAGTATAAAGGAGACTGATTGGTTTCCGATTGTATATGCAGTAACAGCCCCTTCTAAACAAAAAAATCATTAAGGTATGGAACATAACATTGAAGCAATCTTGTTTGTGATCTAACCACCATTTGAATACAGGTGCCAAATTTCAGAAACCCAGTCAGAAATGACTTCATAAAATTCTGTTGTTCAACCATTTTTACGCTTCGCCTAGCATGCACAAGGAACGTCTTGGGAGAATGGGACACTTTGGAGGTATGCCCTCCTGCAATGCCCTGCTCCATAGAGCAGGTGTGGCAGTCCACCAATCCAGATCGTGGTGTTGTATGACAGTGGTGGTCTTTTCAAAGAAAACCACCGCTGTCAAACACAGCACCGCGGCCACGCCGCCCCCGCCACGCCGCCCAAATCTTTTGCTGCCACGCTGAGCCCACCCCAGCATGGCCAACGCATCACGCCGCTCGCCGACGGGGGTGCCCAATCCCCGTCGGCCCAGGCCCCCAAAGAGACCTCTGCATGCTGGGAGCCCACCCCAGCATGGCAAACGTCCCATGTCATCATTTTTTTTTCAACCTGTAAATCGAAAACTGTCCCACGGCGCTTCTCCCAGGCCCTCCCACAACCCGCACTCCACCCACTGCGCGCCCCTGCCTCCCACACCCCTCACCCCATATTTACTCCTGAGCTTGGCGCGACGATCTTCGGTGGACCTGGAACACGTCTGCACTCTTCAAAGCCGACCGCAAACTGAGGAAATGCCGGTAAGCTGTATAATGGGCTGAGATAGGGGTTTCCAACTTTATTGCATATTCAGTATTTGATTTTGCACCAAATTAACATGGGTTTTGGGACTTCTCTTCATGAATGATGTCACTGTCATGAGGCTTCGTCCGGCAGATTTCGCAGTCACCGCGCGAAATCACCCTTGGGCCCTAATAATGCCATGACAGTGACATCACTCATGAGAAGGGTCCCAAAACCTCATGTTGAAAATTTGGCAAAAATTCCAAAATGACTGTTTTGACGAGCGCAGGTTACAGTTCCCACGCAGGCTCGTAAGTTTGTGAATTTCAATATTTTCATCCAGATTTCAACATTACCATTTTACCACACTTCCTTATGAGCAGTACAGCTGTCATTTTTCACATCCTGCCCAAAACGTGTTTCCGCCCATGTAGCACACAATGGCGCAGTCAGTGTGTGAAATCAATGTTTGGGACACATTAAGAAAATCACTATGACACTGCTCATTAGCAGAGGTCTTAAAATGGCTATGTTGAAAATTTGGTGAAAAAATTCCTAAAAATGACTGTTTTATGAGCATGCATTGCGCAGTTCCTACGCACGCTCGTAGGTTTGCGAATTTTCAATATTTCCACTCCAGATTTTCAACATTGCCATTTTACCACTCTTCTCTTATGAGTAGTACAGCTGTCATTTTTCACATCTCACCTAAAACATGTTTCACCATGGAAGCCAACATGCAGTCGGGTAAGCAAATCATGCATGGGAACATTAAGAAAATCACAGTGACACTGTTCATTAGCAGAGGTCTTAAAATGGCTATGTTGAAAATTTGGTGAAAAATTCCTAAAATGACTGTTTTATGAGCATGCATTGCGCAGTTCCTACGCATGCTCGTATCGCTTATGATTCTTAATATTTTCACTCCAGATTTTCAACATTGCCATTTTACCACACCTTCTTATGAGTAGTACAGCTGTCATTTTTCACATCTCACCCAAAACATGTTTCATCCATGTAGCGCACAATGGCGCAGTCGGTGTGCAAATCAATGTATGGGACACATTAAGAAAATCACAGTGACACTGTTCATGAGCAGAGGTCTTAAAATGGCTATGTTGAAAATTTGGTGAAAAATTCTAAAATGACTGTTTTAATGAACGGCAAGTGCAGTTTCCTACGCGTCAGAAGTTCATAAATTTTCAATATTTGCACTCCAATGACTTCCAAATACCTAAACAGCACATAGAAGCAAGCAACATTCGGCATTGACAAATGCTTGTACTTTGTCACTGATTTTTTAAGCCATGTCCAAGTGCCAAATACCACTGCAAATACCTGCAAGTAACATTCGGCATTGACAAATGCTTGTTTTCCTTGGGCAGTGTGAGTAGACAAAGACTGGATTGTCACTTTTACCTCCATTAGGTGACATTATCACTGTTATGTTATTTAATGAACTAGGGCTATGGTTCTCAAAGCACATGGCTGGGAAGATAAGAGAGAAAAGACTAGCTTTTCAGGAAGATAAGAGAGAAAAGACTAGCTTTTCAGGAAGTACAAGGAAACAGACCAGGGAAGACAGGGAACTGCATCTGGGAAAGCAGAGGGAGGCAGTGAAGCAGTCTGGAGCGCAAAGGTGCAAATGGAGGAAAAAATACCCCAGACAACTATGAAAGGAGACAAGACCTTTTTCAAATACTTAAGTGAAAGAAAGAAGACCAGGGTGGATTGCGAGGTTTAAATGGGAGGGAGGTGTGCAGAGGGGACCTAGAAAAAGCAACAATCCTGAACAAATATTTTTGTTCAATATTCACAGAAGAAGGAGAAAGATCACTATTGGGTGATAGGGGCACCAGTGGAAGAGGGATGGATACCAGCCCATTTACAGATGAAAGAGTCCTAAAGGAACTTGAGAATCTGAAAGGGGACAAGGCTTTGGGGCTGGATGGGTTACATCCCAGAATAGTAATAGAATTCAGAGAGGTGCTGGCAGCACTACTAACAGTCCTATTCAACAAATCAATAGAGACAGGGGTGGTTCCAGGGGACTGGAGGAGGACAAGTGTAGTCCCTCTTCACAAAAGTGGAAACAAGGAGGTGGCTGGCAATTACAGGCCAGTCAGCCTGACCTCAGTGGTTGGGAAATTAACTGAGTCACTGCTAAAGGAAAGGATTGTGATATTTCTTGAATCAAGCTGAGCACAGGATCTGAGGCAGCATGGATTCACAGTAGGAAGGTCTTGTCAAACAAATCTAATAGATTTCTTTGACTTGGTGACCAGGGAAGTAGATCAGAGATGGGCGGTGGATGTGGCCTACCTAGATTTCAACAAGGCCTTCGACACCGTCCCACATGGGAGGTTGGTAAATAAGTTGAGCAGCCTTGGAATGGGCCCCAAGGTAGTAAACTGCATCAGAAACTGGTTGAGTGATAGAACACAGAGGGTGGTGGTAAATGGCTTTCAATCCAAGGGGGGGGGGTGACTAGCAGGGTGCCACAGGGATCTATGCTGGGGCCAGCCCTCTTTAATGTCTTCAAAAGTGACATTGCAGAGGGGCTAGAGGGGAAGCTATGCCTCTTTACAAATGACACTAAGATCTGCAACAGGATCAACACTCCAGGTGGGTGGAAAAAATGAGAAAGGACCTAAACATGCTTGAAGAGTGGTCAAGAGTGGCAGCTAAGCTTCAATGCAAAGAAGTGCAAAATCATGCATTTGGGGCACAGAAATCCAAGGAGGAGTACAAGATGGGGGAGAGGTACTGAAAGCAACCCATCAAGAAAGGGGCCTGGGGGTAGTCATATCTGGTAACCTATAGCTAACACAACAATGTGAGAAGGCTATAGGGAGAGCTAGTGTGATGCTAAGGTGCCATAGGGGAGGTATCACCAACAGAAAAAGAGGTGGTTATGCCACTGTGCAGATCACTAGTGAGACCTCATCTGAGTAATGTGTCCAGTTCTGGAAGCTGCATCTCTGGAAAGACATAGACAAATTAGAGGCAGTCAGAGAGGGCAACAAAAATGCTGCAAGGGCTGCACCAAAAGTCATATGTGCAGAGACTAGAGGACCTCAATATGAATTCCTGGAGGAGGGGTATGATAGATATTCAAGTACCTCAGGGGTATAAATGAGGTACAGAAGTGTAGCATCTTTCAGAAAAGAAGGTGTACAAGTACAAGGGGCATGATATTAGGCTAGAGGGGTAGGCTCAGGGCAACATGAGGAAGTACTTTTCCTAGAAAGAGTAGTGGATGTTGGAACAGCCTCCCTGTGGAGGTGGAGGGGGCAAAAGTGGTAGGGGAATTAAAGAATGCATGGGATAGACATAAGAGTATTCTCCCAAAAGGGAAGAGAGGGTAAGCCGCAGATCAGCTAGTGTCTGCAGTATTGCATTAGTTAGGGAAAAGGGGCAGATTAGGTGGGCCACATGGTCCTTATCTGCTGTCACCTTCTGTTTTTCTATGTTTCATGGGACAAGTAGCTTTCATACTGTATATGTCCTCCTGTAGGACAAAGGCGCAAGACTCTCTTCCTACTCCCTTGAATCCGGCTCATAGTCTGTGTGCCACTTAACCTGTCCTGTTTGTGACTGGCCCACACAGTATCCCACTGAGTAAAAGACTCCCACTGTATTATATTCATACTAACATTACATACAGATATAGAATGGTAAATTGATAGAGAGAGTGTCAGCTATGCCCCTTTGGGAGAATAAGGTCAAGGATTAGAGAATGAAGATGAGGAGTGGCTGCTGCCCGCAAACACCATTTACCCCAGTACCAAGAACTGCCACCTCAGTCAGCTCCAAATGTCAACAGTTCTGAAACTTTTATGAACTGCTAAGAGCTATCCATATGGTGGTGGTCACCCATTGTTCCCAAAGTTTCTATGAATCGGGGCTCCTGCAGGGGGGCTGTCACCCTGAACTCTACAGCAAGCATTTTACCCTCTTACACACCACCTTGCTTCATACCTTGTGCCTGTTGCATACCTTAGTATGCCTACACAGCAAATGTCTATTGCAGGAAACTTTAGTCAGTTTGTGGGGAGGGATAGTGGGAAAGACGGGTAAGACTGGAAGGGGTCGGGATGTCTGTTATGGGGGAGGACCAAACTATATTAGTGTAACAAGTTTAAAGCACATAATCAGAAAACGCTATAGGTATACTTATGGAGTCAAAGTCTCTGTATGGTTTCAAGTGTTCCCTCACAATCCCTGTTGTATCAAGTCAGGCAACTGGGTGCTCCAAGCTGGCGAGTAGTCTTCAGTTAGTACTCATTGCTGGATCCTTTCAATGGAGCCTCTGTCACCTCTGCCCAAGAATTAATGATTGAAGCCTGGAGAATGCCAGTGCCCACTTCCTGCTGTCTGTGTTCAGGATGTTCCTGCAGTTGTGGGTTTGGGTCCTGTTCTTGGTACTTCGAGGCTGGCTCCCCTGCTGGCTCAATGCTAGTGGTGGATGAGTTTCTGCTGTGGTCACCCCATCCCGAGTTCAGTTGCTTCTCTGCTTGCCCGGTTTGGCTTTCCCTCATTGCTTCTTTTTGCCTTTGATGTTTGTCATTCCATACCTTCATTGAGCGGTGGGGATGCTAGCAGGTCATACCTGTTCCCAAAGTCTTGCTTAGGATTGTTCAAGTTCTGAGCTTGGTCTCGAGATTGTGAATGAGGGTCACTGCATCTAGAGTGAAGGGCTTGCTCAGGCCAGTTCCATGCTCTGTGGTCCATTGCCTCATCTGGTGTCTCACATGTATCGAGGATGCCATTCCTGGCAATTTGTAGCTTGGCTGCGTATAGCAGTCTATACTAATTTGTAGATCCTGAAATATTTTCCTTGCCTCAGTGAAGTTTTTTCTTTTATTAGCCAGTTCAGCCGAGTAGTCATTAAAAATGTAGATCCTGTGTCCCCACCAGTGTAGAGATCTCGCTCCTGTGCCTGGCTCAGGATTTTATTTTTGGAATGCAGGAACTTTGCAATAGTGGGTCTCAGTCTGCCTCCCTCCTTTGGTGGCAGTGCCAGTGTCTGATTTGCCCGCCAGTTTCCAAGCAGGGCTCCATTTGTACTTTAGTAACTTGGGCAATTTCATTTAGCAGAAAACTGATGGGTCTCTGTTTGGTTCCCAGGAAAGCCCGCAAATTGGAAATTATTCCATCTGCTTCTGCTTTCTGAGTCTTTGGTTAGGGTCCACAGGAGCTGTACAGTCTTCTCAAGCTCCTGTATCCTCGCCTCATGGCCTGTGTCCTTTTCATTGATGTTGGATAAGTATGTCTGTTTTAAACTGATTTGATGGTATTCAGAATGCTATGATCTATTCTTGGAATAGCGTCTATAAATAAAGTTGGTTTGATTTGGTTTGTCCCAGCATTGCTCGGCATTGAGGTCCAGTGGTGCAGAGCTTATATTTGTTCCTCAAGGGTGGCCACCAAAGATTTAAAGGATGTTATTTCCTTTAGTACTTGTTGTAGCATGGTTTTGATTTCAGAGAAGCCATTGCATGTCTGTTAGTTGTTCTTTTGATGTGGCTCCTGCCATTTTCCTCTGTTGCTTCACATTTCCAAGTGTGTGCCTGTGGTTTTCTGCCAATTTCTTTAGTTTCTCAAAGGTGATCTCCCAAAATTAGATATTTTGTTAGTGTAGATTTTCCTTCTGAACAGACCCTGTTTTGTTCAGTTCTGATCACTGGAGATTTTTTTCTGGATAATTAAGCATGGAATTACAGAGCTCCTCTTCAGGCTACCATCCCAGTCAGCTGCTTACATATGCACCAGTTTGTCTGGTTTATAATTTGGTTTAGTGGTATACAAACTGTATGGCAACAGGAAGAGCAGGTACCTCAAGCGATAGTGAACCCCAGCCAGTTATGACATCCATTTTAGCCATGGGGGTTAATTGACCCAAAGTTGCAAGGATTTCACTCTAACCATATCAGTAGTGCAGGCAGCAGAGAACAGGATCACTTTCCATAACTGGAAACATTAGCACCCAAACCATGCAGTGTTTATTGACAACAAATAACCTTGGCTGCCTACGTTGCAGTAGGACAAATACCAAGATGACTGTTGATTTTTAAAAAGTCTGCTTTTGGCTAAAACAGAAAATGATTCATGAGCAAATTGAAAGAGTTAATGAAGAAGGTATATATTATATTGATGAAAGGTAGTCTTAAAAGACTTTGAGAACATCTAAAGAGAATTGGAGCAGCCAGTTAAAGAAAAGGAGAATTAATTCAGTAATAATGAAGCTAAAGAGAAACAATAAAGTTTCCACAGGAACTTACAGAAGAATATAGAGGCATTTTATTTACTGTACAGATGCAGGAAGCTAAGAAAAGGAAGTTAGTTCAAGATACTCAAGATTATGAAAATAACTAAGTACTTAGCTTAGTTTAATATTTTTATTGCACAAAAGATCCTTTAGGCAAGTGCTATTTTCAAAGGTTATAGGGTTACAAGGTTACATGTAGATACAGTTTGTTCAGATTTATAAAACAGAGACATAAATTACAGATATACATAGTACAAGACTACACTAAACAGCGCATTACTGGCTTATAAGCAGTAGAAAGGATATATTGGCAAATGCTATCAAGTTTAAAAGCAGTTACATGCATTAGAAGCATTGAGAACATTCAATTGTTGATCTTTAGGAGGAGGAGAATAGTGTTGCATTCCTTCAACAAGTCTAAGGAGGCATTCCATAGTTTTGCAAACCTGCGGAGAAGGAGTTTTGTCCATTGGAGGATTTTCTATGTGACAATAAAAAGAGTTCCTAGCCATACCCCAGTAAAATATTTTTATCAATGTACCTGAAGCTGGATTAGAAGCCTAGCGAGAGCAATCCAAGTAATGGCTTTGACCCATCATCATGGTATAGAACTGCTCCCATAGGTTAAAGTTTAATCATCCCATGGTGCCGTAAGGACATATATGGGTGGCTAGCTTGAAGTCCATTGCAAATTGGAAGGCACTATTCAAGAGACTTTTACTCTAGACAGTGCACTATCACTTGTTAAACTGTAGACCACAGTACTGTAGACAATTATGCTGAGTATAAAATGATGACCCAACAGTTTTTGATTTTCAGAAAGATATTTCTTCTGTTACAGTAGAGATGACCAAAGCAAGAGTTTTTCCTTTTTATATTTGATTAAAAACAAATGAGGTAGACACAGCAAAATCTATTTTAAAGAAAGAAAGAAACATTTTTTGAAACCAGCTCAGGTCAGAACGTTACTGAACCCAAAAGCTCACAGTCAAGTTCTAAAGAAGACCTCCCACATTCAAAATACAAGCTATTGCTACCACTGAGATGTAGCAGCAGAATCACCAGGTTCAAGCGAAAGGGAAGGGAAGGAACAAGATGTGGAGGTGGCACAAGGGTACAGGCAGGCCTAGAGGACTACTATCACAGTGGCAACAGGCTTTAGAAATGCAGGAGACATTAAAACTAGATGTTATCAACTTGTTGAACTACTCCTTTGCAAAAACAGGAGAGTCAGTCTTAAACAAAGTCTTGTCATGTGTGTTCACTGCCAGCATTGATCCATTCAAAACCGTTATTGACTTATACAAATTGTCAAGAACAATAATTTTGAAATCTTTTTTTGTTCTCCAAGAACTGCCATGGGACACTTATTACCAGTTGCTCCAGTAAAAGAGGACAAATTCTCTGTATCACAGACAACATAATTTAGAATTGTTTTCTGCCATCCCCCACAGTAGCAATTCAAACTTTTCAAAGAGCATGGAAATTAAATTGGAAGAATTGTTTCAAAGAGAAAACACAGCTGTTTTTTATAACCTAACCAGAGATTTGCAACAAGCCCTTAAAAGTTTGAAGGAGAATCAAGAAATCACAATAAAGTCAGCTGATTAGGCATAGCTGTTGTCCGAATGCTAGTGATTACTAACAATACATGAAGTATTAGGACAGTTGGAAGTTTAATCATTTTATTGTAAATTGGTAGAAATCCAGCAAATAAATTTAAAAGACAAAGTAATGACATTATTGCAGAGAGACATCTGACAGGTTTCAATATAATCAATTTTAAATACTTCCTTATAGTGAACTCACCTGTTATGTCAGCTATATGTACACTCCTTAAGTTTCACAAGGGGTTTGTTAACCCACCAAGGAGACCAATTATTATTGGAATTGGTGTGTACCATTACAACATCAACATTCAGAGATCGACTTCCCGACATCGAAACCCTGACATTGACAGACTTTGCCTCAATGGGGATTTCTCATCTATGGGAAGTAAGCACCTAACTCCACTGTTCGTGTGATGTGGAGTTAGATATTTAAAGTAGGGGGTGTGGGGGGCACAACCACCCACATGGGAGTGTATGGGGAGCCATAGACCCCCTGCATAGATACTGTGAAGTGTGGCGGTCGGTGGCAGCATGTTGCGGATCATTGTTGGGATGCATCAGTGTCAGCAATGTTGGTGGAATTGTGTCAATGTAAGGGATGTCATTGGGATTTCTGCACTGCAGCTTGTGGAAACTTGGGAATTGGTTCCTTACTGAGACCCTCTCTTAGTATTTGGATTACCATATAAATATCACGTACTCAAATTGCCAGCAAATATCAAGGACACAACTTAAGTTTTATATCTAACAACATCTGAAGTGAAGCAAGAGAGGTATCTGAGACTCTTGGGCCCAATTCTCAAAGCCTTTAGAATGACATAAGGTGCCTCTGGAAACATAAATGATGCAAGTGGCACCTTGCATCAAAAAAATGTGCCCAGAGCTATTCTTAAAGCAGCCTGTAGTAATGCAGGCTCCTTGCAGCAAGGAGCTTGTGCCAGCTGTGCACCATAAAATGGGCTGGAGCATGGTGCTAGGGGGCTTGCAGCAGTCATAAGCTACTACATCCCTAAATCAGTATTGTAAAAAGTTCCCCAAAGAACTACTGCCTAAGTACCATTAGACCAGCCAGGGGCTAGTCTAAGTGTACTTAGTTGTCCTCTAGGAGTTGTGCCACTGTGCCACCAGGGTCCCTATCTCCTGTAGTAAATGCCACCCTGGTAGTCTAGGGTACCTCCCCCTAAGCCCAGATCACCATGTAAAAAGCAATAACCATCCCTGGTAGTCTATGGCACCCCCAAACCCTGATTCCTGATCACCACATAAATATCAATAACTATCCCTAGTAGTCTAGCATTTGCCCCAGGCCTGATCCTGATCCCCATCAAAATATGAAAAACATTCCCTGATAGTTTAGTGGTCCCTCTACCCCATCCAAAGTTGACAATTGCTCCCTCCCTCTCCACCCCGTCTCCAGAAGCTGGTTACTAGCACGACCTCTATACACCTCCATGGCTGGCCCTGCTGAGCTATCAATAGGCGCATACTTACTTATAGTACAGGCTCATTGATAGATCAGTTAGTGGCCAGCTGAGGAAGTGTGCTGATCACTGGCTTGGTGATGGGGTGGAGTTGGGTGTTGGGGCACTGCCAACTCAGGTGGGGGTGGGGGGACCTCTAGACTACCAGGGACCATTTTTCACATTCTTCATGGGAATTGGGTATTGGGGCTGAGGGACCCCTAGACTACCAGGGATAGTTATTGATATTTACATGGGGATTGCAGCTGAGGGGGGTTGCCCTAGTCTACCAGAGATGGTTATTAATTTTTACATTGTGATCACAGATTGTGGCTGGGGAGGTGCCCTAGACTACGAGGGATATTTATTGATTTTAACATGGTGATTGGGGATTGGGGCTGGGGATGGTAAGGCACCTGTCCATGGTGCTATTGCCACACAGCCCACCCACGGCTTGTAGCACATCTTCCTGATGATCCTTCTGTTTGGCACAAGGCCACATTTACCACAAGCTGCAGAACATTGATGCCAGGACTCTTCCCGATAAAGAATTGGGTGCAGGGTCCCTGGTGCACTGTGAATCGGCACAAGTCACCTAGGCATAGCTTTGCTTGACTTTTGAGACTTGGCCCCTTGATGTAAAGTCACTGACTCTATTTTCTGTTTTAGACCACTGCAAGCCCCAGGTGTGCTGGAGCACATGGCGACAGGCTTGTGGAAGTCTGTGTCAGCACTTCATGATTCTCAATTCCTCACCCCCGTGTGCCACATGCCATGAGTTAGGCCAGCATTTGTTGGTATAACTTCATGGAACTTTTATGGGGATTTGTATTTGGTGCAAGCCACTGTAGAAAAGGTAAAGTGCTGCAAATGCACGTGGCCTTTAAGAATCTGGTTCATGTGCACCAATGTGGTCAGCACACCACAGGGATTAATGCAGGGTTGTGCAAGTCCTGAGTCAATCTCTGAGAATCGAGCCCACTGTTTATAAATATTGCTCACCAGGAGAGTTTAGATGCATTGGGACAGATAAAGGTGGTACAGAGCTTTCTTCAAGCCTTGTGCCATGGGACTTGGTTTTGGTGGTGTGCCAAACCCCTTTGCCACAACTCACGCATGATTTTTCGATCTCAGATGCAGTTGTGACAGTTTCCATGATTTACAGAAGCTTGCACTAAATATCTGGTGGAAGCTCTGTAACAAAAGCCTCCAGAAGTGGCACACACTAGGCCACAAAAATGTGGTCTAAGGTACGGTGAGTGGTGCAAGGGATTGAAAATCCCACGTGCTGGCCGGAGACTGTCGCAAGCCCCATTCACCATATGTTTGGCATACCAGGGGCTTGCAGCAGTCTTGGTGTTTTGAAAATCTGGCCCATTGGCTTTTTACCTTGATAGAAGCCAGGAGCAACACCTCCAACATCCTTCTTCTTTAATATGGCATTAAAATATCATGCATTTGTTTTCCTAATCCTGCATTATTTGTAAATTATGGGGACTTTGATGGATACAATCCACCCCCCCACTACACAAACCTGTACATTTGCTTGTGAGAAAAATGCTCATTTCTGATGTTGACAGTAATCAATTTTATTAGAAACTGGACTTACATAAATGCTTTAAAGATGATATGCTTGTAGTGTGATGTAGGAACAGAGAGGAACTGAATGACTTCATAGTCATAGAAACATAGACTTTGAAGGCAGATATGACCACTTGGCTCACCCAGTCTGCCCATTTCCCTACCTATTGGATAAGCTGCAGATCCTAGTTTTACCAACAGCCTATTTCTTCCTAACCCACACCAGAATTGCCTTATGTCTGTCTCGTGCATTCTTGAATCACCCCACTGTTTTTGAATATGCTTGTAGTGTGGTGTAGGAACAGAGAAGAATAGAATGACTTCATAGTTTATTTGGAAGGAAGTAACAAAAACTTAAAATTTGCAGTTACAAGAAGCAAGACAACTGTATTATTATTCTTACATATGAATATCAAAACAGATGAAAATAGGCATAATGAAACAGTTTTCTTCAGCAAACAAATGGATCAGAACATCTGGATTTTGATCAGTTGCTGCCACCCATGCAATGCTATCAGCAACAACCCTAAGGGGCAATACATGCACATTTGAAAAACAAAGTTGTAGTACAGAAGTACAATGTCAGGAAAGAGCTGATGATCAGGATGTTGGGTTGTTAAAAAGTGGATACAGTACTACAATAATTCAGGAGGCAAGAATGCAAGTTGAAACTATGTCAAGGAAAACTTTGTTGCAAAGTTCTAGTAGGAACTGAGAACCTGATGGGGGCAAGAATTAATTTAATTTTAACATGGAGTCCTCAGTGCCATAATTTATTTATTTATTGCATTTTGGTGACTGGGTAAGTTCACTGAGACAATTGCAGTCCTTTTTTCAGGGATGACCCGGGAGAGGTATAAAACAAAGCAGTTAAGAATAAAAATAAGTTATACAAGGTATAGAAGTAAGGTTGCAGTTAAATATGCAGTTCAAGGCATATAAAGAAATGATACAAAGCACAGGTAAGACAATATCAAATAAGGAAACATTATATACAACAGCTTCAAAACTGACAGGCAGTATGGTACAGAATAAAAGTAACAGCGTGCTGAGGCAAGCTAGCAGGAGAGTTAAGCATAACGTAGAGGATATTGTTAGAAGAAATTACTTCAAACAGTTAACACTTATGATTATTTAGGTTTAAGATTTGCAAGCAACTTAAATTGGTAAGAGATTTTGAATATTTGAAATTAGAACTCATAAAATCATCCAGTGGAATAATTTGATTTCTGAGAAACTATGGTGGACAGTAAGTGCAGGGATATTTAGTGGGTTGTTATCATTAAAATTAAAACATAGAGGATAATGAATGGGCAATAGTGAACAACAATGTTGTGCTCACTTCAAGAGGTTGTCATGACAACCTTGTAAACCTCAAGAGTGAAGCTCAAGAGGTTTTCGGTTGTCAGACAACTTCGAGAAGTGAGCTCAGCGATGTTGTTTACTGTTGCCTATCCATTACCTTTTATAGTGTATGGGCAACAGTAATTTAAAAGCTGAGCACTTCTTGTGTGTTTCTGGTTGCTGCCACGCTTTCAGACTTTGCTCACCCCCGCGCACAAGGAACTGATCCTTGTCCATGCTCTCTCGAGTAGATTTTTCTGTTGTTTTTGAAAAAAAACAACTAGAGGCACCGCTTTGTAACAGGCAACATTTGAAAAAGAAATGTGATCTTACTTTTGTAACACTGCCGTGCACTGTTCAGTTCCATGCAATCACTCACCACCGTGGCCGATTCTCTGCTAATCGCTGGTGCAAAGATTATATCTTGTTGTACCATCGATGTGATGCACTCACGATGGTACAACAACGCTGTGACATTACATTGATGGTACAACAAGACTAGTAAATGATAGATTTTAAGGGAATACAACGTTCTACCATACACTATAGCAATATTATACAGAAGAGAAATATGGGTCTCAACTAAAGATCAATCACTTGAGACCATATTGAACAAATTGAATATATATTTATTATGTGTTCCATTTTATGTGCCAGGTCATGTGCTTTGTGTGGAATTAGGACAATATTCATTTGAAACAATGGTAACCAAGAAAATAATCATCTTCTTTCTGGATTTTCAACTTATGCCCGATAACAGGCATGACTAGAAGACCAGGTACAATATTTAGACAGGGTATTTACTTTTCCCTACCTGAAATTTATAAAACAAAACAACCCCCCAAAAAAAATTATTCCATTAAAATTAGGGTATATATTAATTGATGTCTTTCAAAGGGGACACTGTCAACCCCCTTAGGCCTCAAAGTGTCCCTAGTTTAGAAAACATATTTAATGATTGTTCACATTCTATACAGACTGTTGATGCAGCTGGTAGTATAATTCAGATCCCTCTTTTCTTTTAAAAAGTGAACTACTGACTGCCTGCCATACTGAAGTTACTACACCAAAACATGTTTATTTACATTTATTGACCAGCTCCCACTGCATTTTTCTTGGACTCAGAAACATCCCCAACACAATCTAGCCACTGATTATGCAGTGGGAGTAAAGGAAACTATTGTATCATGAGTGGTTGCACTGTTCTAGGGTGTTTCTAATGTTCAGAAAGTGGGCACTAAGAGTATTTGAATGATATGAAGCAAAACAAAGCTGGACATAGCTATACATTACCATGCAATTCAGTTCTAATACGGAAGGAGGCAGATAAAACAACCAGCAACATCAATGAATTTTACAGGAAGTAAGCAATCATAAAATGTGGAGTTTTACCTAAAAATAATAGGATGCAAAAAAGGTTGACAGTGTCCCTTTAATTGCTAGGATTGAACTGATAGAACAGATTAAACAAAGAAGTAGGAAGGTTTCACTGAATCAGGATATGTAAAAATATTACATTCAAAATTACACATACTTTACAAAAATAATAAAACATATTTTGGAGAGAGTTATAACTATATGTAATTACTGATAAGAAAGCTAGAAACATTTCAAAAATTTGGTCTGGAAATTTTAAAAGTAATTTTCTTCATTATAAACAGCATAGGAGTGAAATATTACTATTTTGTGATGCGGTTAAGGAAATGCTTATAACACTGAATATGTGATAGTTTAGGACATATATATGTTCCTCCTTAAACTCTTTTGGCTGTTATGTTTTTCTCAAATGACGTATTATGATGCATAATATATTATTTTTGCTTACATAAAATGCTGTCTAGACTTATAGGTGTGAAGATTGTATTTGTCTAGACTTATGGGTGTGAAGATTGTAATACAAAGTGAACTCACAGAGTCAGCACATTTATCTTGTAGGAAATAGTAACTTATTTATTTATTTTATTTATTTATTGAAATCTTGATTACAACCTTTGAGCTACAAGCTCATTTAAGAAGGTTCCATGTCAGGCAAAAAGGAAATCAAAATACACAGTACAATACTAGAATGCGACAAACACAGAGAAAGATGTAGGGAAACAATCACATTGACTAGAGCAATTGTTACAGCTACTTTACTTAACCAAGGAGATACTAAAATTTTTAGAGGTGGAAAAGTTTATTAAGCAGCACAGTATGCCTTGATTAGAGGAGAGGGGGAATAGATAGAGGAAGTAGTGGGATGTGAAAGGGATGGTGGTAACCTCAGTCCTGGGCCACTTTGTCATGGGGGTTAGTGGAGGATGGGTAGATGAGGCAGAAGGTGAGGAAGGGTTAATGGGGTGGGAAAGACTCGGTGAAATGGTATGGGGGCAGGAGTGGAGGGGGAACATAGAAATGGGAAAAGGGTCAGTGAGTTGCTGGTTGGACAGAAAATAAGTGAGTGTTGGGGCATACAGGTATCAGATTACAGGGACAGGAGATCAGGGAAGCAGGACCATATCTGTTGGCTAGACAGGTGAGATTTGAGTGCTGATTTAAATGGGCTGATTTTGCTGATAGCAGTAGCTCAGGTGGAACAAGCTAAGCCAGGCGGGGCTCTGTATTCAAAGGATCTCTGTCCTTGAGAGGTGTGCTGGAAGAGGACCTTGAGGGAGAGATTGTTAGATGCCCTGGTAGTCCTTTGTAGGTTCAATCTGGTACAGGAGGAAACTGCTTCCTGGTGGTAACAGGCCACAGATAGTTTTTTGGGCCAGGAGACAGACTTGGTAGTGGGTCCTCTTGACCAGGTTTAGCCATCCTATAGCAGGTAGAGATTACAGCTGTGGGTTAGGCACAGAGCCCCTAGAGCTAGCCTGCAGGCTTTATTTAGAGTAGTTGCAAGCCATTTTAGGGTGCAGTCAGGTGCCACACTGTAAATGGCAAGACCATAGTCAATAGTCAAGAAGACTGAGCTGGTGATGGCAAGCTGAAGGGGTTCTTAGATACATTGGGGAAAACGAAGGGTGAAGGGGCAGATTAGCAGGATTAAATCAGGGAGAGATGGGCACAAGACCGGGGGGCAGGCTGAGGTTGCTAAATGAGTACTTCACCTCAGTTTTCACCAAGTAAATCAGGGGTGCTGCATCACATGGGAGGAGACAGAGATATTGAGGAGGGGGACCCTACAGATCGGCGGGTCTGGGAAGAGGGGAAGGCATCATTGGCAGGAGGAGGAGGGCTACAGGAGAAGAGGTACCGGAAGTGAAATCACAGCAGAGAGAGTGAGGAAGCCCTCAGCTCCCTTAAGATGGAGAAAGCACTGGGGCGGATAAATTACATCCCAGAGTGCTGAAGGAACTTGTGGATGTCCTGGCGAAACCCTGGTGGAGCTTTTCACCATCTCTCTGAGGACAGGGTGGGTGCCCAGGACTGGAAGGTGGCACATATAGTGCCTATCCACAAGGGGGATCAGGGAGGTGGCAGGGAACTACAGGCCTGTCAGCCTGACATCGGTGGTGGGCAAGGTGATGGAGGCATTGTCAAGGTGAGGGTAGGGGGACCTGGATAAGTCAGGGTGCCTGGACGATAGACAGCATGGATTCATCCCGGGAAATCTTTCAGACAAACCTTGTGGAGTTCTATGACTGGGTGACGAGTGCCTTGGACCTGGGTAGACCAGTGGACGTCCTCTTTCTAGACTTCAGCAAGGCATTTGACTCTGTTCCTCACGTGGGCCTGTTGGATAAGCTGGGAGAAATGGGGGTGGGGAACCAGATGATCAGATGGATAGGCAATTGGCTCCAGGACCGGACCCAGAGGGTCATAGTTGGCAGGATAGTCTCATCCCCAAGGAGGGTCATTAGTGGGGTCCCACAGGGATCAGTCCTTGGGCCCCTTCTGTTCAATGCCTACATCTCTGACATAAGGACAGGAATCAGGAGTGAGATGAGTCTCTTTGTGGATGACTCGAAACTGGGAGCGGTGGTGGATGGGGAGGAGGGGAGGGTGGCCCTACAGGGGGACCTGGAGGCTCTGGAAAGATGGTCTAGAAAGTGGAAGCTGAGGTTCAATGCAGGGAAATGCAAGGTACTCCACCTGGGGGCCAGAAACCCAGGCCAAGTGTACACCCTGGGGGAAATGCTACAAGTCTCGATGGCTGAGAGGGACCTGGAGGTGGTGGTGGATGTCAAGATGAACAACTCTGAGACTTGTAGGAGGGCAGCAGCCAAGGCCAACAGGATGCTGGGATGCATCGCTAGGGGGATCACCTCCAGAAGGAGGGAAGTGATACTCCCTCTGTATAACTGCTTGGTGAGGCCGCACTTTGAGTACTGCGTGCAGTTTTGGAGGCCACACTTAAAGAGGGACATTAACCTCCTAGAGAGGGTCCAGAGGGCAACCAAAATGATTTGGGGCTTGGGGACAGGACCTATGAGGAGAGGCTCGAAGAGCTAAATATGTACACATTGGAGAGAGAAGGAACCAGGGGATATGATAGAGGCTCTTCAGGTACATGAAGAGGGTAAATAGGGAGGAACAGTCAGGGTGCTTGAAGGAAGGAGGAGGGGCCACTAGGGGCATGGGTGGAAGCTGGAGGTGGAAGATTCAGGGAGAAAGGAGGAGGTGCTACTTCACTGAGAGGGTGGTGGAGCCATGGAATGCACTGCCTAGGGGCTGGTGGAGGCAGAGACAGTGGAGGGTTCAAGAGGGGTGGGACAGGAAGGAAGGGTTCTGGAAGCAAAATCCAATGCAGCAAGAATTTCCAGAACTGGGAAGGGAGAAGCCAGAGAAGGCGAGAGCAAGGTCAGCACCCAGGGTGGGGTTGGACCAACGAGCAGACACGAAAGACTGTTAGGCCTATTCTGCTGGCATTTTAGTATGTTAGTATGAAGAGCTTTTCAGTGAGGCAGTTACAGTGCCAGTTTAGTAGACAGAGCTTCGGTTAGCTGATATGGCGATAGTGTCTACATGGATAGAGAACAAAAGGGAGCTATCAAGAGTGAGTCTTAGGTATTTGAAGTTTTGGACCATTTTTAAGGCCACATTTTGTTTGCTTAGAATGTTAATGGTGTATGTCTTGTGTCAGTTATGGGCGGGGGCGAATAGCATGGTTATGATTTTTTTGTGGTTGACAAGCAGCTTAGCTCATCCAAACCAGTCCTCTACATTGTTAAAGTCCTGTTAAAGATGCTGTTCTAGGGTGGCAGGGTCAGTGTGGCTGGAGTAAATAACCACATCGTCTGCATAAAGAAGGATTTTGTGCTGATAGGCATGAGGGAGGTTGTTTAGGAAAAGGCTAAATAGTAGGGAGCCCAGTATGGATCCCTGGGGAACACCGGTAGATACATGCTGTGAGTCTAAGAGGGTATTAGATATTTTACACATTGCACATGCTCTGTAAGGTAGCTTCAGAACCAGCACAGTGAATTGGGGGATAACCCCGTTGCCTCAAGTTGGGCCAGGAGGAGGTGATGGTTGACAGTGTCAAAGTCCTTGGTGAGGTCAATAAAGGTTGCCCCACCAAGTGCCCATGATCGAAGGCATTGTGTATGAACCCTGTGAACTCCAGTAGCACTGTAGTGGTACTGTGGCATTTATGGAAGGTTGTTGCTGGCATTTTAGCTGATATTTATCAAGGTGTTCTACCAGCTGATCATAGACTATCTGCTCAAGGGCTTTTGAGATTGGCGGAGGATTGAAATTTGACAGTAGCTGGTATGACTTGTCTTACTACCGCCTTTGAAGACAGGTTACAATTGCGGATTTCCATAGCTTTGTGAATGTACCTGAGGTGAGGGACAGGTTGATGATTCTGGTTAGTGGTGTTAGCAATTGTCTAGTGCCAGGGAGATTAGTTTTAGGTCAAGGCCTCTGCACTATGCCTGGACATACCCAGTACTTTTGGGAGGTATTTTTAGCCTCACCTTTGGATATTAGTCTGAGGTAGAATGGTGGTGTGTGATTTTTGGATATGATTGTGGTGGTTTTGTTGAGTCGCACTAGCAGGGCTATGGAAGTTGGGGAGCATAGCACTGAGGACTGTGAAAGCTTTGATAAAGATGTCAGTGATCGTTTTAGGGTCTTATGTACTGGACCCTTTGAAATTCAGCATTGAGGGTTCTGAAGTATCACATTTCCCGGTGGTCTCATGGATGTTTTTCCAGAATATATGTCCGTCACCCCAGAAGGAGTTTAGCTCAGACTTGAAACATTTGGCTGTAGCCTGCCGCATTGCAAGGGAACAGTTATTTTGTGCTGCCTTATAGCTCTGCATGTCATGGGGTGTATGAGAACTTTTATACTTATACCAAAGCTGGTCTTTGGTGTGCATCAGATCAAAGTGGTGAGGGGAGACCCATGATTTATGAGATCCACTGACTTTTCTTTTTATAATGGGGCCAAAAATATCACAGGCATCGTTGAACATTTTGATGAATTTGTCCAGTGTCGTGTCAACGCCATTAGTAGTTAGGACGGGCACCCAATTCAGTTGTTGAAGGTATTTCTTAAAGGATCTTTGCTGGCCCTGTTTAAGCATACAGGATATTATAACCTTCGCTGGTGGTTTCAGGACCTTATTTGACCAGTGGAAGACAATGGCCGAATGGTCACTGAGGGAGTCAGTGAGTACTTTTAGACCTGAGATCCACTCTTGGTGGTTTGTTAATACCCAGTCTAAAAGGGTACTGTTTCTCATTCTATAGTTTATTAGGTGGGTAGGTCGACTAACTTATGGAAGTTGACAGAGGAGGTTGCATTCTTGAAGGCGGCAGAGTCTGGTGATAACCAACTGATGTTGAAGTCCCCAGAACAATGACTTCACTATTGTACCCAAGGTAGGTGAGGTGCTCATGAAGAATTGTAAAGCCTCAGCTTTCTCCTGGGGGGGATATATACTGAGACAAGTGTAAGGCCCTTGCCCTAGGAACCTAGGGTAAACCTCACCAAGAGTATCTGCATGTTTTACCTGTTATTAATTGGGAAGAGCTTACCCCAAAGATGATTTTTTATGTTGATTATGCAGCCACCATCCCTTTGACTAGCCTATCGAGATGGAAAGGGGTGTACCTGTGGAGCAGGATTTGATTGTCTGAGGTCTTAGGTGTAAGCCATGGTTACGGACAGGACATCAGGGTTGTGCTGAGCAACCCAGGCTTGCAGTAGGTCATGTTTTGGCAGAAGGCTGCAGATAATGATAGAGGTGATTGAAATCAAGTGGCTATTCCCAGGTGACCCAGCATCGCTGTGTCTGGGGCCTGGGTTAGGATGGATATTGCTTAAGAACATTAGTAGTAACCAGGTTACCCTGATAGCTAGGAGCTTGAGTTGCTTGATGGAGCAAGGTGAGTGACAAGGGGAAGGGAATTATGGAGCAGGACAGCAAGCAATAGAGATTGTAGTTATGGCAGGTGGTGGGATAGGATAGTGGTTTCTCAACAGAGGCAGGTGTAGAGATCCTGTGGTCTGTAAGACAACAGACATTGAGAGACCTGGCACTGATGTGGAGTTTGGTGGCCCATCCCTAAAGGTCGGTTTGGGGACAGACACTTCACTGTTGTTGTCGCAGGTCAGAGCATTGTTGAGAAGTTGACAGCCAAGCACAAATATAGCACGCCAGGTAGCATGTGAGGGCATGGTTAATAGTGCCATACAGAGCATTGGTCAGTAGGAGGGAATTCGGTTAAGTGATTACAGAGGACAAGTAGGAATTGGGATCCAGGGACAGATGCTAGGTTGCCCTGTATACCCCAGGACAATACGAGAGATAGAGTGGTGGGGAAGTACTATGGTGGGTTGCAGAAAATTAAGCTGGAAGTGATGAGATCAGAGCACTTTGGGCCAATGAGATGGGAGATCCATGAGAGAGAGAGGGGCAATAGTGTATTTAATGGCGGCCGGGGGGGGGTGGGAGGCAGGAAGAAAAAGCAGGGAGTCATGTACAACCAAGGAGGTAAAAAACAAGGAAGATGAAGGTATCAGTAAAGCAGGCTAAGGCACACCAATCAGATGGGTCGTGGCTACCAGGGCCAATCAGAGTTCAGGGAGCTGGATCGCCACACCGATCAGAAGTCGTGCTGAGGTAAGCCAGCTCCAAGAACAAGATGAGAGGAAAAACAGCGGCTGTACCTTCATATGGGATCCAGCTCTCACTTCCAGGAGGGCAGTCAGAGGTTGTTGGTTTTGGTGGGTGGCGGCCGAGGAGGGAATGGCTGTTGTGGTCCACCTGTAGATGCTTGTGTGCCACTCAGGCATGGACAAAATCTCTGGGAATGAACAAGAGCAACAGTATAAATATACGGGAATAAGCTGGGTGTCATGGTGGGTCTGGTGGCAGACCGTCATGGGGGGGTGGAGGTGACTGCAATTAAACAAATGGTCAGAGCAGAGAGTTGCAGGGTGAGGTAACAGTGAATAACAATGGTGGAGATAGGGAAGATTATAGCTGGAGGAGAGGATAAAGTATAGAGAAGGGGTGAGTAAGAGACCAAGAGCCAAGTTCTGTGACCCTGGGAGGCTTTTTTTTTTTTTAAGAGCAGTTAAACTTCCATGCTAATATTTTTAATAATGTTACAACAACTAAAATGAAAATAATCAGGATCCACTAGTGCATAAGAAATAGCTACTTTAAGCTTAAACTGAACTGTTTAAAGTTTAATGTGTAAAAAAAAACTGCTTTTTATATGAATTCTTTTGTACACCTTAAGTATATAAACTGTATCTACTAGTAGAAACAGGTCAATGTTTACGAAAATGTAAATGACAATAATTTCTATTTGTCTTTGTATTAATGTATTTGTGTGTGATGTCAGAATTTTGTACTGTATTTTATAACTGTGGTAAAACTCTTGAAAGTTGATTGACAATAATTTTTGGCAAATCACTGACCTCACTTGCTCCACTACTGACAAGATCTACACTACCCCTCATTATTACCTCTCCACCCTACATACAGTACTAAACAGGCTTGACAGAAGCTCAGTTGCTTAGTTGGGACAGTTTGCTCCTCTTGTTTTCTTCCCCACTACCCTGTAAGTCCCAGTGTACTTAGCATTTAACCATCAAAGGGGCGCCCCCAAAGGCTCTCTAGTACACACCAACTCCATACCCCAACTCTCTACCCCTCTCTCCAATTTAGCTCCTGAGTGCTCCCTTAGCCCATACTTCTATTTTCTACTTCTACTTCTCCTTCCTGTCCCCTCCATGTTTTTGCTTCCTCTCTCCTTCTCATACCCCTATGTCTCCTTGTCCCCCATCTACTTCATCACCTCCCACAACTTTCAATCACTTCTCCTCTGGAGTCCACCTGTCTCCCCTGCCCTATCCTTCCCCCTCTTCACACATCTCCTCCCCCATTGTACCAATTAACACTGCCTTCACCCCTCTCTTGACTCACCCAGGCCTTCTCCCTCCCTCCTAAACCTCAAACTCCTTTCCAGACTTCTTCTCTCCTCCTATCTCCCTCCAAGTCCAAACCCTTTGTCACCCCTATACTCACTAAAACTTCACAAACCTTTTCTTCTGTATCTCCTTCTTCTCATGTCTGGAAATGTTACCCCAACCCTGGCCCCCACCCCACAGCCCCATCTCCCTTCCCAATGGCCTAAAAACTATGCCACTCAATGCCAGGAGTTTGCTCCCAAACCCGACTTCCTCAAAGTCTGGATCTCAAAACATTCCTCAGACCTCCTTTGTATCTCAGAAACATGTCTCTCTCCAAGAATCCCAGACTCCAGCTATCTCTGCCTGACTACTCTCTTCAGACAGGATCACAAGCATGGCAATAGTGTAGCTATCTATGTATGCCAAAACGTATGTATAATGTGCACACACTTCACACAAGAATCTGTCCTCTGCTCATGAGCTGCTTCTTATAAACCTAACGCTACCCTCCTGCTGCCCATCTTTGTTGTCAACTTCTATATTTCCCCAAACCCCTACTCCCCTCTTGGTAACACCAGCTCCTCCTTAGCCTCACTCTCCTCCCTGTGACTAATTATACTCAGAGATTTTAGCCTGAATTGGTCATCCCTGTCCCACAAGCCCACCATTGAACAAATTGAGTCCTCAACCTCCACCAGCTTAGCAATGAACACACACTGTAGAGTTCCAAAATGGATTTGAACTTGCACTCATGAAAGCAGCAGGGTGCGCTGAATAGGGTGGCTAGCCCTAAAAGTATGAGCAGGTCCAAGGTACAGCATCACTAAAGTAGTTGCATATGCCACATGATGATGCAGAGGCTGATAGTCAGTGAAAATTCACTTTATCACTTTCAAAAATAACAAATTAACAGTGCAGTACAGAGTATCTCTCAACCACCAGAGTGCAACTGGCCTCAGCGCTTCAGCAATAGCTTTCCTCAGGGAGTGTAACCCTAACAGGACTTCCCTCCTTTTTTATAGGGTTCAAGAGTATGACATCAGCAATTACTTTACAAGTGCATGTCTTATGTTATACATTAGATTAGTTGCTTTAAAGCATCCCAATTCAAAGTCCAATACATGTGCTAAGACAGACATTGAAAATAAACATATAACAAAACAATTAGCCTGAAAATCCAGTAACTTTCTCTTTGGAGCAACTGGTGTATCCACCTGTTGAATTATAATAGTGTGTTCTATTATAAATGAGAGGGTGGATACACCAGTAGGAAGACACTTTTACAGGTACATAATTCTGATTTAAGGAACTTCAAATTAATGGATTGAATGGAAAAAAACTGCCAGAGGTAGTTTTTGTTCCAAAGAGAAAAGTTACCACATTTTCAGGCTAGATACTGTGGCCCAGATATTCAAAAAGGGTTAGTTTACGCGCACACAGGGATGCGACGCAAGTCCTACACTGCGCCATTCTGGGCGAGTATTCAGCAGGAGGCAGTTGTCTCCACTGGCAACAGGTTGCGCAAAGAGCAATGCAAATGAATGCCTGCTCAACAGGAGGGGAGGAACCATGCATAACCCGGCGCAACCTGGATATTCAGTCGGTTGTGCAGAGCTGTGCATGCGCAACCCCCAACCTGCGCCTGCACAACCTTGAGCCAAAAAAAAAAGGATCAAGTTGAGGGCCACCCACAGGTGAGCTGCTGTATTGCAGGGCGCAACACAGCAGCTGCCACCCCTGGCTGGCCCCCAACTCGGTCCCTGTGCTCCCCCACCAGCCCGATCTCGGGCATCACAGAGTTACATGAAACCCCCCACACATCTCCCACAGCCCGATCAAGGGCAGAACCTGTATGAACCCCCAATGCCCGATCGCTGGCAGAATGTAACCCTCCCCAACTCGAATAATTCCTGGTGGTCCAGTGGACCGAAGTCTGATCATGGGCAGAATGTCACAGCACAACCCCCCAAACATCTCCTCAGGTGTCTAGTGTCCCCCCACCCACCCACAGCCCTCCACCCCGCTTCCCCCCGCCGGCGGGCGACAGCATCCTACCCGCCTGCTGCCCCGTCATCCCGCGACTGGCTGTCCGGTAGGGTGCACGCCCATTGGTGCAGAGTTACAGCCAATGGGCGCAAGCCCATACTGTAAATGACAGTCCAGATTTGTGAATGATCATTTTCTGATGACCAACTGAAAACAAAATGGTGGATTTGTGACAGTAAAGGGCCATTTATGAAAGTAAAACTGCATTTGCGACACTGTCAAACTTTTTGTTAACTTTTCCCATTGACTTATTATGGGAACTTATTTTTTGAATAACATTTAATATTTTTTCACGAATTCTTCAAAAGGCACATTGGGCAACCTGACTGCACATTCCCTGAAGATTTTGGACCAGTTGCACAAACCATGTGACCTCTAGAGATGACCAAAGAATTTTAAAAAAGCATAAACACGCTCGCAGATCAGCTTAATAATTCCGGAGCCATATATCTGAACAGTACGAAAGTTAGCAGATCCTAAGATCTATGTTTCTTGATCATGTATTCCAAATATCAGGTGAATCCATTGAACAGTTGCAAAGTTATTAAGGTGCAAAAGTTTAGGTTTAACATGTAAATGGCTCCTCAACCCTAACTATGGCAGCACTACCATGCTACCATAATATATGCATATATATATATCTAGTGGTGCCATACCAGCACTATAGTTAGGTGAGTAGGCAGTTTAATGTTAAACCTCAAAAATTTGCACATTAATAACTTTGCAACCGTTCAACAGATTTGCACAGAATTTAGTATGTGTTGTTCCATGGGGTAGATCTCTCAATGCATCAAGTTTCCTTACAATTGAAAGTGCGGATTTCACACTGCGCATAGTGAAAAAACACTAAAATTCACCTTTTTTTGCTGTTTTTTCCTCATCATGCTGGGGCTGCACATTTTGGAATTTTGGTTTGCAGCTTTCAGTGTAGAAAGCAGTTGCCCAAAGGAACAAGTCAGCACTGGTTTGCTGAAAAAAATATTAATCCATTCCAAAGTTATTCAATTTTGAAATTTCAGGTTCTGAGCATGCTCAGTTCAGTCTTTTGGATAGCTGCATGGTATGAAAAGGGATTTTGGCCTGATGAAAAAGTATTTTGACAGCTCACAAAAAGGGATCCTTCATCAGGAAAAATCCCTTTATCAGTCGCCATCTTTTTTTTTTTTAGCCCAAACAAAACATTATAACATTTTCCAGGGATGTCTTCTGGAGACATCCAAAGTATGTTTTTTGTTCATGTGGATGTCATTTACTGTTCTGTGTCTTTGCCTTACTTTTATACAGCCTCAGAATGCTTAGTTTTTATTTAAAAAATCCTTTTTTGCGACTTGCTTCCGTTTTTTTTTTTTTTGCAATGTGAAAATTAATTTTGTCACCTCGTGAAAAGGAAAATTCATCTGGTGAAAAGGGATTTCTGGCAGGGCCATCTAGTCTGACAACTCCCATCCCTTTTTGTGAGCTGTCAACATCTCTTTTTGTCAGCCGATTCCCTTTTCACAAGGTGTCAAAATCCTTTTTCATATTGCAAAAAAGTATTAGGGTTTCTGTGACCAGATGGCCCTGTTGATAATCCTTTTTCATCAGACAAATTCTCTTTTTGCAAGTTGTCAAAATTATTTTTTGCATCAAGAAAGGGGATTATGATAGCTCACGAAAAGGGATGGCTGGCAGGGCCATCTGGTCTGAGAACTCTGAATCCTTTTTCGCATGACAAAACAGGATTTTGACACCTCACAAAAAAGGAATTAGCTAATGAAAAAGGATTAGGACAGCTCATGAAAAGGAATTTAAAAAATTGATCCCTTTTTGTCAGCTGTCCAAATCTTTTTTCATCAGCTAATTTATTTTCACGAGGTGTCATCAGGACCCATTTTCCAGCTTCAGTATGCTGCCAGTCTACCTGTCAGAGAGCCAGTTCAGGAGACCATAATGGGAAAGATAGGGTGGGTCATTTGGAGAAAGTCTGTGGGGTGTTTGAACACCCTGCTGCAGACCCAAAGGTTCAGCATACTAAGCAGTAGTAGGGAATGGAGAATCATATGCAGACTGCATACTCACTGTCGGAACAGTCAGTAAACAATCTGGGAGTTCTACTGCAAGCAATCCTTCTCTGTGGTGAAATGACTTTCTTCAGCCACAATCTGTGCAAGCAGTTCTTGTTTCTTTTGATCCAAATTTTGACAAAACAATGAAAACTCAAGACAAAAATCTGGAGAAGGTGAGAGCAACAAAGCAGAGCTCGGTCCCGATACAGGTACAAATGGCACTGAAGTACATGGGGAATCCTGGTGCTCAGGAACCCCAAAGAAAACTCTTTTCACCAGACAGACTACACCTCAGTAGGGAGGATTTGAGGGTTCTCAGGGACAAACTGGGGAATACATAACCACTACACTTAATTTAAACTACTAAGGGGGGGCAGCAGGCATGCAGGCCCACAGACTACGAGATGAGGAGGTCAGTGAACCCCCACACAGTGATGGAAATGGTCTGGCGGGAGGAGGTGGAAGGGGTGAGAACACAGTTAGAAAAGGGTGGAGGGAGTGAGGAACACATAACAAGGGTATGTGGAGGGGTGCACACAGTGTGGACAAATGTGAATAGAAGAATAAAGGGAATAGAAGGAAGGTCAGATTCTAGGTGGAGGGTGGTGTCTCTGAATGTGTGGAGTCTTGGAAACAAGATGGATGACCTGCAGGCACTATTAGCAGACAGGAGGGTGGGCATAGCTGCAGTAACCGAGACTTAGGCAACATCACACCATGACTGGGATGTTGCGATCCCTGGATATAAACTATACAGGAGGCACAGGGTAGTCAGAAAGGGGGGGAGGGGTAGCAGTTTATATCAGAGAGGGAATAACTTGCATGAGGGAGTAGTCAGAGGAAGTGGAGGTGGAGGCATTATGGGTTCAGTTAAGGTCCAATAGAGGGAGAAAGATGAGGTCGGGGGTGATTTACAGACCACGCAATCAGAATGAGAAGAGGGACAGGGAACTGAGCTCACAAATATTTGAAGCTACAGGGAATGGAGAGGTGATAATTGCAGGGGACTTCAACCTGCCCAAGGTGGACTAGGGCATAGCATCCACAACATGTGCTAGGAGTCAGGTGATCCTGGAAGGATTGCAGAGTGGGCTCTTGACTCAGAGCATCACTGAACCAACAAAAGCTGAGGCAATGCTTGATCTGGTGCTCACAAATGGGGAGCATGTACAGGAAATAATGATCAGGGAGCAATTGGGTGGAAGTTACCATTGCACAATGTGGTTCCATTTGGATATGGGCAGGAAAGCATCCTGACTAAGACCAAAATCTGGGATTTCAGGAGGGTACCCTTCAGAAAAATTGGTGATGTGCTAAGGAGCCATCTGGTGGGCATCAGAGCAGATATGGGGTTGACCAAAGGCAGTCCATCATTAAGGAATGAATACTGGTTGCCACAGATGAGTGTGTTAGACTCAGGGGGAAGAACACAAGGCCCAAAGCTCCCAGCTTGTTCAGTTCTGGTGTTGCCCAGGCAGTAAGAGAAAAGAGGTTGGCCTATAGAATATTCAGGAAGACCAAGAGAGGGGTAGATAGGTAAAATTACCTAAGGTTGGCTAGTGAGGCAAGTAAGACAGTCCGGTGAGCAAAGGCACAGAAGGAGCTGCAGATAGCTGAAGGAATTAAGAAGGGCGAGAAGGCATTCTTTCACTATATAAGTGAGAAAAGGGACAAGAAGGAAGGGATTGTTAGGCTTAAGAAAGGGGTGGAGTGGGTGGAGGATAATGGGGGAAAAGCAGAGATACTAAATGAATGCTTCTGTTCTTCCATCTTCACCATGGAGAAGGATGGACCAGTGCCTTCAGGAGGGAAAAGAGGATGGGAGGGAACACTGATGTAGTGATAGAGGAGGGTAGAGTAAGGAAAGGGCTGGTGTTACTGAAGGTGGACAAATCACCAGGCCAGGACAGGATACATACAAGGGTACTAAAGGAACTGGTTGAGGAGCTGGCAGAGCCACTGGCAGACCTATTTAATAGTTCACTAGAGTCAGGTGTGGTACCGCAGGACGGAGAACAGCACATGTAGTGCCCCTCCACAAAAGCGGTCCTAAGGATGACCCAGGAAACTACAGATCAGTCAGTCTGACCTCCACTGTGGGCAAGCTCATGGAGACCATACTAAAGGAAAGGTTGGTAGAATATCTAGAGAAGCATGGTCTCCAGGATGCAAGACAGCATGGGTTCATGGTGGGGAGATCATATCAAACTAATTTAATTTACTTCTTTGACTATGTCACTAAGACAGTAGACAAGGGCCAAGTGGTAGACATCCTCTATTTTGATTTCAGCAAGACCTTTGACTCTGTGCCCCAGAAAAGGTTGATCAGAAAGTTGGTGGATCTCAGGGTTGGGGAAAAGATGGCCAGATGGGTGGAAAAGTGGCTGAGGGACAGAACCCAGAGAGTGGTTGTGGGGCAAGTTATCTGGCACCAGAGAGGCAACCAGTGGGGTCCTGCAGGGCTAGTGTTGGGGCTGTTATTGTTCAACGTCTTCATCAATGACATTGGGATGGCATTAAGGGCAAAATTTGCCTATTTATGGATAACACCAAGCTCTGTAGAAAAGTGGACGCAGCTGAAGGGATGCAGGACCTACAGGAAGATCTGGGAAAGCTGGGGAGATGGTTCAGGATCTGGCAGCCTGGCTTAAATGCCAAGAAATGCAAAGTTATGCATACTAGAGCCAAGAATCCCAGGACTGAGTACTACCTGGGTGGAGTCTGAGTATCTGCATCAGAGGAAAAGAAGGATCTGGGAGTGATGATCACTAGTGACCTGAAGTACTCCACACTGTGCAAGAAAGCAGCAGCAAAAGCAAACAAGATGCTGGGATGCATATCTAGGGGGATCAGTAGTGGGAGAGAGGAGGTTATACAGTACTGCCCTTGTACAAGTCACTGGTAAGGCTGCATCTAGAGTACGGAGTTCAGTACTGGTGCCCAGACCTCAAAAAGAATATTTACCTGCTAGAGAAGGACCAGAGGAGGGCTACAAAGATTATAGCGGATCAGAAGGGTAAGGCATATTAGGAGGGGTTGAGGGCACTGAACATGTACTCTTTAGAAGACAGGAGCAAGAGAGAGAGAGAGAGGACTTGATTGGGACCGTCAAGTACTTGAAAGGGATTAATAAAGTTGATAAGGAGAGTCTCTTTAAGCTGAGTGGCAACTATAACACAAGGGGGCACAGTCTTAAGCTGGAGGGTGGGAGGTTTAGGAGGGAGTTCAGGGAGCACTTTTTCACAGAGAGGGTGGTGGACACTTATAAAATGCTGCCAGAAGAAGCCATCTCATTGAAGACAGTGGGCAGCTTTAAGAAAGGCTGGAATAGGCATAGGGGAAGGAAAGGATTATGAGTAGAGAGGCTAGGAGGAGTGGGGAGAGAGGGCAGGGACAGTAGCTCAAGCTGTGGACCCTGCAATACGAGCAGACTTGATAGACCAAACGGCCTTCTTCTGATGGCTTCTTTGTATGTTCGTGTGTGCATATGAAACCCATCTTGGATGCAGGTCAGTGCACCATACTCTGCTGGCATCATAGCTTCCTCACCTTCCACAGCAGTGTCAGTCATTTTTTATTGAAAGAAAAATCAGTATACATCACTGTAAAAAAAAAAAACATTCCATATACATCTCTAAGACAAATAAAAGCCTTATATAGTCCTACTCAAGCACAAATTTCATTTTTTTAACTATAAAGAAAACAGAAAAATTAATAACCAAAAATCATTAAATGAAAGAAAATCTTCCCATCTTGGAAATGATATTTGGAGTTCTTATATAACAATATATACTGTATACTTGTGAGGCTCAGTAATGAAACAGAATCATGCATATTTCTGAAAACATCAGGCCCTTCCACCATATAAGAACTTTTGATTTACGGTACATTTTCATATATAATGAAAATTTCTTTATAAGTGGTTTCACGTAACTGGCTAATAGTTACACAAGACATTCTTTGCTGTTGTAGAACAAATTGGCAATATGCTAGCCATATGTAATATTTTAAGCATGTGAAAAATGCAGTCAATGTATTACTGTGATAGCTCTGAACTAACTGTGCACAGTTATTTAAAACCAATGAATCATAGGGAAGGTGTTCTAACCATGGAGGTTCCACTTTCTGGCTAAGTAAGACCAAAGCTGGGTGGAATAAGGACATTCCAGTAAAATACAGTTCAAGAGTTTCTACTGGGACCAAGCAGTCTAGAAATGGGCAAGTTCTTCCTTCAATGGCTTTATGTTTATCATTGCCTCTTATGTTTAGTCTGCCATGCACAGAGCCATTGCAAATCCCACATTTTGGGGAATTCTCCTATTTGTTAAGAATTTTAAGACCATACATGACTTTGATGGGGTGCAGTTTTTAAACTCCAGTTCTGCAGGACTTGTAGACCTTAAAGAGCTAGAGGAACCAAAACAGGCAGGCGGGAATATCATGCAAATTGTAAATAGTAATCAGTTGTAACTTTTTATTTCTGAATTATTTTCCTTTTTCCTTTTGCTCATCAGAAAGTATTCTATGTGATAATATTGTGCTGGATGTGTGGAATAGCTCTTAGTCTGGCAGCTGACATATCTAACTCTACTACCTCACACTACATCATCAGCATTGTGATCTCACTGACTGAGATATTACAGGTGTATGACCTGACACTCACTTGCTGTTCCTAAGTAGCTGTAATGTCACAGTCAGTGAGGTCACAATGCTAATGATGTAGTATGGGGCAGTAAAGCTAGCTATGTCAGCTGCCAAACTTAGAGCTGTTCCACATGTTACACCTACTAACATCAGATAAACAATATCTTAATTAAACAAACGGAAAAGAAAAAAGACCTCAGATATAAAAGGTAATGGTTGTCTGCTTTTAAAATTTAATATTAGATTTCAGGCAGTACACTAGGGCCTGGATATTTAAACTGCACCAGGCAGGGGCGCAAGCCCAGGCGCAGTGCAACTGGGCTGCGCCAGGGCATGGACCTGGCAATATTCAATGGTGCTGCGCCATGGCTCAGCACCACTGAATATGGCACTGAGGGCACACGCACTGCACATGATGCAATGTCACTGCACCAGCGCAAGTGGCAGAAGGGGAGCAGGGGGATGTGCCAGCACAAGTGCAGTTGAGCTAGGTGCATCAACCATGATATTCAGCACTGGGCATGCAAATAAGGCCATTATGCATGCAAGGTACACGGGTCCATTTGCATGTCATTATGGCCCCATTTGCATGTGGTGCACCAATCTCTGGCGACTTGCGCTTGGCACCCTGCTAGGCTGCAGCCATCGGGGACTGACGCCCTGCAGTCCCATGGCAGTCCCAGCTTCTGTTCACTGGCATACATAGAATGAAACACCCTGGTGGTCCAGTGGACTGCTCCCCATCACCAGATAGTGGACATCTGTAAAATAAACCCGCTGCCTGTGTAGTACAGTATGGTCTGCATTACAGACTGTACTGTACAAAGTCAGTCGGCAGGTGGCCAGGCAGCATGCGAGTGGGGTGCTGCTGCCCGCCACTGACTGGGGGGGTGCTGGCTGGAGGGGGACCTCAGTGGGCAGGTGGGAAGGGGGTATCACTGGACCACCAGGGTTTCCTTCAGTATGTCCACCCACGATCGGCTGCTGGGGGGTTTCCACTGGACCACCAGGGACATTTCTTTACATATGCCCATGATTGAGCACTGCTGGGGGGGTTCACTGGACCACCAGAGAGTTTATTTTACAGATGCCTGTGATCGGGTGATGGGGAGTGGTCCACTGGACCACCATGGAGCTTATTTTACAGATTCCCATGATCGGGCAATGGGGATCCATCCACTAGACTACCAGGGATTTATTATACAGATACCCATGATTGAGTGATGGGGAGCGGTCCACTGGACCACCAGGGATTTATTATACAGTTGCCCATGATTGGGCGATGGGGTGCGGTCCACTGGACTACCAGGGATTTATTATACAGATGCCCACTATCGGGTGATGGGGAGGACACCACTGGACCACCAGGGCATTTTTGCTATTGCCGCCCGCGATTGGGTGATGAGTTGGGGGGGGCACAGTGCTCCCAGGGCAGAGCACTTGTGGACAATGTTCTGGGTGGGTGGGTGGCCACCAATGGCCAGCGGCTGCCATGTTGTGCCCTGCAATATGGCAGCTCACCTGTGGATGTGCCAGGACTTGCTCCTTTCCAGCACATCTTTGCACCCCACTGGAGTGGCACAAAGGCGGTGTGTGCCAGCATATGCACGGATATCCCGGGCTGAATATCGGGATGTACCACATATGCATGGGCACGCCCCTGCCTCGCGCATACATTACCGATGTGCCCTGGTGCATCGGAGTTAAGCAGAGCAACTTGCCCCTTTGAATATCGTGTGGCATGCATTATGTATGGCGCAACCCTGTTGCTACCATGTGCATCCCTTTTGAATATCCAGGCCCAGCTCTTTAAAACCAACTCATATAACTGTCTCCTTGTTTGCTCTTTTATTTATTGTTTATTTTCCATTTGTGTAATTTTTGTATTGTAGGTTTAATAAATTCTGGTAAAATCATATGTTTTGATATATTTTTTTTGGGGTATCTTCCATTTCATCAAGTAATCCTGTGTGGTATTCCAAACCAATATTTTGCTAATCAAGGGGTTGTTTGAAATGCTAGTTTTACAGTACTGGATGAAAACATGGGATGAAAAATATTATTGGGTTAACCATGTTAATCTCACCTTTTTTAGGGAGATACATGACTTCCCTTTGATGGGGTTGAGCCTGCTACCCTGCAAAAGTTAATAATAATAATAAAAAACTATATTTCTATGGTGCCTTTCAAAAACCAAGGCACCTAACAGAGTTTAAAAACACGTCAAACATTTCAAATCTTAAAATATATAAAACACCTGATACAATTAGGAGAATGAAGTCAATCACCAAAAGCTTGACACCATTGATATGTTTTTAGGGCCTTTTTAAATCTCTCCATGGTCACGCACTCCCGTAACTGATGGGGTAGAGAATTCCAGAGGGTAGGGGCCTCATGCATAAATGCAGGGGCCACAGAAAAATTTCAAGCACACCATCAGGATCTCTAGCAACCCCTCATCAGCTGAGTGGAGTGATCGCCCAGGGCAGTAAGGAACCAGAAGCTATTTCAGGTAGTCCTGGCCAAGTGTATGTAGGGCTTTAAAAGTCAGAAGACTGACTTTAAATGTGATCCGCCACTGTACTGGCAGCCAGTGCAGTCCACGCAGCACCGGCAAAATATAACTGGAATGGGAAGTACCAGTCAAAAGCTGGGCTGCTACATTCTGCACCAGCTGCAGGTGGTGGATTTCCATGCCAGGTAGCCCTAGGTAAAGGGAATTGCAATAGTCTAAGCTCAAGGACACAAAGACATCGACCAGCATAGGAAGATCACCAGAGAGAACAAGGTGCCTAATCCTGGAGATATTCCTCAGATGGTAGAATGAGGACTTGACGATGGTAGGCACCTGCGAATGCAGTCAGCCCTTCATCAAACATTACCCCCAGGTTATGCACCTGTTACAGAGGACGGGAGTGATACACCCCCAAGATAAATCCCTGAGGGTGAACCAACCCCCGGCCCCCCATCCGACACGCCGGATCCACAACCAACACCTCTGCCTTTTCCAAGTTCAACTTCAGCCAACTCAAGTCCATCCACTCCTGGATTTCTTTGAGTCAGTTATTAAAGACTGAGTGAGCTCTGTCCTGGTCAGGTACAAATGAAAGGTAGAGCTGGGTGTCATCAGCATAGCAGTGAAACCTCAGCCAATACCTTCTTACAATGTCTCTGAGGGGCAGCATGTACACTGCAAACAACATGGGGGACAACACTGAGCCCTGAGGAACCCCACAAGACAGAGAAACTGGGTCTGAGAAATAAACCCCCGGATACCACTCTCTGAGTTCTTCCAGTGAGGTAAGATGTAAACCACCTGAGGACTACACCTGATAGTCCACAGGTGAACCTCAGGCACTCAAGTAGGTCCCCATGGACCACAGTGTCAAAAGCTAATGAGAGATCTAGAAGAACCAAGATGGAATGGTTCTTCTGGTCCCCAGCCATCAGGAGATCATTGAGCACCCGAACCAGTGCTGTCTCAGTACTGTGCCTCTTTTGAAAACTGGACTGGAGGGGTTCATGGATATCGTGGATAGTCAAATAGGTCTCCTGCAGTATGGCCACTACCTTCTCAATCACCTTCCTACAAAGGAAGGTTTGAGATTGTTCTATAGTTTGCATGGCAGTTAGGGTCCAAAGCTTTCTTCAGGAGGGTGTTACCACCACCTCCTTCAGGGAGCTAGGAAACTCACCTGTTTCCAAGGAGTAAAGACTATCCGTGCTAGGGCTGGACCGATGGAATCAATACAACCCAAAATCAAGGAAGTTGGTCCAGGGTCCAAACTACAGCACGTAGAGCATGCACCCTGGACAATCCACATGGTATCCATGAATTCCAGTCAGTTGAAGGTACTCCAGGAAAGCTGAGGAGCAGCGGCCGTGTGCTGATCCAAAGCAACACCCTTAGAGTGTGCTGGATGGAGCACCGCCCTAATGTCGGCCACCTTAGTTGCAAAGAATCGAGCAGGTTCATCGCACTCTATTTGTGAAAAGGCCTTTCAAACTTGTAGGCAGGCTGGGTTGCACAGTCTGTCTATAGTGCAAAGGAGCTGAGCTGGTCAGTTCTGTGCAGCCACAATCATCCCAGACAGGAACTCTGCCTTCTTACTGGTGATTGCAGATTGATAGGCTTGATAATGCTCCATCAATCTAAGGTGGTTGGCATCAAGGGAGGATATCTGCCAGCAATGCTCTAACCTTTGTCCTAGTTGCCTTCTCTCCCTCAAGATCCCATCAAACCATGAGGACCAAGGGAGAAGGGAGATTGAAAAAAGAGACTTAAGATCCAGGTTTTCAAAAGTGTGGGCAAAGGAAAAAATGTACTAGTGTATAAAAAATAAAGGATCAAGAACTGTTTAATTGCATAGACCTTCTTTTGTTTGACATCTTTCAGTTTTTCCATCTGACTACCTTCTTTTCTCCTGAGATTAATGCCTCCTCCCAGTTCTCAAGAGCCATGTTACCGGGACCAAATTTTACTCCTAATATTTAAATAGGATCTTCTGAAATTCTAATACCTGGAATCTCTGGCCTTGATTAGACCATAGCTGTAATCCTCGTATTTATCTAGAAATTATTTCTGAGCACCTCATTGCTTTAGCGCTCCTAATACACAGTCGGCTGCTGGCCATGGAGGTGAGAGGTGGGCTGTGCCAGTTGCTGACTGGGAAAAGTGTGGGGTGGTGCTGGGTGGGCTGGAATGGTTGGGTGGGGCCACTAGACTACCAGGACATTGCACATTGTTATGTATCTTACTATGATGGGAGCTGCTAGACTACCAGAGATATGGAACAAGTATGATAATTTAATACAGATTGAGGGGGCCATTAGACTACCAGGGATATAATAAATCAATACATATGAAATACACATTGAGGGGGCCACTAGACTACCAGGGCAGGAGATTCCAGATCGTTATGTGTCTTATTATGATGGGGGGGCTACTAGACTACCGGGATATGAACAGCTATAATAATTTAATACAGATCAGGGGGCCACTAGACTACCAGGGATATAAAAAAGCAATATGTATGAAATATACCTGGGTGGCCACTAGACTACCAGGAAATTAGAGATAGTTATCTATTTAATCATGATCGGGAAGGGGGGCCGCTAGACTACTAGGGATATTAAAAACATCATTTTTTGTATTCAGATGGGGAAGAACAAAGTCCCCTGAGCAAAACCCACCCTCATTTAACTTTCTAGGGTACCCCTGGGCTGATAAAATTGATTTTTAAATCTGCCTATCTCGTCCCTTGCTCTTTGTTCGCGAGAGAGCAATTTCTTTGATCACACGATTCTTTGATCAAGATCATGCATCACAAGTGAGGAATGAGATGGCCAGATTAAAAAATCTAATTTCTCAGCCCAGAGTGACAAATGAGGGTGGGTTTTACTCAGGGGGTTTCATTCTGATGAACCATGGCAATGGTTTACCACAATTCTTTGAAATGTTTAAATTAGCACAGTTTTTATTTTTTGGCCATGACCCTGCAAATTCTTTGATCGCGAGCCTGTAAATTCTTTGGTTCACAAGATTCTTTGATCACGATCCTGCATCACAACTGAGGGATGAGATGGCCAGATAAAAAATCCATTTTCTCAGCCCAGAGGTGTCCTAGGAAGACATGAGGGTGGGTTTTACTCAGGGGGGGTTCGTTCTGATGAACTATGGTGGTGGTTTACAGCAATTCTTTGAATTTTTTAAATTACAACTGTTTTTATTCTTTGGTCATGACCCTGCAAATTCATTGATCGCGAGATTCTTTGATCGCAAGGGCAGGATAAGATGGCCAGATTTTTTATAATGTAATAGATAGGGAAATTTTACCAATCTTTATGATTGAATATCTTGGAAACGGTTTGGTCTTTTACTTGAAATTTGGAGGGGCTCACGGCATGTTCAGTTTATGTGATTTATGGAGTTTACGTGTTAGAGAAAACATTTTTTGTGGAGCTATTGTGTTGCACTTTATGTGTTGCAGATAGTGATTTGGATTGTGTTGGTGGCTTGAAATTGATAGGCTGCCTTGCTTTAGTGTCATGGATGTAGTTTTCAGTTGTTGTGTGTGTTAAATGTCAACATGTGTGGAATTGTGTCACTCTGATGGATGAAAATTTCAAATTTTTACATGTTATATCTCAGACATTGTTTCATATTTTTACTTGAAATTTGGAGGGTCTTGTTGGCATGTCCTGTAGATGTCAATAGCGGTGTTTATGTGTCAGACAATATATTGTTTGCGGAGATATCATGTGGTGCACTTTACTTTTTGGGGGCAGCGTTTTCTATTGCTCTACTAGATTAATATTTTTGTGGTGGCTGGCCTTGCTGTTGTCAATGTTCTTTTTAGTCATTGGGTCAGGGGGTGGGTAATGTGACCTGACACTTACAAGTTGGTGGGAGTGCATGGCCCAGCTTGCACAACTTTCTACTTTTCTGTTCTTTCTTAAAAAGTAAGGAAATTCAATGCACAAAACCTCATCAATGTATCAGTTAGGGTTCTTCTACAGTGAAAAAAGCAAGGAAATTCAATTTTAGGGTTCCCACCCCTTGCACCCCACCCCAGCCTGTACCCACCAACAGGCATGGAGGTATCACTGGTCATCGGCCCTAACTCCTCCCATCTCCTATACTGAACCCCTCAGCTTGTTTATACATAGGATGGGGAGATTTAGGTCCGATGACCCCTAATGCACACCCCGATGCCTGTTGGTGGTGGTGGCTGAGGGTGGGGTAAGGGGTGAGAAACCTAAAATCAAATTTCTCAGTTCTTTCACTGTAGAGGAACCCTAACTGATGCATTAATCAAGTTTTTGCATAGGATATATATATATATATTATGGTAGCATGGTAGTGCTACCATAGTTAGGGTTGAGGAGCCATTTACATGTTAAACCCAAAATTTTGCACCTTAATAATTTTGCAACCGTTCGATGGATTTGCCTGAAATTTGGAATACAGAATCAAGACCCATACACTTTGGGATCTGCCAAGTTTCGTACCGGTCAGATATACTCAGGGACACTGGTTTACCACATATGCAGTGACACGGATGGAAAAGCAGAATTCTGATTGGTTAGTGGGAAAACGGCACCAAAATGGAAACAGCATTTGTTCTCGTAGTCTCCGTGAGCACAGTGCTTTAAATTGCTGGGTAGCGAGTGTGCTGGGCCCATTCATCTTTGACTTATAGCTGGATAGCGAGTGTTTGTTCATCACATCATCTTTGCCGAAACTGTGCTGAAACTTATCCACTTTGGACCCATTTCTGCTGAAAACTACGGTAAGTTTGCACTTCTACAGAATTCTGCTCACCATGCTCATTTTTTAACTGTTAGGTAGGTAAGATGGGGTCCCATGAATGGATGCCATATGTTGTCTCTCTGCTCCCCCATGCTGTCCCTAAGCTTTCCCGCTTGTGTTTGCTGGTCCCTGGACTTTCCACTCCCCCCCAAAAAATGAGTTGCATGTGCCACGCTGGGTGCCCACCCCAACGTGGCAACACATGTTATAACCCGGCGGGGTGCCCAATCCCCCTTGGCTCCTATCTCCCAAAAGTACATGGTGCCACTGGGGAGCCCCCAGCGTGGCTACAGATGCTATCACCGACAGGAGTGCTCAATCCCCTGTTGGCTCCATAGCCCCAAGCAGCATCCTTGTGCCACGCTGGGAGCCCACCCCAGCATGGCAAATGTCCATGCCGTCCTCCTGTTTCTTTTTTTTTTTTAAAACCTGCAACACAAAAATGGTCCCTCGCTGTCTGGGCCCCCACCCATGCCACCACTCTGCCCACCCTCCCACACCCCCTCACCCCATGCTTACTCCGGACCTCGTGGGGCCGATCTTCAGTGGACCAGGAACACGTCTACACTCTTCAAAGCCGACCGCGAACTGAAGAAATGCAGGAAAGCTGTATAATGTAATAAATAGGGTTTTTTCAACTTTGCTGCATATCTCAGGCATTTTTTGGAATTTTTGCACCAAACTTTCAACATGGGGTTTTTGGGACCTCTTCTCATGAATGCTGTCACTGTCATGGTGTTAATCGGGCCCAAGGGTGATTTCACAGTCACTCATGAAATCACCTTTCTTCCAATTAATGAAACAACACTGCCAGTTCATAAGGTAGGCTCTCAAAGAGCCTATGTTAAAAATCTGGTGGAAAAATTCCTAAAAATGACTGTTTCTACGACCCTGCGTTCGCAGTTCCTACATGGCCTTGTAAGTTCACAATTTTCAATATTTTCATTCCAGATTTCCAACATTGCCATTTTACCACACCTCCTTATGAGCAGTACAGCTGTCATTTTCACATCTTGCCCACAATGTGTTTCCGCCCATCCTAGCGCACAAAGGCGCAGTTGGTGTACAAAATCAATGTTTGGGACACATTAAGAAAATCACAGTGACACTGTTCATGAGCAGAGGTCTTAAAATGGCTACAGTGAAAATTTGGTCACAAACTTCCTAAAAATGACTGTTTCACGAGCGTGCATTGCGCAGTTCCTACGCACGCTTGTAAGTCTGTATGCCCGTCTGCTGGGTAAGTGCCACGCTCCAGTGGTTTGCTGTTTGATGGTCAGCAGATGGACAGGCTGGGTGGACTGGTTCACATGCTGGGAAAATGGTTCTAGCCTCGGAGGGAGGGTGGACTGGCAGAGTGGCACAGACAATTTTTACAGCATGCATGCCAGACTGCTGGGTCTGTGCCATGCTCCAGTGGTTTTGCTGTTTGATGAGTCGGCAGATGGTCAGGCTGGGCAGTCTGGTTCACATGCTGGGGAAAAATGGTTCTAGCCTTGGAGGGGGGGTGGACAGCAGAGTGGCACAGAACCATTTTTTCAGCATGTACGCCAGACTGCTGGGTCCGTGCTACGCTTCCAGTGGTTTGCTGTTCGATGGTCAGCAGATGGGCAGGCTGGGTGGACTGGTTCACATTCTGGGGAAAAATGGTTCTGGCCTCGGAGGGAGGGGTGGACCGGCAGAGTGGCACAGAAACATTTTTTCCAGCATGTACGCCAGTCAGCTGGGTCTGTGCCATGCTCCAGTGGTTTGCTGTTTGTTGGTCGGCAGGTGGGCAGGCTGGGCGGACTGGTTCACATGCTGGGGAAAAAATGGTTCTGGCCTTGGAGGAAGGGGTGGACTGGCAGAGTGGCACAGAACCATTTTTTCCAGCATGTACGCCAGTCTGCTGGGTCTGTGCCATGCTCCAGTGGTTTCTTGGGGGGTGTGTGCAGTGTGTGCCTCTGTCTGTAAGCACGTAGAATGAATAATAATGATAATAAAAAAGAGACACAGTCAGACAAAATAACTTTATTAAGCCACATCAGACTGAATAAACCATGTCGAAACCACTGTTGAAACTTCGGATTTTCCTCCTTGGTTTATCTAGGGGGTAAACAAAGAAAAATCGATTTAAACTGTTTAACTGCATGTTAATAATAATCTTACCACCTTTCAGTTTGGCTTTTGCAGGAATGTCTAATGGAATGTTGTTGGAAGTGTTGGAGAATTACAGAGAATTGATAAGTTCTTAAAGGTGAATTACCAGCAGAGGTGAAGCCCTGACCACTGTGCAGATTGGGCTTCACTTCTCTCCCCCACCACAGGCACTATATTAAAAATAGTCTTTGCACTTGAGTGATCACTCAAATTGGTGATTGGACTGAAAGATAGATTTATTTCTGTTGACTGTAGAGGGGATAGGAGAAATGAAGCTATGAGTAGCACAGTGGTTTTATGGCTTTACCTCTGCCGGTAGAACACGTTTCATCAGTTGAGCTCCGACTTGAAAACTGAGAGGTTCCATTTTCATGAGGACCAAGTTAGAAACTGCCCAATTAACTGTTGGTGCAATTCCTGGTTGGTTTATTCTTCAGTACATATTGCTGATCTCTCCATTAGCATCCTCAATCCCAATCCTCATTAATCATTGTGGATTTTTGTTTTAATTGGATGCACTTTGTTTACATATAAATAAACCAATCCAGGCAGCTAGATGTTAGGGACTGAACAGATGGAGTCCACCTTGGCGTCTGGTGGTTCAGCTCAATTCACGTCTGAGCTCTGTTAAGCTTTGGTACATGGCATTGGATGAGTACTGTCATTCTACCTCTGTTGCCATCACTCCAGAGGGGTGGGGCTGCAGTGCTGCACATGCTGCCGTCATTCCTGTAGGGTGGGGGCTGCACATGCTCCCGTCACTCCTGCGGGGTGGGGACTGCACATGCTGCTGTCACACCTGTGGGGTGGGGACTGCACATGCTGCCATCACTCCTGAGGGGTGGGGGGCTGCACATGCTGCCGTCACTCCTGTGGGGGTGGGGGCTGCACTTGCCATCACTCCTGTGGGGTGGGGCTGCACTTGCTGCCGTCACACCTGTGGGGTGGGGCTGCACATGCTGCCATCACACCTGCAGGGTGGGGGCTGCACATGCTGCTGTCACACCTGCGGGGTGGGGCTGCACATGCTGCCATCACTCCTGAGGGGTGGGGCTGCACATGCTGCCATCACACCTGAGGGGTGGGGGCTGGACTTGCTGCACATGCTGCTGTCACACTGCAAGGGTGGTGGCTGCACTACTGCTGCTGTCTATCCTGGAGATTCGATGAACCTTCTGTTGCCACCCATCTTGCGGGAGTCAGAAGGTGAAGTCTTCATGAACATCATGCCTGTGCACTGTTGCAGATTCCTTCTGATGTTGAACCACCTGCCAGCACTGCTACCAACGCTTCATGCTTGTCCCTTTGCACCACTCTTCAAGTAAGTAGCTGTGGGTGTTGGTGGAAAGCTGTAATTGAAGAATGCATTGATGAGAATGAGGATATGGATGATGATGATGATGATGATGATGATGATGATCTTTTTAACAGTTATGTGTACATTTTTCTGTGGGCCACATGTAAACATTTCAATTATGATTTCAGGCCTTGAAGTGCTATAGTCGTGATCTGCTGCAGGGCTACTATCCTCCATTGTAAAAGGTACAGTTTGCTTTCTTTTGCCCACTAGTGGGTCTTCCATGCTAAAAATGTGAATGCTTTGTTGGTATTACAGAGTTAGGAATTACTGTGTTTTTTTTAGTTCAAACTGTGAAAGTGCTGTTGGCAGTCTGCTGCTGTGAGTCCTTGCCCTTCTGAAAAGGTATTGTTGTACTTCTTTGCACTCACAAACAGAGAATCAAAGTCTAGATTGTATGTTTCTGACATCACAGTGGTTTCTTTTTGGTACCCTTCTTCACATAGGCTCACATTAGCAGTGAGTGAGATTTGGCGGCGATATATAAGTAACTCTGAAATGGTGGCCAGGAATTGGCTGAGAATGGGATTGATATAGATAAATAGCGATATTGCAGTCTGGAATTTAAGTGGCTGAGGTCAGCATAAAATCTGTAGCTGCTCCTCCCCACTCTCGTAGACATGGTCTTAAGTTAGCGGAGAGATTTGGATGCTTGGTTCTTACTATAGATAGTTCTAGTCTGAACTGTAAACTTCAAAGGGCAGCATGATTTCTGTAGCTGTTCCTCCTGACCATCATCCTTCATTCTCATCTACGGCCATGAATGACCAGTGAGATTCTAATGCTGATGTCTCTTATTTTTGTCTTGATTTGAGAGATTGAGTAAATAGTTGTGAAATTGTAATAGTTGTGCTGCACAATTGTAAATATATTTTCTATATCTCCCAACTGTTTTAATTTTAGTTTGTTGGAGTCATCCACACTACACATGTAGCAATGGCAACACCACCACCAAGCAAAATGGCCAAAATCTCATCTGTTACCGCTAAAGACCGTGCATTGCAATTCAAGTCCTATGGCATGTATGAAGATGGAGGGAAGATGTTCTGTCACTTCTGTGATCACCCTGTTGACCACATCAGGCAGGACACAGTGGTGGATCACTGTAAAAGCAAAAAAAACACAGCAAGAACACAAACCAGAAGAGTAACAGCAGACAGGTGATCCTGCACACCAGTTTTAATGCCACAACAGCTGCAGCTGCTGCAAGGGAGAAAACAATTTTAGACACGTTGAGAGCTTGGTGTGGTGCCAATATACCAACTGAAAAGCTGGATTAGCCCTGCTTGAGAGACTGGATGAGGAAGTATATCAAAGGAATTGGAGCACTTCCAAAAGCAGACACTTTACGACAGAATTACTTGCCCTGACTAAATAGGGAAATGGTGGAGGGAATTAGCTAGCTGGTAAGAGACAAGACACTCACGATAATGTGTGATGAAACAACCAATGCAGACTCCCCGCTGTCTAATGAACATTATTTTTGTAATGGAGGGTGCAAAATCTATAATAGCAGACACCATAGAGCTAACAGCAGCAAACCACTCCACTGTTGCCCAAAGTGTTTTAAAGACCTTGCATAAATATGGTGTGGAGATGGGACAAGTGGTAGCATTTGTTAGTGACAATGCATGTTACATGACAAAGTGCTTTAATGATGTATTATGTGGCCTAATTGGTGACCATGTAGTCCATGTGGGTTGTTGGGTGCGTTTTATCATTAGTGGGCAATACCTGGATTGACCACTATGATCAAAGTGAATAAGCTTGTGGCACTTATAAAATATGCCTTTCAACAATCACCAAAACATAGCGAGAGTACACTGCATTCCTGGAGGAGAGGGTGGGAAAAAAATATTACCACCTGTTCCTGTCTTGACCCGTTGGAACACCTGGTTCAAAGCAGTCAAATACCACTCTGCATATCTGGAACACCTGTGAGAGTTCTTCAAGGATGAAACCAGTGATGCCAACTCCATGAGGTCCTTAAAAAAACTATTTGAAGAATGGTTCACAGAGCTGCAGGTTCAAACTGCGTTCATTGCTGAAAACTGTACTGACCTTATTGATGCAATCGAGCTTTTGCAAAGCAAGGAAAAGCCCTTGGCTGTTTTGCTGTATGACACTATTATCAAAATCAAAAAGTGGTTTGAAGCAGGAGTGTTGAAGATGGAACAATTTGGTGACAGAACTGACGGGTACTTGCAGGCTATGAGGCCACAGGTCAAGCAGGAAAATGTTGCCCTTTTCCAAGGAGCATTTGGTGTCGCTTTAAACAAGCTTTCTAAGCATATGGACACAAACCCATCAGTTGAATTCTTTAAAGCTTGCCATAATTTGGACCCCAGAAATTTACCAAAACTGAATAGAGATTTGACATGGCATGTCAGTGACAGTCCTCTGTTAGTACTGCACAACCAAACAGAACTGCAAAATGACTGGGATGTATATGCTAAGGAGAATATAAGGGAACTTCCAAGCATATTGGAATTGGATGTTGGGCAGTACTGGCTTTCAAGGCAGTCACAACTAACTGTACTCTCCAGAGCTGCTCTACAAGCTATCTGGATACCTGTGTCAAGTGCAGATGTGGAGAGATCCTTCTCTGTGTATGGACAAATCCATACAGATCAAAGGAGGAACCTGTTGGTAGAAAATCTGAAACTGCTATCCCAGCTCATGTACAACAAGTAGCTGGTTTCCTCAACATGTTTAATGCCCACTTTTATACTTTTATTAGCGTATTCAAGCCAGTCACCAGTACCACCCTTGCCATGAAATAATGGGCTGGCTTCTCCCTCTAACTTCAGACTGTTGCCCCTGTTGTCCTTCCCTCTTTTTGGCCTCTTAGGTACTTGAAGGTCTCACTCATGTCCCGTTCCTTTCTATCTTCTAGGTTGTACATGTTGAGCTCCCTCTCTCTCCTCATGTGTCCTGTCTGTCACCATTCCCCAGGATAATTCGTCACCCAAACTTGGACCCCTGTCCCCCACCATCACTGGTAAAGACTAAACAGCAGTACTTGTTTAGTACTTGCACCTCTCTGACCCTTGCTGAACCCACTCACCTTCTTAACAGTCTTCTTCCCTCCCTTCTTTGCCGAATAGAGATTTGATTACTATCTCCTTCTGCCTGTCTATTGGGGGGTTGGAGACTGATGGACTCCTTGCATGGTGGTGCGGTTTACCACCCCACACCACACAATCACCCTGCCTGCTTTAAGTTTATACTTTTCAATAAACTGTCCCAGATTTTCTTTAGAATCCTGAGCTCTACAAACTCTGGTGCAGCCTATCCTGTGCATACATGTCTTGGTTCTCCAGGACACCATATGCTACCCATTAATATGTATGATGTGAGGAACACCTTTATACTATTGCACAGTTTTCCACATTTCATATATGCCTTTGCACATTTAATGTATTTGTAGTTGGTTAGATACCATGGGTCTGGATATTCAAACTACGCTATTCTGTGGTAAATATACGCTGCACAAAATATAGTTGCACAGGGGTGTGTGAGGCACTATTGAGCAACTCCTTTGAATATCACCCCAGCCACAGCCACTGTACATGTGGCACAGTGGAACTTGGCCACTGCAAGTGGTCAGAGTGGAGCATTCACGATGCGGTGGCACAAGTACCATTGTGCCATGCAAATTTCCAATATTCAAAGGTGACATGCAATGGGGCCATAATTCATGCAAGGTGCAGGGGGGCTATTTGCATCTATTTATGGCTCCCATTTGCATGCCATTAGCATGCAGGTGTGCCGATCCCAGGACTTTGCGCCTGGTGCCCTGCCAGGCAGCAGCCATCGGGGACCGACACCCCCTGCAGCCCGATCACAGGCATAAGTTAAAAAATCCCCCTATCCCCTGACTGGCCCGATCACGGGCATAAGTGAAAATAAACACCCACCCCCCACTAGCCCAATCACGGGCAGCAAAGAGTCAACCCCAAGAACATAATCCTGGTGGTCAGTGGACGCGAAGCCGATCGCGGGCAGCAAGAGTTCAAACCCTCCCAGGACCTCCTACCCTGGTGATCTAGTGGCCCCCACCCACCCACCACAAAGCCCCACCACCCCGCTCCCCGTCAGCCGGTGGGCAGCAGCATCCACCACCTGCGCCCCACCACCCGCGACAGACTGCCCAGTAGGCTGCACACCCATTGTTAGAGCAAGAGCCAGGGCATGCACCATACTCATACAGCAGTCCAGATATGTGAATGAATGAAAATTCATTCACATATCTGACTGCCTTAGTACGGCAAGGTACACCATTGGCTCTTGCTCTGAACCATCAGCGGCAAGAGACCACCGGCAGTCAGTCGGCAGGCAGTGGGGCGGCAGGCAGGTGGTGGCTAGCACCCGCCGCTGACGGGGAGCGGGGTAGTGGGGCTTCGTGGGTGGGTGAGGAGGGCCACTAGATCACCAGTGTAGGTGGTCCTTGGGGGTTTGAACTTTTGCTGCCCGCTATCGGCTTCGTGGTCCACTGGACCACCAGGAGATGTTCTTGGGGGTTGAACTCTTTGCTGCCCACGGGCTTTGCGGTCCACTGGACCACCAGGGAGATGTTCTTGGAGGGTGACTCTTTGCTGCCCACGATCGGGCTTCACAGTCCACTGGACCACCAGGGATATGTTCTTGGGGTTGACTCTTTGCTGCCTGCGATCAGGCTAGTGGGGTGGGGTTTATTTTACTTATGCCACGATCGGGCCAGTCGGGGTGGCGGGTTACTATATGCCTGTGATTGGGCTGCAGGGGCACAGGGGAGTACGTTGAGGGCCACCCACAGGTGGCAGCTACTCTGTTGTGCCCCTGCAATGCGCAGCTCACCTGTGGGTGGCTCTCAACTTACTTCTTTTTTTGCTCAAAGTTGTGCAGGCGCAGGTTGGGGGTTGCACCTGCACAACTCTGCACAGCCCACTGAATAATGGGCTGTGCAGTTTATGCATGGTTCCTCCCCCTCCGGTTCAGCATGCCTTCATTAGCATTGCGCTGTTGCTCAGCTTGACTTGGGGGGCACAACTACCTCCTGCTGAATATGGCAGAATGGCTCAATTTCAGACTTGCGCAGGTGCAACCCTATTGCACATGGCGCAACCCTTTTGAATATCCAGCCCCATATGTTTATATACCGTAGGTTTTAGTTCACTTGCTTTTTCACTGTAGTTATAGTCAGGTTTTACACATTTTCTTTGATATAGCTTTAGTTTAATTGAAGTATTTATATGTTCCACATTTTGCATATTTTACTGTATATGGGTTTCCATTCAAATGTCTGTTCTCCACTGTTTCTACACTTTCAGTGTACCATTTTATAACAGTTTTGTATAGATTGTATATAATTTGGTTTCTCGTATTACACACACTTTTTATGCTTTTTTATACTTTTGCATATTTTACGGTATGGATGTTTTGTATTTCTATTTACTCCTTTCTGCACATTTTATAAATGCTATTTTAATGCAGCTGTTCTCTGTGTTTCATTTTATTTGTTTCTGAATTAGTAATGTGACAAGACATGCAGAGCAAAGGTTCCTTGACATATAGCTGCATAGACCATAGTACAAAGTCATGGTACCAATGTCATAGAGGGGCATAAGTCTGGTTGGGGGCTTGGGAAAACATCCCTACCTAACAGGGAATTACTGTGGCATTGCTCAGTAGAGAACCCACTGAAAATGGGTGACTGGGCAGGGGAAATTCATTAAACCATGGATTTGGATGCATGAATGGCTATCCTGTATGTTCAGGGCTATCTGTGTTGGTGCTTGAGGGAGAGCTGACTGCGTTCAATTTTTGGTGACTGGATTGGCTGTATTTGTGTGCACTGTTGCATCTGGGGGGGCACCATGGGGAGAAGCTGTGTTGGCACCTAAAGGAGTTGGCTGTGTTGGTGTCACCGTGACATCTGAGGGATGAGGTCATGCTGCAGTCAAACCTGAGGAATAGGGACATAGTGCTGTTGCTGCTGCTGTAACACCTGAGGAATTGGAGCCGTAGTCCTTCTGCAGACAACGCAATAGAGGGTGGGGGCTACAGTGCAGCATCTGAGGGATAGAGAGAGGCCATAGTGCTGTTGACACTGCCATCGCATTTGAGGGGTGGGTGCGACTGTGCTGCTGCTGCCATCACATCTTGTAACTATCAAAATAACAAACTTGGTGCAAGGATGGATGTATGTACAATAGTGGACATCAAATTGCTAATATGCATGGTAGCAGAGCAAAAATTAGTTAAATAAAGTACCCAAAACAAAACACCGGTAAAAACAGATTTTAGATTGGCAGACACTGGTGACAATACCGGTTTTTCCAATGTGCAAAACGGAATTTGCTCTTTCTCAATCACGGTAAACCAGTGTCCCTGGTCCTGATTGACTCTGATCCTGATGTGATCGGGTGCTGTAGCCCACCTGCCAGCCCTCTGAAACCTTCAGTTTCTAATCCACACCCAGTAGACCTTCCTTGCTCTCAGTCTCTTTTGCCAAATGACTTGTCTGGACAGTCTATTCTGGTGGAATCTGTTGTCATGGACCCCACACCTGCACCTCAGCGGCAGCAGCCTATGACTTCAGCTCCTTCCACTGCCACTTCACAGGAACTGAATTCCAGTGAAACAGCTAGTATTGCTAATGACTTGCCTCCTGCCCCTCCTACTGCTACTTCACATTATGGCAACATTGTTTTGCCTCTTCACACTCTGATGTACACCCTCCTGACCAATGGCTGCTGATACAACTCAACCCCTGCTTTCTCAAGACTCTTGCAAACCAAAGCAATTTGCTGAAGTGTTCCAGGCTCAGGAGAGATCAATCTCCCTGATATAATGCTGTTCACATACCCTAAAAAGGGGGATTAGACTTCACCCCAGACAGGGTCTATATTGTTAAAACTTTGTTGAAGGGCTCCTGCCTTTTTAGAGCATCAGAGATCTATGCATTAATTAATGTTGGTGATTGTAGTTTTGATGTCAGTTTCAAACTCATTTCTGGCCAGGATAGATTCTGGGCTCATTACAATGCCCACAAGGACTCATCATTGTGGATCCCATTCATGCTGGTCCCACTTATTGGACAAAAACTTTGTACTATTACAGGCCTTTTTCGTAATGAAGGTGTCAATATTGCAGACATTTTGTGCTGGCTTTGTAGCAGGTGTGAAATCTTAGATAAGCCAGAACCTGTCATAGATTCAGAACAGATATGGACTGGGAGAGATGAATCTGAGTGAAGTGACAACAAACTGATTATGGTACTTTCAATTTACCTTGTACTTCTTATCTGGGATGGGATAGGGGAACTTTGTTCTTTCAGGATCAGCCAAAATCCTGTTTCAAGTGTGATTCTTGATCCCACTTCAATAGCATATGACAGAGTCCACTGTAGCCACTGCCTCATGTTTGGCCACTCTGCCACAAACTTCAAAATGAATTATATTGCAACTTGTGTGAGAGATGAGGCCACTCTTATGCTAAATGCCCTGGGCCTACCATAATAGGGATGTGTCTTAGTCTCAGGAAGATCTTGTCTCCAAAGCCCAACAACAATGTACTATCACTGTCACTTTATTACCTGACCTAGACTCTGTCCCTTTCCCTCTGGGCGCACCACCTGCTGTTAACTCTTCCCTCCCATGCATACCCAAGAGTCTCCTACCTCTGATGTTGTCTGCAGTCCATCACCTGGTCCTTTGTCAATGAACTGACCTGTACCTGTCCCTCTGATAGAGTGCGGCCATGTCATCTGTGGATGTGGATACAACCTTACTTGACATGCTGAGCCCTCAGCTATCCCAGGCTTCTATACCACCCCACTGAATTTGTTCCAGTTTCTAATACAAGAAAAAGAAAAGGAACAAATCATCAGGTACCCATAAACCTAAATGGAGACTGGATGTTGTGGCTATAGGACACCAGAATCAATTGGTGTCCTATCCTGTGGTACAAGTGGGGAGATTCTGGACTTGAAGAGGAGGTAGATTCTGAGGCTTCCTTTGCTCCCTCCACCCATGTAGCTTTTCTTCTGATATGGAGATTACTCAACCAGTTATTCAACCCCTTGACAATCTAAATGGAAAGGAGATCTCAAGATGTTGTTAAATGATGTTTACCATGCTAACTTTTCCTATTTTACTTTTCCTGATAGTGTCCCTTAAGGTTGCCACAATTAATGTTAATAGTAGTAGAGTTATGGCAAGAGAATCAACACTTTCACAGCCTTACACACCTTTCAGCCCACTTACTATTTTTCTAGGATATTAATTTAAAATACAATTTAATTGGCTAAGCTTCTCCTGCTGGGACTAACAGCCCAGCCTTTTGGTCGATAGGCCCTGTTAGCTGTGATGGGGTGGGGATTTTATTAGCCACTAATGAAATTAAAATGTCCAGATTAGTAGAAATCCTTCCTGGTAGAGCTTTATCCCTAGACATCTCTTATGGACAGGATAGGCTTCACCTGATTGTTCTTTATGCCCCTTGGACTAAGGCTGCCCGGGTGCAAGTCTTTTGGGATGTTCAATCCTACCTACATACCTCTTGACTTGTTGTTTGGGGTGGAGATTTTTTTTAATTCAATATACTTTATTACATTTTACAATTATACATACCAAATCAACAAACACAATACAACCAACCAACCCTAATCCCCCCCCCCAAATGGAGTGTATAACATCCAGATAGTATGTCCATATGAAACAAACCAAAGCCAATATACCAAGGACCATACCACATATAAGATAAAGCTAAAACTTAATACTAAAACTAAGACAAATCTCCAGTAGCACAGCTCCATAGGGAGTCAAACAGAATATGGAGTGTGCAACTTATGCCACCTCTTGTTGTACAAAGCAAGTCTATTATGAGTACTAGCTATCAATTTCTCCAGGCGCAGATTAAACAAGAGCTCTTGCAACCACTCATGATAAGAAATTAGTCTGGTCCATCCAATTGCAAAATACAACATACTTTACTGATAAGGAAAGCATAGCTATATGGCTTTTCCTTTTCTTCACATCTATCCCCCTGGGGTCTCCTATGATAAAGATTTCAGGCAGAAAAATCCAGTATAACCATAGCAAGGGAGCAACCCTGGCTTTAATCAGCTCCCATGATGGTGACACTTTTGGGCAGTCCCAAAAAATATGAAATAGTGATCCCTTAGCCTGCCCACATCTTGTACAAGTAGGGAGAATAATTTCTCCATTTTGACTAATTTTAAAGGTGTAAAATATACAGTATATCATGTAAAATAGGAAACGGAGTAAGGCAAAGCTTATCATTAGAAATGTGTCTATAGAGATCTTTTTAAATTTTATCCCAGTTAAAGGATATTTGTGGGAAAGCTGAGGACCAATAAGCTGACTGCCCTGTAATATCAGAATAAAGTTTAGTAAAGAGAAATGTAAATATACAAGACACTGAGTACAGTTGTACCACCAGGTCCATGAGTGATTGCAAGAACTCACCACAATCACACTCCCAAGGCATGGGACCATACCAACTAAGTAAGACATGGCAAAGTTGGAAAACCTTAAATAAAAGCTTATTATTTAACTGTAGTGAAGTTAGAATATCTTGGCAGGATTTGAGAAAACAATTCTTGAGTAAGTTACACACCCTCTTCTCAGCCAGCTGGGGCTTCCAGGCCACAGTTAACATTGCACCCCTAGTTTAAAATTAGGGTTGTGACAAAGTGACTGAGCTATGTCTCTAAGGGGGTTATAGTGTAATTGTCTACACAGCTGGGCATGGACACACAGGGAAATGTGTATCACAGAGTCGCAGATATGCACCTGTAGAGACCTGGGAGAGATGTGAAACATAGATGAGAAAGACAAATCAGCTTCTCCAATCAAGGCCTCTCTAATCTCAACCAGATAGGGGTATAGAGAGTTGTACCTTCTGCAAAAACCTGAGTGGGCCATCTAAAGTACTTGCTGGCATAACTGGCTAAATAACAAAGTAAAAAAAGAAGGTAGTCTAAGTTCCCCAAGGGTTTTAGGCACTTATAGTCAATTATATGACCTTCTTGGAGGTTTACCCTGCCCTATAAAATCAGAAATGAATCTACAGTATGTGTACATTTAAACTAGGACTAAGGAAGTTTAATATTTAATGAGTGGAGAGGGTAAAAAACACAGAGAAGGACATTCATTTTAATAATATTAATTCTGCTCTAGAGGATCAATGGCAGGGATGCCCATCTTTTAAATCTTGCTGAATAGTAGCTAATCTAAATCATATCATCTAAATTAATTTTTTGAGCAGTGCAACACTTTGCCTAAGAATAATGACAAGTTACTTAAGGCGAGGCCCAAGCTAGCCCCATTTCTAAGATATCTGACTTGAGGACACTGGGGGTTAATGGCATCACTGCAGTTTTGTCAATATTAAGCTTGTAACTGGAGAGTTTTCCAAACTTCTTAATAATTGACAGAGCCACTAGGATAGAGGTCTTAGGGTTAGCAACAGGCAATAATATGTCATCTGCATAAGCAGAAGGTTTCATGTCAAAAGGCTCTAACCGTACCCCTGTCAGAAGAGGAGACCTTTTAAGTTTGAGCAACAAAGACTCTAAATATAAATTAAATAAGAGAGGAAAGGGGCATCTGGAGTGCAGATTTTAACTGTGGTATGGCAAAGGGAGGATAGAGGTTTACATAAAGAAAAGATGTTTACTGACGTTCTAATTGTTTGAAATCTGTAGTGCAGACTGTGCTACTTACTGATGCCTACAGAGTTCGACATCACATGGGTGTTCACACTTATTTCAGGGGTACAATGTCCACCATAATCCATTATTTATTTGCTTCCAATTATGACAGCTTTGTTGGCACTAACCTGGCACTGAATTTTCAGACTACAAAGTTCTGAGATGTTTCTTCTCTTGGGTGCTGCTATCACCCATGGCAGAGAACCATGGAGAATGAATAACATGGGTTTGACTGACTCACTCTTGCTTGGGAAATTTCTTTCTTTGTGGACTGCCCATAAGTCTGTTCAATGTATGTATGACTCTCCAGTGACATGGTGGGCTGATAGCAAAGCTGAGTTTTTGTTGTTTTCTGATCCCATGTGGGACAGTGGGCTATGGTGCCTACCTCTGTTATTGCTCCTTACAGAGTCAATTGCAAAATGTTTTCTAGATCAGAAGTGGATACTCAAGATTACAGTAAACAGATTCATTCTCTTCAGTCTGAAATTAGAAAATTGCAATATGATTGAGCACAATCCTTGAATCAAGAGATGCGCTTTGGCACACAATGCACTAAGCAATCTTTTGACCCATTTAAGGATTTCAAACAATGGGTGGAAAGTAAATCCATACAGGTGCTGTATGACATAGATGGCACCCTGGTTTCCACTGGACCTGACATTTTATGAGTGGCCTTGACATTGGCAAGAGACACTTTTGCCCCAGCCCCATTCCTGAGTCTGAAAGGTCTTTCCTTTCTCATGTCAGTAGCCCTCCTTTAGACAAGGACAAGTCACAGTCACTGACTGCCCCCATCACTTGCAAGGAAGTTGCTCAGAGTATAGATTCCTGATGAATAATATAGCCCCAGGTATGGACTGCCTCAGTTCAGAATTGTATAAAAATTTAATGATCTGTTACCTCCTCCCTTGTGAGTTTAACCCATTGCCTCCAATACAATGCCTTTCCTGCATCAATGTCAAGCAATTTTAGCATATATTTATAAAAGGGCAATAAGGCAGGCCTCCACAGTTGAAGACCCTAACCTTCTAAACACAGATTACAAAATTGTGACTCAAATTTTACTGTCTACATGGGCCACATTGCTGGGGGCCTGATTAGCCCATTCCAGACCTGTATAATCCCATAGAGGTGTATTCAAGGCAACTTAATTGCCCGTAGAAAATTTGTTATCATGGTGCTGAACATTTATTGGATGGTTTTGTTTTAAGTTTGGACTAGGAAATAGCTTAGGATAGGTTGTCACATGATTATTTATTTGCTGTTTTGTATTTATTTTATTTGACCCTTTTTTTGCTCAGTGGATTAAATGCCTGTATGGTCAAGCCTCTGTTCACCCTCTAATAAATGGTTAGTTTGGTACCCCCTGCACCCTCTAGTGGGGTGTTCATCAAGTTGCCTGCTCAGCTCTCTCCTTTACGTATTTTGTTTAGATCCCTTTGTTGTGTCACATACATGACTGCTCTTCTATTATGGGCCTCCAGCTCCACCCCTGTGCTGCCCTCCTGAAAGTCATGGCCTATGCAGCCAATATTATAGTTTTGTGCCACTCAGTGGCATCTGGACCGGCCCTTTGTAATCTCCTCAATGTCTTCTCTGTTTTTTCCACTTTGAAAGTAAATTTTGTTAAAAGTAATGGATTTCCATTGGGTAGGTGGCACTTTCACATCCACGAAATTGCCTCCATTCAGATTTCTATGGCTGACATTAAAACATTGGGTATGTCTTTTGGGATTGTGGACATGGCTGAATCTAACTGGGGATCTTGTTTACAAATTGCTAATGCTAAAGTAGTTGGCTGAAAAGGCATGAGCATTTTCAAATTTAAACATATCATGTTTATTAAGTCCCTTTACTGCCAATTTTTCAATAGGTCAGCTATATTCCCCTTCCCCCACTGAATCTCAAGACTAGAATTTACAATGTTTTTTTCCGGGCAATATGGGGGAGTTGACAACCTGACCAAATGAGATATCACATATTGACACAGAAAGCAAGGAGGTTTAGGTATGATAAATCCAGTTGTTTTTTATTTTATTTTTTTATTTATTTTGCACAACATTACTACTGTTTTAAATGGTGTGGGTAGATTCTAGTTACCGGCTGTTTGGGAGTTGCTTCTTGTTTACTTACCAGAGTGGCAAATGACTGGGTTGCGTATCATTCGAAAACCCCAGTTTGTCCCTGATTATATGGTAGTGACCTTTCTTAAATTAAAGAAATGGAAGTTCTCCTATGGTTTGCTACTCACAACAACTAGACAGTCATTGTACCAAACTATATTAGCAACTCATTTTACCCCTGAACTCGTATTCTGCTAGTGTGCTGCTTCACACACGATGATAGTAACTACCCATCTTACAAATCCAAGGTTGCCTCCTTTTGTTTGGGAGATGGTATGGTTAAGTTGTCATGAAAAACTTGCCATTAGAAACATGCACAAACATAAGCAGTTGTCTGAGAGGTATTGCCCTAGGACAAATTGTGGCACCCAGCTGGAAATGCAAGAGCACCTCTTTTTTTTCCTGCCCCTATGCCCAACAGTTTTGGTCTTCTGTTGCCCGTAGATGGGGAGACCCCCATTTTACATCATTAACTTATCAATGTTTTGTATTGGGTATTTTGTCTGCCTCATGGACTCCCCATGACTTCTCTACCCTGCAGGTTTTGTTCCCTTTATTTAAAAATTACTTGTAGCAATCAAGTTGCTCTTGGGTTTTCAACAGAAAGTAGTTCCCCATCAGGATTTGTTTTCCAATCTGCAGTTCGAGTTTTACAGACTGTATGATCGAGACAAAAGGGGCCTGATTTGCAAACAGGTTAGAATGACAAAAGGGACTTGCATCAAAAGAGTTTGATGCAAGTGATGACTTGCGTCACAACTTGTGTCAAAAGAGATTTTTCAAAGCAGCCTGCATGTGCTCCAGACACTATTGCTTCAAAGCCCTCTTGCACCAGAGTTGCATCAAACAACCCAGTGCACCTTGTTGCAAGGCAGCTTGTGCCATGACAGGGCTGCCACATCCCCTTTTTTTGATTTTCAAAGCCCACCATGGATGCAGCAGGGGGCACAACTTAGACCAGCCAGAAGATGGTCTCAGTGGTTGTGCCACTGGAACTTGGGAGGTCAGTGGACAGTAGGGTGCACTAAGGGCATGAGAGGTGCCATGGGGGGTGTCAGTGCACAGCTGTCTGTCAGTCATAGTGACTTGGCACACCATGGGGTGCCACCGCAGTGTGCCAAAAAGAAAGTTATGTTTTAAAATCATGCCAGTACTTTAACAAGATGCTCCCTGGTAGTGTAGCCCCCCCCAATTCCTGATGCTTATGTATAAGCCTTGGTGAAGTATTGGACGCCCCCATGATCCTTGTTCTCCCCTGAGAATAATGTAGCAAGGATCCCTGTGGTATAGCACCCCCTGATCCCTGATCTCCTGATACTTGCTCCTTGATAGCACATTCTGTGGCCAGCCATGGTGGTGAGCAGAGGCAGTGCTAATCACAGGATCAGGGCAAGAAATGGGGGATAGTGGGGTAGTTGGGCAATGCCTAATTGAGGGAGGGTGGGGACCACTAGATCACCAGGAGTATGACGGTTTCTTTTTCAGGAGATCGGGATGGGAGGCATTATATCACAGGGACAATTGTTGCATTATTCTCAGGGAGATTAGGGATCTCAGGGGGTCCACTACACAACTAGGGATTATAGGAAAGCATCAGAAATCAGGGGCACACTACCAGGAATATATTTTAAAGCATTTTTTTCCAACAAACTAGCGTGGGCACAAGGACATGGTGCTTCTATGCTGAAAATACATAAATACCAACAAAAAAACAAGCAGAGCACTCACACCTCAAATATAATTGAGGGCACCAGTTTTCAATAAAAATATTATTTATTTTATTACATTGGCAAAATAAAGAGCAACCTGACACTTTTTGGATGACTACTCATCCTTTATCAAAGGTAATTTATTGCCTTTGATAAAGAGATAATAATCCTCTGTATTTTTCACGTTGGTTTACAGAAAGAACCTCTTTCTATCCTGTAAAAACTTTCTACAATTCCTTCTCTCTTTAGTAAACAAACTAGCGCTATCTTTTGAGTTAGAGTTCTTGGTCTCATGCATATATGCCATTAATTTAGCTTTTTATTTTATTTATTTATTTTGTGCCGGTCCCCATTTACTCCCATCAGAAGTTCAGCCCCTGCCCCGCTCACTGTCCCACCATGTCCAGGCTTACCCCCCTGGGCAGGACCACTAGGCAGACCCCTTTCCAATGGACACTGGTAACAAGCCCTGGCTTACACACCATGGTGGGACCACAGGAGTGGGAACCCACCTGGTGGGCAATGGTGGCAACAGAAATGGCAGCAGAGCAGGGCATACTACTAAGTACCCCCTGGAGGCAGGATGTGTGATGATGTCCACTGAAGGCTGACATCTGTCCCACCTTTCTAGTTGGCACCAGCTGTTGGGGAACCCCTGGCCTCCACCAGGAGTCACTAATAGGCCAGACACTCACCCCTTCCCCCCCACAGAGAAGGAGAGCTACCCTCGGGTGCTCAGTCCTTCTCTGCCCAGCTGGCCCTCTGACTCCCAGGCCCGTTCCCAAACCCAGGATGTTGGCATTGCAAGTGAATGCCTTGCCAGTGTGCTGGTGGACTGGCCCAGCTTTTTATTTTTTACATTCATTATCAAACTTACCTATGCACAAATTGCTTTTGTTATACCTACTTACTTTAAAAAGAGATTTCTTTAGAACTGCAAAGAAGCTTCCCAGGTAACCAAAGGCTTCCTGTGCCTTCTGCTTCCCTAGGTGATCATTATCAATTATGCTTAAAAACTCCAAGATAAACTCTCATACATCCAGTTCCAATGAGCTACCTCACCTAATCCTCTTAGCATATCTAATCTCCACATGACAGAACTCTTCCTGTATTTCCACTGTTACTTAAAGAGGGTCAAATATTTACTTTCTAAAGTTATTAGGAAATTATCAGTTTCATTTCTATATAATACAGTCAGTGATGTCCACAAATCTGGGAGTGCCATTCCATAACGCTAAGTCTCCCAGGTCTCATGGTCACCACCTTCTAGAGGAAAGGTGGGACTGGATATGGTTCCCAGTTCACTGCTAGAGCCAATTCCCTGAACTTCTGCACTGTGAACAAGATAAAGCATTAGTAACACCATTCTCAACACCAGGGACATGTACAGCTTTAAAATGAATATTAAGCAGCATGCACTTGAGAACAAAGATTCCCAGTTGTCCATTGATGGTGTGAACCACACCTGGGATGTTGGTCTGAAAGACAACTCTTTTATCCTCCAGAAGGGTGAGCTGCACTGTGAGCCCCACCTCTGTCTAACTTGAGACCACACCGTGTGCCTCTGAAGTATGTCACAGAACCCAGTCCTGTGAATGCAGTTGTAAACAACTCCAGATTCTGGCTGTCCCACTGTCATGGGTCTCATGAAGAGTCCATTAAAGTGGGTGATGAAGGTTAACCATACTTCAAGGTTTTCCATGAAGCCCTCCATCACCTGTATCTGATGATGAGGTTCCCAGTACCAGACCCAAACCTCACCATCTGCTGCAAAAATGTCATCCGCATTGGGGTGACCCAGCATACAAAGTTCAAATGTCCCACCATGTGTTGAGGTTCCTTTATGACTATTTTCCTAGGCACCATTGCATGACCCAGAACAACCCTAAGTGCCTCAATCTCATCTTTGGGCAAGCAACATTCCTTCACCTCTGCATCTGTGTCGATGCCCAGGAATGACATTATGGGGTTCGGGGCCTCTGTTTTAATAGAATAATGGGACACCAAAGTTGTGGCACAGAAGAAGGAATGTTTCCTATCTGTGCCTGCAAACTGGAGAGTGGGCTGGGCCCACAAATAAGAAGTCATCCAGATAGTAAATGATCCACTGTCCCACCCCTTCTTTGGCAGTTGCCCAGTGTAAAAAGGTGCTAAAGCACTCAAAAACTGCACAAGCCACTGAACACCCACAGGAATGCAATTATTGATATAATAATGCTCTTTAGATTTCATCCCCAAAGGGTCTTATTCTGTCAGGTGGATGGGTAACAGTTGGAATGCTGAGTCTGTATCTACTTTAGCCATAAGGGCCCTTGGACAATAAGCTGGGTAGGATCAGGGTGGGTCAGAGTTGGTCAACTGGGTGGCAAACTGGTTGATGGGCAGAAAACAGAGCGTGGTGGTAAATGGTATACAGTCAGAAGAGATGCAAGTCACAAGTGGGGTACCACAGGGATCAGTCCTGGGGCCAGTCCTCTTCAATATCATTATAAGTAACATTGCAGATGGACTGGAGGTAAGGTTTGTCTGTTTGCAGATGACACCAAGATCTGCAACGGAGTAGATGATCCAGATAGGGTGGGCAGAATGAGAAGAGATCTGGATAAACTAGCAAAATGGTTGGAAGAGTGGCAACTGGTGTTTAATGCAAAGAAGTGAAAAATCATGCACACAGGGAAGAGAAACCCTGAAGCCACCTATAGGCTGGGAGGAGACTTGCTGGCAGTCACAAGGGAAGAAAGAGACTTGGGCATCATCATCACTGATGACCTGAAATCATCAAGCAGACCACTAAAGCAGTAGGTAAGGCTAGGGGATGTTAGGGTGTAGATAGTAGGGGTATCACAAGTCGGAAGAGGGTAATAATTCCTCTTTTCAAGACACTGGTTAGGCCCCATCTGGAGTACTGTGTGCAGTACTGAGGCCACACCTTCACAAGGAAATTAACCAAACTGAGGCAGTCCAGAGAAGGGCAGCCAAAATGGTGCAGGGACTGCATCAGAAAACATATGAGGACAGATTAACAGAGCTCAATATATATACCCTAGAGCAAAGGAGGAGAGAGGTGATATGATCAAAACATTCAAACACCTTAAGAGGCATTAACAAGGTGAAAGAGTCTAACATGTTTCAATATAAGAAATATAAGAAAAATAACAGGACAAGAGGACACATCATGAAATTAGAGGGAGGCCTATTAAGGGGTAATGTGAGGAAGTTCTTTTTCACAGAAAGGGTGGTGGATGCATGGAACGGCCTACCTCAGGAAGTGGTGGATATGAATACAGTGCAGGGCTTCAAACAGGCATGGGATAGGCATAAGGGAGCAATACAGATGAGTATGAAAAGATGGCACATTTATAAGGTAGAGAAAGAAATGGGCAGACTGAATGGGTCTTGCAGTCCTTATCTGCCATCAACTTCTATGTTTCTATGGACCAACTTTGTGTACCACCTCAACTGCTCTGCCAAGCTATGCATACTGGACTGCAGTGTGGCATGAATCAAGGTGGTCATTCACTGAGTCACCCTCAGGGTATGACAGATGGTTGATCATGCAGTATTCACTGGGAACTTTCTTGGGCACCAGGTCAATAAGGAACCTCACAAACCAGGAAATGCTGGGGAGAATAAGAGCCACTAACCCTGCCTAAGCCCAGTTCTTTGCAGAGCTTGTTCTGACCACCTGCAGCCTATATCTTATGAACTTCAGGTTCTTATCTTCATAACCCTGCTGAAGGCCCTTGTACAGGATCCTAAAACCTGCTGTGAATCAATCCTCCAGCAGGTGGCTGCTTCATGATTCAGGTATTGGTTCAGTCAAGGCCTAAGTGGGTCCACTCTTACCAGAGTGGTCAGGTTTACCATAATTGGGCTTTCCTTGCTTCTTCTGAAAGGCTGGTGCCCTTCTTGTGGGGCTTGCTAGGTCTGTACTGGATAAAGGGATGCAACTGACCACAGGCACAACACTTGTGTTGAAACTTGCAAGGTGCCATTTGCAAATTCCTTTGTTGAACCCTAGACATATCTAGTTTTGGGTCCCATTAGATATGGACCTTTGGGACTGTGTACATTGACTGGAAGACTGCTTTCTGTATGGAGAACCCTGTCCTCATGCATGATCTTCACCAGTAAGGACATGTCTAGGATACCCCAGTCCTTGTAGGGTCATATTTCATACTGTGCTGGAACTTCCTATCATATTCTAGCCAGCCAGCTCCCCTTTTCCTTGGGTACACATGATCCTATTTAGATAATCGAACAAGTCAACACTTTTTTCAGGGGCTGTCTGACATATACAGTAGTGCTGGTAAAAATTATGAATCCAGCCAACCAATATCAAATGTCCTATCAAATTTGATCCTCTTCTTATCAGGGTCTTCTTTTTTTCTCTTTGTTTTTTCTGGCTCCTTTGCCTGGTTCAGTAAAGAAAACATGTCCACATATTCATGCCCACAAATCAGCTGGTGGATTTTGTCAGACAAGTGTGATCCAACTTGCTGGGCTATACTGATGTAATGCCCTGAGGGTGAAAGGACTGCTGCTGGTTACTGCTCCATGCTTTCTGCTCCTGGCATTGTCTGGGCCCCCAGCCACTCCTTGCTGTTGGACCTAAACTGCCCCCACCAGACCCACCACTGCCTTAATTAGTCTGTCCAGTTTCTAGTTTGGGGAGAAAGGCCCTTTGGAGTCTGGCAACTTTTGGTTCAGGTTGGTTGTTGGGGAGGGGTGGGAATCTCCTACTACCACAATGCCAAGCTCAGCTGCCTTCTGATTTGAGGTCCTCTTTGCCTTGTGATGGATGAGGGTTGGGCCAGAGGAGAATCCTGGGAGGGATTACATCAACACTCATATTACCATTTGTCTGAAATGCTCTCCGGACAGCACATCAAGCAATGTGTTTGCATTGTATGCCTCTTGAGGTTTCTTGGCTACTTTACTGAGAGGGGATGACTTTTTTCCTGGTCGCTTTTGCTTACCATGTACTGGGTTCTCATTAGGTGATGGAGTCCCCTCCAAACAAGCATCCAACCAAGCTCATCCCTTCTCAGTGTACATGATCCTCAGTTGGGCTTCCAGTGCCACCTTACCAGATGATGCCTTTCTTTGTTTGCTGGACTCTTCTACACTGCTACAGGTTGAAATATCAAGAAACTACAGAAATATCTGAAACAAAATGAAGTTGCTGCTAGATACTCATTTCTGGCTGAAATGGAGGGGACAAAGGAGCAATTCTGACTGGAGTGGGTAATCTGTAGCTAGGAGAGAAGAGTGAGTGTGAGCTGCAGGCCACTGCTCTTTTCAACTCCTTATTCTCATCTCCTAGACAGATACCTCTGCCCTGTGGGTGGACCTGTGGTTCTTCCTCTTGGGATGGTACCAAAGTATCTCCCCACCCCATGGGTGGAACACTACTTGCCTACCTGAGGTCAGGTTTCAGGGAGGGACAAGGATAAAGGTTTGTCTACTGAAATGCTTAGCAGACTGTTTGTTTTATGCAATCAATGAGGAACAGATTTTTTTCCAATGAATTTGCAGTACTTAGAGGCTGAGAGTTTTGATGATATTTAAAACAAAAGTCATACAGCTACCTGTCCACAGGGAAACAAGAGGACTGGCACTTATGTAGTTCTGTGAATAGTTCTCTAAGTTGCTTTTATTCCTTTTTTAAGGACTTGGAGAAAACAGGTACATATATAAAAAAAACAAGAGTAATGATAGGGCTTTGTCTGGTCTTCTCAGCTCTCAGTGAAAAGGTGTCAATGAATCCATCACTAAGAATATGAATTGATTTTAACACTGGTATCCAAAGCTTCCTGTTTTCCTGTTTTTAAAACAGAAGGTATGTAGATAGACTTTTAGAAAAGACCAGTTTGCATAACAATGTGTGAGAGAAAACTCAGCAACACTTAACACTCTATCCAGCACTCACTAAACTCAAGATTTAAAAAAAATGATTTCCCTAATAGTAGTATTGCAATATTCTGCTGCCTTCTCGTAATTTTAAAACATCCAAAACAACCACTTAAAATGCAGTAAATATTAACAATCTTCAGTAGAGATCTCTTTAATGAAGATCTCAATATTTACTAAAATAACCAATGTAGAAAACAATAACTTACTTCTCCATCCTGTGCTTAACCATATATGCACACATGTTATGGATTCTATTCAAGACTGGAACTCTAGATCTTTAATAGTAGCCTGCGTTGACTTTCCCTGCTGACTGAAGTTAAATGGTGCTATATTGCTATTTCAGCATTTACATGCTACTTGGCAAGCTACCCAGCTAATTTAAGTTTTGTGCTTTAACAGATCTGAACATAAGCCTTTTTACTTAGCTCGCTCAGTTGAGAAAGTTTGATTTCCTTCTTATTTCTTCCTCAGCACCCTGGTAGTCGTTACCAAGCAAGTCACTTCACACAAGTCTTCTCACCACACTGGTTGAATGCTGCAGCACTTCTTAACCTGAAATGGTTATTCTGCAGGGGATTCTGGGACTTAAGTACCCCCACTTGGCCATGTGACTCAGCACTAGATTTGCCAGAACCCTATTGGCTTTCAGTGTCCTTTCAAATTTTCAGTTTTTTCAGATGGCAAAGCAGATAGTTTTGCTAATTAACTTTTCACTACTCTCTAACAATGAATTTATTTAGGCAATTTATGAAATTAAAGAAGTGTAGTTCAAGTCAATTTTATTGCAAGAAATGTATTAAATCACAGATTTGTTATATTTATCAATGAATATAATAATATAACATAGTATCATACAATACAACAAATACTGTCACAATACTTAAAAATAAATAATAGATGCATGATCAGTTAAAATTAATAACCTCAGTCATTTGCTCATGATCTTACTTCCAAATTGTGCTAGAGCATAGATTATATGGGTGTTATTTAAGAGAGCAGCTATTCTATACCTCTGCTATCAGAAGGAAGCATTTATCATACAATAAAAGGCAATATATTTCTTCCTTTCACTTTTAAAAGCAGCACAGTAAAATAAGAAAATGTTTTACTGTAATTAACTTTTCTGCTTTACAAGCACTTTTTTTTTTTTATTTAGTTTTTGTTGACCGGGTAAGTGCACTAGACAAATCCTGCCTATTTTCAGGCACGACCCGGGGGAGGGGGATACAGATGAATGCCAACTGACCTTGAACCAGATTAAGCTGTTGGTGGTATTTTTAGTGAATGAGGGAAATTTGGCTAGGACACGGAAATTCCCTACTTCCTGCTTCCTGTGAGCAGGGGGACGATCCTGAGTGGGACCAAGATGGCGGAGGAGGAGGACAGTGGAGGAGCTGCACATGGGGCTGCGATAGCCCAGAGTAATTCCTTACCTGTTGATTTCACGAGTCTGGAAATGTTGAAATGGTGGCTGGGATGCACCTGCGGGTGGCCAGCAAACGCCAACTCAAGTGGTCCTTCAGTTTCTGTTGCTACGTTGGGCTTAGTTTGTCAGAGAAACAACGCTGTTTGGAAGAGGAACTTCTTCATGTGAGTGCATTATTGGTACAGGAACATAGGAACCTCGCTGTGGAGGATGACAGGAAGCGGAAGAGATCAGAGAGTTCCCGAGCACTGCAGCAGCAGCGGGCCCAGCAAGTTGCATCCGGCTACTGAAAGGCCGAAAGTCAGTGAAGTTTCGACTTCTAAGATTGGGAGATCTGGTAGATGAATCCTGGTCTCTGGGCATCGCTGCATGGGGCTGTCTGGATTACGATTTCGGTTGATTCATGGAAGCGGCTGATGGATTTTCAGTACTACGGAGTCTGCAGAGATAAGTACTGTGGCTTTAACAGTCCTTTCTCCTGTTGTTTTAGTCTCTGCACTTCCAGTCTCCCCTTTTCCTAAATCTACTACTGATTCTGGACTACCCTTGGACAGCCTGTCAGTGGAAATGGCTGCAGATGTGGCTACTTCCTCTGTCATACAGGGGCCAGCTTGGAACCTGTGGAAAACCTTCCTATGCCAGTCATCTTAGGCAACCTCTAGAATTAGCCAGCGGTGAAATGCCATTCGTTTACGATATGTTGGCCCCAGGGATAATCTCCTGATAGATTTTATGTTGGAAAACTTTATTGAAGAAAAGTATGGGTTTTTCCTTCTGAAGTCTACGCCTTGATCCGTGTTCCTGGAGAGTTCTATATTTGATGTCAAGTTTGCACCCCAGCTCTTTTGGAACTATTCTGGAGTCACTATTTAAATCTAAAACTAATCCCCTGTGGTCGGACTTTATTGTACTGCCTCTTTCAAAACAGGCCTTTAGGGTCATTCGATCATGTTCAGAAATGAAGGGGTTAATGTTGTAGATATTGTTAACTGGTTATCTAAAGATGTGAAATACAGGGAATCCTGTTCCTATCCTGGATGTAGAGGATTTTGGAATGGGGTTGGAAATTTAGGATTAAACTCCACTCTACTGATTCTGATTTGGTGCATCTCCCCAACTGTTTTTTGGGGGAGGGATAAGGGTTCTTTTTTATCCAGGTCAGCCAAGGGTTTGCTTCAAGTGTGGGTCTCGGACTCACATAAGCACCTCTTGTGATGTGCTAAAATATTCTTATTGTGGGAGTCTGGTCATCCTAGTGCTCACTGTTTCCAAACCTCTAAATGCAGTCTTTGTGATGTGGTGGGTCACACATTTGAACTTTGCCCTTTGGCAGCTAAAAACACACCGGAAGCTGATTTTGGGGTACAGGACCATTATATTAGGGAGGCAGTTCGACTTGGCATTCCTACTGGAGGAAGGTTGGATCCCAGTACCTCTGGGGCTAGTCTCCCTTTGCCCGTGTCAGGTTTGATTGCTAACTCTACCTCAAGCACAGACTCTATAGATATACCTGAAGTGGTGACTCATGAGGTACCAGAGATAGGACAAGGGGGGGTTATTTGCCAGGATTCAGTATTGTCTAGTTTGGACCCCTTGGTAGAAAGTTTTACTATGGTTAGTGGCAAGAAAGGGAAATCTGTTAAAGGAAAGGGGAAGGTGGGTAGGAAAACAGCTTTACCTTCCATGCATGGTTCTATTGCTGACCCTAATACCTTTGCATAGTAGAGAGCTCCAAGGCGGTTTCAAACATGTCTCTGCCTTCTGCATCCCCCTAAGGCCTGAGCCCTTGGAACCTGCTGAAGGACAGGTTGGCCCTAAGCCATTAGATGGGAAAAGTGGAAGGGTAACAAGAGCATCTAGCAAAGTAAAGTGACTTTACCCTTTCATTAACTCATGGTTCCCTTTTACTTTAGAGTGGCAACTTTAAATGCAAATAGCATTAAATCCCTGTTAAGCGTCAGAGCACTTATTCTCATTTTTTATATGAAAATCTGGATTGTGTTTTCCTGCAGGATGTTCGTTTGCATTCTCCTATGGAGATAGAGGCTGCCACTACTGGTTGGGTGTGGGGAGATTGTTTTTGGTCTTTGGGAAGTGATTTGTGTAGTGGGGTGGGGATTTGTTTTTTTCATTCACATATAAAAGTAATTCATCAGATAGAGATTTTAGCTGGTAGGGCCTTGGTTTTGGATGTTAAATGGGGTTCCTTACCCTTACGGTTACTTAATGTTTATGCACCTCAATCTAAATTTGATCGAGTAACCCTTTTTAATTCATCATATCCTTTTCTATGCACCTCTTATGTTACTATCCTTGGGGGGGGGACTTTAACTGCTCCTTGCCTTCCAGTGTTTCTTCTGGAATGAGAAAGAAAGTGTATAGTGATATGGCAAGCTTGTCAAAACTTCTTGCAGATACTGGTTTGAATGATGCTTTTGGCCTACCTCTAATGGGTTTGGAAATACTTATTTTATGGAACTAGAGCTTCCAGAATTGACTATTTTTTCTTTCACCAGGGGTTGTAGTGCAATCACAGTCCTTACAGGAGGTGGCCACATCGGATCATAAAATGCTTCGATTAGTGTTATGTGACGTGCCTGAAGTGCGGAGGGGGCCAGGTTTTTGGAAATTAAATGTTATCTTATTAGATATCCCTGGTGTGGCTGATGGTCTACATTCCCTTTTTTTAGCACATCAGTCTGTTTTCTTTCTATATGAAAATTTAAATACTTGGTGGGAGGACACAAGATGTGAAGACAGACTCTATTTTCAAACCATTGGTCATTTAAATGGGAGATTCCGCATGATGGACTTCAATATCTTAGAGAACGACTTCATTTTTGTCTACTTTCCACCAGTCTTTGGGATCTGCAGGTTTGGATCAAATTAAAAGGTAAAGGAAGAGTTGGCTAATTTACAATCTCAGGTTTTACAGGATGTGGAGAAAGCATAAATATGGATTCGTGGTACAAAGAAGGATACTTTACCTTTGAAAATCTGAAACTTCTTAAACACTCCCGAGCTGTGATGTATTTAAACACCTCAGCTGGGGCATGTTACAACAAACACTGGTATTTTAGATACGATACATGACTATGTTACTGCATCCTTTAAGAGTAGATTGCCCTGAGACCCCCATTAATGATTGGTTTTTAGAAGACCAGTCCCTGTTTTGTCTATAGATGAGCAGTCTATTTTGGTCCAACTCATTATGGTAGATGAACTAAAGACTGCAATTTGGTCTCTGAAGTCGGGAATTACTCCAGGTGCTGATGGATTGTCCCATGAAATCTATAAGTTTGTGGAAGTTTTGGGTACTGAACTATGTCAGATATTGAATGCTGGGTTACAGGCAGGGTCTCTACCTAAAAGCATGTTACAGGGTGTGTTGCTTTACGGTATAAAAATAAAGGGAGCATGGGATTTAGATAATTGGAGGCCTTTGTCTCTTTTGAACACTGACTGTAAGATCTTGATGAAAATCTTTGTATTAGATTGGGGGTGTATTGGGTTCCTTATTACATGCATCACAATTTAGTGGGGTGCCACATCGAAGGGTTCAGGATGCACTGATCCTACTCAGGGAGCTTATAGCTAAAGGAGCATCTGGAGATATGTTTGGGCATCTGGTTTGTCTTGACCAGGCTAAAGCTTTTGATCAAGTAAAATATAGTTATCTGTGGAGAGTTTGAGATGGTATGGGTTTCCCTCACAATTTATAAACTGGCTACGTACCTGCTATACAGACATCACTCTGATACCTAGCATAAATAGATGGTTGGGAAGAGATATTGAGGTACATATAGACGGCAGGGGTGTCCACTAAGTCCCCTACTCTATGTCTTATCCTTGGACCCCCTTTTGCATGCTTTAAATAATACAGATGATATTGTTGGATTATCAGTTGGTTATATGGACCCACAGATAGTGACAATAGCATGTGCAGATGATTTGGTTTTAGTTCTGTCAGATAAAAATTCTGCTGTTGCTGCACAGACATTATTGTACACCTTTTCAGCTATGTCTGGTTCCTCTATTAATAGGTTTAAAAGTGGGATATTGCCTTTGGGGTATGGGGCCACTGATGTGGCATTGATTTGGGACATGCCTATTAAAACTGGCTATAGGAAGATTCTTGGTGTTTATTTTGGAGGTGTGGATGATCATCGATACAATTGGGAGAGCCAATTATTGGAGGCACGTAATAGGGTGTTACTCTGGAATAAGGGCCGAATGTCTAAAGCGAAGCGAATTTATTTGATTAAAACTTTTTTGTTGCCATATTTTTGTTTATAGCTGCAGTTTTCCCCCTCCCTTCTTTGAAACCTCTCTTTATGATGTATTTTTCTTTGTTTATGGGGTAATAGATTAAATCCAATGAAGAGGGTATCACTTATTTACCTATTAGTGAAGGAGGTTTGGTATGGTGAATCCAGTTGTATTCTTGCATAGTATATTTATCTTTTATAATTTAGTTCCTTTGCTCAAGGGGTTGTTAAGATCTGGTCCCCGTGGGTGGCTGATAGTATAGATCCTCTTAGGCATTGGGTTCAGGATTCCTTTTGGCCCGGCAGAATGCGGCTATGTGCATTGACTAGTCACTTTCATACAATGTTTCAAAGTTAAAATCCTGGCATGTTGTCAGAAAATCCTTTCTTCTTCAAACACGTCAGCAATTCTATAGTACTATATTGCAGGATTACTTTTTGTGGATCCTTGATTTCATGATTTACCAGTTTTGAGCAACATTCCAAATTACAATTATTAGTAAGCAAGAGGGTACCCGCTATATGTGGGATTTTTATGGCTATGTCTCCACAAGAGATTAGGGTAAAAGGCAATATGAGGCATAAAACTCTTGGAGAGGTTTTGTCCCAGGGAGGAAACCTGCTTAGGGGTGGTTGAAACTATGGAACATTTTTTTGTGGATTGTCCCTTTGTAGTTTCCTTCTGGTCCCAATATCAGGATGTGTGGCCTTTAAATCCTTTTCGGGATCCTACATCACAGATCTGGGTGGAAGGGGTTCTGCCAGGCTCCTGGGTGACTTATGATGTAATCACTATGCGCCTGTTAATGGGTCATATAGGCTTTCAGCTGTGGCAAGCACGGTGTAATTTGACACTTCGGGCAGAAATTACTCTCTGCATCCCAGATTATTTATAACATTAAGAAGGTAGTACTTAGCTGGAGACTTCAGGAAAGGGAAAAAGTGCATCCTGAACTGTTTCGATTGTGGTGGAGGAAAATGAACTGGCTTGACACAGGTTAAAGGTTATGGTGCTATGTCCAGACTTTCTTGAAAAGTGCTGGGTATCCCTGCTTGCAAGGCTAGAACCTCCTTTTGGGGTAATTTTGGTGGGGACTGCTATTTTCTGCATATGTGTTAGTTTTGTTTTAGACCCACTTCCTCGCTCTAAGGGGGGGGGACATTTGTATCTTCTGGTTCTATTTGTTTTTTTAATTTTCCAATCATTTTATGGTGCTGTTTTGTTGTGCATACTTGGTTTCTATGCTTCCTGTACATCCCATTTCTATGCTAGTATACTTGTTTTGTTTCCATTTGTTGTGCATTATGATTTCTACTGTATATATTATTGTTTGACTGTTGCTTTTTAGTTGCAACTACTCCCCTAATCCTTTTAGTGGGGGATGTTTTATATTATTTCTTTTACATTGCTCTGACATGGTATGTTGACAATACTCATTTGTTTTTTTCCATATGATTTGTTTATTATTTTATGTGACATACCCCAGTTTATATTTCACTTTTGGTCTACTGTTATGATAATAAACAATTCCTACTATTTTAGTTGGGGGTTGGCACTAGTTAGTTTTTGGGTCACTAAACTGCTGCTGATTTTGAATGTAAGATGTAATACTTATTTCTGTTAATCCTTGTTTTATATTATGATTTTGTGTGCTGTAAACACTATTTTGTATATGTTTTGCTTCTGGTTGTAATAAAAAATTCCCCTACTCTTTTCGATAAGCGCCATGGGATCTTTAACATCCACCTGAACCATCACAAATCCAGGCAGATGGGACTTCGGTTTAACGTCTCATCGGAAAGATGGCAGCTCAGAAATGCAGCACCCCTCTCATGCTGCACTATAGTGTCAGTACTGGGTTATTAACCCAAGTGCCAGATGTGGGAACTGAACCCACAGCCCTCTGATCTCCCGGCCTCAGAGGCGAGTGTGCTACCTACTGAGCCACTGACACTGACAAAACCACTGACAAAAGGGGTTTGAAACTATCACTTATAATTTTATATCCAAAGCTATTAACAGTGTTTAGGAAATAACCCAACAGAACTCCATACTTAAAATGACTAGGTATGTTTCTATGAAATTTAGTTTCACACACCTTTACATAGTTTTCAAAATCGAAGTCATTTTCAAATTTGAGTGTTTTTGATATTATCCATGTTATGGATTTTTTCCAAGTCCTTTTGTTGGTGTATGTCTTTGCTTCTTTGGTCAGCCTAATTAATATAAATAGCTGGGTCATCTAGTGCCCTTGGAATCTACATACTTGCAACCCATGCTTTTTAAGGATATTATTCAGTCTAGCAAACCAGTTAATTATGTGATTATGTTGTGCATCCTTCCAGCACAGCTTCTGAAACCTGTTGTCCATATTGAAAATTCTCTTCTATAATCTGACTGTAGCTTTCCACATTTGTGCTTCCAGGATACCGTTCCAAATTAAATTCTTAAAAATGCAGTTGGGAATCCTTGGAAGGCCAAGTGTAATTCTGATTGAAAAAATGTATTCCCCATATTTAGCCCCATACAAAGCTGACTTACAACTTCAGCATCAAACATTCTTTTAATAACATAAAATTAGTCATCAGCAAATTGGGTAGAAGACTTATTTACTCCCAAAATAGATTTATTAGCAGTATCCTTCACCTTCTTTATTTGTGGGTTCCATGCTAGAAATGTATTGAAGCTGACTGATGGCGCTGAGGGTTGAGGCACTGGTCACCACACCTCGCATCATGCTGGTGACCGGGATCAGACATGAGCCTGGGTTGTCAGGGTCGGTAGGAGGATAGGATTGAGCATCTGAAGGACTGCTCTCCTATCCTGGGGAGGGATGTGGGTTTCCATCACTCTGCAGTGGCCTCTGGGGAAGCCCAGAGGCACTGCTAGAGTTGGTGCAATGGAGGGAGGAGTGCAGCGGATGTCAACACGTCAGTGCTAGATGTTATTGTACATCTTCACTGTTGGGGAATAATCAGAGGAAAAAACAGCAGCATCACTTATGGCAGCTTGATGGCCATAGCATCCTGAGCCTGGCGGCAGCCCTGGGGTGACCTCACACACTGGTATTGGATCCTGGCCTGGCACAGGAACAAGGAGGGGTCCCTCTCATGGGTACAGCAGCATATGCTAGCTGGTTATGGGGCACCCTGGGGGTTGTCAGGGGAAGCAGACCAGTGGCTATTTTAGATTTTAGAACATTTATTTCCAATTTAATTTTGTCCAGATGTTTATAACTGTGACTATACCTCTCTATAGACTAGTAGGAGTTTGCGATAATAAAACTGCACCAACTGCCTATATTAACATTTGCACCCAACATTATTTATTTTGCTGGGAATGTTTCAATGGTGTCCAGGCATTTAATAAACCTTTCAGTATTATAGGGGTGCAGGCATGCCTCTATAGTTAGGGTTCAACCATCACTTCTATATTAAACTCAAAATTTGTACTTTAATAACTTTGCACCATTCAAGTGATTCATATGAAATTTTGCATATGCCAACAGAGACCAAAGATGTCTTGATGTGGCAAGTTTTGTTTCAGTCAGATATGTAGGTGCAGAGATATGGATTGTCAAAAAATTTGAAAATTACCATTTTGGATGACATTTTTTTATCACTTTGCTGTGCAAACATGGTGTGGAAGTTTAGTCTGACATTTTTAAGGTAGAAAGGTCTTGGATCACAGATGTGCTTTTTGAAGATTTGGTGAAACAATATTAATCCATTCCAATGTTTCTAAATTGCAAAGTTTCCCATTATTTACTATGGGACCAGTTAGATGGCCTGCTTGAAAAAGGATTTTTTATTGCAAATGCAGAATCCTTTTTCACAAACTCGGGATCTTTTGCTGGAAATGCAGAATCTTTTTCTGTGCTTCCGCCATCTTGTTTTCAGTTAGCAGTGAAAACAAAATTAAATAACTAAATAAATACAAGGGGTTTAGTAGACAACAATAGTTGTCTTTATTTAATCATAACCCATAGAATCTGAATCTGGGGTTCATTTTTTTGATAACTTACTTAGAAATGTGTTTATGTAACATCCCCAAATCCTGTTTTGCAAACTGTAGAAAAAAGTGAAACAGGGTCCTTTTTTTCAATTTTCAAAAAAGGATTTTCCTTTTCCAAAAATTTGCGAAAATGGAGTCATGAAATAGGATCCTTTTTCACAATTTGCAAAAAAGATTTTCTTTTTCTGAAAACTGTGAAAAAGGATCCATTGAATAGGATTATTTTTCTCAATTTGTGAAAAAGGAATTTTAAGACAACTGTTTCTTTGTCACTCCACAGTTAAGAAATGGTTTGTGATTTTGGTCTGAAATTTTCAGGGTACAAAGTGCTTACCCCATGGATGTGCCTTTCACTGCTTTGGTGAAAATATATTACACTGCTGTGGAGTTCTGCAGGTTTAAATTTTGCTTAATTTCTCATAGGATAACATTGTAATGTTAGGTGTACACAGTCATTTCTTTGTCACTATGCTCTGAAGAAAATGGTTTGCAATTTTGTGTGAAATTTTCAGGATAAAAAGCGGCTTGTGCCATTGATGTGCCTTTTGCTGGTTTTGCGAAAATATATTAATTTAGTGTCAGTTGAACAGGTTTACATTTTGCTGTGTTTTCTATAGTGTTTTTGGTGCTGCACAGTATTAGATGGAAGTGAAGGGCTCAGAAGGCCCTGTGTTCCTAAGCAAATAAGGATACCAATACACTATCTCAAAATTATGCAAATACAGATACCATTACAGACTGTTGGGAACACAGGGCTCTTCAGGCCTGCGCCCACAATGAAATATGGATACAATTACAATATCCCAAAAATTATGGATGGATGTCACCATGCACTCCCACATGCAAATACAAATACCATTATGGAGTGATCGGACAGCAGGCCTTATGGATGGATGGATGGCAGTGCAGGGTCCAGAGGGCATGGCACTGCCACATGCAAATATCCATAGCATTATGGAGTGATGGGAGCATAGGCCCCAGAGGGTCCTACGCTCCCACAGGAAAATAATGATACAATTGCAATCTCTCAAAAATTATGGATGGGACTGCAGGGCCCTCTGGGCCATGTGATCCCACAATTAAATAAGGCTATGATTATACTATCTCAAAAAGTAAGGAAATTCTTTGCAAAAAAAACCTTTATTAATTCATCAGTCAGGGTTCCAGTGACAATAGTTGGGAAATGTGCTGTTAGGCTTTCCAACCTAACACCCCACCTCCACCTTGCATGCAGCAACAGGTGAGAAATTGTGTGCCTTAAGTTGTAGCCCTAATACTCACCCCATTCTCCTATACTATAACTATCTAAGCTTAGTTTTACTCATGGAATGGGGTGAGCATTAGAGCTGACAACCCCAAGGCACACCTCCTCTCCCATTGCTGCATGCAGGGTGGGGGTGGAGTGTTAGGGTTGAAACCCTAACAGCGTATTTCCCAACTTTTATTGCCGGCACACTAACTGATGCATTAATGAAGTTTTTTGCAAAGCATATTAACTGAATAAGCTCTGGGCCAATAGGCATCCTTGCTTTACCCCATTATTAATATATATGGGTTCTGTCACATCTCCATCCCTTGAATACATAACTATAACCTGGAAATTTATGTGCAATAATTTTAAAATATCCAACAGCCCCTCATCAATCCCATAATTCCGTGATATTTCCAAAGAATTGTTCTGTTCACAGAACTGTACACTAATTTAATATCAATGAAGCAGGCATACATCTTTTGTTTTATATGTAAAATATATTTGTTCAGGATGTAATTAAAAGTAAAATTAAATCTATTGTTGAGTAATTTATTTGAAAAAGCTGCTGGAACTCTGATACCAACTGTTTATCCACAAACCAGGCTTCCAGATTATCTAATATTATTCTAGCAAATATTTTTGTCCAGTTAGAAGTAAGAACATTGGAGGATAGCAATTTGGATCCTATGGGAGCCTTTTTTAAAACTGGCTCTGTAATGCCTACACTCCAATCTTTTGGGAGGCATTATGTATTGACAATTAACGTAAATAGATGAGAAAGAAAAATTGACCAGATATCTATGTTATTTTGAAAAAAAAAACTCTGCAAGTATTGCATCTATTCCTGCAGCTTTATTTTTTTTGGGGGGAGGCATGATTGCAGAACAGACTTCAGCCTGGATAATAGCAGACCACAGCATCCCACTCACATTCCTTACATAAGATGATGTGGCTGCTGTGTCTTTTTCATAATTGTCCATATCTGAGATTTTATACTCATGTTTAAAATGATCTAACCATTCAAAATCAGTTATAAGACAAGTTGCATTATGCTCTCTGGCATTATTAGATATACCAACAGCAACTAATGACCAGAATGTTGAGACATCTTTAGCATGAACTGCCTCTGGCATACTTGACCAGAGGAAGCTTTATATTAATTTTACGTTAATCAATTGGTCAATGTCAATGTCAATTTTATTTAAAAAGATGCCCTATCCTAAAGGCTCTGGGCGCCGCACAAAACTATACAGTGTGTCATACCATATACATTCCTTAAAATAACATGCATAAAATTCAAAATTCAAAATTCAATTGGTATTCAAAATTCGAAATTGGTAATACTCAGTTGTTAAATTTCTTAGAGCATTCTTTGCTGCAATATCATTCTTTTTTATGGGAACATCTTCCTGTTCTATTGATTACTTTCTTGAGTTTTTTTACAGGAATTATCATACCATGGGTTCTTTACCCCAACTTTCAACTTTCTTGTTTCTCTATCTTCAGGGACTTAGTCACTGCATCATTCAATACAGTGCTACATTCTTCCATTATATCATGTACATAATTGAACTTTTGCATATCCCCTAATTTTTTCAATTTGTTTTTAAAACATGTTATTATTCTTTTCTTCAATTTTAACATTATTTTCAATTTTTATTAATGCATTGCTTTTAACTTTGCAATGAACCGGAAAATGATCACTCACCCAAAAGTATTTTACCTTCAGATAAGCAACTTTCTCAAAAGCATAAACATCTGTTAAAAAGAGATCTATAGTAATGCCTTCTTTAACTGTGGTAAATGTAATTTCTCCTAATTTCTCTCCCTTTGTTCCACCATTTAAAATTCTTACATCCATTCCAGTTATATAATGCATCAGAATCTCCCTTTTCTTTGTAATTGTTTATCTCTTGCTTATCAAATAGGTATGCAAAGTGTACCATCTATTTTCCAGTCTTGTGTAGGTTCCTGTATTGCAACTCTTGTTCTAGCATTTAAGTCTATGGAGTATAATTATACACTGTTGGTATTTAACTCTTAAATGTTCTAAAATGCCTTTAATTTCCTTTAAAATGCTTTCAAATGCTTAGTTATTAATACCTGGTGGCAAAAATATATTGAAAAGAACATATACATCTTGATTTGTTTTGATTTAATATAATACCCACATAATAACTACCATCCCTAACTACATTTTAGACATTAACATTCAAAGCCATCTTGGCTAAAATTGCAAGACCACTTTTCAGATGCCCAAAGCTATGCACCTAAACTGCTGGTGTAGCCCATACCCTGTAATCTAGATAATCTGTGTTTTGTTTACTATCCCAGGTCTCCTGAAATAAATTAATATCATACTTACTCATATTATCTATCCATTTTGGGTTTCTGCTTTAGATAGTATACCAGATTCATCCCCATTTAGAAGATAAAGCAGTGTTTTTTTTATTGTTTTTGGTGGAATTCAGTCAATCTAAAATTGAAGAGATGACACTTGTAGTTCTTGTTGTTTCTGTGCTATTTACTATTTATTCTGAAATGGATATGTCTGCTGTACTTTGTTCTGATAGTACAGTACTTGTATTTATTTTCTTCCTTTTAGCTTCTTCCTCTTATCATTTTTTTATCTTATTCTCCTCACCCTGTAAACTGTTCTCCTGTTCAACTGACCTTAAACCAGTTTCTTTTTATTCTCTTATTTGTTTTATTAATATTATTTTGGTGATTTTTTCTGCTTGATGTTCCTCCCTTATAGTTGCATTCAGTTTGATACCTATATCTAGAAATTTATTTTGAGAATTTAAAAGTGTCAGTTTCTTCTCATGGTCTGTAGGTACCAAGCAAATTCATCCTGTTTGGTTTAGTTCTGCATCTATATGTAGTTATGGGGCCCTATATTCAAAATTGTGCCTGGCAATGGTGCAAGTGGTTGTGCAGCACAACTGAGTTGCACTGGAGCAACAAAAGGATATATTCAAAGGAGATGTGCCATGGTGCATCTCATCTGAATATACCACAAAATGCCCTCAGCACAAATATAATGTGCCAGCACATACCCCAGGCAGATCTGAATACCAGGAATGGGAAATGCACCAGCACATCAGAGATACACCATGCGCAAATTCCTGATATTCAGATACCAATATACAAATGGAGCCATAATGCATGCAAGGCACAAATGGGGCCATTTGCATGTCATTATGGCCCATTTGCATGAGTTGTGCAGGGCTAGCCAGCAAACTACACCTGGTGCCCTGCACAGCATGCAGTCCCAGTATCAGGTACTGCAGTACTAACCCCTCCCCATCCCTTGCCACCAATCACTGTTATAATAGGAACATGACAGTCCCTGGTAGTCTAGTGATATCCACCTCCCCATCCAGTAACCCGACTGTGCTAAACTCTCTACAAAATACCCAGGTGGTCCAGTGGTACTCCTTCCCCATCATTACCCTCTGATCACCATAAACAGTGAATTAATATCCTGGTAGTCTAGTGGCACCCCTCCCTATCCAGTAACCCAGATCATGTTAACATCCTCATTCAAAATATGCTGGTGATCCAGTGGAACCCTCCTTCATACCCTTATCCCCAATCAAAGTGTTAACCTTTATTCAAAACATCCTGGTGGTCTAGTGGAACCTTCTTCCTGCCTGTATCCCTGATCTAAGTGTTGACCCAATTCAAAACATCCTGGTGGTTCAGTGGTACCCTCACAATCAGCAACTACATCTCATGAAATATCCTATTGCACTGCTCCTGATAACACAGTGGCTCCTCCCCCACCCACAATTACTAATAACCAGCACCACCCGGTCATCAGCGAGGGCATATCCACCTGCATACCTCCATGGCTGCCTGCCAAATGACAGCTAAGGCATGTGCTGCAAGCTCATTGGTCCAACACTGTGGACCAATGGGCATACAGTGTGTACTGTAAAATATTCACAACTTGTGAATGAATTACTTCATTTACAAAGTTGTGAGAGGTCGATTACAGTATGCACTGCATGCCCATTGGTCCACAGTGAGGACCAATGAGCTTGCAGCATACTGTAAGGTTCATTTGGCAGGCAGCCACGGAGGTATGCGCGGTGGGTATGCTGCCCACTGATGACCGGAATGGTGCTGGATGGGCTGGGTACTGTGTGGGTGGGGTGGGGAGCCACTCGGCTTACCAGAGGACAGTGCAACAGATATTTCATGTGATCGGGTTGCCGGATGGGGAGGGCGGCACCACTACACCATCAGGTATTTCAAACTGAGGATGTTAATATGATAAGGGTTACTGGATAGGAGGGTGGTTCCCACTAGACTACCAGAGACTATCATGTGTGCTTGTGCATGGTGTTGAGGGGTTCTACCCACAACCAGTGGCTGCTGTGTTGTGCACTACACTACAGTGGCCCACCTGTGGGTAACTAGCACTTGAGCCATGTTTTACAGGCTCAACTGTGAGCCCCGATATGCGGCATATCTCTGGGTTGTGCCAGCAGATGCACCACACATCTCAGGCTGAATATTGGGATGTGCCACATATTCATGGGCACGTCCCCTGGAGATGTGCTGCATACATTATCTTTGTGCCCCAGTGCATTGGAAATTGCACTGCTCAATTCCCACTTTTGAATATTGCCCTGGGGTACAGTTCTGGGGTGGCAATGGTGCAACTCAGTTGCACCAGGTGCAACTCCTTTGAATATATCGGCCATGGTATCTATCCATGAACATTTATTACCACATATTTCTTTAATGTACTGTATGCTGCCAATTTTAGGGTGAACACATTTTCCATCCTATTTTGGGGAGTCCCTGTATATATACCATTGGTAACTTCTTTCTGTATTTAGTTTTCCTTTATTTTTATCAAAAGATCTTCTGTTGTAATTAAGATCACCCTCTATCAGATATTTGATGCAGTGAGGTCTCAACATCTTCTTCAAAATAGACTTTTGTCTGGATCTTAGGTTTATTTTTAGTTTTTGTACAGTATATCTACTGTATTTTTTTCCGATGTAACTAATTTCCCTGCCTTGGTTTATTACCACTCATATCCCTTTGATTTGTTTTTCTCCTTTCTTTTATTGTTTTTATTATTATTCATTACTTCTCTTTTTTTCCGTATTCAGTTGGTTAACCAAAACATTTATTTCTTACATGTCTCTTTCCATTATTTGTTTGATAATATGTGCATTACTTGCTGATTGTTCTGCTTGACTTACTTCTGTATTATTTTTTACATTCTATTCTTGAGTTACATTTTGAATTATTTCAGCCTTTTGTCCCCCCTTTCATGTCATTTGTTAAAAAAAAACTTAAAAAAATTACACCATCGCACTTAAATGGTAGTTGCCTACTTGAATTTCTTTTTCCCCCAATCCTGTCATTATTGCAGACGTATGTATGTCAGATGCTTCCCTTTTTTGATTTTAGTTCTTACTGTTCTCTATGTGTTCCTCATTACCAGTATTTTTTCTTCTCATTGTCCGTAAGTGTGAAATATCTGGTGTTTTCTTGAGGAAGAATATGACTTGAATTTTTTCATCTAGGGTGAAATGAACTGGCTAAGTTCCCTCAAGCATGATTTCTGTGCCATGCCTCTACTCCTTATTGTAATATGTTGTGTATTCTTCACATCAGGCTTTAAAGGGCTTTTTAACTCTATTAAATGATCCACCTTTAACTTTTCAGTTTTTTGATTGTACTCAGTATGGAGTTCTTCTAGCCCAACCAATTCTGAGAATTTTAAGTGTGGTCCTTGATGACAAGCTATCAGACAATGTTCATTTCTATATATACATATCCCTTTGCTTGGCACTTCTGGTTCTTCTAGGACTTTGATGAATTCTAATACTGGGTTTTGTATGCTGTTGGTTTTCATAGGTTTGGAAGATTAAATCATTATAGGATTTATAGAAGCCCTCACTATGTTTTTGTTTCCTCAAAGCTCTAAATGTTCTTCCTGTGGGCAAAATAACATGGTAATTTTAAAGTTATTATTAGCCAGAAATTGTTCTACCTTTTTTCTAAATTGTTTCAGTTCAGTTTTTTTTGCTTCTGTTATTTGTCACATAGGTTTAGAGCACAAAGTGTACCAGTACATAACATACAAAACAGATATCATTTCTAAGTATCAGGATATGCTTAACCATTGATTTCAGTAATATAATTTAAAATTGACTGCTTACTGTATTAGAAATAGAAAATATAAGATATAAAATATAATTTGTAGCTTAATATCTTTGACTAAATATATTCAATGAAATTAAAATGACTTTTCACATTTAAAATAACTATATGCAATATAAATATATAGGGCAGAAAAACTTTAGTCTCTTGAATGGCATTTTACTGTAAACTTCTGTGCAAAAAGTATTATGCATCAAAGGTAAAAAGGTCTCTTTTCTTTTTCAGGGGTGCTTGATGTCTACTATAACTGATCCATTAAGTAAACAATGTACTTTTGTTATATAGAAGTCAGATACCACAGCTCCCTTCCTTGTCTAGATTCTTTTTTTCCCCTATCTGCAAGTTTCAGTGTATCTAGGCTTTGTAAATAACTTAAATCTTCCCAACACTTGATTAATTCTCCCTTTTGAAGACTCTGATGAATGAAACACCAATACAACCAGTGTAACCAATCAAGGTATTGAGAAAATTTATTTAAAGTAAATATACCAATAGTGAACTTATTATAGTTAAATACAGTGCTTCAAAATGCAAAAGTTTTGAAAGTGCCAAACTATATGCTATATATCAAAAACAGTGCCAAACTTACATCTTAGTTTTAGTAACTACTACATTAGTCTACATTTAGTCTACTACATTATGTAACCTAAGTGTATCTATGTTAAATGTTCCTTTTACTGCACTTGTAATGTTATCCTTGTTTTAATCTGCACTATAACTGTCTTGATGTCGGCCCCTCCCTGCGGACGGCAGCTTTTGTAAATGAGTCTTTGGCTCAAAGGTTGTAAACCTGATTTGTAATGAATGAATAAATTATATCAGAAAAAGAGTGTGTTGCCATATAGTTCCTCATGCTACAAATCACGAGCTTCATAATTACTATGCCTTTCTTTTAAAAGGCTAGCTTACAAAAGCTTTTAAACTCAGAGAATAAACTGCTTGGATTAGTAAAAGAAAATTATTATGCAAAAATACTTACAATCTAGAAAGGTATATGCTGATGCCACTAAAATAACAGTAGTCAGAACAACCGCAAGAAAACTGCAGTCAAAAATGCACACTGTGTATTTTTCAACCATTTAAAATAATTTAAAACTTCCATATGACTAGCAGCAGTATTCAATCAGACAGTTTGGTAGCCTCAGAGTCAGGGCTAACTGATTTACATGCACTCTGAAATGAAATACATGAAAATCGGCATCACACAAACATCGTGTGACAAATGACGGAAAATTTAAAACAACATAGAACTCTAAAAAATTTTGAAAAATAGATAAAAAGAAATATAAAACTTCATAAAGACCTCATTAATATAATAAAACATTTGGGAGATCTAGTAAAACAGGCACAGACCTTTTTACCTGTAAATGATTCATACTAGATGTATAGTTTGAAATGCACAGAGTGATCCACCTATTTTCTTTTATAGACTTTCTGCACCACTTTCTACATCTTTTCTATAATGCTTTTGTAAGAAAGACACTAAGGCACTTTTATTTTGAATTTTCTTAGTTCAGTAATCACTCCACCATGCTTTCTAGTCCTCCCATTCATACACAGTAGCTATCCAATGAAAAACAGTTTAGAGCTGAACTTCTATCAATAGGTATGCAGTGAGACTCTTTGACAGTAGCAAGCTGCAACCAACAGTTTAACAATATAACCACTTAAACCACTCCTAGCTCTTCACACTGTGGTGTTGAGACCCAACTCTGTGATTCTCAGACATACTGGTGCCATCTGCCATTTCCTCCTCCTCCTCCTAACATCCATCTTTGGGTTGAACTAGTCTCACTCCAATTCTTAATTCACTCATACAATCCAGCATTCAGGGTATGTGGTCATGCTGTGGTTCAGGTATGTGGTCATGATCCAGGAGCAGGAATCAGAGTTAGTCACTACAACTGCCACTGTATCTGTGGCTACAGAACAGGAAAAACAGAAAAACAAATCAATACACCAAGTACAGTAAATTTAAACAAAACATGGTAAAATTTAATAAAATAACCCCCACAGGCATAGATGGCATACTGCTAAATTTCTTGACACTCTGTCCAAACATTTTAAGGTAAAGGCCTCTTTCACTGTCTCATGAAACAATTTCAGTTCTCCAGTCCACCTTGGTGTATATAGAGGTGTTATAAATAAGAAATGAAAGAAGCTGTATGCAGAATTAAATAAAGTAACCACATTGCTTTGACTAGTGAGGCAGGACAGACAATAATATGAACATTAAGTTCCTCTCACAATTCAGCATAAAATCCTGGGAGTAGAAAACTTAAAAACTCTCAAAAGAGCAGCAATAAGACATGAATACATAAAAATAGCTGACTTCAGAAACAAATACTTGATAGTCAGTTAAACAGTAATCTCCACTTTACTCCACTCAAGACAATATACTCTTGGGGCCTGATTCTAGAAGGGTGGTGCAAGTTGCTGCTTGAGCGCAACTTGTGCCACCCTTTCTCGACATTGACCTGCGCCCTATTCTAGTAGGGGCAGGGGCATCACAAGTAGTCCTGCAACTTGGCAACATGCAGCCAGGTATGCCGAACTGCAGGTATACCTGGTGAGCATGTTGCAAGTCGCAGACCCCATGGGCAATATTCAGCCAAAACATGCAAATGAGCACATTGGGCATGTAGGGCACAAAGGGTCATTTGCATGCCCATTATGGGCTCATTTGCATGGCTTCAATGTTGTGATGGGTGCCGGGCCAGCTCTTCCACCCAGCCCTGATTAGTGAGCAAATAAAGGAATATCCTATCCCCTTTTCTGTGGTGTAGTGTAGTGTCCACCTTCCCCAGCCCTGAGCAGTGATATAAATAAAGGCATATCCAATCCCTTTTCTGTAGTGTACTGTCACCCTCCCCAGCCCCAAGCAGTGATATAAATGAAAGTATATCGCTATCCCTCTTCCTATCATATAGCACTTATGTATATAGTAGACAATCATCATGCCATGTCTGCCCCCCACTGGTACTACTTCCAGTTACTGTCAGTTTATTTCTAAACCAGCCACTCAATCCCTCAGCATCTCCCTCTGTAGCTGTTTATCCACATATGCCAACATAAGGAAGCTATGTGCTCAACAGGTCCAGTTAATTCCCAAAACTCTCTTTTCCCTTTCAAAATAGTTACCTTGGCTTTTTTCATTCAGCCACACTGCAGCCAATCCAGAAGCTGGCTCCCACTTGCCCTTGCTACGCTCCTCTCTACACACTCTGCTCTCTGCAACAAAACATCACTGTCCTGCAAACTGCTAAACCTCTGTAAAACACAAGATGGGATAAAATACATTTTGTGCAAAACACTCTTTTTCTTTGTAACTGCACTTCTTGCTGCACATCTTGTTGTCCAGCGCACCTCATACTACATGTATTCTGCTCCCCTCTCTGCTTCAGCACTCTCACTCTCTGTGCTGCTCCGGACCCATATTTACCCATCACAACCCCAACAGAAAACCAACACCTTTCTAGCAAATGGGCACAAATTCCTCTGAATTTTCTTAGCTGCCTGCAGTCAGCATGTACCACTCAATCTGTATGTGGTCTCACTGCTTGGTCCATTTCTGGTTTTGCTTGCTACTCAGGGCTTCACTCCTTCCATGAAGCAAATGGAAGCTCTGTCTGATGGCACAATTCATAAAGAAATAAATACAACAAGTTACTTTTTTGTCTCTTCCAGATGCAGACACTGCTTGCAGGATCTCAGTGCTCCTCCTCACTAAACTATCAGTCACTCTTCCATTCCAGTCTCGCTTGCACAAAATGATTCAGTTAAAAACAAAATAAAAAAAGACAACTAAATTAATGCTACAATGAAAAGAAGCTTTTATGTCCCTGGCCCCAACAAACTTGCTCACTAAACAGATGCTGCCATTTAAAAAAAAATATTCTGTGCAAGCTGTTCCTTCACCAATCAGCTCAAATGTTGTCCTGTCAGTGCCAGCATCATGATGTAGTGTCCATGATGATGGTCATAGCAATGGTGCTCCTCAGAGGGAGAGGAGCACCGCTTCAGTACCCCATGAAGTGAGCTCTACCAGAATAGTGCTCGCACATATGGCGCTAATCTGGTAAGAACTCACATGGAGCAGAGAGGGGATTTACAGAGCTTGCTGTAAGTGCTCTCCGATCACTGTCCATGTTGCTGACAATGCACAAGAGCACCAGGAGCTAGGAGACTGGCCGAGCTGCTCTCATGGCATGGAGGGCTGGGGCATTGAGCAACTCGACCAGTGCCATTAGAGAACAGGGTTCTAATCCTGGTCTCCAAACATTTTACTGCACTCGGGACTTACACTCTGTTACATGTGGCCATGGAAACAGTAGTCCATGGCCCCATGATTTTTAACTTTCCCCGTTATCTGCCACCCCTCGCATCATGGAGTGTGGGGGGCACAACCCTCCACAAAAGAAACAATGGCACAATTTTTGCTGTGCGGTCCAAGCTGACACTATTCTTGTCAGCACTCTTTGGATCCAGTGCCCACTACTTCACCAAGGAAACCCACAAAACTTCTAAATAAAAAAGCCAATCCTATTTAAAAAAAAAGAAATACACAAACACAAGGTCCCTGCCAATTGCATAAATGAAATACACAACAGGGACCTTGTAGAATAAACAATGTATTTTCACTCATGCTATTTGACCTGGACACATCACTCATGGTTTACACCACTCATGAGGTTACTCAAAGAGCTAGTAAGAAAATAACTAATTTATTCCACAAGTTCCTGCTGTGTATCCCATATCTATCTATCTATCTATCTATCTATCTATCTATCTATCTATCTATCTATCTATCTATCTATCTATCTATCTATCTATCATTATACAAAGGCAAGAAAGAACCTGTATTCTGATTGGTCAGTTAGCCATCACAGCAGGGATGTTATCCTGGCATAACATCCCTGCTGATGATTAGATGACCATGATGACCATTACTTACTCTTTTTTGCATCTTCTTAACAAACAAAATATTTTTCCAGACTAACAAAACATTCTTTAAAATTATTTTTTATTCTGTGTAAAATAACAAGCCATTGTATAATAGGAATAATGCCCTCCAGGGTGGGTGTTATGCTGGGATAACATCCCTTCTTGGGTGTTGGATGCCCCTCATCTGGTGGCCTTGGACTCCAACCACCCAAGGTGGGATGTTATCCCAACATCTTCCACCTATCGACGATATTCCTTCAGTATTCCCACAGGTCCTGCTATGTATCCTCTATCTATCTATCTATCTATCTATCTATCTATCTATCTATCTATCTATCTATCTATCTATATTATATGGGTGTGGTCACGCCCCATTGTTAAGATTGAGTAGGCACTTTAATGCTTTAATGTTTTGCACTGTATTAACTTCACAACCGTTCAATGGATTTGAATGATAATTTCCATGTGTGGTCTCTTATGGTAGATCTCTGGATGCACTGAGTTTTGTTTCAGTCGGATGTGCAGTTTCTGAGTTCCAGAGAGTGTAAAAAGTGATTTTTCTTCTCATTGACTTTATAATTTTTTTCCTTTGGACTTGCCAACAACCCAGACTGTTTGGAATTTTGGTCTGGAATTTTTAAGGGTAGAAAGGGTCTAGCCCACAAATGTGCCTTTTGCTTGTTTGGTGAAAAAATATTAATCTGTTTCAAAGTTATTTAATTTTTAAATTTTGACAAATTTGGTTCTGAGCACATTCAGTAAACACTTCAAAACAGCTGCATCAAATGAAAAATGGATCTTATTTCATATTGGAATAATCCTTTTTTGTTTTCTGCCATCTTGTTTCCCTTTTTTTGTAAAACAAAAAAATTCAAAAGCCACAAAAATGACATCCTGGAGGGAGCTCAACACATCTATCTGGCTCGGACCCTGTTAAGTGGATGCTGCACTTAAATGTTGAAAAATTATCCCCAAATGTGTTTTTATTACATTTTAAATCCTTTTGCATATGATGTGTAATAGGAAAAGACTCTTTTTCATATCATGAGTCACGATAAAAGATCCTTTTTGTGAAGGAAAATCCTTCTCCCTTTGCCACATCTTATTCTCTGGTGTCTAGTGGCACCTCCACCCTCCGATCACCTTGCCCATTAATTGTATGAATTCCATGGTATCTAGTGGTACCCCCACCCTCCAATCTCCATAACTGTTATTTTTCCTTTCCATAGTGTCTAGTGGCACCCCAGCCTCTGATCACCATCCCCATTAATTTAATATATCTCCCTGGTGTCTAGTGGCACCCCCACCTCCAATCGGCATTCTCATATTTATAAATGTTCCCTGGTGTCCAGTGGCACCCCCATCCTCCTATTGCCATCCACTTATTTAAAAATGGCTCACTGGTGTCCAGTGACTCTCCATCCTCTGATTTCTATCCCCTTTTTCCAATTTCCCTGTGTCTGGGACACCCCCACCCTCAATTTCTGTCCCCATTTTCTCCATTTCTCTGGTGTCTAGTGGCACCCCCACCCTCTATTGATGTCCCTGTTTTATTTTCCTGTTTCCTGGTGTCTAGTAGCACCCCATACCCTTCAATCCTGGCCCATGCTTGTAAAAGAAAACAGTCCTCATTTTTTCTAGAAAAGAAAACGGTCCCTAGATGATCTGACCCCCTCACATCATCTCCCTATCAGCACCCATCACCCCACACCCCCAGTACAAATCCACACACACTCACCACCTGAACAGGTGACATAGCAAACATCAACTCTCTGACTGAAGACACCTCTTGCTGCTGGAACTGGCAATTGTAATATGAGAAACTTAGATAAATGCTGTTCAATGTATTTCAGTGGGGTTTGCAACTTTCATACAAAGTTGGACACTTTTGCATATTTTGACAACAAATTCTCAACATGGCCTTTTAGGCACCCCTCATGGACAATATTAATGGAATTTCACAAATCCATCCCGAAGGCAATTTTGTGGTCGTTTGCTAGAATCACCTTTCAGGCATGATTTGAAAATTCTCACTGCCTTTGTTCATAAAGTGAAGTCATAAGAAGGCTATATTTATTTATTTATTTCATTAGTTTTTGTTAACCGGGTTAGGTGCACAAGTCAAAGTTGACTATTTTCAGGCATGACCCGGGAGAATACATACATAAAATGGGATGAGATTATACAATACATAGTATATAGTACAGGTACATAGTATATAGTGCAGGTAGGTTAGAATACATATCAAGTCAGACAGTACTTGAGATAATACAAATAGCTATGCAGAGATGACAAAAGTGACATTAGTACATGCAAATAACAACTGAAACTGGGCTAAGTTGCAGCTATAAAGACATTTTATAGCAAAGCTTGTTTAGAAGTGCAGCAGTGTCTTGGGTGAAATATGGTGGTTAGCTGTGAGACATTAAGTGGGATCAAAGCATGTGCAGGGGTCCTGGGATAGGTGGTGATATAGTTCTTTTTTGAAGATTGGGTGGGAGTTAGCCTGCCTCAGGGCAGGAGGGAGGGAGGGAGTTCCAGGTGGCTGGGGCAGTGCAGTGGAATGCTCCAGAGCTTTTGAAGTAAGACATCTGGAACAGTAAGCAGAAATTTGTTTGCTGAGTTTAGTCCGTGGGCAGGTGTCTGTGGTGCAGTAAAGCTGCAAGGAAGGAGGGTTTGGTTATGGATTACAGAGTCTGTGAGGGTCCCTAGGGAGTATAGTCAGTAGGCAGTTGAGGAGAGCCAGCCTAGGTCACTATACAGTGTGCAGTGGTGCTTGAGGCGATGGGAAGAGGAGACATACCGACATATGTTGTTATACATGACATCCCATTTATGGAGCAGGATTATACACTTTTGTCCATGCCTTGAGATCAGCAAAGTGCCTGATAATGATCCTAATATTCATATGGGCAATAAGAAGTCCTTTTCCTGAGACATCTGATAGGTCAGTGGGAGAGTGGTGGACAGAGGGACCAGGGTTAAGTTCTCGTCCCTGACAATAGGATGACAAGGAGTAGGAGAAACCACAGTTTAATAGTGTGGAATGGGAGATGAACCAGTTGTGTCATTTTGTATTTTCTGAGCATGCGAAATGAGCTGTAGGTACAACCCTTCAGAAGGATAAGGGTGGTGTAGGCATGCACATGTTGTGTTTCGGCAATTTGGTTGGAGACAGTAAAGTCATTGTGTTGTGAGGTATTCTCTTCATGGTGGTTGTTGATTAGAACAGAGGTAGATACCCCATGTAAGCATAATACCAGTGTCAGAAGCAGGATTCATCCTCCCAATCTATGAGTTGCCAGTTTTGACAGGAGACTGCAAATGTTTACTGTAGCAAGGGTGAGTGTTCCAGAGTGAATCATGGTGAACTACTGGGGACCAGAAAACTGTTATTACTGTAGATCAAAGATCCAGAATGTGTTAAATTCCTGAAGGTGATGAACATTGGCCTAGGGCATATGCAGGATGTAAAAATCCTTTGTTAGAAGCTTCCTTTGTTCTCCAAAACAGTTGTGAATAGACCTCAAAGACAAGCACACATCCTTTAAGAACAAATCAGATGGAAATGTGGATTTAATGCAGCACTCCACAATCCAGAGCTTGTATAAAATATTTACTGACCTTACTTTGCTTTTGATGTCTTCCAAAAGTTGACTTATGATGGGAATGCCAATACCTGGTGGTGATGTTTGCAGTTTCTTAGTTCAGGAAATGTTCATAGATGTTAAGTCCAAGAATGGTCCAGTTCTTCCAAGCAGAAACACATGAAAAACCACAAAAAGCTAAACTACTGACAGAGACAAACACAAGCAGCTAGCCACACTGAAAGCCAGGTGAAAATATGGGGTCAAAATATGTAAACATGGCAAAGTTATGTGCATGCATTTAAATTTAACTACGCTCGCTCGTAACTTTGGTAATTTTAAATATTTTTACCCAAAATTTTCAACATAGCCATTTTTTACATCACCTCATGAACGTGGCAGCTGTAATTTTTCAAATCCTGACCAAAATGTGTCTTCTCACCTGTGATGTGGAATGACATTGCGGTGGCGCAATGGCACTGTGCTCCAAAGCCAAATGAGGATGCAATTATACTACCTGAAAAGTAAGGAAATTCTTGGCAAAAAAACTCAGTTCATGCATAAGTTAGGGTTAAAACAACAGAAGTGGGAAATGTGTTAGGGTTCCCAACCATAACACTCCACCTCCTCCTGCAGGCAGAAAACCAGGTGTGGGGTGTGCCTGGGGCTCTCAAACCTAATGCTCACCTAGTTCTCATACACTGTAGACAAGCTTCTTTACTGATGGAAGGGGATGAGCATTGGTTTGAGAACTCCAAGGCTCACACCATGCCTGGTTTGCTGCCTGTAAGGCAGGGAGTGAGGTGTTATGGTTAGGAACTAACATTATAGAGGCAAAACAAATCTGTTTAATGCATCAGTTAGGGTTGTTCCACAGTGAAAAAGTGAGAAATTTGCTGTTAGGGGTTGAAAACAGACCTTGGACCCCCACCCACCCCCGCATCCGGGTGCGCATTGGGGTCATTCGTCTAACTCTTACCCCATCACATGTGTAAAGAAGCTGAGGTATAGGAGAATGGGGTGAGAGTTAGACTGATGACCCCAATGCACACCCAATGCCGGGTTGGGGGTGGGCTGGAGGTCCAAGGGTGTTTTCAACCCTAACACCGAATTTCCTCACTTTTCTCGCTGTGGAACAACCCTAACTGATGCATTAAACAAAGTTTTTTGCCTCTAATTTCCCTTCTTTTTGAGAATGATATGATAAATAGTGAATAGCATGTGGTGGCGGGAGTGCAGGGCCTGAGCCACATGATATGTTGTCACATAGTAACAGGAACATCAATGCAAATGCAAGCACCAACAGTTCCACACATGGTAACACAAACGTAAATGGTAAAGCAAACGTTAATAGAAACGCAAGTGGAAAGTGACGCCGAAGTGAACAGTGACACAAATGGACATGGAAGCGGTACGAAAATGCAACTGGTAATATGCACAGTGATGGCACCGGTATTTGAAATGCAAATGTTAAGTGTTACAGCAAAAAGAACACCAAAGGGAACAGAAATGGAAAGGTGAATGCAAGCACGCACGTAAACGCAAACCGCAACATGCACGGGCATGGTACCGCAATTGTAAATGCAAATGGTAAAGTTAACATGAAGAATAACATCAAAGGAAACAGAAACAGAAACGGGAACAGAAGCGTGTATGGAAATGCAAACCGTAATGCACACGGGCACAGTACTGCAATTGTAAACACAAATGGTAAAGTTAACATGAAGAATAACAAGAAAGGAAACAGAAATGGAAACGGGAATGGAAGCGCATATGGAAACATAAACTGTAATGCAAATGGTCACGTCACATCGTAATTGTAATAGAAATGTTAACAGTAACAGCAACACAACACCAAAGGAAACAGAAACAGAAATGCGAACGTTAGTGCATTATGGACATGCACACCGTAATGTGCATGGGCATGGTACCGTAATTCTAAATGCAACTTGTAAAGTTAACATGAAGAATAACACCAAAAGAAACAGAAACGGAAATGGGAACTCAAGCACGTACGGAAATGCAAACCGTAACACGCACAGTCACGTAACTACAATTGTAAATAGAAATGTTAATGGTAACAGCAAGAATAACGTCAAAGGAAACAGAAATGGAAAAGCAAACACAAGCACGTACGGAAACGCAAACTGTAATGCGCACAGGCATGGTACCGCAATTGTTGATGCAACTGGTAAAGTTAACATGAAGAATAATGCCAAAAGAAACAGAAATGGAAACGGGAATGCAAGCAGGTATGGAAACACAAAACTGTAACATGCATGGTCACGTAACCGCAATTGTAAATGTAAATGATAATGGTAACAGCAATAATAACGCCAAAGGAAACAGAAATGCAAACGGAAATGCAAGTGCGTATTGAAATGCAAACCGTGACATGCGCGGTCACAGTACGGCAATTGGGAACACAAATGGTAACATTAACAGCAGAAATAATGGCAAAGGAAACAGAAATGGAATGGGAATGCAAGCGAGTATGGAACGAGAACACAAAGTGTAACGCACACGGTGGCGTACAGGAGAACAGTAACACAACGGTACAGAAACACAAGTGGTAATGCTAAGTGTAACAGTAACGTAGGTGCACACCTGTTTTTGCCCAACAGCTGCATAGAGAAACACAGTGTATACAAAGAATGTATGCATAATAATAGGCCTCAGAGCAGAAAATAAGCTGTTGAAAGACTAAATTGCTTATATGTCTCAGGAACCTACGCTGAGCAAAAAAAAACAATTCCCATGATTCATGATTTTCCTGGCTATGTTTTTCCAAATGAGTAGCCACAGGCTATGCATTGTCACGAACCAAAATTCCGTATCTTGCACTGTTTCTGAGATACGAGCCCCGAAAGGCGTGGCGGATGCCATCATGTTAGTCTATGGGAAAGAATGCCAACTTTGGAGTACCATAACTTGGCATCCGTGCAATATTTTTTTGCCATACCACCAAAAGGCACATCTGTGAGATGTTGGCTGCCTTCCCTCCAAATTTTAGCTCAAAAGACCAAATTGTTCTTTCGCAGCAGGGTGGCAAAGAATTCCTGTCATTTTGGCTAAGTCTGAAAAAGTACTTTCTATAAATTGCGACACTTTTCATAAAGAATTTGTGAAAGTGTCTAAGTGCTCTCACTTTGCAACACTACTGTTTCCAGAAATTTGAAAAAATATTTATGGGTGTTTAGTCCCAAAATAAAGACATGGCTAGCATCCTCAGGGTCCGACTAGGTGAACACAGAAAGAATTGTGTCCCTAGAGGGTCCCAATTTTAAATGCCAAGCATTTTTCTGATCAGTAACTGAAAACAAAATGGCAGATTTGCAACACTACTAACCATTTGCGACACTAAAAAGTGCATTTGCGACACTTTCAAACTTTTTGTTAACTTTTCCCATTGACTTATAATGGAATTTTGTTTTTAATAACTTTTGAACCGTTTAATATTTTTCATGAACTCTTCAAAGGCATTAGGGGACCCGACCGCATGTTCCCTAAAGTTTTCGGACCAGTCGCACAAACCATGTGACCTCTAGGCGAGCAAAGAATTCACAGAAAACCACGTCGTCATACTCAAGTAATAAACTAATGTCTCCCGCAGCCGTATATCCGACTGGTACAAAAGTTGGCAGATCCCAAGATCTATGGTTACCTCCATGTCTACTGAAATTTTAGGAAATCCATTGAACAGTGGCAAAGTTATTAAAGTGCAATGTTTCACCATTTAACATTAAATGGCTACTCAACCCTAACTATGGTAGCACTACCATGCTACCATAATATATATATATATATATATATATATATATATATATATATATATATAGTTTGCAAAAAATGTATTAATGCTCTAGTTAGGGTTACAGGCACAAAAGCAGGTAAATGTGGCATTAGGGTTTTAAAGCTAACATCCCACCCCACCCTGCACACAACAGGCATCAGGGATATGCCTTGGGGTCATTGATCCCAACAGTTACCCCATTCCATATATAAATAAGCTGAGATGGATACAGTGTATGAGAATGGGGTTTGTGTTAGGGCTGTCGAGCCCCCAAGGCACCACCTAACGCATGCTGGTGTGTGCAGATGAAGTTAGTGCTTTCAAATGCCTTGCCACATTTCTCTCTGTGGCTGTAACCCAATTAGAGCATTAACACAGTTTCTTGCAATTTATTTCCTTGCTTTTTAGATATTATAATCTTATCCTTATTTGCCTGTGGAGCGATAGCCCTCCATACCTGCAGTCCCATCTCTCCATAGGTGTGCATTTAGATAATCAGGAAGCACAGGGCCCTCCAGGCCCTGCACTTCCATTTATAGGACAACAGTGATCAAATTGACAGCATAGCCATCTTATTACCTCACCTTATATAACCGGTACAGAAAATTTTCAAATCCATGCCAAAACATAATTCTGCACAACTGCAATGTCATTCTGCACCACAGGTGCAAAAACACATTTTGACCAGGATTTAAAAAATGACAGCTGTCACATACATGAGGCGGGGGTAATAAGAAGGCTATGTTGAAAATCTGGGGTCAAAATATTTAAAATTTCCAAAGTTATCATCTTGCATAGCAAAATTGCAATGAATAGTCCTAACTTTGCCATTTTTATAATTTGGACCCCAAATTTCAACATAGCTTTATGACGCCCCCTCATGAACATGGTCAAGAAAATTTGTCAAAGCCCACCTGAAAGGTAATGTCACCAACTGACTGTGAAATCACCTTTAAGGCAGGAGTTGCATAATGGCAGTCACATTGTTCATGAGGCGGGGTCCCCAAAAGGCCATGTTGAAAATTTGGGGTCACAATTTAAAAAAATATCAGAGTTATGCATAAAAGTTGAAACCCCCATTGAAATACAATGACCCGCATTTACCTTAGGTTCTCATATTGCAGTCACCTGTTCCAGCGGCAAGATATGTTTTTGATTGGAGAGTGGGTCTTGAACCTGGGACCCATTTAGGTGAGTGAGGGTGTGTGGGGTGGTGGGTGCTGAGTAGGAGGTGGGGGTGGGGGGCTCATCTGAGGGACCCTTTCTTTTTTTTCCAAGTTTAAAAACAACAACATCAAGAAACCGCTTTCATTTCAGGTTCTGCCTGCAATGGGAGGGTGGGAGGTGCTACTAGACACCAGGGAATATACTGGGATAATGATCAGCGGGTGAGGGATGCCACTAGACACCAGGGATTATACAGGGCTAACGATCGGCAGATGGGGGGTGTCGCACCTGGAAACGAGCCTTGGCTCAGTGTGCCTTTCCTGGTTACCAAATATTTAAATATAAAATAAAAAAATAGACACCAGGGAATATACAGGGATAACGATTGGCAAGTGGGGTGCCACTAGACACCAGGGAATATATGGGGATATCGATCAGCGGATCAGGGATGCCACTAGACACCAGTGATAATGATCAGTGGGTGAGGGGTGCAACAATGATTTCCAGTAAGAGACCCCAGGCTAAGTGTTGCCAACAGTCATCTTTCCCAGCCAATTCTATTTTTTTAATGTGCATTAGGTGAGCTTCACTGGTGAAATCCTGAGCTTGTTGAGGTTTTAAAGTGGATTTTCTGATCAATTGCAATGAACAAGGTGGGGAGGAACAAATAAGTGTTAAGGAAAGACATTTAAAAGGTGCAAAATTTACCTTTCCCCTCCCCAAAGTACATGGCTACAAATCTAAAAATATTTGATACACATAAGTGTATATTGGTGGGCATTTTGGAGGACAGTAATTAGAAGAATTTGTTAGTTGGTGTAAGTCCATCATATAGTTTAGCAACCATGATGTAACTGACATACTTGAATTCATCGTCAGGTATTTTATTTTCATCTTACATTTTTAAAATTGAGCTCATCATTGTAATTAATTGTCCTCTTCAATAAACATTCCAAAGAAAAAAAGGCTATAATTGGGTTAGCAATTGAGAATAAGAAAGGCAATTCTCTTTCTACACTGTTCTTGTATAATGCAACTATCACTCCATGACCACCCTCCTGACTTCCATCTTTTCCCCATTGCAATCTGACTCATAAAAGTCTCTTAAAGAGGAAGTAAACATTGCAGAGGTCACCCAAATTGTGAAAGTGCAAGACAAGACCATACACATGAAGTACTAGGCTTAGCTGTTGGTGTCAGGAGTCCTGAGATATGAATATCAAATTATCTGTTAATAAAAACAAAGCAGCAGCCATTTCATGTAATCTTAAAACAGGATGTAATGTCACTAAGGGGCCAACTCTATGTTGTTAATTACAACTTCCCCCTCAGTGACATCATTTTCTGTCTCAGGATCCCATGAAATGGCTGCTGTCTTGTTTTGATTTACAGACTATTCAGATATTCATATCTCAGGACTCTTGACGCTTACAAGGAAGTTCCATACCTCATTTGAAATATTGTTGTATGGACTTTCGCAATTTGAGAGACCCCAGCAATGTTTACTTCCCCTTTAAGTGACACCATATGGTAAGATCAATCCACAGGTCCTGCAGAATTAAATGCTTACACCCTGATGTCTGGACAATGTTACCTTTCTCTTGTCCACATACAATGCTTTCATCAGTCACTCGGATAAATTGAAACTCAGTCCTCATTATAGCCAGCCTGTTGCACATCAGAGATAATGCCTCAGCCCCTTTTTCTTAGTTTCTAAGTGTTGTTCTGCTCAGTAACAAATGCTGACAGCAATGGTTTTCATAAGTGTTACTGCTGCTGTTGGGCTACTTCATTTACTGAACAAAGTTAATACACTTAAAATCAAAATCCCTATTTGTGAATATAAAATTGCATTAACATCTCATCTGCATTATCAGTGATCTGTCTCATATCAATATGTATTTAACAACAACTATGGACACTCAAACAGTTAATCGTGTACCTTAAAGGTGAAGATTTTTTATTGGTCGATCCGTTTTTTAATCGATCTGTTTTTTTGGTCCACATTTCAACATTATCACAAACACCGTAACATTCAAAACTATCCAATATTTTTAACCAAACCATCCAAAGGCGCACCTTGGCATAGACCCCATCACCCATGAATTTTTAGGGAAAAGTTCAAACTGTCTAGGTTGTAGGTGAGAGCAAAATCCCATGTTAAGTATATAGGGAAAATGTTTTTCCCATTTTTGACCCACCATATCTTGAAAGCCATACAAGGTGTCCCTTAGAACTTTCCACATCTTGAGATTCAGACCACCTGAACACACGTACAAATTTTGTGCAAATTCTTTCAACAAGGGCAAAGTTATTAAGGTACAGAAAATAAATTGAGTTTAACATTAAACAGCCTGCTCAACCCTAACTATAGTGGTGCTATTTAGCCATATATATATATATATATATATATATATATATTTTAGAACAAAAACTCCATTTATGCATCAGTTAGGGTTGTTCCATAGCGACAAGAGTAAAGATTTAGTAGGTTGAAACCCCTGGACACCTCCAGCCCCCCTCAGCTGACATCAGGGTGCATGTTGGGGTTGTCGGTCCTAACTCTCACCCTATTCTCCTATACCTCTGTTTCTTTACACATGTGATGGGGTGAGAGTTAGGGCCAATGACCCAACACACCTCGATGTTGGCTAGGGGTAGGCTGAGGTGTCAGGGGGTTTCAACCCTAACACTGAATTTCCTTACTTTTGTTGCTGTGAAGCAAACTCTAACTGATGCATTAAATGGTTTTTGCCTCTATATATATATATATATATATATATATATATATATATATAGTAGAGGCAAAACTCCATTTAATGCATTGTTAAGATTGTTCCACAGCGACAAAAGGTAGGAGATTGATAATAGGGTTGAAAGACTCCCTTGGACCCCATTCCTCATCAGCATCGGGATGCACGTTGGTCATCAGCCCTAACTCTCACCCCATCACATGTGTGAAGAAGCAGAGGTATAGGAGAATGGGGTGAGAGTTAGGACTGATGATGCCAATGCGCAGCCCGATGCCGGTAGGGGGGGTGGACTGGGGGGGTCTAAGGGGGCTTTCAACCCTAACACTGAATTTCCTCACTTTTGTCACTGTGGAACAACCCTAACTAATGCATTAAACAGAGTTTTTTGCCTCTAATTTCCCTTCTTTTTGAGAATGATGATGAGAAATAGTGAATGTAATGCAGCGTATGGAGAGCGGGCCCCACCATGTGATATCTTTGACATAGTAATAGGGACAGCAATGCAAACACAAGGTGGAAACTGAAATTTATTTATTTATTTATTTAAATTTTGGTAACCGGTAGGCTCACTGAGATGAATAATAGTCCCTTTTCAGGGCGACCAGGTTAATTACAGCAATGGTACAACAGAACAGTAATGTTACATTAAGTGCAATAACATACAGTAGATTATACTCCATGCAAGGAGCAGTCATTAGACATACAGAGTAATACAGGGACTGTTATCAGTCCATTGTCATACATGTTAGGTGAGATCAACAAACATAATCATATATCAGACAAGCAACAGGAATGAAGTGTAAAGATCAACGATTACGCGTATTGGTTTAATCCCTGCAGATATGTTTTAAGTCCATTTTGAACCCCCAAAGGATTCACATTCCTGAAGTTTGGTTGAAAGTGAGTTCCATATGGGAGGGATGAGGGATGAAAAGGCCCTAGACCCTTGGGAGGACATTGTCCAGGGACCTTGAGAAGCTGTCTGTTGGATGACCTTAGAGACCTATTATTAGTTTTAGGTTGTGTAACTCCACCAGGACTAGGTGGGGCAGATGCCAATCTAAGTTTATAGGCTAGGCATAGAGAGGAGTAGCGTAGTCTACCTTCCAAGGTGGGCCATTTAAGAGCTTGCAGGATTGGGCAATGGTGTTCTCTATGGGGCGCCTCTATAGGAAATTTTCCAATCCTATGGTAAAGTGTCATAAGTTTTTTTATTTCAGTACTTCTGGCGGAGAGAAGTATAGGGGAGTCATACAGTAATTTAGGTAGCAAGGTACCATGGTCAATCTTGGATCGTGACTCCAGGGTGAGGTAAGGGTTGAGTCGATACAAGAGACCTATCCTTTGGTTCAGTGTTTTGGATAGGTGATCTATGTGAGCTTTGAAGTTGAGATCCCAGTCAATGGTGAGCCCTAGGTATATTAGTGAGTCTACTACCACCACCACCTTTTCCCCAGATGAGAGGGTGAGGTTAAGTGTATCTGATCTATTGGATGGTGAACGTTTGGGCCCGAACAGCATTCCTTTGGTTTTTTTGCTGTTCAATAGAAGTTGATTTGTGGATAGCCAGACTTCCAGTGATGTTAGATCTTTGGATAGCAATCGGCTGAGTTCTTTCGGATCCTCCACTGATCTGTAAGGAAAATGCAAGCACAAATGACAATGCAAAGGGTAATGCACACTGTGGTGTACATGGGAATGGTACTGCAAATGGGGACATAAACGCAAGTTGAAACAGTAAGTGTAACAGTAACGGAACTGCATACCCTGTTTTTGCTGGACAACTGCATAGAAACACAGTGTGCATAAAAATGTATGCATTGTAATGGGAATGGAAGCTTAAAATGAGCATTGAAGTACTTAATTGTAAATATCTTGGCAATCGCAGACGTAGAAAAAAATTAAATTTACGAAATCATTATTTTCCTGGCTACCCGTTTCATGTTACATAGCAGGGCTATGTAAGTCATGATAAGAAGAATCTGTATCTCACTGTTTCGAGATACAAGCACCGAAAGGTCTGCGTGATCACCATGTTAGTCTATGGGAAAAAACATCAACTTCGGAGAACTGTAACTTGGGAGCCATGCAATATTTTGTCACCAAACTACCGGAAGCGCACATCTGTGAGATGTTGGCTGCTGCTCCTCAAATTTCAGCTCAAAGACCAAACTGTTCTTTTGCAGCATGGTGGCAAAGAAAGTGTCAAGTGCAACACTACTTGTACACTACTTTTCCAGAAATTTGGAAAACATATTTCTAGGATGTTTAACCCAAACATGAAGACATGGCTAGCATCCTCAGGGTCTGACTAGGTGAACACAAAAAGAATTGTGTCTCTAGAGGGTCCCAAATTTAAATGCCAAGCATTTCTGTGATCACTAACTGAAAAAAATGGCTGATTCATGACACTACTGGGGTCATTTGCGACACTAAAAACTGCATGTACGACACTTTCGCACTTTTGTTAACTTTTCCCATTGACTTATAATGGGAACTTGTTTTTTGAATAACTTTTGAACTGTTTAATATTTTTTCATGAAATCTTCAAAAGGCACATCAGGGACCCCAGCTGCACATTCTCTGATGTTTTCAGACCAGTCACACAAACTATGTGACCTGTAGGTGAGACAAAGAATTTGCAAAAAGGGTAAATCACATTTCGTTGATGTAATAACTCTGCAGCCATATATCCAACCAGTACAAAACTTGGCATATCCCAAGCTCTATGATGCCCAATTGTACATACCAAATTTTAGGCAAATCTGTTGAACGGTGGCAAAGTTATTGAGGTGCAAAAGTTTTACCCTTTAACCTTAAAATGGCTCCTCAACCCAAACTATGATAGCACTACCCGTGCTATCATAATATATATATATATATATATATATATATATATATATATGTATATTAGAGGTAAAGACTCCACATGCATCTGTTAGGGTTGTTCCACAAGCGACAAAAAGTGAGGAAATTCACCGTTATGGTTGAAAACCCCCTTGGACCCCAGCCCACCCCCAACCGGCATCGGGTGCGCATTGGTTGTTATAAACTCTCACCCCATCACATGTGTAAAGAAGCAGAGGTATAGGAGAATGGGGTAAGAGTTAGGATCGATGACCCCAACGCACACCCGATGCCAGTTGGGGGTAGGCTGGGGTTCAAGGGGTTTTCAACCATAACACTGAATTTCCTCACTTTGTCGCTGTGGATCAACCTCAACTGATGTATTAATGGAGTTTTTGCCTCTAATTTCCTTTTGAGGATGATGATGACAAATAGTGAAAGTAATGCAGCGGTGGGAGCACGGGCCCTGATGTCTTGTGACATAGTAACAGGAACAGCAACACAAACAGAAGTGCCAACAGTGGCACACATGGTAACAGAAACATAAATGGTAAAAGAAATGTTAATAGAAATGCAAGTGCAAAGTGGCGCCAAAGCAAACAGTGATGCAAATGGACATTGAAGCGCATATGAAAACACAACTGGTAATGTGAACAGTGATGGCAGCAGTATTTTAAATGGAAATGTTAAGTGTCACAGCAAAAAGAATGTGAAAGGGAACAGAAACAAAACACGAACGTGAGCGCACACGTAAACGCAAACCGTAACGCGCACAGCCATGGTACCTCAATAGTAAATGCAAATGGTAAAGTTAACATGAAGAATAATGCCAAAGGAAACAGAAATGGAAATGGGAATGGAGGCGCATATGGAAACACAACTAAATAACGTGCATGGTCACGGAACCTCATTGTTAACGCAAAATAGTAATGGTAACAGCAACAATAGCGCCTAAAGGAAAGAGAAATGCAATGCAAGCAAGTACAGAAATGCAAACCGTTACGTACGGTCATGGTACTGCAATTGTAAATGCAAATGGTAACAGTAACAGCAAAAATAACGCCAAAGGAAACAGAAACAAAACAGAAATGCAAGCACGATGAAAAACGCAAACCATAACGCACATGGATGGTACCATAATTGCAAATTAAACTGGTAATGATAACAGCAACAATAAGCCAAATGACACAGAAATGCAAGCATAAGTGAAAAGCATAAACTATGTAACACACAGCGGTGGCGTGAGCGGTAATAGTGCCACAAGCGGTAATGGAAACGCAACTGAAATGCTAACTGGCATAGTAATGAAAGGGCACACCCTTCTTTTCCCCAAAATGCATTGGAAAACACAGTGAAAACAAAGAATGTATACATAACAATGGGCCTCGGATCAGAAAATGAGGACTTGGAATATTAAATTGCTTATATCTCAGGAACCGTATGACGTAGAAAAAAAATGTAAATTTCATATGAATTATGACTTTCCTGGCTAGTTTTGTGCTTAACCCCAAGGAGGGGGCTAATCATTTTTGTGACAAAAAGTCTGTATCTTGCACCGTTTCCGAGATACGTGCCCCGAAAGGCACAATGGGCACTGTAATGTTATCCAATGGGAAAAAGCATTACCTTTGGAGTGCCGTCACTGTGCCGCGCTGGCATATTTTTTCACCAAATGACAAAAAGGCATATCAGTGGGATGTTGGCTTTCTTCCCTCCAAATTTCAGCCCAAAGACCAAACCATTATTTTGCAACAGGGCTGGAAAGGATTCCTGTAATGCAGCAGGCTGTAATGTTATCCTATGGGAAAAGCATCAACTTTGGAGTGCTGTACCTTTGCCACCCTGTAATATTTTTTTCACCAAAATACTGCAAGGCACATCTGTGTAATGTTGGCTGCGTTCCTTCCAAATTTCAGCCCAAAAGACTAAACCGTTCTTTTGCAGCAGGGTGCCAAAGAATTGCTGTCATTTTGCCATAGCCTGGGAAAGTAGTGTCCCAATTTGCGAAAGCTTTCGCAAAAATTTGCGACACTTTCGTGAGTGCGACACTACTTTGCGAAAGTACTTTTTCTATAAACTTGAAAAACATATTTCTAGGGTGTTTAACCTCAAAATAAAGACATGCCTAGCATCCTCCAGGTCCGACTAGGTAAACACAAAAAGAATTGTGTTGCTAGAAGGTCCCAAATTTAAATGCCAAGCATTTTTCTGATCACCAACTGAAAACAAAATGGTGGATTTGCGAAAGTAAAACTGCATTGGCGAAAGTGTTGAACTTTTGTTAACTTTTCCAGTGACTTATAATGGAAATTGATTTTTGAATAACTTTGAACCGTTTAATATGTTTTCAAGAAATCTTTAAAGGCACATCGGGGACCCCTGCTGCATGTTTCCTGAAGTTTTTGGACCAGTCACACAAGCCTGCTACCTGTAGGACGAGCAAAGAATTCAAAAAGCGAAAATGCGGCAGATCACGCTTAATAACTCCGCAAGACATGATATCTGAATAGTCATAGTTGGCAGATCCCAAGATATATGGTTCTTGATCATGTGTTCCAAATTTCAGGCAAATCCGTTGAATAGTTGCAAAGTTATTAAGGTGCAAAATTTTATTTTTAACATGTAAATGGCTCCTGAACCCTAACTATAGTATCACTACCGTGCTACCATTATATATATATATATTGCAAAAAAGTAGGGAAATGAGGCATTAGGGTTTCCAACCTTAACATCCCACCCCACCCTGCAGGTAGCAACAGGAAAACACATTATGGTTTCACCTCTCTTGACTCTTCACAAATCAGGTGTGGGGTCAACACTAAGGCTCACCCCAATCCATCAGTAAATAAGCTGAGCTGGGTACAGTACATGAGAATGGGGTGAGCATTAAGGTTGACAACCTCAAGGCATGCCCCACACCTCATTTGCAAAGAGGCAAGAGAAGTTAAACTAATGTGTTTTCCTGTTGCTACCTACAGGTTGTGGGTGGGGTGTTAGTGTTAGAAACCCTAATGCCACATTTCCTACTTTTGTCAGTTTAACCCTAACTAGTGCATTACCAAAGTTTTTTCAATGAATTCCTTACTTTTGAGTTGGTATAATCATGTACTTATTTGCTCAGGAGCATTGTGCCCCTTGGGCCCTACACTCACCATCCATACACACAATTTTGGAGATAGTGTAATCATATCAACAGCTTAATCTGGTTCAAGGTCAGTTGGCATTCAACTGTATACCCTCCTCGGTCGTGCCGGAAAATAGGCAGATTTGTCTAGTGCACTTACCCGGTCAACAAAACTAAATAAATAAATAAAAAATAAATAATATCCTCCCATCCCACCATACATGTGTATATGTATATTGTTGTGGAGGAGAGGGCCAATTAGGCCCTGCTCTTCCATTTGCAGCACAACAGCAACCAAATTTTCAGCATAGCCTTTTTTATTACCCCACCACATGAACCCATTACTGAACCTATTCAAATCCTGCCAAAACATCATTCTGTGTTACTACAACGTCATTCCATGCCAGAGGCACAAAACACATTTTGGCAATGATTTGACAAATGACAGCTGTCACATCTATGATTTTATATAAAAATGGTTATGTTGAAAATCTGGGTGAAATATTGAGAATTACAAAAGTTAAGAGCGAGCATAGCCTAATTTCAATGGATGCATGTAACTTTGCTATTTTAACATATTCTGACCCCAATTTTGAACATATCCTTCTTATGACCCCACCTCATGAGCAAGGGTGATGATAATGTTCAGATCCTGCCTGAAAGATGATTTTGCCAAGCGACCATGAAATCACTGTTCAAGCTGGATTTAAATAATTCCACTGACATTGTTCATAAGGTGGATCCCTCAAGAGATGTCGTGGTTGATAATCTGGTGTCAAAATATGTAAATATGGCCAAGTTATGCTGAAAGTTGAAAACCCTGTTGAAATATATTGAATTGCATTTACTTTAGTTTCTCATATTGCAGTCACCAGTTCCAGCAGCAAGACATGTCTTTGATCAAGAGTGGATCTTCTCCCTGTGACCAGTTTAGGTGAGTGAGGGGTGTATGGGGTGTACTAAGGGGTGTGGGGTGGTGGGTGCTGAGTGGGAGGTGGGGGTGAGGTAGGTCAGATCGGCAAGAGATCATTTTCTGTTTTGCAGGTTTGGAAAAACAAAAAGCATGTTGAGTAACTGTTTTCTTTATTTCAGATTGGGGCAGCAATTGGCAGGTGGGGGCTGCCACTAGACACCAGGGAGAGTCAAATTTAGTTGGCAAAGAGATCAGAGGGTAAGGGGTGCCACTAGACATCAGGGAAAGCCAAATTTAATATTGGAATGGGATCAGAGGGTGTTGAGTGCCACTAGACACCAGGGAAAGCCAAATTTAATATGGGAACAGGATCAGAGGGTGGAGGGTGCCACTAGACACCAGGGAAAGACAAATTGAATACAGAAACAAGATCAGAGGGTGTGAGTTGCACTAGACACCAGGGAAACATTCATTTATTGCAGAAAAGGCAATCAGAGGGTGTGGTGTGCCACTAGACACCAAGACAACATTACATGCATGCAGGGACAGCAATGGGAGTTGCCATTAGACACCAAAGGAAACAGTAGCTCACTTAATTCACTGCAGCCCACAGCACAAGTTCCAGCTGTAGCTGAGGAAGTCAAAAAAGTCCCACTGTTCTCATACAGAGAACGTGGGGGAGGCTTCTCTCACTAAGCTGTGCACCATGGATTTTGGGTGCCCAGAAATGTCATTTCTGGCAAATTAAAAAGAACAAACACAAGAATCTAGCTTAATGGGTCCCATTTAACTAAGTTCATGTGTTTGTTTTAGTAAAAATACATAATTTGCTTGTACTTTTAACGTTGGAAAGTTTAAACAGTAAAAGAAAATGGCAGCTATCTTGAGTGTCCACCCCTGGTAAATAAATAATGCAAATGACCACTCCGGATATATTTTTTACCTTTCACAATCAGTATTTCTCTGGATTTGAACAGTAAATACATTGTTAATTCTCGTATGCTTTTACTGATCACACTTTTTTACCTGCTCTAGCCATTATCCCAAAAATCATTATAATTCAAAATGATTTTTTTTTCACCAAACCATTCAAAGGCACATCCTTAGCACAGACCCCATCATCCCTGAAAATTTAGTGAAAAAATGTCATACCATCTGGGCTGTAGATGAGAGCAAAAACATGTTAAGTATATAGAAAAGTGTTTTTTTGTTTTTTAGCACTCCATGGGTGGGATATTCAGAAATGCGCCAGGCAGGGATGCAAGCCAGGCACAGTGCAACTGGGATGTGCCAGGGAGTGTGCTGGGTGATATTCAATGGTGCTGCATCATGGCTCAGCACCATTGAATATGGCAACATGGCCTCCCGTATTACACATAGCACAGTGGCACTGCACCAGTGTAAGTGGCAAGAGAGGAGCAGGGGGATGTGCCAGTGCAAGTGTGGTTGAGCTAGGCACAGGAACCACAATATTCAGCAGTGGATATGCAAATGGAGTCATAATGCATGCAAGGCACAACTGGGGCCATTAGCATGTCATTAAGGCTCCATTTGCATGCAGGTGCACTGATCCCCGGTGACTTTCACCTGGCGCCCTGCCAGGCTGCAGCCATCGGGGACCGGCACCCCCTGCACAGCACGGCAAAGTACCCCAATGCCCGATCACGGGCATAAGTTTTAAATAAATGAGGTCCGATATCCCTGGTGGTCCAGTGGACTGCTTCCAGCCTGATCACTTGCATAGGTATTAAGAAAATGACGTCTGATATCCCTGGTGGTCCAGTGGACCACTTCCAGCCTGATCACGGGCATAGGTATTAAGTAAATGATGTCCGATATCCCTGGTGGTCCAATGGACCGTTTCCAGCCGATCGCAAGCATAAGTATACTAAGAACAGTTTAAACTGACCCTGGTGGTCAGCATGACCTCCTCCCCACCCGCCCACTGAGCCCGCCATCCGCTCCCCCAATCAGTAGCGGGCCCGCAAGCCACCATCCGCCTGCCAACTGACTGCATACAGTATGACTGTACACCCATTGGTCCCAGCATGGGCCAATGGGTATGCAGACTGTGCCGACTACACAGTCCAGATATGGAAAGGATCCATTCACATATCAGGACTGTGTAGTATGTATGAGTCTGCATGCCCATTGACCCACGCTGTGGACCAACGGGCGCATACTACACACAGTCAGTCAGCGGGTGGCCGGGCAGCTTGCAGGGATGCCACCCACCGCTGACTGGGGTGAACGGGGTGTGGTGGGCCTAGTAGGCAGGTGGGAGGGGTACTGTTGACCACCAGGGTAGTTTAAACTGTTTTTAGTATACTTATGCCCACTGGACCACCAGGGATATTGGACTTCATTTACTTAATACCTATGCCTGCGATCGGGCTGGAAGCAGTCCACTGGACCACCAGGGATATCATTACAAGTACATTGCCCATGATCAGGTGTGGGGGGGCACAATGATGACAGATCCTGGCCCTGGAGCTCGGGTGGCCACCCACAATTGGCGGCTGTCATGTTCGCCCTGCAATATGGCAGCTCACCTGTGGTGGCCAGCCCTTGTGCCTATTTCTTTGTGGCTCAACTTTGAGCACCAGTGTGCAGTGAAGTAGGTTGCACCAGCAATGTGCTGCACATCCCGGGCTGAATATCAGGATGTGCGAATATGCATGGGCACATCTCCAGCACTGCATACATACATTGCGGTGGACCGGTGCATCGGGATCTGGCGGCAACATCCCTTTTGAATATCAAACCAGGGCACATCGGGTGAGTTGCATGATGGCATACACTTTGCGCCATGCGCAACCCCTTTGAATATCCCACCCTATTATCTCAAAACTGTACAATATGCCATCACAAAACTTTTCACATTTGAGACTCTAGCAGCCTAACTGTGTATGCTAAATTTTGGTCTATTTTGTCAAAGTATGCAAAAGTTAAGGTGCAAAATTGGGGTTTAATATGGACATGCCAGTCCAACTCTAACTATTAGGGCAGTACCATGCCAATATAATCTGTAGCAATAGATAGATAGATAGATAGATAGATAGATAGATAGAGATATACATATTGAGAACTCTTTGGATTATAAAGGCAATGATAGAATACCTGTAATAAAATGCCATCAAGCATAAAAGATTAGTGAACAGGTGCTCCTTAGCTCTACAGCCTTAGAATGCCATCTCCTCACACAGTGAAATGCAATACTCCCTAGCAAATAAACATCCACCACTAAATAACTTCTGATTATGACTCATCTTAACAAGAACTAATGAGCAGTAAAAGCTCCAGAAGGAATCAACAATTTTGCATACATGCAGACTTGGGTTGGCGCCAGCCAGCTCTTGTCCATTTTAGAAACAATTTCATTTCACTTAGTGTTTTTCAAGTGTGCTGCTATTGTGTGCTTCTAGGATTGAACTGTTCTGCTGTGGAACCAATCATTTCATAGCATGGTGATGGATTCCTTTGTACTTTTGAACATTCTCACGAATAACGTCTTAGATATAGTATGCCACACAATATTATTAAGTTGGAGTATTATCAAGTGTAGAAGAGATATGAGGAAGTACTTCTTCATGGAAAGAGTGGTAGATGCCTGGAACAGCCTACCAGTGGAGGTGGTGGGGTGAAAACAGTAGTGGGGTTCAAGAATGCTGGGATAGTGGAAAGAAGGGATAGTGGAAAGGGAGGGAGGGAGGAAAAAAGCAAAAGATCAAGTAGGGTCTGTGGTGATACTGTGATCAGGGAAAACTGGGCAGACTGGGTGGTCAAGCGATCCTTTCTTATCTGCTTACAAATCTTACATTTCTATGAGTAGTAATGACATTGCCTTCAAAAGCCCCAATTTTTGCACTTATAACCCGCTACCTTTTGGCATAAGGATATGAAATTTGCAAGGCTTATGACGGGTCCAGAATCTTTTTTTTATTTAATATACTTTATTAAGGTTTAAGCAGTCCACAGTACAGAACATGTATCATGACATGGGTAAGCTGCATGAAAGAAAAAAAAAGGAAAGAAAAACAGTATATACACAGACAAGATAACAAAACAAACACTGGTACAGAATCTTGAGTATTATTGATTTAGGTGAAATTTGTTTGGCGGATTTTGTACTACAGATTGGCACAACCTTTTAATACAGTATTTAAGAAAAGGTTTTAATTTTTTTGCTCCTCTAGAGGGATTTAAAAAATAAAACTTTCAATTTCATTACATACTGTTCTAAGAGTGGTTCCTTTGGTGTTTTTAAAACAAAAAATTACATTCAGAAGTTATTTAAGGAAATACTGGACTGATCATACTCAGCTCAAACAGCAGCACACAAAGTAGGATAAGGCCAATTATAAAATGGACATCAGAATCCTAGCAACTTCCTTGATCTAAACACATCACTTGACCATTGATTAATCTCTGGTATATGCACAGTTTGTAGCTACCTACTGTAATCTACCTAACAAAAGAGTAACAAAATGAAAAGAAATCCTTTTCCCATTAAAATAAAAATGTTTCGCTCAAATGCAAAACCCCAAACAGGGCAAAGGCTTCTTAAAAACAAATGCACTTCAGATCCATTCAAAGGCACTTGGCCCTTGTTACCAAACTCACATATCCCACCTAGCACCAGCTTTACTGTAGAAAATCAAACCTTTTTCATTGAAAAATTCTGTTTTGCAAATGCAGTAATCCACTCTAGGGCATGGGTTTCTTGAGAATCAGTACACATCTTTCAACTCTGCATGCGACTTATATGCCCCAGTAAAAAATGTAAAATCAAAGCGCTATCAAATCCATGGATTACTGCCAAACTACTTGCCGAGCTCAAGGTTGGGACTATCTCTGGGCAGTTGCCAGAGACACAGGCTTACCTCATGATACCCTGAAATACAAGCAGGCACAGAAATAGATGTACCTCACAAATTAGGCAAATGAAGAGCGCCTATTTCAAAAGTGCCCTTGAATCCACCTGGGGTGATGGAAGAGCCTTTTGGGACAACATCCAAACATAATGGGTAAACAATCAAAATCGTCACCTACCATTATGAAAGTTGATGGATCCACCACTCTTGACCCAAAGTCTATTGCAGATGCGCTTAATAAGACATTCACAGACCTTAGTGGGGTACTCCCCCCAGATTTCTTCTCGGACTTACCTGTGCCTAGCCGAGTATCACAAAATACCCCTCGTGACAAACCACAATTTTACTTCAAGAAAATCAAAGTGCACGAAGCACACAAGTACATAAGAAAGGCCTGCTCCAAATCCAGAACAAGTAGTGACACGCTAGATCTAAAAATCCTGTCTCTCACCCTGGATGAAGTAATTCACCCCCTTGCAAAAATTCTTAATCTGTCACTTTGCCAAAGTCAATTTCCCAACAAATGAAATCTGCCATAGTTACGCCAGTGCACAAAGGGGGACAAAACCTCAACAGGAAACTATCGACCAATATCAATACTCCTCCCTCTCCAAAGCACTTGAACGAATAGTGGCAGACTCAACTCTCTGATTACCTGGACAAATACAATCTACTCTGTAATCAACAGCACGGCTTTAGGAAAGGACATAGTACAACAACAGCCTTACTTGATTTCTCTGGAGAAGTCCACTCAGCCCTGGACAAAGGGTGCCAAACAGGTGCAGTCTTTATCGATCTTACAAAAGCTTTCGACACAGTCCATCATGACCTACTTACCTCCCTACTTTCTAGCCTAGGCCTGGCCGAAGGTCCTTGTGCTTGGGTAAAAAGTTACCTGTCCAATCGGTCACAGGCTGTAAAAATCTCTAATGAACTCTCCGACTTCAAACCAGTTCTCTCGGGTGTACCACAGGGATCAATTCTTGGACCGCTCCTCTTTAACCTGTTCCTTAACTCCCTCCCAGATATCTGCCAGGAGAAAATAATCTTATCGCTGATGATGCTGTAATTCTTCCCACAAGGATCCAAACTCCCTACGAAAAAGCCTGCAACTTGCTTTCTAGTGTTGAAAGGTGGTTCCTGGATAGTAAACTTGTGCTAAACCACAATAAAACAAAGCCATGCTCTTCTCCAATCACCAAAACAAAATAGGCATACTCCGCTCACCATACAAACCTCTGCGGGAATTACACTGGACCAAGTAAATACTTTCAAATACCTTGGCATCACTATTGACCAAGGGCTCACCTTTGCAACCCACATTGACAACACTGCGAAAACAGTGAACCAACACCTTGGAATACTATTCCATAATCGCATTTCTAAATCAAGCGGCATTGAGAATAGCTATACAGAGTTCCATAATCTCAATCATTGACTATGGCCTTATTATTTATGGCTCAGCTACTCCACTGCTCTAAGGTGTATCTCAATCACTCTAAATAAGGCCTGCTGGCTCCTCACGGGGCTCAAAGACTGACCTACACATGTGATCTGTACTATGAATCAGGCTGGTTGAACCTATCAAATCGTCTTATTTATCTCACCTGCACAATGGCAAAAAAATCTATCTTGGGACTGACTCCATTATGTATTCAAAACCTACTCCGACTGAATCCTGGCTCACGACCCTCCACCAGATCTGAACGCCAACCTTTGCTGGTTCCGAGATGCCGGACTGCACAGGGACAAAGATCTTTCACATACAGGGCCCCGACATGGTTCAATGCGCTTAGTCCACCTACTCTATCCTCAACCTCACTTGAAGCTTTCAAATCCATGCTCTATGCCCACCTCACCACCACTAGCAACTGTGACTCGCTAGATAAAGACTACTACTCCTCATGTCCATCCTCACATCTGAGGTCTCTTCCTCCTGACTAATGAACCCTCTGGTACCTCTACTACTTCCTGTCTCCCACCCAAACTCACTCCCCCTTTTTCCTGTCCTCTCACTTACTCTCCCACTCACCACCATTCTCTCCTCTCTAGCCTCCTTTGCCCCTAATGATCACCCTCTCCCTGGAAGTTTCCTTAACCTCGAAATTGTCTACTCGCTTGAACCTGTTATAGCTTGTTTTTCTATGAAACTTAAAACGTTACTGCCTTAAACTGTTAATAGCAAATTTATGATGTAACTTTCCTGTCTGGTTTTACCTGTAATGTATATCGTGCTTTGCTAAATGTTCTTTGTGACGTGGAACCTTTGTAAAGAGCCCTGGCTCAAAGGTATTAATTCCTAGACTAATAAACTAAACTAAACTAAACTTCCTGGTTGTATTGAAAGTCACTACCGTTGACCTTGTGCCTTCCAATGCGCTTGGGGCATGCATTCATTCTTTTAAATACATGCTTTGTTGTAAGTTACTGCTTACTTCAAGCATCTCCCCAAGCCTGATGTCCCAGACTCATGCAAATTGAAACAGCATTGACAGTGCACAGTGAAACTAGAATATAACAATGTACTGCTACGTGAGAATACATCCTTGCTTCCTGCTTTGGTGACCTTTAAAAACATTCAAATATGCTGCCACTGGTGCCCCTCCCTAGTGGCTGCTTCTGCCTTAATGCTTTGGAGCAGCAACCGTATCATCCCAATAAAATGTCAATATCAGGAACCCATTTCTGGTGTCAGCTCCCTATAGTTTTTAAAAATGTAGTCTCTGGGAGCCCAACTCTGGTACTGCTAAAATCCTTCCTGATTCTGGACACCAACATATGTGGTCACCAGGAGCTAAACCTCTATGCCACTAAAACCCTTCTCTCATGACTGCGACTTCAGGTGCCCAACACTGGTTTCAGGAAGACCATAAAAGTACCAATGCAGCCACCAAGAGCCCAGCCCTGGTGCCACTGAAGACCCCTCAAGTGGCAAATTCCCTTCCTCCCCTTCCAGGTGTCAGCCAGTACAAACCTTCCCTCAGGGTGGGGTGAAGCTGAGTGTGTCACTATACTACTGGGGTATTTGGCACTGGAGTGCGTACAAGCCAGAAAGTGCCACTGTAACTAGAGTACTGCTTGCCATTAAAGTACTGACAATGCTGGATGGAGGCCAACATTGTCAAGTCATAGATTGTATGTTATTAATAACAGTGTCAATACCACATTATGTACATGTTATCTTTTTTTAAAAAGGTAAGGAAACTCAATGCAAAAAATGATGTCAATGCATTTCTTAGAATTTAAACACGAAGGGGTTGATTCTCAAGAAGTCAGCACAAGCCATGCCAAAGGTGACTGCTGTGCCCGATTCTCTATTGGGTAGGGTCCCAGTGCCAAAGTCCCACAACTTGTGGCAACTTTGTCCCTGCACCACACAGATAGTGCAACAGGAATGTTTGCCACCAGCCGTGGTTTGGCCCTGTGGCACTAGCACCATGGACAGGTGCCTAGTGCCCTGTCCCAGCCCTGATCTCTGATCCCCCTTGTAAAAATACTTGTAAATTGCCCTGTAAGTCAAGGGCACCCCCCCCTCCAACAGCCCCGATCTCTGAGCCCCTTGTTAAAACAATTATAAATTGCCCTGTAATTCAAGGGCACCCCTACCCCCCAACAGCCCCAATCCCTGATCCCCGAAATATATGGCAAACATTCCCTGGTAGTCTAGTGGCCCCCACGCCCATTCCAGTTGGCAGTGCCCCACCACCATTACTACCCATCCCTGGGCCAATGACCAGCACAGCCCTCCTCACATCTCTGTGGCTAGCATGACTGAGCTATCAATGAATATGCGGCTAGTACATAAGGATCAGAGATCGAGACTTTGAGGGGGGTGCCCTAGACACCAGGGCAGCATTTTCTAGGGGGGATTGAAACCCTGGTGGCACATTGGGGTAACCCCCAGAGGACAGCTAAGTACACTTAGACCAGCTCCTGGCTGGTCTAATGGTACTTAGACAGTTGTCTTCTGTGGGTTTTAGAACACTGATGTAGGGGATGTGGCAGCTTGCATCTGCCGCAAGCCTGATTGCACCATGCCACAGCCAATTTCATGGTACAAGGATGGCGCAAGCCCTCTTTGTGTGCAAGTATCCTGTGTTTGCCACAGGCTGCTTTTGAGAATAGCTCAAGGTGCATTTTTTTTATGAAGTGCCACTATGGCGTCATTTATGTTTGATGCAGGCACCATACGTCATTTAAGGCTTTCAGAATCATCCCCAAAGCATCAAAATTAGAAATGCAATGTTAGGGTAAAAATCCTGAGCCCTTGAGAAGCTGCGGCATGGTGTTCCTCGGGTTTGAAGAATCACATAACCAGGAGATGAGTGACTTGTCACTCAGTGTGCCTTTCTGGTGAAACATTTAAATAAATAAATAATACAGCTTTGGCATTGCCCTAACTTCAGTACCCTGTCTCCAAGCATTTGTGTGTATTTTTCTCTGTCTGCACAGACAGTGCAAAAGCTAGAAAAATGCCAATGCTGCATTGTGTGATTATTCAGACCTTAAGGTACTGTAAACCATGCCACAGATTCATCGAGGCTCAGGGGATTTTTTTACCCTAACATCATATTTCTCTGCTTTTGATGCTTTGTGTTTAATTCCTAACTGATGAATTACCATTCATAAATATAAACACTCCTGCAATTTACTAATACTTTTTAAGAAGACTAATTCTACTTGTCTTTGTTTAGGATTATGGCATGCTTATGAAAGGTGATTTCTAGAAATGTGACAGGGCAGCCTGCATAAACACTAGTGTGTTGGCTGTGTTCATGTTCTCATTTTAGCCCTCCAGCTTGAAGTGGGAAAAAAAGAAGAAAGAAAAGCTTTCAAATGACATATTAAAAGAGCAATGAGCTGGCTGAGCCTCCAGCCATGGTGTTTAACATAGACTTTCTAACTGAATATGTGTTACTTCGCTGTTAAAGTTGTGGACAGGTTTTGTAATAAAACCAAGCAAAAAAAATCAACTGCCTTTTGTTGCATTTTCTTTAAAACAGACCAAGCAGAGTAGTATTATATTATAACACCTTTTTTCCATGGCATGGGGCATTTTAAACTCATTTTCATGTGTTCAATTTAATAAAATATCTTGACTATATTCTAACAATGTAAACTATTAGGTTGCAATTACAGTACACCAGTATTGTGCAGAGTAACTGTTTTTTGTGGCAGCACAGCAGTGGCTTATGATTGGTGTGATTACAGCAGTCCTGAATTTCAGAGCATGTTAGGAATTGTAATCCTAGTGACAGTCTAGATATTTTTAAGAGCACAAAAGTTAAAATTATTTACTTATGTGTTCTGTTCTGCATCTGTTATTTCAGCCACTTAGACAGTCAGAAAACAAGACTGTAAAGGGTCACCCACTTAAAAAGCATCATTAAGCATAATATCGGATGAGCTATGTGCCATGGTGTTACAAAGCATTTAAATACATTTTATTTATGTGCTATTCATCACCCTGGGGCTTGAGTTCAGCTGTGTTCTAATTCATCTCCTAGTAGCTGTTGAAGGTCATAAAGAAAACACATTTTATTCGTGTGATTATTTCAACATTAAATATTGACTGGAAGTGATTTTCTTTTCTTTCTTCTGTTCAGTGGTATTAGGAAAGCTAGGCCTAATTTTTTATATAATATGTGAACTGCCCTCAAAATGAGTGAAAAGTTTAATTTGTTGATTCCTGCAAATAGCTTGTTGGGGAGTAGCAATTGTCCTCACAAAGGTCCAGAAGGATTGTACAGGGACAGTAAACAAAAATTACTGTGTGGTCCCCCCTTGTGTAACACTGCCACCCTCTGTACTCCCTCCATGGCATGGAAATTGTTCCAATATTCAAGAGTAGTATGAACATATCCAGTCCTGGCTGCCTATGTCAATGCATATGTGGAGTGTGATCAGGTGTGGAGGGACTTACAACAGTTGCTGTGGTTACTATGAGGTACTTACTATGCATATGCAGAGGGACACACCCTTGCTTTCCTGGCCCACCATACCAACATAAAGGTCCCTATAGCAACTGCGAATAGGGCCCTTTGGTTACCATTGCTTCCAACTTGTAGCACAATGTATAATTCATTCATGGGAAAACACAAAGATCAGATAGGTGTTTGGGTGTGTCAGTATTTCAAAAAATAGCCTCGGCTATTTTCAGTGGATAGTCTTTTTTCAGCTTATGCACCATATTCAAGCTCTTACAGTATGTAACCCAAGTTCCAAAATTAGTTCCAAACCAGTGAGGTAGACATAGAGCCCCTTTTGACTGTATACATCCTTTCTTAGAACCTATGGCCCTAGGTGTGTGCCATATATTGGAGAAAATGGTAATTTCTTCTGCTTTGCATGGAATGGCACTCTGGATGCTTGAAAAACTTAACACAAGGTGCCTTCACCTAAAATGGCTGTGTGCACAAATGAATGAACGCTAGAAACACTTTCTAGGAACAATACATTTACAGTATGTACTCTCATGTAGCCACTCCCTAACTGTGGCAGGAATGACTACACCAAGTAACTAACAAGTGTAGTGTAAGGATTTATTAGGGAAAAGATAAATTATCTTATTTAGGACTATCTTCCGGTGACTCCTGCATTAAGACTAGAGGCTATCCCTGTAAATGCGATAGGCTGCTGGTGGGCAATGTTTCAGTTATGCTTGTCAAACTGGAAAATCACATGACTATAGCTGCTCCTCTCCTCATATGCATCGTTCACAGTTAGTCTGGATGAAATGTATACTATATTGTGAAATAGCTCAAAATTGCCATTTCATTTTCATATTTGTGCAATTGTCAAGAAACTGTGCAAAAATTAAGGAATTTGTGCACTATCAACTATTTTTCAATAATGCATATTTAGAAAGCATTTTTTTAATGTATAGATTTTATTGAAAGATTTAGGTATGCAGGCTTCACATTGCAAATGGCACAAACAACTTGTAAAGACATTTAAAAATGAAACAAATATTTAACTTAATGTAACAGAATACTGTATATCAAATGTTCTTTGCCGCAGGTGTTGGTAACAATATGTATCTGTACATCTATATATGGATTTAGAACGAAGAAGTATTTTAAAGCATGAAGAGTTTGTTAATTTTGAACCAAGATGGCTCATAAAGGATTCCAAAAATACTTTCAAACTGAGCAAATGTCCAGAGCTGCAGTATGTCTCAGCCTCTTGTTTGCTGCAAGAGTACTAATATATTGGAGCCATTCCTCAACTGCTGGGCACAGCTCAGAATTCCATTAGAAAGAATTATCCTTTTAAACCCAAGTGCTGAGGCTAGGAGCCAGAACTTCATTTTAGAAATATTGTATTTTGAAAATGTGCCATTTCTAATTGCACACTTTTCTTTAAGCAAATGTACACAGTTTCAGTAGATTGAACATCTTTTATACAAGGAGTGTCCAAGAGCATTTTAACATGATCATTACTTGTTTTTCATGGAGCACCCACCCACACATATTTGAAAATGGTCTGTACAGTGAAAATAGAGAGCTCTCAGGAGTCAGTGCAGTTGCTTTTAAAATCAAAATAGTACAGGACAGCCTGATAGCCTAAAACTGATGTTTCTACTTAGAAAACCAATTTGCAGGTTAAACCACTGTTACTAGTTCTACTTAGGATACTGTCTAACATAAACTGATAGAATAATCATAGGAACAGTCAAACCACATGTCAGCCTTATAGCCTAAATCAGATGATGCTAATTAGAAAATAAATTTATGGTTTACAGTAATGATGATACTGCATCACATACCACTGTCTAAAACCAACGGATTGTATAATCTTAGGCACTGTAGCATGCCCACCATGTGACAGTCTGGTAGCCTACCACTAATACCCCAGCAGTACATAGACAACACATTTATGGTTTACACCACTGCTTCTGCTTTAGTTTATAAAACTGTGTAAAATAAACTGACAGTATAACCTGTGGTACTGATGCTGCTGCTTAGAAAATATATTTATTGTCTACATCACTGTTACAGATGTTGCTTACAATGCTGTCTAAAATACAGTCAACTGATGGTATAATACTAGGCAGTGCACCCCCACACACACACACACAACACAGCCTTATAGCTTCATGCTAATGCTGCTACACTACTTAGAAAATACTAGGCAGCAAATATATACATCACAGGACAACCTGATAGTCTGATGTTGATGATGCTACAGTACTTCTAAAGCACAAGCACAGTTTACACCACTGCTGATACTTTTGCTTAGCTTTCTTGGTACAAAATAAATTGATGATATTATCCTATGCAGCATGTACCTGCAAGACAGCCTGATCCCCTTATGTTGATGCTGCTGCTTAGCAACAAATCTACATTTTACCCGTTGCTGCTATTGCTGTTGTACTGCTGTCTAAAAATGCTCTGATAGTATAATCCTATGCAGTATGCACACTGCATCACAGCCTGACAGCCTAATACTCTGTAGGCTGCTGTCTTAAATAAATTAACATACAGAATAATATATGGGATAGTGTGTATAACAAACATTTTACACATACAAGGTGTTGGATGCTACATAAACCCCAAGACTGAAGCTCAAGTGGTTTATATAAGCAGCTAACGGCTAGGGAGTGTGCCAAATTCAAGTTGCCACACACTACCCCATGTATTGTTTTATCCAAATGCTGTGGAGTGTTTTTTCATCACATCAAATATATAACTAGAAATCAATCTCCATGCTAGTAGCCATGGTCAGGTTGAAGGAACCAATGAAGCATGAGTGTGAAAAGGCAAAAACTCAGCAGGCACATGTGTGAAACAAGGGATACATGACGTGAGTTCACTGTTATAAACAGCTGGTTATAACAGCAAGTTATAACCAAGATCCCTGGAATTCTGTGATTCTGTGGTTGCAGAATTTTCCATGGAATTTGCACCATGCCACATAATATATAAAGTGCAGCAGAATTCATTGTTTTTAGTGAATTTTCATTCAAATATGCTGTTATTTTCTAGTGTCAGGCTTTCTTTCCCATCTCATTTATTCTGAAGCCCCACTTCTATGCTCAGCATGTGATATCATCGATGACATCACATCATATTTGTAATGGCTGGACTGTGTTCTGCCAGAAATGAATAAATCATGCCTCAGAAATTAGAAAATGCTGCAGCAGAAGCCAAGGAGCCCTGCCGCAGAAATCAGAAAATTCTTCTGCAGAGCACTAGGGCCCTGGTTATAACCAGGTTTCCCTATGAGACAAAATGCTCCCCGGTTATTATATAGAGAATAAAGGATGGGGGAAGGGGTGCTATGAGAATTTAATGCACCTGAGTTTTGGTGCTACATAAACCCGAGGGCAAAGCCTGAGGGGTTTATCAAAGCATCCCACAACTCTGTGTGCATTAAATTCTCATAGCACCCCCTTCCCCATCCTTTTATTTTTTATAATACACTGGGCAGCAACTTTTTCAGGCAGGATCAACCAGATATTTAAAAAAAACTATGCTGAAAACTCATGCTGTGGCGGCTCCCCGGTATGCGAGAAATGGAGCCACCATGTTTTTTAAACTGTTATGCCCGCCCACAAGCAAGACAAGAGCCAATGAGGGAGTGAATGCCATAACAACCAGCCAGTTGTTATGGGAAATTTACACACACCCCGAGGTGTGGGATGCCACATAAACCCCGACAGTGAAGCTCGAGGGGTTTATAAAGGCATACCACACCAAGGGGTGTGTGTAAAATTTAAGTTTTACACACCTACCCAGCCTTTATTTTATATAATTGCTGGGCAGCATTTTTTCACCACAGCAATTGTACAAAATAAAAAGACACATCCATTGTCAGTCGTGGCTCGATCTGCAGGCAGCGCCATCCATGGTCAGAAACTTTATTTTCTTCTTTTAAAATTTTAAATAGACTCATTTAGTGGAGGCAGTCCAAGAAAACCCAGTTGCTCTATCTTTTTGTGTCTAACCTACCACGGGTGCCAGTTGTAGTGAAGTGTCGGGCGGTAAGTTACGGTGGCTGGTGGGTGTGGAAGGAGAGACCCGAGGATTGCACATGCATGGAGCGTGGGAAACCAGGCGCATGTTCATCATTATAACCAGCTGGTTATAACAATGGAATTACAACCCAGTTTCCGTATGGGAGAAAATGCTCCCCAGTTATTATAGTACCGTAAAAACTGTTGCTACCTAAACTGTTGGAAGGACTGTCAGGCTAATGTGGATAGTGGTAATTAGGTGGTTATATTTAAAAGAGTACATAACAGATGAAAACTTCCTAAAAAATCTCTTTCAACAAAGAAAAAAATCTCCAAAACATTATGAGCAGTAAAACTATTGATTTTCAAATTCTGCCTGTCTAGGCAAAAACAAAATGAACAAACATCTGAGGCCCGATATTCAGTAAGGTGCAAAGCGTAATGCCAATGTTTGCTCCTTGCTTTGCAATTGCTCAGTGGTCCCAGGATAATATATTCAGTCAGGCGTTACCTGACTGACTATAGGACCATGTTGGTACAGTGCCAATTTAGGTAGTGCTGCCCCAACATGGGTACTGAAGTTGGCCTCAAGAGTTGATAGCACCAGAGTGATACCTGTAGTTTTCAAAGGTACCCATGCAAATCAGCCCATTTGGCATGCAAGACACTAAGGGGCAATTTGCATGCCAATTATGTGCCTATTGGCATGGGTAATGGAGGCAGGTAGCACAGCATCACCACCCCTGCCATCCATGGCCTTTCTAGCTATCCTAAGCGCTAGTGGTCCCCCTTCCTCTACTCACCCACCCCTAATATGAAAAGAACAATCCCTGGTGGTGTGTCCCCCCAATCACCAGCTCTAATATAAAAAAAATCCTGGTGGTAGTGTTTCTCCTCTCTGATTGCAGACCCTAATATAAAAAGAACAATGTCTGGTGGCAATGGTCCCCCAATCACCAGCCCATCATCAAAAAGAAGAATTCCTGGTGCTAGTGGTCAACCCTCCCGCTGGTGGCTGGCCCAGAATAAAAAAAATCCTCCCTGGCATCCAGTGATCTCCCTCATGGCACCAGGCACCTCTCCCACTCACCTTGTCGTATCTGTGGTGCTACAGGTGCATACAGAAATCAGCATAGACCTCCTCATACCTTCTCAGCCAGCTGCTCTATGTCCAGGCAGAGAGTGTGCCTCTTATCTACAGGACAGGGTGACACGCCCTGTCATATAAATAAGGAAGCGCCTCCTACCTGGACATACAATAGCCAGCTGAAGAGGTGTGAGGAGGGCAGTGTTGGTCACCATATACACCGCAGCACACTGGATATCGATAAGATGAGTGTGGAGGGTGCCCAGTGTTGTGGGGGAACCACTGGATGCCAAGGAGGTTTTTGTTTAAATTCTGTGTCAGCAATCAGCGGGAGGGGGACCACTAGCACCAGGGATTCTTATTTTCAATGAGGGGCTGGTAATCAGAGGGAGGGACCACTATCACCAGGGATTGTCTTTATTATATGAGGCTGGTGATTGAGGGAGTGGGGAACCAATACCACTAGGAATTATTTTTGTTATATTAGCAGCTGGCAATCAAGGTGTGGGACTACTACCACCAGGGATTGTTCTTTTTTTTCTGTATTAGGGGCTGGCAATTGGAGAGATGGGGACCACTATCACCAGGAATTGTTTTAATGTAGAGATTGGTGATGGGAGGGGTGCCATAGACCACAAGGGTGGGTATGCCTCCCCCCAGTGGCCAAATGGCTGGATGCCTGCATTACCCCAGTAGCCGCTAGGGATGTACAAAGTAAAAGGAGTTTTTGGTGGTATTTGCATGGCACAAAAGGACCATCAAAATCCTTTTGTGCCATGCAAATCCACTGAATATCGACTTGCTGGTATTTCTGTTCCTGCCTCCCATTTGCAAATCCACCCTTTTGGTTTGCCTGGGCACTACCCCTGTTTGCCAGTGCAATGGTGCCTTTACAGTATTGAACTTCAGTAAAACCTGGTTTGCACAGGCAAACACTGGCTAGTGCCTATGCAAACTTTTAAATATCACAAGTGCAGTACTGTAGGCAGTACAAGCAGTTTATTTATAATGATTACACATCAGTAGTGCAAGAGCATAGAACAAGTCAAAGCCAGAGACATTTGAACCCAGCCAGACTAGGCTTAGTGACCCCCATGGGACCCTGGACCTTCACGGACTTGTTGGGTGGCAGCTTACCTGAAAGAACAATCATTTCCCCTCCCTAGCAAATAAGAGGTTTGAAAGAGATCTCCTTCAATTTGCCTGTGAAGTAAACTGAGAAGGGCTTGTAACGAGAATCAGAATAACTTCCAGCAGCCCCACGAATCTCTAGGCTGACATTGGTACCATGCTTAGGAATTATGGTGGGACCCTGGAATGGAGCTGCAGTTCACCATGATCCCAAACCTGGGATTATTCAATGGAACCATCAATGACCTCCATGAGAACTGGGAAACAACAGAGGTCACACTTCTCTGTGGCTTCTGACATACCCTAATTGTTCTCCCTCTATTACCCGATGTCTGTGGCTTTTGGGACATGCAGACAAGTAGTATATCTCAAGAAATATTTTAAAACATTGTTTAGCTTATTCCATGGTGTTCAGTGGGTCCTAACTCCCTGCTTTACCGACTTGCTCTCTCCACTTGCTAATTTACTAGCAGCATCATCAGGTCCCCCCCCGCCATGTTTTAAAATATTTCTTGAGATAAGCTACTTGTGGTACATATGGTACTGTCCTTGTGCTGTAAGACAACTGGCAGCAGAGTGAAGGAAGTGCTGAACTGGTAGCCAAAGGACTGGTGATTCTGTCAGACAGGAGTACTTACTGAGGTGAGAGGGTGGAATGTGTCCAGCTGCCACATGCTTCATACTGAATTGAGAGTCTGTGATGTGGGCATTTTCAAGCTTGACATGCTCTGACTCCCAATTCAAAAACAAATTGTCAAGCTGCTTCTCTGTTCAATATTTGAAAGTAGAGTACAAATCAGCATGTTAACCAGATATTCCATTAAAAATATACAGTGGCGTGAAAAAGTATTTGCCCCCTTCCTGATTTTCTCTATTATTGCATATTTGTCACACTGGATGTTTTCAGGTCTTTAGAGAAAATGTAATATTAGATAAAGGGAACCTGAGTGAACAAATAACACTTTTTTTTTTTTTTTATTTCACCTATTTAATGAAAAAAGTTAACCAATACCAACTGGCACTGTGTGAAAAAGTAATTGCCCCCTTACGCTTAATAACTGGTTATGCCACATTTAGCTGCAATGACTGCAACCAAACACTTCCTATAATTCAATATCAGTCTTTCACATCGCTGTGAGGAATTTTAACTCACTCTTCCTTGCAGAACTGCTTTAATTCAGTAACATTTGGTAGGTTTTCGAGCATGAACTGCTCATTTCAGGTTCTGCCACAGCATCTCTATTGGGTTTAAGTCTGGACTTTGACTAGGCCACTCCAAAACTTTAATTTTACTTCTTTAGCCATTCTGATGTGGACTTGCTTTTGTGTTTTGATCATTGTCTTGCTGCATGACCCAACTACACTTCAGCTTCAGCTGACGGAAGGATGACCGGACATTCTCCTTAAGAATTTTCTGGTACAGAGCAGAATTCATGGTTCCTTTAATTTTGGCAAGTCATCCAGGTCCTTAGGCAGCAAGAATCCCCACACCATCACACTACCACCACCATGTTTGACTGTTAGTATGGTGTTCTTACTGTGGAATGCTGTGTTTGCTTTTACGAGACATTATGGGATCCATGTCATCCAAAAAGTTCCACTTTGGACTCATCTGTCCATAGAACATTTTCCCAAAAGGCTTGTGGATCATCCAGGTGCTTCATGAAATGAGATGAGCATTTATGTTCTTCTTGGTTAGCAGTGGTTTCCGCCTTTGCTACTCCTCACATGAAGCCCATTTTTGCCCAGTCTCTTTCTGATTGTGGGGTCATGAACACTGACCTTAGCTGAGGCAAGAGAAGCCTGCAGTTCTTTGGATGTTATTTTAGGATCCTTTGAGACTTCCTGGATGATTTTACGCTGCGCCCTTGGAGTAATTTTGGCAGGCCGCCCACTCCTGGGAAGATTCACTACTGTTCCAAGTGTTCTCCATTTGAGATTATGGCTCCACTGTGGTTCATGGAGTCCCAGAGCCTTAGAAATAGCTTTGTAACCCTTTCCAGACTGATAGAGGGCAAATACATTTTTTCTGATCTTTTCAGGAACTTCCTTTGATCATGGCATAATGTGCTGGTTGAATCTCTGTGCTGGCAACGTGACTCTGATGGTAAGGGTCAAAATAAGTGAGGTTTATATTGAGCAGGTCTGGCTGTAATCAAGCCTGGCTGTGTTCAATCAGCTGACTCTAATTATCCTTTTAATTGGGTTGATTTAACTAGGGGGCAATTACTTTTCACACAGTGCCAGTTGGTGTTGGTTAACTTTTTCATTAAATAAATGAAATAAGAAAAAAAAAGTGTTATTTGTTAACTCAGGTTCCTTTATCTAATATTATATTTTGTCTAAAGACCTGAAAAACATCCAGTGTGACAAATATGCAATAATAGAGAAAATCAGGAAGGGGCAAATACTTTTTCACGCCACTGTACACAGAGGCCATTGTTTGAGGTTTTTGATTTATTTAACTGGTAAGAATGCTAGGAAGTCATTTCCTATCTCCTTTAAAATACAGAGCAAGTGTCCAGAATGTGTAGTACTTTCTTATTTTAAAGAATAACATGTCTAAGAATAGTGGGCCCCACATCTTAGCATAAAGGAATGTTTCTATCAAGTTAGTTCAGTGTTTTAATAGTTTGTGTGTTGACAAATAGCTCTGTCATTATCAGAAGCATTGGTAAACTTTCATGGGTCAAGGGTTTATCTGAGTGTAAAGTTCATGTTGCCATGCAAATTTATAGCAGTTGAGAGGTACAGTATGTTCACACCTGCTTTATTCAGCTTTATGTCTACAACACAGTTTTCTTCTTTGCTCGTAAGTCTATAAAATATCTTAAAACAGAGCTGCAGAACAACTTTGATAATGCCCTTGGTTTAGATGCAATTTACTTATCATTAGTAAAAAAAGCATTTGTCAATGCCGAATGTTGTCTCGCTGGCATTGGCTTTGGTAGTGGCAGAGGTAGAGATGCATAATAGAAATGGCAGTGAAGTGCTGAAGTGATGCCAAACCCCACCTCACCCTGTAGAGGCGACAGGCATTGGGGTGTTTATGAGCAGTGCATACAAACTGCGCAGCGCACACTTGGAAAACATTCATATTTATGGACTTCATCACCAAATTTTCAACATAGGCATTTTAGGCATTTTCATAATGTGTCTCGAACATGGATTTCCACAGCGACCATGCTATTCTGTGCCATAACTGCGAAAATACATTTTGGCCAGGATGTGAAAAATGACAGCTGTACTGTTCATAAGTAGGTGCAGAACAATGGCAATGTTGAGAATCTGGAGTGAAAATATTATAAATTGACGAACTTATGAGCCTGCGTGCAAACTGCGCAATGCACGCTCGTAACACAGTCATTTTATGGAGTATCATCACCAAATTTTCAACATAGCCATTTAAGGACCTCTGCTCATGAACAGTGTCACTGTCATTTTCATAATCTGTCCCAACACTGATTTCCCACAGTGACTGTGCTATTCTGCGCTGGAAGTGCGAAAACATATTGGGGCCAGGATATGAAAATGACAGCTATACTGTTCACAAGGAGGGTGTGTAAAATGCCAATGTTAAAAATCTGGCATGAAAATATTGCAAATTTGCAAAGCTACGATGCGTAGCAGTACTTAAGCTAGCCGCTTGTAAAACAGTCATTTTTGGATTTTCCACCAAATTTGCTACATAGGTTTTTTGAGGAGGCCACCTCATGAACACTGGCACTGTCATTTCATTAATCGGTCCTAAAGGTGATTCTGCACTGTGAACTAAATCACCTTTCGGGCCAAATAACTCCATGACAGTGACAGAATTCATGAGGAGGGGTCCCAAAACCCATGTTGAAAATTTGATGCAAAATTCAAAAAAATGCCCGAGATATGCATCAAAGTTGAAAAAACCCTATTCATTCCATTATACAGCTTACCGGCATTTCCTCAGTTCGCGGTCGGCTTTGAAGAGTGCAGATGTGTTCTTGGTCCACTGAAGATCGTCGCGCCAGACTCTGGAGGTAAGTATGGGGTGAGGGGTTGTGGAGATGCAAGTGCACAGTGGATGGGTGCGGGTTGTGGGAGGGGCAGGGATACCGCCGAGGGACTGTTTCTGGTTTACAGTGTTTTTAAAAAAAAGGCTTGGGACAGTTTCATTTTCAGGTGGGATTTGGCATGCTGGGGTGAGCTCCAGCGTGCCACTTCAGTGTTTGTCAGTGGGGTGCTTTAGCCGATGGGGATTGGGCACCCCATTGGCACATAACAAATGGGAGTGCATGATGCCGAGGGATTGGGCACCCCTCGGCAATCAACAAAGGGGGAATATTACGCTGATGGGGAGTGGGCTCCCCATCGGCATTGTGACAGGCAGCAGCGCGGCAGTCACTGCTGCCATGTTGCCTGCACCAAGGGAGGTGTGTAATGGTCACACTGCATGAGAGCTTCACTCTCATTACAGCGGACCTTTTCTTTGTTGTGATGGCTACATTAGGCATGCATGAGGTCAGTGCCTCCTGCTGCCTGATGGGGAATGAGGGACGCACCTTCTGATGCGTGTCTGCATTTGCCCAACAGTGACTGCGCCTCCAAATCTGCTACTACCACAATATGTTGACTGCTCAAGCATGAGCCAACATAATGTAAGCAATGCTTTTTGATTCTTATTTTGCTTTAAGAGGTTAATGTACTCCCTTTCCTGTTCATTTAGGTAGGTCTCCTTTACAATCTAGTTCACATTTTAGATATTTTGGACTCAAATTGGATTGCACTCTTTACTTTAAATCCCATATTAATGCAATAATTTTCAATGCATACGCCTGCTTTGAATAGTTAAGTATGGTAAGCACTGCATGTAAAGGGTAGACAGGCAGATAATCATTCTACAAGCTTTTCTACTTATTCTTGAGTATGGCAACACTTTGTATCACCATGATGCTGGTATTCCCATCCTCCTTTAAGTAAATTTTTCAACAAACATTGACCCTTTATCATTAATTTTACTTTTAATAGACACAGCTGTATTATGCTGCAGCAACTGGGCTGCACTTCTCTAGAACAGAAAAGACAGCTAAATTGTCCCGAACAATTGTATACATCAGTGCACAACCTTCTGCTCCATACTTGCCTTTAAAATGAATTGTTCCTGTTTACAGGATCAACACCCCCTCAGATGTGTTAGGAATTAAACTCCTCCATCTTATGAAAGAGCTAGGTCTCAGACAAGAAATTTCGGTGGCCACATGCACCAAAGTCCGCATGCTAGATCATGTTTTTTTGACAAGGTTAGATATCGGTGGTCTGACTAAACAACTAGATCCCCTAAGATGTTGCAAATCATCTCAGTGGATCCAGTTGTTTGGTCAGTAAACTGCACCATGCTGCTCAGTATGAAGGACCTTAAATCATTGGTTCAATGTGATAACAGTGATTGCAAAACCACGATTGCCATTAGGGTGAGTGTACATCACGGAAAAACCAAAATGGCAATATACACTGCCTGCGAGACAAGTAGGGTGACACTGACTTACATTATTTATGCAGGGCTGCTCCCCGCACCTCCATCATAGGGGCTTTGCCCCACATCCCGTTAAAAATATAACCAACTCTATGGAGGGTGCATGTCAGGGAAGGGAGAACCTTATACAAAAAAGGTTACTCCCATTCACACAAAAGCACAAAATATTGTGCTCCTCCCCAGCCCCAAACCCTGCACCCTTCCCACTGTAGCCAGCCACCTTCACCATCACACCACATGGCCAGCTCGACAGCCTCTTCCTGCACTACCTCCCACATACCTTCCCTCCTCTTCTGTTCCAGTCCTGTGGTTCCAGTCACCTTCCTTTTGACCTATCACTCGCCTTTCAGGGTAGCTCATATTCCAGGTGCTGAGACTGAGTCACTCATATTTGAGTCACTCAATCGCAATTGCCATATTCACGCTTATACCTAACTCACCACCTTCAACTATGGAGGTTGCCCAAAAGTGAGTGGCTTCTGAGTCTGTATGACAACTAGAGACTGACAAGGGTCTCTACCAGATGATGCACTGCCACTGCCACAGTTGAATCCTATAATGAGGTTTGGCAGAGGCACTGGATACCCTGGAACCAGTCCACTCATACCAGATGACTTCTTGACAAAGTACCCTATAGTTTTCTACTAGAATTTGGCAAAAAAAAGTTATAGATAGCAGATTAGAGCTCAAGTGGTGGACTTAGCAGGCACAGGCTGACAGGCTTGTCCTGGGCAATCACTATGTGGCCTACAGTACCTCAATCACTATGTGACCTACCAGAAAGCAGTAAGGAGAAAAAGAGGAAATACTTTTCTGACCTGATTGCTGTGGGGTTGAACAGACCTGCTACTCTTCTCTGCATCTTTCCATTAAAGGCAGGTAGCTTCAGATGATCTTTTTTGACTGACAACTGCTGCTCACTCCCCAACAGGAGCCTTTCAGTCATTGTTGGGTTCAAAGCTAACCAGTTTAAAGCCATCCATGCCCTGCCCTTCAGCAGACCTTGTTCTAAATGCACCACTGATGATGCCTCATCAGTGGCAAAGGACAGGTGTGGCTGGGTGTCATTGGTATAGCAATAAAACCACATGCTGCACCACCTAATGCTCTTCTCCAGCAGAATCAGATATGCTGTGAACAACATGAGAAAGAGAGAGAGAGAGAGACAGAGACAGAGAGAGAGAGCAAAGCCCTGAGGAGCAGCTGAGAGCAGCCATTCATGACTGGAATGAACCAATTACTAACAACTGCTCCCTTCCACACAGAAATGAACAGAAGCATTTAAGAACAGTCCCAATCAAGCCTGCAAGCTCTCCAAGTCTGGTCAACAAACTTCTGGTGCCACATTCTGTTAAAAGCATATTACAGGTTGAGGAGACTTTGAATGGATACCTATTCTTGATCCCTAACTAGGTGAAGATTATTCACACTCTAATAAAACAGGCTCAGTGCTGTGATAAATCTGCAGGCCAATTCTGAATGTCTTGAATATATGATTATCCTGAGGTTGAGGCACCAGCTGCATGGACACCACTTTCTCAAAAATCTTCACTAAAAAAGAAAGTTGGAGACCGGACCAAAGTTGATGATATTGTCAGTATCAAATGATGCCTTTGAGAAGGGCTTGAGCCTCACCACTACCCCTTTCAGGGATGAAGGAAGGTAACCCTCTCAAAGAAGCCTTGACAATTCCCAACAAGACTGATAACAACAAATTAAAACCAGCCTTAAAGATAGAGTTAAACAGGGCCAAGCTAAAAGTGTTGCTTGGCAGCCCAGAGACCACACCGCAGACACCATCTGCATCCAACTACGGTACTCAGCCCAGGCCCTGATTGTCTCCAACTCCTTCCCAGTTCTAACACTGCTGACATTGTTCAGGCTGTGGCAGAAATGCGGTATCTAGTATTGTGGGTGACTCAAATTGAAAGACTCAATTTGAGCGACTCAATTTGAGTGCCTGTAAGCAGAGTGAGTGGGGAAGCAGAGTGACTGTTGGAATAGTGAGGGTAGAAGGAATAAAACTATGAATGCAGGATACAGCACAGTAGGAGGGACCTCACAGGAACTAGGATATAGCAGGTAGTTCAGCAAGGCAGTGTTGAGCTGGTTGTGTGGTGTTGTGGAGGCAGGGTATGCCTCTGGTATGGAAAGACCTGGGTTAGAGCTCTGGTGTTTTTTTTTTTTAGTCATTTAGAGTTGTATTTTTTTTTTTATGTTGTGATCCCACTCCCTGCCATCCCGCTCCTCGCCATCCTGGTGGTCCCCATTTGTGCTGCCCCTTAATAGCCCCCTCCCGAGTTGCTCTCCTTACCCCAGTGTCAGGCCACCCCTTGGAGTTGGTTATATTAAGAATGGGGGTGCAAGGGGCACAGCCCCCTACATAAAATGTGTGGTCGCTTATTTTGAGTCACCATAGTGCACGGTCGCCATTTGTGTTTTTGGCATTTTGCACTCGCATGTGTTTTGCAGTTATAATTTCTTCGTTGTTATTAAATGGAACCCAGAAATGCACTTATGGATGTTGGCAATCTTGCAGAGAAAAACTCATTCAACTACTGGCATGCCTCCAAAAAAGGCTGAAGGTAGAAAGGAAGCTTACATAGAGACATAGAATTTGTCAGAAGACAAGGCCCACCTGGCCCATCTAGTCTGCCCATTTTCCTACCTATTTCATATGCTGTAGACTGTAGATGATCTGCGGCTTACCTTGTTTTCCCTGTCTCTAGGTTTCCCTTATGTCCATCCCACACATACTTGAATCCCTCCACAATTTTGCCCCCCACCTCTGTGAGGAGGCCATTCCAAGCATCCACTACCCTTTCTGTAAAGAAGTACTCTCTTAAATTACGCCTGATTCTGTTTCCTCCAACTTCATGTCATGACCCCTAGTTCTTGACCACCCTCTTTTCTGAAAGATGCTTCCCTGCAACTTATTTATACCTTTGATGTATTTGAACATCTCTATTATAGTCCCCTCTCTCCCTCCTCATCTCCAGAGAATACATATTGAGGTGTTTCAGCCTCTCCTTATATGACTTATGGGCAGCCCCTGCACCATTTTTGTCACCCTCTCTGGACTGCCTCTACTCTGTCTATGTCCTTTCTGAGATACAGCCTCTAGAACTGAACACAGTACTCCAGATGAGGTCTCACCAATGATCTGTATAGTGGCATCACCACCTCCATTTTTCTGCTGGTGATGCCTCTCCCTATGCACCCCAGAATCCTCCTGGCCCTCCTATCTGCCTTCTCACACTGTCCAGCAACTTTTAGGTCATCAGATATAATCATCCCTGATCCCTTTCCAGTTTGGTGGTCAACAGTACCTCCCCAACTGAGTACTCTCTCTCTGGTTCCTGTGCCCTAAGTGCATAATTTTGCACTTCCTTGCATTGAATCTCAGCTGCTATCCCTTGATCATTCCTCTGCTTGCTTAGATCCCTGATCATTTTTCTACCTCCCGGGTGTCGACCCTATTGAAGATCTTTGTGTCATCTGCAAGAGGTGCCTTCACCTCTGGCCCCAGACAATGTCCTTATGAAGCACCCCACTAGTCACCTCCTTTCTACGGACTGAACTTTGTTCACTACCACCCTTTGTGTCCTAACGTTCAACCAATTTCTAACTCAGTTTACCACCTGGGGCCGACTCCCAGGCTGCTCAAGGTTCAAATTTTGTGGGTAGTCCTAGAGTCATAGTTGATATCTGAGTCTTAAATGGGAACATTCAGCACTAAGAGCCCCACACCCAAGTGTGGGAATGGTCCAAATTTGTACATTATGTGCAACATTTTTACTTACTGTTTACTACAGTATGAGATTGTATCATACTTGTTCTGCTGACTCCACAAGCTGACATTTTCTAGAACTAAAACCCAGAATCCTTACAGCTGATGTCAGAACTGGGCTGCTGCAGTGGAGATTCAATAGCCTGCAGTGCATGTTAGAGATTTTTAAGATCAGATCAGGTGTTCACCAATCCCGTGACCTCCCAGGTTTATGTGCAGTCCTCTGGGACTCTACTTAGCCCAAGGAATGACAGCAGGACCAGCAAACAAAAGACTAGAGCTTATGAAAACTCTCACACACTGCAGGTAATTGAATCTCTACTGCTCCAGCCCTCCTCTGATGTCAGCTGCAGGGATTCTAGAATTTGTAGTTACAGAAAGTGCCAGCTTGCAAGTCAGTGAAATCAGTCTGATACTATCTACTATGCTGCAATAAACAGTAAGTAAAAAGTTTTTACACTAAAGTGCAAATAGGGACCAGCATCACTTTGGTATGGGGCTCTTAGTGCTGCCTCTTCCTTTTAAGTGTCGGCAGTGGTCAGGGCTGTTTTATCAGCTATAAAATGTTTTAAGACATCCCCATTTTCTCAGCTTTGTCAACTCCTGCATCTTGATGCAGGCCTTTATGTCCTTCAGGATTGACTACTGCACTGTGTTTTATAAGAGCTGAGCCTGTGGTCAGTTGCATTGTCTACAGCAAGCCCCTATGCAACAGCAGGCTTTTGACCTCTTCTTGGAAGTCAGATCCATATAGTCCCTCACTCCAGGTTCTAGGCTGGCTGTCAATCAGGTGGCACATTGACGATGGGATAGTAATTAATTACTTAATTAATTAATTTGGATTTTGTTAACCAGGAGGGCTCACTGTGACTAGCCATCCATTTTCAGGAGCAACCTGGGATTAATTACATACATTAGAAAAAATTATCAAAGTATGTACAGAACTGAAACACTGAGTTACAATTGCCCAACTGAGTCAGCACATGAGGAAACTTAGAGTAACAATGCAGTAAATATTCAAGTACACTGTTGCTATATGGCTATGAATGGTCTGGGCTCCCAGTACCTCAGTGATCTCCTGTGAGGGCTACATTCCATGGGACAGGTGCTTGTGACAATTCTACCAACTTTATTTAAAATGAGCTGCTGACAGGCCTTTATCCTGTAGCATGCTCTACCCTGAGATATTCGTCTTACCAGGTATTTTTCAATTTTAAGGAAGAGTTGTTTATACACCTTCTTGATTTTATTTGTTTAGTTTTTTTGTTGACCGAGTAAGGAAGGCCAGGCAATTCTGCCTATTTTCAGCCTTATCCCTAGAGTGGGTGGGGTGGTGAGATACAGATGGAAACCAATTGAAATTGAACCAGATTAAGCTGTTGGTGGGCTTTTAGTGAATGGTATTTGGTATATCTTGAGTAAATACAGTAGATTGCTTCCACAACTTAATGGTTTTGGGAATTTTATACATTTCTGAAGCTCTTCCCCATACATCTTATTTGTTTGTTAGAAACATAGAAGCATAGATAATGATAGCAGAAAAAGACCAAAGGTCCATCTAGTCTGCCCAGAATTCAATATCTGCACTGGGACTTATTATCAATTCAGGGTTTTATCCGTCCTAGTCCACCCCTACCCCCCCTCTACTGCTACCAACCTGAGCAACCACTAAACCCTTTAGTCTGTCCCCAGCCATGTTTGAAGTGTTTATTGGAATCAAGTTCAGCCTTTCATATGGAATAAAAAGAAAAGACGAGGGGACTGTTCAGAAACAGGCCCTACACCCACTATTATTGTGCTTATTTTCATGGAAATGAACTGAGAAAGAAAAAACATTTAGAGAGAAAATAAACTTGTCAGTGACTTGGGTATGATTTGACCCCTCCCATTTCTTATGCTTAACAGGAATTAACTTATTAATTTAAATTGGGACTAATGTATGGATTAACTAATATTTATTTACAAAGATGGCTTTAAATGAAAATAATTCAAATTAGTGATGCTTCAACAGAAAGAAGAATTTGGAGCAAGATAATGATATTGTTTATGTTTAAAGAAAGGCCAAGTGGCCATGACATTAACAAATGGCTAGTATCTTTGTTTAATAATTTGATAAACAAGAAACTTATATTATGTTCTGTTTTAGTAACTGTTTTGCCTTGAGGAAGAAAGACATGTTCTCATTGAAATATTGGTGTGATATGTCGGCACCACTGAATATTTAAAAATAAAAGAGAAGATTATTAAGAATATTGAGTAAGTGAGTAGCCTACATCCAGGAGTTGGTCACCATGCTTGGAAACCATTATATGGTCTTGGCACCAACCACCAGACTGTTGCATGGCTCCACCGTCCTTTCCCAAAATTAGAACTTTCCTACATTCCTCATCAGTGTTCTCCCTACCAGTTTATACTTGTGACCTCAGGTTCTTGACCTTATACTCATGCTAAATAGTTCTCCACAGTTCACCTTGTTTAGTCCCATCAGGAATGTGAAGGTCTCTGACTTATTCCTCCTCTCTTGCCTGGTCTCCAGTGAGTACATGTTCAGTACCTTGAGATGATGTCCATAAGATCGCTCCTGTTGGCCCTGAATCATCTTGGTCACCCTGCCTTGCACCATCTCCAGCCTGTCCCTGATCTTCTTTAGGGGAGGGCTCCAGAACTGAGCACATTGCTCCACAGCATGTTTTTGCATGCATAACTGCATAAATCTGTGTTTACTGTTATGTGTATTGTGTTTTCTACATCTATTGTTAAAGCATTCTAAGAATTTAGTAAAGCACTAAAACATGATAATCTACCTACCAATAGTTTTGATCTGTGTGATGCTTTCAATAATAGTTTCTTGCTCCCAAATGTCCATACAAAATTTGGCAAATCATAGGGGCAAAGTGGAGGTCAAGGAGGGTATAAATCAAAATAGTAAGAAGAGATGAGGAAGGAGACAGGTAAAGGGGAGGGTAACAAGGGAAGAAGGGGGTCAGGGGGAGTTCTAGGAAATGGCACAGGCAGGGGGAGAAAGCAGGGAGGCAGGAAAGGAGAAACTAAGGAATGGAGTGTCATGTGTACCAATGCAAGAAGTCTGAAAAATAAAATTCCAGACCTGGAGGTCATCATTGAGGAGGCTAGCCTGGATATGGTGTCCATAAAAGAGTCAAGCAGCACTGACAGCCATGACTAGGATGTGGCCATGGCAGGCTACTCTGTGTTCAGGAGAGACACAGAAGGGATTGTACTATATGCCCTCCCCCTTGCTCTTTTTTGTGACAAAAGCAACTCCTTCCTGCTCATTTTGTTGAACAGAGAACAGTTGCTTTTGTCAAAAAAAGAACAAGAGAGTGGGAGGACTGGATCAGCTTGTAACTCTGGTAAGGAGCCCCCAGTGGTCAATTTTGTTACTGAGTTTAATCCATTGCCAGGTAAACCTGCCAATCTGATACGTAAGTTATGGCCTATACTGCTTATGGATCCCATTTTGAAAAATAATGTTGCTGCAAAATAGACAGTAACATTTAGTAAAGGTAAGAGTATAGGTGACACATTGACTAAAAGCCACTTTGTGGCACTGAAATAGAAAAGGAAGGGATGAAATGGCTCACAAATAAACCAAAACATTTTTTTTTAAATGTCGAAGATCTAATACGTGCAAGCATGTGAAAATGGGAGACAGTTTTACAAAATATAACTACACAGTTTTAATCAGTTCATAAAGTGTACAACACCGTTTGCAGTTTACATCTGCTAGTGTACATGTGAAAAACATTATATTGGCATGATGACAGGACCATTAAAAATCAGAATTAAGGAACATGTAAAGGCAATCTTGAATGGGGGTCAGACAAAATGCTTTGGGGGTATGTTTTCTTGAAAGGCATAATTGTACCTTGATGAGTTACAATACATGGGTTTAGAACACATACCTAGACATCCCAGAAGGGTGGACAGATTGAGGACACTCTTACAAAGGGCAACTAGATTGCTACGTTGGATATGGCCTTCCCCAATGGTTTACATAAAAACTGATTTTCCTCGATATATTTAAAGCAACCCCTCTAAGTTGAAAAGGTCCATTATCTCTCCATATTTCACTAATTTAGCTTAGATTTGTCCTACTGTTAAAATGGGTCCACTATTTATTTAAATCTAATTTGTCACAGAGATTTGGAGGACTAATGATTTGTTGTTTCAGTTTTTCAATAAATGGCAATATGTATGTGCTGATATGGGGATTTTATGTTTTAGACAGGAATTAATGTAATCACAGGACTTCACTACAATGGGCATAGGAGGTTCAAAATGAATCTTACTGGCTGACAAAAAGCATGTGAGTTTTGGCTCATAGTTTCAATTTAAATTATGGGTACAGCTATGATTCACTGATTTTAGTGTAAATTCCCCATACACAGGATCGGCCCTTCCTTCCCACGATCTCCCGTTAATTCCTTTCTTCATTTTTCTTTTTTTTTTATTCTCTTTTTCTAAGTTCCACTATGGAGGGATGCACCCTTATATCACAAAATGTGGCCAAGTATCACGCCACAGAGAGTGATGACTTTTGTGTTTGAAATTCAGGAATATTATTGAATTTTAGTGAATTAGTAGAAATGCAAATATACTGATATGGATAGAATTATTTATATTTTTCCATATGGAGTATAGTTACAATATATTTTTAGTTGGTGTGACTATTCTCTCTATCTGGACCTTTCTTTTATTCTGTTTTTCTTTTCTGTCTCTTTTTCTCACTCTTATTAAACTGATAGTTAATCTCCTTTAAGCATCGGCTCTTTTAGCTAGCAATCTGTCACTATAAAGCACTGACCAGGGTGACAGAAACTTATGGAAACTCATAATGTTTCTTAAGGAAATGATGTAATTTAAGAGTGGTACATTATGGCACGGCCCGGTGGCGCTGAGGGTTGAGGCACTAGATGCCACACCTCATGCCATACCCGGCGACCCGGGTTCGAGGCAGGCCTGGGTCATCGGGGGTCAGCAGGGAGGACTAGGATTGAGCATCTGTAGATTGCTCTCCTAGTCTTGGGGTGGGTTGGGGAATTCCCACCGTGCTGTAGCGGCCCCTGGGGACACCCAGGAGCACTACCAGCATCGGTGTGAGCTGAGAGGGAGCACAGCAGACGTCGGCACGTTGTGTCTAGATGTCATTGCATGTCCACACTCCAGGGGTCCTAAAAGGAGGAAAATCAGGGCTGGGCACGACCATGCAGCTTGATGGCCACACTCGAGCCACCCAGAGGACTGGCAGTGGCAGAGCGAAGCCCTCCAGTGGGATGGCATGATGACCATCCCAGATGCGCCCTGGGTGTGGTTTGAGCTACGCAGCTCTCCGGGCAGCTGGAGCTGGTGGCTGGAATCCCCACGCTGGTGTAGCACCATGGCAAGGTGTAAAGATATTCGAGATAAAAAAAAAGAGTGGTGCATTATAATTTGGACACCAAAAAGAGCATTTTTTCAGAATTACTTAAGTGTAACAATAGTGAATTTGAACTATTATTTCCTTCATCTTCCTACCTTTTAGTCTGAGTTGACTGTCTATTCCTTGCTATATATATTTCTCCCAACCCCCCCATAGTCCTTTAGTAGGATTTTCCCCTTTCATTGATAACATTGTGTGATGATTGAGAAGAATTTATGTATTTTATTTTTGATCAATGATGTTGAGTCTTTTTATCACGGAATATACCCTCTGTTTAGTTGTGCTAAGTATCATAAAAGGATATGAAACTCAGAATGGTTCTTACAACTAGATTTGTGAATTAATTACTACTGATGTATAAATGGTTATTTTGTTGAATAGATATTCCACCAGATAATGTAATGTACAGGATAAATGTATAACTGAGCCATGTGTTTTATTACATGCATGGATTACATCATATATTTAAATGATATGCACATTTTGCTTGATAAAGTATAAAGGTGGACATACCTGCCACCACTAGATCCACCTCTGGTGAAGACCTGGATTGTGTTTAAGTGCTGGGGCTCTGGACTCCAGTCAGCATCTCTAATATGCCACAATAAAGTAACTACTTTTAACTGCATCTACTCCTCTCTCGAGGGTTGATTTACTATGGAGTGCTAACTTTTGTGTTGGCTATACTGAGAAGGTATGCTTTTTGCAGATGACACCAAAATCTGTAATAGGTGGACAATAAGGAAGGGATAAAAGAATGTGTACTGCTCTTTGGAAATTTGAGGTGTGGTCAAGAGCATGGCAATTGAGATTTAATGTCAAATAGTGCAAAATCATGCAGCTATGTAGGAATATGACAATTTGGTATAGTACAATGAAAACATTGTAAAGAGCTGGCAGGAACAGATAAGGGTTAATAAAAATATTTCTGTACTGAGGCTAATGTCTTTGCTGCTGAAAAAAATAGACTTGTTAATTAGTACACTCTGTACATCTTGTTTTTATAATAAGGAAACTGTCTTGTGTGATCTGTCTGTTCAAAATGCTGAATTTGGGGCGAAGCTTGCCAACCAAATTGGTGGCACCTTAATTTGTTAAGACAGCATCCTGGGAAACTTGCTCTACTGCATCCTATGACCTGCCTTGAAACCTGGACCTGAGTGCAGCATGAGCACTTACCTGCTTTCTAGGAGCTACAAAATGACACTTTTCCCTGGTTGTTGGATGACAGGACAGATTTATGGAGTCACCTCGTGGACTGACTAGGGAGCCCGGGCTGATATCTCCAAGGTACCAGTCAACTCCACTGGGTGGTGGAACCCCCACAAGCTGGAACACCAAAGCACAGTGGGCATACTGCAGTGGCACTACCAGGAGGGATAACAGACATGAGAGAGCTAGCTACTGTAACATCACGGCTTTACTAAACAGAATTTTAACAGATACAGCCATGGTAAAAGAAACTACCTCCAAAACAATTACTGAACTCCAATCCTTAACAGCATGGGTGGTGGGCACATAGCACAAGTCAATGTTACATGAGAGAGCCTGCACACCCATCAAGGCCACATTAGAGAACACTATGATGAAATCCAGTACCTTCTCCATAAGGTAGATGACATGGAGAACAGATCCAGGAAAAATAACATAAGGATCATTGGGGTACTGGAAGGGGCAAGGGCAAAGAAATACATAGATACTGTTGGCAGATAAGGGCATATGCCCACCCAGTCTGCCATTTGAGCTTTTAAGTTCCCTTTACATTTTTCTAGAAATCTGTTTCCTCTTACCCTTGACCTCCAGGATTCCTTTATGTCTATCCCATGCACTTAAATCCCAAATTGTTTCAGCCCCCACCACTTCCTCTGGCAGGGTGTTCCACTTGTCAACCACCCCTTCTGTGAAGAAATTCTTCCTCACGTTTCCTCTGAATTGCCCTCCCTCCAACTTCATTCCATGCCCTCTAGTCCTGAAACATCTTTTTTGCTGGAAAATAGTGTATTCCTGCACCCTGTTCCTTCATGTAAGGAACTTGTATGTCTTTATCATATCCCATCTCTCCCTCCTCTCCTCCAGGGAGTACATATTCAAGTCCTTCAGCCTGTCCTCATAGGACTTGTGATGCAATCCCTGTCCCATCTTTGTTGCCCTCCTCTGAACTTTATCCACCCTGTCTATGTCCTTACATGGGTATGGTCTCCAGAACTGCACACTGTACTCCAAGTGGGGCCTCACTAGTGTCTTGTATAGTGGAATTATGACCTCCCTTTTCCTGCTGGTGATGCCCCTGCCTATGCATCCCAACATCCCATTTCTTTACCTGCTGCCTTGTCACACTGTGTCCCTACCTTGAGGTCATCAAAGATGATAACACCAAGGTCCCTTTCCTGCTTGATGCATGCTATATCCTCACCCCCCAACTGATATGTTGTTTCAGGGTTTTTATGCCCCAGGTACATTATTTTGCACTTCTATTTCCTTTTACAGTCCTTCTTACCATCGTTACACAAATTGATTAATATGCTCCCCACCCCCGAGATCTGGACAGGACACAAAATCCCTGGCTCCTAAGCCCAGGGAGGGAAAGACCAAGACCCATCCTGTACAGATTTCTGAGATTTTTGAGATATCAAACAAAACATCTTTACCTACACACTGCCAGAGAAAAAGGGATCTGTTGTGGGAACGCCAAGACATACAACTCTTCAGGACTACTTGCAGGAGCTTTCTCACAGATGTCAGGTAAAATAAGAATTGCACCGGTTAAATATTCCTGCTTTCCAACGCTACCCCTTCATGTTAAGGATACAATACAGAGGGGAGTTCATGATGCTCAATGGTCCAGCTGAAGTGGAACAATTCTTAACCCAGCTCCATCAGGACAGAGCAGCAAGCGTTCCCAAGCCACTGGAACCACGTGGCAGAGCCAGACAAACCCCAGCCACCATGCTGGTGGAAACCCAGCAGTCTGAAAGTTTCTTTCCAAGAGATCCAAATCCACAGAAGCATTGGCAGTAGATTCAATGGGGGCATCAATGAAAATGAAACAAAGCCACGGTAAATTCAAGGAGCCTGGCAGCTTCAAAAACCACACAACCGAGAGCCCGGGCCCTTTCCTGCAGCAGACAGAGCCATCACCTGCTGTCTGAACCAAGTAGCAATTCCACAAATGTTACCCCTGTTAAAATCTCCAATTGCTACAACCCTCTACCGGAGTTAATCCCTGTAGCCCTTGATCTTTCTACTTCAGTAGAACTGAAAGAGACAGAAGTCTTGTCAGCTGTTGAAATTGACAATAACTGGGCCCCGATGTGTCAAACATGGGCTGACTGCACAGGAGGGGGAGAAGTAGAAGATCTTGTCACTAACTCTGGGAAGGAACCTGAATTGCCGGTCACTCGGACAAAGAGCAAGAGATGATCTTGCTGCAGTGAGTAAATGTTCAATATCTTTTTAAACTCTGTTCTTCCACCACCCTTTTCAGCTCCTACTGGCCAGGACTCTCCTGAAGTGCTGATCTTAGTGAGTTGGGGAACTCTCCTCATGGCACAGGCCCCAGCAGTGCCATGCGGTCACTCATGACCGCTACTAGCAAAGCTAACCAAAGTTGGTCGACTGCCAGCTAAATTGGCTCTGCCACTCGATACTGGAGGATTGGGGCATGCAAGACCCTATGACAGCCTTATCCTTTCAGGCCAGCAGTTAACCATTGACCGCACTGCTGTAACAAGAGGAGTAGCTGCTTCCTAGTACTCATAAATGACATGGGGCATCATGGACAGTGCCTAGCAAGGGACTCTGGAGTTTTCTAGTTAAAGAAATCTGCTGAGTTTGTGGCACATTTCAATGCCAATGTTCAGGAGCAGAGTACAGGTTGTACTTACCCTTTAGGTGTCTACATCCCCCAACTGGTGTACTCACCCAGCCACACTTTCAAAGGTTAAGTGCATGGTACTAAGTTAAATCACTCAGTGTTGGGGATGTTATGTTATGTTTATGGTAAAATCTCCTTCAAGAGGAGCTGCAGACGGGTTCCCATTTTGAAGGGCGGTGGAGCAAACTGATATGGTGGCTTGCTACAGGACCCTCGAGGGTATGATTTGAACTGGCTGGTAATGGTGGGCTCTCTGCTTCGTAGAACAGAGGGATATGGGAAGAGAAGCATAAGGCACACCAGAGGATAAGTGATGGAGTGGCCAGAGGTAGTTAAAGGCTTGGTGAATTTGCATGCTTCCTGCTCAATGTCTACCACTCCATAGTTAGTTAAAGTTGAAATTTCAGCCCACATGCACCCAACCCCTTGGCCTTACCAAGAGCACCTGAAGGGGTGCCAGTGTGTGAGGGTGGGGAGAAGACTAAGGGCAGGTAAGGCACCAGGTTACCACAATGGGGGTTTAAGAAAATAAAAGAGGTCCACCCCCCAGGCCCAAAGAATGGCTTATGTCATCCGGATGATACAAGGGTCTGGAGTAGGGAGTACATGGAATGACCGAACGCAGATCCGCTGCTCCTTTTTGATAAATGTGAGATCCCAGGAAGGCCTCCTCCCGTAGAAAGGTTTAAGTATTGAACTCGAGTCGCCTATGGGCCACCCTGAGATATCGATGCTACAAGCAATGGCATTGCATCAGAACATACCTGAGGGCCCCCAGGTCAAATGGTAGCCGTAGCATTAGGCAACCTGACAGGGCCTGTGGGGCCTGTGATGAAAATAAAATGTTTGGTAATTTGCTTATTTGTTACTGCCACGTGTTGCAGATTCAGAATGTGTTATGTAGTAGCTTAGTTACATTACTGGTAAGTTACATATGCAGCTGCTCCACAGGACAGCAGTTCCTCCCAGAGGGAAGATTATTTGGATGAGGGCACATGGGCAGTCCACTGTCATGTGTAAGAATATAAAGGAAATAAGAGTATTAAAGGATTGTTACTATGGCAATGAGTTACTTGACTCAGATACCGGACAGCACCAAGGACAATGGTTCTGCAAAAGGGAGATGGGGGGATGGGAAGAATGGGAGAAGGGGATAAGTAGACGGAATGTATCTTTGGAGGGGGCAGCACTTTTACAAAGGGGATTTCAAACAACATACCACAAACATGGCAGTGAATCTTCAATAATAGCCATCTCCTGGAATGTGAGGGGCTTAAATTCCTCTATGATGTGGAAAAAAGTGCTGCTCCACCTAAAGAAATTGAACACACAGATTGTCTTCATTCAAGAAACTAAGCTAATAGACAGAGAAGCCCTGAAGCTTAAGAGAAAATGGGTGGGATGGTAAGTACACAGCATATTAAGCTCAGCCAAGTGGGGGGGTCTCCATGCTTGGCCACAAAAATCTGACGTGGAAAATCCTTGATACCAAAGCTGATGACCAAGGAAGGTGGGTTGTGGTCAAGTAGCTATGCAAGGGCCCTTTAATTCTAATAGCACTTATGACCCCAAATAATGACTGTCAAGAATTTATTAACAAGGTATCCCAAACCATCCTGGATCTTGACTTTGACAACCAAGATGTCATACTGGGAGGGGATTTGAATTTGGTGCTTGACTACATCTTGGACAGATCAAATTCCAGACCTGAACCCTATGTACACTCCCTGGCAGCCCTACATATGAACATATGAAATTGCCAGCAGAAAAAGGCCCACATCTATCAAGTCTGCCCGATTGTGCAACTCTTAGTTTCATATCACTACAGCTGCCCCACTCCTACCCAAACCCCTCCCTTCCTCCTCTTTCCTTGTCCTTCCCCCTTTTGTGTTCTTGTCTGTACTAACCCTGCCCTTGACTCAATCACAACCCAACTTAAAGTTACTCACTGTCCTTTGAAGGATTAACTCCTCCGGCAGTGCATTCCAACCTGCCACCACTCTCTCTGCAAAGTAATGCCTCCTCATCTCCCTCCTAAACCTTCCCCCTTCCAGCTTCAGACTGTGCTCCCTAGTGATCCTTCCTCCTTTAACCTGAACACTTCTCCCTCCCTGACTTTGTTTATGCCTTTCAAGTGCTTAAAGGTCTCTATCATGTCCCCTCTTTCCCTTGTCTCTTCCAGCGAGTACATGTTGAGCTCCTTCAATCTTTCCTTGTATGGCAACTCCCCTAGTCCCATGATTATTTTTATAGCCCTATGCTGCTCCAACTCCAGTAATCTCCCATCCTTTTAGAGTATGGCACCAGTACTGTACACAGTACTCCAAGTGTGGCCTCACCAGTGATCTATGCAATGGCAGGATGACCTCCCCTTTCTAGAGGTGATCCCTCTGGCAATGCTCCCAGCATCCCTTTTGCCCTTACTGCCACCCTCCTACACTGTGCTGATACCTTCATGTCCCCTGCAACTATTACCCCCAGGTCCATTTCCTCCTCTGAAGCTGTTATTTGCACTCCCCCAGCCAGTAGCTGTTCCTGGGATTTCTGGTTCCAAGGTGCATTACCTTGCACTTCTTAGCATTAAACCCCAACTGCCACTCCCTAGACCAGTGTTCAAGTTTAGCTAGATCCTCTCTGAGTGCCTGCCTCCCTTTCTCATTGTCCACTTTAGCACAAATCTTATTGTCCTCCGTGAACAGGTTGCTCTCACTCTTGACCCCTCTGCAATGTCTCCAATAAAGACATAGAACAATACAGGGTCCAGCACTGAATCCTGTGGTATCCCACTCATCACTGGCCGCCCACCTACAACTACCTCTGTTGTTTGCCCTGCAGCCAGTTCTCCACCCATCCCACCAGTTTTCCCCCACCCCATGTCTCTCAGCTTGCTCATTAACCTCCTGTGCAGCACTGAGTCAAAAGCCTTGCTGAAGTCCAGATACAGGACATCCACAGCATGGCCTTCGTCCAACCACCCTAGGCGATCCAGTAGGCGGAGGTGATCAGGTTAGTCTGGCAAGATCTTCTCATGACAAACCCATGCTATATCTCATCCTGCAGACCATTGCTATCAAGAAAGGTTATCAATCTCTCCTTCAGAATGGTCTCCATCAACTTCCCCACTATGGAAGTGAAGCTCACCAGTCTGTAGTTGCCCTGTTAGGCCTTGGGTCCACTCTTGTGAAGGGGCACCATATGAGCCATCCTACAGTCCATGGGTATATTCCCTGTCTCTCCATCAGAGAGCCTGCCAACGCCTCTGCCAGTTCCTTCAGGCCCTTAGGTGTACACCATCTGGTCCTGGTGCCTTGTCCACCTGCAAAGCTTTAAGGCCCCATCAGAAATCTATCATCTTGGATGACCTCATCTGTTATCTCTGCCCCCTCCACCCTTTCCCCCTTTCCCCTTTAGTATTAGGCAATCCCTTTCTTTCATGAACCCTGAGCAGAAATACTCATTGAGTGCATCTGCCTGATCTTTTCCTTGTTCCACCCATCCACCCTCTCTCTTGATTCTAACAATGTCATCCCTACAACTCCTCTTCTCTGTTATGTATTTAAAGAAACCCTTTTCCCTCTCTGATCCCCTGAGCCAACTTCAGCTCCTTTGCTGCCTTGGCTTGACTGACCTGGTCACCTCCCAGATGCTTTTGTGAACACCTCTCTACCTCCTCTACACTCTGATTTTTTGAACTTAATGAAGGCCAGTCTTTTTCCCTCACCTTCCCTCACCTTTCTCTCCACCTCCTTGCTGAGCCAGCTAGATATTTTTGACCTGGATTGCTTACTCTGAGATTTGGCACATGTGTTTGTGGCCTCATTCAGCCCTTCCTCATGATTGCCCACTTCTGTTCAGCATCCATCCCTGGGCTAATTTTAGCTAAATATCCTTCTTGGATGTTGCCGTTCTGGCAAAATCTGCCTTCCTGAAGTCCAACAGTCTTGTCCTGGTCTTAGCGACTTCCTCCCAGGGTTGAGGAGGAACCACACTGAACGGTGGTTGCTTCCTGCTAGAGGATGGTGTACTACCACATTCTGGACTTGATCCCCATTTGTTAGCACCAAGTCCAGTATGCTCCCCTCTCTAGAAGGATCCATCACCCCTTGCACTAGGTAGCTGTCTTGGATAGCCTCCAGCAGCACCTGTTCCCTGGCATGTGCTATAGTTACTGTCTGCCAGTCACCAGCTCACTGACATATGGAAAGTGGCCAACCCTTCAGGAAGAGATTATACATACTTCTCAGCTGTGAGGGCCATGGCTAGCAGGCTGGACCTCTGTCTGACCTCCCTGGAGATAACAACTGTCCAACCGGTGTTGTCCATAGCTTTGATTTATTTGTCTGACCATGTCCCCATAATCTTAAAATTTCCAATAGAAGACCCCCCCCAAAACCAAAGCAATGGAACCTCTCCTGCTGCAGGACAAAGAGTTCCATCTTTGGGTGGGAATAGAATCTCAAAATTATTTTAGGGACAACTGGGACAACTCTCAGGGGTGAGCCTCACCTGCTAGCATCTGGGAGGCATACAAGGCAATGCTGAGTGGGAAGATAATTAGTTATGCCACATACTGAAGGAAGCTTAGGGAAAAGGAGGCAAGGAGTCTAGGGAGACAATTAATAGAAAAGGAGGCCCTATATAAGAAAGATGCCAAGCAGCTCCTGAACCCAAATCTAATCTATGAGATTACAACACTCCAAATCAAATTAAACTTCCTCAATACTAGAAAGGCAGAACTACACCTGCAATGAACAAAATTCAAATTCTGGGAGTGTGGGGAGAAAAGGCTCTATGATACCAGTTCAGCAACCCTTTTGCCTACCGGCATCTCACTGACAGGCATCATGTCACCCACAAGTTGTTGTTTACATGATTCCTGTGTGTCTCCCAGTCCATTTTTTTATCGTGGGTGCTTTGTCCCCAAACACCCCATGTGGAGGGCTCTGCCCCCACTCCCTCATCTTTAGGATTATTAACTCCAGTCGGAGTTGATTCGGGGTGGGGGTGCAGGACCAGGAGACAGTGTGCCCCTGTTTCAGGCACAGCAACACAGCGACCTGTCAGCAAAGCGTCGATTTTGCTGACAGGGTTGTTGCTCTGTGTTGGTGTTGCCATACATGGGACATACCGGGAGAAAACAACAAGTTGCTGGTGTACAGACTGTGGAAGCAGCAGGGTGACAGCCATATCATGCAGCTTGCTGATCAGACTAGGAAAATGTTTACATCCCCAAGGACATAAACAGAATCATGGTCTCCTTTTAAAGGACTTGTATCAATCTCACATCACGTGAGATAGGCAAGCCTTTGAAAGTTTGATGAAAAACCTCCCGATTCACAAATTGACAGTCCCTCAAAGGGAGAGGCAAGAAGCCCCCTTCTCAGAGATCAAACTCTGTCAGGCAATCCTGGCAATGGTCCCACATACGCTACTGGGCAGCAACAGCTTCCCAGTGGATGTTTATTAAGCAGTCTTGTACTTGATAGCCTGCCCAATGCTGGACATGCTGGAGTTGTCACATGTAAAGAAAGGTCTTCCACCACACTTCAAGAAGTCATATTCACAGTCCTTCGAGGAGGGAAATACCCCACCAACCCAGCTAGCTTTCACCTCATATCCCTAATTAATGTGGATGCTAAGTTTTTGGCTACAATGCTGGCATCCCGCTTAAATTAGATCCTTCCATTCCTGGTCCATTCAGCACAGGTAGGATTTGTGAAGGGCAGAAACAGCACAGATCACATAGGGGTGTTACTTACACTGATCCTGACTGCATCCAGGCTTCCCACTCTGGTGGTAGCTATCGCAGTTGACTTTGAGAAGTATTTGACTCCGTGGAGTGGGAATGCCTGCCTGCAGTTCTGGATTACGGCAACTTACTAATAACATTTTGTTAGAACATTTCTTGCTGCAAGGAGGGATGAGTCAAGGCTGATCCCTCTCCCCCTTGTTGTTTGTCATAGCCACGGAGCCCCTGGCTGCTGCCATTAGAACCCATCCTCAGATCTGGGGAATTAGAGTAGGGGTAGGAATATAGTACAAAGTTGTACGTGGATGATTGTCTCATTCTTACAGAAGACATAGACAAGGCACTACCAGGTATCTTGGATCTTCTGCAGGTCTTCACAAAACTATCAAGCCTAAGGATTAATATTAACAAATCCGAAATCCTCCCTCTCAATAAGATTCAGTTCCCCAACAAGTGACCAACTCAGGCCTAGCCTGTGCCAATAAAGAAATAAAGTACCTAGGTATGCAGATAACAAGTGAACTACATAGGCTGGTACCCATCAATCTCACCTTCTCATTCAAAAACTGCAAATGGAAATTGATAGATGGATGCATCTGAACCTAACATTGGCAGGGAATATAGAGGCGGTGAAGAAGGTGGCAGCCCCAAGGGTTTTTTTACATCCTCTCTCACCTACCAGTGGCAATCCACAATATTTGGTTTCAGAAACTAAACAGAGTAGTTAAAAATTCCTTGGGGAACAGCCAGAATTAGGTTCAGCTGGGCAAAACTTAGGGCTCAAAAAGATAGGGGAGGGTGGAATCTTACAAATTTTCAGAGATACGCTGACACTAGTTTAATAGCCATGTTATGTAGGATGTTCACAGGGCCTGAACCACAGCCCCAGCATGGGCATTAATTGAATCTGCAGGGCTGGAAGGGGCACATCCAGCAGTATACTTTGGTTCCTCACTCCTCAGACAATTTCAGACCTGGTACACTATCCAGGCAGCCCACAAAGCCTGGTAGAAACTGAGAAAGCAGACCAGAAGCTGCCTACATACAGGTAGTTTACACCTATATGGAAGAACCCTAACTCAAAATAGGGAATCAGATGTTACTATGGGGGATGACAAAAGGGGACATAAAATTAGTTAAAGATATCCTAGATGAGGGTAGTCTCTATGTGGCCTCCTTCTAAACTTTACAGCAACAATACAAGGGTTGTTGAATTCCAAGATGGCTGCTGAATGTTATGTGACTGGAAGTAGGCACAGGAGCAGGAGCTGCTTAATGTTATTTTAATAGCTATAACAGGTAAACCACGTTGCCTGTGCTCTTCTGTAAGCAGCCTTTCCGGTCTTTCTTGTGCATCTGTCTTGGTCTGCCAGTCTGCCCTGTGTGCTTCTGTTTCCTCAGGTGTTGTGTGATGAATGGAGTCCCTGGTGGAAGAGCTGTTCAAATCCCACTGGAGGCAGGGCCGCTTGCAAAGACATTATGCGGGGTTTGGCTGTGCCAAAGGTGGGAGCAGCAGTATCAGAACACCGAATACTGATGCAAGAACTGAAAAACCAAGAAGTCCTGCACTGGAACTGTTTAATTCTATATATAAATGTCCTCAGTGGATATCTAGACTGTAGTTAAAACAGAAGCTGTAGTAGCACTGTAGTGGTTCTGATTTCTCCATTGTAGTGAGACCCGTTGAATCTCTGCTGTGATCTATATAACTGCAAATTTGTTAATTTGGGAAAAAAGCTCTGGGGAGCTTTAGTTAATGTTCAAGACTCAGATGATTTATGGTCATTATTATTTTTCCCTCTTTGTGAATCCTGTAAGTTTTTTACCTTTGTGAGCCTATTGCCTTACTGCCCTTATTTATTTGAATTTAAACGAAAAAGGTTGTTGCAGGGGACCTTAAAAATGAGTGAGGTTTTATTTGTAGGCTTGTTCTGTGAAGTTATTTTTATTAATTCAGTGTGCTTTAATGTGCTCTGGAATATTTGAGTGTAAACTTTACAGACCACATAAATGTACTGAGCATATGTGAGCAGTTTTAGAAACTCTCAGAATCGAGGACCTAGGAGTGTATTGAAACAGTGTTTTAGTCAAGGAATGCTTTTATTGCTATAATACAGGGGTGAAAGGCATTTTTGTGTTCTGGCTGCTTTGATATCTCAAAGTTGGAAGATGAGAGTAATTAAAAGATTATTAGGAGACTTGCTGCCTTTAATTCTTGCCAGTAAATTGTTTTAACTATATCAAGCATATCAAGCATACCAAACACACTGCTCATGGCTTTTCTTTTGAATTGTATTAATTCTGATGCTAACTGACTTCCCTAATTCTTTGCCTACCTCATGCATTCCATTTGACTTGTTTACTTTTTAAATTATTCAGCCTATAAAGCCCACTCTTGGTTGTTTGATGAATCTTGTATGCTTGTTCAACTTTAATTGTGAGCACTTGAGGCTTATTAGCACGCACGAGTTCTAGGAGGCCCTGATCACTAGGTGAATATTGATCAGCTGATTATAGCTGATTATTAGAATACTCAGTTATTCTTATTTAATTGTTTGATCCTCAGGTAGATATAAGGCACACGATTGAACCTGGGGTATTTGGAGCAAAATGCTGAATCTGCAGAGAGGACCAGACGTGCTGACAGACATGGTAATTTCAGAGAGGTGCTGTGTTGATAGCATTGTTAGTGCTGGAACTTTGACTTGGCTATTTGATATCTACGATGGTGTGCCCATAATAACTCAGGGCCTGGTGAGTTTTTTGTGTATGGATTTTTGATGCCTGCAATGTTATTTGTGCCAATGATGAATTAATAACAGCAGTAACTGATAGAGAATATTTAAGTATTTTGGATTCTTGAATCCTTTTTAATAAGTGAACTTAAGGCTAAAGGCTACAGACTTTTTATTTTTCTGGTTTGAAGGATATTTTTAGGGCTTGTTTTAAAGAACACTGTCAACCTATTTTCATCATATTATTTCTAGTTAAAACCTACATTTTATGATTGCTTACCTTATCTAAAATTCATTGATGTTGCTGTTTGTTTCATCTGTCTCCTTGTTTAGTAGAACTGGAATGCATGCTAACGTATATTTATAAACAACCTTGTTTTGTTTACAATCCTGGGTCTGTTCTTACTGCATACTTCCCGAGCATTAGAAACAAACCTAAACAGTGCAGTCACTCATGAGGCAGCAGCTTCCTAAACTCCCACTGCATCATGAGGCACTAGACTGTGTTGTGGGTGTTCCCAATTCCAAGAAAGATGCAGTTGGAGCTGATCAAGGAATGTAAACAAACCTGTGTTTGTGTGGTAACACCAGTATGATGGGCAGTTTGTTTTTTGTTTTTTAAAGAAAATAAGAGTCAGAATCAAACTACCAGCTACATCAGCAATATTTACAGAATGTTGGCAGTCATAAAATGTGTTTTTTAAACTAGGGACACTTTGAGACCTAAGGGGGTTGACAGTGTCCCTTTAAAATAAGAAGGAGCTCTTTATTCTGCTTTCCAGAGCTTAAGGCTGTAGTGTTTATATTGAGTTTATATTGAGTTTTATTTTTCCTTTCTAGTCAAAAGAAACAGTGTTATTTGGTCTGGAAGCTTCAGCGCTGAACGGTTGTGATTTTTCCTGATACAGAAAATATAAAACAAATCTGGAGCAGGCATTTTGGGGTCCCTGGAATGATGCTGGCTGTCTCTGAATATAAATTCTCATTTATTAACATGAAGGTACATTAGATCTTTCCTACTATCAATTCAGTTTAGAAAACAGATTAAAAAATTAAATAAAGGAGCTCTGCATAAGATATATTTTATATTCCCTTGATGCAAGGTACTGTAGTTATAATTTGGTTATTTACTATAATAATTAACATTGAAAGATACTGCTTGGCAGTTACATTACTTTTCCTTGATACAAGGTATAAAAATTTGTTTTTTTTTCTAGAGTACTGGGAATTAAGAGGAAGGTATTTAGTGCCTCTTTCTGTTTTTTACTTCCAGGCTCTTTGCTACAACAACTTTATACCTTCATTGGGAGGGTGCAAGTTATTTCATTAAGAGGAAACCAAGAATGGCATATAAAGGCACCTCTTTCAGTTTCATTACTTGAAGCTATTGATAACTGATTTAGAGCACCACTGGATTCCGATTTTATTTTGAACTTGATTTACTGATCTAGTGTTATAGTGTAAATTTGTGTTTTAATTTTGTCTAGACATATCTATTGAGATTAGATATTTAGATGTGTATGGTTATTGCTTTGGTTATCCTTAGAACAAAAATTGTATACTTAAGCTATAGATATGCACTTTAAAACAAGCAGCACTTTATTATATTTAGCGTAATTATATTTGGCCATAGTTGAGTAATTCTATTAAAAATCTATTCACAACACATTACCTTTGGTTAATAATAAAAAAATGAGAACCAGGAGAACAGCATTACAAAGGTCTGTTACCATCATTACAGAGTCCCCTGCTGAAACTGATAAATTAAATGAAAAATAAAAAAAATGTAAAAGGGGGAAGAACACTAATAATAAAAATACTAATAAAAGTAAAAAAGGATGAATCCCTCATAGGAGATAAAGTGAATAAAGTTAAGAAACAAAATGCTAAAATTCAAGTTAGAAAGGGAACCCAGACATCGATAACTCCACATCTGACAAGGGTTGAAGCTTCAATAGAGGAGAATGATATTAAGCTCACTTCTACTTCTTGTCAGGTTATGGGGACAGATACAGTGAAGTTTGCTAAAAAAGGAAATAAGGAACAAAAAAGACTGGGATGCAATATCATTTCAGTACAGATACAATTAATAGATTCCTAATCTAGTCTCTGACAGTTTAAGTGAGTTTGTATCTCCAGTTTTGCAGGATGTAAACTCTAAAAGTCACTTTATGGAGAACAATAGCTCTGGTTTGACACAAGATGTCCCAGTTATTTCTCTATTCTACAATAGCCTTCCAGATGTTACATCTCAGAGTAAATTAATGAGTTCTGATAAAGATAAACTCATAATGCAAAACAAGGCAGTTGGGGAAATAGTGGAAGAACTCAAAGAGACAAAAGTGGATTTAAAGATTTAGCAAAACAATCTTGTGTTAGTGAACAGAACATTTTTTATCATCTTACCCATTCTTCATTTATATATGAGAAATTGATTGAAGTCCTAAAAAATCCCCAATGTAGCTACTATGGCACAACTTGTACTGATTAAAAATTATATTACTGATTTAAGGGGTGAGGTTGCAGTGAATGCTATCAGACTGGAAGAACTTCTGGCTATTACTTAAATAAACCAGAATCAGAATCAGAATTTCCCTAGTTCTTCTATAGTGAACAGTGATCCTGTTAAGATAGTTCTGAACCCAGAAGATACATATGTGGAATGTGGAAAACCAAAAAAATAATACTGAAAAAATGAAAATAATAATGCAGATGTTGGGGGTACTGAAACTCATACTTCACTCAAAAATAAAAAAAATAGCAAAAAGAAAAAGAAGTTTACAATAACATCAGATCTGAATAAGAAAAGGCCTTGTAATCAGCCCAAGAATACCTCCACTAAAGCTAAAAAGTAAAAATCATTGGTGGGAGAAACTAAAGGAGGAGAAAAGTCAAAGTTGGTAGAGGAAATATACCTAAACCAATAGTTTCTGTTGAAGAATGAAATATAATTTAGAAATGGTTCAGGAAATCCCAACTACTGATGTTCCTCAGGAGAACAAAAAAAATTAAACTCCCATAACACAACAGAATAATTCTTATTGTCAAGACAGCAATGTAAAAATGGTAGATTCAGTCTCCACACCACTGGCTGATGTGCAGGCAATTGTTACCTTGAGAGGAATACCTTATAATCCTAATGAGAATAGGAAAGTCCTTAGAATACTGATTAATATTCTTTGTAATGAGTTTCTTAGGCTGGATATAGCAACTGATGACATTGTTGATGAGACTAGGTCCTGTGAACATGCTAGTCATAGTGATGTCTTACTGATTTTTTTTAAACATGCTCAAGTTGCTCAGTATATTTGGAGAAATTCTGAGCAACTGTATTATTATGATCTAGATATGGACTATCCAGTATTAACAAAGGATTTATTGGAAAATATAAATTGGTCCCACTTAACAAGTGAGGAATTGGTCACTGAGCTGTCTAACTATCATAATATCAGGGCTCAGTACTGGGTCCGGTACTCTTTAACATCTTTATAAGTGACATTGCAGAGGGTCTGGAGGAAAGGTATGCCTCTTTTCAGATGACACAAAGATCTGTAACAGAGTTGATACACGGGGAGTAGAAAGGATGAGAAGGGACTTGGCAAGGTTGGAGGAATGGTCAGACATATGGCAACTTAGATTCAATGCAAAGAAGTGCAAGTAATTCACCTGGAAACAAAACCCAGGCGAAGAGTACACAATAGCAGGGGAGGTACTAACAACAACAAAATGGAAAGGGACCTGGGGATAGTCATATCAGATGATCTAAAGGTTGGTAAGCAATGTGAGAAGTCAGTAAGGAAAGCCAGGGGATACTGGGATGCATAGGAAGGGGCATCACAAGTAGAAAAGGAAGTGGTAATCCTTTGTACAGACAGTTGGTGAGACCCCATCTGGAGTACTGTGTAGTTTTGGAGACCTCATCTATGCAAGGACATAGACAGGATGGAAGCAGTCCAGAGGAGGGCAACTAAAATGGTGCAGGATCTGCATTAGAAACCATATGAAGAGAGACTGAGAGAGCTTAATATGTACATCCTTGATAAAAGGAGGGATGGGGGGACATGATAGAAACATTCAAGTACCTGAAGGGAATCAACTAAGTCCAGGAGGGTAGCATCTTTCAGAAAAAGAGATGTTTAAGAACAATGGGGCACAATTTAAAGATAGAGGGGGGACGGCTCAGGGTAATGTGAGGAAATTTTTTTTCACGGAGAGAGTGGTGGATGCATAGAACCGCCTTCCTGGGGAGGTTGTTGGGTCTAAAACAGTGGAGGAATTCAAACATGCATGGGACAGACATAAGGCAATTGTAGTGGGGGATGGCAGGAAGTAGGCTGTCGGTTAACTAGAATCTGCAGCTTATCCAGTAAGTAGGAAAATGGGCAGACTGGTGGGCCAAGTGGTCCTTATCTGCCATCAAAGTCTATGTTTCTATGTAATATTTGGGATCTGGAGAATCACAATGAGATTGTAACTAATTCATCGGAAGTTGCTCTTTCAATATTCGGTTTGGCATATGCTGGTTGGAAAACAAAAATAAGTTGAAAACTATGATTACTCAGCTTTTTTGTAACATCCTAGGGTTGAACATTTATGAAAATGACATAGTTATTGTTGTAAGAGTGTTTAAATCTGGTTCAGAAGGAAGTCAAATTGATGTTACATTGATAAATAACAAAATGGCCACTAAAATTCTGGAAGCTGCACATAAGCTTAACAATGTAGGAATTTTGATAACAGACCTACGGGTAAAACTATGGATTGTATAGAGGACATTAGTCTTAAAGATTATTTAAAAGACAAGCAAATCACTGTATGTAATGTGAGGTTTCTAACAATTTTCAGCTTTTTAAAAGAGAATGGTAATTGACTGTCAACAAATTATTGTGGAAAGGGACTACTATGAAACTGACAATAGTGCCTCAACTACAGTATGCTGGATAATGGGTATACCAGGGAACCTGATGAATTTACAAAGAGGTATCCAAAAGATTTAAAAATTATTACCTGGAATGTTGCTGGACATATTACAAAAATGACTGATTCTGATTATGTAAATTTTGTTAAGCAATTTGACATTATAAATTTACAGGAGACATGGTACGTAAAGGAGCAGGATGATGCTCTTCAACTTGATGGATATCAGATTCTACATAGTTATGCAATTAAACTTTCAAAGAAGGTAGATTGATTGGTGGCCTTATTATATTTTTAAGAATCTGTAATAACATTAAACTTATACAATCTAAGGTAGAGAGTAATTATATTATAGCATTAGTGGCCTTAAATGAGTCACTGATTATTATGGTGAAAGTGTATAATCCTTCTAAAAATTATTTAACTTTGATAAGGAATTATTCAACACAATATCTACGGATTTTTTTCTATGCAAAAATCATAATAATGCTGAAATATATATAATGGGTGATTTTGATATTAGATATCCCCTTTGAAATCTTATCTGGATAAATCTTTGAGTAAAGAAAACAACTTGATATACAGTCACGAGTTTCCATAGATCAAACAAATACAGATAGAGAACATAAATGGGAGAACTTGCTCTCCAACCTAGATCTCATAATATTAAATGGCATAATGTTTTCAGATAGTAAGAGGATGTACTTTATATACATTTTAGTGGTACATCTCTCATCAATTATGTTATAATTTTGCCTTACGACTATCATAATTATCTTGATTTACAGATTGTGATGAGATCTGATAGTGATCATTTCCCAATAGTTACAGTAAGAAAGCTGGATATTAAGCCTCAGGTTATGTAAGCAATAATACCTGACATGGTGGGTGGTATTGGTCTATACAGACTGCCCAGGGGCGTAATGAGGCCCGACGCCACAGATGGAGGGTCTTATAGCCCCTGGGCAGTCCGTATAGTCCAATACCGCCCACCCTGGATGGTATTATTGCACTTAGAAAATGAAAAACCTCTCAGGCACATTTTTTTAAAGTTTTAAACATTTTAATAATTTTATTGACTTTTTATTACATATTTTGTGAGCTTTGAGAAAAAGTAGTCCCTTTTTAAAAGTGGTTTGGTTAAACTAACAAACCCTGAATTGAGCAGTCAGTTGCACTGTGCTAAATTACTGCCAATAAAACAACAAATAACAGTCACCACTACTTGTTTGCGGAGATAAAATGAATTGGGGCATTGAAGGTGCAATTCACTTGGTTGAAGTTAGTTGTTGTGGTGCTGGATGTTGTTGGCTCAATCCCTTGGAGTTGATTGCTGGCTCCTACAGGTGGCATACTTGCTGCTTGCTGCTGCTGCAACTGCTGGTTGGATCCTCCTAGGATTGTACTCCAGTTTTGTCTGTTGTCTATGGATGCTAACCAGTAGTGCTGCAGACTGGCTTCACATCTGGGGCCAGTCACGCTGGTGATTTCACTTGATGACAGTCCTGCTTGAGTTAACAGTTGCACAGCTGTTGAACATATGCTGTGATTGGTGTATCTTTTAGATAGCTGTGCTTCTTTGCTAAGTCTTGACATCATATTTCCGAGAAAATTTTTGCCCATTGGTCCTTTGTGTACCAACAATCCTGGGTGTCAAGGTGAGTCTGAGGTAGCTTCCTGGGATGACGTAGAATGCAGGGGTATCCTCTAGCAATTTTGAGAGATACTTGCAGAAGGATAGAACAGGGTAGAGAGGGTTGCCATGATCCTCAAACATAAAACCATGTGAATTTTATTTGTTGACCTCTAGTGGATTCTTGTGATTTTTTGAGGCAGGATTATGGGACAGTGTCACATACTTTTGCCCATGTCCATCACTCTTGACTGTGAATGAGTCTGTTCTCAGGTCTCGCAATCCTTCTCTTCCTCGGTGGGCTATGTGCAGCTGGAGGTCAAACCAGACCTTGCATACTAATCCCTGTGCTGTATCTGGTGACATGGCTGGTAAATCTTTTAGCTTCTCCAGGTCTGTTTCAGTGATGGATGGTGGTGGGCAGCAACATCCTTCTGCTCCTTCTAAGTTTCGTTAGTATGGATGTCATTATATTGTTGTTGGAACAAAATGCTGGGTCTGAGATTATATTGGTGTGACGTCCTACTTCTGGGGAGTTTATGTGCCAGTTGATGGCTGCACGGAGAGAAGAGTACCTAGATACTGAGTACTGCTCACCTGATGCACCTTGGGCTTCTGCATAGGATTTACGCAGGTGGCTATTTAAGATGTCAAAACTGTTATTTTTCCAGTCTATTTGTATACTTTCTTTTCTAGCCCACTCTGCTAGAACTGCCAATGTCCACTGTGTATTTTTATTTGTGTTGATTTCTTCCCTCTGACTCTCAATGCTAATTAGGTCTGATAAAACGCGGTGTAGCTTTAAATTTCTTGCTGCTGGGTTCTGGTGTCTGCTTGATTATGTTATCAGCTTGTAGGAACAAGCGATTTACTGTCTCTTCAGCTGGCATGCTGAATACACTTCTGAAGTAATCTGACATTTCTTTATGGCTGTTGTGTGCTCTGCATGTCCATTTACTGTTTAATGGCAGTTTGATTTATTTTGAAAAAGATTTATAGGTTAGTGGGTGCGCGGAGTCCCTGCCAGTGCTGTGCTCAGGGCTGCCTTTTGTTACTGCAGCTACAGGACGAACGATTGAGCGTTTCATTCATTTTTTAAACATTTTAACTTATTTTAACTGCTGTTGGGGCTAATTCTGTGGTGCACTGGAAGAGATGTGTTTATTTTTCTATTTTTCATGCTTTGCTAATGGTCTTAGAGTTGGGTTCTGTGGTGCTGTGGTGCTTTGGAGATCACCGGTGTTTTCTATTGCTACTATACCGCTAATGAGCTTCCATCTGCGGTAGGTAGATGTGAGAAAATACCAATGATCTCATGGTCGGTCTGCTGCGGGTAAGCAACTTGCGTGGGGATTTTACCACTGCTCTTTATTTGGACCAGAACGTATGTTTGGGTGCTTTCTACTATACAGGGGCATCCTTTGTACTGTTAAGCCCTTTTTTTTACGTAGTAGCCAACTGCCTAATCACTGACTGTTGAGGAGGTTTGCCGAGCAGGGCAAGATGGTGGCCACATTTACTTAACGTTCGGGGTGCACACTGATTGCTTTGGTTATGGGGCACCCCGAATAGGCTCTTGTTTTTGTGCAGGCTGTATCAGAAAATAAATGAATCTCTATTGCCATGCTTTGACCAATGTGATTCATTTGTTTTCCAATTTCATTTTCTAAACAGGAACCAAATATGGAAATGACTAACAATAAAAAAGATAAAATGGAATAAGTTTAAATCTGAAGACAGGCTTAAGTTAGCAGCTGGCTTTCAAAATATGCTTACACCGTAAGTGGAAGGTGAATTAGAGCCAGCAAATATATACACTTCCATTCTAAATGTTTATAATGAGATTCTGGATCATGCCTTATTGAAAAATGTGTTAATAGAAAAAAAGATCTAGTCGAAGAGCAAAAAATATAATTGGCTCTTACAGACAGACTCACTTTTTGATTATTATAACTAACAAAGCACTGGTTGGATAAAGGGAGTATAGTCAATCTGGCATATTTTAAAGTTATAAAAAATGTAATATTTACTAGAGCCAAAAAAAAAATGATTTACATTAATAATCTGAAGGCTTCAAAATGGCTTGTTAATAATACAAAAGAACATAGTTCAAAGGTTTACTTAACTAATGTACATGATCCTGACTACAGAAAAAATATTACACAAAATAGATTTGAGTCCTTTCCAAGTAATGTTTTAATGGCTAGATTTTCCAATGACCCACAAATCTTGGGTCTTTGCAATTGTGGTGTAATTGTGATATGAAAGACCTTGAGGATCTACATCATGTACTATTCAAATGCTCCTGGTATTCTGACTTAAAAACAAAGGGTCCAATTCTAGAAAGATGGTGCAAGTCACCACCAAAGGCGACTTGCACCATACCCTATTACACCAAGGACCCTACACCCAGTTCTGTAAGGGTCAGGGTCCCTGTGGCTATGTCCTGCAACTTGCGATATTCCCACAGGTATACCCAACAATGGGCATACTTTCAGGGTATGTCGCAAGCTGCAGTTCTGGATGTGTAGGACGCAAGTGCCCCTCTATGCTATGATCCCCATAGCCTCAAATGGCTTGATAATGCCCCCAACCCCCAGTAGCAACACAATAGCCCCAAACCCATGTTCCTGCAGATTATGCCCTGTAGGGCTGAAATGTGTCCCTGACCCCATTCCTGCAAATTATGCCCTGCAGAGCTGGAATGTGCCTGACCCTGTTCCTACAAATTATGCCATGCAGGGCTGGAATGTGCCCCCGACCTCGTTCCTGCAAATTATGCCCAGCAGGGCTGGAATATGCCCCCAACCCTGTTCCTGCAAATTATGCCCCACAGGGCTTGCTTGCACCCAGAACCCCCGCAAGTTGCGAACTCCCTCCCAACCTGATCCCCACAGTGTCTAAAATGCAACATATCCTTGGTGGTCTAGTGGCCCCCACCGTCAGGAGCCAGACCACCCTGCTACCCCACTTGTCCCCAGCCAGTGGGTGCTAATCACCTCTCACCACCACAGCCAACCACCGACTGAGATCTGTATGAGTGTGTACCACTGTAAATAGTATGTGCTCCATGAACGACAGCTGGCCATGGTGGTGAGAGGTCGGCTGTGCCAGTCACCTGCTGGGATGTGGGTGGGGGAGGTGGTCTGGCACTGTTGGGTGGGGTGGTGGGGCCACTAAATTACCAGGAGAATGGAGATATGATTATTTCTTTGTTTCACAGTACCACAAGGACTTGGGTTCGGGATCGGGCGGGGGGCAAGAACAGCCGTGTGGGGCTTTTAACTATACATGGTGATAGGACAGGGTGGTCCAATAGCCCTGGACATTTTTAATCAGTATTGGGGGATCGTTTGGGGATCCCATAGCTTGTGGGGCTTTTATTTATGCATTAGTGGGGAACTGGGGGTGGGGGGGTTCAATAGCCCTGCAGGGCTTTTTCCACTGATTCAGAGATGGGGCTGGGGGTTGCATATACTGGGGGATTGGGGCTGGGGCATATTGGTGCAACCCCCGGTGGAGGCAAAATACACCTACACCAACTATTTGCTGGTGTAACTGTACTTTGATGGATGTCCTCTGGGGGTTGTTTTAGAATAGCATGTTAGGAGAGTTGGAGGCTGCCCTTGCAGAATAGGGTGCATCTGCTGCCATAAACCCCCTAGCGCCATGTTGCAGAGGGTTTAGGGTGTAACTGGTGGTGTACATCCTCTTTGGCACAAGCAGCCTGCAACATGTTGCAGGCTGCTTTGCAGAATATAGTATGTTACAACTGCTGGTGTAACTTGCTACTTGCGCCTTTATTTTGGTGCAAGTCAAGTTACACCAGGCATATGCTTTAGAGAATTGGCCCAAAATTTCTTGGGGAACTTATCGCTCCATGGTATTACCCACTCAATATATTTTAGATCTGTTATTTAATTCAGAGGAAAACTCTATTTTGGAGAAATTGTCATTGTATCTCTTATAAGCGTCTAGCGCGGAAGAAAAAACTTGTTGCTTGTTCTATAAAGGTGCTGCATTTATGAAATTGTAAGCACTTGTATTAATGATAGACAGCCCCTTATGGGTCTTGATTTTTGATTTTATTAATGTATTTGTTGTTTCACTGTAGTTTTATTATGTGTGTTTACATTCTGTATGCTGTATTTATATTCTATCTATATTATAATGGCATTCTGTCAACAATACACTATTTATCTATCACCAACAATACACTATACCATAAAATGATTTTTGAAAATACCTCCAGCTTAGAAGCTGATATAGGGCTTGGCAAAAGAAGAAGTGCACCTGCATTATATGCAAAAGGTACCCAAGACATAGCTGCCCAAGGCTCCCGATCTCAGTCTGGCTTCATAAATCCAAAGGCCTAGCAGGCAGGATCCAGTTATGATTAAGCAGATGGAACCAAATCCATCCCATCTGGCCAAACTTAGATAGCAAGCAATGTTAAACATTGATGATAGGTGAATTGAATGAAAGGGATGTTAGAGACTAGCTGCTAAGACCTGCAAAGATCAGAAAAGCCTTCTGATTCAAAAATAAACTCATTCAAAATAAAAATCCTCCATCTGTGGTACCATACTCACTACTGCCTTACATAAATGGGATTAATTCCTAACAACTCTTGCTGGAGTGACTTTGTTGACTATATTATTGAATTGTCCTTTCATTCGGCCTTTCTGATCACAGGTAGTGCAAGCATTCTCAGAGATCCTACAGATTAACATAACCCCATCTCCTTCACTGCTGCTGCTAGGTATTCCTCAGAATGGGGGACAAATGATGGAGCTGCAGAAGCACTGGCTTATGTAGGCTTCAGTAGAAGCTAAAAGGGTAATATTGGCAAAGTGGAGATTGGTTATTTTGCCCATATTTAGGGAATGGTACAAAGCTATGGAGGTATTGGCAAATAACTCAAGGTTTCTGTACTTTTCTTTACAGACCAGTCACAAATATCAGATGTTGTAGGGCCCATATGTAAAATTCATTCAGAGCCAGAGCCACATGCCAATACCTAACTGGTTGAAGGACCTCCTGAAACTTCCATAGGTGGGCAAGTGAGGAGTGAACTTTGCACCTTAACACCCCCCCCCCATTTCTCTCTGTCTCTCTCACAACAAACCTGATGGCAATACTACTGGGTAAACATAAAAAGTCAGTCTACCCCCCAGAGTGGTCCCCTTGGTCCAAGTTCAGTTTCAAGTCATGCTAGAAATGTGTTGATACTATAGGATGTCTGTGATTTAGTATTAAATGTCCATGTGTAAACACTGAGTCTGCTGTTACATGCCTGATATAAGATTTTATATAAAGGTGTATAGACTAAATGTATGGTAATTCATTGTATGCAGTGTTAATTAATAATCTAAATGTAACAATCTGAATGTATGTAGAACTGTTCAAATGTCAGTAAGTTTGATACTCAATAAAAAGATTAACTGCAAAAAGCTGAATAATAATTAGAGATAGCAAGGGCTATGTGAAACGTGCAGTTTTAGACCAGAAGAATGGAGATGTACCCCCAACATCTAATTACCTTGTATGGACATATGTTGAGTTTTATATGATAACAAGTGAAAATTGTATATAAGATGGATTGTGGGATGTGGAGGGTGAGAAGGTACAAACACCAAAATGAAATGCTGAAGCCTTCATGCCTGTCTGGTATGTCTCCCAGGAGAAGGCAAGTGAGTATTACTTTTAATTTGAAAGCTGGACTGCTGGGGCTAATACAGTTTATGTGTTAGCCCAATAAACCTTGAATTGTGGTGTGCAGCTCCTCATTTCCAGTGTAATCATTGGCTCGCTACCCCAACAGCTAGGGCATAGGAACCCAAGATATGAGTATAGGATGGGGGCGGTACTGTTAGTCACTAAGTAGGAAAGGTACCTTGGGGTTATCATATCTGATGTTCAAATCACATAATGTAAATGCAGGAGTTCACGGCTTCTTCAAGCCAACAAAACACTTAACAAGTGTATTGAGATTCCACTTCTTTAATACAATTTCAGCCCCCTACATTTCGCTCCTAAGAGCTTGTTCGCGGGATATTTTACAATCTGTTTAAAACAGAAAGATAGTTTTAATTTAAATTCATTATACTCGGATTTAAAATATTCTCAAAACATAATATTTTTTCTATTACCATAAACTTTTTGTTTACCAAATTACTTCATGTATTGTGCACACGATTTCAGCAGTCAAAAACTTTCTATCCTATAAAAATAAATGCAAGATACAAATTTATCCTTCAGTGCATAGAAAAACGCTGACCTAGATAATTTTTATAGGATAGAAAGTTTTTGACTGCTGGAAATCGTGTGCACAATACATGAAGTAATTTGGTAGACAAAAGTTTATGGTAATAAACAAAATATTGTGTTTTGAGAATATTTTAAATCTAAGTATAATGAATTTAGATTAAACTATCTTTCGTTTTAAACAGATTGTAAAATACCACATGAACAAGCTCTTAGGAGCAAAACGTAGGAGGCTGAAATTGTGTTAAAGAAGTGGAATCTCAACACACTTGTTAAGTGTTTTATTAACACAGAAGAACATCATAAACTCCCTGCATTTACATTATGTGATTTGAATATTGGGCACCTTCAAGGGAGTTACAGTTTAAAGACTTTCACCATTTCCAAAATTATGCTTGTTGTGTTATCATATTTGATGACCTGAAAGTGGCAGGGCAGTGTGACAAAGCAGTGGGTAGGGTCGTTGGATTTTGGGAGGCATAAGGAGAGTTATCACCAGCAGGAAGAGAGTGGTGGAGCTACTATATGGCTCACTGGTGAGCCCTGACCTGGAGTAGTGTGTCCAGTTCTGGAGGCCATACCTCAGAAAGGACATAGACAGAGTGGAGGTAATCCAGAGAAGGGCAAGTAAAATGGTGAACAGGTAGTTGCACCAAAAGCCCTATGAGGAGAGAATGAGGGATCTCAACATGTACACCCTGGAAGACAGGAGAGCAAAAGGTGACATGGATAGAGACCTACATCATCATCATCATCATCAATCATCAAATCTTTATTCAGGCGAACATCATTGAGCAAGGCTCATTTACAAGATGGACCTGATAAGGTCAAGGTTCAATAGTTGATACACAATAGATACATCATACACTTATATAAGACAGTTATACATACAGGGGAAAACAACGTTTATAAACACAGTGATGTGCAGTAAATTCACATGATAAAAAACGGTTACAGGAAAGTTAAGCTAATATTTACAGTATGTACAGTATATACATATCCCAGTAGAGGGGCATGGCAGACACTCAACATAATGTAATACTAGGATGGTGAAGGTATTACTGGCTGCCATAAGATGAGGTGTCTGTCTGGAAGGAATATGCCATATATGGTTTGGAAGAGAGATTTGTGAGATGACAATGTTAGCTCTAGTGGTAGCAATTGCATTTCTCTTTGAAGAAGACTGTACAGTGCTGTTTAAATGATGCAAATGGAATGATATTGGACAGTTTTAGGGATTTTTGTAGGGTGTTCCATGCTATAGCTAGAGAATAGCTGATTGCTGCCCTCCCTAGCCTGGTGTTGAATTTGGGCAATTTGAGCAGGATGATGTTGTTGCTTCTTAGGGCATAGGAGCTAGGAGAGGTCTGGGTGAAGCAGTCCAGGATATAGTTTGGAAGTTTTTTTGACAACGCTCTGTAAATCCATAGTGCTGCATTTCTGTTCCTTCTGAGGTGAAGGGAAACCCACCCAACTGCAGCATAAAGAGAGCAATGATGAGTATTAGATGGCAGATCTGTAATGAACCTTATTGCTCTATGATATAAGGTATCCAACTTGTGATGGTAGGAGATGGGGCAGTGACTATAAAGGAAGTCTGCATAGTCAACAACTGATAGAAAAATGGCCTGGACTAACCTCATCTTTGAGTCTCTGTTTAGGAAGGGTTTTAATCTATAGAGAAGGCCAAGCCTTTGGTGAAGCTTTTTTAACAGTTCTTCTAAATGATGAGTGAAGTCAAGTCTGTTGTCAATCCACACACCTAGGTATTTGAAGTTTTCTACATACTCCAGATTTTCTCCAAGTATAGTGCATAGCTGGGGGAGAATGATTGGAGGATGTGCTGGTGGAGCTTTGATTTGTGAACATCATTGCTTTAGTTTTCTTTGCATTTAACAGAAGCTTTTTCTCGAGAAACTGATATTGTAGCAAGGAGAATTTTGTTTGTAGGATTTCACGAGCAGCTGCAGGTGAAGGTTGCTGACATACAGAACAGTGTCATCAGCAAAGAGTGTACAGAGGAATTGGTAAGGGTTGAATCAATGTTATTTATATAAATGGCAAAAAGGATAGGACCCAGAATAGAACCTTGGGGACTCCTCTTGACAGTGGTTTTAATGGGGATAGGTCACCTTCAGCTTTTACCTGCTGTGACCTACCGGTGAGATAGCATCTGAACCACTTAAGGGAGGATGGATCTAGGCCAATGGAGTACAGAGATGAAAGTAGTAGCTCGTGGTCCACAGTATCGAATGCTTTGCTCAGGTCCAGGAATACTGCACAGACATTATTCTTTTTATCTAATTCGGATTGCCAGTCATTTGTGACCTTGGCTAGTGCAGTGATAGTGCTATGCTTGGCCCTGAATCCAGATTGAGCTGGGTTTAGGAGGTTAGCATTGTCAAGATACTCCCTTAACTGATTACTCACTAATTTCTCCAGCATCTTGGATAGCACTGGTAGAATGGAAATGGGCCTGTAATTATTAAGATCCATAGGGTCCCCTGATTTTAGAAGGGAACCACTTGGGTTGTCTTCCACAGTGTGGGAATAGAGCCAGAGTTTAGGGATAGGTTAAAGAGGTGTGTTAGGGGACTGCAAGTATATGGCATGCAATCTTTAGAAAGTAGGGGTCCAGAGAGTCTGCCCCTGCGCTTTTTTTGGTATCCAGTTGCCATAATAGATCCTCTACTTGTTTCAACAGTATAGATTTGAAGCTGAAGGAAGAGTCAACTCTCTGATCACCAGTGTAATGGGAGCTTAATTGTTCCCTCAGCAGGTTAGCTGGAGAGGTGTCAAAGGCAAGACCAGCCGTTGTGAAGTGGTTATTGAAGGCGTCCAGAATTTCCATTTTGCCAGTGATAGGGCCATAACTGTTGTGTAATTGAGTTGGAAGGGGGGGTGTTAGCATCCTGCCCCACCATACCCTTGATGGTGCCCCAAAACCTAGCAGGATTATGGTAGGAAGAGTCAATACATGTCACTAATGGGGTGAACCAAAGGCGTGAGGGGAGTCTCTTTCAAATAAGGAAGGGCACCAGAACCAGAGGGCATGCAATGAAGCAAATGGGCTAATGTTTTGAAGGGATTTGAGAAAATATTAGTTCATTGAAAGAGTGATGATGCCTGGAATAGACAGCTAGTGGAAGTGGTGGAGAGGAAAACAGTAGGGGGCTTCAAACATGCATGGGACAGGTATAGGGGGAATATTAGGAAATCAGCAGGTGACAGGAAGGAGGGAGGGTCACCAGAGACCAGCTGGGGTCTGTGGAGACAGACTAGGCAAGGGACCATCTGGGCAGACTGGGTGGGCCAAGCTGTCCTTTTCTGTCAACAATTTCTGTTTTCATGTTTTAATTAATATTTATGGTTGTATTTTTATTATGCTTTAATTTATTATGTTTGTTTGTTAGCAGGATGTTCTATAAATGAGATTATGTCTCATGGTACCTATCTGTAAATAAACTTTGGAGCAATAAATATATCAATAAAAGATGCAATTTAGAAATTGTTTAATTTATATAAAAAAGATATTTTTGAAACACACTGTTTAGAAATGTGCACAAAACATTGTTGCATAAACCACATCTGATAATCACATGACATCTTTGGTGCCAATGTTAGCTGTTTGCTAAAATGTGAAACGTAAATTGCTTTTGCCTGTGTAATTGCACTATTTGAAGATCACATATTTATTTCTGTAAAACAGTTCTATTTTTGAAATCATGAATTTTCATTGGTAAACAAGCCCTACTTGCAGAATTGAGCATTTTCCCAATGTGAAATTAGGCAATTGAAATACACTGTAATAATTTGTGAACTTACATGCAACGAAGCAAAAAATTACAGAACATGGATTTTTCTAATATCTCCCACTACTCTTTAATATCAATCTAGGAAAGATGTTTAACAATATAAATTACCCATGTTTTTTATTAAGCTACTTCTGACAAAAAATGCTCTTTAACTTTAGTTTCCATTATCTTGTCCCCCTCACAGGGTCCATAATATTTTTGTGTAGCAGTTCAAAACCTTAGTGGATTCACCCGGGTCACCCCTAAAAAAGGGGCAATGTCCCAGTGGGCTTACCTGATTACCAAAATCCAGTTAATAAATAAATAAAAACAGTGACATTCCAGAGTTTTTGGGAAGTTGAAATACTTAAGACACTGCTCCCCCAAAATATAATTAAATGCAGTTTTCATCCTTTGTGCAGGATGCAGTATAACATTAAGTAAGAAGAACATACAGTAGAATCAGAAAATGATAGCAGATAAAGGCTTAGGAGCCCATCCAGTCTGCCTGAGTCTGTTTAATTTGGTGATTGTGATCTTGTCAGTCCTCCCTAATTCCCTGTCCAGTCTGCCCCTTGCATACTATTCCCATGCACCTGTCCCCTCCCACTATTTCAGCCCTTTTGATCTCATCTGGAAGCTTGTTCCTGTCTGCCACCATTCTTTCTGTGAAAAGCACTTCCTGGGTTGGATTTTCAGGCACAGTCGCAAGCTGTGACAATGGCAGCTTATGCTGAGTGCTGCTGCATCAGGGACCCTGTGCTTGATTCAGTATTGGCCAGGGTCCCGGCGATAAGTCCTGCAACTTGCAGCATCAGTGGCATTGCACCAAACAGATGGCACATCCATGAGGTATGCCGCAGGCAAGGGGAGGTTGGGCAGCATTTGTGCCCTCAGACATAATAGCTTACACCCCAAGCCCTGGTATCCTTGTAATGTCATTTATAAATAAATGCGGTCATTGACCACTGAATAAAGTTTCTCTCCCCCCAAAGCCCCAATGTGCCAATAATGTACTACAGTACATAATAAAAGCAAGTCAATGACCAGTGCATAATGTTTCCCCCTGATATGGCCGTATGAGATAATTGATAACTCTGAGTCCTGGTGGTCTAGTGGCTCACCCCATCTGGCAGGTAGTGCCTACCCCCACTCCCACCTCTACTGAACCCTGATCTGGCAACAGGCATCAACTTCCTCACACCACCATGGCTGGCCACTGAAATAACTGTCAGAGTGCGACTGTATACAGTACATGCTCATTGGTTGACAGCTCACCTGAGGTAAACATTCAATGAGCACATACTGAATACAGTATGTGCTCTGACACTTCTCATTCAGCTGCCAGCCATGGTGGTGTGAGGCGGCTATGCCAGTTGCCAGATCGGGTTTGAGATGGGGGGGAGCTGGGTGGTGGGCACTACCTGTCAGGGTGAGATGGGGCCACTAGACCACCAGGACTGAGAGTTATCAACAATCTCATATACTGCCATATCATGCGGGGTAATGTTATACACTGTCACTTGACTTGCTTTTATTACATAGTACATTACAGGCATATCGGGGCTGGGGGAGAGAAACTTTGTTCAGTGGTCAATGACCTGCATTCATTTATAAATGACATTATTGGCATATTGGAGTGGGGAGGGAGAAATGGTTTTCAGTGGTTAATGACCTGCATTTATTTATAAATGACATTATTGACATATTGGAGTTGAGGGGGGAGAGAAACTTTATTCAGTGGTCAATGGCATGCATTTATTTATAAATGACATTACGGGCATATCAGGGTGGGGGGGCGTGACACAATTGTTGCACAGTTTTCCACCCTCCAGGAGGATGTCTGCCTAATTTGGAATGCAGAAAACCATCCCGGAGGACAAAGATCTAAGTACACTTAGACTGGGCTGGTCTAGAGGTAAGATATGCTAAAGAGAACTTGTCCTGGACCTGATCCTTGTGGCACCCCACACTCTGACTTCATTATCCCCAGTTGATTCTGTATTTAGGACTACCCTCTGGGACCTCCCACTCAGTCAACCTTTCACCCACCTTGTAATCTTGTGCCCCACCTCAGGTCACCCACCTTCTTCATCACTCTTCAAGTGTAATGTTGCCTGATTACTGTGTACTCCGATAAATTGCATATTTATATTGTTTTGTTGCTTTTGCTTAGATCTCCTGATCCCCCTTGAAAATCTAATGCTCTTGGGTCTTACTTAGTTAACACATTTCAAATAAAAATAAATACAAAAAATGTGTGACTGAGGCAAAGGTGTTGCTAAAGTCTAGGTACAAGACATCCGTACCCCTGTTCAAAGCCTTTTTCACCCAATCAAACAATTCAACCAGACTCATTTGGCATGATCTCCCACTGATAAATCTATGCTTTCTGGAATTCTGCCAGCCATCGGCCTCCAAAAACTACACTATCCAACTCTTGATTATAGATTCCAGTAGTTTTCCCACAATAGACATCAAACTGACTGGTCTGTAGTCACTTGGATCCTTTTGATTTTAGCTTTATGTAAGGGGACCACCTTCAATGTCCTCCAGTCCTCTGGTACTTCTGTCTCCAAAAAGCAGTTGAAAAGATCTATTAGTGGACCAGACAGGACTTTCCCCAACTCCCTTAACACCCTTGTTGCAATCCATCTGGGCCCATTGAAATATTTGCATTCAGTGATTGAAGTCCCTTCAGCACTCAGTCCTTTGTTATGGGCCCCTTGACACCTGCTAATGATCCCCAGCTGGCAAACATTATTTTTGTATTTTAATTTTTATTTGATAGACAGGTGTAACATATGTAACTCATCACAGAGATACAGGCATTTGTACATCAAGGTGCAGCAACATATAGTATATCTTCTGGAGACAGTTTTTTCTTGCTTATTTACAATTACAGAAAACTGAAGTTGTGGTAAATGGCTATCACCTGTTGTATTTCCCTGGTTACCTTAATTGAAACATGGAAGTTGCTAACCTCATAAAGTATACTATTTCTTATTGTAACATACTATTTTCTTAAGTTCTCAGTACTAATTTATTGATAAGATAAATCTGTCCCTCTCCTCACCCCTTTATATAGTCAACTGAGTAGCACTTAGCTTAGTCCTACAGACAGGTCTAACTTCATGGGACAAAATTGTCATGCTTTGCATTATACAGAAAAGCCAGTGTTGCCATCTGTTATTAAAGGAATAATGCACAACAGGGTGTGTGTCGTGCTGGGATAATGTCATGCCTCAGGTGGCTGGGCATGAGGCCATAGGCTGAATGCGTCCAACACCTGAGAAATGACATTATCCCAGCACGACATACACCCTGGAGTGCATTATTTCTATTATACAATGGTGAATCGTTAACTAGAAAAAAAAATTTCTGTAAGTTTTTTACTTCATTGTTTGTGTGTGGATGTGTATTTATAGACAAATAAGTCCCTTTTTTCTCTCTATCCTGTAGGTGGCAGTGTATGTGCAGTAAGATGTGTTTTGTGTCTTGTCTCTTCTTCCTGGTCCCACATCTCCTCTCGCTTAATTCATTTCAATTCCCACCCAACTGTGTCTGATTGCAGTTCTTCTGGTACAGTTTGCTGCAGTATTTAAATGTTGCATCAGGAGACTATCATGGTGAATAACATTTTGAGCCAGCAAGGATTGTTTGGAGCTTCTCCACATTACCCTCCTGTCAGCTGCCCACTGCCGCCCGCTCGCCATTGGATGCCTGCCAATTTAGAGGTAAGAAGGTGGTAGGGGGATGTGTTTTAATGTTTTGTACACATAAAGAAGCATGCCTGGAATAAAAAAAATTAATGTGAGCAGAACACTAAGCGAGCGAGAACAGCTGCACACTGACCATTTCCCACTCACTCACTCGGTCTGGAATTGCGTTGTTCCCTCACTGTCTCCTTCTTTTTTTCGTTTTGTTTTTAGGGCAAGGAATAGTAGCATGGCAGCCACAATCACACAGAATCACAACAATGGGGCGAAGCAGTACCACTGTTTTTTTTCACTAGCTGACTGGCCGGAATGAGCGGACTCTTTTAAACCACTTCACTCACGACTGAGGGGTGAATTGAAATGCCATTTCAAATGATGGCTTTTACTTAAAAGATTCTTGTGTCCAGTGGGGTATGAAGTTGTTGTGATTCTGTGTGGTTGTGGCTACTGTGTTGGGGCACATTGATGCAGAGCGGGAGCACAGAAGCCAGTGGTGGGGATGGTGTTGACTGATTTGTTCACATTAAATGTGGTCATGAGTGTGCCGGGACTAGATCCGTGATGTTATGCTGGGATAACATCATGGGTCCAGGCCTAGCTGGACCAATCAAAGCCCAGCATTTTTTTCTTGCCATTGTATAATAAATAATTCCTCTTGATTCTGGAGCTTGTCTGTCAGCTTTACCACATTGTACACTGAGACCATTAAGTCTCCCCACTGCTTCTTATCTGGTGGGTAGGTCTACAACCATTGTTTGGTTATTGCCTTTTTAGCTGTGTTCAGTGCTATGTGTAACAAATACCTCTCATGCTTATCATAGTGCTTAGGAAGGTAATCCAATAACAATGTTAATCTGGAGGTCAGCTCTTTCAGCCTATGGAAATGTTCCTGTAGGTCTGGAGCCACAGCTTATCAGAATCGAGAGAGGCAAGGGCATGACTAAAATATATGTGTTTGGTGGGCTATCTTCTTCTATTTCCTCCAGCAGTCTGCCCCAAAGGTTGGATTATATTTAATCATTATGAAAGCTGTTCAGAAGAAGTGAGTTATGTTTTCCAAGCAAACTCCTTCCAAGTGTTAGAAAATGTGTTATCTATAAAACATCTTAGTGTAGACTTCCATTGGTAACTGTAGATTATCTCTGTCTCCCATTAAATGATCACCCTCTGTAGGGTTGCCTTCAGCCATGCTGGCAACCATGATGCAGTCTGGCAGAGGGCCCCGATCCTCCACTGAAAACACTGAACATGACGATAATAATTATTCATTTGAAGTGACTCCTTGCTCTGCATAGATTGCCACAGAAGTTACTTCATCTGCCTAGAATATATGAAAGGGATTTTTCCTGCAGATAAGGAATTAAGGAAACCAGCTGATAAATAGTTTAGAATGGAAGAAGGACAGAATAGGGCAGAACAAAGGACCATGGACCCCATATTCAAAGGGTAGCACACGTGTGAAGGTGGTTAATGCCAGTACTATCCTGGGATTGCACTGGGGCTCTGGGTGGGACAATATTCAGAGACCCCTGGAGTACTGAATAAATCTGGCAGTGACAAGGCATTATGCAAACCTTTGCACCAACGCAAATGAAGTGCATGCATACTGGTACAGTGGGATTATTCAGTATTACTCAGTTACTAAGGTGAAAGTAGGCTTCTAGCCCATCGGGACCACCTTTCCCACACCGGGTGGGGATGTTAGCCTTCCCTTTGAAGCAGGTAATCATCCAGTGCTTGTTTAAATTGTACTTTTATTGCTTGCTTCTGCTACATGGTTAGGAGAACATTCCACATTTCAGAGGCCCTAATTGTAAAAAAGTGTCTACATTTTTTGTTGTGGATTTTGGAATGAGAATATGTTTCTTGTGGGATCTCAAGTTTGCTGTTTTGTTAACTTGAATAATTTTACATCCCTTCATAAGATCCTGATCATTAAGAATGCTGTAGGGCAAAAGCAGATCCCCTCTGTCTCTCCTAAGTTGGAAATCATAGAGCCCAAGGGCCTTAGCCTGTCTGGATAGGGCAAGTTGGTGAGTCTTGGGATAAGCTTTGTGGTTCTATGCTGCAAGCTTTCAATAATTTTTTTTGTCTTTTACAAGGTTGGGGGCCCAGAATGACACCACATAGTCCATGTGAGGTCTAATGAATGCCTTATAAAGTTGCGTAATGCAGGGTTCATCCTTGCACAAGAAAGCACTTTTAATAGCATTAATAATTTGATTTCCTGTAAGCTCAACACTCCTGCATTGGTCACCTGGCGTTAACTGGTTGTTTATTATGACCCCTAAGTCTTTTTCAGTAACTACTGAGTTAATTTTACTTCTGCATAAAAAATACACGGTGTTTGGATTTTTTGCCCCATATGAATGACTGAACATTTATCTGTGTTAAATTTCATTTTATTTGAATAAGCCCATTTTTCAATTGTTTGCAAATCTGATTTCAATTGGGATATTTTATTTTCCGTATCAACCTCTGATGACATCTTTGTGTCATCCGCAAATCTGGTAATTGAGCTATTTATCCCTATATGTAAATCACCAATAAAAATGTCAAACAGAGCAGGGCCCAGCACCGATCTCTGCAGTACCCCGCTAGTGACAGCCATTGGCGTAGAGACAGCATCCATTATTTATTTTATCATATTTCTATTTTTCTCTCCTGCAATCTGATCTGCTAATTCCAGTCACTGCTTCTCTTCCCAGGGCAGCCTATATGCTCACCCCACATGCTGGCTGGCATATGCTGTTGTACCTTTGAGGGAACCTTTTCTAATCCTGTGACAGGCCAGGAACCAACACCATAGTCGACCTGCACTACAGGCAAGGAAGTTGCGGTCATCAAGGCTGCCAGTCAAGTGCTGCCATTTTCTCCTCCTAATTTTCCCCTTGGAGTGCAGATGTGCAATGATGTCTGATGCACAACATGCCAACGTCCACTGCACTCACCCCGACTACACCAATTCTGACAGTGCCCTGGTCATCAGCAGGCGCCACTGCAGAGCAGTGAGAACCCTCAACTGTCCCTGGATAGGAGAGCAGTCCTATGGATGCTCGATCCTATCCCCACTGCCAACCTGGGTGGGCGCTCCAACCTGGGTCGCCATCATGGTGCGAGGTGTGGCCCAGCACCTCAATTCTTCAGCACCACTGGGCCAGCCAGCATCCCTTATTTTAACATATTGTGTTCTTTTTGTTAACCAGTTTGTCACCCATTGTATGGTAAAGCCATTAAAACCTAACCTGATCATTTTCTGAATTAATAGATAGTAGGAAACTAAGTCAAAGGCTTTCCTAAAGGCTAGATAAATTATATCAGTAGGAATGCCATTGTCTGTACTACTACTGATATTTTCGTAGAACTGGACCAAGTTTGTTGTACAAGATCTTCCAGTATGGAACCCATGTTGATTTTTGTCTGATATTCCCAATGTCTGTATCTCAGCTTCAGTTCTAATATTGATTGATTTTTCCAATAGTTTGCATATAATGAACGTTAGACTAATGGGTCGGTTGTTGGATGTATTTGATCTATTTCCTTTCTTATGAATGGGTATCACTAAAGCTCTCCTCCAATCTTTAGGGATAATGCCAGTTCTATATGATTTGTTACATATGATGGATAAGGGGTAGGCAACATGTTCCATAGTTTCTTTGATAAGATAAGCGTTAACATCATCAGAGCCTGGTGCAGTGTTGTTCTTTAGGGTCTGTATATTTTGTTTTATTCCATCAGGTGTAATATCAATATATAAGTTTTATTAGTTATAGCGAAAATTTTATCTGTTCTCTCAGTGAAGACTGCCCCAAAATACTCGTTGAAGGAGTTGGATATCTCTATACTATCATTAACTACTTTGACTTCCTTCTGAACCAGATTTAAACACTCTTACAACAATAACTATGTCATTTTCTATAAATGTTCAACCCTAGGATGTTACAAAAAAGCTGAGTAATCATAGTTTTCAACTTATTTTTGTTTTCCCAACCAGCATATGCCAAACCGAATATTGAAAGAGCAACTTCCGATGAATTAGTTACAGTCTCATTGTGATTCTCCAGATCCCAAATATTACATAGAAACATAGACTTTGATGGCAGATAAGGACCACTTGGCCCACCCAGTCTGCCCATTTTCCTACTTACTGGATAAGCTGCAGATTCTAGTTAACCGACAGCCTACTTCCTGCCATCCCCACTACAATTGCCTTATGTCTGTCCCATGCATGTTTGAATTCCTCCACTGTTTTAGACCCAACAACCTCCCCAGGAAGGCGGTTCTATGCATCCACCACTCTCTCCGTGAAAAATTTCTCACATTACCCTGAGCCGTCCTCTCTATCTTTAAATTGTGCCCCCTTGTTCTTAAACATCTCTTTTCTGAAAGATGCTACCCTCCTGGACTTAGTTGATTCCCTTCAGGTACTTGAATGTTTCTATCATGTCCCCCCATCCCTCCTTTTATCAAGGATGTACATATTAAGCTCTCTCAGTCTCTCTTCATATGGTTTCTAATGCAGATCCTGCACCATTTTAGTTGCCCTCCTCTGGACTGCTTCCATCCTGTCTATGTCCTTGCATAGATGAGGTCTCCAAAACTGCACACAGTACTCCAGATGGGGTCTCACCAACTGTCTGTACAAAGGGATTACCACTTCCCTTTTTCTACTTGTGATGCCCCTTCCTATGCATCCCAGTATCCCCCTGGCTTTCCTTACTGACTTCTCACATTGCTTACCAACCTTTAGATCATCTGATATGACTATCCCCAGGTCCCTTTCCATTTTTGTTGTTGTTAGTACCTCCCCTGCTATTGTGTACTCTTCGCCTGGGTTTTTGTTTCCCAGGTGAATTACTTTGCACTTCTTTGCATTGAATCTAAGTTGCCATATGTCTGACCATTCCTCCAACCTTGCCAAGTCCCTTCTCATCCTTTCTACCCCCCCGTGTATCAACTCTGTTACAGATCTTTGTGTCATCTGCAAAGAGGCATACCTTTCCCTCCAGACCCTCTGCAATGTCACTTATAAAGATGTTAAAGAGTACCGGACCCAGTACTGAGCCCTGATATTATGATAGTTAGACAGCTCAGTGACCAATTCCTCACTTGTTAAGTGGGACCAATTTATATTTTCCAATAAATCCTTTGTTAATACTGGATAGTCCATATCTAGATCATATTAATACAGTTGCTCAGAATTTCTCCAAATATACTGAGCAACTTGAGCATGTTTAAAAAAAATCAGTAAGACATCACTATGACTAGCATGTTCACAGGACCTAGTCACATCAACAATGTCATCAGTTGCTATATCCAGCCTAAGAAACTCATTACAAAGAATATTAATCAGTATTCTAAGGACTTTCCTATTCTCATTAGGATTATAAGGTATTCCTCTCAAAGTAACAATTGCCTGCACATCAGCCAGTGGTGTGGAGACTGAATCTACCATTTTTACATTGCTGTCTTGACAATAAGAATTATTCTGTTGTGTTATGGGAGTTTTAATTTTTTGTTCTCCTGAGGAACATCAGTAGTTGGGATTTCCTGAACCATTTCTAAATTATATTTCATTCTTCAACAGAAACTATTGGTTTAGGTATATTTCTACCAACTTTGACTTTTCTCCTCCTTTAGTTTCTCCCACCAATGATTTTTACTTTTTAGCTTTAGTGGAGGTATTCTTGGGCTGATTACAAGGCCTTTTCTTATTCAGATCTGATGTTATTGTAAACTTCTTTTCTTTTGCTATTTTTTTATTTTTGAGTGAAGTATGAGTTTCAGTACCCAACATCTGCATTATTATTTTCATTTTTCAGTATTATTTTTGTTTTCCACATTCCACATATGTATCTTCTGGGTTCAGAACTATCTTAACAGGATCACTGTTCACTATAGAAGAACTAGGAAATTCTGATTCTGATTCTGGTTTATTTAAGTAATAGCCAGAAGTTCTTCCAGTCTGATAGCATTCACTGTAACCTCACCCTTAAATCAGTAATATAATTTTAATCAGTACAAGTTGTGCCATAGTAGCTACATTGGGGATTTTTAGGACTTCAATCAATTTCTCATATATAAATGAAGAATGGGTAAGATGATAAAAATGTTCTGTTCACTAACACAAGATTGTTTTGCTAAATCTTTAAATCCACTTTTGTCTCTTTGAGTTCTTCCACTATTTCCCAACTGCCTTGTTTTGCATTATGAGTTTATCTTTATCAGAACTCATTAATTTACTCTGAGATGTAACATCTGGAAGGCTATTGTAGAATAGAGAAATAACTGGGACATCTTGTGTCAAACCAGAGCTATTGTTCTCCATAAAAGTGACTTTTTTAGAGTTTACATCCTGCAAAACTGGAGATACAAACTCACTTAAACTGTCAGAGACTAGATTAGGGAATCTATTAATTGTATCTGTACTGAAATGATATTGCATCCCAGTCTTTTTTGTTCCTTATTTCCTTTTTTAGCAAACTTCACTGTATCTGTCCCCATAACCTGACAAGAAGTAGAAGTGAGCTTAATATCATTCTCCTCTATTGAGCTTCAACCCTTGTCAGATGTGGAGTTATCGATGTCTGGGTTCCCTTTCTAACTTGAATTTTAGCATTTTGTTTCTTTAACTTTATTCACTTTATCTCCTATGAGGGATTCATCCTTTTTACTTTTATTAGTATTTTTATTATTAGTGTTCTTCCCCCTTTTACATTTTTTTTATTTTTCATTTAATTTATCAGTTTCAGCAGGGATCTGTAATGATGGTAACAGACCTTTGTAATGCTGTTCTCCTGGTTCTCATTTTTTTATTATTAACCAAAGGTAATGTGTTGTGAATAGATTTTTAATAGAATTACTCAACTATGGCCAAATATAATTACGCTAAATATAATAAAGTGCTGCTTGTTTTAAAGTGCATATCTATAGCTTAAGTATACAATTTTTGTTCTAAGGATAACCAAAGCAATAACCATACACATCTAAATATCTAATCTCAATAGATATGTCTAGACAAAATTAAAACACAAATTTACACTATAACACTAGATCAGTAAATCAAGTTCAAAATAAAATCGAATCCAGTGGTGCTCTAAATCAGTTATCAATAGCTTCAAGTAATGAAACTGAAAGAGGCCTTTATATGCCATTCTTGGTTTCCTCTTAATGAAATAACTTGCACCCTCCAATGAAGGTATAAAGTTGTTGTAGCAAAGAGCCTGGAAGTAAAAACAGAAAGAGGCACTAAATACCTTCCTCTTAATTCCCAGTACTCTAGAAAAAAAAAAAATTTTTATACCTTGTATCAAGGAAAAGTAATGTAACTGCTAGCAGTATCTTTCAATGTTAATTATTATAGTAAATAACCAAATTATAACTACAGTACTTTGCATCAAGGGAATATAAAATATATCTTATGCAGAGCTCCTTTATTTAATTTTTAATCTGTTTTCTAAACTGAATTGATAGTAGGAAAGATCTAATGTACCTTCATGTTAATAAATGAGAATTTATATTCAGAGACAGCCAGCATCATTCCAGGGACCCCAAAATGCCTGTTCCAGATTTGTTTTATATTTTCTGTATCAGGAAAATCACAACTGCTCAGCTGAAGCTTCCAGACCAAATAACACTGTTTCTTTGACTAAAGGAAAAATAAAACTCAATATAAACTCAATATAAACACTACAGCCTTAAGCTCTGGAAAGCAGAATAAAGAGCTCCTTCTTATTTTAAAGGGACACTGTCAACCCCCTTAGGTCTCAAAGTGTCCCTAGTTTAAAAAACACATTTTATGACTGCCAACATTCTGTAAATATTGCTGATGTAGCTGGTAGTTTGATTCTGACTCTTATTTTCTTTAAAAACCAAAAAACAAACTGCCCATCATACTGGTGTTACCACACAAACACAGGTTTGTTTACATATCCTTGATCAGCTCAACTGCATCTTTCTTGGAATTGGGAACACCCACAACACAGTCTAGTGCCTCATGATGCAGTGGGAGTTTAGGAAGCTTCTGCCTCATGGAGTGACTGCACTGTTTAGGTTTGTTTCTAATGCTCGGGAAGTATGCAGTAAGAACAGACCCAGGATTGTAAACAAAACAAGGTTGTTTATAAATATACGTTAGCATGCATTCCAGTTCTACTAAACAAGGAGACAGATGAAACAAACAGCAACATCAATGAATTTTAGATAAGGTAAGCAATCATAAAAATGTAGGTTTTTAACTAGAAATAATATGATGAAAAATAGGTTGACAGTGTTCTTTTAAAACAAGCCCTAAAAATATCCTTCAAACCAGAAAAATAAAAAGTCTGTAGCCTTTAGCCTTAAGTTCACTTATTAAAAAGGATTCAAGCATCCAAAATACTTAAATATTCTCTATCAGTTACTGCTGTTATTAATTCATCATTGGCACAAATAACATTGCAGGCATCAAAAATCCATACACAAAAAAAACTCACCAGGCCCTGAGTTATTATGGGCACACCATGCGTATTATCAAATAGCCAAGTCAAAGTTCCAGCACTAACAATGCTATCAACACAGCACCTGTCTGAAATTACCATGTCTGTCAGCACGTCTGGTCCTCTCTGCGGATTCAGCATTTTGCTCCAAATACCCCAGGTTCAATCGTGTGCCTTATATCTACCTGAGGATCAAACAATTAAATAAGAATAACTGAGTATTCTAATAATCAGCTATAATCAGCTGATCAATATTCACCTAGTGATCAGGGCCTCCTAGAACTCGATGCGTTAATAAGCCTCAAGTGCTCACAATTAAAGTTGAACAAGCATACAAGATTCATCAAACAACCAAGAGTGGGCTTTATAGGCTGAATAATTTAAAAAGTAAACAAGTCAAATGGAATGCATGAGGTAGGCAAAGAATTAGGGAAGTCAGTTAGCATCAGAATTAATACAATTCAAAAGAAAAGCCATGAGCAGTGTGTTTGGTATGCTTGATATGCTTGATATAGTTAAAACAATTTACTGGCAAGAATTAAAGGCAGCAAGCCTCCTAATAATCTTTTAATTACTCTCATCTTCCAACTTTGAGATATCAAAGCACCAGAACACAAAAAATGCCTTTCACCCCTGTATTATAGCAATAAAAGTTCTCTTGACTAAAACACTGTTTCAATACACTCCTAGGTCCTCGATTCTGAGAGTTTCTAAAACTGCTCACATATGCTCAGTACATTTATGTGGTCTGTAAAGTTTACACTCAAATATTCCAGAGCACATTAAAGCACACTGAATTAATAAAAATAACTTCACAGAACAAGCCTACAAATAAAACTTCACTCATTTTTAAGGTCCCCTGCAACAACCTTTTTAGTTTAAATTCAAATAAATAAGGGCAGTAAGGCAATAGGCTCACAAAGGTAAAAACTTACAGGATTCACAAAGAGGAAAATAATAATGACCATAAATCATCTGAGTCTTGAACATTAACTAAAGCTGCCCAGAGCTTTTTTCCCAAATTAACAAATTTGCAGTTATATAGATCACAGCAGAGATTCAACGGGGTCTCACTACAATGGAGAAATCAGAACCACTACAGTGCTACTACAGCTTCTGTTTTAACTACAGTCTAGATATCCACTGAGGACATTTATATATAGAATTAAACAGTTCCAGTGCAGGACTTCTTGGTTTTCAGTCTCTTGCATCAGTACTGGTGTTCTGATACTCCAAGGCTCCCACCTTTGGCACAGCCAAACCCCGCATAATGTCTTTGCAAGCGCCCTGCCCTCCAGTGGATTTGAACAGCTCTTCCACCAGGGACTCCATTCATCACACAACACCTGAGGAAACAGAAGCACACAGGGCAGACTGGCAGACCAAGACAGATGCACAAGAAAGACCGGAAAGGTTGCTTACAGAAGAGCACAGGCAACGGTGGTTTACCTGTTATAGCTATTAAAATAACATTAAGCAGCTCCTGCTCCTGTGCCTACTTCCAGTCACATAACATTCAGCAGCCATCTTGGAATTCAACAACCCCTTGTATTGTTGCTGTAAAGTTTAGAAGGAGGCCACATAGAGACTACCCTCATCTAGGATATCTTTAACTAATTTTATGTCCCCTTTTTGTCATCCCTCCCATAGTAACATCTGATTCCCTATTTTGAGTTAGGGGTTCTTCCATATAGGTGTAAACTTACCTGTATGTAGGCAGCTTCTGGTCTGCTTTCTCAGTTTCTACCAGGCTTTGTGGGCTGCCTGGATAGTGTACCAGGTCTGAAATTGTCTGAGGAGTGAGGAACCAAGGTATACTGCTGGATGTGCCCCTTCCAGCCCTGCAGATTCAATTAATGCCCATGCTGGGGCTGTGGTTCAGGCCCTGTGAACATCCTACATAACATGGCTATTAAACTAGTGTCAGCGTATCTCTGAAAATTTGTAAGATTCCACCCTCCCCTATCTTTTTGAGCCCTAAGTTTTGCCCAGCTGAACCTAATTCTGGCTGTTCCCAAGGAATTTTAACTACTCTGTTTAGTTTCTGAAACCAAATATTGTGGATTGCCACTGGTAGGTAGAGAGGATGTAAAACCCTTGGGGCTGCCACCTCTTTCACCGCCTCTATATTCCCTGCCAATGTTAGGTTCAGATGCATCCATCTATCAATTTCCATTTGCAGTTTTGAATGAGAAGGTGAGATTGATGGGTACCAGCCTATGTAGTTCACTTGTTATCTGCATACCTAGGTACTTTATTTCTTTATTGGCACAGGCTAGGCCTGAGTTGGTCACTTGTTGGGGAACTGAATCTTATTGAGAGGAGGATTTGGATTTGTTAATATTAATCCTTAGGCTTGATAGTTTTGTGAAGACCTGCAGAAGATCCAAGATACCTGGTAGTGCCTTGTCTATGTCTTCTGTAAGAATGAGACAATCATCCACGTACAACTTTGTACTATATTCCTACCCCTACTCTAATTCCCCAGATCTGAGGATGGGTTCTAATGGCAGCAGCCAGGGGCTCCGTGGCTATGACAAACAACAAGGGGAGAGGGATCAGCCTTGACTCATCCCTCCTTGCAAGAAATGTTCTAACAAAATGTTATTAGTAAGTTGCCGTAATCCAGAACTGCATGCAGGCATTCCCACTCCACGGAGTCAAATACTTCTCAAAGTCAACTACGATAGCTACCACCAGAGTGGGAAGCCTGGATGCAGTCAGGATCAGTGTAAGTAACACCCCTATGTGATCTGTGCTGTTTCTGCCCTTCACAAATCCTACCTGTGCTGAATGGACCAGGAATGGAAGGATCTAATTTAAGCGGATGCCAGCATTGTAGCCAAAAACTTAGCATCCACATTAATTAGGGATATGAGGTGAAAGCTAGCTGGTTGGTGGGTATTTCCCTCCTCGGAAGGACTGTGAATATGACTTCTTGAAGTGTGGTGGAAGACCTTTCTTTACATGTGACAACTCCAGCATGTCCAGCATTGGGCAGGCTATCAAGTACAAGACTGCTTAATAAACATCCACTGGGAAGCTGTTGCTGCCCAGTAGCGTATGTGGGACCATTGCCAGGATTGCCTGACAGAGTTTGATCTCTGAGAAGGGGGCTTCTTGCCTCCCTTTGAGGACTGTCAATTTGTGAATCGGAGTTTTCATCAAACTTTCAAAGGCTTGCCTATCTCACGTGATGTGAGATTGATACAAGTCCTTTTAAAAGGAGACCATGATTCTGTTTCTGTCCTTGGGGATGTAAACATTTTCCTAGTCTGATCAGCAAGCTGCATGATATGGCTGTCACCCTGCTGCTTCCACAGTCTGTACACCAGCAACTTGTTGTTTTTCTCCCGGTATGTCCCATGTATGGCAACACCAACACAGCGAACAACAACCCTGTCAGCAAAATTGACGCTTTGCTGACAGGTAGCTGTGTTGCTGTGCCTGAAACAGGGGCACACTGTCTCCTGGTCCTGCACCCCCACCCCGAATCAACTCCGACTGGAGTTAATAATCCTAAAGATGAGGGAGTGGGGGCAAAGCCCTCCACATGGGGTGTTTGGGGACAAAGCACCCACGAATAAAAAAATGGACTGGAGACACACAGGAACATGTAAACAACAACTTGTGGGTGACATAATGCCTGTCAGTGAGATGCCGGTCGGCAAAAGGTTGTTGAACTGGTATCATAGAGCCTTTTCTCCCCACACTCCCAGAATTTGAATTTTGTTCATTGCAGGTGTAGTTCTGCCTTTCTAGTATTGAGGAAGTTTAATTTGATTTGGAGTGTTGTAATCTCATAGATTAGATTTGGGTTCAGGAGCTGCTTGGCATCTTTCTTATATAGGGCCTCCTTTTCTATTAGTTGTCTCCCTAGACTCCTTGCCTCCTTTTCCCTAAGCTTCCTTCAGTATGTGGCATAACTAATTATCTTCCCACTCAGCATTGCCTTGTATGCCTCCCAGATGCTAGCAGGTGAGGCTCACCCCTGAGAGTTGTCCCAGTTGTCCCTAAAATAATTTTGAGATTCTATTCCCACCCAAAGATGGAACTTTTGTCCTGCAGCAGGAGAGGTTCCATTGCTTTGGTTTTGGGGGGTCTTCATTGGAATTTTAAGATTATGGGGACATGGTCAGACAAATAAATCAAAGCTATGGACAACACCGTTGGACAGTTGTTATCTCCAGGGAGGTCAGACAGAGGTCCAGCCTGCTAGCCATGGCCCTCACAGCTGAGAAGTATGTATAATCTCTTCCTGAAGGGTTGGCCACTTTCCATATGTCAGTGAGCTGGTGACTGGCAGACAGTAACTATAGCACATGCCAGGGAACAGGTGCTGCTGGAGGCTATCCAAGACAGCTACCTAGTGCAAGGGGTGATGGATCCTTCTAGAGAGGGGAACATACTGGACTTGGTGCTAACAAATGGGGATCAAGTCCAGAATGTGGTAGTACACCATCCTCTAGCAGGAAGCAACCACCGTTCAGTGTGGTTCCTCCTCAACCCTGGGAGGAAGTCGGCTAAGACCAGGACAAGACTGTTGGACTTCAGGAAGGCAGATTTTGCCAGAACGGGGCAACATCCAAGAAGGATATTTAGCTAAAATTAGCCCAGGGATGGATGCTGAACAGAAGTGGGCAATCATTAGGAAGGGGCTGAATGAGGCCACAAACACATGTGCCAAATCTCAGAGTAAGCAATCCAGGTCAAAAATATCTAGCTGGCTCAGCAAGGAGGTGGAGAGAAAGGTGAGGGAAGGTGAGGGAAAAAAGACTGGCCTTCATTAAGTTCAAAAAATCAGAGTGTGAGGAGGGTAGAGAGGTGTTCACAAAAGCATCTAGGGAGGTGACCAGGTCAGTCAAGCCAAGGCAGCAAAGGAGCTGAAGTTGGCTCAGGGGATCAGAGAGGGGGAAAAGGGTTTCTTTAAATACATAACAGAGAAGAGGAGTTGTAGGGATGACATTGTTAGAATCAAGAGAGAGGGTGGATGGGTGGAACAAGGAAAAGATCAGGCAGATGCACTCAATGAGTATTTCTGCTCAGGGTCATGAAAGAAAGGGATTGCCTAATACTAAAGGGAAAGGGGAAAGGGTGGAGGGGACAGAGATAACAGATGAGGTCATCCAAGATGATAGATTTCTGATGGGGCCTTAAAGCTTTGCAGGTGGACAAGGCACCAGGACCAGATGGTGTACACCTAAGGGTCCTGAAGGAACTGGCAGAGGCGTTGGCAGGCCCTCTGATGGAGAGACAGGGAATATACCCATGGACTGCAGGATGGCTCATATGGTGCCCCTTCACAAGAGTGGACCCAAGGCCTAACCGGGCAACTACAGACTGGTGAGCTTCACTTCCATAGTGGGGAAGTTGATGGAGACCATTCTGAAGGAGAGATTGATAACCTTTCTTGATAGCAATGGTCTGCAGGATGAGATATAGCATGGGTTTGTCATGAGAAGATCTTGCCAGACTAACCTGATCGACTTCGTCTACTGGATCGCTAGGGTGGTTGACGAAGGCCATGCTGTGGATGTCCTGTATCTGGACTTCAGCAAGGCTTTTGACTCAGTGCTGCACAGGAGGTTAATGAGCAAGCTGAGAGACATGGGGGTGGGGGAAAAACTGGTGGGATGGGTGGAGAACTGGCTGCAGGGCAAACAACAGAGGGTAGTTGTAGGTGGGGCGGCCAGTGATGAGTGGGATACCACAGGATTCAGTGCTGGACCCTGTATTGTTCTATGTCTTTATTGGAGACATTGCAGAGGGGGTCAAGAGTGAGAGCAACCTGTTCACGGAGGACAATAAGATTTGTGCTAAAGTGGACAATGAGAAAGGGAGGCAGGCACTCAGAGAGGATCTAGCTAAACTTGAACACTGGTCTAGGGAGTGGCAGTTGGGGTTTAATGCTAAAGTGCAAGGTAATGCACCTTGGAACCAGAAATCCCAGGAACAGCTACTGGCTGGGGGGAGTGCAAATAACAGCTTCAGAGGAGGAAATGGACCTGGGGGTAATAGTTGCAGGGGACATGAAGGTATCAGCACAGTGTAGGAGGGTGGCAGTAAGGGCAAATAGGATGCTGGGGAGCATTGCCAGAGGGATCACCTCTAGAAAGGGGGAGGTCATCCTGCCATTGCATAGATCACTGGTGAGGCCACACTTGGAGTACTGTGTACAGTACTGGTGCCCATACCTCTAAAAGGATGGGAGATTACTGGAGTTGGTGCAGCATAGGGCTATAAAAATAATCATGGGACTAGGGGAGTTGCCATACAAGGAAAGATTGAAGGAGCTCAACATGTACTCGCTGGAAGAGACAAGGGAAAGAGGGGACATGATAGAGACCTTTAAGCACTTGAAAGGCATAAACAAAGTCAGGGAGGGAGAAGTGTTCAGGTTAAAGGAGGGAAGGATCACTAGGAGCACAGTCTGAAGCTGGAAGGGGGAAGGTTTAGGAGGGAGATGAGGAGGCATTACTTTGCAGAGAGAGTGGTGGCAGGTTGGAATGCACTGCGGAGGAGTTAATCCTTCAAAGGACAGTGAGTAACTTTAGGTTGGGTTGTGATTGAGTCAAGGGCAGGGTTAGTACAGACAAGAACACAAAAGGGGAAGGACAAGGAAAAGAGGAGGAAGGAGGGGTTTGGGTAGGAGTGGGACAGCTGTAGTGATATGAAACTAAGAGTTGCACAATCGGGCAGACTTGATAGATGTGGGCCTTTTTCTGCTGGCAATTTCATATGTTCATATGTAGGGCTGCCAGGGAGTGTACATAGGGTTCAGGTCTGGAATTTGATCTGTCCAAGATGTAGTCAAGCACCAAATTCAAATCCCCTCCCAGTATGACATCTTGGTTGTCAAAGTCAAGATCCAGGATGGTTTGGGATACCTTGTTAATAAATTCTTGACAGTCGTCATTTGGGGCATATGCGTTGGCTAGAATTAAAGGGCCCTTGGGTATAGCTACTTTGACCACAACCCACCTTCCTTGGTCATCAGCTTTGGTATCAAGGATTTTCCACGTCAGATTTTTGTGGCCAAGCATGGAGACTCCCCCCACTTGGCTGAGCTTAATATGCTGTGTACTTACCATCCCACCCATTTTCTCTTAAGCTTCAGGGCTTCTCTGTCTATTAGCTTAGTTTCTTGAATGAAGACAATCTGTGTGTTCAATTTCTTTAGGTGGAGCAGCACTTTTTTCCACATCATAGAGGAATTTAAGCCCCTCACATTCCAGGAGATGGCTATTATTGAAGATTCACTTGCCATGTTTGTGGTATGTTGTTTGAAATCCCCTTTGTAAAAGTGCTGCCCTCCAAAGACACATTCCATCTTATCCCCTTCTCCCATTCTTCCCATCCCCCATCTCCCTTTTGCAGAACCATTGTCCTTGGTGCTGTCCGGTATCTGAGTCAAGTAACTCATTGCCATAGTAACAATCCTTTAATACTCTTATTTCCTTTATATTCTTACACATGACAGTGGACTGCCCATGTGCCCTCATCCAAATAATCTTCCCTCTGGGAGGAACTGCCTGTCCTGTGGAGCAGCTGCATATGTAACTTACCAGTAATGTAACTAAGCTACTACATAACACATTCTGAATCTGCAACACGTGGCAGTAACAAATAAGCAAATTACCAAACATTTTTATTTTCATCACAGGCCCCACAGGCCCTGTCAGGTTGCCTATGCTACGGCTACCATTTGACCCTGGGGGCCCTCAGGTATGTTCTGATGCAATGCCATTGCTTGTAGCATCGATATCTCAGGGTGGCCCATAGGCGACTCGAGTTCAATACTTATACCTTTCTACGGGAGGAGGCCTTCCTGGGATCTCACATTTATCAAAAAGGAGCAGCGGATCTGCGTTCGGTCATTCCATGTACTCCCTACTCCAGACCCTTGTATCATCTGGATGACATAAGCCATTCTTTGGGCCTGGGGGGTGGACCTCTTTTATTTTCTTAAACCCCCATTGTGGTAACCTGGTGCCTTACTTGCCCTTAGTCTTCTCCCCACCCTGCCACACACTGGCACCCCCTTCAGGTGCTCTTGGTAAGGCCAAGGGGTTGGGTGCATGTGGGCTGAAATTTCAACTTTAACTAACTATGGAGTGGTAGACATTGAGCAGGAAGCATGCAAATTCACCAAGCCCTTTAACTACCTCTGGCTCACTCCATCACTTATCCTCTGGTGTGCCTTATGCTTCTCTTCCCCATATCCCTCTGTTCTACGAAGCAGAGAGCCCACCATTACCAGCCAGTTCAAATCATACCCCTGCGAGGTCCTGTAGCAAGCCACCATATCAGTTTGCTCCACCGCCCTTCAAAATGGGAACCCGTCTGCAGCTCCTCTTGAAGGAGATTTTACCATAAACATAACATAACATCCCCCCAACACTGAGTGATTTAACTTAGTACCATGCACTTAACCTTTTGAAAGTGTGGCTGGGTGAGTACACCAGTTGGGGGATGTAGACACCTTCAAGGGTAAGTACAACCTGTACTCTGCTCCTGAACATTGGCATTGAAATGTGCCACAAACTCAGCAGATTTCTTTAACTAGAAAACTCCAGAGTCCCTTGCTAGGCACTGTCCATGATGCCCCATGTCATTTATGAGTACTAGGAAGCAGCTACTCCTCTTGTTACAGCAGTGCGGTCAATAGTTAACTGCTGGCCTGAAAGGATAAGGCTGTCATAGGCTCTTGCATGCCCCAATCCTCCAGTATCGAGTGGCAGAGCCAGTTTAGCTGGCAGTCGACCAACTTTGGTTAGCTTTGCTAGTAGCGGTCATGAAGTGACCGCATGGCACTGCTGGGGCCTGTGCCATGAGGAGAGTTCCCCAACTCACTAAGATCAGCACTTCAGGAGAGTCCTGGCCAGTAGGAGCTGAAAAGGGTGTGGAAGAACAGAGTTTAAAAAAGATATTGAACATTTACTCACTGCAGCAAGACATCTCCTTGCTCTTTGTCCGGAGTGACCGGCAATTCAGGTTCCTTCCAGAGTTAGTGACAAGATCTTCTACTTCTCCCCCTCCTGTGCAGTCAGCCCATGTTTGACACATCGGGGCCCAGTTATTGTCAATTTCAACAGCTGACAAGACTTCTGTCTCTTTCAGTTCTACTGAAGTAGAAAGATCAAGGGCTACAGGGATTAACTCCGGTAGAGGGTTGTAGCATTGGAGATTTTAACAGGGGTAACATTTGTGGAATTGCTACTTGGTTCAGACAGCAGGTGATGGCTCTGTCTGCTGCAGGAAAGGGCCCGGGCTCTTGGTTGTGTGGTTTTTGAAGCTGCCAGGCTCCTTGAATTTACCGTGGCTTTGTTTCATTTTCATTGATGCCCCCATTGAATCTACTGCCAATGCTTCTGTGGATTTGGATCTCTTGGAAAGAAACTTTCAGACTGCTGGGTTTCCACCAGCATGGTGGCTGGGGTTTGTCTGGCTCTGCCACGTGGTTCCAGTGGCTTGGGAACGCTTGCTGCTCTGTCCTGATGGAGCTGGGTTAAGAATTGTTCCACTTCAGCTGGACCATTGAGCATCATGAACTCCCCTCTGTATTGTATCCTTAACATGAAGGGGTAGCGTTGGAAAGCAGGAATATTTAACCGGTGCAATTCTTATTTTACCTGACATCTGTGAGAAAGCTCCTGCAAGTAGTCCTGAAAGAGTTGTATGTCTTGGCGTTCCCACAACAGATCCCTTTTTCTCTGGCAGTGTGTAGGTAAAGATGTTTTGTTTGATATCTCAAAAATCTCAGAAATCTGTACAGGATGGGTCTTGGTCTTTCCCTCCCTGGGCTTAGGAGCCAGGGATTTTGTGTCCTGTCCAGATCTCGGGGGTGGGGAGCATATTAATCAATTTGTGTAACGATGGTAAGAAGGACTGTAAAAGGAAATAGAAGTGCAAAATAATGTACCTGGGGCATAAAAACCCTGAAACAACATATCAGTTGGGGGGTGAGGATATAGCATGCATCAAGCAGGAAAGGGACCTTGGTGTTATCATCTTTGATGACCTCAAGGTAGGGACACAGTGTGACAAGGCAGCAGGTAAAGAAATGGGATGTTGGGATGCATAGGCAGGGGCATCACCAGCAGGAAAAGGGAGGTCATAATTCCACTATACAAGACACTAGTGAGGCCCCACTTGGAGTACAGTGTGCAGTTCTGGAGACCATACCCATGTAAGGACATAGACAGGGTGGATAAAGTTCAGAGGAGGGCAACAAAGATGGGACAGGGATTGCATCACAAGTCCTATGAGGACAGGCTGAAGGACTTGAATATGTACTCCCTGGAGGAGAGGAGGGAGAGATGGGATATGATAAAGACATACAAGTTCCTTACATGAAGGAACAGGGTGCAGGAATACACTATTTTCCAGCAAAAAGATGTTTCAGGACTAGAGGGCATGGAATGAAGTTGGAGGGAGGGCATTCAGAGGAAACGTGAGGAAGAATTCTTCACAGAAGGGTGGTTGACAAGTGGAACACCCTGCCAGAGGAAGTGGTGGGGGCTGAAACAATTTGGGATTTAAGTGCATGGGATAGACATAAAGGAATCCTGGAGGTCAAGGGTAAGAGGAAACAGATTTCTAGAAAAATGTAAAGGGAACTTAAAAGCTCAAATGGCAGACTGGGTGGGCATATGCCCTTATCTGCCAACAGTATCTATGTATTTCTTTGCCCTTGCCCCTTCCAGTACCCCAATGATCCTTATGTTATTTTTCCTGGATCTGTTCTCCATGTCATCTACCTTATGGAGAAGGTACTGGATTTCATCATAGTGTTCTCTAATGTGGCCTTGATGGGTGTGCAGGCTCTCTCATGTAACATTGACTTGTGCTATGTGCCCACCACCCATGCTGTTAAGGATTGGAGTTCAGTAATTGTTTTGAGGTAGTTTCTTTTACCATGGCTGTATCTGTTAAAATTCTGTTTAGTAAAGCCGTGATGTTACAGTAGCTAGCTCTCTCATGTCTGTTATCCCTCCTGGTAGTGCCACTGCAGTATGCCCACTGTGCTTTGGTGTTCCAGCTTGTGGGGGTTCCACCACCCAGTGGAGTTGACTGGTACCTTGGAGATATCAGCCCGGGCTCCCTAGTCAGTCCACGAGGTGACTCCATAAATCTGTCCTGTCATCCAACAACCAGGGAAAAGTGTCATTTTGTAGCTCTAGAAAGCAGGTAAGTGCTCATGCTGCACTCAGGTCCAGGTTTCAAGGCAGGTCATAGGATGCAGTAGAGCAAGTTTCCCAGGATGCTGTCTTAACAAATTAAGGTGCCACCAATTTGGTTGGCAAGCTCCGCCCCAAATTCAGCATTTTGAACAGACAGATCACACAAGACAGTTTCCTTATTATAAAAACAAGATGTACAGAGTGTACTAATTAACAAGTCTATTTTTTTCAGCAGCAAAGACATTAGCCTCAGTACAGAAATATTTTTATTAACCCTTATCTGTTCCTGCCAGCTCTTTACAATGTTTTCATTGTACTATACCAAATTGTCATATTCCTACATAGCTGCATGATTTTGCACTATTTGACATTAAATCTCAATTGCCATGCTCTTGACCACACCTCAAATTTCCAAAGAGCAGTACACATTCTTTTATCCCTTCCTTATTGTCCACCTATTACAGATTTTGGTGTCATCTGCAAAAAGCATACCTTCTCAGTATAGCCAACACAAAAGTTAGCACTCCATAGTAAATCAACCCTCGAGAGAGGAGTAGATGCAGTTAAAAGTAGTTACTTTATTGTGGCATATTAGAGATGCTGACTGGAGTCCAGAGCCCCAGCACTTAAACACAATCCAGGTCTTCACCAGAGGTGGATCTAGTGGTGGCAGGTATGTCCACCTTTATACTTTATCAAGCAAAATGTGCATATCATTTAAATATATGATGTAATCCATGCATGTAATAAAACACATGGCTCAGTTATACATTTATCCTGTACATTACATTATCTGGTGGAATATCTATTCAACAAAATAACCATTTATACATCAGTAGTAATTAATTCACAAATCTAGTTGTAAGAACCATTCTGAGTTTCGTATCCTTTTATGATACTTAGTACAACTAAACAGAGGGTATATTCCATGATAAAAAGACTCCAACATCATTGTTCAAAAATAAAATACATAAATTCTTTCTCAATCATCACACAATGTTATCAATGAAAGGGGAAAATCCTACTAAAGGACTATGGGGGGGTTGGGAGAAATATATATAGCAAGGAATAGACAGTCAACTCAGACTAAAAGGTAGGAAGATGAAGGAAATAATAGTTCAAATTCACTATTGTTACACTTAAGTAATTCTGAAAAAATGCTCTTTTTGGTGTCCAAATTATAATGCACCACTCTCTTCTTTTTTTTATCTCGAATATCTTTACACCTTGCCATGGTGCTACACCAGCGTGGGGATTCCAGCCACCAGCTCCAGCTGCCCGGAGAGCTGCGTAGCTCAAACCACACCCAGGACGATCTGGGATGGTCATCATGCCATCCCACTGGAGGGCTTCGCTCTGCCACTGCCAGTCCTCTGGGTGGCTCGGAGTGTGGCCATCAAGCTGCATGGTCATGCCCAGCCCTGCTTTTCCTCCTTTTAGGACCCCTGGAGTGTGGACATGCAATGACATCTAGGCACAACGTGCTGACGTCTGCTGTGCTCCCTCTCAGCTCACACCGATGCTGGTAGTGCTCCTGGGTGTCCCCAGGGGCCGCTACAGCACGGTGGGAATTCCCCAACCCACCCCAAGACTAGGAGAGCAATCTACAGATGCTCAATCCTAGTCCTCCCCTGCTGACCCCCGATGACCCAGGCTCGCTCCCGAACCCGGGTCGCCGGGATGGCATGAGGTGTGGCATCTAGTGCCTCAACCCTCAGCGCCACCGGGCCGTGCCATAATGTACCACTCTTAAATTACATCATTTCCTTAAGAAACATTATGAGTTTCCATAAGTTTCTGTCACCCTGGTCAGTGCTTTATAGTGACAGATTGCTAGCTAAAAGAGCCGATGCTTAAAGGAGATTAACTATCAGTTTAATAAGAGTGAGAAAAAGAGACAGAAAAGAAAAACAGAATAAAAGAAAGGTCCAGATAGAGAGAATAGTCACACCAACTAAAAATATATTGTAACTATACTCCATATGGAAAAATATAAATAATTCTATCCATATCAGTATATTTGCATTTCTACTAATTCACTAAAATTCAATAATATTCCTGAATTTCAAACACAAAAGTCATCACTCTCTGTGGCGTGATACTTGGCCACATTTTGTGATATAAGGGTGCATCCCTCCATAGTGGAACTTAGAAAAGCAGAATAAAAAAAAAAGAAAAATGAAGAAAGGAATTAACGGGAGATCGTGGGAAGGAAGGGCCGATCCTGTGTATGGGGAATTTACACTAAAATCAGTGAATCATAGCTGTACCCATAATTTAAATTGAAACTATGAGCCAAAACTCACATGCTTTTTGTCAGCCAGTAAGATTCATTTTGAACCTCCTATGCCCATTGCAGTGAAGTCCTGTGATTACATTAATTCCTGTCTAAAAACATAACGTCCCCATATCAGCACATACATATTGCCATTTATTGAAAAACTGAAACAACAAATCATTAGTCCTCCAAATCTCTGTGACAAATTAGATTTAAATAAATAGTGGACCCATTTTAACAGTAGGACAAATCTAAGCTAAATTAGTGAAATATGGAGAGATAATGGACCTTTTCAACTTAGAGGGGTTGCTTTAAATATATCGAGGAAAATCAGTTTTTATGTAAACCATTGGGGAAGGCCATATCCAACGTAGCAATCTAGTTGCCCTTTGTAAGAGTGTCCTCAATCTGTCCACTCTTCTGGGATGTCTAGGTATGTGTTCTAAACCCATGTATTGTAACTCATCAAGGTTACAATTATGCCTTTCAAGAAAACATACCCCAAAGGCATTTTGTCTGACCCCCATTCAAGATTGCCTTTACATGTTCCTTAATTCTGATTTTTAATGGTCCTGTCATCATGCCAATATAATGTTTTTCACATGTACACTAGCAGATGTAAACTGCAAACGGTGTTGTACACTTTATGAACTGATTAAAACTGTGTAGTTATATTTTGTAAAACTGTCTCCCATTTTCACATGCTTGCACGTATTAGATCTTCGACATTTAAAAAAAAATGTTTTGGTTTATTTGTGAGCCATTTCATCCCTTCCTTTTCTATTTCAGTGCCACAAAGTGGCTTTTAGTCAATGTGTCACCTATACTCTTACCTTTACTAAATGTTACTGTCTATTTTGCAGCAACATTATTTTTCAAAATGGGATCCATAAGCAGTATAGGCCATAGCTTACGTATCAGATTGGCAGGTTTACCTGGCAATGGATTAAACTCAGTAACAAAATTGACCACTGGGGGCTCCTTACCAGAGTTACAAGCTGATCCAGTCCTCCCACTCTCTTGTTCTTTTTTTGACAAAAGCAACTGTTCTCTGTTCAACAAAATGAGCAGGAAGGAGTTGCTTTTGTCACAAAAAAGAGCAAGGGGGAGGGCATATAGTACAATCCCTTCTGTGTCTCTCCTGAACACAGAGTAGCCTGCCATGGCCACATCCTAGTCATGGCTGTCAGTGCTGCTTGACTCTTTTATGGACACCATATCCAGGCTAGCCTCCTCAATGATGACCTCCAAGTCTGGAATTTTATTTTTCAGACTTCTTGCATTGGTACACATGACACTCCATTCCTTAGTTTCTCCTTTCCTGCCTCCCTGCTTTCTCCCTGCCTGTGCCATTTCCTAGAACTCCCTGACCCCTTCTTCCTTGTTACCCTCCTTACCTGTCTCCTTCCTCATCTCTTCTTACTATTTTGATTTATACCCTCCTTGACCTCCACTTTGCCCCTATGATTTGCCAAATTTTGTATGGACATTTGGGAGCAAGAAACTATTATTGAAAGCATCACACAGATCAAAACTATTGGTAGGTAGATTATCATGTTTTAGTGCTTTACTAAATTCTTAGAATGCTTTAACAATAGATGTAGAAAACACAATACACATAACAGTAAACACAGATTTATGCAGTTATGCATGCAAAAACATGCTGTGGAGCAATGTGCTCAGTTCTGGAGCCCTCCCCTAAAGAAGATCAGGGACAGGCTGGAGATGGTGCAAGGCAGGGTGACCAAGATGATTCAGGGCCAACAGGAGCGATCTTATGGACATCATCTCAAGGTACTGAACATGTACTCACTGGAGACCAGGCAAGAGAGGAGGAATAAGTCAGAGACCTTCACATTCCTGATGGGACTAAACAAGGTGAACTGTGGAGAACTATTTAGCATGAGTATAAGGTCAAGAACCTGAGGTCACAAGTATAAACTGGTAGGGAGAACACTGATGAGGAATGTAGGAAAGTTCTAATTTTGGGAAAGGACGGTGGAGCCATGCAACAGTCTGGTGGTTGGTGCCAAGACCATATAATGGTTTCCAAGCATGGTGACCAACTCCTGGATGTAGGCTACTCACTTACTCAATATTCTTAATAATCTTCTCTTTTATTTTTAAATATTCAGTGGTGCCGACATATCACACCAATATTTCAATGAGAACATGTCTTTCTTCCTCAAGGCAAAACAGTTACTAAAACAGAACATAATATAAGTTTCTTGTTTATCAAATTATTAAACAAAGATACTAGCCATTTGTTAATGTCATGGCCACTTGGCCTTTCTTTAAACATAAACAATATCATTATCTTGCTCCAAATTCTTCTTTCTTTTGAAGCATCACTAATTTGAATTATTTTCATTTAAAGCCATCTTTGTAAATAAATATTAGTTAATCCATACATTAGTCCCAATTTAAATTAATAAGTTAATTCCTGTTAAGCATAAGAAATGGGAGGGGTCAAATCATACCCAAGTCACTGACAAGTTTATTTTCTCTCTAAATGTTTTTTCTTTCTCAGTTCATTTCCATGAAAATAAGCACAATAATAGTGGGTGTAGGGCCTGTTTCTGAACAGTCCCCTCGTCTTTTCTTTTTATTCCATATGAAAGGCTGAACTTGATTCCAATAAACACTTCAAACATGGCTGGGGACAGACTAAAGGGTTTAGTGGTTGCTCAGGTTGGTAGCAGTAGAGGGGGGGTAGGGGTGGACTAGGACGGATAAAACCCTGAATTGATAATAAGTCCCAGTGCAGATATTGAATTCTGGGCAGACTAGATGGACCTTTGGTCTTTTTCTGCTATCATTATCTATGCTTCTATGTTTCTAACAAACAAATAAGATGTATGGGGAAGAGCTTCAGAAATGTATAAAATTCCCAAAACCATTAAGTTGTGGAAGCAATCTACTGTATTTACTCAAGATATACCAAATACCATTCACTAAAAAGCCCACCAACAGCTTAATCTGGTTCAATTTCAATTGGTTTCCATCTGTATCTCACCACCCCACCCACTCTAGGGATAAGGCTGAAAATAGGCAGAATTGCCTGGCCTTCCTTACTCGGTCAACAAAAAAACTAAACAAATAAAATCAAGAAGGTGTATAAACAACTCTTCCTTAAAATTGAAAAATACCTGGTAAGACGAATATCTCAGGGTAGAGCATGCTACAGGATAAAGGCCTGTCAGCAGCTCATTTTAAATAAAGTTGGTAGAATTGTCACAAGCACCTGTCCCATGGAATGTAGCCCCTCACAGGAGATCACTGAGGTACTGGGAGCCCAGACCATTCATAGCCATATAGCAACAGTGTACTTGAATATTTACTGCATTGTTACTCTAAGTTTCCTCATGTGCTGACTCAGTTGGGCAATTGTAACTCAGTGTTTCAGTTCTGTACATACTTTGATAATTTTTTCTAATGTATGTAATTAATCCCAGGTTGCTCCTGAAAATGGATGGCTAGTCACAGTGAGCCCTCCTGGTTAACAAAATCCAAATTAATTAATTAAGTAATTAATTACTATCCCATCGTCAATGTGCCACCTGATTGACAGCCAGCCTAGAACCTGGAGTGAGGGACTATATGGATCTGACTTCCAAGAAGAGGTCAAAAGCCTGCTGTTGCATAGGGGCTTGCTGTAGACAATGCAACTGACCACAGGCTCAGCTCTTATAAAACACAGTGCAGTAGTCAATCCTGAAGGACATAAAGGCCTGCATCAAGATGCAGGAGTTGACAAAGCTGAGAAAATGGGGATGTCTTAAAACATTTTATAGCTGATAAAACAGCCCTGACCACTGCCGACACTTAAAAGGAAGAGGCAGCACTAAGAGCCCCATACCAAAGTGATGCTGGTCCCTATTTGCACTTTAGTGTAAAAACTTTTTACTTACTGTTTATTGCAGCATAGTAGATAGTATCAGACTGATTTTACTGACTTGCAAGCTGGCACTTTCTGTAACTACAAATTCTAGAATCCCCTGCAGCTGACATCAGAGGAGGGCTGGAGCAGTAGGAGATTCAATTACCTGCAGTGTGTGAGAGTTTTCATAAGCTCTAGTCTTTTGTTTGCTGGTCCTGCTGTCATTCCTGGGCTAAGTAGAGTCCCAGAGGACTGCACATAACCCTGGGAGGTCAGCGGGATTGGTGAACACCTGATCTGATCTTAAAAATCTCTAACATGCACTGCAGGCTATTGAATCTCCACTGCAGCAGCCCAGTTCTGACATCAGCTGTAAGGATTCTGGGTTTTAGTTCTAGAAAATGTCAGCTTGTGGAGTCAGCAGAACAAGTATGATACAATCTCATACTGTAGTAAACAGTAAGTAAAAATGTTGCACATAATGTACAAATTTGGACCATTCCCACACTTGGGTGTGGGGTTTTTAGTGCTGAATGTTCTCATTTAAGACTCAGATATCAACTATGACTCTAGGACTACCCACAAAATTTGAACCTTGAGCAGCCTGGGAGTCGGCCCCAGGGTGGTAAACTGGGTTAGAAATTGGTTGAACGTTAGGACACAAAGGGTGGTAGTGAACAAAGTTCAGTCCGTAGAAAGGGAGGTGACTAGTGGGGTGCTTCATAAGGACATTGTCTGGGGCCAGAGGTGAAGGCACCTCTTGCAGATGACACAAAGATCTTCAATAGGGTCGACACCCGGGAGGTAGAAAAATGATCAGGGATCTAAGCAAGCAGAGGAATGATCAAGGGATAGCAGCTGAGATTCAATGCAAGGAAGTGCAAAATTATGCACTTAGGGCACAGGAACCAGAGAGAGAGTACTCAGTTGGGGAGGTACTGTTGACCACCAAACTGGAAAGGGATCAGGGATGATTATATCTGATGACCTAAAAGTTGCTGGACAGTGTGAGAAGGCAGATAGGAGGGCCAGGAGGATTCTGGGGTGCATAGGGAGAGGCATCACCAGCAGAAAAATGGAGGTGGTGATGCCACTATACAGATCATTGGTGAGACCTCATCTGGAGTACTGTGTTCAGTTCTAGAGGCTGTATCTCAGAAAGGACATAGACAGAGTAGAGGCAGTCCAGAGAGGGTGACAAAAATGGTGCAGGGGCTGCCCATAAGTCATATAAGGAGAGGCTGAAACACCTCAATATGTATTCTCTGGAGATGAGGAGGGAGAGAGGGGACTATAATAGAGATGTTCAAATACATCAAAGGTATAAATAAGTTGCAGGGAAGCATCTTTCAGAAAAGAGGGTGGTCAAGAACTAGGGGTCATGACATGAAGTTGGAGGAAACAGAATCAGGCGTAATTTAAGAGAGTACTTCTTTACAGAAAGGGTAGTGGATGCTTGGAATGGCCTCCTCACAGAGGTGGGGGGCAAAATTGTGGAGGGATTCAAGTATGTGTGGGATGGACATAAGGGAAACCTAGAGACAGGAAAACAAGGTAAGCCGCAGATCATCTACAGTCTACAGCATATGAAATAGGTAGGAAAATGGGCAGACTAGATGGGCCAGGTGGGCCTTGTCTTCTGAAAAATTCTATGTCTCTATGTAAGCTTCCTTTCTACCTTCAGCCTTTTTTGGAGGCATGCCAGTAGTTGAATGAGTTTTTCTCTGCAAGATTGCCAACATCCATAAGTGCATTTCTGGGTTCCATTTAATAACAACGAAGAAATTATAACTGCAAAACACATGCGAGTGCAAAATGCCAAAAACACAAATGGCGACCGTGCACTATGGTGACTCAAAATAAGCGACCACACATTTTATGTAGGGGGCTGTGCCCCTTGCACCCCCATTCTTAATATAACCAACTCCAAGGGGTGGCCTGACACTGGGGTAAGGAGAGCAACTCGGGAGGGGGCTATTAAGGGGCAGCACAAATGGGGACCACCAGGATGGCGAGGAGCGGGATGGCAGGGAGTGGGATCACAACATAAAAAAAAATACAACTCTAAATGACTAAAACCAAAAAAAAACACCAGAGCTCTAACCCAGGTCTTTCCATACCAGAGGCATACCCTGCCTCCACAACACCACACAACCAGCTCAACACTGCCTTGCTGAACTACCTGCTATATCCTAGTTCCTGTGAGGTCCCTCCTACTGTGCTGTATCCTGCATTCATAGTTTTATTCCTTCTACCCTCACTATTCCAACAGTCACTCTGTTTCCCCACTCGCTCTGCTTACAGGCACTCAAATTGAGTCGCTCAAATTGAGTCTTTCAATTTGAGTCACCCACAATACTAGATACCGCATTTCTGCCACAGCCTGAACAATGTCAGCAGTGTTAGAACTGGGAAGGAGTTGGAGACAATCAGGGCCTGGGCTGAGTACCGTGGTTGGATGCAGATGGTGTCTGCGGTGTGGTCTCTGGGCTGCCAAGCAACACTTTTAGCTTGGCCCTGTTTAACTCTATCTTTAAGGCTGGTTTTAATTTGTTGTTATCAGTCTTGTTGGGAATTGTCAAGGCTTCTTTGAGAGGGTTACCTTCCTTCATCCCTGAAAGGGGTAGTGGTGAGGCTCAAGCCCTTCTCAAAGGCATCATTTGATACTGACAATATCATCAACTTTGGTCCGGTCTCCAACTTTCTTTTTTAGTGAAGATTTTTGAGAAAGTGGTGTCCATGCAGCTGGTGCCTCAACCTCAGGATAATCATATATTCAAGACATTCAGAATTGGCCTGCAGATTTATCACAGCACTGAGCCTGTTTTATTAGAGTGTGAATAATCTTCACCTAGTTAGGGATCAAGAATAGGTATCCATTCAAAGTCTCCTCAACCTGTAATATGCTTTTAACAGAATGTGGCACCAGAAGTTTGTTGACCAGACTTGGAGAGCTTGCAGGCTTGATTGGGACTGTTCTTAAATGCTTCTGTTCATTTCTGTGTGGAAGGGAGCAGTTGTTAGTAATTGGTTCATTCCAGTCATGAATGGCTGCTCTCAGCTGCTCCTCAGGGCTTTGCTCTCTCTCTCTGTCTCTGTCTCTCTCTCTCTCTTCTCATGTTGTTCACAGCATATCTGATTCTGCTGGAGAAGAGCATTAGGTGGTGCAGCATGTGGTTTTATTGCTATACCAATGACACCCAGCCACACCTGTCCTTTGCCACTGATGAGGCATCATCAGTGGTGCATTTAGAACAAGGTCTGCTGAAGGGCAGGGCATGGATGGCTTTAAACTGGTTAGCTTTGAACCCAACAATGACTGAAAGGCTCCTGTTGGGGAGTGAGCAGCAGTTGTCAGTCAAAAAAGATCATCTGAAGCTACCTGCCTTTAATGGAAAGATGCAGAGAAGAGTAGCAGGTCTGTTCAACCCCACAGCAATCAGGTCAGAAAAGTATTTCCTCTTTTTCTCCTTACTGCTTTCTGGTAGGTCACATAGTGATTGAGGTACTGTAGGCCACATAGTGATTGCCCAGGACAAGCCTGTCAGCCTGTGCCTGCTAAGTCCACCACTTGAGCTCTAATCTGCTATCTATAACTTTTTTTTTGCCAAATTCTAGTAGAAAACTATAGGGTACTTTGTCAAGAAGTCATCTGGTATGAGTGGACTGGTTCCAGGGTATCCAGTGCCTCTGCCAAAGCCTCATTATAGGATTCAACTGTGGCAGTGGCAGTGCATCATCTGGTAGAGACCCTTGTCAGTCTCTAGTTGTCATACAGACTCAGAAGCCACTCACTTTTGGGCAACCTCCATAGTTGAAGGTGGTGAGTTAGGTATAGCGTGAATATGGCAATTGCGATTGAGTGACTCAAATATGAGTGACTCAGTCTCAGCACCTGGAATATGAGCTACCCTGAAAGGCGAGTGATAGGTCAAAAGGAAGGTGACTGGAACCACAGGACTGGAACAGAAGAGGAGGGAAGGTATGTGGGAGGTAGTGCAGGAAGAGGCTGTCGAGCTGGCCATGTGGTGTGATGGTGAAGGTGGCTGGCTACAGTGGGAAGGGTGCAGGGTTTGGGGCTGGGGAGGAGCACAATATTTTGTGCTTTTGTGTGAATGGGAGTAACCTTTTTTGTATAAGGTTCTCCCTTCCCTGACATGCACCCTCCATAGAGTTGGTTATATTTTTAACGGGATGTGGGGCAAAGCCCCCTATGATGGAGGTGCGGGGAGCAGCCCCTGCATAAATAATGTAAGTCAGTGTCACCCTACTTGTCTCGCAGGCAGTGTATATTGCCATTTTGGTTTTCCGGTGATGTACACTCACCCTAATGGCAATCGTGGTTTTGCAATCACTGTTATCACATTGAACCAATGATTTAAGGTCCTTCATACTGAGCAGCATGGTGCAGTTTACTGACCAAACAACTGGATCCACTGAGATGATTTGCAACATCTTAGGGGATCTAGTTGTTTAGTCAGACCACCGATATCTAACCTTGTCAAAAAAACATGATCTAGCATGCGGACTTTGGTGCATGTGGCCACCGAAATTTCTTGTCTGAGACCTAGCTCTTTCATAAGATGGAGGAGTTTAATTCCTAACACATCTGAGGGGGTGTTGATCCTGTAAACAGGAACAATTCATTTTAAAGGCAAGTATGGAGCAGAAGGTTGTGCACTGATGTATACAATTGTTCGGGACAATTTAGCTGTCTTTTCTGTTCTAGAGAAGTGCAGCCCAGTTGCTGCAGCATAATACAGCTGTGTCTATTAAAAGTAAAATTAATGATAAAGGGTCAATGTTTGTTGAAAAATTTACTTAAAGGAGGATGGGAATACCAGCATCATGGTGATACAAAGTGTTGCCATACTCAAGAATAAGTAGAAAAGCTTGTAGAATGATTATCTGCCTGTCTACCCTTTACATGCAGTGCTTACCATACTTAACTATTCAAAGCAGGCGTATACATTGAAAATTATTGCATTAATATGGGATTTAAAGTAAAGAGTGCAATCCAATTTGAGTCCAAAATATCTAAAATGTGAACTAGATTGTAAAGGAGACCTACCTAAATGAACAGGAAAGGGATACATTAACCTCTTAAAGCAAAATAAGAATCAAAAGCATTGCTTACATTATGTTGGCTCATGCTTGAGCAGTCAACATATTGTGGTAGTAGCAGATTTGGAGGCGCAGTCACTGTTGGGCAAATGCAGACACGCATCAGAAGGTGCGTCCCTCATTCCCCAATCAGGCAGCAGGAGGCACTGACCTCATGCATGCCTAATGTGGCCATCACAACAAAGAAAAGGTCCGCTGCAATGAGAGTGAAGCTCTCATGCAGTGTGACCATTACACACCTCCCTTGGTGCAGGCAACATGGCAGCAGTGACTGCCGCCGCTGCTGCCTGTCACAATGCCGATGGGGGAGCCCACTCCCCATCAGCGTAATGTTCCCCCTTTGTTGATTGCCGAGGGGTGCCCAATCCCTCGGCATCATGCACTCCCATTTGTTATGTGCCAATGGGGTGCCCAATCCCCATCGGCTAAAGCACCCCACTGACAAACACTGAAGTGGCACGCTGGAGCTCACCCCAGCATGCCAAATCCCACCTGAAAATGAAACTGTCCCAAGCCTTTTTTTTAAAAACACTGTAAACCAGAAACAGTCCCTCGGCGGTATCCCTGCCCCTCCCACAACCCGCACCCATCCACTGTGCACTTGCATCTCCACAACCCCTCACCCCATACTTACCTCCAGAGTCTGGCGCGACGATCTTCAGTGGACCAAGAACACATCTGCACTCTTCAAAGCCGACTCGCGAACTGAGGAAATGCCAGTAAGCTGTATAATGGAATGAATAGGGTTTTCAACTTTGATGCATATCTCGGGCATTTTTTGAATTTTGCATCAAATTTTCAACATGGGTTTTGGGACCCCTCCTCATGAATTCTGTCACTGTCATGGAGTTATTTGGCCCGAAAGGTGATTTAGTTCACAGTGCAGAATCACCTTTAGGACCGATTAATGAAATGACAGTGCCAGTGTTCATGAGGTGGCCTCCTCAAAAAACCTATGTAGCAAATTTGGTGGAAAATCCAAAAATGACTGTTTTACAAGCGGCTAGCTTAAGTACTGCTACGCATCGTAGCTTTGCAAATTTGCAATATTTTCATGCCAGATTTTTAACATTGGCATTTTACACACCCTCCTTGTGAACAGTATAGCTGTCATTTTCATATCCTGGCCCCAATATGTTTTCGCACTTCCAGCGCAGAATAGCACAGTCACTGTGGGAAATCAGTGTTGGGACAGATTATGAAAATGACAGTGACACTGTTCATGAGCAGAGGTCCTAAAATGGCTATGTTGAAAATTTGGTGATGATACTCCATAAAATGACTGTGTTACGAGCGTGCATTGCGCAGTTTGCACGCAGGCTCATAAGTTCGTCAATTTATAATATTTTCACTCCAGATTCTCAACATTGCCATTGTTCTGCACCTCCTTATGAACAGTACAGCTGTCATTTTTCACATCCTGGCCAAAATGTATTTTCGCAGTTATGGAGCAGAATAGCATGGTCGCTGTGGAAATCCATGTTCGAGACACATTATGAAAATGCCTAAAATGCCTATGTTGAAAATTTGGTGATGAAGTCCATAAATATGAATGTTTTCCAAGTGTGCGCTGCGCAGTTTGTATGCACTGCTCATAAACACCCCAATGCCTGTCGCCTCTACAGGGTGAGGTGGGGTTTGGCATCACTTCAGCACTTCACTGCCATTTCTATTATGCATCTCTACCTCTGCCACTACCAAAGCCAATGCCAGCGAGACAACATTCGGCATTGACAAATGCTTTTTTTACTAATGATAAGTAAATTGCATCTAAACCAAGGGCATTATCAAAGTTGTTCTGCAGCTCTGTTTTAAGATATTTTATAGACTTACGAGCAAAGAAGAAAACTGTGTTGTAGACATAAAGCTGAATAAAGCAGGTGTGAACATACTGTACCTCTCAACTGCTATAAATTTGCATGGCAACATGAACTTTACACTCAGATAAACCCTTGACCCATGAAAGTTTACCAATGCTTCTGATAATGACAGAGCTATTTGTCAACACACAAACTATTAAAACACTGAACTAACTTGATAGAAACATTCCTTTATGCTAAGATGTGGGGCCCACTATTCTTAGACATGTTATTCTTTAAAATAAGAAAGTACTACACATTCTGGACACTTGCTCTGTATTTTAAAGGAGATAGGAAATGACTTCCTAGCATTCTTACCAGTTAAATAAATCAAAACCTCAAACAATGGCCTCTGTGTACAGTGGCGTGAAAAAGTATTTGCCCCTTCCTGATTTTCTCTATTATTGCATATTTGTCACACTGGATGTTTTTCAGGTCTTTAGACAAAATATAATATTAGATAAAGGAACCTGAGTTAACAAATAACACTTTTTTTTTCTTATTTCATTTATTTAATGAAAAAGTTAACCAACACCAACTGGCACTGTGTGAAAAGTAATTGCCCCCTAGTTAAATCAACCCAATTAAAAGGATAATTAGAGTCAGCTGATTGAACACAGCCAGGCTTGATTACAGCCAGACCTGCTCAATATAAACCTCACTTATTTTGACCCTTACCATCAGAGTCACGTTGCCAGCACAGAGATTCAACCAGCACATTATGCCATGATCAAAGGAAGTTCCTGAAAAGATCAGAAAAAATGTATTTGCCCTCTATCAGTCTGGAAAGGGTTACAAAGCTATTTCTAAGGCTCTGGGACTCCATGAACCACAGTGGAGCCATAATCTCAAATGGAGAACACTTGGAACAGTAGTGAATCTTCCCAGGAGTGGGCGGCCTGCCAAAATTACTCCAAGGGCGCAGCGTAAAATCATCCAGGAAGTCTCAAAGGATCCTAAAATAACATCCAAAGAACTGCAGGCTTCTCTTGCCTCAGCTAAGGTCAGTGTTCATGACCCCACAATCAGAAAGAGACTGGGCAAAAATGGGCTTCATGTGAGGAGTAGCAAAGGCGGAAACCACTGCTAACCAAGAAGAACATAAATGCTCATCTCATTTCATGAAGCACCTGGATGATCCACAAGCCTTTTGGGAAAATGTTCTATGGACAGATGAGTCCAAAGTGGAACTTTTTGGATGACATGGATCCCATAATGTCTCGTAAAAGCAAACACAGCATTCCACAGTAAGAACACCATACTAACAGTCAAACATGGTGGTGGTAGTGTGATGGTGTGGGGATTCTTGCTGCCTAAGGACCTGGATGACTTGCCAAAATTAAAGGAACCATGAATTCTGCTCTGTACCAGAAAATTCTTAAGGAGAATGTCCGGTCATCCTTCCGTCAGCTGAAGCTGAAGTGTAGTTGGGTCATGCAGCAAGACAATGATCAAAACACAAAAGCAAGTCCACATCAGAATGGCTAAAGAAGTAAAATTAAAGTTTTGGAGTGGCCTAGTCAAAGTCCAGACTTAAACCCAATAGAGATGCTGTGGCAGAACCTGAAATGAGCAGTTCATGCTCGAAAACCTACCAAATGTTACTGAATTAAAGCAGTTCTGCAAGGAAGAGTGAGTTAAAATTCCTCACAGCGATGTGAAAGACTGATATTGAATTATAGGAAGTGTTTGGTTGCAGTCATTGCAGCTAAATGTGGCATAACCAGTTATTAAGCGTAAGGGGGCAATTACTTTTTCACACAGTGCCAGTTGGTATTGGTTAACTTTTTTCATTAAATAGGTGAAATAAAAAAAAAAAAAAAGTGTTATTTGTTCACTCTGGTTCCCTTTATCTAATATTACATTTTCTCTAAAGACCTGAAAACATCCAGTGTGACAAATATGCAATAATAGAGAAAATCAGGAAGGGGGCAAATACTTTTTCACGCCACTGTATATTTTTAATGGAATATCTGGTTAACATGCTGATTTGTACTCTACTTTCAAATATTGAACAGAGAAGCAGCTTGACAATTTGTTTTTGAATTGGGAGTCAGAGCATGTCAAGCTTGAAAATGCCCACATCACAGACTCTCAATTCAGTATGAAGCATGTGGCAGCTGGACACATTCCACCCTCTCACCTCAGTAAGTACTCCTGTCTGACAGAATCACCAGTCCTTTGGCTACCAGTTCAGCACTTCCTTCACTCTGCTGCCAGTTGTCTTACAGCACAAGGACAGTACCATATGTACCACAAGTAGCTTATCTCAAGAAATATTTTAAAACATGGCGGGGGGGGACCTGATGATGCTGCTAGTAAATTAGCAAGTGGAGAGAGCAAGTCAGTAAAGCAGGGAGTTAGGACCCACTGAACACCATGGAATAAGCTAAACAATGTTTTAAAATATTTCTTGAGATATACTACTTGTCTGCATGTCCCAAAAGCCACAGACATCGGGTAATAGAGGAGAACAATTAGGGTATGTCAGAAGCCACAGAGAAGTGTGACCTCTGTTGTTTCCCAGTTCTCATGGAGGTCATTGATGGTTCCATTGAGTAATCCCAGGTTTGGGATCATGGTGAACTGCAGCTCCATTCCAGGGTCCCACCATAATTCCTAAGCATGGTACCAACGTCAGCCTAGAGATTCGTGGGGCTGCTGGAAGTTATTCTGATTCTCGTTACAAGTCCTTCTAGTTTACTTCACAGGCAAATTGAAGGAGATCTCTTTCAAACCTCTTATTTGCTAGGGAGGGGAAATGATTGTTCTTTCAGGTAAGCTGCCACCCAACAAGTCCATGAAGGTCCAGGGTCCCATGGGGTCACTAAGCCTAGTCTGGCTGGGTTCAAATGTCTCTGGCTTTGACTTGTTCTATGCTCTTGCACTACTGATGTGTAATCATTATAAATAAACTGCTTGTACTGCCTACAGTACTGCACTTGTGATATTTAAAAGTTTGCATAGGCACTAGCCAGTGTTTGCCTGTGCAAACCAGGTTTTACTGAAGTTCAATACTGTAAAGGCACCATTGCACTGGCAAACAGGGGTAGTGCCCAGGCAAACCAAAAGGGTGGATTTGCAAATGGGAGGCAGGAACAGAAATACCAGCAAGTCGATATTCAGTGGATTTGCATGGCACAAAAGGATTTTGATGGTCCTTTTGTGCCATGCAAATACCACCAAAAACTCCTTTTACTTTGTACATCCCTAGCGGCTACTGGGGTAATGCAGGCATCCAGCCATTTTGGCCACTGGGGAGGCATACCCACCCTTGTGGTCTATGGCACCCCTCCCATCACCAATCTCTACATTAAAACAATTCCTGGTGATAGTGGTCCCCATCTCTCCAATTGCCAGCCCCTAATACAGAAAAAAAAGAACAATCCCTGGTGGTAGTAGTCCCACACCTTGATTGCCAGCTGCTAATATAACAAAAATAATTCCTAGTGGTATTGGTTCCCCACTCCCTCAATCACCAGCCTCATATAATAAAGACAATCCCTGGTGATAGTGGTCCCTCCCTCTGATTACCAGCCCCTCATTGAAAATAAGAATCCCTGGTGCTAGTGGTCCCCCCTCCTGCCGATTGCTGACACAGAATTTAAACAAAAACCTCCTTGGCATCCAGTGGTTCCCCCACAACACTGGGCACCCTCCACACTCATCTTATCGATATCCAGTGTGCTGCGGTGTATATGGTGACCAACACTGCCCTCCTCACACCTCTTCAGCTGGCTATTGTATGTCCAGGTAGGAGGCGCTTCCTTATTTATATGACAGGGCGTGTCACCCTGTCCTGTAGATAAGAGGCACACTCTCTGCCTGGACATAGAGCAGCTGGCTGAGAAGGTATGAGGAGGGCTATGCTGGTTTCTGTATGCACCTGTAGCACCACAGATACCGACAAGGTGAGTGGGAGAGGTGCCTGGTGCCATGAGGGAGATCACTGGATGCCAGGGAGGATTTTTTTTTATTCTGGGCCAGCCACCAGCGGGAGGGTTGACCACTAGCACCAGGAATTCTTCTTTTTGATGATGGGCTGGTGATTGGGGGACCATTGCCACCAGACATTGTTCTTTTTATATTAGGGTCTGCAATCAGAGAGGAGAAACACTACCACCAGGATTTTTTTTATATTAGAGCTGGTGATTGGGGGGACACACCACCAGGGATTGTTCTTTTCATATTAGGGGTGGGTGAGTAGAGGAAGGGGGACCACTAGCGCTTAGGATAGCTAGAAAGGCCATGGATGGCAGGGGTGGTGATGCTGTGCTACCTGCCTCCATTACCCATGCCAATAGGCACATAATTGGCATGCAAATTGCCCCTTAGTGTCTTGCATGCCAAATGGGCTGATTTGCATGGGTACCTTTGAAAACTACAGGTATCACTCTGGTGCTATCAACTCTTGAGGCCAACTTCAGTACCCATGTTGGGGCAGCACTACCTAAATTGGCACTGTACCAACATGGTCCTATAGTCAGTCAGGTAACGCCTGACTGAATATATTATCCTGGGACCACTGAGCAATTGCAAAGCAAGGAGCAAACATTGGCATTACGCTTTGCACCTTACTGAATATCGGGCCTCAGATGTTTGTTCATTTTGTTTTTGCCTAGACAGGCAGAATTTGAAAATCAATAGTTTTACTGCTCATAATGTTTTGGAGATTTTTTTCTTTGGTGAAAGAGATTTTTTAGGAAGTTTTCATCTGTTATGTACTCTTTTAAATATAACCACCTAATTACCACTATCCACATTAGCCTGACAGTCCTTCCAACAGTTTAGGTAGCAACAGTTTTTACGGTACTATAATAACTGGGGAGCATTTTCTCCCATACGGAAACTGGGTTGTAATTCCATTGTTATAACCAGCTGGTTATAATGATGAACATGCGCCTGGTTTCCCACGCTCCATGCATGTGCAATCCTCGGGTCTCTCCTTCCACACCCACCAGCCACCGTAACTTACCGCCCGACACTTCACTGCAACTGGCACCCGTGGTAGGTTAGACACAAAAAGATAGAGCAACTGGGTTTTCTTGGACTGCCTCCACTAAATGAGTCTATTTAAAATTTTAAAAGAAGAAAATAAAGTTTCTGACCGTGGATGGCGCTTCCTGCAGATCGAGCCACGACTGACAATGGATGTGTCTTTTTATTTTATACAATTGCTGTGGTGAAAAAATGCTGCCCAGCAATTATATAAAATAAAGGCTGGGTAGGTGTGTAAAACTTAAATTTTACACACACCCCTTGGTGTGGTATGCCTTTATAAACCCCTCGAGCTTCACTGTCGGGGTTTATGTGGCATCCCACACCTCGGTGTGTGTAAATTTCCCATAACAACTGGCTGGTTGTTATGGCATTCACTCCCTCATTGGCTCTTGTCTTGCTTGTGGGCGGGCATAACAGTTTAAAAAACATGGTGGCTCCATTTCTCGCATACCGGGGAGCCGCCACAGCATGAGTTTTCAGCATAGTTTTTTTTAAATATCTGGTTGATCCTGCCTGAAAAAATTGCTGCCCAGTGTATTATAAAAAATAAAAGGATGGGGAAGGGGGTGCTATGAGAATTTAATGCACACCGAGTTGTGGGATGCTTTGATAAACCCCTCAGGCTTTGCCCTCGGGTTTATGTAGCACCAAAACTCAGGTGCATTAAATTCTCATAGCACCCCTTCCCCCATCCTTTATTCTCTATATAATAACCGGGGAGCATTTTGTCTCATAGGGAAACCTGGTTATAACCAGGGCCCTAGTGCTCTGCAGAAGAATTTTCTGATTTCTGCGGCAGGGCTCCTTGGCTTCTGCTGCAGCATTTTCTAATTTCTGAGGCATGATTTATTCATTTCTGGCAGAACACAGTCCAGCCATTACAAATATGATGTGATGTCATCGATGATATCACATGCTGAGCATAGAAGTGGGGCTTCAGAATAAATGAGATGGGAAAGAAAGCCTGACACTAGAAAATAACAGCATATTTGAATGAAAATTCACTAAAAACAATGAATTCTGCTGCACTTTATATATTATGTGGCATGGTGCAAATTCCATGGAAAATTCTGCAACCACAGAATCACAGAATTCCAGGGATCTTGGTTATAACTTGCTGTTATAACCAGCTGTTTATAACAGTGAACTCACGTCATGTATCCCTTGTTTCACACATGTGCCTGCTGAGTTTTTGCCTTTTCACACTCATGCTTCATTGGTTCCTTCAACCTGACCATGGCTACTAGCATGGAGATTGATTTCTAGTTATATATTTGATGTGATGAAAAAACACTCCACAGCATTTGGATAAAACAATACATGGGGTAGTGTGTGGCAACTTGAATTTGGCACACTCCCTAGCCGTTAGCTGCTTATATAAACCACTTGAGCTTCAGTCTTGGGGTTTATGTAGCATCCAACACCTTGTGTGTGTAAAATGTTTGCTATACACACTATCCCATATATTATTCTGTATGTTAATTTATTTAAGACAGCAGCCTACAGAGTATTAGGCTGTCAGGCTGTGATGCAGTGTGCATACTGCATAGGATTATACTATCAGAGCATTTTTAGACAGCAGTACAACAGCAATAGCAGCAACGGGTAAAATGTAGATTTGTTGCTAAGCAGCAGCATCAACATAAGGGGATCAGGCTGTCTTGCAGGTACATGCTGCATAGGATAATATCATCAATTTATTTTGTACCAAGAAAGCTAAGCAAAAGTATCAGCAGTGGTGTAAACTGTGCTTGTGCTTTAGAAGTACTGTAGCATCATCAACATCAGACTATCAGGTTGTCCTGTGATGTATATATTTGCTGCCTAGTATTTTCTAAGTAGTGTAGCAGCATTAGCATGAAGCTATAAGGCTGTGTTGTGTGTGTGTGTGTGGGGGTGCACTGCCTAGTATTATACCATCAGTTGACTGTATTTTAGACAGCATTGTAAGCAACATCTGTAACAGTGATGTAGACAATAAATATATTTTCTAAGCAGCAGCATCAGTACCACAGGTTATACTGTCAGTTTATTTTACACAGTTTTATAAACTAAAGCAGAAGCAGTGGTGTAAACCATAAATGTGTTGTCTATGTACTGCTGGGGTATTAGTGGTAGGCTACCAGACTGTCACATGGTGGGCATGCTACAGTGCCTAAGATTATACAATCCGTTGGTTTTAGACAGTGGTATGTGATGCAGTATCATCATTACTGTAAACCATAAATTTATTTTCTAATTAGCATCATCTGATTTAGGCTATAAGGCTGACATGTGGTTTGACTGTTCCTATGATTATTCTATCAGTTTATGTTAGACAGTATCCTAAGTAGAACTAGTAACAGTGGTTTAACCTGCAAATTGGTTTTCTAAGTAGAAACATCAGTTTTAGGCTATCAGGCTGTCCTGTACTATTTTGATTTTAAAAGCAACTGCACTGACTCCTGAGAGCTCTCTATTTTCACTGTACAGACCATTTTCAAATATGTGTGGGTGGGTGCTCCATGAAAAACAAGTAATGATCATGTTAAAATGCTCTTGGACACTCCTTGTATAAAAGATGTTCAATCTACTGAAACTGTGTACATTTGCTTAAAGAAAAGTGTGCAATTAGAAATGGCACATTTTCAAAATAAATATTTCTAAAATGAAGTTCTGGCTCCTAGCCTCAGCACTTGGGTTTAAAAGGATAATTCTTTCTAAATGGAATTCTGAGCTGTGCCAGCAGTTGAGGAATGGCTCCAATATATTAGTACTCTTGCAGCAAACAAGAGGCTGAGACATACTGCAGCTCTGGACACATTTGCTCAGTTTGAAAGTATTTTGGAATCCTTTATGAGCCATCTTGGTTCAAAATTAACAAACTCTTCATGCTTTAAAATACTTCTTCTTCTAAATCCATATATAGATGTACAGATACATATTGTTACCAACACTCAGCAAAGAACATTTGATATACAGTATTCTGTTACATTAAGTTAAATATTTGTTTCATTTTTAAATGTCTTTACATGTTGTTTGTGCCATTTGCAATGTGAAGCCTGCATACCTAAATCTTTCAATAAAATCTATACATTAAAAAAATGCTTTCTAAATATGCATTATTGAAAAATAGTTGATAGTGCACAAATTCCTTAATTTTTGCACAGTTTCTTGACAATTGCACAAATATGAAAATGAAATGGCAATTTTGAGCTATTTCACAATATAGTATACATTTCATCCAGACTAACTGTGAACGATGCATATGAGGAGAGGAGCAGCTATAGTCATGTGATTTTCCAGTTTGACAAGCATAACTGAAACATTGCCCACCAGCAGCCTATCGCATTTACAGGGATAGCCTCTAGTCTTAATGCAGGAGTCACCGGAAGATAGTCCTAAATAAGATAATTTATCTTTTCCCTAATAAATCCTTACACTACACTTGTTAGTTACTTGGTGTAGTCATTCCTGCCACAGTTAGGGAGTGGCTACATGAGAGTACATACTGTAAATGTATTGTTCCTAGAAAGTGTTTCTAGCGTTCATTCATTTGTGCACACAGCCATTTTAGGTGAAGGCACCTTGTGTTAAGTTTTCAAGCATCCAGAGTGCCATTCCATGCAAAGCAGAAGAAATTACCATTTTCTCCAATATATGGCACACACCTAGGGCCATAGGTTCTAAGAAAGGATGTATACAGTCAAAAGGGGCTCTATGTCTACCTCACTGGTTTGGAACTAATTTTGGAACTTGGGTTACATACTGTAAGCTTGGGTTTGAATATGGGTGCATAAGCTGAAAAAAAAGACCATCCACTGAAAATAGCCGAGGCTATTTTTTGAAATACTGACACACTCCAAACACCTATCTGATCTTTGTGTTTTCCCATGAATGAATTATACATTGTTAGCTACAAGTTGGAAGCAATGGTAACCAAAGGGCCCTATTCGCAAAGGTATAGGGACCTTTTATGTTGGTATGGTGGGCCAGGAAAGCAAGGGTGTGTCCCCTCTGCATATGCATAGTAAGTACCTCATAGTAACCACAGCAACTGTTGTAAGTCCCTCCACACCTGATCACACTCCACATATGCATTGACATAGGCAGCCAGGACTGGGATATGTTCATACTACTCTTGAATATTGGAACAATTTCCATGCCATGGAGGGAGTACAGAGGGTGGCAGTGTTACACAAGGGGGACCACACAGTAATTTTTTTTACTGTCCCTGTACAATCCTTCTGGACCTTTGTGAGGACAATTGCTACTCCCCAACAAGCTATTTGCAGGAATCAACAAATTAAACTTTTCACTCATTTTGAGGCAGTTCACATATTATATAAAAATTAGGCCTAGCTTTCCTAATACCACTGAACAGAAGAAAGAAAAGAAAATCACTTCCAGTCAATATTTAATGTTGAAATAATCACACGAATAAAATGTGTTTTCTTTATGACCTTCAACAGCTACTAGAGATGAATTAGAACACAGCTGAACTCAAGCCCCAGGGTGATGAATAGCACATAAATAAAATGTATTTAAATGCTTTGTAACACCATGGCACATAGCTCATCCGATATTATGCTTAATGATGCTTTTTAAGTGGTGACCCTTTACAGTCTTGTTTTCTGACTGTCTAAGTGGCTGAAATAACAGATGCAGAACAGAACACATAAGTAAATAATTTTAACTTCTGTGCTCTTAAAAATATCTAGATTGTCACTAGGATTACAATTCCTAACATGCTCTGAAATTCAGGACTGCTGTAATCACACCAATCATAAGCCACTGCTGTACTGCAACAAAAACAGTTACTTGCACAATACTGGTGTACTGTAATTGCAACCTAATAGTTTACATTGTTAGAATATAGCCAAATATTTTATTAAATTGAACAAATGAAAATGAGTTTAAAATGCCCCATGCCATGGAAAAAAGGTGTTATAATATAATACTACTCTGCTTGGTCTGTTTTAAAGAAAATGCAACAAAAGGCAGTTGATTTTTTTTGCTTGGTTTTATTACAAAACCTGTCCACAACTTTAACAGCGAAGTAACACATATTCAGTTAGAAAGTCTATGTTAAACACCATGGCTGGAGGCTCAGCCAGCTCATTGCTCTTTTTAATATGTCATTTGAAAGCTTTTCTTTCTTCTTTTTTTTTCCCACTTCAAGCTGGAGGGCTAAAATGAGAACATGAACACAGCCAACACACTAGTGTTTATGCAGGCTGCCCTGTCACATTTCTAGAAATCACCTTTCATAAGCATGCCATAATCCTAAACAAAGACAAGTAGAATTAGTCTTCTTAAAAAGTATTAGTAAATTGCAGGAGTGTTTATATTTATGAATGGTAATTCATCAGTTAGAATTAAACACAAAGCATCAAAAGCAGAGAAATATGATGTTAGGGTAAAAATCCCTGAGCCTCGATGAATCTGTGGCATGGTTTACAGTACCTTAAGGTCTGAATAATCACATAATGCAGCATTGGCATTTTCTAGCTTTTGCACTGTCTGTGCAGACAGAGAAAAATACACACAAATGCTTGGAGACAGGGTACTGAAGTTAGGGCAATGCCAAAGCTGTATTATTTATTTATTTAAATGTTTCACCAGAAAGGCACACTGAGTGACAAGTCACTCATCTCCTGGTTATGTGATTCTTCAAACCCCGAGGAACACCATGCCGCAGCTTCTCAAGGGCTCAGGGGATTTTTACCCTAACATTGCATTTCCCTAATTTTGATGCTTTGGGGATGATTCTGAAAGCCTTAATGACGTATGGTGCCTGCATCAAACATAAATGACGCAAGTGGCACCTTACATAAAAAAATGCACCTTGAGCTATTCTCAAAAGCAGCCTGTGGCAAACACAGGATACTTGCCACAAAGAGGGCTTGCGCTATCCTTGTACCATGAAATTGGCTGTGGCATGGTGCAATCAGGCTTGCGGCAGATGCAAGCTGCCACATCCCCTACATCAGTATTCTAAAAAATCCCACAGAAGACAACTGTCTAAGTACCATTAGACCAGCCAGGAGCTGGTCTAAGTGTACTTAGCTGTCCTCTGGGGGTTACCCCAATGTGCCACCAGGGTTTCAATCCCCCCTAGAAAATGCTGCCCTGGTAGTCTAGGGCACCCCCCTCAAAGTCTCGATCTCTGATCCCCTTATGTACTGTACATATTCATTGATAGCTCAGTCAGCGGCTAGCCACAGAGATGTGAGGAGGGCTGTGCTGGTCATTGGCTCAGGGATGGGGTAGCGAGGTGGTGGGGCACTGCCAACTGGAATGGGGTGGGGGGCCACTAGACTACCAGGGAATGTTTGCCATATATTTCGGGGGATCAGGGATTGGGGCTGTTGTTGGGGGCAGGGTGCCCTTGACTTACAGGGCAATTTACAAGTATTTTTACAAGGGGGATCAGAGATCAGGGCTGGGACAGGGCACTAGGCACCTGTCCATGGTGCTAGTGCCACAGGGCCAAACCATGGCTGGTGGCAAACATTCCTGTTGCACTATCTGTGTGGTGCAGTGACAAAGTTGCCACAAGTTGTGGGACTTTGGCGCTGGGACCCTACCCAATAGAGAATCGGGCACAACAGTCACTTTTGGCATGGCTTGTGCTGACTTCTTGAGAATCAACCCTTCGTGTTTAAATTCTAAGAAATGCATTGACATCATTTTTTGCATTGAGTTTCCTTACCTTTTTAAAAAAAGATAACATGTACATAATGTGGTATTGACACTGTTATTAATAGCATACAATCTATGACTTGACAATGTTGGCCTCCATCCAGCATTGTCAGTACTTTTAATGGCAAGCAGTACCTAGTTACAGTGGCACTTTCTGGCTTGTACGCACCCAGTGCCAAATAGCCCCAGTAGTATAGTGACACACTCAGCTTCACCCCACCCCTGAGGGGAAGGTTTGTACTGGCTGACACCTGGAAGGGGGAGGAAGGGAATTTGCCACTTGAGGGGTCTTCAGTGGCACCAGGGCTGGGCTCTTGGTGGCTGCATTGGTACTTTTTATGGTCTTCCTGAAACCAGTGTTGGGCACTTGAAGTCGCAGTCATGAGAGAAGGGTTTTTAGTGGCATTGAGGTTTAGCTCCTGGTGACCACATATGTTGGTGTCAGAATCGGGACGGGATTTTAGCAGCACCGGAGTTGGGCTCCCAGAGACTACATTTTTAAAAACTATAGGGAGCTGACACCAGAAATGGGTTCCTGATATTGACATTTTTATTGGGATGATACCGGTTGCTGCTCCAAGGCATTAAGGGCAGAAGCAGCCACCAGGGAGGGGCGACCAGTGGCAGCATATTTGAATGTTTTTTAAAGGTCACCAAAGCAGGAAGCAAGGATGTATTCTCACATAGCAGTACATTGTTATATTCTAGTTTCACTGTGCACTGTCAACGCTGTTTTCAATTTGCATGAGTCTGGGACATCAGGCTTGGGGGAGATGCTTGAAGTAAGCAGTAACTTACAACAAAGCATGTATTTAAAAAGAATGAATGCATGCCCCCAGCGCATTGGAAGGCACAAGGTCAACGGTGAGTGACTTTCAATACAACCAGGAAGTTTAGTTTAGTTTAGTTTAGTTTATTAGTCTAGGAATTAATACCTTTGAGCCAGGGCTCTTTTACAAAGTTTCCACGTCACAAAGAACATTTAACAAAGCACGATACACATTACAGGTAAAACCAGACAGGAAAGTTACATCATAAATTTGCTATTAACAGTTTAAGGCAGTAACGTTTTTAAGTTTCATAGAAAAACAAGCTATAACAGGTTCAAGCGAGTAGACAATTTCGAGGTTAAGGAAACTTCCAGGGAAAGGGTGATCATTAGGCGCCAAAAGGAGGCTAGAGAGGAGGGAAAGGTGGTGAGTGGGAGAGTAAGTGAGAGGGGACAGGAAAAAGGGGGAGTGAGTTTGGGTGGGAGACAGGAAGTAGTAGAGGTACCAGAGGGTTCATTAGTCAGGGAGGAAGAGACCTCAGATGTGAGGATGGACATGAGGAGTAGTAGTCTTTATCTAGCGCAGTCACAGTTGCTAGTGGTGGTGAGGTGGGCAAGAGCATGGATTTGAAAGCTTCAAGTGAGGTTGAGGATAGAGTAGGTGGACTAAGCGCATTGAACCATGTCGGGGCCCTGAATGCGAAAGATCTTTGTCCCTGTGCAGTCCGACATCTCGGAACCAGGAAAGGTTGGCGTTCAGATCTGGTGGAGGGTCGTGAGCCAGGATTCAGCTGGAGTAGGTTTTGAATACATAATGGAGTCAGTCCCAAGATAGATTTTTTTGCCATTGTGCAGGTGAGATAAATAAGACGATTTGATAGGTTCAACCAGCCTGATTCATAGTACAGATCACATGTGTGAGTCAGTCTTTGAGCCCCCGTGAGGAGCCAGCAGGCCTTATTTAGAGTGATTGAGATACGCCTTAGAGCAGTGGAGGTAGCTGAGCCATAAATAATAAGGCCATAGTCAATGATTGAGATTATGGAACTCTGTATAGCTATTCTCAATGCCGCTTGATTTAGAAATTGACGGTTATGGAATAGTATTCCATGTGTTGGTTCACTGTTTTCACAGTGTTGTCAATGTGGGTTGCAAAGGTGAGCCCTTGGTCAATAGTGATGCCAAGGTATTTGAAAGTATTTACTTGGTCCAGTGTAATTCCCCGCAGAGGTTTGTATGGTGAGCGGAGTATTCCTATTTTTGTTTTGGTGATTGGAGAAGAGCATGGCTTTTGTTTTATTGTGGTTTAGCACAAGTTTAGTATCCAGGAACCACCTTTCAACACTAGAGAAAGCAAGTTGCAGGCTTTTTCGTAGGGAGTTTGGATCCTTGTGGGAAGAAAGAATTACAGCATCATCAGCGTATAAGATTATTTTCTCCTGGCAGATATCTGGGAGGGAGTTAAGGAACAGGTTAAAGAGGAGCGGTCCAAGAATTGATCCCTGTGGTACACCCGAGAGAACTGGTTTGAAGTCGGAGAGTTCATTAGAGATTTTTACAGCCTGTGACAAATTGGACAGGTAACTTTTTACCCAGGCACAAGGACCTTCGGCCAGGCCTAGGCTAGAAAGTAGGAGGTAAGTAGGTCATGATGGACTGTGTCGAAAGCTTTGTAAGATCGATAAAGACTGCACCTGTTTGGCACCCTTTGTCCAGGGCTGAGTGGACTTCTCCAGAGAAATCAAGTAAGGCTGTTGTTGTACTATGTCCTTCCTAAAGCCGTTGTTGATTACAGAGTAGATTGTATTTGTCCAGGTAATCAGAGAGTTGGTCTGCCATTATTCGCTCAAGTGCTTTGGAGGGAGGAGTATTGATATTGGTCGATAGTTTCCTGTTGAGGTTTTGTCCCCTTTGTGCACTGGCGTAACTATGGCAGATTTCCATTTGTTGGGAAATTGACTTTGGCAAAGTGACAGATTAAGAATTTTTGCAAGGGGTGAATTACTTCATCCAGGGTGAGAGACAGGATTTTAGATCTAGCGGTCACTACTTGTTCTGGATTTGGAGCAGGCCTTTCTTATGTACTTGTGTGCTTTGCACTTTGATTTTCTTGAAGTAAAATTGTGGTTTGTCACGAGGGGTGTTTTGGTGATGCTTGGCTAGGCACAGGTAAGTCCGAGAAGAAATCTGGGGAGTACCTACTAAGGTCTGTGAATGTCTTATTAAGCGCATCTGCAATAGACTTTGGGTCAAGAGTGGTGGATCCATCAACTTTCATAATGGTAGGTGACGATTTTGATTGTTTACCCATTATGTTTCAGATGTTGTCCCAAAAGGCTCTTCCATCACCCCAGGTGGATTCAGGGCATTTTTGAAATAGGCGCCTCATTTGCCTAATTTGTGAGGTACATCTATTTCGTGCCTGCTTGTATTTCAGGGTATCATGAGGTGAGTCTGTGTCTCTGGCAACTGCCCAGAGATGGTCCCTAACCTTGAGCTCGGCAAGTAGTTTGGCAGTAATCCATGGATTTGATAGCGCTTGATTTTACATTTTTTTACTGGGGCATATAAGTCGCATGCAGAGTTGAAAGATGTGTACTGATTCTCAAGAAACCCATGCCCTAGAGTGGATTACTGCATTTGCAAAACAGAATTTTTCAATGAAAAAAGGTTTGATTTTCCTACAGTAAAGCTGGTGCTAGGTGGGATATGTGAGTTTGGTAACAAGGGCCAAGTGCCTTTGAATGGACCTGGGAAGTGCATTTGTTTTTAAGAAGCCTTTGCCCTGTTTGGGGTTTTTGCATTTGAAAACATTTTTATTTTAATGGGAAAAGGATTTATTTTCATTTTGTTACTCTTTTGTTAGGTAGATTACAGTAGGTAGCTACAAACTGTGCATATACCAGAGATTAATCAATGGTCAAGTGATGTGTTTAGATCAAGGAAGTTGCTAGGATTCTGATGCCCATTTTATAATTGGCCTTATCCTACTTTGTGCTGCTGTTTGAACTGAGTATGATCAGTCCAGTATTTCCTTAAATAACTTCTGAATGTAATTTTTTTTGTTTTAAAAAACACCAAAGGAACCACTCTTAGAACAGTATGTAATGAAATTGAAAGTTTTATTTTTTAAATCCCTCTAGAGGAGCAAAAAAATAAAAACCTTTTCTTAAATACTGTATTAAAAGGTTGTGCCAATCTGTAGTACAAAATCCGCCAAACAAATTTCACCTAAATCAATAATACTCAAGATTCTGTACCAGTGTTTGTTTTGTTATCTTGTCTGTGTATATACTGTTTTTCTTTCCTTTTTTTTTCTTTCATGCAGCTTACCCATGTCATGATACATGTTCTGTACTGTGGACTGCTTAAACCTTAATAAAGTATATTAAATAAAAAAGATTCTGGACCCACTATAAGCCTTGCAAATTTCATATCCTTATGCCAAAAGGTAGCTGGGTTATAAGTGCAAAAAATTGGGGCTTTTGAAGGCAATGTCATTACTACTCATAGAAATGTAAGATTTGTAAGCAGATAAGAAAGGATCGCTTGACCACCCAGTCTGCCCAGTTTTCCCTGATCACAGTATCACCACAGACCCTACTTGATCTTTGCTTTTTTCCTCCCTCCCTCCCTTTCCACTATCCCTTCTTTCCACTATCCCAGCATTCTTGAACCCCACTACTGTTTTCACCCCACCACCTCCACTGGTAGGCTGTTCCAGGCATCTACCACTCTTTCCATGAAGAAGTACTTCCTCATATCTCTTCTACACTTGATAATACTCCAACTTAATAATATTGTGTGGCATACTATATCTAAGACGTTATTCGTGAGAATGTTCAAAAGTACAAAGGAATCCATCACCATGCTATGAAATGATTGGTTCCACAGCAGAACAGTTCAATCCTAGAAGCACACAATAGCAGCACACTTGAAAAACACTATGAAATGAAATTGTTTCTAAATGGATAAGAGTTGGCTGGCGCCAACCCAAGTCTGCATGTATGCAAAATTGTTGATTCCTTCTGGAGCTTTTACTGCTCATTAGTTCTTGTTAAGATGAGTCATAATCAGAAGTTATTTAGTGGTGGATGTTTATTTGCTAGGGAGTATTGCATTTCACTGTGTGGAGGAGATGGCATTCTAAGGCTGTAGAGCTAAGGAGCACCTGTTCACTAATCTTTTATGCTTGATGGCATTATATTACAGGTATTCTATCATTGCCTTTATAATCCAAAGAGTTCTCAATATGTATATCTCTCTATCTATCTATATATCTATCTATCTATCTATCTATTGCTACAGATTATATTGGCATGGTACTGCCCTAATAGTTAGGGTTGGACTGGCATGTCCATGTTAAACCCCAATTTTTGCACCTTAACTTTTGCATACTTTGACAAAATAGACCAAAATTTAGCATACACAGTTAGGCTGCTAGAGTCTCAAATGTGAAAAGTTTGTGATGAGCATATTGTACAGTTTTGAGATATGGGGTGGGATATTCAAAGGGGTTGCGCATGGCGCAAAGTTGTATGCCATCTGCAACTCAATCGATGTGCCCTGGTTTGATATTCAAAAGGGGATGTTAGCCAGATCCCGATGCACCGGGGTCCACCGGTAATGAGGCGTGCAGTGCTGGAGGTGTGCCCATGCATATTCCGCACATCCTGATATTCAGCCCGGGATGTGCAGCACATATGCTAGTGCAACCCCTACTTTCACTGCACACTGGTGCTCAAAGTTGAGCCACAAAGAAATAGGCACAAGGGCTGGCCACCCACAGGTGAGCTGCCATATTGCAGGGCGTAACATGACAGCCGCCAATTGTGGGTGGCCACCCGAGCTCCAGGGCCAGGATCTGTCATCATTGTGCCCCCCCACACCTGATCATGGGCAATGTACTTGTAATGATATCCCTGGTGGTCCAGTGGACTGCTTCCAGCCCGATCGCAGGCATAGGTATTAAGTAAATGAAGTCCAATATCCCTGGTGGTCCAGTGGGCATAAGTATACTAAAAACAGTTTAAACTACCCCTGGTGGTCAACAGTACCCCTCCCACCATCCTACTAGGCCCACCACCGTTCACCCCAGTCAGGCGGTGGGTGGCAGTTCCCACCTGCAAGCTGCCCATCACGCTGACGACAGTAACAGTATGAGCTGGCGTATTGGTCCACAGCGGGTCAATGGGCATGTGAGACTATACTATTACACAGTCCTGATATGTGAATGGATCCTTCACATATCTGGACTGTGTAGTATGGCAAGCCTGCACACCCATTGGCCCATGCTGTGGACCAATGGTGTACAGTCATACTGTGCAGTCAGTTGGCAGGCGGATGGTGGCTTGCGGGCCCGCTACTGATTGGGGGAGCGGATGGCGGGCTCAGTGGGTGGGTGGGGAGGAGGGTACCGCTGGACCACAAGGGTTAGTTTAAACTGTTTTTAGTATACTTATGCTTGCGATCGGGCTGGAAGTGGTCCACTGGACCACCAGGGATATCAGACGTCATTTTCTTAATACTTATGCAAGTGATCAGGCTGGAAGCAGTCCACTGGACCACCAGGGATATCGGACCTCATTTATTTAAACTTATGCCCGTGATCGGGCATTGGGGTATTTTGCCGTACTGTAGGGGTCGGTCCCCGATGGCTGCAGCCTGGCAGGGCGCCAGGTGAAAGTCACCGGATCAGTGCACCTGCATGCAATGGAGCCTTAATGACATGCTAATGACCCCAGTTGTGCCTTGCATGCATTATGACCCATTTGCATATCCACTGCTGAATATTGTGGTTCCTGTGCCTAGCTCAACCACACTTGCACTGGCACATCCCCCTGCTCCTCTCTTGCCACTTACACTGGTGCAGTGCCACTGTGCTATGTGGCACACGGAGGCCATAGTTGACATTCAATGGTGCTGAGCCATGATGCAGCACCATTGAATATCACCCAGCACACTCCCTGGCACATCCCAGTTGCACTGCGCCTGGCTTGCGTCCCTGCCTGGAGCATTTCTGAATATCCCACCCATGGAGTGCTAAAAAACAAAAAAACACTTTTCTCTATATACTTAACATGTTTTTTTTGCTCTCATCTACAGCCCAGATGGTATGACATTTTTTTCACTAAATTTTCAGGGATGATGGGGTCTGTGCTAAGGATGTGCCTTTGAATGGTTTGGTGAAAAAAATATCATTTTGAATTATAATGATTTTGGGATAATGGCTAGACAGGCAGGTAAAAAAGTGTGATCAGTAAAAGCATACGAGGTGTAACAGATCTGTACTTACTGTTCAAATCCAGAGAAATACTGATTGTGAAAAGTAAAAAATATATCCGGAGTGGTCATTTGCATTATTTATTTACCATGGGGGTGGACACTCAAGATAGCTGCCATTTTCTTTTACTGTTTAAACTTTCCAACGCTAAAAGTACAAGCAAATTGTGTATTTTACTAAAACAAACACATGAACTTAGTTAAATGGGACCCATTAAGCTAGATTCTTGTGTTTGTTCTTTTTAATTGCCAGAAATGACATTTCTGGGCACCCAAAATCCATGGTGCACAGCTTAGTGAGGAGTTCTCCCCACTGCTCTCTGTATGAGAACAGTGGGATTTTTGACTTCCTCAGCTACAGCTGGAACTTGTGCTGTGGGCAGTGAATTAAGTGAGCTACTGTTTCCTTTGTGTCTAATGGCAACTCCCATTGCTGTCCCTGCATGCATGTAATGTTGTCTTGGTGTCTAGTGGCACACCACACCCTCTGATTGCCTTTTTCTGCAATAAATGAATGTTTCCCTGGTGTCTAGTGCAACTCACACCTCTGATCTTGTTTCTGTATTCAATTTGTCTTTCCCTGGTGTCTAGTGGCACCCTCCACCCTCTGATCCTGTTCCCATATTAAATTTGGCTTTCCCTGGTGTCTAGTGGCACTCAACACCCTCTGATCCCATTCCAATATTAAATTTGGCTTTCCCTGATGTCTAGTGGCACCCCTTACCCTCTGATCTCTTTGCCAACTAAATTTGACTCTCCCTGGTGTCTAGTGGCAGCCCCCACCTGCCAATTGCTGCCCCAATCTGAAATAAAGAAAACAGTTACTCAACATGCTTTTTTGTTTTTCCAAACCTGCAAAACAGAAAATGATCTCTTGCCGATCTGACCTACTCACCCCCACCTCCCACTCAGCACCCACCACCCCACACCCCTTAGTACACCCCCATACACCCTCACTCACCTAAACTGGTCACAGGGAGAAGATCCACTCTTTGATCAAAGACATGTCTTGCTGCTGGAACTGGTGACTGCAATATGAGAAACTAAAGTAAATGCAATTCAATATATTTCAACAGGGTTTTCAACTTTCAGCATAACTTGGCCATATTTACATATTTTGACACCAGATTATCAACACGACATCTTGGGGATCCCACCTTATGAACAATGTCAGTGGAATTATTTAAATCCAGCTTGAACAGTGATTTCATGGTCGCTTGGCAAAATCATCTTTCAGGCAGGATCTGAACATTATCATCACCCTTGCTCATGAGGTGGGGTCATAAGAAGGATATGTTCAAAATTGGGGTCAGAATATGTTAAAATAGCAAAGTTACATGCATCCATTGAAATTAGGCTATGCTCGCTCTTAACTTTTGTAATTCTCAATATTTTAACCCCAGATTTTCAACATAGCCATTTTTTTATATAAAATCATGAATGTGACAGTTGTCATTTGTCAAATCATTGCCAAATGTGTTTTGTGCCTCTGGCATGGAATGACGTTGTAGTAACACAGAATGATGTTTTGGCAGGATTTGAATAGGTTCAGTAATGGGTTCATGTGGTGGGGTAATAAAAAGGCTATGCTGAAAATTTGGTTGCTGTTGTGCTGCAAATGGAAGAGCAGGGCCTAGTGGGCCTTTCTCCTCCACAGCAATATACATATACATGTATGGTGGGATGGGAGGATATTATTTATTTTTATTTATTTATTTAGTTTTTGTTGACCGGTAAGTGCATAGACAAATCCTGCCTATTTTCAGGCACGCACTGGGAGGGGATACAGTTGAATGCCAACTGACCTTGAACCAGATTAAGCTGTTGATATGATTACACTATCTCCAAAATTGTGTGTATGGATGGTAGTGTAGGGCCCAAGGGGCACCTGCTCCACAGGCAAATAAGTACATGATTATACCAACTCAAAAGTAAGGAATTCATTGAAAAAACTTTGGTAATGCACTAGTTAGGGTTAAACTGACAAAAGTAGGGAAATGTGGCATTAGGGTTTCTAACACTAACACCCAACCCACACCCTGTAGGTAGCAACAGGAAAACACATTAGTTTAACTTCTCTTGCCTCTTTGCAAATGAGGTGTGGGGCATGCCTTGAGGTTGTCAACCTTAATGCTCACCCCATTCTCATGTACTGTACCCAGCTCAGCTTATTTACTGATGGAATGGGGTGAGCCTTAGTGTTGACCCCACACCTGGATTTGTGAAGAGTCAAGAGAGGTGAAACCATAATGTGTTTTCCTGTTGCTACCTGCAGGGTGGGGTGGGATGTTAAGGTTGGAAACCCTAATGCCTCATTTCCCTACTTTTTTGCAATATATATATATATAATGGTAGCACGGTAGTGATACTATAGTTAGGGTTCAGGAGCCATTTACATGTTAAAATAAAATTTTGCACCTTAATAACTTTGCAACTATTCAACGGATTTGCCTGAAATTTGGAACACATGATCAAGAACCATATATCTTGGGATCTGCCAACTATGACCTATTCAGATATCATTTCTTGGGAGTTATTAAGCGTGATCTGCGCATTATTAATTCTGTTTTAAATTCTTCTTTCTCGTCCTACAGGTAGCACGGTTTGTGTGACTGGTCCAAAAACTTCAGGAAACATGCAGCAGGGGTCCCCGATATGCCTTTTAAAGATTTCTTGAAAACATATTAAATGGTTCAAAAGTTATTCAAAAAATCAATTTCCCATTATAAGTCACTGGGAAAAGTTAACAAAAAGTTCAACACTTTCGCAAATGCAGTTTTTACTTTCGCAAATCCACCATTTTGTTTTCAGTTGGTGATCAGAAAAATGCTTGGCATTTAAATTTGGGACCCTCTAGCAACACAATTCTTTTTGTGTTTACCTAGTCGGACCCTGAGGATGCTAGGCATGTCTTTATTTTAGGTTAAACACCCAGAAATATGTTTTTCAAGTTTATAGAAAAGTACTTTCAAAGTAGTGTCTGATCTCACAAGTGTCGCAAATTTTAAGCTGAAGCAAATTGGGACACTACTTTCCCAGGCTATGGCAAAATGACAGCAATTCTTTGGCACCCTGCTGCAAAAGAACGGTTTAGTCTTTTGGGCTGAAATTTGAAGGGAACGCAGCCAACATTACACAGATGTGCCTTGCAGTATTTTGGTGAAAAAAATATTACAGGGTGGCAAAGGTACAGCACTCCAAAGTTGACGCTTTTTCCCATAGGATAACATTACAGCGTCTGCTGCATTACAGGAATCCTTTCCAGCCATGTTGCAAAATAATGGTTTGGTCTTTTGGGATGAAATTTGGAGGGAAGAAAGCCAACATCCCACTGATATGCCTTTTTGTCATTTGGTGAAAATATGCCAGCTGGCACAGTGACGGCACTCCAAAGGTAATGCTTTTTCCATTGGATAACATTACAGTGCCCATTGTGTTTTCGGGCACGATCTCGAAACGGTGCAAGATACAGACTTTTTGTCACAAAATGATTAGCCTCTCCTTGGGGCTTAAGCACAAAACTAGCCAGGAAAGTCATAATTCATATGAAATTTACATTTTTTTTCTACGTCATACGGTTCCTGAGATATAAGCAATTTAATATTCCAAGTCCTCATTTTCTGATCCGAGGCCCATTGTTATGTATACATTCTTTGTTTTCACTGTGTTTTCCAATGCATTTTTGGGGGAAAAGAAGGGTGTGCCCTTTCATTACTGTGCCAGTTAGCATTTCAAGTTGCGTTTCCATTACCGTTTGTGGCACCATTACCGTCTACGCCACCGTGTGTGTTACAGTTTGCGTTTTCACTTATGCTTGCATTTCTGTGTCATTTGGCTGTTATTGTTGCTTGTTATCATTACCAGTTTAATTTGCAATTATGGTACCATCCATGTGCGTTATGGTTTGCGTTTTTCATACGTGCTTGCATTTCTGTTTTGTTTCTGTTTCCTTTGCTATTTTGCTGTTACTGTTACCATTTGCATTTACAATTGCGTACCATGACCGTGCACGTAACGGTTTGCATTTCTGTACTTGCTTGCATTGCATTTCTCTTTCCTTTAGGCGCTATTGTTGCTGTTACCATTACTATTTGCGTTAACATTGCGGTTCCGTGACCATGCACGTTACAGTTGTGTTTCCATATGCGCCCATTCCCATTTCCATTTCTGTTTCCTTGGCATTATTCTTCATGTTAACTTTACCATTTGCATTTACTATTGCGGTACCATGGCTGTGCTCGTTACGGGTTTGCTGTACGTAGCGCTCATGTTCGTGTTTTTGTTTCTGTTCCCTTTCACGTTCTTTTTGCTGTGACACTTAACATTTCCATTTAAAATACTGCTGCCATCACTGTTCACATTACCAGTTGTGTTTTCATATGCGCTTCAATGTCCATTTGCATCACTGTTTGCTTTGGCGTCACTTTGCACTTGCATTTCTATTAACATTTCCTTTACCATTTATGTTTCTGTTACCATGTGTGCCACTGTTGGCACTTCTGTTTGTGTTGTTGTTCTGTTACTATGTCACAAGACATCAGGGCCCTGTGCTCCCACCGCTGCATTACTTTCACTATTTGTCATCATCATCTCTCAAAAAGGAAATTAGAGGCAAAAACTCCATTTAATACATCAGTTAGGGTTGATCCACGGCGACAAAGTGAGAAATTCAGTGTTATGGTTGAAAACCCCTTGAACCCCAGCCCTACCCCCAACTGGCATCGGGGTGTGCGTTGGGTCATCGTCCCAACTTCACCCCATTCTCCTATACCTCTGCTTCTTTTACACATGTGATGGGGTGAGAGTTTGAAACAACCCAATGCGCACTCTGATGCCGGTTGGGGTGGGCTGGGGGTCCAAGGGGGTTTTCAACCCTAACAGTGAATTTCTCACTTTTGTCGCTGTGGAACAACCCTAACAGATGCATTATGGAGTCTTTACCTCTAATATACATATATATATATATATATATATATATATATATATATATTATGATAGCACCGGTAGTGCTATCATAGTTTGGGTTGAGGAGCCATTTTAAGGTTAAAGGGTAAAACTTTTGCACCTCAATAACTTTGCCACTGTTCAACAGATTTGCTTAAAATTTGGTATGTACAATTGGGCATCATAGAGCTTGGATATGCCAAGTTTTGTACTGGTTGGATATATGGCTGCAGAGTTATTACATCAACGAAATGTGATTTACTCCTTTTTTGCAAATTCTTTGTTTCTCACCTACAGGTCACACGTTTGTGCGACTTGGTCTGAAAACATCAGAGAATGTGCAGCTGGGGTCCCTTGATGTGCTGTTTGAAGATTTCATGAAAAATTTTAAACAGTTCAAAAGTTATTCAAAAACAAGTTCCCATTATAAGTCAATGGGAAAAGTTAACAAAAGTGCTGAAAGTGTCGTACATGCAGTTTTAGTGTCGCAAATGACCCCAGTAGTGTCATGAATCAGCCATTTTTTTTCAGTTAGTGATCACAGAAATGCTTGGCATTTAAATTTGGGACCCTCTAGAGACACAATTCTTTTTGTGTTCACCTAGTCAGACCCTGAGGATGCTAGCCATGTCTTCATGTTTGGGTTAAACATCCTAGAAATATGTTTTCCAAATTTCTGGAAAAAGTAGTGTCGCAAAGTAGTGTTGCACTTACGACACTTTCTTTGCCACCCTGCTGCAAAAGAACAGTTTGGTCTTTTGAGCTGAAATTTGGAGGAAAGGCAGCCAACATCTCACAGATGTGCCTTTCGGTAGTTTGGTGACAAAATATTGCATGGCTCCCAAGTTACAGTTCTCCTAGTTGATGTTTTTTCCCATAGACTAACATGGTGGTGTACTCCGCACCTTTCGGTGCTTGTATCTCGAAAACAGTGTGAGATACAGATTCTTCATCGTGACTTACATAGCCCTGCTATGTAACATGAAACGGTAGCCAGGAAAATAATGATTTCTGTGAAATTTAATTTTTTTTCTACGTCGTACGATTGCCAAGATATTTACAATTAAGTACTTCCAATGCTCATTTTAAGCTTCCATTCCCATTACAATGCATACATTTTTTATGCACACTGTGTTTCTATGCAGTTGTCCAGCAAAAACAGGGTATGCAGTTCCGCTACTGTTACACTTACTGTTTCAACTTTGCTTATGTCCCCATTTGCAGTACCATTCCATGTACACCACAGTGTGCATTACCCTTTGCATTGTCATTTGTGCTTGCATTTTCCTTACAGATCAGTGGAGGATCCGAAAGAACTCAGCTGATTGCTATCCAAAGATCTAACATCACTGGAAGTCTGGCTATCCACAAATCAACTTCTATTGAACAGCAAAAACAAAGGAATGCTGTTCGGTCCAAACGCTCACCATCCAATAGATCAGATACACTTAACCTCACCCTCTCATCTGGGGAAAGGTGGTGGTAGTAGACTCACTAATATACCTAGGGCTCACCATTGACTGGGATCTCAACTTCAAAGCTCACATAGATCACCTATCCAAAACACTGAACCAAAGGATAGGTCTCTTGTATGACTCAACCCTTACCTCACCCTGGAGTCACGATCCAAGATTGACCATGGTACCTTGCTACTAAATTACTGTATGACTCCCTATACTTCTCTCCACGAAGTACTGAAATAAAAACTTATGACACTTTACCATAGGATTGGAAAATTTCCTATAAGGCGCCCATAGAGAACACCATTGCCCAATCCTGCAAGCTCTTAAATGGCCCACCTTGGAAGGTAGACTACGCTACTCCTCTCTATGTCCTAGCCTATAAACTTAGATTGGCATCTGCCCCACCTAGCCTGGTGGAGTTACTACAACCTAAAACTAATAATAGGTCTCTAAGGTCATCCAACAGACAGCTTCTCAAGGTCCCCTGGACAATGTCCTCCCAAGGGTCTAGGGCCTTTTCATCCCTCATCCCTCATCCCTCCCATATGGAACTCACTTTCAACCAAACTTCAGGAATGTGAATCCCTTGGGGGGTTCAAAAATGGACTTAAAACATATCTGCAGGGATTAAACCAATGCGCTTGTAATCATTGATCTTTACACTTCATTCCTGTTGCTTGTCTGATATATGATTATGTTTGTTGATCTCACCTAACATGTATGACAATGGACTGATAACAGTCCCTGTATTACTCTGTATGTCTAATGACTGCTCCTTGCATGGAGATAATCTACTGTATGTTATTGCACTTAATGTAACATTACTGTTTTGTTGTACCATTGCTGTAATTAACCTTGGGTCGCCCCTGAAAAAGGGACTATTATTGGTCTCAGTGAGCCTACCCGGTTACCAAAATTTAAATAAATAAATAAATAAATTTCAGTTTCCACCTTGTGTTTGCATTGCTGTCCCTGTTACTATGTCAAAAGATATCACATGGTGGGGCCCCGCTCTCCCGCCGCTGCATTACATTCACTATTTCTCATCATCATTCTCAAAAAGAAGGGAAGTTAGAGGCAAAAAACTCTGTTTAATGCATTAGTTAGGGTTGTTCCACAGTGACAAAAGCGAGGAAATTCGGTGTTAGGGTTGAAAGCCCCCCTTAGACCCCCCAGTCCACCCCCCCACCGGCATCGGGCTGCGCATTGGCGTCATCAGTCCTAACTCTCACCCCATTCTCCTATACCTCTGCTTCTTCACACATGTGATGGGTGAGAGTTGGGGCTGATGTTTCTGTTGTCCCGATGCTGATGAGGGAATAGAGGTCAAGATCTTTCAACCCAGACTCTAATTTCCCTCGTGAATGGTAATCTAACTAATACAGTGTCGATTTTGCCTCTAACTATATATATATATATATATATATATATATATATATATATATATATATATGTTAGAGGCAAAAATTCATTTAATGCATCAGTTAGGGTTGCTTCACAGCAACAAAAAGTAAGGAAATTCAGTGTTAGGGTTGAAACCCCCTGGACACCTCAGCCTACCCCTAGCCAACATCGGGAGTGAGTGTTGTTTGAGTGGCTAGCCCTAACTCTCACCCCATCACATGTGTAAAGAAACAGAGGTATAGGAGAATAGGGTGAGAGTTAGGACCGACAACCCCAACATGCACCCTGATGTCAGCTGAGGGGCGGCTGGAGGTGTCCAGGGGTTTCAACCTCTACACCAATTTCCTTACTTTTGTCACTGTGGAACAACCCTAACTGATGCATTAAATGGAGTTTTTGCTCTAAAATATATATATATATATATATATATATATATATATATATATATATATATATTATGGCTAATAGCACAACTATAGTTAGGGTTGAGCAGGCTGTTTAATGTTAAACTCAATTTATTTTCTGTACCTTAATAACTTTGCCCTTGTTGAAAGAATTTGCACAAAATTTGGCTATGTGTGTTCAGGTGGTCTGAATCTCAAGATGTGGAAAGTTCATGAGGGCACCTTGTATGGCTTTCAAGATATGGTGGGTCAAAAATGGGGAAAAACGTTTTCCCTATACTTAACATGGGATTTTTGCTCTCACCTACAACCTAGACAGTTTGAACTTTTTCCTTAAAAAATTCATGGGTGATGGGGTCTATGCCAAGGGTGCGCCTTTGGATGGTTTGGTTAAAAAATATTGGATGGTTTTTGAATGTTACCGGTTTTTGTGATAATGTTGAAATGTGGACCAAAAAAAAAACAGATCGATTAAAAAAACACGGATCGACCAATAAAAAAATCTTCACCTTTAAGGTACATGATTAACTGTTTGAGTGTCCATAGTTGTGTGTTAAATACATATTGATATGAGACAGATCACTGATAATGCAGATGAGATGTTAATGCAATTTTATATTCACAAATAGGGATTTGATTTTAAGTGTATTAACTTTGTTCAGTAAATGAAGTAGCCCAACAGCAGCAGTAACACTTATGAAAACCATGCTGCCAGCATTTGTTACTGAGCAGAACAACACTTAGAAACTAAGAAAAAGGGGCTGAGGCATTATCTCTGATGTGCAACAGGCTGGCTATAATGAGGACTGAGTTTCAATTTATCCGAGTGACTGATGAAAGCATTGTATGTGGACAAGAGAAAGGTAACATTGTCAGACATCAGGGTGTAAGCATTTAATTCTGCAGGACCTGTGGATTGATCTTACCATATGGTGTCACTTAAAGGGAAGTAAACATTGCTGGGGTCTCTCAAATTGCGAAGTCCATACAACAATATTTCAAATGAGGTATGGAACTTCCTTGTAGCGTCAAGAGTCCTGAGATATGAATATCTGAATAGTCTGTAAATCAAAACAAGACAGCAGCCATTTCATGGGATCCTGAGACAGAAAATGATGTCACTGAGGGGAAGTTGTAATTAACAACATAGAGTTGGCCCTTTAGTGACATTACATCCTGTTTTAAGATTACATGAAATGGCTGCTGCTTTGTTTTTATTAACAGATAATTTGATATTCATATCTCAGGACTCCTGACACCAACAGCTAAGCCTAGTACTTCATGTGTATGGTCTTGTCTTGCACTTTCACAATTTGGGTGACCTCTGCAATGTTTACTTCCCTTTAAGAGACTTTTATGAGTCAGATTGCAATGGGAAAAGATGGAAGTAGGAGGGTGGTCATGGAGTGATAGTTGCATTATACAAGAACAGTGTAGAAAGAGAATTGCCTTTCTTATTCTCAATTACTAACCCAATTATAGCCTTTTTTCTTTGGAATGTTTATTGAAGAGGACAATTAATTACAATGATGAGCTCAATTTTAAAAATGTAAGACGAAAATAAAATACCTGACGATGAATTCAAGTAGTTACATCATGGTTGCTAAACTATATGATGGACTTACACCAACTAACAAATTCTTCTAATTACTGTCCTCCAAAATGCCCACCAATCTACACTTATGTGTATCAAATATTTTTTAGATTTGTAGCCATGTACTTTGGGGAAGGGGGGAAAGGTAAATTTTGCACCTTTTTAAATGTCTTTCTTTAACACTTATTTGTTCCTCCCCACCTTGTTCATTGCAATTGATCAGAAAATCCATTTTAAAACCTCAACAAGCTCAGGATTTCACCAGTGAGCTCACCTGATGCACATTAAAAAAATAGAATTGGCTGGGAAAGATGACTGTTGGCAACACTTAGCCTGGGGTCTCTTACTGGAAATCATTGTTGCACCCCTCGCCCACTGATCATTATCACTGGTGTCTAGTGGCATCCCTGATCCGCTGATCGATATCCCCATATATTCCCTGGTGTCTAGTGGCCCCCACTTGCCAATCGTTATCCCTGTATATTCCTGGTGTCTATTTTTTATTTTATATTTAAATATTTGGTAACCAGGAAGGCACACTGAGCCAAGGCTCAGCTTCCAGGTGCGACACTCCCATCTGCCGATCGTTAGCCCTGTATAATCCCTGGTGTCTAGTGGCATCCCTCACCCGCTGATCATTATCCCAGTATATTCCCTGGTGTCTAGTAGCACCTCCCACCCTCCCATTGCAGGCAGAACCTGAAATGAAGAAAACGGTTTCTCGATGTTGTTGTTTTTTAAACTTGGAAAAAAGAGAAAATGGTCCCTCGCAGATGAGCCCCCCATCCCCACCTCCTACTCACCCCACACACCCTCACTCACCTAAATGGGTCCCAGGTTCAAGACCCACTCTCCAATCAAAAACATGTCTTGCCACTGGAACAGGTGACTGCAATATGAGAACCTAAGGTAAATGCAGGTCATTGTATTTCAATGGGGGTTTCAACTTTATGCATAACTCTGATATTTTTTTAATTGTGACCCCAAATTTTCAACATGGCCTTTTGGGGACCCCCTCATGAACAATGTGACTGCCATTATGCAACTCCTGCCTTAAAGGTGATTTCACAGTCAGTTGGTGACATTACCTTTCAGGTGGGCTTTGACAAATTTTCTTGACTATGTTCATGAGGGGGTCATAAGAAAGCTATGTTGAAATTTGGGTCCAAATTATTAAAAATGGCAAAGTTAGGACTATTCATTGCAATTTTGCTATGCAAGATGATAACTTTGGAAATTTTAAATATTTTGACCCCAGATTTAACATAGCCTCTTATTACCCCCCTCATGTATGTGACAGCTGTCATTTTTTAAATCCTGTCAAAATGTGTTTTTGCACCTGTGGTGCAGAATGACATTGCAGTTGTGCAGAATTATGTTTTGGCATGGATTTGAAAATTTTCTGTACCGGTTATATAAGGTGAGGTAATAAGATGGCTATGCTGTCAATTTGATCACTGTTGTCCTATAAATGGAAGTGCAGGGCCTGGAGGGCCCTGTGCTTCCACAGTTATATACAAATACACACCTATGGAGAGATGGGAATGCAGGTCGTGGAGGGCTATGCGCTCCCACAGGCAAATAAGGATAAGATTATAATATCTAAAAAGGCAAGGAAATAAATTGCAAGAAACTGTGTTAATGCTCTAATTAGGTTACAGCACAAGAGAGAAATGTGGCATTAGGTTTTGAAAGCACTATCTTCACTCTGCACACACCAGCATGCGTTAGGTGTGTGCCTTGGGGTCGACAGCCCTAACACAAACCCCATTCTCATACACTGTATCCATCTCAGCTTATTTATATATGGAATGGGGTAACTGTTGGGATCAATGACCCCAAGGCATATCCCTGATGCCTGTTGTGTGCAGGGTGGGGGTGGGATGTTAGCTTTCAAAACCCTAATGCCACATTTACCTGCTTTTGTGCCTGTAACCCTAACTAGAGCATTAATACATTTTTTGCAAACTATATATATATATATATATATATATATATATATATATATATATATATTATGGTAGCATGGTAGTGCTACCATAGTTAGGGTTGAGTAGCCCATTTAATGTTAAATGGTGAAACATTGCACTTTAATAACTTTGCCACTGTTCAATGGATTTCCCTAAAATTCGGTAGACATGGATGTAACCATAGATCTTGGGATCTGCCAACTTTTGTACCAGTCGGATATACGGCTGCGGAGAGACAATAAGCGACATTTGTGTGCGCATTTACGGTTTTCTGTGAATTCTTTGCTCATGCCTAGAGGTCACATGGTTTGTGCGACTGGTCCGAAAACTTTAGGGAACATGCGGTCGGGTCCCCAATGTGCCTTTTGAAGAGTTCATGAAAAAATATTAAACGGTTCAAAAGTTATTAAAAACAAAATTCCCATTATAAGTCAATGGGAAAAGTTAACAAAAAGTTTGAAAGTGTCGCAAATGCACTTTTTAGTGTCGCAAATGGTTAGTAGTGTTGCAAATCTGCTGTTTTGTTTTCAGTTACTGATCAGAAAAATGCTTGGCATTTAAAATTGGGACCCTCTAGGGACACAATTCTTTCTGTGTTCACCTATTCAGACCCTGAGGATGCTAGCCATGTCTTTATTTTGGGACTAAACACCCCATAAATATTTTTTTCAAATTTCTGGAAACAGTAGTGTTGCATAGTGAAACGACTTATACACTTTCACAAATTTTTATGAAAAGTGTCGCATAGTAGAAAGTACTTTTTCAGACTTACTAAAATGACAGGAATTTTTGCCACCCTGCTGCGAAAGAACAATTTGGTCTTTTGAGCTAAAATTTGAGGGAAGGCAGCCAACATCTCACAGATGTGCCTTTTGGTGGTATGCAAAAATATTGCACGGATGCCAAGTTATGGTACTCCAAAGTTGGCATTCTTTCCCATAGACTAGCATGATGGCATCCGCCACGCCTTTCGGGGCTCGTATCTCAGAAACAGTGCAAGATACGGAATTTTGGTTGGGACAATGCATAGCCTGTGGCTACTCATTTAGAAAAACATAGCCAGGAAAATCATGAATCATGGGAATTGTTTTTTTTTTGCCTGCGTCGTACGGTTCCTGACATATAAGCAATATAGTCTTCCAACAGCTCATTTTCTGCTCTGAGGCCTATTATTATGCATACATTCTTTGTATACACTGTGTTTCTCTATGCAGCTGTTGGGCAAAAACAGGGTGTGCACTTACGTTACTGTTACACTTAGCATTACCACTTGTGTTTCTGTACCCGTTTGTGTTACTGTTCTCCTGTACGCCACCGTGTGCGTTACACTTTGTGTTCTCGCTTCCATACTCGCTTGCATTCCCATTCCATTTCTGTTTCCTTTGCCATTATTTCTGCTGTTAATGTTACCATTTGTGTTTCCAATTGCCGTACTATGACCGCGCATGTCACGGTTTGCATTTCAATACGCACTTGCATTTCCATTTGCATTTCTGTTTCCTTGGCGTTATTATTGCTATTACCATTATCATTTACATTTACAATTGCGGTTACGTGACCATGCATGTTACAGTTTTGTGCTTTCCATACCTGCTTGCATTCCATTTCCATTTCTGTTTCTTTTGGCATTATTCTTCATGTTAACTTTACCAGTTGCATCAACAATTGCGGTACCATGCCTGTGCGCATTACGGTTTGCGTTTCCGTGAGTGCTTGTGTTTGCTTTTCCATTTCTGTTTCCTTTGACGTTATTCTTGCTGTTACCGTTAATATTTCTATTTACAATTGTAGTTACGTGACTGTGCATGTTACGGTTTGCGTTTCCGTACGTGCTTGAGTTCCCGTTTCCGTTTCTGTTTCTTTGGTGTTATTCTTCATGTTAACTTTACAAGTTGCATTTAGAATTACGGTACCATGCCCATGCACGTTACGGTTTGCATGTCCATGTGCACTTGCGTTCGCATTTCTGTTTCTGTTTCCTTTGGTGTTATTGTTGCTGTTACTGTTAACATTTCTATTTACAATTGCGGTAACGTGACCATTTGCGTTACAGTTTATGTTTCCATATGCGCTTCCATTCCCGTTTCCATTTCTGTTTCCTTTCATGTTATTCTTCATGTTAACTTTACCATTTGTGTTTACAATTGCAGTACTGTGCCCATGTGCATTACGGTTTGCATTTCCATACACGCTTCTGTTCCCATTTCTGTTTCTGTTTTCTTTGATGTTATTCTTCATGTTAACTTTACCATTTGCATTTACAATTGCGGTACCATGCCCGTGCATGTTGTGGTTTGCGTTTACGTGCGTGCTTGCATTCGCGTTTCCATTTCTGTTCCCTTTGGTGTTCTTTTTTCTGTAACACTTAACATTTGCATTTCAAATACCGTGCCATCACTGTGCATATTACCAGTTGCATTTTCGACTCGCCTCCATGTCCATTTGTGTCACTGTTCACTTCAAGGCCACTTTGCACTTCAGCTTTCTATTAACGTTTGCTTTACCATTTACGTTTGTGTTACCATGTGTGGAACTGTTGGTGCTTGCATTTGCATTGATGTTCCTGTTACTATGTGACAACATATCATGTGGCTCAGGCCCTGCACTCCGCCACCACATGCTATTCACTATTTATCATATCATTCTCAAAATAGGAAATTAGAGGCAAAAACTTTGTTTAATGCATCAGTTAGTTGTCTCCACACAGAAAGTGAGGAAATTGGTGTTAGGTTGAAAACACCCTTGGCCTCCTGGCTCACCCCCACAACCAGCATTAGTGTGCATTGGGGTCATCAGTCCCAACTCTCACCCCATTCTCCTATACCTCAGCTTCTTTACACATGTGATGGGGTAAGAGTTAGGGATAAGACCCCAATGCGCACCGGATGCCGGGTTGGGGTGGGTTAGGGGTCCAAGGGTTGTTTTCAACCCTAACAGCAAATTTCCTCACTTTTCTCACTGTGGAACAACCCTAACTGATGCAGTAAACAGATTTGTTTTGCCTCTAATATGTGATGTTAGGGTTCCTAACCATAACACCCCACCCCTACCCTGCAGGCAGCAAACCAGGCATGGTTTGAGACTTGGAGTTCTCAAACCTAATGCTCATCCCCTTCCATCAGTAAAGAAGCTTGTCTACAGTGTATGAGAACTAGGTGAGCATTAGGTTTGAGAGCCCCAGGGCACACCCCACACCTGGTTTTCTGCCTGCAGGGAGGAGGTGGAGTGTTATGGTTGGGAACCCTAACACATTTCCCCACTTCTGTTGTTTTAACCCTAACTTATGCATGAACTGAGTTTTTTTGCCAAGAATTTCCTTACTTTTCAGGTAGTATAATTGCATCCTCATTTGGCTTTGGAGCACAGTGCCATTGCGCCACCGCAATGTCATTCCACATCACAGGTGAGAAGACACATTTTGGTCAGGATTTGAAAAATTACAGCTGCCACGTTCATGAGGTGATGTAAAAAATGGCTATGTTGAAAATTTTGGGTAAAAATATTTAAAATTACCAAGTTATTTAGTACGTAGTTAAATTTAATGCACATAACTTTGCCATGTTTACATATTTTGACCCCATATTTTCACCTGGCTTTCAGTGTGGCTAGCTGCTTGTGTTTGTCTCTGTCAGTAGTTTAGTTTTTTGTGGTTTTTCATGTGTTTCTGCTTGGAGGAACTGGACCATTCTTGGACTTAACATCTATGAACATTTCCTGGACTAAGAAACTGCAAAACATCACCACCAGGTATTGGCATTCCCATCATAAGTCAACTTTTTTGGAAGACATCAAAAGCAAAAGTAAGGTCAGTAAATATTTTATACAAGCTCTGGATTGTGGAGTGCTGCATTGAATCCACATTTCCATCTGATTTGTTCTTAAAGGATGTGTGCTTGTCTTTGAGGTCTATTCACAACTGTTTTGGAGAACAAAGGGAAGCTTCTAACAAAGGATTTTTACATCCTGCATATGCCCTAGGCCAATGTTCATCACCTTCAGGAATTTAACACATTCTGGATCTTTGATCTACAGTAATAACAGTTTTCTGGTCCCCAGTAGTTCACCATGATTCACTCTGGAACACTCACCCTTGCTACAGTAAACATTTGCAGTCTCCTGCCAAAACTGGCAACTCATAGATTGGGAGGATGAATCCTGCTTCTGACACTGGTATTATGCTTACATGGGGTATCTACCTCTGTTCTAATCAACAACCACCATGAAGAGAATACCTCACAACACAATGACTTTACTGTCTCCAACCAAATTGTCAAACACAACATGTGCATGCCTACACCACCCTTATCCTTCTGAAGGGTTGTACCTACAGCTCATTTCGCATGCTCAGAAAATACAAAATGACACAACTGGTTCATCTCCCATTCCACACTATTAAACTGTGGTTTCTCCTACTCTTGTCATCCTATTGTCAGGGGACGAGAACTTAACCCTGGTCCCTCTGTCCACCACTCTCCCACTGACCTCATCAGATGTCTCAGGAAAAGGACTTCTTATTGCCCATATGAATATTAGGATCATTATCAGGGCACTTTGCTGATCTCAAGGCATGGACAAAAAGTGTATAATCCTGCTCCATAAATGGGATGTCATGTATAACAACATATGTCGGTATGTCTCTTCCCATCACCTCAAGCACCACTGCACACTGTATAGTGACCTAGGCTGGCTCTCCTCAACTGCCTACTGACTATACTCCCTAGGGACCCTCACAGACTCTGTAATCCATAACCAAACCCCCTCCTTCCTTGCAGCTTTACTCGTACCACAGACACCTGCCCACGGACTACACTCAGCAAACAAATTTCTGCTTACTGTTCCCAGATGTCTTACTTCAAAAAGCTCTGGAGCATTCCACTGCACCGCCCCAGCCACCTGGAACTCCCTCCCTCCTGCCCTGAGGCAGGCTAACTCCCACTCAATCTTCAAAAAAGAACTATATCGCCACCTATCCCGGGACCCCTGCACATGCTTTGATCCCACTTAATGTCTCACAGCTAACCACCATATTTCGCCCAAGACACTGCTGCACTTCTAAACAAGCTTTGCTATAAAATGTCTTTATAGCTGCAACTTAGCCCAGTTTCAGTTGTTATTTTATTTTTATTTTTATTTAGTTTTTGTTGACCGGGTAAGTGCGCTAGCCAACAAGTGACTATTTTCAGGCACGACCCGGACATGTACCAATGTCACTTTTGTCATCTCTGCATAGCTATTTGTATTATCTCAAGTACTGTCTGACTTGATATGTATTCTAACCTACCTGCACTATATACTATGTACCTGTACTATATACTATGTATTGTATAATCTCATCTCATTTTATGTATGTATTCTCCCGCGGGTCATGCCTGAAAATAGTCAACTTTGACTTGTGCACCTAACCCGGTTAACAAAAACTAATGAAATAAATAAATACATATAGCCTTCTTATGACTTCACTTTATGAACAAAGGCAGTGAGAATTTTCAAATCATGCCTGAAAGGTGATTTCGCCAAACGACCACAAAATTGCCTTTCGGGATGGATTTGTGAAATTCCATTAATATTGTCCATGAGGTGGGGTGCCTAAAAGGCCATGTTGAGAATTTGCTGTCAAAATATGCAAAAGTGTCCAAAACTTTGCATGAAAGTTGCAAACCCCACTGAAATACATTGAACAGCATTTATCTAAGTTTCTCATATTACAATTGCCAGTTCCAGCAGCAAGAGGTGTCTTCAGTCAGAGAGTTGATGTTTGCTATGTCACCTGTTCAGGTGAGTGAGTGTGTGTGGATTTGTACTGGGGGTGTGGGGTGATGGGTGCTGAGAGGGAGATGATGTGAGGGGGTCAGATCATCTAGGGACCATTTTCTTTTTTCTAGAAAAAAATGAGGACTGTTTTCTTTTTTACAAGCATGGGCCAGGATTGAAGGGTATGGGGGTGCTACTAGACACCAGGGAAACAGGGAAAATAAAACAGGGACATCAATAGGAGGGTGGGGGGTGCCACTAGACACCAGAGAAATGGAGAAAATGGGGACAGAAATTGGAGGGTGGGGGTGTCCCTAGACACAGGGAAATTGGAAAAAAGGGGGATAGAAATCAGAGGATGGGAGAGTCACTGGACACCAGTGAGCCATTTTTAAATAAGTGGATGGCAATAGGAGGGTGGGGGTGCCACTGGACACCAGGGAACATTTATAAATATGAGAATGCCGATTGAGGTGGGGGTGCCACTAGACACCAGGGAGATATATTAAATTAATGGGGATGGTGATCAGAGGCTGGGGTGCCACTAGACACTATGGAAAGGAAAAAATAACAGTTATGGAGATTGGAGGGTGGGGGTACCACTAGATACCATGGAAATTCATACAATTAATGGGCAAGGTGATCGGAGGGTGGGAGGTGCCACTAGACACCAGGGAATAAGATGTGGCAAAGGGAGAAGGATTTTCCCTTCACAAAAAAGGATCTTTTATCGTGACTCATGATATGAAAAAAGAGTCTTTTTCCTATTACACATCATATGCAAAAGGATTTAAAATGTAATAAAAAACACATTTGGGGATAATTTTTTCAACATTTAAGTGCAGCATCCACCTAACAGGGTCCCGAGCCAGATAGATGTGTTGAGCTCCCTCCAGGATGTCATTTTTGTGGCTTTTGAATTTTTTTGTTTTACAAAAAAAGGGAAACAAGATGGCAGAAAACAAAAAGGATTATTCAATATGAAATAAGATCCATTTTTCATTTGATGCAGCTGTTTTGAAGTGTTTACTGAATGTGCTCAGAACCAAATTTGTCAAAATTTAAAAATTAAATAACTTTGAAACAGATTAATATTTTTCACCAAACAAGCAAAAGGCACATTTGTGGGCTAGACCCTTTCTACCCTTAAAAATTCCAGACCAAAATTCCAAACAGTCTGGGTTGTTGGCAAGTCCAAAGGAAAAAATCTGTAAAGTCAATGAGCAGAAAAATCACTTTTTACACTCTCTGGAACTCAGAAACTGCACATCCGACTGAAACAAAACTTAGTGCATCCAGAGATCTACCATAAGAGACCACACATGGAAATTATCATGCAAATCCATTGAATGGTTGTGAAGTTAATACAGTGCAAAATGGGGTTTAACATTAAAGCATTAAAGTGCCTACTCAATCCTAACAATGGGGCGTGACCACACCCATATAATATAGATAGATAGATAGATAGATAGATAGATAGATAGACAGACAGACAGACAGGTAGATAGATAGATAGATAGATAGATAGATAGATAGATAGATAGATAGATAGATAGATGAATAGATAGATAGATAGATGATAGATACAGGATACATAGCAGGGACCTGTGGAATAAATTATTAAAGGAATATGATGATAGGGGGGTGAAGGTTGGGATAACATCCACCTTGGGTGGTTGGAGTGCGAGACCACCAGATGAGGCATCCAACACCCAAGAAGGGATGTTATCCCAGCATAACACCCACCCTGGAGTGGCATTATTCCTATTATACAATGGCTTGTTATTTTATACAGAATAAAAAAATAATTTTAAAGAATGTTTTTGTTAGTCTGGAACAATATTTTTGTTTGTTAGAGAAGATGCAAAAAAAAGTAAGTAATGGTCATCATGGTCATCCTAATCATCAGCAGGGATGTTATGCCAGGATAACATCCCTGCTGTGATGGCCAACTGACCAATCAGAATACAGGATTCTTTCTTGCCTTTGTATAATGATAGATAGATAGATAGATAGATAGATAGATAGATAGATAGATAGATAGATAGATATGGGACACAGCAGGAACCTGTGGAATAAATTAATTATTTTTACTAACGCACCTTTGAGTAACCTCATGAGTGGTGTAAACCATGAGTGATGTGTCCAAGGTCAAATAGCATGAGTGAAAATACATTGTTTATTCTACAAGGTCCCTGTTGTGTATTTCATTTATGCAATTGGCAGGACCTTGTGTTTGTGTATTTCTTTTTTTAAATAGGATTGGCTTTTTATTTAGAAGTTTTGTGGGTTTCTTGGTGAAGTAGTGGGCACTGGATCCAAAGAGTGCTGACAAGAATAGTGTCAGCTTGGACCGCACAGCAAAAATTGTGCCATTGTTTCTTTTGTGGGGGGTTGTGCCCCCCACACTCCATGATGCGAGGGGTGGCAGATAACGGGGAAAGTTAAAAATCATGGGGCATGGAATACTGTTTCCATGGCCACATGTAACAGAGTGTAAGTCCCGAGTGCAGTAAAATGTTTGGAGACCAGGATTAGAACCCTGTTCTCTAATGGCACTGGTCGAGTTGCTCGATGCCCCAGCCCTCCATGCCATGAGAGCAGCTTGGCCAGTCTCCTAGCTCCTGGTGCTCTTGTGCATTGTCAGCAACATGGACAGTGATCGGAGAGCACTTACAGCAAGCTCTGTAAATCCCCCCTCTCTGCTCATGTGAGTTCTTACCAGATTAGCGCCATATAGTGCGGCACTATTCTGGTAGAGCTCACTTCATGGGGTACTGAAGCGGTGCTCCTCTCCCTCTGAGGAGCACCATTGCTATGACCATCATCATGGACACTACATCATGATGCTGGCACTGACAGGACAACATTTGAGCTGATTGGTGAAGGAACAGCTTGCACAGAATATTTTTTTAAATGGCAGCATCTGTTTAGTGAGCAAGTTTGTTGGTTGCTAGGACATAAAAGCTTCTTTTTCATTGTAGCATTAATTTAGTTGTCTTTTTTTATTTTGTTTTTAACTGAATCATTTTGTGCAAGCGAGACTGGAATTGAAGAGTGACTGATAGTTTAGTGAGGAGGAGCACTGAGATCCTGCAAGCAGTGTCTGCATCTGGAAGACACAAGAAAGTAACTTGTTGTATTTATTTCTTTATGAATTGTGCCATCAGACAGAGCTCCATTTGCTTCACGGAAGGAGTGAAGCCCTGAGTAGCAAGCAAAACCAGAAATGGACCAAGCAGTGAGACCACATACAGATTGAGTGGTACATGCTGACTGCAGGCAGCTAAGAAAATTCAGAGGAATTTGTGCCCATTTGCTAGAAAGGTGTTGGTTTCTGTTGGGGTTGTGATGGGTAAATATGGGTCCGAGCAGCACAGAGAGTGAGAGTGCTGAAGCAGAGAGGGAGCAGAATATGTAGTATGAGGTGCGCTGGACAACAAGATGTGCAGCAAGAAGTGCAGTTACAAAGAAAAGAGTGTTTGCACAAAATGTATTTTATCCCATCTTGTGTTTTACAGAGGTTTAGCAGTTTGCAGGACAGTGATGTTTTGTTGCAGAGAGCAGAGTGTGTAGAGAGGAGCAAGTAGCAAGGGCAAGTGGGAGCCAGCTTCTGGATTGGCTGCAGTGTGGCTGAATGAAAAAAGCCAAGGTAACTATTTTGAAAGGGAAAAGAGAGTTTTGGGAATTAACTGGACCTGTTGCACAGATAGCTTCCTTATGTTGGCATATGTGGATAAACAGCTACAGAGGGAGATGCTGAGGGATTGAGTGGCTGGTTTAGAAAGAAACTGACAGTAACTGGAAGTAGTACCAGTGGGGGGGGGCAGACATGGCATGATGATGTGTCTACTATATACATAAGTGCTATATGATAGGAAAAGGGGATAGCGATATACTTTCATTTATATCACTGCTTGGGGCTGGGGAGGGGTGACAGTACACTACAGAAAAGGGGATTGGGATATGCCTTTATTTATATCACTGCTCAGGGCTGGGGAAGGTGGACACTACACTACACTACAGAAAAGGGGATAGGGATATTCCTTTATTTGCTCACTAATCAGGGCTGGGTGGAAAGAGCTGGCCCGGCACCCATCACAGCATTGAAGCCATGCAAATGAGCCCATAATGGGCATGCAAATGACCCCTTTGTGCCCTGCATGCCCAATGTGCTCATTTGCATGTTTGGCTGAATATTGCCCATGGGGTCTGCGACGCAACATGCTCACCAGGTATACCTGCAGTTCGGCATACCTGGCTGCATGTTGCCAAGGATTGCAGAGACAACTGTGTGATGCCCCCTGCCCCTACTAGAATAGGGGCGCAGGGTCAATGTCAAAGGTGCGGGTGGCACAAGTTGCGTTCAGCAGCAACTTGCACCACCCTTCTAGAATCAGGCCCCAAGAGTATATTGTCTTGAGTGGAGTAAAAGTGGAGATTACTGTTTAACTGACTATCAGAAGTATTTGTTTCTGAAGTCAGCTATTTTTATGTATTCATGTCTTATTGCTGCTCTTTTGAGAGTTTTTAAGTTTTTCTACTCCCAGGATTTTATGCTGAATTGTGAGGGGAACTTAATGTTCATATTTATTGTCTGTCCTGCCTCACTAGTCAAAGCAATGTGGTTACTTTATTTAATTCTGCATACAGCTTCTTTCATTTCTTATTTATAACACCTCGTATACACCAAAGTGGACTGAGGAGAACTGAAATTGTTTCATGAGACAGTGAAAGAGGTCTTTACCTTAAAATGTTTGGACAGAGTGTCAAGAAATTTAGCAGTATGCCATCTATGCCTGTGGGGGGTTATTTTATTAAATTTTACCATGTTTTGTTTAAATTTACTGTACTTGGTGTATTGATTTGTTTTTCTGTTTTTCCCTGTTCTGTAGCCACAGATACAGTGGCAGTTGTAGTGACTAACTCTGATTCCTGCTCCTGGATCATGACCACATACCCTGAACCACAGCATGACCACATACCCTGAATGCTGGATTGTATGAGTGAATTAAGAATTGGAGTGAGACTAGTTCGACCCAAAGATGGATGTTAGGAGGAGGAGGAGGAATGGCAGATGGCGCCAGTATGTCTGAGAATCACAGAGTTGGGTCTCAACACCACAGTGTGAAGAGCTAGGAGTGGTTTAAGTGGTTATATTGTTAAACTGTTGGTTGCAGCTTGCTACTGTCAAAGAGTCTCACTGCATACCTATTGATAGAGAAGTTCAGCTCTAAACTGTTTTTCATTGGATAGCTACTGTATGTGAATGGGAGGACTAGAAAGCATGGTGGAGTGATTACTGAACTAAGAAATTTCTAAATAAAAGTGCCTTAGTGTCTTTCTTACAAAAGCATTATAGAAAAGATGTAGAAAGTGGGGCAGAAAGTCTATAAAAGAAAATAGGTGGATCACTCTGTGCATTTCAAACTATACATCTAGTATGAATCATTTTACAGGTAAAAAAGGTCTGTGCCTGTTTTACTAGATCTCCCAAATGTTTTATTATATTAATGAGGTCTTTATGAAGTTTTATATTTTATTTTATCTATTTTTTCAAAATTTTTTTAGAGTTCTGTGTTGTTTTAAATTTTCACGTCATTTGTCACACGATGTTTGTGTGATGCCGGTGCACTGCATGTATTTCATTTCAGAGTGCATGTAAATCAGTTAGCCCCTGACTCTGAGGCTACCAAACTGTCTGATTGAATACTGCTGCTAGTCATATGGAGAGTTTTAAATTATTTTAAGTGGTTGAAAAAATACACAGTGTGCATTTTTGACTGCAGTTTTCTTGCGGTTGTTCTGACTACTGTTATTTTAGTGGCATCAGCGATATACCCTTTCTAGATTGTAAGTATTTTTGCATAATAATTTTCTTTTTACTAATCCAAGCAGTTTATTCTCTGAGTTTAAAAAGCTTTTGTAAGCTAGCCTTTTAAAAGAAAGGCATAGTAATTATGGAAGCTCGTGATTTGTAGCATGAGGAACTATATGGCAACACACTCTTTTTCTGATATAATTTATTCATTCATTACAAATCAGGTTTACAACCTTTGAGCCAAAGACTCATTTACAAAAGCACTTCGTCACGGGGAAGGGGGCAGACATCAAGACAGTTATAGTGCAGATTAAAACAGAGGATAACATTACAAGTGCAGTAAAAGGAACATTTAACATAGATACACGTAGGTTACATAATGTAGTAGACTAAATGTAGACTAATGTAGTAGTTACTAAAACTAAGATGTAAGTTTGGCACTGTTTTTGATATATATCATATATTTTGGCACTTTCAAAACTTTTGCATTTTGAAGCACTGTATTTAACTATAATAAGTTCACTATTGGTATAGTTACTTTAAATAAATTTTCTCAATACCCTGATTGGTTACACTGGTTGTATTGGTGTTTCATTCATCAGAGTCTTGAAAAGGGAGAATTAATCAAGTGTTGGGAAGATTTAAGTTATTTACAAAGCCTAGATACACTGAAACTTGCAGATAGGGAAAAAAAGAATCTAGACAAGGAAGGGAGCTGTGGTATCTGGCTTCTATATAACAAAAGTACATTGTTTACTTAATGAATCAGTTATAGTAGACATCAAGCACCCCTGAAAAAGAAAAGAGACCTTTTTACCTTTGAGGCATAATACTTTTTGCACAGAAGTTTACAGTAAAATGCCATTCAAGAGACTAAAGTTTTTCTGCCCTATATATTTATATTGCATATAGTTATTTTAAATGTGAAAGTCATTTTAATTCATTGAATATATATTTAGTCAAAGATATTAAGCTACAAATTATATTTTTATATCTTATATTTTCTATTTCTAATACAGTAAGCAGTCAATTTTAAATTATATTACTGAAATCAATGGTTATAGCATATCCTGATACTTAGAAATGATATCTGTTTTGTATGTTATGTACTGGTACACTTTGTGCTCTAAACCTATGTGACAAATAACAGAAGCAAAAAAAACTGAACTGAAACAATTTAGAAAAAAGGTAGAACAATTTCTGGCTAATAATAACTTTAAAATTACCATGTTATTTTGCCCACAGGAAGAACATTTAGAGCTTTGAGGAAACAAAACATAGTGAGGGCTTTATAAATCCTATAATGATTTAATCTTCCAAACCTATGAAAACCAACAGCATACAAAACCCAGTATTAGAATTCATCAAAGTCCTAGAAGAACCAGAAGTGCAAGCAAAGGGATATGTGTATATAGAAATGAACATTGTCTGATAGCTTGTCATCAAGGACCACACTTAAAATTCTCAGAATTGGTTGGGCTAGAAGAACTCCATACTGAGTACAATCAAAAACTGAAAAGTTAAAGGTGGATCATTTAATAGAGTTAAAAGCCCTTTAAAGCCTGATGTGAAGAATACACAACATATTACAATAAGGAGTAGAGGCATGGCACAGAAATCATGCTTGAGGGAACTTAGCCAGTTCATTTCACCCTAGATGAAAAAATTCAAGTAATATCCTTCCTCAAGAAAACACCAGATATTTCACACTTACGGACAATGAGAAGAAAAAATACTGGTAATGAGGAACACATAGAGAACAGTAAGAACTAAAATCAAAAAAGGGAAGCATCTGACATACATACGTCTGCAATAATGACAGGATTGGGGGGAAAAGAAATTCAAGTAGGCAACTACCATTTAAGTGCGATGGTGTAATTTTTTTAAGTTTTTTTTTAACAAATGACATGAAAGGGGGGACAAAAGGCTGAAATAATTCAAAATGTAACTCAAGAATAGAATGTAAAAAATAATACAGAAGTAAGTCAAGCAGAACAATCAGCAAGTAATGCACATATTATCAAACAAATAACGGAAAGAGACATGTAAGAAATAAATGTTTTGGTTAACCAACTGAATACGGAAAAAAAGAGAAGTAATGAATAATAATAAAAACAATAAAAGAAAAGGAGAAAAAACAAATCAAAGGGATATGAGTGGTAATAAACCAAGGCAGGGAAATTAGTTACATCGGAAAAAAATACAGTAGATATACTGTACAAAAACTAAAAAATAAACCTAAGATCCAGACAAAAGTCTATTTTGAAGAAGATGTTGAGACCTCACTGCATCAAATATCTGATAGAGGGTGATCTTAATTACAACAGAAGATCTTTTGATAAAAATAAAGGAAAACTAAATACAGAAAGGAAGATTACCAATGGTATATATACAGGGACTCCCCAAAAATAGGATGGAAAATGTGTTCACCCTAAAATTGGCAGCATACAGTACATTAAAAGAAATATGTGGTAATAAATGTTCATGGATAGATACCATGGCCGATATATTCAAAGGAGTTGCACCTGGTGCAACTGAGTTGCACCATTGCCACCCCAGAACTGTACCCCAGGGCAATATTCAAAAGTGGGAATTGAGCAGTGCAATTTCCAATGCACTGGGGCACAAAAGATAATGTATGCAGGCACATCTCCAGGGACGTGCCCATGAATATGTGGCACATCCCAATATTCAGCCTGAGATGTGGTGCATCTGCTGGCACAACCCAGAGATATGCCGACATGGGCCTCACAGTTGAGCCTGTAAAACATGGCTCAAGTGCTAGTTACCCACAGGTGGGCCACTGTAGTGTAGTGCACAACACAGCAGCCACTGGTTGTGGGTAGAACCCCTCAACACCATGCACAAGCACACATGATAGTCTCTGGTAGTCTAGTGGGAACCACCTTCCCTATCCAGTAACCCTTATCATGTTAACATCCTCATTTGAAATACCCTGATGGTGTAGTGGTACCGCCCTCCCCATCCGGCAACCCGATCACATGAAATATCCTATTGCACTGTCCCTGGTAGCCCAGTGGCTCCCCCCACCCCCACCACAGTACCCCAGCCCATCCAGCACCATTCCGGTCATCGTCAGTGGGCAGCATACCCACCCCATACGTGGCTGCCTGCCGAATGTACCTTACAGTATGGCTGCAGCGCTCATTAGTCCTCACTGTGGACCAATGGGCATGCAGTATACTGTAATAGTCTTCACAACTTTGTAAATGAAGTAATTCATTCACAAAGTTGTGAATATTTACAGTACACTGTATGCCCATTGGTCCACAGTGTGGACCAATGAGCTTGCAGCACATACCTTAGCTGTCATTTGGCAGGCAGCCATGGAGGTATGCAGGTGATATGCTGCCCGCTGATGACCGGTGGTGTGCTGGGTTATAGTATTGTGTGGGTGGGGGAGGAGCCACTGTGTTATCAGGGGCAGTGCACAGGATATTTCATGGATTGTGGTTGCTGATTGTGAGGGGGCACCACTAGACCACCAGGATGTTTTGAATTGGTCAACACTTAGATCAGGGATACAGGCAGGAAGAAGGTTCCACTAGACCACCAGGATGTTTTGAATAAAGGTTAACACTTTGATTGGGGATAAGGGTATGAAGGAGGGTTCCACTGGATCACCAGCATATTTTGAATGAGGATGTTAACATGATCTGGGTTACTGGATAGGGAGGGGGGTGCCACTAGACTACCAGGGATATTAATTCACTGTATTATGGTGATCAGAGGGTAATGATGGGGAAGGGGGTACCACTGGACCACCTGGGTATTTTGTATGAGAGTTTAGCACAGTCGGGGTTACTGGATGGGGAGGTGGATATCACTAGACTACCAGGGACTATCATGTTCTATTATAACAGTGATTGGTGGCAAGGGATGGGGAGGGGTTAGTACTGCAGTACCTGATACTGGGACTGCATGCTGTGCAGGGCACCAGGTGTAGTTTGCTGGCTAGCCCTGCACAACTCATGCAAATGGGCCATAATGACATGCAAATGGCCCCATTTGTGCTTTTGCATGCATTATGGCTCCATTTGTATATTGGTATCTGAATATCAGGAATTTGCACATGGTGTATCTCTGATGTGCTGGCATTTCCCATTCCTGGTATTCAGATCTGCCTGGGTATGCTGGCACATTATATTTGTGCTATGGCATTTTGTGGTATATTCAGATGAGATGCACCATGGCACATCTCCTTGAATATATCCTTTGTTGCTCCAGTGCAACTCAGTTGTGCTGCACAACCACTTGCACCATTGCCAGGCACAATTTTGAATATAGGCCCCCATAACTACATATAGATGCAGAACTAAACCAAACAGGATGAATTTGCTTGGTACCTACAGACCATGAGAAGAAACTGACACTTTTAAATTCTCAAAATAAATTTCTAGATATAGGTATCAAACTGAATGCAACTATAAGGGAGGAACATCAAGCAGAAAAAAAATCACCAAAAATAATATTAATAAAACAAATAAGAGAATAAAAAAGAAACTGGTTTAAGGTCAGTTGAACAGGAGAACAGTTTACAGGGTGAGGAGAATAAGATAAAAAAATGATAAGAGGAAGAACGCAAAAAGGAAGAAAATAAATACAAGTACTGTACTATCAGAACAAAGTACAGCAGACATATCCATTTCAGAATAAATAGTAAATAGCACAGAAACAACAAGAACTACAAGTGTCATCTCTTCAATTTTAGATTGACTGAATTCCACCAAAAACAATAAAAAAAACACTGCTTTATCTTCTAAATGGGGATGAATCTGGTATACTATCTAAAGCAGAAACCCAAAATGGATAGATAATATGAGTAAGTATGATATTAATTTATTTCAGGAGACCTGGGATAGTAAACAAAACACAGATTATCTAGATTACAGGGTATGGGCTACACCAGCAGTTTAGGTGCATAGCTTTGGGCATCTGAAAAGTGGTCTTGCAATTTTAGCCAAGATGGCTTTGAATGTTAATGTCTAAAATGTAGTTAGGGATGGTAGTTATTATGTGGGTATTATATTAAATCAAAACAAATCAAGATGTATATGTTCTTTTCAATATATTTTTGCCACCAGGTATTAATAACTAAGCATTTGAAAGCATTTTAAAGGAAATTAAAGGCATTTTAGAACATTTAAGAGTTAAATACCAACAGTGTATAATTATACTCTCCATAGACTTAAATGCTAGAACAAGAGTTGCAATACAGGAACCTACACAAGACTGGAAAATAGATGGTACACTTTGCATACCTATTTGATAAGCAAGAGATAAACAATTACAAAGAAAAGGGAGATTCTGATGCATTATATAACTGGAATGGATGTAAGAATTTTAAATGGTGGAACAAAGGGAGAGAAATTAGGAGAAATTACATTTACCACAGTTAAAGGAGGCATTACTATAGATCTCTTTTTAACAGATGTTTATGCTTTTGAGAAAGTTGCTTATCTGAAGGTAAAATACTTTTGGGTGAGTGATCATTTTCCGGTTCATTGCAAAGTTAAAAGCAATGCATTAATAAAAATTGAAAATAATGTTAAAATTGAAGAAAAGAATAATAACATGTTTTAAAAACAAATTGAAAAAATTAGGGGATATGCAAAAGTTCAATTATGTACATGATATAATGGAAGAATTTAGCACTGTATTGAATGATGCAGTGACTAAGTCCCTGAAGATAGAGAAACAAGAAAGTTGAAAGTTGGGGTAAAGAACCCATGGTATGATAATTCCTAAAAAACTCAAGAAAGTAATCAATAGAACAGGAAGATGTTCCATAAAAAGAATGATATTGCAGCAAAGAATGCTCTAAGAAATTTAACAACTGAGTATTACCAATTTCGAATTTTGAATACCAATTGAATTTTGAATTTTGAATTTTATGCATGTTATTTTAAGGAATGTATATGGTATGACACACTGTATAGTTTTGTGCGGCCCCAGAGCCTTTGGATTGGGCATCTTTTAAATAAAATTGACATTGACATTGACCAATTGATTAACGTAAAATTAATATAGCTTCCTCTGGTCAAGTATGCCAGAGGCAGTTCACATGCTAAAGATGTCTCAACATTCTGGTCATTAGTTGCTGTTGGTATATCTAATAATGCCAGAGAGCATAATGCAACTTGTCTTATAACTGATTTTTGAATGGTTAGATCATTTTAAACATGAGTATAAAATCTCAGATATGGACAATTATGAAAAAGACTACACAGCAGCCACATCATCTTATGTAAGGAATGTGAGTGGGATGCTGTGGTCTGCTATTATCCAGGCTGAAGTCTGTTCTGCAATCATGCCTCCCCCCAAAAAAAATAAAGCTGCAGGAATAGATGCAATACTTGCAGAGTTTTTTTTTTCAAAATAACATAGATATCTGGTCAATTTTTCTTTCTCATCTATTTACGTTAATTGTCAATACATAATGCCTCCCAAAAGATTGGAGTGTAGGCATTACAGAGCCAGTTTTTAAAAAAGGCTCCCCATAGGATCCAAATTGCTATCCTCCAATGTTCTTACTTCTAACTGGACAAAAAATATTTGCTAGAATAATATTAGATAATCTGGAAGCCTGGTTTGTGGATAAACAGTCGGTATCAGAGTTCCAGCAGCTTTTTCAAATAAATTACTCAACAATAGATTTAATTTTTACTTTTAATTACATCCTGAACAAATATATTTTACATATAAAACAAAAGATGTATGCCTGCTTCATTGATATTAAATTAGTGTACAGTTCCGTGAACAGAACAATTCTTTGGGAAATATCACGGAATTATGGGATTGATGAGGGGCTGTTGGATATTTTAAAAATTATTGCACATAAATTCCCAGGTTATAGTTATGTATTCAAGGGATGGAGATGTGACAGAACCCATATATATTAATAATGGGGTAAAGCAAGGATGCCTATTGGCCCAGAGCTTATTCAGTTAATATGCTTTGCAAAAAACTTCATTAATGCATCCAGTTAGTGCCGGCAATAAAAGTTGGAAATAAACTGTTAGGGTTTCAACCCTAACACTCCACCCACACTGCATGCAGCAATGGGAGAGGAGTGCTTTGGGGTTGTCAGCTCTAATGCTCACCCCATTCCATGAGTAAAACTAAGCTTAGATAGTTATAGTATAGGAGAATGGGGTGAGTATTAGGGCTGACAACCCCAAGGCACACACCCCTCACCTGTTGCTGCATGCAAGGTGGAGGTGAGGGTGTTAGGGTTGGAAAGCCTAACAGCACATTTCCCAACTATTGTCACTGGAACCCTGACTGATGAATTAATAAAGGTTTTTTTTGCAAAGAATTTCCTTACTTTTTGAGATAGTATAATCATAGCCTTATTTAATTGTGGGATCACATGGCCCAGAGGGCCCTGCAGTCCCATCCATAATTTTTGAGAGATTACAATTGTATCATTATTTTCCTGTGGGAGCGTAGGGCCCTCTGGGGCCTATGCTTCCATCACTCCATAATGCTATGGATATTTGCATGTGGCAGTGCAATGCCCTCTGGACCCTGCACTGCCATCCATCCATCCATAAGGCCTGCTGTCCGATCACTCCATAATGGTATTTGTATTTGCATGTGGGAGTGCATGGTGACATCCATCCATAATTTTTGGAATATTGTAATTGTATCCATATTTCATTGTGGGAGCGCAGGCCTTGAAGAGCCCTGTGTTCCCAACAGTCTGTAATGGTATCTGTATTTGCATAATTTTTGAGATAGTGTATTGGTATCCTTATTTGCTTATGGGAACACAGGGCCTTCTGAGCCCTTCACTTCCATCTAATACTGTGCAGCACCAAAAAACACTATAGAAAACACAGCAAAAATGTAAACCTGTTCAACTGGACACTAAATTAATATATTTTCGCAAAACCAGCAAAAGGCACATCAATGGCACAAGCCGTTTTTTGTATCCTGAAAATTTCACAGCAAAATTGCAAACCATTTCTTCAGAGCATAGTGACAAAGAAATGACTGTGTACACCTAACATTACAATGTTATCCTATGAGAAATTAAGCAAAATTTAAACCTGCAGAACTCCACAGCAGTGTAATATATTTTCACCAAAGCAGTGAAAGGCACATCCATGGGGTAAGCACTTTGTACCCTGAAAATTTCAGACCAAAATCACAAACCATTTCTTAACTGTGGAGTGACAAAGAAACAGTTGTCTTAAAATTCCTTTTTCACAAATTGCGAAAAATAATCCTATTCAATGGATCCTTTTTCACAGTTTTCAGAAAAAGAAAATCTTTTTTGCAAATTGTGAAAAAGGATCCTATTTCATGACTCCATTTTCGCAAATTTTTGGAAAAGGAAAATCCTTTTGAAAATTGAAAAAGGACCCTGTTTCACTTTTTCTACAGTTTGCAAAACAGGATTTGGGGATGTTACATAAACACATTTCTAAGTGTTATCAAAAATGAACCCCAGATTCAGATTCTATGGGTTATGATTAAATAAAGACAACTATTGTTGTCTACTAAACCCCTTGTATTTATTTAGTTATTTAATTTTGTTTTCACTGCTAACTGAAAACAAGATGGCGGAAGCACAGAAAAAGATTCTGCATTTCCAGCAAAAGATCCCGAGTTTGTGAAAAAGGATTCTGCATTTGCAATAAAAATCCTTTTTCAAGCAGGCCATCTAACTGGTCCCATAGTAAATAATGGGAAACTTTGCAATTTAGAAACATTGGAATGGATTAATATTGTTTCACCAAATCTTCAAAAAGCACATCTGTGATCCAAGACCTTTCTACCTTAAAATGTCAGACTAAACTTCCACACCATGTTTGCACAGCAAAGTGATAAAAAATGTCATCCAAAATGGTAATTTTCAAATTTTTGACAATCCATATCTCTGCACCTACATATCTGACTGAAACAAACTTGCCACATCAAGACATCTTTGGTCTCTGTTGGCATATGCAAAATTTCATATGAATCACTTGAATGGTGCAAAGTTATTAAAGTGCAAATTTTTGAGTTTAATATAGAAGTGATGGTTGAACCCTAACTATAGGGGCATGCCTGCACCCCTATAATACTGAAAGGTTTATTAAATGCCTGGACACCATTGAAACATTCCCAGCAAAAATAAATAATGTTGGGGTGCAAATGTTAATATAGGCAGTTGGTGCAGTTTTATTATCGCAAACTCCTACTAGTCTATAGAGAGGTATAGTCACAGTTATAAAACATCTGGACAAAATTAAATTGGAAATAAATGTTCTAAAATCTAAAATAGCCACCGGTCCGCTTCCCCCTGACAACCCCCCCGGGGTGCCCCGACATAACCAGCTAGCATATGCTGCTGTACCCATGAGAGGGACCCCCTCCTTGTTCCCTGTGCCAGGCCAGGATCCAATACCAGTGTGTGAGGTCACCCCAGGGCTGCCGCCAGGCTCAGGATGCTATGGCCATCAAGCTGCCATAAGTGATGCTGCTGTTTTTTCCTCTGATTATTCCCCAACAGTGAAGATGTGCACTAACATCTAGCACTGACGTGTTGACATCCGCTGCACTCCTCCCTCCATTGCACCAACTCTAGCAGTGCCTCTGGGCTTCCCCAGAGGCCACTGCAGAGTGATGGAAACCCACATCCCTCCCCAGGATAGGATAGCAGTCCTTCAGACGCTCAATCCTATCCTCCCCTACCGACCCTGACAACCCAGGCTCATGTCTGATCCCCGGTCACCAGCATGATGTGAGGTGTGGTGACCAGTGCCTCAACCCTCAGCGCCACTGGGTCAGCTTCAATACATTTCTAGCATGGAACCCACAAATAAAGAAGGTGAAGGATACTGCTAATAAATCTATTTTGGGAGTAAATAGGTCTTCTACCCAATTTGCTGATAACTAATTTTATGTTATTAAAATAATGTTTGATGCTGAAGTTGTAAGTCAGCTATTGTATGGGCTAAATATGGGGAATACATTTTTTTCAATCAGAATTACACTTGGCCTTCCAAGGATTCCCAACTGCATTTTTAAGAATTTAATTTGGAACGGTATCCCTGGAAGCACAAATGTGGAAAGCTACAGTCAGATTATAGAAGAGAATTTTCAATATGGACAACAGGTTTCAGAAGCTGTGCTGGAAGGATGCACAACATAATCACATAATTAACTGGTTTGCTAGACTGAATAATATCCTTAAAAAAGCATGGGTTGCAAAGTATGTAGATTCCAAGGGCACTAGATGACCCAGCTATTTATATTAATTAGGCTGACCAAAGAAGCAAAGACATACACCAACAAAAGGACTTGGAAAAAAATCCATAACATGGATAATATCAAAAAACACTCAAATTTGAAAAATGACTTCGATTTTGAAAACTATGTAAAGGTGTGTGAAACTAAATTTCATAGAAACATACCTAGTCATTTTGGGTATGGAGTTCTGTTGGGTTATTTCCTAAACACTGTTAATAGCTTTGGATATAAAATTATAAGTGATAGTTTCAAACCCCTTTTGTCAGTGGTTTTGTCAGTGTCAGTGGCTCAGTAGGTAGCACACTCGCCTCTGAGGCCAGGAGATCAGAGGGCTGTGGGTTCAGTTCCCACATCTGGCACTTGGGTTAATAACCCAGTACTGACACTATAGTGCAGCATGAGAGGGGTGCTGCATTTCTGAGGTGCCATCTTCCGGATGAGACGTTAAACCGAAGTCCCATCTGCCTGGATTTGTGATGGTTCAGGTGGATGTTAAAGATCCCATGGCACTTATCGAAAAGAGTAGGGGAATTTTTTATTACAACCAGAAGCAAAACATATACAAAATAGTGTTTACAGCACACAAAATCATAATATAAAACAAGGATTAACAGAAATAAGTATTACATCTTACATTCAAAAATCAGCAGCAGTTTAGTGACCCAAAAAACTAACTAGTGCCAACCCCCCCCCAACTAAAATAGTAGGGAATTGTTTATTATCATAACAGTAGACCAAAAGTGAAATATAAACTGGGGTATGTCACATAAAATAATAAACAAATCATATGGAAAACAAAACAAATGAGTATTGTCAACATACCATGTCAGAGCAATGTAAAAGAAATAATATGAAAACATCCCCCACTAAAAAGGATTAGGGAGTAGTTGCAACTAAAAGCAACAATCAAACAATAATATATACAGTAGAAATCATATGCACAACAAATGGAAACAAAACAAGTATACTAGCATAGAAATGGGATGTACAGGAAGCATAGAAACCAAGTATGCACAACAAAACAGCACCATAAAATGATTGGAAAATTAAAAAACAAATAGTACCAGAAGATACAAATGCCCCCCTTAGAGCGAGGAAGTGGGTCTAAAACAAAACTAACACATATGCAGAAAAATAGCAGTCCCCACCAAAATTACCCCAAAAGGAGGTTCTAGCCTTGCAAGCAGGGATACCCAGCACTTTTCAAGAAAGTCTGGACATAGCACCATAACCTTTAACCTGTGTCAAGCCAGTTCATTTTCCTCCACCACAATCGAAACAGTTCAGGATGCACTTTTTCCCTTTCCTGAAGTCTCCAGCTAAGTACTACCTTCTTAATGTTATAAATAATCTGGGATGCAGAGAGTAATCTCTGCTGAAGTGTCAAATTACACCGTGCTTGCCACAGCTGAAAGCCTATATGACCCATTAACAGGCGCATAGTGATTACATCATAAGTCACCCAGGAGCCTGGCAGAACCCCTTCCACCCAGATCTGTGATGTAGGATCCCTAAAAGGATTTAAAGGCCACACATCCTGATATTGGGACCAGAAGGAAACTACAAAGGGACAATCCACAAAAAAATGTTCCATAGTTTCAACCACCCCTAAGCAGGTTTCCTCCCTGGGACAAAACCTCTCCAAGAGTTTTTATGCCTCATATTGCCTTTTACCCCTAATCTCTTGTGGAGACATAGCCATAAAAAATCCCACATATAGCGGGGTACCCTCTTGCTTACTAATAATTGTAATTTGGAATGTTGCTCAGAAACTGGTAAATCATGAAATCAAGGATCCACAAAAAGTAATCCTGCAATATAGTACTATAGAATTGCTGACGTGTTTGAAGAAGAAAGGATTTTCTGACAACATGCCAGGATTTTAACTTTGAAACATTGTATGAAAGTGACTAGTCAATGCACATAGCCGTATCCTGCCGGGCCAAAAGGAATCCTGAACCCAATGCCTAAGAGAGGATCTATACTATCAGCCACCCACGGGGACCAGATCTTAACAACCCCCTTGAGCAAAGGAACTAAATTATAAAAGATAAATATACTATGCAAGAATACAACTGGATTCACCATACCCAAACCTCCTTCGCCAATAGGTAAATAAGTGATACCCCTCTTCATCGGATTTAATCTATTACCCCATAAACAAAGAAAAAATACATCATAAAGAGAGGTTTCTAAAGAAGGGGGAGGGGGAAAAACTGCAGCTATAAACAAAAAATATGGCAACAAAAAAGTTTTAATCAAATAAATTCGCTTCGCTTTAGACATTCGGCCCTTATTCCAGAGTAACACCCTATTACGTGCCTCCAATAATTGGCTCTCCCAATTGTATCGATGATCATCCACACCTCCAAAATAAACACCAAGAATCTTCCTATAGCCAGTTTTAATAGGCATGTCCCAAATCAATGCCACATCAGTGGCCCCATACCCCAAAGGCAATATCCCATTTTTAAACCTATTAATAGAGGAACCAGACATAGCTGAAAAGGTGTACAATAATGTCTGTGCAGCAACAGCAGAATTTTATCTGACAGAACTAAAACCAAATCATCTGCACATGCTATTGTCACTATCTGTGGGTCCATATAACCAACTGATAATCCAACAATATCATCTGTATTATTTAAAGCATGCAAAAGGGGGTCCAAGGATAAGACATAGAGTAGGGGACTTAGTGGACACCCCTGCCGTACTCCCTTATGTACCTCAATATCTCTTCCCAACCATCTATTTATGCTAGGTATCAGAGTGATGTCTGTATAGCAGGTACGTAGCCAGTTTATAAATTGTGAGGGAAACCCATACCATCTCAAACTCTCCCACAGATAACTATATTTTACTTGATCAAAAGCTTTAGCCTGGTCAAGACAAACCAGATGCCCAAACATATCTCCAGATGCTCCTTTAGCTATAAGCTCCCTGAGTAGGATCAGTGCATCCTGAACCCTTCGATGTGGCACCCCACTAAATTGTGATGCATGTAATAAGGAACCCAATACACCCCTCAATCTAATACAAAAGATTTTCATCAAGATCTTACAGTCAGTGTTCAAAAGAGACAAAGGCCTCCAATTATCTAAATCCCCATGCTCCCCTTTATTTTTATACCGTAAAAGCAACACACCCTGTAACATGCTTTTAGGTAGAGACCCTGCCTGTAACCCAGCATTCAATATCTGACATAGTTCAGTACCCAAAACTTCCCACAAACTTATAGATTTCATGGGACAATCCATCAGCACCTGGAGTAATTCCCGACTTCAGAGACCAAATTGCAGTCTTTAGTTCATCTACCATAATGAGTTGGACCAAAGTAGACTGCTCATCTATAGACAAAACAGGGACTGGTCTTCTAAGAAACCAATCATTAATGGGGGTCTCAGGGAGCAATCTACTCTTAAAGGATGCAGTAACATAGTCATGTATCGTATCTAAAATACCAGTGTTTGTTGTAACATGCCCCCCAGCTGAGGTGTTTAAATACATCACAGCTCGGGAGTGTTTAAGAAGTTTCAGATTTTCAAAAGGTAAAGTATCCTTCTTTGTACCACTAATCCCATATTTATGCTTTCTCCACATCCTGTAAAACCTGAGATTGTAAATTAGCCAACTCTTCCTTTACCTTTTTAATTTGATCCAAACCTGCAGATCCCAAAGACTGGTGGAAAGTAGACAAAAAATGAAGTCGTTCTCTAAGATATTGAAGTCCATCATGCCGGAATCTCCCATTTAAATGACCAATGGTTTGAAAATAGAGTCTGTCTTCACATCTTGTGTCCTCCCACCAAGTATTTAAATTTTCATATAGAAAGAAAACAGACTGATGTGCTAAAAAAAGGGAATGTAGACCATCAGCCACACCAGGGATATCTAATAAGATAACATTTAATTTCCAAAACCTGGCCCCCCGCACTTCAGGCACGCCACATAACACTAATCAAGCATTTTATGATCCGATGGCCACCTCCTGTAAGGACTGTGATTGCACTACAACCCCTGGTGAAAGAAAAAAATAGTCAATTCTGGAAGCTCTAGTTCCGCAAAAATAAGTATTTCCAAACCCATTAGAGGTAGGCCGAAAAGCATCATTCAAACCAGTATCTGCAAGAAGTTTTGACAAGCTTGCCATATCACTATACACTTTCTTTCTCATTCCAGAAGAAACACTGGAAGGCAAGGAGCAGTTAAAGTCCCCCCCCCAAGGATAGTAACATAAGAGGTGCATAGAAAAGGATATGATGAATTAAAAAGGGTTACTCGATCAAATTTAGATTGAGGTGCATAAACATTAAGTAACCGTAAGGGTAAGGAACCTTTATTAACATCCAAAACCAAGGCCCTACCAGCTAAAATCTCTATCTGATGAATTATTTATATGTGAATGAAAAACAAATCCCCACCCCACTACACAAATCACTTCCCAAAGACCAAAAACAATCTCCCACACCCAACCAGTAGTGGCAGCTCTATCTCCATAGGAGAATGCAAACGAACATCCTGCAGGAAAACACAATCCAGATTTTCATATAAAAATGAGAATAAGTGCTCTGACGCTTAACAGGAGATTTAATGCTATTTGCATTTAAAGTTGCCACTCTAAAGTAAAAGGGAACCATGAGTTAATGAAAGGGTAAAGTCACTTTACTTTGCTAGATGCTCTTGTTACCTTCCACTTTTCCCATCTAATGGCTTAGGGCCAACCTGTCCTTCAGCAGGTTCCAAGGGCTCAGGCCTTAGGGGGATGCAGAAGGCAGAGACATGTTTGAAACCGCCTTTGGAGCTCTCTACTACTGCAAAGGTATTAGGGTCAGCAATAGAACCATGCATGGAAAGGTAAAGCTGTTTTCCTACCCACCTTCCCCTTTCCTTTAACAGATTTCCCTTTCTTGCCACTAACCATAGTAAAACTTTCTACCAAGGGGTCCAAACTAGACAATACTGAATCCTGGCAAATAACCCCCCCTTGTCCTATCTCTGGTACCTCATGAGTCACCACTTCAGGTATATCTATAGAGTCTGTGCTTGAGGTAGAGTTAGCAATCAAACCTGACACGGGCAAAGGGAGACTAGCCCCAGAGGTACTGGGATCCAACCTTCCTCCAGTAGGAATGCCAAGTCGAACTGCCTCCCTAATGTAATGGTCCTGTACCCCAAAATCAGCTTCCGGTGTGTTTTTAGCTGCCAAAGGGCAAAGTTCAAATGTGTGACCCACCACATCACAAAGACTGCATTTAGAGGTTTGGAAACAGTGAGCACTAGGATGACCAGACTCCCCACAATAAGAACATTTTAGCACATCACAAGAGGTGCTTATGTGAGTCCGAGACCCACACTTGAAGCAAACCCTTGGCTGACCTGGATAAAAAAGAACCCTTATCCCTCCCCCCAAAAAAACAGTTGGGGAGATGCACCAAATCAGAATCAGTAGAGTGGAGTTTAATCCTAAATTTCCAACCCCATTCCAAAATCCTCTACATCCAGGATAGGAACAGGATTCCCTGTATTTCACATCTTTAGATAACCAGTTAACAATATCTACAACATTAACCCCTTCATTTCTGAACATGATCGTAATGACCCTAAAGGCCTGTTTTGAAAGAGGCAGTACAATAAAGTCCGACCACAGGGGATTAGTTTTTAGATTTAAATAGTGACTCCAGAATAGTTCCAAAAGAGCTGGGGTGCAAAAACTTGACATCAAATGTGAACTCTCCAGGAACACGGATCAAGGCGTAGACTTCAGAAGGGGAAAAACCCATACTTTTCTTCAATAAAGTTTTTCCAACATAAAATCTATCAGGGGGATTATCCCTGGGGCCAACATATCGTAAACGAATGGCATTTCATCGCTTGGCTAATTCTAGAGGTTGCCTAAGATGACTGGCATAGGAAGGTTTTTCCACAGGTTCCAAAGCTGGCCCCTGTATGACAGAGAGGAAGTAGCCACATCTGCAGCCATTTCCACTGACAGGCTGTCCAAGGGTAGTCCAGAATCAGTAGTAGATTTAGGAAAAGGGAGACTGGAAGTGCAGAGACTAAAACAACAGGAGAAGGGACTGTTAAAGCCACAGTACTTATCTCTGCAGACTCCGTAGTACTGAAAATCCATCAGCCTTCCATGAATCACCCAGAAATCGTAATCCAGACAGCCCCATGCAGCGATGCTCCAGAGACCAGGATTCATCTACCAGATCTCCTCAATCTTAGAAGTCGAAACTTCACTGACTTTCGGCCTTTCAGTAGCCGGATGCAACTTGCTGGGCCCCGCTGCTGCTGCAGTGCTCGGGGAACTCTCTGATCTCTTCCGCTTCCTGTCATCCTCCACAGCGAGGTTCCTATGTTCCTGTACCAATAATGCACTCACATGAAGAAGTTCCTCTTCCAAACAGCGTTGTTTCTCTGACAAACTAAGCCCCAACGTAGCAACAGAAACTGAAGGACCACTTGAGTTGGCGTTTTGCTGGCCACCTCGCAGGTGCATCCCAGCCACCATTTCAACATTTCCAGACTCGGTGAAATCAACAGGTAAGGAATTACTCTGGGCTATCGCAGCCCCATGTGCAGCTCCTCCACTGTCCTCCTCCTCCGCCATCTTGGTCCCACCAGAAAATGGGTCCCCTGCTCACAGGAAGCAGGAAGTAGGGGAATTTCCCCGGTGTCCTAGCCAAATTTCCCTCATTCACTAAAAATACCACCAACAGCTTAATCTGGTTCAAGGTCAGTTGGCATTCATCTGTATCCCCCCCCCCCGGGTCGTGCCTGAAAATAGGCAGGATTTGTCTAGTGCACTTACCCGGTCAACAAAAACTAAATAAAAAAATAGTGCTTGTAAAGCAGAAAAGTTAATTACAGTAAAACATTTTCTTATTTTACTGTGCTGCTTTTAAAAGTGAAAGGAAGAAATATATTGCCCTTTTATTGTATGATAAATGCTTCCCTTCTGATAGCAGAGGTATAGAATAGCTGCTCTCCTTAAATAACACCCATATAATCTATGCTCTAGCACAATTTGGAAGTAAGATCATGAGCAAATGACTGAGGTTATTAATTTTAACTGACTGCGTACTATTATTTATTTTTAAGTATTGTGACAGTATTTGTTGTATTGTATGATACTATGTTATATTATTATATTCATTGATAAATATAACAAATCTGTGATTTAATACATTTCTTGCAATAAAATTGACTTGAACTACACTTCTTTTAATTTCATAAATTGCCTAAATAAATTCATTGTTAGAGAGTAGTGAAAAAGTTAATTAGCAAAACTATCTGCTTTGCCATCTGAAAAAAACTGAAAATTTGAAAGGACACTGAAAGCCAATAGGGTTCTGGCAAATCTAGTGCTGAGTCACATGGCCAAGTGGGGGTACTTAAGTCCCAGAATCCCCTGCAGAATAACCATTTCAGGTTAAGAAGTGCTGCAGCATTCAACCAGTGTGGTGAGAAGACTGTGTGAAGTGACTTGCTTGGTAACCACTACCAGGGTGCTGAGGAAGAAATAAGAAGGAAATCAAACTTTCTCAACTGAGCGTAGCTAAGTAAAAGGCTTATGTTCAGATCTGTTAAAGCACAAAACTTAAATTAGCTGGGTAGTTTGTCAAGTAGTATGTAAATGCTGAAATAGCAATATAGCACCATTTAACTTCAGTCAGCTGGAAAGTCAACTAGGCTACTATTAAAGATCTAGAGTTCCAGTCTTGAATAGAATCCATAACATGTGCATATATGGTTAGCACAGGATGGAGAAGTAAGTTATTGTTTTACATTGGTTATTTTAGTAAATATTGAGATCTTCATTAAAGAGATCTCTACTGAAGATTGTTAATATTTACTGCATTTTAAGTGGTTGTTTTGGATGTTTTAAAATTACGAGAAGGCAGCAGAATATTGCAATGCTACTATTAGGAAATCATTTTTTAAATCTTGAGTTTAGTGAGTGCTGGATAGAGTGTTAAGTGTTGCTGAGTTTTCTCTCACAATTGTTATGCAAACTGGTCTTTTCTAAAAGTCTATCTACATACCTTCTGTTTTAAAAACAGGAAACAGGAAGCTTTGGATACCAGTGTTAAAATCAATTCATATTCTTAGTGATGGATTCATTGACACCTTTTCACTGAGAGCTGAGAAGACCAGACAAAGCCCTATCATTACTCTTTTGTTTTTTTATATATGTACCTGTTTTCTCCAAGTCCTTAAAAAAGGAATAAAAGCAACTTAGAGAACTATTCACAGAACTACATAAGTGCCAGTCCTCTTGTTTCCCTGTGGACAGGTAGCTGTATGACTTTTTGTTTTTAAATATCATCAAAACTCTCAGCCTCTAAGTACTGCAAATTCATTGGAAAAAAAAATCTGTTCCTCATTGATTGCATAAAACAAACAGTCTGCTAAGCATTTCAGTAGACAAACCTTTATCCTTGTCCCTTCCCCTGAAACCTGACCTCAGGTAGGCAAGTAGTGTTCCACCCATGGGGGTGGGGAGATACTTTGGTACCATCCCAAGAGGAAGAACCACAGGGTCCACCCACAGGGCAGAGGTATCTGTCTAGGAGATGAGAATAAGGAGTTGAAAAGAGCAGTGGCCTGCAGCTCACACTCACTCTTCTCTCCTAGCTACAGATTACCCACTCCAGTCAGAATTGCTCCTTTGTCCCCTCCATTTCAGCCAGAAATGAGTATCTAGCAGCAACTTCATTTTGTTTCAGATATTTCTGTAGTTTCTTGATATTTCAACCTGTAGCAGTGTAGAAGAGTCCAGCAAACAAAGAAAGGCATCATCTGGTAAGGTGGCACTGGAAGCCCAACTGAGGATCATGTACACTGAGAAGGGATGAGCTTGGTTGGATGCTTGTTTGAGGGACTCCATCACCTAATGAGAACCCAGTACATGGTAAGCAAAAGCGACCAGGAAAAAAGTCATCCCCCTCTCAGTAAAGTAGCCAAGAAACCTCAAGAGGCATACAATGCAAACACATTGCTTGATGTGCTGTCCAGAGAGCATTTCAGACAAATGGTAATATGAGTGTTGATGTAATCCCTCCCAGGATTCTCCTCTGGCCCAACCCTCATCCATCACAAGGCAAAGAGGACCTCAAATCAGAAGGCAGCTGAGCTTGGCATTGTGGTAGTAGGAGATTCCCACCCTTCCCCAACAACCAACCTGAACCAAAAGTTGCCAGACTCAAAGGGCCTTTCTCCCCAAACTAGAAACTGGACAGACTAATTAAGGCAGTGGTGGGTCTGGTGGGGCAGTTTAGGTCCAACAGCAAGGAGTGGCTGGGGCCCAGACAATGCCAGGAGCAGAAAGCATGGAGCAGTAACCAGCAGCAGTCCTTTCACCCTCAGGGCATTACATCAGTATAGCCCAGCAAGTTGGATCACACTTGTCTGATAAAATCCACCAGCTGATTTGTGGGCAAGAATATGTGGACATGTTTTCTTTACTGAACCAGGCAAAGGAGCCAGAAAAAACAAAGAGAAAAAAGAAGACCCTGATAAGAAGAGGATCAAATTTGATAGGACATTTGATATTGGTTGGTTGGATTCATAATTTTACCAGCACTACTGTATATGTCAGACAGCCCCCTGAAAAAGTGTTGACTTGTTCGATTATCTAAATAGGATCATGTGTACCCAAAGGTAAAAGGGGAGCTGGCTAGAATATGATAGGAAGTTCCAGCACAGTATGAAATATGACCCTACCAAGGACTGGGGTATCCTAGACATGTCCTTACTGGTGAAGATCATGCATGAGGACAGGGTTCTCCATACAGAAAGCAGTCTTCCAGTCAATGTACACCAGTCCCAAAGGTCCATATCTAATGGGACCCAAAACTAGATATGTCTAGGGTTCAACAAAGGAATTTGCAAATGGCACCTTGCAAGTTTCAACACAAGTGTTGTGCCTGTGGTCAGTTGCATCCCTTTATCCAGTACAGACCTAGCAAGCCCTCACAAGAAGGGCACCAGCCTTCAGAAGAAGCAAGGAAAGCCCAATTATGGTAAACCTGACCACTCTGGTAAGAGGGACCCACTTAGGCCTTGACTGAACCAATACCTGAATCATGAAGCAGCCACCCTGCTGGAGGATTGATTCACAGCAGGTTTTAGGATCCTGTACAAGGGCCTTCAGCAGGGTTATGAAGATAAGAACCTGAAGTTCATAAGATATAGGCTGCAGGTGGTCTAGAACAAGCTCTGCAAAGAACTGGGCTTAGGCAGGGTTAGTGGCTCTTATTCCTCCCCAGCATTTCCTGGTTTGTGAGGTTCCCTATTGACCTGGTGCCCAAGAAAGTTCCCAGTGAATACTGCATGATCAACCATCTGTCATACCCTGAGGGTGACTCAGTGAATGACCACCTTGATTCATGCCACACTGCAGTCCAGTATGCATAGCTTGGCAGAGCAGTTGAGGTGGTACACAGAGTTGGTCCATAGAAACATATAAGTTTATGGCAGATAAGGACTGCAAGACCCATTCAGTCTGCCCATTTCTTTCTCTACCTTATAAATGTGCCATCTTTTCATACTCATCTGTATTGCTCCCTTATGCCTATCCCATGCCTGTTTGAAGCCCTGCACTGTATTCATATCCACCACTTCCTGAGGTAGGCGTCTCCATGCATCCACCACCCTTTCTGTGAAAAAGAACTTCCTCACATTACCTCTAATAGGCTCTCTAATTTCATGATGTGTCCTCTTGTCCTGTTATTTTTCTTATATTTCTTATATTGAAACATGTTAGACTCTTTCACCTTGTTAATGCCCTTAAGGTGTTTGAATGTTTTGATCATATCACCTCTCTCCCTCCTTTGCTCTAGGGTATATATATTGAGCTCTGTTAATCTGTCCTCATATGTTTTCTGATGCAGTCCCTGCACCATTTTGGTTGCCCTTCTCTGGACTGCCTCAGTTTGGTTAATTTCCTTGTGAAGGTGTGGCCTCCAGTACTGCACACAGTACTCCAGATGGGGCCTAACCAGTGTCTTGAAAAGAGGAATTATTACCTCCCTCTTCCGACTTGTGATACCCCTACTAATACACCCTAACATCCCCCTAGCCTTACCTACTGCTTTAGTGGTCTGCTTGGATGATTTCAGGTCATCAGTGATGATGATGCCCAAGTCTCTTTCTTCCCTTGTGACTGCCAGCAAGTCTCCTCCCAGCCTATAGGTGGCTTCAGGGTTTCTCTTCCCTGTGTGCATGATTTTGCACTTCTTTGCATTAAACACCAGTTGCCACTCTTCCAACCATTTTGCTAGTTTATCCAGATCTCTTCTCATTCTGCCCACCCTATCTGGATCATCTACTCCGTTGCAGATCTTGGTGTCATCTGCAAACAGACAAACCTTACCTCCAGTCCATCTGCAATGTTACTTATAATGATATTGAAGAGGACTGGCCCCAGGACTGATCCCTGTGGTACCCCACTTGTGACTTGCATCTCTTCTGACTGTATACCATTTACCACCACGCTCTGTTTTCTGCCCATCAACCAGTTTGCCACCCAGTTGACCAACTTCTGACCCACCCTGATCCTACCCAGCTTATTGTCCAAGGGCCCTTATGGCTAAAGTAGATACAGACTCAGCATTCCAACTGTTACCCATCCACCTGACAGAATAAGACCCTTTGGGGATGAAATCTAAAGAGCATTATTATATCAATAATTGCATTCCTGTGGGTGTTCAGTGGCTTGTGCAGTTTTTGAGTGCTTTAGCACCTTTTTACACTGGGCAACTGCCAAAGAAGGGGTGGGACATTTACTATCTGGATGACTTCTTATTTGTGGGCCCAGCCCACTCTCCAGTTTGCAGGCACAGATAGGAAACATTCCTTCTTCTGTGCCACAACTTTGGTGTCCCATTGGCTCCCTTTAAAACAGAGGCCCCGAACCCCATAATGTCATTCCTGGGCATCGACACAGATGCAGAGGTGAAGGAATGTTGCTTGCCCAAAGATGAGATTGAGGCACTTAGGGTTGTTCTGGGTCATGCAATGGTGCCTAGGAAAATAGTCATAAAGGAACCTCAACACATGGTGGGACATTTGAACTTTGTATGCTGGGTCACCCCAATGCGGATGACATTTTTGCAGCAGATGGTGAGGTTTGGGTCTGGTACTGGGAACCTCATCATCAGATACAGGTGATGGAGGGCTTCATGGAAAACCTTGAAGTATGGTTAACCTTCATCACCCACTTTAATGGACTCTTCATGAGACCCATGACAGTGGACAGCCAGAATCTGGAGTTGTTTACAACTGCATTCACAGGACTGGGTTCTGTGACATACTTCAGAGGCACACGGTGTGGTCTCAAGTTAGACAGAGGTGGGCTCATGCATGCAGCTCACCCTTCTGAGGATATAAAGAGTTGTCTTTCAGACCAACATCCCAGGTGTGGTTCACACCATCAATGGACAACTGGGAATCTTTGTTCTCAAGTGCATGCTGCTTAATATTCATTTTAAAGCTGTACATGTCCCTGGTGTTGAGAATGGTGTTACTAATGCTTTATCTTGTTCACAGTGCAGAAGTTCAGGAATTGGCTCTAGCAGTGAACTGGGAACTATATCCAGTCCCACCTTTCCTCTAGAAGGTGGTGACCATGAGACCTGGGAGACTTAGCGTTATGGAATGGCACTCCAGATTTGTGGACATCACTGACTGTATTATATAGAAATGAAACTGATAATTTCCTAATAACTTTAGAAAGTAAATATTTGACCCTCTTTAAGTAACAGTGGAAATACAGGAAGAGTTCTGTCATGTGGAGATTAGATATGCTAAGAGGATTAGGTGAGGTAGCTCATTGGAACTGGATGTATGAGAGTTTATCTTGGAGTTTTTAAGCATAATTGATAATGATCACCTAGGGAAGCAGAAGGCACAGGAAGCCTTTGGTTACCTGGGAAGCTTCTTTGCAGTTCTAAAGAAATCTCTTTTTAAAGTAAGTAGGTATAACAAAAGCAATTTGTGCATAGGTAAGGTTGATAATGAATGTAAAAAATAAAAAGCTGGGCCAGTCCACCAGCACACTGGCAAGGCATTCACTTGCAATGCCAACATCCTGGGTTTGGGAACGGGCCTGGGAGTCAGAGGGCCAGCTGGGCAGAGAAGGACTGAGCACCCGAGGGTAGCTCTCCTTCTCTGTGGGGGGGGGTGAGTGTCTGGCTCTATTAGTGACTCCTGGTGGAGGCCAGGGTTCCCAACAGCTGGTGCCAACCAGAAAGGTGGGACAGATGTCAGCCTTCAGTGGACATCATCACACATCCTGCCTCCAGGGGGTACTTAGTAGTATGCCCTGCTCTGCTGCCATTTCTGTTGCCACCATTGCCCACCAGGTGGGTTCCCACTCCTGTGGTCCCACCATGGTGTGTAAGCCAGGCTTGTTACCAGTGTCCATTGGAAAGGGGTCTGCCTAGTGGTCCTGCCCAGGGGGATAAGCCTGGACATGGTGGGACAGTGAGTGGGGCAGGGGCTGAGCTTCTGATGGGAGTAAATGGGGACCGCCAAAAAATAAATAAATAAAATAAAAAGCTAAATTAATGGCATATATGCATGAGACCAAGAACTCTAACTCAAAAGATAGCGCTAGTTTGTTTACTAAAGAGAGAAGGAATTGTAGAAAGTTTTTTTTACAGGATAGAAAGAGGTTCTTTCTGTAAACCAACGGGAAAAAAATGTGTTTGGTATGACTACTCATCCTTTATCAAAGGCAATAAATTACCTTTGATAAAGGATGAGTAGTCATCCAAAAAGTGTCAGGTTGCTCTTTATTTTGCCAATGTAATAAAATAAATAATATTTTTTATTGGAAAACTGGTGCCCTCAATTATATTTGAGGTGTGAGTGCTCTGCTTGTTTTTTGTTGGTATTTATGTATTTTTCAGCATAGAAGCACCATGTCCTTGTGCCCACGCTAGTTTGTTGAAAAAATGCTTAAAAATATATTCCCATGGTGTGCCCCCTGATTTCTGATGCTTTCCTATAATCCCTAGTTGTGTAGTGGACCCCCTGAGATCCCTAATCTCCCTGAGAATAATGCAACAATTGTCCCTGTGATATAATGCCTCCCATCTCGATCTCCTGAAAAAGAACCGTCATACTCCTGGTGATCTAGTGGTCCCCACCCTCCCTCAATTAGGCATTGCCCAACTACCCCACTATGCCCCATTTCTGCCCTGATCCTGTGATTAGCACTGCCTCTGCTCACCACCATGGCTGGCCACAGAAGTGCTATCAAGGAGCAAGTATCAGGAGATCAGGGATCAGGGGTGCTATACCACAGGGATCCTTGCTACATTATTCTCAGGGAGAACAAGGATCATGGGGGCGTCCAATACTTCACCAAGGCTTACATACATCAGGAATTGGGGGCTACACTACCAGGAGCATCTTGTTAAAGTACCGGCATGATTTTAAAACATAACTTTCTTTTTGGCACACCGCGGTGGCACCCATGGTGTGCCAAGTCACTATGACTGACAGACAGCTGTGCACTGACACCCCCATGGCACCTCTCATGCCCTTAGTGCACCCTACTGTCCACTGACCTCCCAAGTTCCAGTGGCACAACCACTGAGACCATCTTCTGGCTGGTCTAAGTTGTGCCCCTGCTGCTCCATCCATGGTGGGCTTTGAAAATCAAAAAGGGATGTGCAGCCCTGTCATGGCACAAACGCCTTGCAACAAGGTGCACTGGGTTGTTTGATGCAACCCTGGTGCAAGAGGGCTTTGAAGCAATAGTGTCTGGAGCACATGCAGGCTGCTTTGAAAATCTCTTTTGACACAAGTTGTAGCGCAAGTCATCACTTGCATCAAACTCTTTTGATGCAAGTCCCTTTTGTCATTCTAACCTGTTTGCAAATCAGGCCCCTTTTGTCTCGATCATACAGTCTGTAAAACTCGAACTGCAGATTGGAAAACAAATCCTGATGGGGAACTACTTTCTGCTGGAAAACCCAAGAGCAACTTGATTGCTACAAGTAATTTTAAATAAAGGAACAAAACCTGCAGGGTAGAGAAGTCATGGGAGTCCATGAGGCAGACAAAATACCAATACAAAACATTGATAAGTTAATGATGTAAATGGGGTCTCCCCATCTACGGGCAACAGAAGACCAAAACTGTGGGCATAAGGGCAGGAAAAAAAGAGGTGCTCTTGCATTTCCAGCTGGGTGCCACAATTTGTCCTAGGGCAATACCTCTCAGACAACTGCTTATGTTTGTGCATGTTTCTAATGGCAAGTTTTTCATGACAACTTAACCATACCATCTCCCAAACAAAAGGAGGCAACCTTGGATTTGTAAGATGGGTAGTTACTATCATCGTGTGTGAAGCAGCACACTGGCAGAATACCAGTTCAGGGGTAAAATGAGTTGCTAATATAGTTTGGTACAATGACTGTCTAGTTGTTGTGAGTAGCAAACCATAGGAGAACTTACATTTCTTTAATTTAAGAAAGGTCACTACCATATAATCAGGGACAAACTGGGGTTTTGAATGATACGCAACCCAGTCATTTGCCACTCTGGTAAGTAAACAAGAAGCAACTCCCAAACAGCCGGTAACTAGAATCCACACACCATTTAAAACAGTAGTAATGTTGTGCAAAATAAATAAAAAATAAAATAAAAACAACTGGATTTATCATACCTAAACCTCCTTGCTTTCTGTGTCAATATGTGATATCTCATTTGGTCAGGTTGTCAACTCCCCATATTGCCCGAAAAACATTGTAAATTCTAGTCTTGAGATTCAGTGGGGAGGGAATATAGCTGACCTATTGAAAAATTGGCAGTAAGGGACTTAATAAACATGATATGTTTAAATTTGAAAATGCTCATGCCTTTTCAGCCAACTACTTTACGTAGCAATTTGTAAACAAGATCCCCAGTTAGATTCAGCCATGTCCACAATCCCAAAAGACATACCCAATGTTTTAATGTCAGCCATAGAAATCTGAATGGAGGCAATTTCCAGTGGATGTGAAAGTGCCGCCTTACCCAATGGAAATCCATTACTTTTAACAAAATTTACTTTCAAAGTGGAAAAAGCAGAGAAGACATTGAGGAGATTACAAAGGGCCGGTCCAGATGCCACTGAGTGGCACAAAACTATAATATTGGCTGCATAGGCCATGACTTTCAGGAGGGCAGCACAGGGGTGGAGCTGGAGGCCCATAATAGAAGAGCAGTCATGTATGTGACACAACAAAGGATCTAAACAAAATCACGTAAAGGAGAGAGCTGAGCAGGCAACTGATGAACACCCCACTAGGAGTGCAGGGGTACCAAACTAACCATTTATTAGAGGGTGAACAGAGGCTTGACCATACAGGCATTTAATCCACTGAGCAAAAAGGTCAAATAAAATAAATACAAAACAGCAAATAAATAATCATGGACAACCTATCCTAAGCTATTTCCTAGTCCAAACTTAAAACAAAACCATCCAATAAATTTCAGCACCATGATAACAAATTTTCTACGGGCAATTAAGTTGCCTTGAATACACCTCTATGGGATTATACAGGTCTGGAATGGGCTAATCAGGCCCCCAGCAATGTGGCCCATGTAGACAGTAAAAATTTGAGTCACAATTTTGTAATCTGTGTTTAGAAGGCTTAGGGGTCTTCAACTGTGGAGGTCTGCCTTATTGCCCTTTTTATAAATATATGCTAAAATTGCTTGACATTGATGCAGGAAAGGCATTGTATTGGAGGCAATGGTTGTAAACCTCCACAAGGGAGGGAGGTAACAGATCATTAAATTTTTATACAATTCTGAACTGAGGCAGTCCATACCTGGGGCTATATTATTCATCAGGGAATCTATACTCTGAGCAACTTCCTTGCAAGTGATGGGGGCAGTCAGTGACTGTGACTTGTCCTTGTCTAAAGGAGGGCTACTGACATGAGAAAGGAAAGACCTTTCAGACTCAGGAATGGGGCTGGGGCAAAAGTGTCTCTTGCCAATGTCAAGGCCACTCATAAAATGTCAGGTCCAGTGGAAACCAGGGTGCCATCTATGTCATACAGCACCTGTATGGATTTACTTTCCACCCATTGTTTGAAATCCTTAAATGGGTCAAAAGATTGCTTAGTGCATTGTGTGCCAAAGCGCATCTCTTGATTCAAGGATTGTGCTCAATCATATTGCAATTTTCTAATTTCAGACTGAAGAGAATGAATCTGTTTACTGTAATCTTGAGTATCCACTTCTGATCTAGAGAAAACATTTTGCAATTGACTCTGTAAGGAGCAATAACAGAGGTAGGCACCCATAGCCCACTGTCCCACATGGGATCAGAAAACAACCAAAAACTCAGCTTTGCTATCAGCCCACCATGTTACTGGAGAGTCATACATACATTGAACAGACCTATGGGCAGTCCACAAAGAAAGAAATTTCCCAAGCAAGAGTGAGTCAGTCAAACCCATGTTATTCATTCTCCATGGATCTCTGCCATGGGTGATAGCAACACCCAAGAGAAGAAACATCTCAGAACTTTGTAGTCTGAAAATTCAGTGCCAGCAGTTAGTGCCAACAAAGCTGTCATAATTTGGGAAGCAAATAAATAATGGATTATGGTGGACATTGTACCCCTGAAATAAGTGTGAACACCCATGTGATGTCGAACTCTGTAGGCATCAGTAAGTAGCACAGTCTGCACTACAGATTTCAAACAATTCAGTCAACATCAGTCAGTAAACATCTTTTCTTTATGTAAACCTCTATCCTCCTTTGCCATACCACAGTTAAAATCTGCACTCCAGATGCCCCCTTTCCCTCTCTTATTTAATTTATATTTAGAGTCTTTGTTGCTCAAACTTAAAAGGTCTCCTCTTCTGACAGGGGTACGGTTAGAGCCTTTTGACATGAAACCTTCTGCTTATGCAGATGACATATTATTGCCTGTTGCTAACCCTAAGACCTCTATCCTAGCGGCTCTGTCAATTATTAAGAAGTTTGGAAAACTCTCCAGTTACAAGCTTAATATTGACAAAACTGCAGTGATGCCATTAACCCCCAGTGTCCTCAAGTCAGATATCTTAGAAATGGGGCTAGCTTGGGCTCCTCGTCTTAAGTAACTTGTCATTATTCTTAGGCAAAGTGTTGCACTGCTCAAAAAATTGAATTTAGATGATCTGATTTAGATTAGCTACTACTCAGCAAGATTTAAAAAGATGGGCATCCCTGCCATTGATCCTCTAGAGCAGAATTAATATTATTAAAATGAATGTCCTTCTCTGTGTTTATTACCCTCTCCACTCATTAAATATTCAATTTCCTTTGTCCTAGTTTAAATGTACACATACTGTAGATTCATTTCTGGTTTTATAGGGCAGGGTAAACCTCCAAGAAGGGCATATAATTGACTATAAGTGCCTAAAACCTTGGGGGAACTTAGACTACCTTCTTTTTTTACTTTGCTATTTAGCCAGTTATGCCAGCAAGTACTTTAGATGGCCCACTCAGGTTTTTGCAGAAGGTACAACTCTCTATACCCCTATCTGGTTGAGATTAGAGAGGCCTTGATTGGAGAAGCTGATTTGTCTTTCTCATCTATGTTTCACATCTCTCCCAGGTCTCTACAGGTGCATATCTGCGACTCTGTGATACACATTTCCCTGTGTGTCCATGCCCAGCTGTGTAGACAATTACACTATAACCCCCTTAGAGACATAGCTCAGTCACTTTGTCACAACCCTAATTTTAAACTAGGGGTGCAATGTTAACTGTGGCCTGGAAGCCCCAGCTGGCTGAGAAGAGGGTGTGTAACTTACTCAAGAATTGTTTTCTCAAATCCTGCCAAGATATTCTAACTTCACTACAGTTAAATAATAAGCTTTTATTTAAGGTTTTCCAACTTTGCCATGTCTTACTTGGTATGGTCCCATGCCTTGGGAGTGTGATTGTGGTGAGTTCTTGCAATCACTCATGGACCTGGTGGTACAACCGTACTCAGTGTCTTGTATATTTACATTTCTCTTTACTAAACTTTATTCTGATATTACAGGGCAGTCAGCTTATTGGTCCTCAGCTTTCCCACAAATATCCTTTAACTGGGATAAAATTTAAAAAGATCTCTATAGACACATTTCTAATGATAAGCTTTGCCTTACTCCATTTCCTATTTTACATGATATACTGTATATTTTACACCTTTAAAATTAGTCAAAATGGAGAAATTATTCTCCCCTACTTGTACAAGATGTGGGCAGGCTAAGGGATCACTATTTCATATTTTTTGGGACTGCCCAAAAGTGTCACCATCATGGGAGCTGATTAAAGCCAGGGTTGCTCCCTTGCTATGGTTATACTGGATTTTTCTGCCTGAAATCTTTATCATAGGAGACCCCAGGATAGATGTGAAGAAAAGGAAAAGCCATATAGCTATGCTTTCCTATCAGTAAAGTATGTTGTATTTTGCAATTGGATGGACCAGACTAATTTCTTATCATGAGTGGTTGCAAGAGCTCTTGTTTAATCTGCGCCTGGAGAAATTGATAGCTAGTACTCATAATAGACTTGCTTTGTACAACAAGAGGTGGCATAAGTTGCACACTCCATATTCTGTTTGACTCCCTATGGAGCTGTGCTACTGGAGATTTGTCTTAGTTTTAGTATTAAGTTTTAGCTTTATCTTATATGTGGTATGGTCCTTGGTATATTGGCTTTGGTTTGTTTCATATGGACATACTATCTGGATGTTATACACTCCATTTGGGGGGAGTTAGGGTTGGTTGGTTGGTTGTATTGTGTTTGTTGATTTGGTATGTATAATTGTAAAATGTAATAAAGTATATTGAATTAAAAAAATCTCCACCCCAACAACAAGTCAAGAGGTATGTATGTAGGTAGATTGAACATCCCAAAGACTTGCACCGGGCAGCCTTAGTCCAAGGGGCATAAAGAACAATCAGGTGAAGCCTATCCTGTCCATAAGAGATGTCTAGGGATAAAGCTCTACCAGGAAGGATTTCTACTAATCTGGACATTTTAATTTCATTAGTGGCTAATAAAAATCCCCACCCCATCACAGCTAACAGGGCCTATCGACCAAAAGGCTGGGTTGTTAGTCCACAGCCGGGAAGCTTAAGCCAATTGAAATTGTATTTTTAAATTAATATCCTGCAAAAATAGTAAGTGGGCTGAAAGGGTGTGTAAGGCTGTGAAAGTGTTGATTCTCTTGCCATAACTCTCACTACTATTAACATTAATTGTGGCAACCTTAAGGGACACTATCAGGAAAAGTAAAATAGGAAAAGTTAGCATGGTAAACATCATTTAACAACATCTTGAGATCTCCTTTTCCATTTAGATTGTCAAGGGGGTTGAATATCTGGTTGAGTAATCTCCATATCAGAAGAAAAGCTACATGGGTGGAGGGAGCAAAGGAAGCCTCAGAATCTACCTCCTCTTCAAGTCCAGAATCTCCCACTCTGTACCACAGGATAGGACACGAATTGATTCTGGTGTCCTATAGCCACAACATCCAGTCTCCATTTAGGTTTATGGGTACCTGATGATTTGTTCCTTTTTCTTGTATTAGAAACTGGAACAAATTCAGTGGGGTGGGTATAGAAGCCTGGGATAGCTGAGGGCTCAGCATGTCAAGTAAGGTTGTATCCACATCCACAGATGACATGGCCGTACCTATCAGAGGACAGGTACAGGTCAGTTCATTGACAAAGGACCAGGTGATGGACTGCAGACAACATCAGAGGTAGGAGACTCTTGGGTATGCATGGGAGGGAAGAGTTAACAGCAGGTCATGCAGAGGAAAGGGACAGAGTCTAGGTCAGGTAATAAAGTGACAGTGATAGTACATTGTTGTTGGGCTTTGGAGACAAGATCTTCCTGAGACTAAGACACATCCCTATTATGGTAGGCCCAGGGGCATTTAGCATAAGAGTGGCCTCATCTCTCACACAAGTTGCAATATAATTCATTTTGAAGTTTGTGGCAGAGTGGCCAAACATGAGGCAGTGGCTACAGTGGACTCTGTCATGGGCGTTACTGAAGTGGGATCAAGAATCACACTTGAAACAGGATTTTGGCTGATCCTGAAAGAACAAAGTTCCCCTATCCCATCCCAGATAAGAAGCACAAGGTAAATTGAAAGTACCATAATCAGTTTGTTGTCACTTCACTCAGATTCATCTCTCCCCAGTCCATATCTGTTCTGAATCTATGACAGGTTCTGGCTTATCTAAGATTTCACACCTGCTACAAAGCCAGCACAAAATGTCTGCAATATTGACACCTTCATTACGAAAAAGGCCTGTAATAGTACAAAGTTTTTGTCCAATAAGTGGGACCAGCATGAACGGGATCCACAATGATGAGTCCTTGTGGGCATTGTAATGAGCCCAGAATCTATCCTGGCCAGAAATGAGTTTGAAACTGACATCAAAACTACAATCACCAACATTAATTAATGCATAGATCTCTGATGCTCTAAAAGGCAGGAGCCCTTCAACAAAGTTTTAACAATATAGACCCTGTCTGAGTGAAGTCTAATCCCCTTTTTAGGGTATGTGAACAGCATTATATCAGAGAGTTGATCTCTCCCTGAGCCTGGAACACTTCAGCAAATTGCTTTGGTTTGCAAGAGTCTTGAGAAAGCAGGGGTTGAGTTGTATCAGCAGCCATTGGTCAGGAGGGTGTACATCAGAGTGTGAAAGAGGCAAAACAATGTTGCCATAATGTGAAGTAGCAGTAGGAGGGGCAGGAGGCAAGTCATTAGCAATACTAACTGTTTCACTGGAATTCAGTTCCTGTGAAGTGGCAGTGGAAGGAGCTGAAGTCATAGGCTGCTGCCGCTGAGGTGCAGGTGTGGGGTCCATGACAACAGATTCCACCAGAATAGACTGTCCAGACAAGTCATTTGGCAAAAGAGACTGAGAGCAAGGAAGGTCTACTGGGTGTGGATTAGAAACTGAAGGTTTCAGAGGGCTGGCAGGTGGGCTACAGCACCCGATCACATCAGGATCAGAGTCAATCAGGACCAGGGACACTGGTTTACCGTGATTGAGAAAGAGCAAATTCCGTTTTGCACATTGGAAAAACCGGTATTGTCACCAGTGTCTGCCAATCTAAAATCTGTTTTTACCGGTGTTTTGTTTTGGGTACTTTATTTAACTAATTTTTGCTCTGCTACCATGCATATTAGCAATTTGATGTCCACTATTGTACATACATCCATCCTTGCACCAAGTTTGTTATTTTGATAGTTACAAGATGTGATGGCAGCAGCAGCACAGTCGCACCCACCCCTCAAATGCGATGGCAGTGTCAACAGCACTATGGCCTCTCTCTATCCCTCAGATGCTGCACTGTAGCCCCCACCCTCTATTGCGTTGTCTGCAGAAGGACTACGGCTCCAATTCCTCAGGCGTTACAGCAGCAGCAACAGCACTATGTCCCTATTCCTCAGGTTTGACTGCAGCAGGACCTCATCCCTCAGATGTCACGGTGACACCAACACAGCCAACTCCTTTAGGTGCCAACACAGCTTCTCCCCATGGTGCCCCCCCAGATGCAACAGTGCACACAAATACAGCCAATCCAGTCACCAAAAATTGAACGCAGTCAGCTCTCCCTCAAGCACCAACACAGATAGCCCTGAACATACAGGATAGCCATTCATGCATCCAAATCCATGGTTTAATGAATTTCCCCTGCCCAGCCACCCATTTTCAGTGGGTTCTCTACTGAGCAATGCCACAGTAATTCCCTGTTAGGTAGGGATGTTTTCCCAAAGCCCCCCAACCAGACTTATGCCCCTCTATGACATTGGTACCATGACTTTGTACTATGGTCTATGCAGCTATATGTCAAGGAACCTTTGCTCTGCATGTCTTGTCACATTACTAATTCAGAAACAAATAAAATGAAACACAGAGAACAGCTGCATTAAATAAAATAGCATTTATAAAAAATGTGCAGAAAGGAGTAAATAGAAATACAAAAACATCCATACCGTAAAAATATGCAAAGTATAAAAAAGCATAAAAGGTGTGGGTGTATATCACGAAAACCAAATTATATACAATCTATACAAAACTGTTATAAAATGGTACACTGAAAGTGTAGAAACAGTGGAGAACAGACATTTGAATGGAAACCCATATACAGTAAAATATGCAAAATGTGGAACATATAAATACTTCAATTAAACTAAAGCTATATCAAAAGAAAATGTGTAAAACCACAGCTATAACTACAGTGAAAAAGCAAGTGAACTAAAACCTACGGTATATAAACATATGGGGCTGGATATTCAAAGGGTTGCGCCATGTGCAATAAGGTTGCACCTGCGCAAGTCTGAAATTAGCCATTCTGCCATATTCAGCAGGAAGTAGTTGTGCCCCCAAGTCCAAGCTGAGCAACAGCGCAATGCTAATGAAGGCATGCTGAACCGGAGGAGGAACCATGCATAAACTGCACAGCCCATTATTCAGTGGACTGTGCAGAGTTGTGCAGGTGCAACCAACCTGCGCCTGCACAACTTTAAACAAAAAAAAGTAAGTTGAGAGCCACCCACAGGTGAGCTGCGCATTGCAGGGCACAACACAGCAGCTGCCACCTGTGGGTGGCCCTCAACGTACTCCCTGTGCCCCCCTGCAGCCCAATCACAGGCATATAGTAACCCGCCACCCCGACTGGCCCGATCGTGGGCATAAGTAAAATAAACCCCCACCCCACTAGCCTGATGCAGGCAGCAAGAGTCAACCCCAAGAACATATCCCTGGTGGTCCAGTGGACTGTGAAGCCCGATCGTGGGCAGCAAAGAGTCACCCTCCAAGAACATCTCCCTGGTGGTCCAGTGGACCGCAAAGCCCGATCGTGGGCAGCAAAGAGTTCAACCCCCAAGAACATCTCCCTGGTGGTCCAGTGGACCACGAAGCCCGATCGCGGGCAGCAAAGTTCAAACCCCCAAGGACCACCTACACTGGTGATCTGGTGGCCCCCTCACCCACCACGAAGCCCCACTACCCGCTCCCCGTCAGCGGCGGGTGCTAGCCACCACCTGCCTGCCGCCCCACTGCCGACCGACTGCTGCCGGTGAGCTGGCCACGTATGGTTCAGAGCAAGAGCCAGTGGTGTAGCCACATTACTAAGGCAGTCAGATATGTGAATGAATTTTCATTCATTCACATATCTGGACTGCTCTGGTAGGTATGGCTGCATGCCCACTGGCTCTTGCTAAACCAGCAAGGGTGTGCAACCTACTGAGCAGTCAGTCGTCGGCGGGTGAGCGGCAAAATGAAATAGTCTTCCGCCCACCGGCTGACCCGGAAAACGAGTAGTGACTTTGATGAAGTGTGAAACCACTAAATCACCAAATGGAAGTCAGCAGGAAGGTTTGGGCTTTTGCTGCCGCTTGTCGAGCTTAGGTAATCACTGGACCCTGAGGTATATTCTTGGGGGTTGACTTTGCTGCCCATGATTGGGCTAGTGAGAGTGGGTGTTATTTTCACTTATGCCCATGTAATCGGGCCAGTCAGGGAGTGGGGGGATTTTTAACTTATGCCTGTGATCGGGCTGCAGGGGGCGTCGGTCCCCGACGGCTGCTGCCTGGCAGGGCACCAGGCGCAAGTCCTCGGGGATCGGCACACCTGCATGCTAATGGCATGCAAATGGGGCCATAAATAGATGCAAATGGCCCCCCGCATGCCTTGCATGAATTATGGCCCCATTTGCATGTCACCTTTTGAATATTGGAAATTTGCACATGGCACAATGGTACTTGTGCCACCGCATCTTGAATGCTCCACTCTGACCACTTGCAGTGGCGCAAGTTCCACTGCGCCATGTACAGTGGCTGTGGCTGGGGGGTGATATTCAAAGGAGTTGCTCAATAGTGCCCCAGCCACACCCCTGTGCAACTATTTTGTGCAGCGCAAGGTCTTGCGCCACAGAATAGCGCAGTTTGAATATCCAGCCCATGGTATCTAACCAACTACAAATACATTAAATGTGCAAAGGCATATATGAAATGTGGAAAACTGTGCAATAGTATAAAAGGTGTTCCTCACATCATACATATTAATGGGGTAGCATATGGTGTCCTGGAGAACCAAGACATGTATGCACAGGATAGGCTGCACCAGAGTTTGTAGAGCTCAGGGATTCTAAAGAAAAATCTGGGACAGTTTATTATGAAAAAGTATAACTTAAAGCAGGCAGGGTGATTGTGTGGGTGTGGGCAGTAAACCGCACCACCATGCAAAGGAGTCCATCAGTCTCCAACCCCCCCAATAGACAGGCAGAAGGAGATAGCAATCAAATCTCTATTCGGCAAAGAAGGGGAGGGAAAAAGAAGACTGTTAAGAAGGTGAGTGGGTTCAGCAAGGGTCAGAGCAGGTGCAAGTACTAAACAAGTACTGCTGTTTAGTCTTTACCAGTGATGGTGGGGGACAGGGGTCCAAGTTTGGGTGACGAATTATCCTGGGAATGGTGACAGACAGGACACATGAGGAGAGAGAGGAGCTCAACATGTACAACCTAGAAGATAGAAAGGAACAGGGACATGAGTGAGACCTTCAAGTACCTAAGAGGCCAAGAGGAGGAAGGACAACAGGGGCAACAGTCTGAAGTTAGAGAGGAAGCCAGCCCATTATTTCATGGCAAGGGGTGGTACTGGTGACTGGCTTAGATCGCTAATAAAAGTATAAAAGTGGGCATTAAACATGTTGAGGAAACCAGCTACTTGTTGTACATGAGCTGGGATAGCAGTTCAGATTTTCTACCAACAGGTTCCTCCTTTGATCTGTATGGATTTGTCCATACACAGAAGGATCTCTCCACATCTGCACTTGACACAGGTATCCAGATAGCTTGTAGAGCAGCTCTGGAGGTACAGTTAGTTGTGTGACTGCCTGTGAAGCCAGTACTGCCCAACATCCAATTCAATATGCTTGGAAGTTCCCTTATATTCTCCTTAGCATATACATCCCAGTCATTTTGCAGTTCTGTTTGGTTGTGCAGTACTAACAGAGGACTGTCACTGACATGCCATATCAAATCTCTATTCAGTTTTGTAAATTTCTGGGGTCCAAATTATGGCAAGCTTTAAAGAATTCAACTGATGGGTTTGTGTCCATATGCTTAGAAAGCTTGTTTTAAAGCGACACCAAATGCTCTTGGAAAGGGCAACATTTTCCTGCTTGACCTGTGGCCTCATAGCCTGCAAGTACCCGTCAGTTCTGTCACCAAATTGTTCCATCTTCAACACTCCTGCTTCAAACCACTTTTTGATTTTGATAATAGTGTCATACAACCAAAACAGCCAAGGGCTTTTCCTTGCTTTGCAAAAGCTCGATTGCATCAATAAGGTCAGTACAGTTTTCAGCAATGACATAGTTTGAACCTGCAGCTCTGTAGAACCATTCTTCAAATAGTTTTTAAGGACCTCATGGAGTTGGCATCACTGGTTTCATCCTTGAAGAACTCTCACAGGTGTTCCAGATATGCAGAGTGGTATTTGACTGCTTTGAACCAGGTGTTCCAACAGGTCAAGACAGGAACAGGTGGTAATATTTTTTTCCACACCCCTCTCCTCCAGGAATGCAGTGTACTCTCGCTTATGTTTGGTGATTGTTGAAGGCATATTTTATAAGTGCCACAAGCTTATTCACTTTGATCATAGTGGTCAATCCAGGTATTGCCCACTAATGATAAAACGATCACCCAACAACCCACATGGACTACATGGTCACCAATTAGGCCACGTAATACATCATTAAAGCACTTTGTCATGTAACATGCATTGTCACTAACAAATGCTACCACTTGTCCCATCTCCACACCATATTTATGCAAGGTCTTTAAAACACTTTGGGCAACAGTGGAGTGGTTTGCTGCTATTAGCTCTATGGTGTCTGCTATTATAGATTTTACCCTCCATTACAAAAATAATGTTCATTAGACAGCGGGAGTCTGCATTGGTTGTTTCATCACACATTATCGTGAGTGTCTTGTCTCTTACCAGCTAGCTAATTCCCTCCACCATTTCCCTATTTAGTCAGAGCAAAGTAATTCTGTCGTAAAGTGTCTGCTTTTGGAAGTGCTCCAATTCCTTTGATATACTTCCTCATCCAGTCTCTCAAGCAGGGCTAATCCAGCTTTTCAGTTGGTATATTGGCACCACACCAAGCTCTCAACATGTCTAAAATTGTTTCCTCCCTTGCAGCAGCTGCAGCTGTTGTGGCATTAAAACTTGTGTGCAGGATCACCTGTCTGCTGTTACTCTTCTGGTTTGTGTTCTTGCTGTGTTTTGCTTTTACAGTGATCCACCACTGTGTCCTGCCTGATGTGGTCAACAGGGTGATCACAGAAGTGACAGAACATCTTCCCTCCATCTTCATACATGCCATAGGACTTGAATTCAATGCACGGTCTTTAGCGGTAACAGATGAGATTTTGGCCATTTTGTTGTGGTGGTGTTGCCATTTGCTACATGTGTAGTGTGGATGACTCCAACAAACTAAAATTAAAACAGTTGGGAGATATAGAAAATATATTTACAATTGTGCAGCACAACTATTACAATTTCACAACTATTTACTCAATCTCTCAAATCAAGACAAAAATAAGAGACATCAGCATTAGAATCTCACTGGTCAGTCATGGCCGTAGATGAGAATGAAGGATGATGGTCAGGAGGAACAGCTACAGAAATCATGCTGCCCTTTGAAGTTTACAGTTCAGACTAGAACTATCTATAGTAAGAACCAAGCATCCAAATCTCTCCGCTAACTTAAGACCATGTCTACGAGAGTGGGGAGGAGCAGCTACAGATTTTATGCTGACCTCAGCCACTTAAATTCCAGACTGCAATATCGCTATTTATCTATATCAATCCCATTCTCAGCCAATTCCTGGCCACCATTTCAGAGTTACTACATATAGCATGCTAAATCTCACTCACTGCTAATGTGAGCCTATGTGAAGAAGGTACCAAAAGAAACCACTGTGATGTCAGAAACATACAATCTAGACTTTGATTCTCTGTTTGTGAGTGCAAAGAAGTACAACAATACCTTTTCAGAAGGGCAAGGACTCACAGCAGCAGACTGCCAACAGCACTTTCACAGTTTGAACTAAAAAAAAAAACACAGTAATTCCTAACTCTGTAATACCAACAAAGCATTCACATTTTTAGCATGGAAGACCCACTAGTGGGCAAAAAGAAAGCAAACTGTACCTTTTACAATGGAGGATAGTAGCCCTGCAGCAGATCACGACCAATAGCACTTCAAGGCCTGAAATCATAATTGAAATGTTTACATGTGGCCCACAGAAAAATGTACACATAACTGTTAAAAAGATCATCATCATCATCATCATCATCATCATCATCCATATCCTCATTCTCATCAATGCATTCTTCAATTACAGCTTTCCACCAACACCCACAGCTACTTACTTGAAGAGTGGTGCAAAGGGACAAGCATGAAGCGTTGGTAGCAGTGCTGGCAGGTGGTTCAACATCAGAAGGAATCTGCAACAGTGCACAGGCATGATGTTCATGAAGACTTCACCTTCTGACTCCCGGCAAGATGGGTGGCAACAGAAGGTTCATCGATTCTCCAGGATAGACAGCAGCAGTAAGTGCAGCCACCACCCTTGCGGTGTGACAGCAGCATGTGCAGCAAGTCCAGCCCCCACCCCTCAGGTGTGATGGCAGCATGTGCAGCCCCCACCCCTCAGGAGTGATGGCAGCATGTGCAGCCCCCACCCCGCAGGTGTGACAGCAGCATGTGCAGCCCCCACCCTGCAGGTGTGATGGCAGCATGTGCAGCCCCCACCCCGCAGGTGTGACGGCAGCAAGTGCAGCCCCACCCACAGGAGTGATGGCAGAAAGTGCAGCCCCACCCCACAGGAGTGACGGCAGCATGTGCAGCCCCCACCCCTCAGGAGTGATGGCAGCATGTGCAGTCCCACCCCACAGGTGTGACAGCAGCATGTGCAGTCCCCACCCGCAGGAGTAGTGACAGCATGTGCAGCCCCACCCTACAGGAATGACGGCAGCATGTGCAGCACTGCAGCCCCACCCCTCTGGAGTGATGGCAACAGAGGTAGAATGACAGTACTCATCCAATGCCATGTACCAAAGCAACAGAGCTCAGGCGTGAATTGAGCTGAACCACCAGGCGCAAGGTGGACTCCATCTGTTCAGTCCCTAACATCTAGCTGCCTGGATTGGTTTATTTATATGTAAACAAAGTGCATCAATTAAAACAAAAATCCACAATGATTAATGAGGATTGGGATTGAGGATGCTAATGGAGAGATCAGCAATATGTACTGAAGAATAAACCAACCAGGAATTGCACCAACAGTTAATTGGGCAGTTTCTAACTTGGTCCCTCATGAAAATGGAACCTCTCAGTTTTCAAGTCGAGCTCAACTGATGAAACGTGTTCTACGGCAGAGGTAAAGCCAATAAAACCACTGTGCTACTCATAGCTTCATTTCTCCTATCCCCTCTACAGTCAACAGAAATAAATCTATCTTTACGCTCAATCACCAATTTGAGTGATCATCAAGTGCAAAGACTATTTTTAATATAGTGCCTGTGGTGGGAAGAGAAGTAGACCCCAATCTGCTACAGTGGTCAGGGCTTCACCTCTGCTGGTAATTCACCTTAAGAACTTATCAATTCTCTGTAATTCTCCAACACTTCCAACAACATTCCATTAGACATTCCTGCAAAAGCCAAACTGAAAGGTGGTAAGATTATTATTAACATGCAGTTAAACAGTTTAAATCGATTTTTCTTTGTTTACCCCCTAGATAAACCAAGGAGGAAAATCCGAAGTTTCAACAGTGGTTTCGACATGGTTTATTCAGTCTGATGTGGCTTAATAAAGTTATTTTGTCTGACTGTGTCTCTTTTTTATTATCATTATTATTCATTCTACGTGCTTACAGACAGAGGCACACACACTCGCACACACCCCCCCAAGAAACCACTGGAGCATGGCACAGACCCAGCAGACTGGCGTACATGCTGGAAAAAATGGTTCTGTGCCACTCTGCCAGTCCACCCTTCCCTCCAAGGCCAGAACCATTTTTTCCCCAGCATGTGAACCAGTCCGCCCAGCCTGCCCACCTGCCGACCAACAAACAGCAAACCACTGGAGCATGGCACAGACCCAGCTGACTGGCGTACATGCTGGAAAAATGTTTCTGTGCCACTCTGCGGTCCACCCCTCCCTCCGAGGCCAGAACCATTTTTCCCCAGAATGTGAACCAGTCCACCCAGCCTGCCCATCTGCTGACCATCGAACAGCAAACCACTGGAGCGTGGCACGGACCCAGCAGTCTGGCGTACATGCTGAAAAAATGGTTCTGTGCCACTCTGCTGGTCCACCCCTCCCTCCAAGGCTAGAACCATTTTTCCCCAGCATGTGAACCAGACTGCCCAGCCTGACCATCTGCCGATCATCAAACAGAAAACCACTGGAGTGTGGCACGGACCCAGCAGACTGGCGTACATGCCGTAAAAAATTGTTCTGTGCCACTCTGCCAGTCCACCCCTCCCTCCGAGGCTAGAACCATTTTTCCCAGCATGTGAACCAGTCCACCCAGCCTGTCCATCTGCTGACCATCAAACAGCAAACCACTGGAGCGTGGCACTTACCCAGCAGACGGGCATAATAGACTATTGCCGCAAGGGAACTGCGATAATGCACGCCGCGAAACAAAGTCATTTTAGGAAGTTTGTATCAAATTTTCACTGTAGCCATTTTAAGACCTCTGCTCATGAACAGTGTCACTGTGATTTTCTTAATGTGTCCCAAACATTGATTTTGCACACCAACTGCGCCTTTGTGCGCTAGATGGGCGGAAACACATTGTGGGCAAGATGTGAAAAATGACAGCTGTACTGCTCATAAGGAGGTGTGGTAAAATGGCAATGTTGGAAATCTGGAATGAAAATATTGAAAATTCGTGAACTTACGAGCGTGCGTAGGAACTGCGCAAACGAGGCTCGTAAAACAGTCATTTTTAGGAATTTTTCCACCAGATTTTTAACATAGGCTCTTTGAGAGCCTACCTTATGGAACTGGCAGTGTTGTTTCATTAATTGGTGTTGAAAGGTGATTTCATGCAGTGACTGTGAAATCACCCTTTGGGCCCGATTAACACCATGACAGTGACAGCATTCATGAGAAGAGGTCCCAAAAACCCCATGTTGAAAGTTTGGTGCAAAAATTCCAAAAAATGCCTGAGATATGCAGCAAAGTTGAAAAAACCCTATTTATTACATTATACAGCTTTCCTGCATTTCTTCAGTTCGCGGTCGGCTTTGAAGAGTGTAGACGTGTTCCTGGTCCACTGAAGATCGTCCGCCGAGGTCCGGAAGTAAGTATGGGGTGAGGGGTGTGGGGAGGTGGGGCGAGTGGGTGGGCATGGGTGGGGGCCCAGACAGCGAGGGACCATTTTTGTGTTGCAGGTTTAAAAAAAGAAACAGGAGGACGGCATGGGACATTTGCCATGCTGGGGTGGGCTCCCAGCGTGGCACAAGGATGCTGCTTGGGGGGCCATGGAGCCAACAGGGGATTGAGCACCCCTGTCGGTGATAGCATCTGTAGCCACGCTGGGGTGGGCTCCCAGTGTGGCACCATGTACTTTTGGGGGGGAGACAGTGGAGCCGAAGGGGGATTGGGCACCCCGTCGGCTATACCATGTGTTGCCACGCTGGGGTGGGCACCCAGCGTGGCACATGCAACTCAGTTTTTGGGGGGGAGTGGAAAGTCCAGGGACCAGCAAACACAAGCGGGAAAGCTTAGGGACAGCATGGGGGAGCAGAGAGACAACATATGGCATCCATTCATGGGCCCCATCTTACCTACCTAACAGTTAAAAATGAGCATGGTGAGCAGAATTCTGTAGAAGTGCAAACTTACGTAGTTTTCAGCAGAAATGGGTCCAAAGTGGATAAGTTTCAGCACAGTTTCGCAAAGATGATGTGATGAACAAACACTCGCTATCCAGCTATGAAGTCAAAGATGAATGGGCCCAGCACACTCGCTACCCAGATATTTAAAGCACTGTGCTCACGGAGACTACGAGAACAAATGCTGTTTCCATTTTGGTGCGTTTTCCCACTAACCAATCAGAATTCTGCTTTTCCATCCGTGTCACTGCATATATGGTAAACCAGTGTCCCTCGAGATATCTGACCGGTACGTAAACTTGGCAGATCCCAAAGCGTATGGGTCTTGATTCTGTATTCCAAATTTCAGGCAAATCCATCGAACAGTTGCAAAATTATTAAGGTGCAAAATTTTGGGTTTAACATGTAAATGGCTCCTCAATCCCTAACTATGGTAGCACTACCATGCTACCATAATATATATATATATATCCTATGCAAAAACTTGATTAATGCATCAGTTAGGTTCCTCTACAGTGAAAGAACTGAGAAATTTGATTTTAGGTTTCTCACCCCTTACCCCACCCTCAGCCCACCACCAACAGGCATCGGGGTGTGCATTAGGGGTCATCGGACCTAAATCTCACCCCATCCTATGTATAAACAAGCTGAGGGGGTTCAGTATAGGAGAATGGAGTGAGAGTTAGGGCCGATGACCCTAGTGCATACCCCGATGCCTGTTGGTGGGTACAGGCTGGGGTTGGGGTGCAAGGGGTGGGAACCCTAAAATTGAATTTCCTTGCTTTTTTCACTGTAGAAGAACCCTAACTGATACATTAATGAGGTTTTGTGCATTGAATTTCCTTACTTTTTAAGAAAGAACAGAAAAGTAGAAAGTTGTGCAAGCTGGGCCATGCACTCCCACCAACATGCAAGTGTCAGGTCACATTACCCACCCCTGACCCAATGACTAAAAGAACATTGACAACAGCAAGGCCAGCCACCAAAAAATGTTAATCTAGTAGAGCAATAGAAAACGCTGCCCCAAAAAGTAAAGTGCACCACATGATATCTCCAAAACAATATATTGTCTGACACATAAACACCGCTATTGACATCTACAGGACATGCCAACAAGACCCTCCAAATTTCAAGTAAAAATATGAAACAATGTCTGAGATATAACATGTAAAATTTGAAATTTTCATCCATCAGAGTGGCACAATTCCACACATGTTGACATTTAACACACACAACAACTGAAAACTACATCCATGACACTAAAGCAAGGCAGCCTATCAATTTCAAGCCACCAACACAATCCAAATCACTATCTGCAACACATAAAGTGCATCACGCAATAGCTCCACAAAAAATGTTTTCTCTAACACGTAAACTCCATAAATCACATAAACTGAACATGCCGTAAGCACCCTCCAAATTTCAAGTAAAAAGACCAAACCGTTTCCAAGATATTCAATCATAAAGATTGGTAAAATTTCCCTATCTATTACATTATAAAAAATCTGGCCATCTTATCCTGCCCTTGCGATCAAAGAATCTCGCGATCAATGAATTTGCAGGGTCATGACCAAAGAATAAAAACAGTTGTAATTTAAAAAATTCAAAGAATTGCTGTAAACCACCACCATAGTTCATCAGAACGAACCCCCCCTGAGTAAACCCACCCTCATGTCTTCCTAGGACACCTCTGGGCTGAGAAATGGATTTTTATCTGGCCATCTCATCCCTCAGTTGTGATGCAGGATCGTGATCAAAGAATCTTGTGAACCAAAGAATTTACAGGCTCGCGATCAAAGAATTTGCAGGGTCATGGCCAAAAAATAAAAACTGTGCTAATTTAAACATTTCAAAGAATTGTGGTAAACCATTGCCATGGTTCATCAGAATGAAACCCCTGAGTAAAACCCACCCTCATTTGTCACTCTGGGCTGAGAAATTAGATTTTTAATCTGGCCATCTCATTCCTCACTTGTGATGCATGATCTTGATCAAAGAATCGGTGATCAAAGAAATTGCTCTGCGAACAAAGAGCAAGGGACGAGATAGGCAGATTTAAAATCAATTTTATCAGCCCAGGGTACTCCTAGAAAGTTAAATGAGGGTGGGTTTTGCTCAGGGGACTTTGTTCTTCCCCATCTGAATACAAAAAATGATGTTTTTAATATCCCTAGTAGTCTAGCGGCCCCCTTCCCCGATCATGATTAAATAGATAACTATCTCTAATTTCCTGGTAGTCTAGTGGCCACCCATGTATATTTCATACATATTGCTTTTTTATATCCCTGGTAGTCTAGTGGCCCCCTGATCTGTATTAAATTATTATAGCTGTTCATATCCCGGTAGTCTAGTAGCCCCCCCATCATAATAAGACACATAACGATCTGGAATCTCCTGCCCTGGTAGTCTAGTGCCCCTCAATGTGTATTTCATATGTATTGATTTATTATATCCCTGGTAGTCTAATGGCCCCTCAATCTGTATTAAATTATCATACTTGTTCATATCTCTGGTAGTCTAGCAGCTCCCATCATAGTAAGATACATAACAATGTGCAATGTCCTGGTAGTCTAGTGGCCCCCACCCCAACCATTCCAGCCCACCCAGCACCACCCCACACCTTCCCCAGTCAGCAACTGGCACAGCCCACCTCTCACCTCCATGGCCAGCCCGACTGTGTATTAGGAGCGCTAAAGCAATGAGGTGCTCAGAAATAATTTCTAGATAAATACGTAGGATTACAGCTATGGTCTAATCAAGGCCAGAGATTCCAGGTATTAGAATTTCAGAAGATCCTATTTAAATATTAGGAGTAAAATTTGGTCCGGTAACATGGCTCTTGAGAACTGGGAGGAGGCATTAATCTCAGGAGAAAAGAAGGTAGTCAGATGGAAAAACTGAAAGATGTCAAACAAAGAAGGTCTATGCAATTAAACAGTTCTTGATCCTTTATTTTTATACACTAGTACATTTTTCCTTTGCCCACTTTTGAAAACCTGGATCTTAAGTCTCTTTTTCAATCTCCTTCTCCCTTGGTCCTCATGGTTTGATGGGATCTTGAGGAGAGAAAGCAACTAGGACAAAGGTTAGAGCATTGCTGGCAGATATCCTCCCTTGATGCCAACCACCTTAGATTGATGGAGCATTATCAAGCCTATCAATCTGCAATCACCAGTAAGAAGGCAGAGTTCCTGTCTGGGATGATTGTGGCTGCACAGAACTACCAGCTCAGCTCCTTTGCACTATAGACAGACTGTGCAACCCAGCCTGCCTACAAGTTTGAAAGGCCTTTTCACAAATAGAGTCACGATGAACCTGCTCGATTCTTTGCAACTAAGGTGGCCGACATTAGGGCGGTGCTCCATCCACACTCTAAGGGTGTTGCTTTGATCAGCACACGGCCGCTGCTCCTCAGCTTTCCTGGAGTACCTTCGACTGACTGGAATTCATGGATACCATGTGGATTGTCCAGGGTGCATGCTCTACGTGCTGTAGTTTGGACCCTGGACCAACTTCCTTGATTTTGGGTTGTATTGATTCCATCGGTCCAGCCCTAGCATGGATAGTCTTTTACTCCTTGGAAACAGGTGAGTTTCCTAGCTCCCTGAAGGAGGTGGTGGTAACACCCCTCCTGAAGAAAGCTTCTTTGGACCCTGACTGCCATGCAACTATAGAACAATCTCAAACCTTCCTTTGTAGGGAAGGTGATTGAGGAAGGTAGTGGCCATACTGCAGGAGACCTATTTGACTATCCACGATATCCATGACCCCTCAGTCCAGTTTTCAAAGAGGCACAGTACTGAGACAGCACTGGTTCGGGTGCTCAATGATCTCCTGATGGCTGGGGACCAGAAGAACCATTCCATCTTGGTTCTTCTAGATCTCTCATTAGCTTTTGACACTGTGGTCCATGGGGACCTACTTGAGTGCCTGAGGTTCACCTGTGGACTATCGGGTGTAGTCCTCAGGTGGTTTACATCTTACCTCACTGGAAGAACTCAGAGAGTGGTATCCAGGGGTTTATTTCTCAGACCCAGTTTCTCTGTCTTGTGGGGTTCCTCAGGGCTCAGTGTTGTCCCCATGTTGTTTGCAGTGTACATGCTGCCCCTCAGAGACATTGTAAGAAGGTATTGGCTGAGGTTTCACTGCTATGCTGATGACACCCAGCTCTACCTTTCATTTGTACCTGACCAGGATAGAGCTCACTCAGTCTTTAATAACTGACTCAAAGAAATCCAGGAGTGGATGGACTTGAGTTGGCTGAAGTTGAACTTGGAAAGGCAGAGGTGCTGGTTGTGGATCCGGTGTGGGATGGGGGGCCGAGGTTGGATCACCCTCGGGGCTTTATCTTGGGGGTGTATCACTCCCATCCTCTTAACAGGTGCATAACCTGGGGGTAATGTTTGATAAAGGGCTGACTGCATTCGCAGGTGCCTGCCATCGTCAAGTCCTCATTCTACCATCTGAGGAATATCTCCAGGATTAGGCACCTTGTTCTCTCTCTGTGATCTTCCTATGCTGGTCGATGTCTTTGTGTCCTTGAGCCTAGACTATTGCAATTCCCTTTACCTAGGGCTACCTGGCATGGAGATCCACCACCTGCAGCTGGTGCAGAATGTAGCAGCCCAGCTTTTGACTGGTACTTCCCATTCCAGTTATATTTTGCCGGTGCTGCGTGGACTGCACTGGCTGCCAGTCTGATGGCGGATCACATTTTAAAGTCAGTCTTCCGGCTTTTAAAGCCCTACATACACTTGGCCAGGACTACCTGAAATAGCTTCTGGTTCCTTACTGCCTAAGATCACTCCACTCAGCTGATGAGGGGTTGCAGAGATCCTGATGGTGTGCTTGAAATTTTTCTGTGGCCCTGCATTTATGCATGAGGCCCCTACCCTCTGGAATTCTCTACCCCATCAGTTACAGAATCGTGACCATGGAGAGATTTAAAAAGGCCCTAAAAACATATCAATGGTGTCAAGCTTTTGGTGATTGACTTCATTCTCCTAATTGTATCAGGTGTTTTATATATTTTAAGATTTGAAATGTTTGACGTGTTTTTAAACTCTGTTAGGTGCCTTGGTTTTGAAAGGCACCATAGAAATATAGTTTTTTATTATTATTAACTTTTGCAGGGTAGCAGGCTCAACCCCATCAAAGGGAAGTCATGTATCTCCCTCTAAAAAGAAGTAGAGATTAACATGGTTAACCCAATAATATTTTTTCATCCCCTGTTTTCATCCAGTACTGTAAAACTAGCATTTCAAACAACCCCTTGATTAGCAAAATATTGGTTTTGGAATACCACACAGGATTACTTGATGAAATGGGAAGATACCCCCCCCCAAAAAAAAATATATCAAAACATATGATTTTACCAGAATTTATTAAACCTACAATACAAAAATTACACAAATGGAAAATAAACAATAAATAAAAGAGCAAACAAGGAGACAGTTATATGAGTTGGTTTTAAAGAGCTGGGCCTGGATATTCAAAAGGGATGCACATGGCGCAACAGGGTTGCGCCATACACAACCCACCAATGCACCCCGGCACGATATTCAAAGGGGCAAGTTGCTCTGCGCAACTCCCGATGCACCAGGGCACATCGGTAATGTATGCGGCGCAAGTGCAGGGGGCGTGCCCATGCATATGTGGTACATCCCGATATTCAGCCCGGGATATCCGGTGCATATGCTGGCACACACCCGCCTTGTGCCACTCAGTGGGGTGCAAAGATGTGCCTAGTAAAGGAGCAAGTCCTGGCCATCCACAGGTGAGCTGCCATATTGCAGGGCACAACATGGCAGCCGCTGGCCATTGGTGGCCACCCACCCACCCAGAACATTGTCCACAAGTGCTCTGCCCTGGGAGCACTGTGCCCCCCACCTCATCACCCAATCCGGGCGGCAATAGCAAAATGCCCTGGTGGTCCAGTGGTGTCTCCCCATCACCCGATAGTGGGCATCTGTATAATAAATCCCTGGTAGTCAGTGGACCGCACCCATCGCCCAATCATGGGCAACTGTATAATAAATCCCTGGTGGTCAGTGGACGTCCCATCACTCAATCATGGGTATCTGTATAATAAATCCCTGGTAGTCTAGTGGATGGACTCCCCATTGCCCGATCATGGGAATCTGTAAAATAAGCTCCATGGTGGTCCAGTGGACCCTCCCCATCACCGATCACAGGCATCTGTAAATAAACTCTCTGGTGGTCCAGTGAACCCCCAGCAGTGCTCAATCATGGGCATATGTAAAGAAATGTCCCTGGTGGTCCAGTGAAACCCCCAGCAGCCGATCGTGGGTGGACATACTGAAGGAAACCCTGGTGGTCCAGTGATACCCCTCCCACCTGCCCACTGAGTCCCCCTCCAGCCAGCACCCCCAGTCAGTGGCGGGCAGCAGCACCCCACTCGCATGCTGCCTGGCCACCTGCCGACTGACTTTGTACAGTACAGTCTGTACGCGACCATACTGTACTACACAGGCAGCGGTTTATTTTACAGATGTCCACTATCGGTGATGAGGAGCAGTCCACTGGACCACCAGGGTGTTTCATTCTATGTATGCCAGTGAACAGAAGCTGGGACTGCCATGGGACTGCAGGGCGTCAGTCCCCGATGGCTGCAGCCTAGCAGGGTGCCAAGCGCAAGTCGCCAGAGATTGGTGCACCACATGCAAATGGGGCCATAATGACATGCAAATGGACCCATGTACCTTGCATGCATAATGGCCTTATTTGCATGCCCAGTGCTGAATATCATGGTTGATGCACCTGGCTCAACTGCACTGGCGCATCCCCTGCTCCCCTTCTGCCACTTGCGCTGGTGCAGTGACATTGCATCATGTGCAGTGCATGGTGCCCTCAGTGCCATATTCAGTGGTGCTGAGCCATGGCGCAGCACCATTGAATTTGCCAGGTCCATGCCCTGGCGCAGCCCAGTTGCACCTGCGCCTGGGCTCTGCGCCTGCCTGGTGCAGTTTAAATATCCAGGCCCTAGTGTACTGCCTGAAATCTAATATTAAATTTTAAAAGCAGACAGCCATTACCTTTTATATCTGAGGTCTTTTTTCTTTTCCGTTTGTTTAATTAGAATATTGTTTATCTGATGTTAGTAGGTGTAACATGTGGAACAGCTCTAAGTCTGGCAGCTGACATAGCTAGCTTTACTGCCCCATACTACATCATTAGCATTGTGACCTCACTGACTGTGACATTACAGCTACTTAGGAACAGCAAGGGAGTGTCAGGTCATACACCTGTAATATCTCAGTCAGTGAGATCACAATGCTGATGATGTAGTGTGAGGTAAGAGTTAGATATGTCAGCTGCAACTTACTATCACATCCAGCACAATATTATCACATAGAATACTTTCTGATGAGCAAAGGAAAAGAAAATAATTCGAAATAAAAAGTTACAACTGATTACTATTTACAATTTTGCATATTCCGCCTGCCTGTTTTGGTTCCTCTAGCTCTTTAAGGTCTACAAGTCCTGCAGAACTGGAGTTTAAAACTACACCCCATCAAAGTCATGTATGGTCTTAAAATTCTTAACAAATAGGAGAATTCCCCAAAATGTGGGATTTGCAATGGCTCTGTGCACATGGCAGACTAAACATAAGAGGCAATGATAAACATAAAGCCATTGAAGGAAGAACTTGCCCATTTCTAGACTGCTTGGTCCCAGTAGAAACTCTTGAACTAGTATTTTACTGGAATGTCCTTATTCCACCCAGCTTTGGTCTTACTTAGCCAGAAAGTGGAACCTCCATGGTTAGAACACCTTCCCTATGATTCATTGGTTTTAAATAACTGTGCACAGTTAGTTCAGAGCTATCACAGTAATACATTGACTGCATTTTTCACATGCTTAAAATATTACATATGGCTAGCATATTGCCAATTTGTTCTACAACAGCAAAGAATGTCTTGTGTAACTATTAGCCAGTTACGTGAAACCACTTATAAAGAAATTTTCATTATATATGAAATGTACCGTAAATCAAAAGTTCTTATATGGTGGAAGGGCCTGATGTTTTCAGAAATATGCATGATTCTGTTTCATTACTGAGCCTCACAAGTATACAGTATATATTGTTATATAAGAACTCCAAATATCATTTCAAGATGGGAAGATTTTCTTTCATTTAATGATTTTTTGGTTATTAATTTTTCTGTTTTCTTTAAGTTGTAAAAATGAAATTTGTGCTTGAGTAGGACTATATAAGGCTTTTATTTGTCTTAGAGATGTATATGGAATGTTTTTTTTTACAGTGATGTATACTGATTTTCTTTCAATAAAAAATGACTGACACTGCTGTGGAAGGTGGGAAAGCTATGATGCCAGCAGAGTATGGTGCACTGACCTGCATCAAGATGGGTTTCATATGCACACACGAACATACAAAGAAGCCATCAGAAGAAGGCCGTTTGGTCTATCAAGTCTGCTCGTATTGCAGGGTCCACAGCTTGAGCTACTGTCCCTGCCCTCTCTCCCCACTCCTCCTAGCCTCTCTACTCATAATCCTTTCCTTCCCCTATGCCTATTCCAGCCTTTCTTAAAGCTGCCCACTGTCTTCAATGAGATGGCTTCTTCTGGCAGCATTTTATAAGTGTCCACCACCCTCTCTGTGAAAAAGTGCTCCCTGAACTCCCTCCTAAACCTCCCACCCTCCAGCTTAAGACTGTGCCCTCTGTTATAGTTGCCACTCAGCTTAAAGAGACTCTCCTTATCAACTTTATTAATCCCTTTCAAGTACTTGATGGTCCCAATCAAGTCCTCTCTCTCTCTCTCTCTCTTGTTCTGTCTTCTAAAGAGTACATGTTTAGTGCCCCTCAACCCTCCTAATATGCCTTACCCTTCTGATCGGATGTCAGATTCTGATATTGCCTGATATCTCATTGTATGTAAACTCGACTTCCTCACTGTTCTTGTGTGCTCTAGCTTGTAACCCTCCTGGGTCTCACCTGAAAATAGGCACTTGGCTGTCTAGTGTGACTTACCCAGTTAACAAAAGCAAATAAATAAATAAATAAATAAGTCCACGGAACAAATGACAGTGTCCAGACCAGACTTAAGTCCTGCAGCTGCAGTCTGGATCAGGACCAGTTTGAAGGATCTTGTAGGCTAAGGCGGCGGCAGCAGTGCTCTGGAGAGAGCAAAGGTAAGCTCCCTTTAGGAGGGGCTACACAGGATTAGCTCTGAAAAATCACTGAAATGCAACAGAAGATTGGCAAATAGAAGAACATACCCTCGTTTGCATCACCAATAAAACACACATAGAAAACACCTCTAAACCAAACAGGATCTGTTTTAAATAAAGAAAACAAACTTGGAAAAGTCGCATGGGATTTCAGAAAAGGTGAAATCTTTGTATGGCAGCATAAACAGAGACCACAAAGCAGGAAAGAGCTAATTTAGTCTAACTACAGGAGCAGCTTTAGAGAGACCAGTCTTCATCACATGTGATTTCAACTGTGAAACAGACCAGCCCTCAAATTTGTACCTAGACTCCCAAGAAGGCTCTTCTTCATCTAACTTGGTGGGTTTTTAGAAACAGAATTAATCCCAAAGAAAACACAAAATAAAGCCCATAAAAAGGAGTTGTAAAAGACCAGAAGACAGGAGGGGCACACACAAATGTAGGAACCAAGAAACCGAACTGAGGGAGTCACGGTATTAAACCTTTAAACCACTGCCTTGCTGCAGATCATGAAAAGGTACTTGCCAAAGTATTATCATATGTGCTTATACTACCCATTGACTATGTAATCAATAATATCCAACAGAGTGGTGGTACTGGACATACTGGCCTGCCGGGGCATAATGCAACATCGGACCTTATAACCCCTGGGTAGCTGGTATAGCTAATACCGCCTACATAGGAGGGTATTATTGCACTTAGAAAATGCTTTTCTTGTTCACATTTTAAATCAAATACCTAGAACAATGTAAAAATGGGAAAAATAAATAAAATGAGTTAAACCATCTCTCCACTACTACAATTGCAGTAGAGCCCCTCCCCTGTCCAGTTTCAATACCTGTAGCTGTTTAGGTAACTGTTTATTTTACATTGTAATGCTTTGTTTAACTTTGGCAAAGGACTGTAAGCACTAACTAGGCTGAGAGAAGGAGTTGGGGAGCTGGGTCAAGATGGTGAGCCAGCTGAGTCTGTGGAATATGGGAGAGCTGGGTGAGATTGATAGGATGCTAAGTCAATAGATGCCAGTGTCAGTGAAGGATTCCCCAGAGGATCAGACCCTCACTTCCTGTTGAGTTTCTCTGGTGCTCCATTGTCCTGTCTGAAGGAACACTGCTCAGAGCTCAGTTAACCTTTTACCCATTTGAATTTTTGTAAATGGAAGTGAATTTTTTTCAATCTATGTCCCAGTGTCTGGGAGGGATGTGTTTGTGAGCCGAGAGTGAGTAGGATATCAGAAAAGGCACCAGCGATCAGCTGACAGAGTTTGAGAGTATTGCAGTATAGATTTAAACACGTAAACACTGTATCCTTTGTTTCTTAGTGAAACAAAAACAGGATTGCTGTATTTTATTGAACATGAGATGGGGAGGTTGTCCATCCACCCACCATAAGTGGGTAGCTCACTTGGTAAGTGAGAGAAAAATGGCGAGGTCAGCTTTTTTTTAATTCTAAAGCTGGCACAGTAATATGGGCAAGTAGACAGGCAGTTGGCACTGGGTCTTGTTTTTATCCGGTCTCTGTTGATACATAAATGCATCCCGGATTGAGTGCTCAGCCAATCAGAGACTGTGATTTTTCAAACCATTTCCAATTTAAAATTGAGATTGATGTGTTCAAACTTGTAAGAAAACTCAAACTTGGTGGCACCACTTTAACAACAGTAAATGGATGCAGTTGAATGAAAACATGGGCTTTACAATCTCAGTCTTGGAACAAGAAGTACATAATGAATTTCCATCTCTGGCTGTCACTGTTCAGAATGATTTGGACCAGGAAACCACAACAAGAGATATAACACCAAGGGAGCAAACAATTGAGAACTTTGTGCAAGAAAGCAGAAACTTGAAATATAACAACATTTGAGAAGGATTCTAATGGAACAAACAGCCAAGCTGCCAGTGAACAAGATATTTCCCATACTGAAGAGCTGGATCTCATTGATTGGATTAATTTAGAGGACTACCTCGATGTGGGCGAACATGGGGATCCTGAAATGGATTTGGGGTTGTCTCATATAGGTACTAACTTTAGACCAAATCAGTGTTTTACTCACTTTAGGTGTACATCCAGCCATCATGACTTATGAAAGATTACTAAATCAAGAAGTAGACAAATTAGGAGGGCACACACAAATGTAGGAACCAAGAAACCCGAACCGAGAGGAGTCACGTATTAAACCTTTAAACCACTGCCTTGCTGCAGATCATGAAAAGGTACTTGCCAAAGTATTATCATATGTGCTTATACTACCCATTGACTATGTAATCAATAATATCCAACAGAGTGGGTGGTACTGGGTATACTGGCCTGCCCGGCATAATGCAACATCGGACCTTATAACCCCTGGGTAGCTGGTATAGCTAATACCGCCCACATAGGAGGGTATTATTGCACTTAGAAAATGCTTTTCTTGTTCACATTTTAAATCAAATACCTAGAACAATGTAAAAATGAAAATAAATAAAATAAGTTAAACCATCTCTCCACTACTACAATTGGCAGTAGAGCCCCCCGTCCAGTTTCAATACTGTAGCTGTTTAGGTAACTGTTTATTTTACATTGTAATGCTTTGTTTAACTTTGGCAAAGGACTGTAAGCACTAACTGGGCTGAGAGAAGGAGTTGGGGAGCTGGGTCAAGATGGTGAGCCAGCTGAGTCTGTGAATATGGGAGAGCTGGGTGGAGATTGATAGGATGCTAAGCAATAGATGCCAGTGTCAGTGAAGGATTCCCCAGAGGATCAGACCCTCACTTCCTGTTGAGTTTCTCTCGGTGCTCCATTGTCCTGTCTGAAGGAACACTGCTCAGAGCTCAGTTAACTTCCATTTTACCATCGATTTGAATTTTTTGTAAATGGAAGTGAATTTTTTTCAATCTATGTCCCAGTGTCTGGGAGGGATGTGTTTGTGAGCCGAGAGTGAGTAGGATATCAGAAAAGGCACCAGCGATCAGCTGACAGAGTTTGAGAGTATTGCAGTATAGATTTAAACACGTGAACACTGTATCCTTTGTTTCTTAGTGAAACAAAACAGGATTGCTGTATTTTATTGAGCATGAGATGGGGAGGTGTCCATCCACCCACCATAAGTGGGTAGCTCACCTGGTAAGTGAGAGAAAAATGGCGCAGGTCAGCTTTTTTTTAATTCTAAGCTGGCACAGTAATATGGGCAAGTAGACAGGCAGTTGGCACTGGGTCTTGTTTTTATCCGTCCCTGTTGATACATAAATGCATCCCTGGATTGAGTGCTCAGCCAATCAGAGACTGTGATTTTTCAACCCATTTCCAATTTAAAATTAAGATTGATGTGTTCAAACTTGTAAGAAAACTCAAACTTGGTGGCACCACTTTAACAACAGTAAATGGATGCAGTTGAATGAAAACATGGGCTTTACAATCTCAGTCTTGGAACAAGAAGTACATAATGAATTTCCATCTCTGGCTGTCACTGTTCAGAATGATTTGGACCAGGAAACCACAACAAGAGATATAACACCAAGGGAGCAAACAATTGAGAACTTTGTGCAAGAAAGCAGAAACTTGAAATATAACAACATTTGAGAAGGATTCTAATGGAACAAACAGCCAAGCTGCCAGTGAACAAGACATTTCCCATACGGAAGAGCTGGATTTCATTGATTGGATTAATTTAGAGGACTACCTCGATGTGGGCGAACATGGGGATCCTGAAATGGATTTGGGGTTGTCTCATATAGGTACTAACTTTAGACCAAAATCAGTGTTTTACTCACTTTAGGGGTACATCCAGCCCTCATGACTTATGAAAGATTACTAAATCAAGAAGTAGACAAATTAGGAGGGCACACACAAATGTAGGAGCCAAGAAACCCGAACCGAGGGGAGTCACGGTATTAAACCTTAAACCACTGCCTTGCTGCAGATCATGAAATGGTACTTGCCAAAGTATTATCATATGTGCTTATACTACCCATTGACTATGTAATCAATAATATCCAACAGAGTGGTGGTACTGAAATACTGGCCTGCCCGGGCATAATGCAACATCGGACCTTATAACCCTGGGTAGCTGGTATAGCTAATACCGCCCACATAGGAGGGTATTATTGCACTTAGAAAATGCTTTTCTTGTTCACATTTTAAATCAAATACCTAGAACAATGTAAAAATGGGAAAATAAATAAAATGAGTTAAACCATCTCTCCACTACTACACTTGGCAGAGCCCCTCCCTCTGGCCCAGTTTCAATACCTGTAGCTGTTTAGGTAACTGTTTATTTTACATTGTAATGCTTTGTTTAACTTTGGCAAAGGACTGTAAGCACTAACTGGGCTGAGAGAAGGAGTTGGGGAGCTGGGTCAAGATGGTGAGCCAGCTGAGTCTGTGGAATATGGGAGAACTGGGTGGAGATTGATAGGATGCTAAGCCAATAGATACCAGTGTCAGTGAAGGATTCCCAGAGGATCAGACCCTCACTTCCTGTTGAGTTTCTCTCGGTGCTCCATTGTCCTGTCTGAAGGAACACTGCTCAGAGTTCAGTTAACTTCCATTTTACCATCGATTTGAATTTTTTGTAAATGGAAGTGAATTTCTTTTTCAATCTATGTCCCAGTGTCTGGGAGGGATGTGTTTGTGAGCCGAGAGTGAGTGGGATATCAGAAAAGGCACCAGCGATCAGCTGACAGAGTTTGAGAGTATTGCAGTATAGATTTAAACAGTAAAAGAAAGGCAAAGGAGGGTTAGTGAGACTGAAGGGGAGGATGGGGCGTGTGGAGGATGACAAAAGTAAGCTGACATATTGAACAGGTATTTCTGCTCAGTCTTTACTGAGGAAGAGGAGGGTAATGGGTCTGAAGGAGTACAGGGGTGAGAATGGTGCAGAAATGGACACAAGTCCTTTACGAGAAAGGGTCCTGAAGGAACTGGAAGTAATAAGAGTTGATAAAGCAATGGGGCCAGATGGGGTGCACCCTGGGTCCTTAAAGAATTAAGAGAGGTGGTGGCTGAACCTCTTGCTATCCTGTTTAGCCGATCACTAGAAACAGGGGAGTACCTAAAGACTGGAGAATAGCAGATGTAGTCCCTTATACAAAAGTGGGAACAAAGAGGAAGCGGGGAACTACAGACCAGTCAGCCTCATCTCGGTAGTGGGGAAAATCATGGAAGCACTACTGAAGGAGAGATTGTGGAACATCTGGTTGTCAATGGACTACAGGACCCAAGGCAGCATGGTTTCACCAGGGCAAGGTCATGTCAGACCAACCTCATTGAAGTTTTGGACTGGGTGACTAGGGAGGTGGATCCAGTGGAGAGCAGTGGACATGGCCTATCTGGACTTCAGCAAGGCCTTTGACACTGTGCCACATAGAAGACTATTGCACAAACTGGGGAATATGGGTGTGGGCTGGACAGTAGTGCGGTGGGTAGGTAACTGGCTGGGCAGCAGGACACAGAGGGTGGTGGTAAATGGCTGTCACTCCACAGAGGGAAGAGTGACCAGTGGGGTACCACAGAGATCAGTGCTGGGACCGTACTATTCATCTTCATCAGTGACATTGCGCAGGACCTAGAAGGCAGAATTTCAATGTTCACTGATGACACAAAGCTCTGTAACAGAGTAGACACACCAGAGGGTGTAGACAGAATGAGAAGGACCTGCAGAAACTTGAAGAATGGTCAGGGTTTGGCAGTTGAAATTCAATGGAAGGAAGTGCAAGATAATGCATATGGGGCACAAAACCCTGGCACAATATATCAGTTGGGGGTGAGGATATAGCATGCACCAAGCAGGAAAGGGATCTTGGGTTATCATCTCTGATGACCTCAAGGCAGGGAAACAGTGACAAGGCAGCAGGTAAAGCAAATAGGATGCTGGGATGCAAGGGCAGGGGCATCACCAGCAGGAAAAGGGAGGTCATAATTCCACTATACAAGACACTAGTGAGGCCACACCTGGAGTACACTGTGCAGTTCTGGAGACCTTACCTACGAAAGGACATAGACAGGGTAGAGAAGGTTCAGAGGAGGGCAACAAAGATGGTGCATGGATTGCATCACAGTTCCTATGAGGACAGGTTGAAGGCACTGAACATGTACTCCCTGGAGGAGAGGAGGAGAGAGAGGATATGATAGAGACATACAAGTATCTTACAGGAAGGAACAGGGTGCAGGAATGCACTATTTTTAATGAAAAGATGTTCCAGGACAAGAGGGCATAGAGATGAAGTTGGAGGAGAGACGATTCAGAGGAAACGTGGAGAAGAATTTCTTCACAGAACGGGTGGTGGACAAGTGGAACACCCCTGCCAGAGGAAGTGGTGGGGCTGAAACAATCATGGGATTTAAGAATGCATGGGATAGATATAAAGGAATTCTGGAGGTCAGGGTAAGGGCAACAGACTTCTAGAAAACATAAACTGAACTTACAGACTTAAATGGGCAGACTGTGGGCCATAGGCCCTTATCTGCCGACACTGTCTATGTATCTATGTATCTATGTAAACACTGTATCCTTTTGTTTAGTGAAACAAAAACAGGATTGCTGTATTTTATTGAACATGAAATGGGGAGGCTGTCCACCCACCCACCATAAGTGGGTAGCTCACTGGTAAGTGAGAGAAAAAATAGGCAGGTCAGATTTTTTTTTTAATTCTAAAGCTAGCACAGTAATATGGGCAAGTAGACAGGCAGTTGGCACTGGGTCTTGTTTTATCCGTCTCTGTTGATACATAAATGCATCCCTGGATTGAGTGCTCAGCCAATCAGAGACTGTGATTTTTCAACCCATTTCCAATTTAAAATTAAGATTGATGTGTTCAAACTTGCAAGAAAACTCAAACTTGAGCACCACTTTAACAACAGTAAATGGATGCAGTTGAATGAAAACATGGGCTTTACAATCTCAATCTTGGAACAAGAAGTACATAATGAATTTCCATCTCTGGCTGTCACTGTTCAGAATGATTTGGACCAGGAAACCACAACAAGAGATATAACACCAAGGAGCAAACAATTGACAACTTTGTGCAAGAAAGCTGAAACTTGAAATATAACAACATTTGAGAAGGATTCTAATGGAACAAAACAGCCAAGCTGCCAGTGAACAAGACATTTCCCATACTGGAAGAGCTGGATCTCATTGATTGGATTAATTTAGAGGACTACCTCGATGTGGCAACATGGGGATCCTGAAATGGATTTGGGGTTGTCTCATATAGGTACTAACTTTAGACCAAAAATCAGTGTTTTTACTCACTTTAGGTGTACATCCAGCCATCATGACTTATGAAAGATTATTAAATCAAGAAGTAGACAAATTAATCACAGGGAGTAATCATATTCACTACTATAATCTCCCCAGTTAGAGAGACAGGCCTTCAGGAATTATGTGAAGAGTATAGTCATTACCTAGCTGGACTGAATCCACTATTTCACTGCTTCTGCCACTTTGCCCTTCATTGCCCCAGAACTCACCACTGCTCCTTTACTCCTCCTCTCATTTCCCTCCTTAATGCCAGGCACCTTGATCATTATGCTACTTTCATCTCCAAATTCTGGATTGGTCCTTTCCCATTACCTTTCCTTCCTCCTCAATTCCACCCCCACACTTCCTAATCCATTTGCAGCTCCTGCCCTCACTGTCTTGTGCTCCCTCCATAAATATTCTTCTGCACTGTTGCCTCCTTTCCTTCCCCAAACTATGGGGCTCACCTCCCATTACCATTCATACTGCTCCTTCCTCCCATTCACTCAATTCTCTCCTCTGTGAATTCACTATTCACTTCTGCAGTTGTCTCTGATACTGTGCTGTCTTTTGCTGCCTACTATTCCCCCACTTCCACTGCTCCTGCCCTAATTAATTTCCCTCTGCCCCATTTCTCACTCTTTCTCTGCTGAATGAAGTGTTAACAGCACTTCATTCAAGCTTCAAATTGCTGCCATCTGCACTTATATATCGTATCAGCTGTACCTTGTTCATATTCTGTTGTGTTCCAGTTTCCACTTATATTACATGTTGCTCTTTAGATGCTCTGCCTAGCTCATCTTGTTCATTTTGTTGCTACTTAATTGTTTAACTTATATTTTGATTTGTGTAACCCACTGTTGTAACTTATTGCTGCACTCTCCTCATTTCCCCTTCCCAGGATGCATCTGGAAACAAACTATTTCTACTCAGTATGTCTTTCATGGTAGATCATTTGAAATAAATAAATTAATTAAGCCCTCCAAAAAGCCCAGAATATAGTACTGATGAATGAGATGCATTACAAACAAAAAGTTGTGTATTTACTTGATAAGCCAGAGCATTATACTGAAACTCCATGGTGACCCAATCAGTACATTTCAGAACAAGCTACTGATTTTTGGAGAATGCAGTGGATTGGGGATGGCTTACACCAGTGGAGATTTGTTTCTTAAGAACAGATTTCACTATTACCTGCACCTTCTACATACTTCTGAAAGTCCACAAGGACAAGACTAACCCTTAGGGATGTTCCATGGTCTTTAGTGTGAGATCTTTATGTCAGTACTTACCAATCTTTCTAGATTATTTCATGTAACCCCATGTTACGTGGTTAAGATTGTATATCTGAGACACAATGGACATTCTACAAAAACTTAGATGGGTTTAAGGGAACAGTCAGCACAAAGGGTCCTACACTTAGGTGTGGGTCTGGTCCCAATATGTACTTTGTGTGCAAAAACATTCGGTTTGCTTACTGTTCACTGTAGTATAGTAGATTGTATGAGATTAATGTGTGCAGTTCTAGGCTAACATCTTCTTTTATTACAAATCCTACAATCCCCTGCAGCTGACATCAGAGCAGTAGGCAGTAATGGGAGATTCAATAACCTGCAGTGCATGTGAGAGCTTTTATAATCTCTGATCAGATGTTTTCCTGGTCTGCTTTTCTCCAGGGCTAAATGCAGTCCTCTGTGACTGTACATGGCCCAGGGAGTACAGTGACCAACAAACATAAGTTCAGAACTTATATGAACTCTAACATGCATTAATGCGGCTATTGAATCTCACACTACAGCCTACTGCTCAGATGTCAGCTGAAGGGAATTCTGGATTTGTATTAAAACAGATGTCAGCCTAGAACTAAGCAAAATGTGTTTGATACAATCTACTATATTACAATAAACAGTAAGTACACCAAATATTTTTGTACATGAAGTGTGCATTGAGACCTGCAGACCCACACTTCTGTGATGGGCCCTTGGTGGTGACTGTTCCCTTTAAATGGCAGATATGCTATTAATGGATGACCACTGATGTTGCTAGTTTATATACTAGCATTCCGCATGACTTAGGCATGGAAGCACTGCAATATTTTTCACATAATGGTGTCTTGGAACCTGGTCCTATACCATACCTTATGTAAGCACTTTAATTTACTCTTCATGGAACATTTTGTCTTTGACATAACCTATTATTTACAATGCCATGGTACAGGAATGGGGTGGCTTCCCTCATACTTGAATATTTATATGCATCATTGAGAAAATATATTCCTTTATGATTGAGACAGAAATACATTTTATGACAAGTTGGTGGTTTGGGAGACATTATTGATGACATTGTCTGGGTCTGGCATGACAAAAGAGTGCATAATCCAGTTTATGGATTATATCAATAATAATCCACATAATCTAAAATTCACTTTTGACACAGGGATTGAAACAATACGTTTTCGGATATTACCCTCCATGCCATACCTGACATAGAAGTGTCGACAACTGGATACAGAGCAGAGATTGCAGCTAACTCCTTATGACACTACAAAAGTGCGATTTGAGAAAACGTATTGATTCCATCCCCTTTTCACAATTTCTTCATCTCAAAATGTAGAAGAAAAAAAATAACAGATATGTTGCAGGTAGTACCTTTTACTGGGTTAACAAATGGAAACTGTAATAGGGATATTGATTTTGAAAAGCAAGCCTCTGATCTCTTTGTCAGGTTTTGGAGAGAGGCTACAAAGAGCTTTTGTTGCAGGACTCTTTGGATAAAATCAAATTGATGGATAGGTGGACCTTTGGTCCCAAAAGAAAGAAAAGTTAAAGATGGACCACAGGTCACTTCTGTCACAGATTTTAATCCTACAGCTGGGCAGGTGAGTAATCTTGTCCACAAAATGTGGCTGATACTTCACACAGATGAAGCCTTTTGGGGAACGTTTCAGCTAGAAACCAGGGTGGCTTTCCATAAAGGAAATAACATTGAGGATTTAATTACTGCCAGTCACTTCATTTCTACTGAGAACCCCCAATGTCTGAACTGGATTCCTAGAAGACCTATAGGCCTCCGTGTGTACAGATTGGCACAACAAAAGAGATAAGACAAGACAGTTCAAAACTTGTCTTCACTAGATCACGCCTCCTGATAAAGTGGCAGTGCACCACAAAACACAGAGACAGTGATCATGGTAGAGTTTTGCACAAATAAATTTGCAGTTTGCTGTCTACTTTTGTGAGTGCTGTGTTTTTGTTGCTGAATCATATCCTGCTTTATAGGGTGGCTCCAGTCTGTATGAGCAACACATGGTTTTGGTGGAGAGAATACAATACAATCTGGATCACTGCAAATGAGGCTTGATACACTATGGGATGGCTCAGAACATGGTCACAGAAGTCTGGATCATCACACAATAGGCTTAGAATGCTACAGAATGTCTTTTGGATTGCTTAGAACTTGGTCAAGAAGTCTGAATTGCAGCACAGAAGGCTTATAATTCAGTGAAATAGTTTTGGAATGTGACAGAATACACACCACAAATTTAAGATTGTAGTCAGACTAGCAAATTAACTATGAAAGTTGCTCTGATGTTATAGTCTTCTTTTCTCTAGTCTGCATGAGAAGTCAGAGTACAGAATCAGGCGTGTCTCTGTGGCTTTGGATTTAGCAGGGATTGCTACTGCTGCTAAAGCATTTGCTTGTGGACACTTCATTTTTTTGCTTTGGCAGAGGGTCATTTCTGCTTGGCTGTGGATTGTGGAGTTTGGTGGTTTTGAGCTCGGCTGCAGTGTGGACTTTGTCTAGGAACTGAACTGTGCTACACTAATTTTAACTGTGAATTTGTCTGTGGCAGGAGATAGCTCCTGTGATAACAAGGAACTGATTTCAATTTGTGATAAGTGATAGTTTCTGTAATAAGGGATAATTTTCTGTTCTGAGGAGTTAAATTTAATTTTAAATAGTAGTCCTAGAACCTGGAAGTTATAAGATTCTAAAGCAGCTTCTGAGAAGCTCTGTGGTGGCAGATTGGATTTCACAGTCAGAGTGAGGAGTCAGAGTGCAGAATCAAGTGTGTCTCTGTGGCTTTGGATTTAGTAGGGATTGCCACTGCTGCTAAAAAGCATTTGCTTGTGGATGCTTCATTTTGCTTTGGCAGAGTATCGTTTGCTTAGCTATGGATCGGGAGTCTGTGGGATTTGAGCTGAGCTGCAGTGTGGATTTTATCTGGGAAACTGAACTGTGCTGCTTTGATTTTTTTTCCCACCCACCCCACCCTCACCGCCTATTAAATGCTTAATACTCAGGAAGTCTCACAACCTGATTAGAACTCTCTGAAAATTAGACAATCTGAGGAGTTGAGGGTAGTATGGTGTTAAAGTGACTGCTAAAGAATTAAAGATTACGCATTTCTAAAGTGACTGCTAATGTTTATGTCTGATTGTATTAGTTTAGAAAATAGCAAGTTTTTATAATACTTTTATTTTTATTTTTAATGATATCACCCTGAATTATTTCTTTATTCAGTTGTTGTTGACCACTAAAGGAGGACTGGACAATTCTGCCTATTTTCAGCCTCATCCCGGGGAGGGGAGACAGATGGATGCCAACTGATATTAAACCAGATTAAGCTGTTGATGGTATTTGTAGTGCATGGGGAAATTTGGCCGGACACTGCGGAAATTCCCTACTGTAATAGGAGAAATGCTGGACGCCAGCATGGAGGAGCCGTGAAGGATGGGCTGAGAGAGAGAGTGCACTCCAAAGCTATGCCCTCAAACTCGGTAGATGCTAACGGAAAACACAACAATTTATTAGAAAATGAACATGGAGATGATGCAGAAAATTGTACCTGAAATGGAGGTGAGCAGCAACAAGTCTGAGAAGGATTTCACGGAGGATGATATGGACTTTGGTGAGACATCCAGGAGTGATGTTGCAGGTGCAGTACCGCAATTAGAGAAAGAAGTAGAGGAGCACTGCAGGATAATCCTAGAGGAACCTCGTGAGCTGATGAGGAGATATGAAAACAGGAAAGCAGCTCTGAATCACCATTGATGGAAGTCCAAAAGAGCTTAGATACACTGCTAAACATTTCAGATGGCTGCCAGTCCAGCAGCAAGAAAGGAGATGCAAATACCGGGAACCTAGACCACATGGCTTCATGGGACAGGGGAGCAGGACAATGAGGGACAGAAGGAACGACTATTGAAGAACAGGAAGAAGAACATGCTTCCTGCAAGAGAGAGAAGGCTGAACCAGCCAAGCAGAGAACTGTGCAAGAGAAAACACCACTGCATTCTACAAGAGCTATTTTAAATAAGCATTTAACCTGAAAACAGTTCTGAAGAACACGACCTAACGGAGGAAAATTGTTCCTGAAAAGCCCAGAGGGGCTGGCTGGATGCAGCAAACAGATGGAATATGGGTTCCAGTCCCAGATAGGGAATTATCTCAGGCCACTGTAGAAGTGTCCCAGCCTATGAGACAGGAGACAGTCTACACAGCAAACACAGGTAAAAAATAAACCCTGTTGTTTCTAAGGAAGGGCAGGAAAAGGGTTTGTGCAATGTGGACAGTACTTTTTGAACACAAACGCTACTTGTTCAAAGACAGTTCAGGATGGGAACTAACCTCAGCATCTGCTCAGACCAGTTCAGAAGCTGAGGTTCAAAATGATATTAGGAGCAAACCAGGGGTAGTGTTGAAAAAATGGGGTTGAAAAACAAGACTAGAACAGAGTAATATTAATAGAGAAAGAAACTATATTCCAGAATGGACACAGGGTGAAACTGAAATACTGCACAAAACAAGGAATTATGCTGGCCCTTTGCAGGAAAACTTAGCAGGTGAACAAGAAACAGAATAAAGAAATTTAATGCAGCCGACAGTTCTGGACCCCATAACCTCCCTCCCCACCCCAACCATAGGCTAAGATATGCAGACCTATTCTCTAGAATACGGCTCTTGATTCAGGGCAAATGCAAAGACTGCATTTCAGAGGAGATATAGAACAACTGCCTGATCGCTTTTATGTTGGGGGTAAATTGCTAAAAGAAAGTTTACAGCAGGGCAAATATGCACTAATCCATATTTCTGAAGACAATTTCGATATTAGTTTCCGCATCCGAAAGGGATGGAAAGGTTTTGGTCACCCTTCATGGCAATACCGTTAACAAAGCCCCTGATCAAAACAGTTATCATTATGTTTCGAACTAAAACGCATGTGGGGATATTTATTATTCTACAGCAGAAATGTGAAGTGCTATGATTGATTCTGAGCAATTCTGGACAGGCGCTGGAACTTTATTGAGGAGGCAGTGTAGTGCATTGGTTTATGGCTCTGAGCGCAAACCTGGAGACCTGGGTTTGAATCCTACAGCACCCATTTGCATACTGTGTGACCCTGAGCAAGTCAACTTAACTTCCTTGTGCTCGAGATCACACCTGTAAACAATTTTTCAGCTTAGTATGTCTCTCCTGGTGAAAAAAAAATTACTGTTAAACTGAGACAGACATCTGAGGATTGAAATGTGCCAAATAATTTTTATTTGGGAAGAGACAGAGGGGTAGTTTTCTACCTAGGACAGCCAAAAGTGTGCTATAAATACAGAGCAAGAACGATTTCTCAAATGTCTGTGACAGATTAAGATGTGGAACTTGTAACAAATTTGGACATATCAGCAAGCAATGTGCCAACCATTCTAAATGCAACCTGTGTGAAGAGTATGGGCATGTGTTTCAGGATTGCCCTGAGCGGCACACAATATAAGAAATGTCATAACCGAACTGTTAATTCAAAGAGCACAGCAGCAGGAGGAAGGGCATGCAGAAAGGGGATGGGAAAGGAAAGAAGAACAGCAGGCTGCTGCAGAACACATGCATGGGAGGAGAGAGCAGGAATACCAACAACGGAGGTGGAAACACCAGGACAGGGAGAATGGAAGGCTAGAAGAGGAACAAATACTGGAGCAAGAAGAAAAGCAGGGCCATCAAAATGCAAATGAAAAAATAACGTTGGCTTCAGATGCTTAACAGAAAGTGACTCAGGAAGTTTCTTTGAAAAGGCTCAGACTCAAAGGGACAGCATGCATCTTTTAAGAAGTACCAGGAATATAAATTGGTACAACAACCTGAGGTTGTTGAAGCATCTAACCCTTATGACATTTTGAATACAGTAACAGAAGGTGGCTCTGAGATAGAGGAGCATATGTCAGACGTTTCAAACCCAACAGAAACAAAAGACCTCTTATTTCAACACAGACAGGGAAAAAGAATGGAAAAAAAGAACTCAAGATGAGAGTTTAAATGAGTAGATTTACAATATCTTCCCTAAATACCTGCAGCATGAAAAATGCAGGAAGAAGAAAGCATACTTTCATTACGCATCATTTAAAAGTGATGTTATTTTGTTGCAGGAAACATGGATGGACTCCTTAATGCAGATGCAGGTAACTAGGAGTAGTTGGGTCTGGGGTCATCTTTTGGTCATTTGGGAAGATAGAGTGGATGGGGTTGGAATTCTTTACAGGCTAAGATTTCAAACTCCAGAAGCTGGTAGATCTTATTCCAGGTAGGGTATTCATTTTGGATGGGATATGGCATCACAGGCCAAGCAGGTTCATAACGATTTATGCCCAATAAAAGCTGAAAGAGTAGGACTTTTTCTCAGGTACAGCCTTTGCTTGCTACAGCTAAAGATATTTTCTTGGGTGGAGATTTTAATTGTACAAAAGATGTGGCAGGAAGGCAAGAACAAAGAAAAACTTATGCTGTGACTCACAGGCTTTTAAAAAGTTTATAATTACAGCTGATTTGATAGACATGTCAGCACAAGCAAATCCAAAACAACACACATGTATGTAAGAAATTACCTCGTGAAAAGAATGGATTATATTTTTGTTTCAAAACATATAAGCATAAATAAGACAGCAGTAATGCCACGTGAATATTCCGGCATTTATTATTATATACATGATTTAAGCCTCAATGCAACTGCAAAAAGGACATATAATAGATGGAAATGAATACAGCAATTGTTTTTGTATGTGGTTTATCTATTTTCCTCCTCCTCATGGCATGCCTGCCAGCCACTCCTTTGGAGCACTAGTGCCCCCACACCTCACTCAACCCCACACCACCATTCTCCCGATCCTGCCTTGCAGCCTTACTTTCGGTAACCTGACCTATCCCTGTGTTGGGAGGGTCCTCTTCTTTGAGGGAAGTGCCTGTAGGTGAACTCCATATCCCTGGTAGCTGCTTCAGGGTCGTTCCAGGCCAGTCCTGGCTTTGTGGTGGTGCAGGCTGGGTGCTTGTCATCTGGTCACCAGGAGCCAGTATTTCCACTTTTTCTGCCACCATGTCTTAGCCATGAAGAGATGACATCCTTGAGGTGGGAACATGCGGGAGGGGGTGCAAAGTCATGTTCTCCAAGCTCGTCCACCAATCATCTTACAGGAGCCACTGCTCATCCCCACCCCCAGGAGGAAACGTCCAGTGGACACTGTGAATCCTCTCCTGCTAGTCTCTCTCCTGGTACCTGGCTCTGGGCATGAACCCAGGTTGCCAGCATGTCAAGCAAACCCCTTCACTCAGCGCCACGGAGCTGAATACAGCAATTTAATAGAACCAGAAGTCACAGATTACATAGATTTGTACAAGGCTAATAAGACCATAGGTCCATTAAAGCCTGCTAATTTTATCTAATTATACCCTAAGATGTTTTATTACTAAGTAAATATTTGCCCAGTCTTGATTTGAATTGAGTCATATTATGACTTATGCACCACATCCAATGGTAATCCATTCCACACTTTTCTACCCTATACTGAAGTCAAATCAAATCTTATCTCTTTAATTTCAGCTAGGATTTCAGTGATTTGTTTATATGATAATTTAGAATTTGGTGGGAAGATACAGAAAGAGATATTAAGGACTGGTGTTCAATCCATAGGAAACAGAAAGCAGAAAACAATTTTATGAAATATTTAAATCTAAGAAAGCAACTATATAAATGTTATTCAGCCACACATACCAGTAAACAACATTTTTCAGAACAGGCTAATGTAATAAAAACAGTTATGAGGAAATTTCATATGAAAGAGCTTCTCCCTACAGGCAGAGCCATCTTACGGAACGCAAAAAAATCTGCAGGTAGGTCATTGCAGTTTATAAAGAAAAAAAAAAGAATATATTCTCAAATTACTAACATACTAACACACTAGATGCCAGCATAGTATGCCTATTGGTCTATCAAGTATGCTCATGCTTCAGCATCCTGATTGGTACCGAGCTCTCTCTGTCTATCTCTAGCTAAACTTTGTTACTAGTTTATATGGCTTAATGGACAAGTGTTACATATTCCCAGAGAACTACAGACCTTTAGAACAATTTAGGGTTAAAAAGAAAGAAAGTCGGTGTGTGTTTCTGTGTTGGGAAGGGTACTGTATCAACTTACTTTGCAAAAATCAGTAGAAGGGGAGAGAGGAGGTTAATTGGGTATGTCTTAAACAGTAGAAAAGCAATAGACTCCAATTACAACTTCCTGCTGCTAGCTTTTGGAAGACAGAAATCTTGCTTGTAGAGCAGAAATTGGCTAAAAAGCTACCATTTTCTTACTAATTGCCAAACATCCCATCCCACCCCACCCCACCCACCCTTCCACCCTCCCACCCTAAGCCAATTCTACTTTTACACCAATGGATTTGACTGACAACAGGAACTTCCTGTTTGGCAGTAGGAAGGGAAGGATCACAAAGAAACATTAGTTTTGTCAACCCTGAAGGAAAAAGCAGCTCTTCCCCTCCCCAGCTGGTGGTGGTCTGACTCTGAGCAAGGAAGAAGGTGACTACTGAAGAATACAGGAAATTGCTGTCCCATAACAGGAAGGGTAAGAGTTGTAAGGAGAGAGAGAGTAAGCATACAGAGAAACAGGAGAGGGCACAAAATAAGACATGATGGAGTGGTGCAGTGAAATGGCTGGGGGGTGGCAGTGTTCCAGGAGACATTCTGGAGACTGCGATGTTGCCCTATTTGCAGGCAGCACCTCTTGTCTGAGGGAGGAGGTTGCCCATCTCCAGGTTGACCTGGCCAGGGATTTGTGAAACCTCCTGCCCCACCCAGGGGACCACCAGGGCCACTGCCTCAGAGGTTGCCAAGAAAGAGGAGCGGCCAGACCAAGGTGGACTCAGAGAGGGAGAGGGTGGTGGAACAGAGGTGCATCCCTCCAGCTGTACCTCTCCATAATCCATATGCTGTCCTAGTGGATAGTGGTTCCTCTATGGAGGCACCTGCAGTGGAGACCAAGGAGGATGCTGGGAACCTCCACAAAGGAGACCCATAGGAGGGTGGCTGGGACTCCAGGGAAGGAAACAACTCCTGGTGGTTACTCAATCATTAGGGGGTAGAAGTGGGGATGAAGGGAGAGGAGGTAAGGTGCCTTCCTGGTGCCACAGCTTGGAGGGACAGGAAGTGAATCCTCAGGATCATGGGAGCAGCTGCACGAGGAGGGGAGCTGGATGTCATTGTCCACAGGGACAAATGACCTGTGGCTAGGAATGGGATCAGAGCAGTGCAAGAGGAGTTTGTAGAGTTGAGAGGAGCCTTAGACAAGTAAGCGCATATGGTAACCTTCTAGGAGGTGGTGCCTGTCTATGGCAAGGTGATGCTAGGGTACTCCACACCATGGAATTCAATGAATGGTTGAAAAACTGGTGTGGAGCTCAGGGTTTGGCTTCACTGGGGACTGGGAGCCACCTGGAGGATGCAGGCCTATACTGGTGCAAAAGTCTGCATCTGTCCAGGAGGAACCAGGATCCTAGATGATTGGTTTAAATCATCCAGGGCTGTACTACAATCAGCCCTACAACAAACACAAGCATGCTTCTCTCGTAATCTGTAAGACTGGTGAGCAGATTGAGCAGGTGCACTTGTTCAAGTACCTTGGGGTCACCATTGATGACTCTCTCACTTATACACACCACATAGACTCTTGTCAAAGTGGTAAACACAAAGATCGGGGTCCTCTATAGGCATAAGAAATCCCTCTCCCCAGATGCATCCGATCTCAGTCTCCATCTCCATACTCTCCACGATAGACTATGGGCTGGTGGTCTATGGAGCTGCTACTGATACAGTGCTCAAAAAGGGTCCAAACTGCACTCAATAGGGCATGCCACCTCACCCTGTGTGTGATCACTACACTCATACTTTGCACTTGTATGAGCGTATAAACTGGCTTAACTTAAAGACAGGATCAAATACCAAACTTGCTTCCTGGGAAAGAAGGCACCCTTGAAAACCAATCTCTGTATAGGAAACTGCTCAAGGCTCTCTCTCAACACACATCACCAGATGGAGGAAGAATGGAGCACTGTCCATACCATTCTACCAAACCTCACTAAGGGCAGCGATTTCTTTCTATCAGGCCCCCCTCTGGATAAATGAACTCCGATGAAATTACAAACAAACAACAGCCTGTCTCAATTCAAAGTAGGCCTCAAACAGTACCAAATGTCTAACTCAAAATGCACCTGCTTCTTAGACCCTACTTGATAGACAGGCCTACCCCCCAAGGGAACACCTCAGCAGGGCTACCAGAGAACCCTGCTCCATTCCAGCCTAGCTAAGGGCTTCAAGTAAGCTATCAGTCCTCTTTAAACGACTTGGTACTGCTCCCTCCCAAACCCCCCACACACACACCATACTCGACAAAGCCTTTGAGCTGCCCCCATCACAGCCCCTCGTTTCACTATCCCCCACCTCTCACTCTCTGGGGTTGGTGTCAAACCCAATCCCCTTTATTTCACTGTCACCAGCCTCGCCATCTGGGATAAGGCTAAACACTATGCAGTTACTCTGCCATAGTCTATCAACGGATTTGAGGTTTCCAGGGTGTACTAACTAGGGCAACTAATTAGAAATAGCTTAGTATTCAATTACAACTGCTCAGTTTTTAATTCTATTTGTCTAATTGTCATGTAATCGCTCTTTAATGCCTAATGATCATGCCTCTGTAACCACTGAATATGTGTATTGTCTTATTGTCCACCCTGATGTGGAACCTTTGTAAAAGCGCTCACACTCAAAGGTCTTTCCAAAATACTAATTAAACAATTAAACAATCAATTAAATGCTTCATTGGCAAGCATTTAAACTAGCAAGGGGGTACTGAAAAAGTTAGCAGGGAAATTCCAGCCTCCCCACAAAATACAGTAATTAGCAAGGTAAACACCAAGGTAGAGAAGTCATTAGGGAGCAGGACAGAGGTAAATGCAAAAAAGGCAAAGGCAGTAAGGACAGGGATGGGGCTAAAGGGGTAAGGCCATCAAAAATTGGAGGGTGATGAGTTAAAATGCCTGTAGTCTGTGTAACAAACTCCCTGAACTAGTGGCCTTGATGGAAGAGGGATGCCTTGATATTGTGGCAGTCACAGAAACATGGTACACAGAGAACCATGACTGGGATGTCAACATACCAGGATACACAATCTACAGGAGGGACAGGTGTGGTAAAGAGGAGGAGGAGGAGGAGCCTCATGTAAGGGCAGAGATCAAAGCAACAGAACTAAAGAGTAAACATGGAGCAGATGAGGCACTCTGGTCATCCTGGAGACAGGAAATGGCACCACAATCTGTATGGGGTTGTATACAGACCCCAACTCGGGAGGGAATGGACAAGGAAATGACAGAATGCATCCTTAGAATGGCAGAAAAAGGGAGATATTGTTGATGGAGGACATGAATATTCTAGATGTTAACTAGAGCACCTTGCTGCAGGCACATCCAAGACAGGGCCATTCTTGATGCCACAAGGGGCATACCTCAGACAGCTAGTATTGGAACCCACTCAGAGGGAGCCATCTTAGACTTGTACTCTCAAACAGGAACAGAGAAAGAATCTTGGATTTAGATGTGGGTAGCCATTTGGGAACAAAGCGACCACCAAAAAGAGTGGTTCACGATAAATACAGTCATAGAGTCAAGCCATACAAAAAGCAAGAGTATTTGATTTTAGGAGGGCTGACTTTGGAAAAATGAGAAAGTGCCTCAGAAAAGCACTAGCAAACAGGCAAGAAGGAGGGGTGGAGGAACAATGGGGAGTAATCAAAACAGCCATTACATAGGCAACAAGCCTTTGTGTGAAGCAAATCAACAAAACACAATGAAGGAATAAAATGCTATGGTTCTCAAAACAGGTGGCAGGAAGGTTGAGGAGAAAAGAATAGCATTCAGGAAATATAAGGAAACACAGAAGGAGCATCACAGAGAATTTTATCAGTTAAAGCAGAAGGAGGCAGGGAAGGCAGTCAGAATAGCAAAGGCCCAAACCAAGAAAGGATAGCCAACTTTGTTAAGAAGGGGATAAGACCATTTATAGGTACATTAGGGAGCAAAAAAAGACCAAGGGAGGGATACTGAGGTTTAATAAAGGGTAGGAAATGTGGGCAGAGGGTGACAGTGAAAAGAAGGGTTACTGAATGAATATTTCTGCTCAGTATTCACAAAGGAAGAGGAGGAGGGAGGTACCTAACCAAACAAGAGAAACACTCTGGAGATGGGGTTGATACCAGTCCATTTACAGAAGAAAGGGTTCTGAAAGAACTAATAAAATTGAAGGTGGACAAAGCAATGGGGCCTGATGGGATTCTCCCAAGAATTCTAAAGGAACTAAGGGTAGAACTAGTGACACTGCTGACTACTCTTTAACAAATCATGGGAGGCTGGGATGGTACCTGAGGACTGGAGGAGGGAAGATGTGATTCCTCTTCACAAAAGTGGGAGCAGGGCAGAGGCAGGAAAGTACAGACCAGTAAGTTTGACCTCAGTGGTAGGGAAAATGATGGAATCACTTCTAAAGGAAAGAATTGTTGAGTACCTAGAGGCCAGTGGGGCACAGGATCCAAGGCAGTATGGATTCACAGTGGGAAGGTAATGTCTGGACGAATCTAATAGATTTCTTTGACTGGGTGACCAAAGTAGTAGACCAGGGAGGGCTGTGACATGGCCTGCCTAGATTTTAGCAAGGCATTTGATACAATCCCACACAAAAGATTAATAAACAAGTTATCCAGTCTTGGAGTGGGTCCCAAGGTGGTAGCCTGGATAAAAAATTGGCTGGACAACTGGATGCAAAGGGTAGTAGTAAACAGAGTCCACAGTAAGAAAGGAGGGTTACTAGTGGGTACCGTGGGTTCAGTACTGTGACCAGTCCTTTTTAATGTCTTTATAAGTGACATTGCAGAGGAACTGGAAGGAAAAGTATGTCTCTGCAGATGACACAAAGATCTGCAACAGGGTTGATACACAAGATAGAGTGGAAGGATGAGAAGGACTTGGCAAGGTTGTAGGAATGGTAAAATGTATGGCAGCTTAGATTCAACACAAAGTGCAAGGTAATGTACCTGGGAAACAAAAAACCAGGGAAGAGTACACAATGGGGTTAGATACTGATAACAATAACAATGGAAAGAGACCTGGGGGTAATTATATCAGATGACCTAAAGGTGAGCAAGCAATGTGAGAAGGCAGTAAGGAAGGCTGGGGGATACTGAGATGCATAGGAGAGGCATTAACAGTAGAAAACAGGAAGTTGTTAACCCTCTATACAGACAGTTGGTGAGACCCCATCTGAGTACTGTGTGCAGTTCTGGAGACACCATCTCTGCAAAGACATAGACAGAGTGGAGGCTGTCCAGAGGAGGGCAACAAAATGGTACAGGATCTGCACCAGAAGACATATGAAAAGAGGCTAAAGGAGCTTACTGTGTATGTCCTTGAGGAAAGAAGGAGAGGAACATGATAGAAACTTTCAAGTACCTCAAGGAATCAACAAAGTCCAAGATGGTAGTATCTTTCAGAAAAGAGATGTGCAAGAACAAGGGCACAATTTGAAGACAGTGGAGGGATGGCTGAGAGGTAATGTGGAAGTATTTTTTCACAGAGAGGTTGTGGATGCATGGAACAGCCTTTCTGAGGAGCTCATGGAGTCAAGAACAGTGGGGAATTCAAGAATGTATGGGACAGACATAAGGCAGTCCTAGTGGGGTAGGAGGAAGTAGGCTGTTGGTTAACTAGGATCTGCAGCTTATCCATTAGGTAGAAAAATGGGCAGACTAGGTGGGCTAAGCAGTCCTTTCTGCCGTCAAATTCTATGTTTCTATGTAACACGTGGACAGTTTTAATATAGAAAGTCAGGTAGGAGAGGTAGAACTTCAGGAATGTTTTAGTAACATTCAAATTCCTTCATACCCCTAGTCCTTAAGGCTAGAGGTAATAAGGCCTATAACAGCTCACATAATTGAAGACACAGTCATGAATTCAAGACAAGGGACTTCTCCTGGACAAGATGTGATTCCAAATGATTTCTATGAAGAATTTAAAGACACCTTTGCACCAAGTTTAGCTACCTTGTATAATACATTTTGATGAACCCAGAGGAGATGCCCATTTGTTTTCAAGAGGAGTAGTTTCTTTTTACATAAGTCAGAATATATGAATGAAATAATTAACTGGTGGCTGATAAGTTTATTATATTCAGATTTTAAGATACTGACATATATTTTACAAATGAGGTTGAGAAAGGTAGTGCAATATTTAATGCATCCAACACAAACAAGTACTATTCCAGACAGAAAAATTCAGGAGGATTTGTCTATTATGAGATATCTCGGAATATTGTAAAATATAAAGTCTCCCATTTCCTTTTGGCTCTTGATCAAAAAGAGCCTTTGATAGAATAGACCACAAGTATCTGTTTCAAGTATTGCTTTATTATGGAATCCTAGAGTCTTTGTGAAGTGTTGCATATTCTATATAGAGTGGCAGAAAAAACACCTCTTGTTATATGGGTAAGAAGGGAAATATATAAGGTAAAAAAGGTGCGCCTAAGTGTAGCCCTATTAACCCATTATTGCACATATTTACTTTGGACCCAGTTAGTAAGGAGTGATTTTAAATCCTGCTATAAATGGGGTAAACAAGGCACAGACACAAGAAGAGTTCAAAATCACTGCTTATGCAGATGATTTGTGTGTTTTGTACAAGATGGAAACAGTGTGGAGAATTTATTAAAATAAATAGCAGTCTATGAAAAGATATCAGGGGTTCAGTTAAGAGAAATCCAGAGGGTTGTTATTAGGGCCTCAGGTTGAAGTGTGGAACAGATAGCTGGATACAAATATCAGAAGGACCTATAAAACTGTGAGTGCATTTGGTCCGGGGATAGGTACACAATGTAACTGGGAAGAAAGTCTGAAAATATGCAATGCAAAAGTTCAAAGATAGAAAAGTTGGAAAATGTCTAAACTAAAACGAGTGCATATAATCGAGCAATTTCTAATTCCAACTTTGCTTTATGTTAGCACAGTGTTTCTGTTACCCATGAAACATGAAACTAGACTAATGAGTATTTTCTTTCAGAAAATTTGGGGGAGTAGGCTTAACCCAATAAAAAAGAGAATTTACTTTTTGCCCAAACAGAAGGGAGGTTCAAATATGGTGCAATCGATATGTTTTTGCACTCTTTATGCTGGTCAAAACCTTCCTATTAGTATTGCCTGAGGTCAAAAAAACAAAAAAACAAGCTAAACTTTGGATGCAGGCGGTTTAGAAGAATATCTACAGGTATGGAATGACATACCTCCAAAATTAGCAAAGCAATATAAAGTCCTGAATATTTCAAATCCATGATTCAGAAATTGGCTAAATGGAAAGTAAAAAAGAAGGACATTCTTTTTAAACCAAGGAAATAGCATTATCAGAAAGTACAAGAACAAATCTGGTCTACACAACCAGAATTTAGACAATGTAGGCCATCAAAGATCCTGTTGGTGTGTAGGCAATTAACAGACAAAAGAGTACCACAGAAGATGTGGGATACACTTTGATGTGTTCATATGGGAAGCTACAGCTAAAGGGAATCGTGAATATAAAGCGTTGTCAAAAAGAACCTGTCCCTATCCAAACTGCATTGCATAAGAAGAAACAATGGAGCATTTTTATTTATATGTGATTATACTAAACATTTTGGATTTATCTGCAAGAAGATGGGAGCTAACTTGAGTGACACAGATAGCTTATGAACAATTAATACTAGGAGATTTCTGCAGAATTCCAAACCAATACAACAATAGCACCTAACAGTATTTTCTGCAAGCTCAAATATTATCTGTGGCAAGCAAGAAATCAATGGGTATTGCAACAGTTAAGAATGCTAAATGGCTGCTTATGTAAATTAGTGAATCTGCCCTAAAGAAGTGTTTTGGAGAGATGTAAAAATAAACCCAAAATCTAAGGTGAATATATAGTGGAAGGGTTCAGATTCTTTCAAAGATATCAGTAAAACTGTGTTTTAAATCTTGCTAAGGTATAACAGCTTAGCACAGTTTAGAAAGAAATGAATGGTAATGAATTTGTTTCTGGTTTGAAAACTTATTTTTAGGGATTTAGTTTAACACCTCTTTGGAGCAAAGGAAAAGAAAGAAAACCTGTATGTGCCACCTATAATTTCATGCAGAAGGTACCCTATGATAAGGTATGTATACCAAAAAGAAGAAATCTATGAGGGGAAGGTCGAAAAAGATTTAAGAAGAGAAGTAGAGTAGAAATTTGACAGATCATAGTTTAGGTGCATGACTCATAATGCACTTTCATAATTTTTATGTTAGTTTACATATTTTTGAGTTTTGAGATTTTAGCTATAGACAATGATAGAAATTGTCTCAATTCTTTTCTTTTTTTTTACTTCCCTTTCCTTTTTTGTTCTACCTAGGAATAGGATGAAGATTGTTTTTAAGAATTTATCCGCTTATGATTTATGTATGATTTGTATGTATTAATAACATGTTTATTCAATGATTTGTTTGAAAGTATTTTATAAAAAGAAATGTTTTTCTAGAGGTAGAGTGGTTTATATCAGTATTTAAGTTGATTTTGATGTTTTTTAATATGAAAATAACGAGTTGTATTATGATTTGTTTTGATTTCTGAATAAAAAATTCTCCTACTCTTTTGAGAAGTGCCATGGGATCTTTCACATCCATCTGAACAGGTAGATGGGACCTCGGTTTAATGTCTCTGCCTGAAAGACAGCACCAGGAGTGCACCCCTCATCCCCTGTTGCACTGCAGTGTCAGTATTGGATATTAACCCAAGTGCCAGGTGTGGGGATAAAACTCATAGCCTTCTGATCTTCCAACCCAGAGGTGAGTGCTACCTGCTGAGCCACTGACACTGCTAATTAGGGCTAATTAGGATTAGCCTAGTACTGCTACAGGTTTAAGGGGTTTAGTACTGATCGTGATCAATATAGTATAAGTGTATTCATAATGCTTAAACTTAACTCACCAGAAAGCTAAAAGAAGCAGGCCATACATTCAGGGATGGGTTATCATGGCAGTAGGGGAGGGTGGGGGTAGGGCAGGGACAGAGTGCTCTCTCGGGTGAGGAGAGGAACACAGAGAATAGTGGGGTGCAATGGATGCGGAGCAGCAGTATTCATGGACATACTGTGGAAAATCAGGGTTTCCCAATATGCATAAGAATGGTGCACTTGGAAACATAAATAAACAGGCTGAGGAGGGGAGGTTGCGAGGCAGGGCATGGTGGGAGTTGGAGGGTGGGTAAAGACAGCGGAGATTTGAATAGCTGGGGCAGGGATGGCAGGAAAGTGTGAGAAATGCAGGAGGGGTGTGGCAGTGGGAGACAGACCAGGCTGCTGGGAAGCAGAGGGTGGCTGGTGGTGAGTGGGGAAGACATGATGAAACTGCACAAGAAGCAAACAGAAATGGAATTGACATGGCACATGGGAAACAAGGTTTTCACTGGAGGTGGGGTTAGCGGTCAAATTGGTATACATCATTAGAAACTATGCAGGACACAGGAAATCAAAAGAGGGCAGGGACCAGTGGTGCAGGTACTGTGAGGGGGAGAGGAGAGAGAGATGAATGGCAGTAATAGGGATGAACGGGGAGTCTGAGGGGAAGGAGAAAGCAAAAGGCAATAAAGTAGGTACTAGAAATGTGGAAAAGGGGTCCATTGGGGTATATTAGAGATGGCTGTCAGGGGCAGGGGGAAGAAGTTGGGGAAGGAGAGGGACAGTGGTGGTGATAAAATGGAAGGGCAGGGGTACCCGGAGATGGGGGAAATGGGATCAATTGATGGAAACATTGGAAATGGCAGTCAGGGGTGATGCAAAATATATCTGCAAAGAGCAGAGATAAGGACCCAGCGAGAGCAAGATATGAGGAACTAGATGAGGAAAGGGACATGGCCATGGGGATGGAGTTGGTGAGCGGGACAAGGAGTGAATGGGGAGGACTCAAAGAGGTCCAGCATGGGGATGGTAGCAGAGTTATCATACTGGGGATCCTATATTTAAGAGTATCAGATGGGGGATGGGAAGAGGAGCTCCATCCAGGTAGAATGCATGCCAGGCATGATAGCATAGAGCAAAACACATAGTTCACTCAACAGTGAGGGGTCAGGGGATAACCCCCACATAGTGGTGCACCTCAGCATGAATGATTTGGAAGGAAATAGTATGCAGAAGGTACCGGCTAGATTTAGGGAACTGACCAGGATATGTGAAATTGAAGGGATACAGTTGCTTTATCTAAAGTTCTGCCAGTGCCAAGGGCAAGCACAGAAAGAAAACAGAGAATAAGGGATTTTAATGAATGGCTGGGGAGTGGTGTAAAACTATGGGGTTTGGACTGGTGGGGATGGGGAACAACATGGGAAAACAAAGATCTGTATGCCAAGGATAGACTTCATCTGAGCAGAGAGGGTTTAGGAGTCTTAAAAAGGAAACTAGAGAGTTTATTGCTAACACATGATTTAAACTGTGGGGGGACTTAAAGTTGTAGGCAAGCAAGGATGCAAAGTTTGGAGGTCTTGCACCTCTCCCCATCTGGAAATTTGGAGGAAGTAAGGAAATTGCAGAGGGATGGGGGTCAAGGGATGGATCGGAGTGATCGGGGGCTGGTTGGAGGATGGTCTCCACAAATGTGAGGAGCCTAGGTAACAAGTTACCCGAGCTTCAGGCATTGATGACGGAAGAGGGGTGGATATAGCTGACATCACGAGACGTGGACCACCAGTATCATGACTGGGACTTAATAATCCTAGGGTACAGACTGTATAGGAGGAATACAAAATTGGAAAGGAAGGAGGGGTGGCTTTATTCTTTTAGGGAAGGGATAGAGTGTAGCAGGGAGGAAGGAAAGGAGGGAAATGTGGAGATGTTGTGAGTTACAATATATAATGCAGAGGACAGGAGGGTTAGTCTGAGAATGGTTCATAGACCACCTTCTCAGCTTGAGGAACTTGACAGGAATTGGTGGTTAATCTAATGAATCACTGTGGCTGGGCAGGATGGTGGTGGTAGGTGACTTCAACCTACCAGGGATTGACTGGAGAACAATAACTTCCACTAGTGCTAGGAACAACGGATACTGGATGCATTCCAGGATGTATTCCTGATACAACAACAAATACTGGATGCATTCCTGGATGTATTCCTGATACAACAGATACTGGATGCATTCCAGGATGTATTCCTGGTACAACAATGGATACCGGATGCATTCCAGGATGTATTCCTGATAAAACAGGTGGTAGAGCTGACCAGAGAGGGGAAGGAACATTTTGGACCTGGTATTTGCAGACTGCGACCAGGTAAGGGATGTGGTTGAGAACTCATTGGCAGCGAGTCGACCACTGTATGGTGTGGTTCTCCCTTGATCTGGGGAGGGAGGAAAATCTACCAAATGAGGTAGTTGACTTTAGGGGTGCGGACTTCGAAGGATGGCAGCCATACTTGAGGGCACATAGCGACAATCAGCCAGGTCATGGACACGGAAAGCAAATGGGCCATCTTGAAGTTGGGGCCTGATAGAGGCCACAAAAAGCTGGCACCAAAGACCTGCAGTAAGAAAGCAAGGTCCAGAAAACCCAGCTGGTGGATCAGGGAGGTGCAGGAGAGTGTAAGGGAGAAGGTTATCCTTCTCCCATGGGGAAGACAGGGAGGAGTATATTAAGAGATCAAGGGAGGTGAGCAGGATAGTAAGGGCAGCCAAGGCCTCAAAGGATCTAAGGTTGGCTTAGGGGATCTGGATGGTGAGACGAATTTTTGAAGTACATCAGAGAGCAGATAAATTGTAGGGGCCAGATCACCAAGATAAAGAAAGAGATGGTGGGTGGGCAGGAAAGGGAGCTGAGCAGGCAGAAGTACCAAATGAGTACTTCTGTTCAGTTTTCAAAAGGAAAAGGAAGGGCCAATTCTGCAGGGGAACAGTAGGGTGGGGGAGAGTTGATTGGGGTGGGATAACAGATAGCGAGATCCGGTGAAGAGGGTATGGGAAGGCCTTAAGTCCTTGTGGACAGACAAGGTACTGGGTCAGATGAAATCCACCCAGAGTCCTGAAGGAATTGGCAGAGTACTGACAGCACCTTTGTCAGAGTTATTCAACACCTCCCTTCAATCAGGATATGTGCCATTGCACTGGAGGACAGCGCATGTGGTGCCCCTCCATAAGAGCGGACCAGGGATGAGCCAGTAAATTATTGACCTGTCAGCCTTACATCCATAGTGGGAAATAAATAGAGACCACCTTATAGGAGAGGTTGGTGGCATTCCTGGAAGAAAAAGGCCTTCAGAACGTCTGGCAACATGAGTTCGTCCAGGGAGTTCTTGTCAAACTAACCTTGTCAAATTGTTTGACTGGGTGACAAAAGCTCTAGATGGAGGTTGGCGGTTGATGTCCTGTATCTGAACTTCTGCAAGGCATTTGACTCTGTGCCATGTGAGAAACTGATGGGCAAACTGAGGAACCTGGGGGTAGGAGTGAAGCTGGTACAGTGGATAGGGAACTGGCTGAGCAACAGACAGCAGAGGGTGGTGTAGAGAGGAATTCGTCACACCAGAAAGGTCACTAGTGGGGTCCTGCAAGAATCAAGTTTGGGTCCACTACTATTTAATGCTTTCATAGTGGACATATCTGGGGTTCAGTACTAGGAAGTGCAGTGTGCTGCATTTCGAGGCCAGGAACCCAGAATACAGTTACCACTTGGGGTAGGGGGAAACAGATATCCAGATCTGAGGAGGAAAAGGATCTGGGTGTGGTGATCACAGGGAATATGAATCACTCAATACAGTGCAAAAAACAGCAGGAAAGGCAAACAGAATGTTGGGGTGCATTGCTGAGGATCACTTCAAGAATGGAAGAAGTTATTCTGTCACTGTACAGATCATTGGTGAGGCCACACTTGGAGTACTGTGTGCAGTTCTGGTGCCCATATTGAAAGAGGGACATCAGGCTCCTGGAGGGAGTCCAAAGAAGGGTGTCCAAGATGATCCAGGGAATGGGAGAAATCCTATGGGGAGAGACTAAGAGAGCTTAACATGTACTCCATGGATGATAACAGGGACAAAGGAGATATAATCTAGACCTTACATACTTGAAGGGCATGAACAAAGTCAGTACTGAGGGTATGTTTAGATTGAAGGGAAGGGACCATGAGGACATAGACTGAAACTGGTGGGGGGTAGTTCAGGAGGAAGCTGAAGAAGCATTACTTCATGGAAAGGGTGGTGGTGGCTTGGAACACGCTGCCTGAGGAGGTGATCTCGCTGGATTCAGTGGGGAGTTTTAAGTAGCGATGGGACAGGTTCATGGGCAAGATACAAGTAGGAGAGAAATTACATAGATACATAGATGCTGTCGGCAGATAAGGACTGCTAGGCCCATCCAGTCTGCCCATTTAAGCTGCCTAACTAGTGTCCAGTGACCCTATCTGGTCATTGGCTTTAGCTTTTCTTCCTATCTCTATTATTCCTTTGTTTCTGTCCCATGCATGTTTGCAGTCCACCACTGTACGGGCTTGACACCCCTTCTGGGGCAGGTTATTCCAGCCATCCACCACACTTTCCGTAAAGAACTTCCCAACATTTCCCTTATGCGCATCCTCAGTCTCATGTTGTGTCCTCTTGTCCTGGCACTACTATTAATCTGGAATATGTTGCCCCTTTTCACCTTGTTAATGCCCTTGAGGTACTTGAATGTTTCTATCATGTCACCTCTCTACCTTCTTTGTTCCAACGTGTACAAACTGAGATCCCTCACTCTCTCCTCATAGGTTATGTGTAATCCTTCTCCATTTTGGTCGCCTTCTTTGCACTATCTCTATTTTGTTAGTGTCCTTTCAAAGGTGTGGTCTCCAGAACTGTACACGTATTCAAGGTGAGGTCTCACCAGGCTCTTGTACAGTGGAACTATTACCTCCTCCTTTGGCTTGTGATTCTCCTTCCAATACACCCCCAAATCCCACTGGCCTTTCCCACCACCTTTGCCATCTGCCTAGCAGCCTTCAAGTCACCTGTGATTATGACCCCAGTCCTTCTCCTCCTCAGTTACTATCAGCAGCGGTTTCATGTCATAACAGCAATCACCAAATAGCGATCACCATTATAGCGGAGTGTACATTGCTGTAAAACCAGAATGAGCGATGTACACTCCCAGCGAAGACATGTGGGCTAAAACAAATGTATTATCATGCAGGGGCTGTGCTCCACACACCTCCCTTACTGAAGATTCTCAACTCCAGGGGCTGCATGTCGGGAGGGGTGAAACTTAAAAAAAACTCCGCCCACAAAACTAAAATACTGTACGCCACCTTAGCCACAAACCATGCACCTCCCACTGTAGCCAGTTACTCTCTCACCACCACACCACACCACACAGCCAGCCCAGCAGTCTCTTGCCACACTACCTCCCACATACCTGCTATGCTGTTCCATTTCCTGTCCTGTCCTTCCAGTTGCCTGGTTCTTACGCCCATCGCTTCTCTTTCAGGGTTGCTCAAATTACAGGCATTGAGACTGAGTCACTCATATGCAAGTCACTTAATCTCAGTCACCCATATGATGTGTACCATCAGCAGCTCCACTCCCAACCTGTAGCTTGCCCGAGGGTTACTGCTTCCCACATGCATGATTTTGCACTTTTTTGCATTAAACCTTAGCTGCCATGCCCTGACCATCTCTCCAGCACTTCCAATTCTTTTCTCATCCTTTCTACCCTCTGGAATAACCACCTCATTGCAGATTTTGGTGTCATCCACAAACAGGCAAACCTTTCCCTCAAGCCCATCTGCAACATCACTGATGAAGACATTGAAGAGACTGGCCCCAGAACTAACCCCTGAGGAACCCCACTGGTCACCTCCCTTTCATATGATTGGGTTCCATTCACCACTACCTTCTGTCCCTTAATCAGTTTCAATCCAGTTCACCACGTTGCGTCCCAACCCCAGGCTGTCTAGCTTGTTGACCAGTCTCCTATGTGGGACTGTATCAAAGGCTTTGCTAAAATCAAGGTAGAGCAATCTCTACCAACCCCCCACCCCACCCTTGGTCTACTACATTTGTCACCCAGTAAAAGAACTCTATCAGATTAGTTTGACAGAAGCATCCTGCAGAGAACCCAAGTTGCCTGGGATTCACCAGTCCATTGACTTCAGGTGTTCCACTGTTCTTTCCTTAAGGAGTGCCTCCATTATCTTTCCGACTACAGTGGTTAGACTAACTGGCATGTAGGTCCCTGCTTCTTCTTTACTACTGCTTTTGTGAAGAAGGACAATGTTGCCTTCTCCAGTCCTCTGGGATCACTCCAGTGTCTAAAGACTCACTGAAGAGGGCTGCCAGAGGGGCTGCCAGTTCAGTCCTCAGTTCTTTTAGGACCCTGGGATATACAGTATGCCATCTGGACCCATGCTTTTTCACCTTTAGCTTCACCAGTTCTTCTAGGACCCTCTCCTCTGTGAATGGACTGGTGTTTACCTCCTTATTCTTACCTCCTTTGAAGTCCAGCTGTGGGCCCTGCCCATCCCATTCCACAGTGAAGACTGAACAGAAATATTAGTTCAGGATCACTGCTCCCCCATCTCCCTCCACTATCTCCCCAGCCCCTCTACATTTTGCTACCCCCTTCTTTGCCTTCCTTCTCTCGCTAATGTCTTCCTCCTGGCCCTCCACCTATGATGTAGCGACCAGAATACAACTTGACTTCAACACAGTTCAACACTGGCTTCACTCTCATCAACTTTTCCTAAACACCAAAAAACAGTCTTCATGAACTTTGGCACTGGACAGAGATTCTGGCTAAGCCTCCTGCCCACCCACATCCTGGATGGGACTACCATTGAGGACACATCCTCATTCAGGTACCTTGGGGTCTGTCTTGACAAACACCTCAGCTTCTTTGGACACGTGGGCGCCATCCTGAAAAAAACTGCACCCAAACCCTGCACCCTCAACAGGAACCATAGCAGCTTGCCTCTTATGGCCCAGAGTGAACTCATCCAGAAAATGATATTGCCTATTTTTGACTACTGTGACATGGTCTACAGTGCCACACCCAAGTCCTCCTTAGCCAAATTGGATAGACTTTTCAACTCCTTCTGTCGCTTTGCTCTGGACTCCTCCCCTCCACTTACCACTGTGTCCTCTACCGCTCTCTGACGTTCCAGTCTCTGGATAACAGGCGACTCTCCCATTGCACTAAAACTATTGCCAAATTCAGGTTTGGACACTACCCTCCTACCTCTCCTCCTCCCATCCCTCTCAATGCCCCCACTTCACTCATTCGGATCAATTGCTCCCACACCTTACCTGTCCTCGCCGCTCTACAACAATAGGTCAGTCTATTTTTTCACACTGGTTCCCTAAATTCTAGAATTCACTACCTCCTCAAATTTGACACTCCTTGTCTCCTTCATCCTTATCATCTGGCCTAATAAATTTCTTCTCTCCTACCTGCAACTGCCCCAACTACCCTCCCCTTACACCTCCTCACTATCAAGCTTCTCCTAGCTGCTTGTTCACTTTCAGCCCCTGCCAGACCTTAAGTTCACTTGAGAAATAGTTATCTGTGTTACTCATTTTGGTCCACTGATGCTATTACAATCTAAATATCACTCTACTTATTTATATAGTACGTAAAGCTGTACTGTTTCTACCATGATTTGTCACCGTGTGCTCAGCACTGGCAGTGCTCTTATGCATAAACAAACTCATTTTTGTACTGCTGCACTGTTCAATACCTATATTGTATTATATATTGTCAGTTCTGGTTTGTGCTTGTACTATCCTTCTGTTTCTCCCTCCCCAGGATGCACGGGAGATGAGTGATCATGATTGCTCAGTGTGCCTTCCTGGTGAAACTTTTCAATAAATAAATAATGTACCTAAAGAATGTCTTTTCTCCTTTTTTAACCAGTTGAGCTATTCTGTCCTCCGTTTGTACTTTAGTGCTCCTCACTGCCTTTCCTGCCTCTCTCAGACACTTTTGGTACATTTCCTTGTCCTCATCCCTTTGTGTCTTCTTATACTTCCTGAAGGCTAGCCTCTTGGCCCTTACTTTTCTGTCCCCCCCACCCAAGAACCACAGTGATTTCTTCTCCTCTTCTCTTGTCTATTGACCAGACACATAGAGGATTGTGTATGAGCAGGCATACACAACAAGGGTATGCTTGAATCGAAAGGTTCCTTGGTGACAGTAGACCTCGAGTGCAGCTCGGGGGTCTCCTGGAGGCTGGTCAAACACTCTGCTGTCTATCTTCGTGCCTGTTTATACACAATCTTTATAGTGTATGAGAAGGCATTCACAATTTTACACTTGAATGAAGCAAACTTGCACTGAAGCTGAGCACGATTTCATAGAAACATGTAATCTGGACACTATTTGACCAAAAGCTGTAATTTAATGGTGCATATTTAAACAACATTCAGTGGCATCGCAATTAGCGAGAACAAGTTTTTTTTCCTAATGAACAAGTTGCCTAGGGGAGAGACAAGTAAGTAAGACAGTAGATTCACAACAAAATAGTCTTATCTGTTGCTGTTTTCAGGGTGTCCACTCAGAGGTCTGCTTACTAGGTGACAGCTCTGGTAGCAGTCGGCATGACTTGAGGAGATTTCAGTGTGAGCACTGATTTGATGTTGCTGCTCATTAGTAGTGATGTCTTCAGTGAAGCACAACAGCAGTTTGCGTCACTACTAGCGCACAACAGACAGATTCAGTAATCGATTTCTATACACAACAGCACTCTCTCATACACTATATTGTTTTGTTACATCTGCTATAGCCTCCTTGATGTGTGCCCACTTCTCCTCTTTTCCAGGGTTTCTTTAGCTGTAGTCTCATACTGGTAAAGTCCACCCTTCTAAAGCCTGACTCTTGCCTTGTGTGGGTTGACTGTATCCCTGTGTTCACTTTGAACCACACCATACTGTGGTTGGTGGACCCTAACTGACCTTCCACACTAAGATCTGCTACCCTGTCCCCATTGGTCAGCACCAGATTCAGGATTGACGGTCCCTGGTAGGTTCCTGAACCAGCTGCCTAAAGCCAGCCCCTTCAAGGGAGTCCATGAAGTCCTGTGTCCTAGCACAGGTCCCTGCTGGAATGGACCAGTCTACCTCCGGCATGTTAAAGTCTCCCATTAGTAGTACCTCCCACTTTGCTGCCATTTTATGCATGTTTTCTAGCAGTTGCTTGTCAGTTTCCTTGGCCTGAGCTGGGGGTCTGTAAATGACCCCTGTGCAAATGGCTGTTCCATTGCCTGGCTCAAGGGTGACTCAAACTTCCTCCATTTGCTCATGCCTGTTTTGAATTTCAGTCACCTTTATGCTCTCTTTGGCGTAGAGGGTAATCAGCCCCCCTTTTTACCCTCCCTATCTTTTCTGAACGGGCACAACCGGTACAGTTATGTCCCAGCTGTGGTTGCTGGCGTACTATATTTCTCAAGCATCGCCACTATGTCCAGGTCAGCCTCCATCATTGTAGTCACCAGGTATGGGATCTTGTTCCCCAGACTGTGGGCATTTGTGTACATGACCTTCCATGAAATGTGGCATCTTTTTGTTCCCTCCTTGTGTTTTGTCTCTTGCTTCATCCTACTTTTCCTGGAGTGTTCTATGTGGTGCTTCCTTTTTATTACCTTACTAGTTGCTTGTGTTCTAGGTCCTTTTATTAGTGGTGCTATCATTATGTCCTGAATGCAGCCTATCCCACCTCACGGTACCTGTGTATCTGCCCTGGGTTGACACCCTGGTCTTGCTTGATGTGTGCACTAATCTGTGGGGGTGGGCTGCCTAAATATATCAACTCCTGACAGCCCCCAGTGGCTAGTTTAAATACTTGCTTAGGAAGCATGTAAACCTCTCATTGAGGACAGATGTACCCTCCTCAGAAGGATGCAGGGTGGTGAACTCAGGAAGGAAAAATTTGGCAGGAGGAATGGAAATTGGGGGACTGTCAAGCACTGAGCAGGAAAGGGACTTTGGGTTTATCACATATGATAACCTGAAAGTGGCAGGGCAGTGTGATAAAGCAGTGGGCAGGGCCAGTGTGATGCTGGGATATATTGGGAGCCATATCTCCAGCAGGAGGGAGGAGGGAGGTGGTGCTCCACTGTACCACTCACTGGTAAGACACCACCTGGAGTACTGTGTCCAGTTCTGGAGGCTGCACCTCAGAAAGGACATAGACAGGGTGTAGACAGTCCAGAGGAGGGCAACTAAAGGGTGCAGGAGTTGACAAAAGTCCTATGAGGAGAGATTGAGGGATCTCAACATGTACATCCTGGAAGAGGCAGAGCTAGATGGTACATGACAGAGACCTACAAGTACCTCACAGGGGTGAATGGGGGGCGGTCTCTTTCAAATGAAGTGCACTAGGAACAGGCGGCATCGATGAAGCTGGAGGGGAAGGTAAGAGGGATGTGAGGAAGTACTACTTCACTGAGAGTGGTAGACTCCTGGAATAAACTGCCAGCAGAAGTGGTGGAGGTGAAAACAGTAGAGGGCTTCAAGCGTGCATGGGATAGACATAGGGACATTGTAAATAGGGAGGGATGAGTGAGGGTTATTGTAGACAGATCAGGCAGGGACCATCTGACAGACTGGGTGGGCAAGTGATCCTTTTCTGTTGACAAGTTCTATGTTTCTGTACAAAACTCTTCCCAAGGCCCCCAAAATAAAACTTTCCTAAATTCCAAAAACAAAAAAATCAAAAACAAATTATTGAATGTTCTTTTCTGTCATGATCCTTGCCTACACAAATAAAATAATTTAACAAAATCAGGCACCATTCTGAGTTTTAATTACAGGTGTTTCTTTGGTAACCATGAAAAATCCCCGCCTATCCTTTCCGCGTTGCCAGTCAAATATCTTCTGCTCAGCCTGCCACAGATGCTACTGATGTCCTGGCTCCTTCATTTTCCTATGCTCTGTTGGGTCCTTTCTTTCCCGTCTATCTTCCCAGCCTCGTCCTTCTCCTCTCTCAGATCTTTTCTTCATGACTTTACCACACCTTACACACTTGTACCTTAAATTGCATTACTATTCACCTTTTTAAGTAATCCTGAATATATACCTGTAAAGCATGACTGCACTCTGCTTTGTATTGTTACATTTCTTTTCTTATCAGATTTTATTTTATCTATTTCTGCACCTTAATTTATGTACAGTAGTTTCACTTGCACATCTTGTATTGTATACTTCCTTCCCCATCCCTCCATGACACATCTGGAAATTAGCTATTACTAGCTCAGTGCGTCTTTCCTAGTTAAACTTTTGAAATACATACATACATAATATGAAGCATTTGTGTGCTTGTATGTGTGTGTATGCTAGTAGAATTCTGCAGAATATTGAATTTAAGCAGTCTATGTAAACATTCAGTATGTGTGGATGAGGAAACATTCTACCAATGGAATACTGCAGAATTTTGAAATTTTGTATCTCATGGTAAACAAATACACCATCTGTTAACTATGTAGAAAGACAGAAGACTGATGTGGAAATCAACTGTGTAGGGGCTATTTTATATTTTCTTAGCAGTGTTTTATTATTTTTGTATCTTTTCAAACATATAGAGCTTTTGTGTTTTCAGTGTTCCTAAATACCTATTTCATAAGCACAAAAATACATTCCGTGGTTTGCCTTGTGCTGAAATAAACACATTTCAGGGGCTGAAGGCACTCGGCCTATTACCTAGAGCCTTACTACACTCATGGGAATGTGTTTATCTCAGCACATTGCACACCCCATTAGACTTATTGCTTATGTAACTTTGGCACCTTTGCATTATTTTAATTTTCTTTGCACCTCTTCTAGTGCCACCATTTCTTGTTTTATTTGACTTACTAATGCTACAGTGTCACTGTACTTTATGTAAATTGTATCATTTTACTCTCTTTCACTATTACTTCTCCGCCAGGAGACACCTGAAACTAGAAAAGCTCAATGTTCCTTTCCTGTCACACTAGTCAAAGCTCAGTGTTCCTTTTCAATTCACCAATTTCTAAATAAATAATAAATGTTTCTCTGCATTTTGCAGTACCCTTTGACCATCATGAACTGTAGCTTGTTCAAGATCACTTTGCGAATATATATGAGCGTGCAAAGTTGCCAGCAGAATGAGGCTATGTGGTCTATCGAGTCTGCTTGTATTGCAGAGCCCCCAACATCAGCTAAGGTCTTCACCACCCCAAATGATGCCCCCCACCCATATTCAGCTACACCTCTTTTGGCTTTGACGTCCCTTTACCCTGTACCATCCTTTTGAAATCATCCACTGTTGCAGGTGATACTACTTCCTCAGGGAGCCCTTTCTGTCCCGCCACCGCACTCTTCAGGAAGAAAAGCCTCCTAGTCTCTCTCTTTAACTTCCCACTCCAGCTTAAGACAATGCCCCATCATATTTTTGCTTCCTCTGAAACTGAAGAGGCACACTTTGTCCACCCTGTTCATGCCATTCAAATACTTAAAGGTCTCAGTCATGTCCTCCCTTTCCCACCACCTCCAGGGAACACATGTTTAGGGCCTTCAGCCTTTCTTCATATGTCCTGCCCCACTAACCTTTAACTTTCTCTTTCACCCTCCTTTTACCACTTACATCAGGTTTATGTCCTCCTTTAGGTAGGGACACAAGTACTGTACATGGTACTTCAGGTACGCTGCACTAGCGACCTGTACAGTGGCAGTATTACCTCCTCCCGCCTGCTGCTTCTGATCCCCTTGCAGTCCAACCAAACATTCTGTTGATTTTGCCACTGCTATCCTGCATTGTGTGGAGTACTTCAGGTTATAGTGTTCAATACCCCAGGTCTTCTTCTTCCTTGGACTTGATTACCAGGACCCTCCCAGGCTATACTTTGTCTCCAGGTTCTTGGCACCAATGTACATAACCTTTCACTTTTTCACATTGAAGACAAGTTGCCAAATTTCAGGCCACCTCTTGAGCTTTGACAGATCTTCTTTTAGGTCCCATATCTTTCCGCTGTATCCACCCTTCCTCCAGAGCTTGGTGTCATCTTGAACAAGCAAATCTTGCCCTTTATGCCCTTACCAGTGTCACTGATGAAGACATTTTATTTATTTATTTATGACTTTGATAACGGGTAAGTACACTGGCCCCAGGGACCGTTTTCAGGCATGCCCGGCCAAGACAATGGCACAGGATCAATGAAAAGCATTGTACATATAGCATATGACATGTAGGCCAGTATACACAAAGATATCCAGAGTGCTAAAGAAGGATATAACCACAGTCAATTACAGTAATTGGTACAGAAACATAATACATAGTAAGTAATTTTAAATGAACAGCAAAAATACAAGGGTAGGTAACCATGGTAGTCAAACTTGGGAGTGGGGAGGGTAGCGAGAGGGAGGGTGGGCAGAGGGAGACAAGGGAGGATAGACTAGAATAAACTCAGTGGGGGATAACAGCATTCAAGTGGAGGGGAAAACTACCCAGGAAGCAGTAGCAGTCATATTCTGATAGAAGCCAGTCCTTGAGGTGAGATTTGAACAGGCGGTGGGTGTCTAGAGTGTGGAGCTCAGCGGGCAGCCAATTCCATAGCACGGGCTGCTGCCAACAGGGCTCTTGCGCCCATGTTGGTAGATACTCTGGGGACATAAAGGGGGATGGTGTTAGAGTGTAGACAGTGACTCACAGCTCTAAGTTTGAGGATCCCTGCAAGGGGAATCTTTGATGTTGTGGATGGCATTATCAATCAAGCTGTAGTGGGAGAAATTGAAATGGCCTTATAGGGGACGCTACCTTAGAGACTGATAGAGAACACAGTGGTGGGTGGCAAAGGTGCAAGTAGGGCAAAGTGACAGGCACTATTGTAGGCAGAGAAGATTAAATAGCAATGGACCAAACACCAAACCCTGTTGGATCCCACTCTTGACATCCCAAGCACCTGAGAGCTCCTCTCGGTCCTGTCTTTCAGCCAGCTAGCTACCCATCCAGTCAGTTTCTCTCCTACCCTCAGATCCTTCAGCAGTTTGACCCATTTCTTATGTGGCACAGACTCAAAGGCCTTGCTGAAGTCCAAGTACTGGAAAGCCACTGCTTTGCCCATGTCCATAGTCTTAGTGACCCAGTCAAAGAAGTCAATCAGGTTATCGGCATGACCTCCCAGCCATAAACCTGTGTTGCCACTCATCCCGAGGCCATTTCCATCCAGGCATCCTACTAGCCTCTTTAAGTATGGCGCCCATGAGCTTGCACACAATTGAGGTCAGGCTGACAAGTCTGTAATTGCTGGTTATCCCTGAGTTCTTCCTTATAGAGCAGCACCACATGTGCTGTTCTCCAGTCCAGAGGTACCACCCTGTCTCAAGCTAACTATTGAATAGGTCAGCCAGGGGCCTGCAAGTTCCTCTGCTAGTTCATTCAGTACTATTGAATAGATGCCATCTAGACCCCAGCATTTGTCCAGCCCCAAGGCCAACAAACCACTTCTCACCCTTTCCACCTCTATTATTCCTTCCAGGCTCCTCTCCCTGCCCCTCCCCTTGTGGCACTGGGCCATCTCTTTCCTTTATGAAGACCAAACAGAAGCACTCATTCAATACCTCTGCCTTGTCTCCAGTTGATTCTACCCACCTCTCCCCTTCCTGAGTCTTTCCATGCCATCTTCTGTATCCCTTTTTCTTGCTATTGTATTTCAAAAAGGCTGTGTCTCCTTTACGGCTGCATAGGCAGAGCCTGCAGCCGTATTCTGTCAACTCAGAAAAATTAGCTACCGGAACAGGCCTTGGAACAGTTCTGTTTTGGAGTTTCAGAATGATCCTTCCAAAACTGCAAACCAGTTGGTACCATTCCTCCATGGCCACTCATGCCACTGCTCCGCTGCCACAATCAGACAAAATGGTTGATCTCACGATAGCTTCCGCTGGACTTTTGGAAGTATCCTTCTGAAAGCCCAATGGAGCTTAACCGTCTGCCACCATGATCGGAGTACGGAAGAACAGACGCACTAATTCGGCTGTTACGTCCATATTCCGACAGCGTGAACTGCACATGCATGACTCATGTGCAGTTCTGTGGGTACCATCATGTTGAGAATGGCACTATGCCATTTCAGTACAACCCCCCAATTCATGTCGCACACTGGGAGCCCCACCCTACTGTGTGAGTGCTACAATTTATATATCTGAAAATTAGAAAACAGTCCTCGTTGTCCATTCTATGTTCCTGCCACACCCCTCCCCACGTTATGCCCAAGATCAGGTGCCCAATCCCTATCTCAGCATACTGTGCACCCTTCCCATTCATGTGGCACACTGGGGTCACCCCAGTGTGCCAAAATGTGTTGTGTTTTTATTTTCTGAAAATTAGAAAACAGTCCCTCATAGCATTTCTTTCTCCCACCCCCATGCCAGACATCGGGTGCCCAATCCTCATGTTGGCATCCTGTGTAACCCCCTTCACTATCCATGTGGACACTGGGAGCCCACCCAGTGTGCTGAAATGTTTTTTTTTTGTTTCTCTTGTAACTTAGAAAATGGTCCATCGCTATGCTTAGTTTCATCCTGAAAACTGAAAATGGTCCCTCATGAACATTGCCATTTTCAGACGTAAGGACATAGACAGGGTAGAGAAGGTTCAGAGGAGGGCAACAAAGATGGTGCATGGATTGCATCACAAGTCCTATGAAGACAGGTTGAAGGAACTGAACATGTACTCCCTGGAGGAGAGGGAGGGAGAGAGGGATATGATAGAGACATACAAGTATCTTACAGGGAGGAACAGGGTGCAGGAAAACACTATTTTTAAGTGAAAAGATGTTCCAGGACTAGAGGGCATGGGATGAAGTTGGAGGGAGGATGATTCAGAGGAAACATGAGAAAGAATTTCTTCACAGAACGGGTGGTGGACAAGTGGAACATCCTGCCAGAGGAAGTGGTGGGGGCTGAAACAATCACGGATTTAAGAATGCATGGGATAGACATAAAGGAATTCTAGAGGTCAGGTGAGGGGCAACAGACTTCTAGGAAAACAAACTGAACTTACAAGCTCAAATGGGCAGACTGTGGGCCATAGGCCCTATCTGCCGACACTGTCTATGTATCTATGTATCTATGTATTGTCGCTGCAGTCCCTTCCCCTCCCACCCTCCCACTGAGCACCCACCTCCCACACCCCTTTTACCCCATACTTACCTCTGGAGGCCAGCGCTGTCATCTTCTCTAGACCGAACACGCCTGCACTCTTCAAAGCCCAACCGCGAATTGAAGAATTAAAGGTAAGTGTGCTATACAGCCATTCAGTGGGATTTTCAACTTATGCTGATATTTCAGCCACTTTTTGGAATTTTGGCCCAAAATTTTTCCACTTGGGGTTCTTGGGACCTACCTCATGAAAACTGTCAGTGTCATTTTGTTACTTGGTCCTGAAAGATGATTTTGCAGTCACTGCGCAGAATCACCTTTCAGGACTAATTCACAAAATGACAGTGCCACTGTTCATGAGGTGGGGTCCCAAAGCCCATGTTGCAAATTTAGTGACAAACTTCCAACAAATGACTGTGTTATGAGCGCATTGTGCAGTTTCTATGCACGCCCTAATGCTGCCACTTTTAATACAGTATTTCCACTCCACATTTGTACCATGTCCATTTTGGCACAACTCCTTTAACCTAGTACAGCTGTCATTTTCCACAACCTGCTTGAAACATGTTTTTGCACCTGTGACACAGAATAGCGTGTTTAGTCTGCGCAATCACCTTTTGGGATAATTGAACAAAATGACACTGGCACTGTTCATGAGAAGAGGTCCAAAAAGGCCATGTGGAAAATCTGGTGAAAAAATCCAAATATAACTATGTTATGAGCATGGGTTGCACACTTAATATGCATGCTCCTAACATCACTGATTGTTAATATATTCACTTCACATGTTTAACATTGCCATTTTTGTACATCTCCTTCACAACAGTACAGCTGTCATTTTCCATAACCTGCCCAAATATGTGTTCACACTTGTGGTAGAATAGCGGCCTGGTCTGTGCAATCACCTTTCGGGACAATTGAGCCAAATTACACTGCCACTGTTCATGAGGAGGGGTCCAAAAAGGCCACTGGAATTTTTGGTGCAACACCTCCAACATATGGCCATGTACACCTGAGCATTGAATGATTTCTACGCACATGTGTAACTTACGTCACTTGGTAGTGCTTCACAGCCCTATCGGCTCTGGACGCCATATTGCATGTGGCATTCACACACATTCGCGGTAGTTGTTCCCTGCAGCAGTGGCACTCCTACAAGCTCACGACAGCAGTACTGGCTCTGGCTAGAACTTGTTTTAATCCCTTCAGCTAGCTGCAGTTCTTTCTGAGCTTTAGCCTGCCATACTACAGGATTTACAGGATTTAGAGCTCAGGATTTCTTTGCTAAAGTCTCCATAGCCTGCTGTTTTGTTGTATTTTAATCCAGTGCAGCTACCGATTTAATTTTTCGCTTTGTTTTGTCCCCCGACTGTGAACCCTTGTTTCATAATCTCAGTTACAGAGCTGACGCCTTAGCTGTCTGCTTCCTGCCCCTTGATGGCTCTCTTTTAGTAAATTGCAGGTCTTTTGTCTGTGTGCTAATTTTATTTTCATTTCCACCATTTGAGTGCTATTAATCCCTGTCCTGTCCCTTTCAACAGGCGTCCTTGTAGCCCACTGGGCTGCCTACCGTCATCTGCGGTTCACCTCCTGCATGCCTGGACACCACTCTGCACCTCTCTCAGTGCCAAGAAGCCTGCTGCCACTGGCCCCTGAAAACAAGCATCAGGTACTTCATATACACAGCCCTGGCCTCCACGGCTGTGGCTTCTGCTGCCGATTTTTCACCCACCCCCTCCCTCTCTGAGCCACCTTTAAATACACTTAAGGTTTCTCCCTCCCTCCCTCCCTCCCCTACCCCATCCTGCCCCCATCGGCTCCTAGTACTAGAGCTTTGGAGCTTAAAAGCTATCTGTCTCCCCACCCCTTTGCTGATCTCCTCTCTCTCTCTCTCAATCTCTTAAAGCTTCCTCACTGGTCTGCTGTTCTCAACCAGCACTGCTACACAAAAGTGTCCTAGACCTGTATTTTGGACTCCAAATTTTCACCTCCTCTCTACCAACATCCGCTGTCACCATGAACCCACCCCAGCTCACACTGTTTAGATCTCCCTAGCATCTGCCCTGGTGCTGACAGTTGTCGTGCCTCAGCACTGGCCCAGAACCAAAGTACCTTGCCTACCTCTCATAATCCTGCTCCCCGGTACACCTACACTCCTCCCTCATGGAACTCTTCTATCCAGGTCACATCACCCTCTCCTTCCTCTTGAACATGGAACATGCGCTTACTTGGTCACTACCTGGCCTCCATATCCTGCTCTATTGCCATTCCCTCCTGCACCTTTATCCCATTCCTATCCCTATCCCTACTACTCTGTGCAGAAGACATTGAGAGCAACCCCAGCCCCCTAATTCCACATAGCCCCCTCCGACAGCACCTGGACAAATGCCCCAGTGCTAAAATCACCCATATAAACATATGTAGTCTCCTCCAAATACCAGGACCTGGAAGCATGGGTTGAGCTATACAAACCCCACATCCTGGGACTCTCTGAGACATGGCTAAAACCTCACATTACTGATGCTACCTACCAACGACCTGGGTGGTCCTCCCACCACCTGGATAGACCTGGCAAAAAAGGGGGTGAAGTAGCTCTGTTTGTCAAGGAACCAGTATCAGCCAACATAGTTCTCACTTTGACCCAACCTCTCCCAGTGAGTGGCTCCTCACCAAACTCACCCTGGGAACTAGCAAAAACTCTACATTGAGTGCTGCTACAATCCCCCTACAGCGGGAACCGGCTAAACAGCTTCCTCTCTGGCCTGGGCTCCATATCCCCACACAGAGACTCACTTCTCTTAGGTTATCTCAATCTAAACTGGCACAGTTCCTGGCCTGACTAGTGCTTGCTACAGATGGGTTTAGCGGTAGCAGTATGATGCTCAGTACTGGTCTTTGCCATGCGGTGTGGTGTCTTAGAGCGGTAGTAGCTCTTTACTACATTGTGGGGCTATGGTATTACAGCAACAGATTAAATGCTCTTCCTCTGTTAGCCACAGGGGTGGCATCTCAAGAGCTGTCACAGCAGTACCGATTGCCTGAAAAGTAATATATTGTCTCCTACTCCAATTGACCTGCAGATGGTGTGTGGTTAGTGCAAGGACACTATTGAATTTTATTTTATTTATTTGTATTTTGATGATACCTTTGAGCTGAGGGTCTTTTACAAAGGTAACACGTCAAGGCAATAAGGACAATAAGGTACAAAACATAACATGATCATTACAATGGAACTTACAAAAAAAAAGACAAGGTTACAATAATAGCAGCCAAAGGCATTGTCAAGGAATTGTGTTGTGAGTTAATTATACAGTACAAGTCATAGGCAGCTCAGTGAAGCTTTGTTAGGAGGGTTAGTGGGAAAAGAGAAAGAAGAGTGGTGGTGAGGGGTGGTATGGGAGAGAGAGAGGGAGGAGGGAGAAATAGGAGGGCATTGCATTGGGTATGTGGTAGATGGGAAACAGCAAGGGAGGAGGAAGGGGATGAAGAGGAAGAGAGACAGAGTCATCCTATACCCAGTTTAATTAATCAATTTAATTAATCATTTTCACTATTGAGGAGAGGAACGTAAATGGGGTAGTCTTAAGATTAAATGAAATAAAACGATCTGGCAAATTCTGCAGTCCAGTCTTATTTTCTACATTTAGGTATTATTTTACATCATCTGTGCCAATAATCAGTTCTAATAAATAAAAAGCGATGTCAATTTATTTGAAAGTATGCCCTGTTTAGTATTACAGATTTCTGCCTGTCACTGTGTCATGGCAGCAGTCTGCTGTTCAGTGAGAGGGTGTCAGCAGAGCTCGAGACAGCACCATGACACAATGTATGTTTAGTGCTCTACAAAGGTGAAAATTACTATGGTAATACTCATGGTGCAGGACACTGAATCAACAGTGACATGCTACTGAGTTTTAAAAATAATTAGTAGTATAATTATGAACTCTAGCAGCAGTGCAAAAACAAGCAGTAACCCCAATATTTTATAAATTAAGAATGAATGTTCTGACAGTGCTGAAAAGAAAAGAAAATTCAATGATTTCAGTACATCACACACAAACTCGCCTCACATCATTTCAGAATCAGAAATAAATCTAAGGCATAACTTTGCTCTGCGCCCATACAGACCCGGAAGACTGCTCAGTTGAAAAATATCATTTTTTTATGTTGATGGAGGGTCCATCTGAAAAGTTGGTACTGAGTCAACATAGTGTGATTTAAACAAAAGTAAACCTTTACAAAACTGACAATAAAATATTAAGTGACAGCATAAGTAAAATGTCATGGGCGCCATTAGAATCGCACAGGTAACTCAGTCACTCCCCATCTCATGGGGGTCCAAGAAAATAAATGCAGACAAAACACTTCACATGAAGATAGAAACTTTTATTTAATTAAGAACTGTTAACCATGACAACTGAGCTACCTGCCCCACAGATAAAAAAAATTGCCTTGTGTCTCGGGGTCCTTCCCTGCACCGATCACTCCCACAGTTTTCAGCTGCTATTAATAAAAACTATGAGAAATATGGTATTGTCTCAGAGTCAACAGCAGTAACAGGAGGAAATATACTATAGTGCACAAGAAGAGCATATGGTAAAGGTTAGTATTAGGAAAAAATGGTGCGCTGCAAACAGTACGTAGAAAGTACTGAATATCCATTTACCGCAGCTATTTATAATAAAAAATAGGAAGGTTAAAGAGGACAGAAAATTAAATAATAACTGAAACAGTATCTACATGTTGTGTATTTATTTCAATAAAGACTATCAGTTTGTTTCATCAGTGTCTATTATTGTTTATGTTTTAATTTTTTCTTTGACTATTTTGCCTTAAATATGGACATGGCAGTTACTGGTGCTGCCCATTTCTGGTTTCCTGTTTATACACTTTAACTGTAAGTGAGCTTGATTAATAGTGACTTTGTTCATTCATGTGTTCCATGACAACATCATGACTCGCTTTCTGTAAGAAACTTGCATGCTGCTGTCAGGAACTGTTCAAAACCAGGAAGCACAGACCTTCCTTATAAAGTTAGTACTGTCTTCCCTATTAGTGGTGTGATTGCAATTCTTAAAACAGTGCCAAAGTGTAGTTTGCATTAAAACCCATAGTGGACAGTTGAACACACTGGCAGTCAGTACCATGTGATGTTCTTGTCCTGTTCTGAAAGTCATGATTGCCATAAGAATTGTGACAGTCAATATTAAATTTGAAATCATTGTGCAGCATATGTGGGTGAAATTTGTAATATAATCAATTGGACACTGTCACTGATGCTGTTAACAGTATGGTCAATATCATATTACATGTAGCGCCCTCACAGGCTTTCCAGCATGCACTACCTTACTAAAGCATAAACAGCATTTCCTGGGTCTCCCACATCCAGTGTGGATCGTATTGTTGTATCTGAATACCTCTCATTTACCAGAAATGGAAAATATAGTGCTCAGCTTCCACTGCATAAAATAGAACAGAACCCTTACTAAAAGAGGGAGCTCTTCTATAAGAATTCTCTTTGTGGATTTGGTTTGAATACAGTGCCCCACACACACACACACACACACACAATCTGCATACACTGTACAGAACTTCCTGCTCATCCCGTTACTGATAACGGCAGTACGGCTTGAGTTTTCACTGCTATGCAGATGATACTCAGCTGTACATGTCCTTTGTGCCCAGCCAGGGTGATGCTGTCTCGGTCTTTAACAACTGTCTCACCGAGATCCAGGACTGGATGACTGTGAGTTGGTTGCAGTTAAACCCTGAAAAACTGAGGTGTTGGTTGTGGACCCAGGTCGTCGGGAGGCGGGTTTGCTGACAGGATCACCTTTGAGTCTTTGGTTTGAGGGGTCCAGTTAGCTACCTCAGACCAGGTGCAGAACCTGGGCGTTATATTTGATGACTGCCTGATCCTTAAACATCAGGTATCGCTGTTGTCAAAACTTCCTTTACCATCTGAGGAATATAGCCGGGTGAAGCACCTGGCTCCTGCTGATGATCTTTCAATGTTGGTCCATGCCTTCATTACCTCCCGCCTGGACTACTGCAATGCCCTTTACCTAGGGCTACCAGGGGTAGATATCCGCCGCTTGCAGCTAGTGCAGAATGTGGCAGCCAGGCTTCTGACTGGTACATCTAGGGCCAGTCATGTAATGCCTGTCCTCCGTGGACTGCACTGGCTGCCAGTACAGTGGCGGATCACCTTCAAGATTGGTTTGCTGACCTATAAGGCCCTACATGACCAGGGACCTAGTTACCTGCAAGATCTTCTTCATCCCTACTGTCCCCCTGCCCTCTCCGATCCACCAATGAGGGATTGATAGAGATTCCAGGGTCTGTTTGAAGACATCTGGGCCAGATCATTAGTTTTATGGCCTCTGACCCTGTGGAATTCTCTACCTCATCGGGCGCAGATTGTCTGACTGTCCAAAGTTTTAAATCAGCATTGAAAACTTACCTATTTAGTCTGGCTTACTCTGATATTTTAAGAATGTTTTAATGATTGATTTTATTATATTGTTTTAATTTTATGCACTTGATATATTTATTGTAAAAGTGCTTTGGTTTTGGGAAAGGCGCTTTTAAAAATAAAGAATGATTGATTGATTGATTGATTGATTGATTGATAAAATAAAAGCACTGCTGCCAGCTTGCCACGCTTACACAATACAACTGTTGTCCGTAGCTACTGTGCTCCTGCATATGTATGCTGATCTTCAAAGCCCACAGAAAATGTTATACACCATCTGTCTTTGTAAAAAAGTGTGAAATTTGGTCAGCATGATGACGTTTCTGCAGATCAAAATGTGGTTTGTAGTGGCCCTATTTGAGGCTTTTTTATCTCTAGCCATGAACTAATGCATTTGTACATCTACATTTAGGTAATTGTATACGTTTAATTAATAAATTACACTTTTTACATTTCCATTTCCTGACAATCATTCTGACATACTGTAATACAAAGCTGCACCACAAACATCCACTGGCTCCTATTGTTCTCTCCTGTCGTCTACGGTGCCAGTTATAGCTGTCAGTGCTTATGAAGTTCGTGGCCATCATGTGCGATTGCCTAAGACCATCATGGTACTTACCTGTCTAAAAGGAATGCTCTTTAATGAGCCATCAAAGAAAGGTAGCAAACCACTTAAATTTTAGAGTCATTCACAATTTCCACATACTGCACATATCCTCAAAATGTATGTTTCGTATCGGTGATCAGTACTTATTTTCTCACTCAGGTTCACTCTGTTTAGCCTTTTAACTATTCCAGTTGTCATCACACACATCTATCCCATACTAATTTGAATCTCAGGTTTTCACATTCATTCCTTTGCACCAACACTGTAACATGCTTGCTGGCTACTCAGAGACCTTGCCTGCTTCTGGCATTTGGTTGGGTGTCTAATGACTACTTATTATGGCTGTATCTGAGCTTAATATTAACAGTCCATGTGTTGATAAACTCACTGCAATCTGGAAAATCATCATATCCAAACACACCGCTGTTATGTTATGCAGGCAAAGTGAGCCAATATGCTGTCTACCCTTGTAGCAGTAACTCTAATTGTTTTGGTCTGTGGTTGTATCTAATGATAGGTAAATATGCATAAAGAATATTGGGTCATCCCTGACCACAAGTAAGTGAAAGTGATGTTTTTAGGTACTATTCATTTTTATTGAGTTGTTGTTTCATAAAGGTTATTCGCTTGCATACCTAGAATTAAGCTGTATGCACCACAAGGAGATTTAAATAGCACCAACATATGCATACAGTAGATATAGCAATGCATTTCCATTTTAAGAGGGCAGTTTTGCTTTCATCTGATGTCGTTATGTGAGCCTGCAGATGAAGTTGTTCCACCTCAAAACGTTAGTATTTTGACATTTTTAATTTTGTTCTTTTGTCCTCGATTTATATTGAAAGGTATCCCTCGATTGAATTTTTTTCTGTTTTGAACAGCTGTTTAGACAAATATCAGGAAGACTGTGTGCCTGAAGCAACAATCTACTGAGATGCTCGTGGAAATTCAGATGATGAGGCCACAGCCAGTATCCCAACTAGCTGCCAGTAATCACTAGAAATTGGCTAACATGATCACACAATGCATGTTTTAGAAGGTCTCACCTCTGACTTTGCACAGAGGATGTAGGGCTGTGGAGACGGGGCAGGAGGGTTGAAAATGTAATTGTGCAGTAAATCTCTGAATGGGGAACCTGAACTCAGCCTTCTTGACACATCAAGAGAAAGGTAAGCACCACACAATCTGCAAGCTGCATTTATTTTATTGTTTTATATTACATGTCTTGCAGTCTGAATTGTGATATACTCAAAGAGTTGAAGTTGAAGGCAACAGAATTGCATCTAATCTGATTTACACTAAGGCACCTAATTTTGAATCAATCTGATTCAGAAGCTGCATGTATTGCATTGCAGTAAGTGTAGGCATTTATTTGGAAGATATCATGCTCGCCAATATGAATGGGAGAGGCAGTATTATGCAATGGTTTAAGGCTCTTAGCTGAAAATCTGGAGACCTGGATTTGAATCCCACAGCCCCCACTTGCATACTGTGTGACCCTGAGCAAGTCACTTAACTTCCTTGTGCTCCCAGGTTGCACCTGCAAACAAGCTTTCAGCTTAGTGTGTCTCACCTGATAAAATAATTGGTAAAAATAAATAAATAAATAAAAATGAGTGCACACAAGCTTGATCAGCCTCTCACAATGCAAAGCATGTACCTGAAGAAGTACTCAGCTGGAGGCCGCAACTTTACCCGCAATGGGATTAAATTATTTATTTCCGCCAACATTGACTTGCGAATGCCAATACTCCGGGTGACATGAACAAACATATGAACTGCTAACACATCGGGTTAAGTCTTTACTGGGGATTAGACACAGAGGAGCTGCTGTTGTATACGCATTCTGCCTGAACTGATCGCGTGCTTATGCCAGTCGCTCAAAGACACTGTCATTAACTTAGATAGTACTGGATTTGAACTAGATGTGGACATGCAGAAAAGGACAATAATTGCTATTCATTTCTGATGCATTCATGAAAGTCCACTGTAATTTGGTATGCCACTGTTGTGCACAAATACAGTAGTCTTGCAATTACTATGTTCTTGATTTTAATTGAGTGAAGCAAAGCTTATCAATGTAACTAACATTCATGGCAAAACATGCCAGCTCTGATCTAGGATGACAACAGGAAGGGTTCTATAGGTTCATAGGTTCATAGAAGTGTATGAGCAATGAAGGCATATGTAAGGATGCCCATTGTATGCTCGCCACCATATGTCCTATGGGTGGAAATCAAATTTTTGTTTCCCATATGTTTATCCAATCTTTGCTTAAAGGTATTTAAATTATCACTATTAACGACACTTACGGTAAGTTATTCCACAAACCCACAACTCTCTGTGTGAAAATAGACTCCTTCTAGCGGATATTGCTAATTCTTACTGTACAAAACCTCTACTGGGGAGTTAAATGTTCAAGCCCAGCACTCTTGGGGTATGGAGGGCTTTATATGTGTTTTATTTCTACTCTTCTCTTTTGGAGGAAAAATGAGCCTGTAACAAACTGCTACTGTTTCTGCTGAGTCTGTTTCACTCTATTGCAATGGTAATGACTTTGAGAGTTGGATAAAATAGTTACCATGGCAACCGACATTTGAATCCACAAAGGCACAAAAGCAATGTGCCATGTAATTGGCTAGGGAAGGTGAGGATTTGTGGAGTCAATTTCCTGTTCATTCAGTGTGTGCGGTGTGTGTGTGTGTGGGGGGTAATTGTCAGTGTCTGGGAGGCAGTGGAAGGAATGTTTATCACTGGAGCACTTGCTATTTTCCCAAGGCTGCTGCCAGTCACTACCCTCTATGTTAGGTCAGCGGTAACATATAGCATAACACCTTAGCAGAGGTGGGTGATCGATAGGGAGAGGGACCTCATCTCAGTCGCCAGGGATATATTTTTTTCTTCTTACAGGTGGGGTGAGTTATGAGCTGAGGGATGGAATAAATAATAAATATTAAAATTAAGTGCACTGACTCTGGTGGGGGGCTGCAGGATCACTAGATACCACGGATACATTTTTATTTCATTCGAAGCAGCGATTGTATGTGTGTAGCTCACTGAACTACTTGCATATATTAATTTTGCTCTCAAATTTGAACTGTAAAGAGAGGAACCTATTTTGACATGCAGTACTAGAAGTGCCAGCTGCTAATGATTACATGTTGTGACTTTTTTATTTGGTTAACTGGGTCAGCTTCACTAGGCAGTAAACACAGTAGCATACATGATCACTGAATGAACGCGGTGCCTGCCAAAATATTAAGAAGGCAAAGTCACAATTGATATCACCCACCTCAAAGAAAAACATATATTCACTTGAAATAAATTATTCTATGCCATTCTCACTTATTCGTGTTTTGTGCATGAACGCTTCAGCACTAATGCCATATGTTTTGCATCCTTATAACACTTCAAGTGCTGGGGCATTACCACTGAGGCTTTCATTTACAAAATACCAAATGGAATGGACTAATTTATTCCAAGTGAGCATATGTAAGCATATGTTTACCTTCAAGTTGTGTGCTGCCATTTGTGTCTTTGCCACTAGACACAAGGACTGATATTTGCAGGTGACTCAGGAGTACAGTACTTGCAAATGCACAGAATGCAGGAACAGAGACACAACTGTCCCACACTTCTGTTCATTCACTCTTGTGCATAAACAGAACTTTGGTAATTGTAGCAGTACTAGCATTCAAAAGTATGCACAAAATGAAATAAAACAAATAAAATACACTGGGTTTGAGATAAAATATGTTTATTTCAATAACTTTTGAAACACTGATTTTAATGAACTACAGTACTCCTGAACAAGATGTTTTCCTACATCATCCACAGTGGCTTTCTATATTTTATGTTTTATTTTAACACAGGAACAGCATGGAATTTAGATAAAAAACAACATCTAGATCTGGAGTATTTTGTTTCCTTTTTATTTTATTTTAACATGGTGTCATTACTTAACACTTAAACTGTATGTGCTTTATTATACATCTGACAGCACTAAGACACATGTGGCTACAGTAATTCCTGTTACACAGGTTCCACAATGTAATATCACACCAAACTGCAGCCATATTTCTGACATGTCAAATAATGACCGATAGATCCGTCAGCACCATCTAGCCAAATTGTCAGAAACAGGGCATGCTGCATGCTAGTTCGCCTTAGGCTCAATTTGAAGAGCGATTTCAAAGGTTCTGATTAAAGAGAAAAGTGTGTTAGTTGGCTTCAGAAGCCCATCAAACTACACTATGATTATAAAATGTAAGTAGTTGCAAACTGCCACCCCTCTCATCAACAACAAAAAAAAAGAAAGAAAAAAGAAAAAAAACAGCTTTTCCACACATTCACTAACGTAGATGAACATTTTGATTTTTTCAGATGACACCATAGGTTCATCAGGTAACCCATACAAGTTACCATGTCACATGCATTTGCTGAGTATGAGGCATTACGTTTGTACTACTGATCCCTTGCCTTCAGATGTTTAGTCATGTTCTTTTTCTTACTGTATCTGTCATGATGAATGATCAGAGTCACGTATCAGTGCTGCTTTGGTGATTTACTCAGGATTTGCCAAAATGGTTGTGAACTTGATCCAAGGCTTCAATTTAATTTCTCAGGTTAAGCACAATATACTGTCTTTACAAACCACTTCTTATAATTTTCACCTGCTGTCACATTATTTCATCAGAGGTGTTCAATTTGTAATTTTACTTTCAGAAAATGTTAAAATACATAAACACAATGGCGAGATATTCAAAGGTTGCGCATGGTGCAACAGTGTTACACCTGCACAACCCACTGATCGCCCGGTCGCGATATTTAAAGGAAAAGTGCACCTGCACAAATCCCAATGCACCGGGCACATCAGTAATGTATGCAGGCACAGGTGGGGCGTGCCTATGCATAAACTGCACAGCCCGATATTCAGCCCGGCCATACCAGAGTTATGCAGGCGTAGCCCTACCTGGGTCTGCACAAAGTTGAGCGAAAAAAAAGGTACAAGTCGAGGGCCACCCCCAGGTGAGCTGTCGCATTGCAGGCACAACACAGCAGCGCTGCCACCTGTAGGTGGCCCTCGACTTGTTCCCGCCACCTGGCGGCACCCCACTGCCCGATCATGAACACCAACTGTCCCCACCCCTGAGTAGCCCGATCATGGGCAGAAGTGTAACCCCCACCCCGAGTAGCCCGATGAAACGGGCATCAGACCCCAAAGTCCAATATCCCTGGTGATCCAGTGGACCGCTGAGAAGAGCCTGATGCGGACGGCATTCCCTCACCCCCAAGTCCGATCCCTGGTGATCTAGTGGACCCCCACCCCACCTGCCCACGAGCCCCCACCCCCGCTCCCCGTCAGCTGGCGGGCGGCAGCCCACCCACCTGCTGCCCGCGCCTTGCCGACTGACAGCTCAGTAGGGCTGCATGCCCATTGGTTCAGAGCATGAGCCAATGGGCGTGCAGCCATACCGTATAGTCAGTCAGATATGTGAATGAATTAATTCACATGTCTGGACTGACTTTGTACGACATGGGCTGCACACTCATTGGCTCATGCTCTGAACCATGGGTGTGCAGCCCTCCGAGCTGTCAGTCAGTGGGCGGCGGGGCGGCAGGTGGTGGGGTGCTGCCCGCCGCTGATGGGGAGCGGGTGGTGGGGCTCGTGGGTGGGGGTCCACTAGATCACCAGGATTTCGGACTTGGGGTGAGGAATGCCGCCCACGATCGGGCTACTCGTGGCTTCACTGGACCACCAGGATATTGGACTTTGGGGAGGTCTGATGCCCACGATTGTTACTCGGCAGGTGGGGTTACTTTGCCCGCGATCGGCCACCGGGGTGGGGACAGTTATGCCTGTGATCGGGCTACTTGGGGTGAGGGGTTACTGTTCGTTCTGCCCGCGATTGGGATACTCGGGGTGGGGAGGTTACTGTTCATTCTGCCCGTGATCGGGCTACTCGGGGTGGGGGGGACAGTTATGCCCGCGATCAGTCTACTGGGGACAATGTTATGCCCATGATTGGGCTACTGGGGGACAATGTTATGTCCGCGATCGGGCTGCAGGGGGTGTTGGTCCCCATGGCTGCTGCCCGGCAGGGGCCAGGCGCAGTCATCTGGGATCAGCGCACCTGCATGCTAATGGCATGCAAATGGTGCTTAATCAGATGCAAATGGTCCCCATGCACCTTGCATAAATTATGGCCCCATTTGCATGTCACCCTTTGAATATCGCAGGTGCTGTGCATGGCGCAATGGAACTTGCACCACCGCATCTCAATGCTCCACTCTGACCACTTGCACTGGCGCAGTTCCACTCGCCATGCACAGTGGAGTGGCCAGGGGCAATATTCAAAGATTCGCCATGGCGCAACTCCATTGAATATCACCCTGGCCACACCTGCACAACTATTTTGAGCGGCGCATCGGTTTGCGCCACAAACTGGCACAGTTTGAATATTGAGCTAATAACTAAAAAGTGCCATTTAATGCCATATATTTATTCTGTGCGAGACCAGTAGAAGAGCATGAGTGAAATTTACTTGCATTAGTAATTCTCCAAGCCATTTTCACTCTTGTTACTCAGACGAGGTAACTGACCAGCTGTGAATAATTGTTTGTGAAAGGAACCCTTACTTGTTCCACAGTATTTGTTTGTCAGTCCATTAACAAGGTCAACCAAAAAGTGCTCGACTTCTATAAAGAGCCCTGCCTGTGCTGCCTGTCATTCCTCTCGGGTCTTGCACTGAATATGAATTTTTATGTATTTTAATATTTGTTGAGGCTGTATACAAGGCACACCACTGACTTTTTGGTTTGCTGTCCTCCTATTATTCATTGCTATGTACCCCATATTCTCCTGGCTTTTTCCATGCATGGTAGAAAGATGGCAGACTGCCCCTCCAGTGTACCCTGCCCCTGTCCCTGTCTACCGTCCAAGTTGAAATACATTATATAAAATTGTCAGACATCATTCTTGATGATAGAGTGTGATGCTAATAAATATGAATGTGGTTCAGATAAGAGTTAGTTCAGGCAAACTCGTTCAGACTATGGGTTACAATACGATAGTGCAAGCACATCCAGAACCCCACTTAACATGTGGATCTCCAATGTCAGTTTAGACTACCAAGGCACATGTGCATGGTTCAGATAAGAGTTAGTCCATCCAAACTTGTTCAGACTATGGGTTACAATACACTAGAACCCCACTTAACAAGGCATGTTGCAGGAGTATGATGGGGAGAGGGTTGCTGATGCTAATCATAGAATGTGTCTTCTGCAGGTATTTTACTGGTGCCTTCTTATGCACTTTGTACTGGTTGAAAAAATACACACATACAAAAATTAGACTTCTTTTCACATTTTGAATACCATGTCTGTGTTCTTCTGCACATTCCAAACATGCCATTGAGAGTCATCCACTCTATTTCAGATTTAATTATAATCAAACTAACCCCAGGGTACTGCATTTTGCCTGCAATACTGTATTTCTCTTATAAATGACAGTTATTTATGAAATTAAAAGAAAGCAGGGAAGGGCTTGAGCTAAGAGTTTAGCAAGAGAAATGTTCTTTTAAAGCTCCTGTGTGCTCTGTTGCATTTTCTGTGCCACCACCACTCCCATATCACTGAAGAAGCAAGGTTTAATGGACGCTGACTTATTTTAGGGAGTTCAATCCACAGGTAGCAATTGATTTTTACCTGCTGAAGTTTAGTTACCTCGTACTTCAGCAACTGGCTTCTAATTCTCATTGCGCTGTGAAATGTAGGAGTATGTATGCCATTCTTCTTATATGAAACCATAGAATGTCTAATTTAATAGTAGTAGCTTTTCCATAAGTAACCTGTGTGGTTGTCTATTTGGATTTCAAATTTAGCCACAGTTTCATTCATTCCAAGTTTTCCTTGAGTTCCTACTGACAGCTACAGCACAGTATGCCTCCTTTCCTGCCTTCCAGTCTCTCTTGAATTAGGATGCTCCTGTTATTTCACAGATTAACTATTTATTCCTGCAATAATACAGATTTGTGATCTGCATTATCTAAATGAAACATGCACATTTCCAAATCACTGATTCTGCAAGAAAGCAACAATGTTAAACTTTTTCTAATAATGTAGCAGTGTATCAAACTGTAACAAGTTATTCTGTATCTTTTAAAAGGAACAATATTATGAAAACATAAAATGTTGCTTTTGATTGCCCTAGCAGGGATTTGGAACTGTGCAGGTTGCTTTCAGATGTAAATTTTCTTTTTTCCATTGAGATGCCAACGACATGAACCGATGGCAACCTGCTTATGTGTAAATTACAATCTCTATTTTTTATTCCCTTTTGTTTGTCATATTCAGCAGTAAGGCATGTGCACATTCTGTCACTAAAAATCTCTGCTCACTTTAACTGGTGGTTGCAGTTCTCGTACTGATGTCTCATCGGATACCCCCCGCACACCAGCAGACACACACACACACACACACTTAGAATCTAATCAGTGTAGAATTGTGTAATTTATTCAAAATAGTTGTTGCTGTATTTCTCCTGTCATATTCTTTTCATATTTACCTGCAGATAAAAACAGTGTTAGTTTCTGTATTACTTTTCTAAGGTATTCAGCAAATTTCGTGAAGATTTATGAGCTGACTTTCATATACTACAGTACATGGGTATTTTTAACATGCTGTGTATATGCTGCAAATAAAATTACAGTTGAGTAGGAATGTCACATCTAATTTATTCTCAAATAGGAATGCCGATCATTAGGGTAACAGAGACAGGAAGGTTGAAGTACTGTATGGTAAGTTTGCTAACTAACAGTGCGAGAATGAATCACTAGAAAGATGCAGACAGACACTACCGTGACATAACACCATGCAGTTTTGAATCTAATCCTCAGGTTTGAGGATAAATAAATGTTAACAAAATGCAAACAAAATATCAACAGGATGAAGGAGTAAAACATAATGTTCACCAGATAGTGGAGCCTCACAGTAGTATATGTGTAAGTGCTTGTTATTTCTTTATTAGTGGAGGCGATACTATGTGACTAAGGACTGGTGACAGTAAATTGTTTTCACCTTCCCTCAAATCTCCTTATATTCATTTTGTCAAGTACTGTATGAATAAAACACATCCTCATATAGTAGTAACACCTGATTGGCTGACTGTTGGCCAGTCAGATGTTACTACAATGGGAGGATGTCTTTTCATTCTTGCTTTCCTTCACACTGAACAAAACGACAAATAGACAATCATGATAAACAAATTAAAAACTCATTGCACAAGTGATCTTGCAGGTAGGAATGTAGAAGAAATGACAGATCACCAAGGACTACTACACACCGTATGAAACATGAAACATTTGTCCAGGGGACACACCTGACACAAATAACAACTATACCCAGTCTTTTCCCTCTGGTGGCCTCCCTTTACAATAGTTGTTTGTGTCTGCTGGCACACTGATACTCACTAGGAGTAGGTAATAATGTGGTCACATACTTCAGGATATTCAAGTTAAAAGTGTATGAAAAATGCACTGTGACTAGCTATGGAAATAGAAAATGGAAACGTACTAATGATACAAGATAAACATCTGGTAGTGCAGGCACTCCTTTTTTTTCTGCTGGTGAGTGCAAGTCTTCTTTATTTAGTGAATTACTCACATCAGCCTCTCTCTGCGTTATCTGAGTATTAATTTACTAAATAATGAAGACCCATTGGGTGAAATACACATGTACCACTGTTTAAAAAAGTTTCCTTTTAAAACATATATAAGCATTTTTAGAATTGTGCTCTAATTCTCTCACTAGGGTATTTATTTTCCACTACATTTTGTCCCCCACTCACCCTTTTCAGAAAATGGTGTGATCCTTCCAGTTAGTGGAGCAGAACAGCAGAGGTGAGAGGTTAAAGAGGTGGAGGAGGGATCAATCAGCAGTAGCATCAACAAAAGTCAACAAGATGCATGACCTAAGGAATGCATAGAAAAACAAATGCAATATGTGTCCTTCCATCCACCCCAAAAATAATTGGAGCAGCATAAAAATACTTTTTGCTTTTTATAAATAGCTGTCTTTTATCTTAGCTCCAGTGAAATTTGCCAGACCTGTACTATTTATACACTGTTTTACTGCTCTTAGTTGAGTAGGAAAAAGCCACAACCTGCAAGTAGCATTGACAGTACATGTGGTCACACAGCAAAATTAAGTTCCTGTTTTGGGTCAGGAGACAGTTTTATTCTATTGAAAGGGTAATGCCTCTGAGAATAAGATCAATTTGTTACCAGGCAACAGATCTTCACTTTCTCAAAAGCACAATGTAATGTCTCACAGAGTTAACTGGGAGTGGAGTGTCTGTTGCTATAAGTCCATTTACCTTTCATGCAGTAGGGAGGGTTAATTGCCTGACTCACACTTCAGAGTCAACTGGTACAGTGATAATTCAAACTGAAATCTCCAAACCAGTGTGGCAAGCTTTTGGATTAGGGCTGTACCTGAAAAGACGTGACTCTGGGCTAAGCAATACAAGTGATAGGGGGACACAAGATGATGTGATTTTTTTTTAATTATTACACCCGTCTTAACCTACTTTTCATTAGATGTAAAACAAAATTAGAATGAAATTGTCACTTGCAGTGCGTGGGTCTTAATGATCAGAAATGCCAGAACTCCTTGTTTACAGTCACATCACTGCCAGTTAATATGAATCTAATATGAATCAATGATGATGCATCACTAAACTGCCTCTATCAGTTCTAAAATAGAGGTGACCCAGGCATAACGTTTGTAAAAGAATCAGGCAAGCAGATTACCTCAGCCTGGTTCACCTCATATCCATAGACAGAAATAGTGAAAAAGGTTATAAAATGCTGTTGCAATTTTAATAATAGGCTAGAAAATGGACTGCACATACAGATCAGGAAATACACAATTGCTTCACTATGGGCTCTCAGTACATTATTGTAATAGTCTGTATGTATTACTAGCGTGACATTGTGGACTCTTAAGACCCTTTAGCTACTCATACCATAGGAAGATGGCAGAGAGCCTTTGTGTTAAGCAATAATTGCACTCCCCATGACTGTATAATATAAAGATCCAAGTAACCAATATTTAAATAAATAAAACAAACAAAAAAAACCAGTGTGGTTGAATGCATCATCTTGTCAATATAGAATACGTTCATGGCCTCAATATTCTGCTCCTGACCCTGCTCTAGACCTTGAAGTGAATCTTGATTCCTACATGTGCTCAGTCCTTACTTTTCTTTTTAATTTAATTTCATTGTATATCAAAAATATAAATATAATATGTAAGGGTCATTGGTTATTTTACATAGTTTTAATCCTTTGTCGACCTCCCTTTTTCTGTTTCATGATGTTCCATCTGCTTTACCTTTGATCTCCAAGCCATGTTGTTTTTATTTTTTTTTTTTTATTTTAGTTGCTAAACTAAATAGGTTCATACTCAATCTATTTTAATTCCAACATATCACTACTCAACAGTAGACACAAACCCACCCATCACTGCCCCTCCACTCCCCCACATACACACACAATCTTAAACTCACATGCATTCATTTACCTGAGCCTGTCTTAGAATGCTGTTTTACCACCCATTGCTGTATACTGTATGGTATATGTCCAGCAGCTGTTATTGAGGTCTGCAGTTCATACCTATTACTACCTATAATGATATATTTTTCAAACTACCATTGCTGCATATTCAGAAATGCTTGCAATCTCTTCCTACCATCCATGTTTATTGAAGAAATGTTAACACATCCAGTACTAGCCGTTCCCAGTAGCTGGGTAGTTTATTATAGTTATATGATTGAGTGTCACGGTTGCAGTCTCCTAGCAATGTCTCTTTGTAGTTTAGATTTTGAATTGACAGGATTTTTTTCCTGTCATACCGTTGTGTTAGCAAAAATATCTGTTTGTGTGCCATAATAGCAACTAAAATGCACAATGAAAAGTTGTGAGAATTGCTATGATTTAAAAGTATGCACTTCTGCATCTACCCAGGAATGCATCTAATACACTCAGAAACAGATCATGGTATAGGGTTTGTGTTATAGATTTATTTACTCCCTATTACTCTATGAATGTACAGCATATAGTGCATTGTTTTTCTTTCTTTATTTTTAAATTAATTTACCTGGTATAAATAAGTATAGTTACGTGAACTCATTTACAGTATGGTCCTGTCATTTCATGTTGTCTGCTTATCATTGTAGTGTGAAATTAATCCAGTGAAGCATGCATGCTCTAAAAAAATTCCAAACAAATATTAGGTGCAGATAACTGACTGGAAACACAGAAGAGGCAAAATTCACTTCAGCACCTGTGGTCTGGTATCCAAAAGAATAATTCAGGCTAGAATTGTGGTGAAACAGCAAAATCCTACTTTCATGAAAAAACTAGCAGTAGTTCAAAATCGTTTATGACTGGCATCCAGTCTATGCAGCAATCCCGATATGAAGAACCTGAATGACTGCAACAAAAAGAGAACAAAAAAATAAATGAAACATCCATGCCTTAGACCAGTGGGTTGCAGTTCCATGAGCAGGTACTGTATGCGGAAACAATTTCAGTACATCAAGAGGGAGAAAGGGAATAGTCTGACAGCATCAAGAGAAAAATCAGGTCACTGTATCGCTGACTTCCTCAGCTGGCCAGAGTGTGAAATTTTAAAATATAAATACAGTATTTCTTTGTGTGGTTTTCTGATAAATTAGGATGAGTTGACAGTAAACGGAAAATGAACTGAGCGATTCCATAGTTAGAACTGAGCAGCAGATGTGTGTGCTTCAGGAGTTGTTGACTGTATGCCGCTATCAATTACATACTTGTAAAATCAGTGTTACACTACAAAAAGTGTTTAATATACCAAAGATGAACATACAGTACCTGTACAGAGGCAAACAGGAGAGGAAAATACTGGGGAAAGATCGTTTTTATTTTACCAACCCAGTTAATGCAGTAAAGCACTGGACTTCAGTAAAACACTGGCTGGAAAAACACAACCTAATTAGGCTACATAGATTGGTTTTAGGTTGTTGTGGTATGGTTTCCTCATTTTCAGGAAAATAAATCCAGCTTACTCAGGGAGGTCCTAACAAGGACTGTGGGGACACCTAGTGGATGACACACACTACTTGAGATAAATTAAACTGTGAATGGCGCCACCTGGTGCATTTAGCAGCTGGTGTTGGCAATTCAAGTAATTCAAGGAATTAACAACTTGCAGCTATGTACCGCATTACTGAGCAGTAACGAGGTATTTCTCGGTAACGCCTCTGTAATGCTCGGTAACGCTGGCACACCGACCCCACCGAAAAATACCAAGACATTGTTAAACTTATCTGTAGCAAGCACTGTACACATACATTTGGGGTCCCTATCTAGCTTAAGATACTGTATGGTTCGTACAGACAGTTCCTTCCCTCCAGAGCTAAACCCCAGCCTTCCAGGAGGAAATTAACTATAAACAAGGTTGGTGGGTAGTGGCCAGTAAGAACTGTCAGAAGATCCTTCCTACACCAAACTCACACAAGCAAGGGCAGGTGATGCAATCAGTGTCCCTCCACTCAAGACACATATTATTCTGAACTTAGATAGCTTTAACACATTGTTCAACTATTACTTCTTACACAGACATGATCGTCTCAGTAGACCTAGGAATGTCTCATCCCTTTCTTCCATAGTTTTGTAGAGTACTCCCAGATTAAGAGGTGAATAGTGGCAAATCTGTTATGCACAGGATATGGTATGTGGGACTGTGACATGTTAATTCTATAATCCCTGTTTATAATTAGTAACACTCTGTTTAAAAATGTTTACTTAGCTTGTTCATCCATGGAGAAATCCCAGCTAGGAATGTATTGTGCTTACAGCTGAGTTACTTGTTAATATGTTAAAACAAGAGAAAAGCTTAATAAACTTTTAATAAAAAAATATAAATTTACTAAATTGACTTTTAAACCAGATGAAAATGTCTTCCAAGCCTATCTCCAAATGTAAACTTGAAGTACAGCTAAGAACAAGCCACTCAATGTGGGTGATCTGGCATTGCAGATGACAAAACCAACAATCGAGCAAAGAAAAAGTCTTGCACACAGTTACAAAATAAAGACAATGCACGACAGGGTGTGTATGTGCTGGGATAACACTCACGCCTGCGTGGTTGGGCATGAGCATGAGCTGAGTGGCATCCAACATGCCAGGCGTGGCATTATCCTAGCACACACACACCCTGGAGTGCATTATTCCTATTATACAATGGCTCAATTGTAAAACAATGAAAGAAAAGGGACAGAAAATACATTAAAAATATATATATTTTTACTGTTTTGCAGTGAGTAGGATTACATTATGACAAAATAGTGCAGATTTCTACTTTAGCCAGTAGGTGGAGCTGTAGCAATCTTTGTTAGTGTTGACTCTGTTTACAAACCATCCTCTTAGTGTTGACTCTGTTTACAAACCATCCTCCTGTATTAGCGTTATTGCCTTGGGTTTATAGTTTGGTTTGGGAGGCGTTGTACAGGATTTTTAAACTCTTTTTTCATGCTGCTGAATGCTGTGGTCTCCGTCCACTCCCCCGAGTCAACTGAGTTACTGCCAGCCACACGCTTGTTTCAGGATACCTGCATGGAGGTAAGGACATGTTATAGAAAGTGCATTTGAGAAGGAGAGAAGAAAGTGTATTTACGAGGTGAGCGAGTGACAGCGATGACTTTGTGAAAATGCGGTTGCTGACTCGCCTCGCTAACTGGGCCACGTGCTCACTTTCTGTATGGGGCTACAATTTGTTTTTTTACAGAAAAATATGAGTACTTGTTTTGTTGTGATGGCTGTGGTTTTCTTTCTGGGGTTATTGTCTGTGGTGGGGTGGGTTTCTGGGTGTGCGAGGGAAGCGCCAACTGGCAAAGCAGATACTGAACCAGGAAAGCTGCTTGTAGGCAGCGGAGAGATGTATGTTTTACAGTGAGATGCGGTCATCCCTGTGTTGGCACTAGAGCCATGGTGTTATGCCAGGATAACACCACGGGTCCAGTCCCACAGTGACCAATGACAGCTCAAGGTTCTTTCTTGCCATTGTATAATAAATGATTTTCACTTCTGCCAAGAATGGTACAGGAATACAGCTTTAGATAACCAGTAGAAATCATTATTGATGTATAAAATCAAACACTATGTGGACACAGCAACAGGAACCCCTAGAAAAATACCGTTGGAGCACTTAACATTTCATGCTATAGCACTTTAAACATGGCACGCGCACCAGGTCAGACCCCTTTATAGTCTGAGATTGCACAGTCTTTTTTAATTCAACTTTATTCAAAGATAAAACTACAAATAGACATTTGTACATAAAGGATCACATTGTCCTGTGTATATGACAGCCAGAAACATAAATGCACTGTACAAACCTAATCATTACGTCATTACGTCTTCAGTTGCTTAACAGAGGCAGTATCTCAACCTCTGCAACTTTCAAATGTTGCTTCAGCTGTTTCTTGCAGCCCTTAAAATATCTCATAATATGATATGAACATAAGAACATAAGAATTTGCCAGCAGATGGAGACCATGCAGTCCATCTAGTCTGCCCAGAAGTCTGCTCCCCATCTACTGCTTTTGCAGAGATGACCACAGTTACTGTCCTGTGCCCATTTGAATTGCTGACTTAGCTGCCACCACCTCCGATGGCAGGCTGTTCCATGGGTCCATGACCTTCTCTGTAAAAAGTGCTTTCTAACATTGGTTCTGAACTTTCCGCCTACCAGGTGTAGTTGTGCCCCTTGTGCATGCAGTCCTATTTTCATGGAAGAGGTTTCGGTTTGTACTGCATTTATCCCTTTGACATACTTAAAGGTTTCTATCATGTCCCTCTATTTCTTCTGTGCTCAAGGGAAAAAGATGCAATTGACTGAGCCTATTTTCGTAAGGTTCATGGTGCAGACCATGCACCATCTTTGGTGGCTCTCCTCTACACGGATTCCAGATGGTCTATGTCCTTTTTAGGTGAGGCTGCCAGAACTGGACACAGTACTCCAAGTGTGGCCTCACCAAGGACCATACAGGGGATGATTACCTCACACTTTCTGTTGGTTATACCCCTACCTATGCATCCAAGGATGTTGCTTGCTTTTAGTGCTGCTTTTTCGCATTGCTTTCCTACCTTTAAATCTTCAGAGATGAGAACTCCTAGATCCTGTTCCAACTTTGTCTCTTCCAGTTGCTGTCCTTCCAGGATATATTTATTTCCTGTGTTCCTCTTACTCAAGTGCACTGCCTTGCACTTTTGGCGTTGAATCTCAGCTGCCATTTCCTGGACCAGTCCTCTAGCTTTGAGATCTTCCTCTATTCACAAGACACCTTCTTGAGTGTCCATCTTATTGCAGAGCTTTGTATCATCTGCAAACAGGCATACCTTTCCATTCAGTCCATCAGCAATGTCGCTGATAAATATGTTGAAAAGGATTGGACTAAGCACTGAACCCTGTGGAACACCATTGGTCTCCTCTCTCCTTCGACAAGGTGCCATTTATCATAACCTCTGTGTCCTATCCTGAAGTCAGCTTTTAACCCAGTTGACCACTTTCTGACCCACACCTGTTTGCTCCAGCTTATTAGCTAGCCTTCTGTGTGGAACTGTATCAAAGGTTTTCTGAAGTCCAGATACACTACATCCACAGCTGCTCCTTGGTCTACCACTGCTGTAAACCAGTCAAAGAATTCTATCATATTCATTTGGCACGCAGCATCCTACAGTGAAGCCATATTGCCTCGGGTCAAGTTTTCACTTTCTTTCAGGTATTCCACAACCCTTTCTTTAAGCAATATCTCCATTATTTTTCCCACCACTAAGGTCAGGCTGACTGGGCAATAATTTCCGCTACTTCCTTACTACCACTCTTATGTAATGGCACCACTGTGGCCTTTCTCCAGTTGTGTGGTACTGAGCCATATTCCAGTGACTTGTTAAATAGCTTGGCTAGTGGGGCAGCAAGTTTCTGTCTGAGTTCTTTAGAACTCTAGGGTTTATACCATCTGGCTTCATAGCCTTGTCTATGCTCAATTTAGACAATTCCTCGGTATCCTTTGTTTTATAAAAGGGCTGGTGTCAGCTTCCTTGTGTGGTGATGCATTTTGGTTATTGTTGGACCATTACCAGTGTCTTCATGAGTGAAGACTGAGCAGAAGAATTCATTGAGGACTTCCGCCTTGTCCTCATCATTCTTCACCAGCTGACCCTTCTTGGTTGCCAGCTAGGTTATTCCTCCCTACTCTTTTTCCCATATGTATCGATAGATTGTTTTGTCCCCTTCATACCCTGTGCTATTTTTTCCTCTGTCTGGGCCTTGGCTACCCTAATTGCTTTCTCAACTTCCTTGAGTTTAGCTCTGTATTCTTCTCTATCCTTCTCTGATTTGGTCTCTGTATTTTCTAAAAGCTTTTTATTTTCTCTAATTACAGTTCCACCTCTTTGGAAACTAGAGTGGGTTCTTTACCCATTTTGAATTTGTTGATTTGTTTTGTGCATTGTGCTGTAACTGTAGTTATAGCATTTTCAGTTTATCCAGGTGTCCTCCACATTCCATGTGGTACAGGTTTCAGCAGTGGTTTGATATTGTCTCATTCTTGAGAAATCTGCCTTTCTGAAATCGAGCACCCTAAGTTTGGTGTGGCAAGAGTCCCCTGCTTTGTTAATCGAGAACCCGACTGACCTGTGATCACTGGTTCCCAGACTGATCCCCACCTGAAATGTCTGACACCCTGGCACTGTTTGTGAGTACCAGGTCCAGGATAGCTGATTCCCTAGTGGGTGAATCCATAATTGCTTTAGTCCTTCCCCAAGCCATGTATTTCCACACCCTAGACACCCCTTGTCCACTTTGCCAGTCAATTGTTTTCAGCCCTCATCCCCATTGACCCCTTTACCCCATAGCAATTTATCTTAATACCTCCCATCCCTGTCAGCTCTCATCCACCTATCAAACTGCTCCCTAGGCACCCTTCTCTCCCCTTTTTTCCACCTCCCTTAAGGGGAGAAGGTTGAGGTCACCTCTGGCTATTTAGATCCTTGGTCAGAAACATAACTGTCCCATTTTCCCCAAGTGTAGACAAATCACTTCCATTTTGGATGAAGTTCAGCCATGATCCTCTCCATCTGCTGTGTCTGCTTGATCTTTTTAATCCAGGTGGTTACCTTTGGAATCACTCTTGAGTACCAGCAGGTGTTAATCCCCAACAATGGTATCTGACAAAAACAGTAATGAGCCCCTCTTTGTTTTCTGTGCCCCATCCCTAGCAATTATGTACCCAGCACTAAATGGTAGAAATGGAATGAGATACTGCTATCCCTATCCCATATATTTTTCTAACTCTAATGAATATCCCACCAATATGGCTGGATGTGAAGACATGATCAAAAACTATAGTTATGTGCACCTCACTATTTACAGCCTCTCCAACATGTCTGAAGTTTCCTGAAAAGGTACAGTTACAACTGTGGAGTGAGAGACTCTAGTGTATACCTTCCACCTGAACTCCTGCCACATTAGGGAAAATGAAACCTTCTACCCTGCTCCCACATATTTGACCATTCCTCACCTGTAACTTTCTTCCAGCCTCTATCTTCCACTGGTTCCAACCACACTCTGTATTATTTCCTCTGACTTCAAGTAACAATTGGTATGCCATGTAAACATAATGACCCTGGTTCTGAAGGACCACAGCCCAGTAAAAGAAATCCTCTAAACTGGTAATTTCCTAGTCAATCAAGCAGAAATTATCCTGTTGACATATAGGCTCAATTTTTAAAGAGAGCTAAGATTGCTGCAAGTTGCATCAATCCAGGACTAAGGCACACCCTGACTGCAACATGAACAATGTGCCCGATTCTGCAATATCAGGGGTTGCTGCCCACAAACCTGGAAGTCACTGCAACCACAGGGCTGCACCATATATTGAGTGTACCTGTGGTATGTGACAGAGGGGCTCTGTCATCTCCCTGCACAAGCTGTGAGGACCTCTAGAGGTGGGGATGGAGGGTGAACCCTGACTTCAAGGTGGTAAACGGGCCACTGGGGCACCCAAGAATTCCATGGGGCATGAGAGGGGGCAGTGTGGCAGGTATAGGGAGTGGAGGAGGCACCTAGCAGATGTGCACAGGGCATGTTGATACATCCTGTGGCACCCTGCCAGGTGCCTCCTCACTCCTATACCTGCGCAGTTCTCTGTGCCTTATGGCACCCTTTAGTGCCCCAGTGGTCCCTTGTTCACCACCTTCCCAATCCCCTGGCTCACTCCCTCACCGCTAATCTCTGACTCAGGGCCATTAGACCACCTCCTAGCTGGTCTAACTGTGGCCCCATTGTCAGTCATGCTGAGCTTACATAATCAATATTAGGGCATGTTGCAGCCTGCCATGGCTAAGCCCCCTTGTGACCAGGTGGGGCACATTGCTACAAGGGTGACATGGGAGGCTGTGCCACAAGTGACCCAATGTTTGTGCAAGCTGGCCTTGAAAATCAGGATCCTTCATTCTGTGATGCAAGGTGCCACTTGCATCATACACCCTTTCTTTACAGGCACCTTGCATCCACAGATTTTGCTTTGAAAATTTAGCCCAATATCTAGCTTGGAGGAGACTAGAGAAGTGTATTTGGGTAAATCAGTCCCACAACTGTGCAAAAGAAAGACAGATGCTGCACTCCTCCAATCATTTGAATCTTGTTAATTGGTTCTGATTCCTGCTAGAAAAGCTGCATCTGAGCCTGGGAGGACTCTCTGGGTCCCCAATATTATTATTGTTAGTGGACAAATAACAATGGGACTACTGGTGAGAAGTCTTGGCATTTGAATACACTGCAGTGTGTGTTTTGTCCACAGGCTACTCATGCAATTCCAAATTACTAGGTCATTTTTATGTGGGGTAGAGAGAAAAGCAGGAACAATGAAACCTCCTCCATATCAAACCATCTGATATCTTGGGCCTGTTTGATTCAGGGATGGTGGAGCCCAACTTTACTGCCAGGTGATAAAGAAGAAAATTTGGAGGCCCAGTCCACCTAGGTCTTTGTTAATTACGAGGCTTGTTGTTTATCCTATGTGCCCCCACCCCAGATAAAAGCTAAAACAATTTCTGTGCTGCCTCCAGAAAGATTCTGGAAGTCTAATGGGTAAGGTCTGAAAAAGGAACAGGAAGTGGGATGCCTGTTCATCTTTAAAATATGGGTTCTCCCTTAATCTAAAGTGGAGTAGCTTCCACCTACCAATATCCATCATAACACAATCTGAGGCTACATGTAACCCACCATTGGAAAAAGAATCCTGGAGAAAGCTTGATGGAGGTTGCACCAGAATGTATAATCTGGAGTTCCTGGGTTAAGAACTCTCCACATTTCCAGTTCTCTTGCCAATTGGTTAAGCCCCTACCCAACTCTGCTTTGATCCCCTACTTGAGGTTCCTGATTTATCCATGGAGAGCTGAGGTGTGCAATGAAAATCTGCCCACCCCACATTAAATAAAATCTGCTTGGATGAGTCCACAAAGTTTGTTTTAAAAATTCTAAATTTATTTAACCATCTTTGAGGTATACAGTTTAAAATTGTACAAAATACATCCTGGTAAACTTTTGAATACTTATTGTTCATTCCTCTGGGCCTGATGATACTTTTTCCACTGCTAAAGACATTTTCACCTAGTCAGGATAGGTACCTCTCCTGTGCAGGTGGGCTTCATATGAAGAGGCATGCACCAACCCCACCCAATTTGTGTTTAACGTATCATATTCTTTAGCTCTGAGGTGGTTTGAGCTGGGTCTCCTGTAACAGTGCCATTGAAGCCTGCTGTCTACCCAGTTATTATTAAATCTTGGCCTCTTTTACTGGACTGTGCAGGCCATTTACATTATGCATAATACACTTTAATTCAGCCATGGAAAAGGTCTAGTGTGTACAATAGGAAAACACAGTAACTACAAGCTAAAACTTCAACAAAGGAAAAAACAACAGTAAACCAAAACAACACCACAACTCTCTTCAAGGTGATTTCCAGCCTCACAGCCAATGCAAAAGATATATTAGAAATTGTGAGGAGCTGGCCAACAGCCATCAGCTTGGGGCATGGTCAGTATAGTATTTCTGCATCTGACTGTTCCCACCTCACCATGCTTCCTCTATAGATAGCTTCTCCTGGCTGGTCCATGAACGGCAATGAGATCCAGTAAGTGCCCTGGCAAGCCAGCAAGAACTACCCCCATAGGCAAAACAGACTAATTAGTATGGGAGCACTGAAGACTGAGAAACTAAACACTGCATCCCAGTCCCTGGGGCATGTCAGTGCCAATCACAATGGCTGCATTTACCCCATTGACATGATGTCCTCCATTTCCTCCTGCAACAGTGAATAATATTGTTTATACCCTCTCTATAGCATAATTTATTACAGCACTATCCTTTTAGAAGATTTAGAGGTTCCGTTTACTCCCAATATCCATGGTTCAATTACATTCATTTTGGAAGTATGATGATGATGATTAAAATTTATTTTTATACAGGATACAAATTGTTGGGTTTTACTCCTATTTTCAACAATGTCCTGTGTTTCCAACAAACATAATAAAAGGAAACTTTAACAATTTACAGTACAAAACACTTTACATTTAGACACAATACATACAAATGTTCATAAATTCATTTAAAACAGGTACAGCTGGAGTGTAAGTATCTTGTTAAATATACTCTAAAATATAATGTTTTGTATAGTCTTTAAGTCATTTGGCAGTTTGTTCCAATGACTTGTTAAACTATTCTGCAGACTCATTTTACAGAGCCTATTATATGATCTGCATGTCAGGACATTTAGGCTATAGAATCTCAGATTTGCTTTCTTTTACTGGGTGGTTCTAATATTACAGAGTTTCTTAGAGGGGCTTTTCCTTGAAGATGTATTAGCTTGTGACACCAAATCAATCATAGGTAATTTCTCTTTCTTTCTGGTTGAAACCACCACAATCTATTATAAATTTTACAATGGTGAGTTCTGTGTTTGCTTTTTGTAGCAAACTTCCTAACCTATAGTATAGCTGATCTATATTTTTCAAGGAGAACTGTGTTGAATTCATATACAAATGGGAACCATGCTCTAAAACTGGGATCAATAATTGCCTCACCAGTTTATCCCTTGTTTCTGTTGTGAGGCACCCAGATACCCTTCTTAATACTCCCAATCTTTGATTTACCCTTTTTACCTGTAAGGATATGTGATCTGAATATGTTGCTCTTGTGTCAACCAAGACTCCAAGATACTTATAGTTTTTACATCAGTAATTTGAGTTCCATCCAAGAGCTTTAAGCACAGCTCTGGCTTATTCTTTATTTGAGTTCCTACAGTAAACATCACACACTGTGTTTTTAGCATTTAGTAACAAGCCAGAGTCCTTGAACCACTGCTCCATACTGGTTATATCTGTCTGGAGCTGCGCTTCAGAGTGATCATGATATTTGCGGATGACACCAACACGGTGTCATCGCATATAGTCAAAACCCCATTGTTGACAATTTTGTTTTCAAATTATTGATGTAAACATTAAACATTAAAGGGTCCAATACTGAGCCCTGGGAGACTCTCTCTTTACTTCTTTTAGGCTCCAAACAGTAACTCTGTAAGACACACACTGTTGTCTTCCTGAAAAATAGGACATAAACCATTGTAATGGCTCCTCTTGAACCCGATCTGACTTCCAAAAATAAGGTATAAACTTTTACAATTAAGGGAAGAAAATATTTGACTTCCAAATAAGAAACAGGAAATTCAGATGACTTCCAATTCTGGAGGAACAGAAGTCAAAATGGTAGATTTTTTTTCTGAGCAAAATCTTATGTTACCTGCTATATTTCATGCAACCTTCTAAAATGTTATCTTTTGACAACTTTGACTTCCCAAAGTTGGGACCCAGGAAGTATTAGACTTCCAAAATAGAAATGATTTCCAGAGTTAAAGCCATGGATGTTTTTGACTTCCAAAGGAAAAATTAACTGAACCTCTGCCACTATATCCAATTGGGCACAGTACTGCATGTACTGCCCAACATGCCTTTGTCCCCCTGAGGTAAATTGCCCAAAATGGCTTTTATCCTTCAAGCAGCTAGAACAACAGGGACTGCACTCAGTCTGAAAAGACTTGTATCTATGATCTGATGCAAACTGAACACACCTGCAGTTTCCAACTTTAAAAATAGAAATAAAAGGTTAGAAAGTCTCCCATCCACTCCTAGAGTCACAAAAGGCCTGTCCTTCCCATTCACTCATTAACAAATGGTACACTGTTCATTGTAGACTCCTGCTATACTAACAAATATCTTCAGGGGCTCCCTATACCTAGGAAAACACCAAATGTCCCTATGGTACTAGTACAAATTAACAAACATTGTTTTATTACTGTTTACCAAAATGTCCTTGATGTTTCCAGTCCAACCTGAAAAGAAAAAGGGGTCCAAAGGATTAGTCCTTTTAGTCAGTACCATTATCCTGCCTCACTGCAGGTTCTGCAAGCTGAACTCAGACAAAAGGCTGCCCAGTGGTGGTGGTGGGGGACTGCTTTCCTCTGAGTGTCCTCCACTGGTGTACCCCTTTCAGCCTTAAGCCATATCAAGGTCCTGCTCATGTCCATGGAGGAAGATTTCAGCTGGTAGCTTAACTTATGTCTGCTCATAACTAGATGCCACTGTTGGCTCTCAGGGCTTTCTCTAGGACCGTCAGAAGTGCTTCAATCGGTTCTTCTGGGACTCCAAGCTGGTTCAATAAAGATTTAGCTTCTGCAAGTGAATGAAAGTGCTTTATGTCATCAGAGATAAAGATTTTGAATTGTGTTGGTGCTAACAGCTGCATTTTCACAGCGTGTTGCTTAAATTCTCTTCTGATCAGAAGCAACCTCTTATGTTTCTCCAGAGTCTGTGGTGTAAAATCAAGGTTGAAGTAAAGCTGAGTATTACCAAAGAGCACTGTAATTTTGCCAAGCCAGAGTTAGGAGTTTCATTTTGTACAGTAGTCTAAAATGAATTACCCTTGGTGGCTGTCGACACCACTGCTAGGTATGTCCTCTCCATCTCTAATGCTGCATCCCCTGGCCAGGCCAGTAATTCCCATAGGAATAACTGCATCAGACCCACCATGTCTCCTTTTTTATGCCCTCTGGGATTCCATGGAACCTGATGTTGTCACAACAGGACAGTGATTCTAAGACATCCAATTTTTGGTGAATTTCATGCTCCCATCTGTACAGGTATTTTAGTGTAACATTATGGTGCTCATGTTGCTCTGTGATGTCTGTTAGGCCCTGCTAAATGGCTTGAATGAACTGAATGAAAGTGCATGAGATGACTTTGAAAATAAAAGGATTTACCAGGGTTTTTCAATTTGGCAAACCAGACTGAGTACAGAGCACTTTTAAAATACTACTGCATGGTGAGGTGACATCACCAGAAGTTATAATCTGCCTTTAAGTGTATATTGCACTTGTATTAAAAGTGTCAGACGTACAAAAAATCACTATATTAAAATGTCCATACAAGTCAATGGAGCATTAGGTGCATGGTCAGAAGAGTTACTGGTCCACCAATTCCGTTTAATGCTGCCCCTCAGACACAACTGAATTGCGTTGAACTCCCCACCACCACCACTGTTGTCATGATTTGCCACTCTGGGTTCCATGCAGCAGCAGGAGGGCAGTACCTTTTCAGGTCCTGGCAGTGGCAGGCAGATATTGTGGTGCCAACTCAAGGGCTAGCACCTACAAATTGTGTAAATGCCAGGTCACACTCCTTTGTCTATGATTGTATGATGGCATCTCATCCAGGAGAGTGCCTGCCTTACACCATAACTACCAGTACTGCACCAACACCACTCACCTTGCCATCACGGGTCAGTGGCAATGGGGATCAGGTACCATAAAACTATAACATGAGGCACCATTAACATGACCCCATACAAAACTAGATTGTCCATTCTGGAGCAGGGATCAAGCATGGTAGTATTATCAAGTAGCTGTCTGATGATACACAACTCTTTAGCATTTGCCTGGCCCTAAGTCTTCTTTTCATGATGGTACTTGCACACACTGTATCACACTCTTTATTTGGGATATGCCCTGCATACATCACTTTATTGTATTCCTGGAGCTTTCCACATATCTCCCTGCACCACTAGTGTGCATTCAATTCTACTGCTGCTGCTATACACTGGATGGATAGCACCAAGCTGTATGGAACCTATTTGCACCCTGAATTAAGGTGCATAATTACATACACTGCATAATTACTGGGTCTCCTTCAACCCTACAAAATCCTAAGCTCCTTTGTGGGATTCCTGGAGCCCTGGTGCTCCCAAGATCATTTGTGTAGTGGTACACTCCTCAGGCAAGGCAAGCACTTACCTGAGGAGCAACTGTGCCAGCACGTGTTCTAAATGCACCTAGCAGAAACATTATGGAAAGCATATCAGCATGTGATATTACTACTAAGTGCATAAAGCATGGTTGGTCCTGCTGTGCATGTCTCTTGACACTACATTGATAGCCCTAGAGGCCAAAAAGCAGACTGCAATCAGTCAATCAATTAATCAAGTTTTTACCAATTATTTTACCAGGTGAGACACACTAAGCTGAAAGCTTGTTTGCAGGTGCAACCTGGGAGCACAAAGAAGTAAGTGACTTGCTCAGGGTCACACAGTATGCACCTAGGGGGCTATAGGATTCAAACCCAGGTCTCCAGATTTGCAGCTCAGAGCCTTAACCCACTGTGCCATACTGCCTGTAATCAAGTAATCAAGTTTACTTTTAAAAGGCACCTTTCCGTAGTTCAAGGTGCCTGTACATACAAAATATCACATCAATCAATAACTTCCATACAATTATAACAATATATAAAACCATAGATATAAAACAATACAACCAGCAGGTTACTAAAGAGAATGACAGCCTACGTTATTCTTCATCAGAAAAAGCCAGGCCAAAGAGGTATGTCTTCAATTCAGTTTTAAAACTGTGGATGGTCAGGCATTCTCTTATCCGACGAGTAGAGAATTCCACAGGGTAGGGACCAACAATACAAATGAACAGGCCCCAGATGTTTGTAATCACACCCTTGCAGTCTCTAGCAATCCCTTGTCAGTGGATTGGAGTGGCAGGGAGGGCGGTATGGAGAAAGGAGATTTTGCAAGTAACAGGGTCCCTGATTGTGAGCTTAGGTCAGCAAACTGACCCTTTGAAGGTGATATCACTGCACTGGCAGCCAGTGCAGTCCACGGAGCACAGGCATAATGTGACTGATCCTAGGTGTACCAGTCAAAAGCCTGGCAGCTGCATTCTGCACCAGCTGCAGGTGACAGATATCACTCCCGGTAACCCTAGGTACAGGGCATTGCAGTAGTCAAGGCGAGTGGTCACAAAGGCATGGACCAGTGTTGGAAAATCAGGAGGGACCAGGTGTTTCACCTGGGCAATATTCCTCAGACGGGAAGAAGAGGTCTTGACAACTGCTGACACGGAGATTTCAGGTCAGACCACTGTCAAAATAACACTCAGGTTCCGCACCCGATCTCAAGAGGTAAGCTGGACACCCCGAGCCAAAGACCCGAGGGTTGTCCCACTGACACACCCACCCCCAATGATCCGGTCCACCACCAACACCTCGGCTTTATCTGGGTTCAACCTCAGCTAACTAGCACTCATCCAGTCCTGGATCTCAGATAGGCAGTTGTTAAACACAGAGAGAATATCTCCTGTTTGGGTACAAAGGACATTCAGGCAGGCAGGTAGGTAGGTAAAAGTTTTATTTTTATACAGGAGTACATGCTGTAAGAGAAAAACCCTATTTACAAGACAGCCCTGTGTAAGATGTTACATCAATTAAAACAAAAAATATAAAAGACATAATCACAAACATACAGAAAGACAATGACAATAAACATCAGATACAAAACTCCTAAATTAGTCAACATCTACAAACAATGGGAAAAATGTGCTTCAATTCATTTTTAAAATATGTTAAAGAAATTGTTGTTCTCATTGAATGAGGAAGTTTGTTCCAAGTTAGAAACTTGATAATTTAATGTTTTCTCTCCTTGTCTAGTCCTACATACATTTATTTTATCTTATTTTCATCATACAGACCTAGCCAGTACTGAGTTTGCTTCTGTCTTCTTGACTCACAGACAACTGAAATATAATGTTCAGGATACTTTATCAAAATTTATGAATCAAGTTTAGCAATCTCACATTTCTCTTAGATTCCATAGTTTGCCAATCTACTTCTTTCAACATAACACAATGACAAACTGGCTGGCTTGACGTCAGCCCCTGTTAGAGATGCTGCAACTGCTCAAAAACCTGACCCAGCTTGTGACTACTGCCACTAGAATAAACCAGAGGACTGGTACTGCCATCCTCCTAGATCTAGTGCTCACTAACGCCCACATAAAGCTACACAGATCAGGTACTACCCGATGCTCTGAGTGACCACTCCCCAGTGCTGTCACTGGTGGTACTGTATTAACAAGCCCCCAAAACTGTCTTACAACACCGCCTCAAACCTGGCAAACTACAGTCCCTTAAACAGTACCTCCTAGTTACTGACTGGTCCCCTATAAGAAATGCTCAGAACATTGACTCTGCCCTCAACTATTTCATTCAACTGCAAAGCACTGCCTGCAACCTGTTTGCACCCCTAACCAAACAAAAATTAAGGTGCCAACACACCTTCGTTATCTCAAGCCCTTTTGTACCAGATGTGCGAATGAGACAATCTGTGGCACATTGCACAGGATACCAGAAAACCGCCTGACAGGCAGTGCTACCAGGAAGTGCGCAAATAAATGCACATGGGCTATTCGAAAAGCAAAGGCTGAGTACTATAAAACCTTGTTCACCAACACATGGGGATCAGGTCACAAGTTTTAGGACTCTCTCAAAAGCTAAGTGCAAAGCCTCCATTGCCCGCCTACCCATATCAGTACCAATGGATCTATCACCTCAGACCCAGCCCTTATCGCAAACACATTAAATGGCACCTTCTCTGACCTCACTGGTGTTCTCCACCAATTTTTATCCCCACCCACCCCACACCACACTGCCTCTCCCCAAGCCACCTTTCCACTTTAAAGCAGTTTCCCAGCATGAAGCTGCCACCTCCTACTCAAAGCCCTCAGTAAATCTTGTTTCAGCAGTGACACACTGGACCTGAAACTGCTTAGACTCACATTCAGTGAGGTCCCCCCTTTACTATGCTTTTGAACCACTCCCTTTCTCTGGGCCAGTTCCTACCAAATGGAAATCTGCCTCATCACTCCTATCCTTAAAAGTGGTGACCGCACCCTGCCTGGGAACTACCACCCAATATCAATCCTGCTGCCCTCTCTAAAACCCTGGAGAAAATCGTGGCCACCCAACTAACAGACTACCTCACTAAATATAGCATCCTGTGTCCTGAACAACATGGCTTCCGCCAGAACCATAGCACCACCACTGCCCTCTTGGAATTTACAAATGCCATCCATACATCCCTGGACACTAGCTACACTGCTGGCACTGTCTTTATAGACCTCTCAAAGGCATTCGATACCATGCACCACTCGCTTCTCCTGGACTCCCTCACTCAGATAGGCCTCTCCCATGAGACCATTGACTGGTTTGCCAGCTATCTGTCTGAGAGAACCCAGACAGTCCGGATTGCCCACTCCCTGTCATCCCACCACCAAGTCAGGTCTGGGGTCCACCAAGGCTCTATTCTTGGCCCACTTCTCTTCTCCTATTCCTCAACACCTTGCCCAATGCCTGCTTGGGAAAATTCTATTGTATGCAGACGATGCAGTCCTCTACAACTCACACACTGATCCTGCAGCCCTCCACTCGGCACTCCAGAAATCCTTCTCTGAAGCTGAATCCTGGTTCATTCAGAATAGCTTAGTACTAAATTACAAAAACTAAATCCATGATGTTTGCATACCCCCAAAACAAGAACCTAGGACAATCCCTGCTCATTCTGAACTCACTGAAAGACCCTTTGAGCAGGTTACCACTTTCAAATACCTTGGCATCACCCTAAACACTGGTCTCACTTTCCACAACCATATCCGGATACTCAGCACATGCCAATACACGGATATTTGTCTTCTTCACTGCTATAAGCACTGCCTCCCCTTGAATCTCCACCTAGTCATCTCTGCATCTATTCTATCTCTAATTGATTATGGAATCATCATCTATGGTGCAGCCGACACACATCCACCTACACAAGATTAGACTGGCCCTCAATAAGGCTTGCAGACTTGCAGACTTGCTACCGACTGTCCTAGAACACACCTACACCCCTTTATGCCTCAGCAAACTGGCTCAACTTCAATGGGAGGCTAAAGTACCAGGTCTGCCTCCTCTTTAAGAAAATCACCTCAGAATTACTCCCACCAGCCCTTTCCCCACTATTTCAGTCCCCACTGTCTACCGCCTCACGGCAATCAGCGACTACCCACTTTAGGTACCTCACTGCAAGACCACCTCAGGCCAAAGAACATTTCGATATCTGGCCCCATCCTGTCTCAACTCACTCCCAAATTCCCTCCTCACTGAACTCAAACTTGGTCGGTTCAAGTCCCAACTAAGGGACCTTATCACCCAGGATCAGTATGTGACTGCCCTAAACCTGACCTCCATTTCTACCACCCCACCTCCCCTCCTCCCTTGACCATGGAACTAGCACTGGTCCGCCACCTCTAGGCATGCCTATACCATGACAATGGACCCCAATATCCTGCCTTGCACAACAAATGAACTCCTGGGCATTGCTAGTGCCATCGCTCCTGAAATGTTATGTTTGTACCTGTAACCTTTTGCACTTTGTACCTTGTTAGCAGCTCTCTGTTACCAAGTATTCCATGCTGCTATTTTGTATTTTCTGTCTTCATTTGCAACCATTCTGTAACCATTGTCTTTAATTACTATGTTAGTTGTTACTTTGTTCATGGTTGTCTCTGTCTTATGTCTGACGTGGAACCTTTGTAAAGGAGTCTTTGACTTAAAGATGTTATCCGATATTTATCAATAAACAATAAACAATGTGTATTAAAATTATAGCCTAATATAAATCGGCAAGTCTAAATTGGACATTATCTATTTTCTCCAGCATAAGTTTGGATGTAACCCTATAAACAATACTATCAAACTCCATGGCATACTCCATACTCCAATATCATACTTTAGAGATAAACTCTGGAAGCGCTACAAAACAACAGGCCAGCAAACAGATTTCAATGCTTACCGACGCTACGGAATTGTGTAAAAACAAGTCAGAGCTGCTAAGAGCAAGTACTGTAAAGACCTACTGATTAACTTGCCAATGATCCCAGAAAATTCTGGTCACACATCAAATCCTTCCTAGGATCCTCACAGTCAACTACTCCTGGTGATATGCTGATAAATGATGTGCATTGCAATGACTCACAAACCATAGCTAATTCTTTCAACTTGCATTTCTCTGATCTCTTCCAATATACCTCTTCCTTCAATCCCGCTGCAGTGTCCTCCACTCCTCATCAGGAACCTGTCTGGATAAGTTGGAAATGTTGTCCCCTGTGCCTCCTTATACTCCTCCATTCTATTTTAAGGCTGTGTCTAGAAAGGAAGTCCTGAAGCTCCTGAGGTCCATCTCTGATCATACCAGCTCTAGCTCAGACTCCTTGAACCCCGCCTCTGAAACTTGCAGCTCCTTATTGCATTACCGCTGGCCAAAATTTATACATTATCACTTTCAGGTGGAGTGGTCCCTGACCTCTAGAAAGTTGCCTCGGATCACACCTGTACTTAAAAAGGGGATCCTAAGGTTGTCATGAACTACAGACCAATTGCCATACCCTCAGTACTGAGCAAAATCCTGGAGAAAATTGTGCATAACTCAGACAACTGACTATCTACTTAAGCACAGCCTGATCTCGGATACCCAACATGGCTTCAGAAGGACATAGCATGACGACTGCACTCCTTAAATTCACCACTGACACTCTTTCAAAAATGGATACTGGCAATCTGACTGGGGCTGTCTTTATTGACCTCACAAAGGCTTTTGACCTTGTTGATCACACTTTGCTTCTCCCTGCCTTCGACACCTGCATTTCTCCTCCTCTGTTGTTGACTGGTAATAAAGCTACCTGACAAATAGAACTCAAGTGGTGAAATTTAATTCCTCTATCGAACAGTACCACCACTAACATTGGTTACCTCAGGGCTCCATCCTGGGCCCTCCTATTCTCTCTTTATATAAATAACATGGAGCTGCTCTAAAATCCTGCTCTGCTATTCTATATGCTGATGATCTTGTCATCTATACAAGTTCTACTAATATAGACACTATCAACACAACCCTTTCCTCTGGCTTTAACAATATCCAAAACTGGCTATATGACCACAAACTGGCTGTCAACACTAGCAAAACTAAAGCCATGCTGCTTGATCTGGCCCCAAAGCGCCGGGCTTGCACAACAAGCACTGATGGTGCAGGACTTAGAAGGTCAATTACTGGAATGTCTGACCTCTTTCAAGTACCTGGGCATCCTGCTAGATCAATCTCTTGATCTTAATCTTCATGTACAGTCTGTTTGCAGAGCTGTCAGCTCCAAACTGGGTGTTGCATATAAGACTAGTTATATGCTCATGCCATCTGGCTAAAATGGCCATTGCAGGGGATTCTGCTCCCCACCTAACCTATGGGGCTTCCTTATTTGGGGCTGCTCATAAAACTGACCTACTCAGATGGGATGTTACGTATAACAACATATGTCGCTATGCCTCTTCTGCTCCTCGGCTTAAACACCACTGTCAGCTTTATAATGATCTTGGTTGGCTGTCTCCGTTAGCTAGTAGGAAATACTACTTTGGCTCTCTTATTGATTTGATAATTGAAATCAAACCCTAGGTGTCTTGCAGCTATGCTTGTTCCTCAGGACACACTCCATGGTCTCAGATCAGCTGACAAATCCTTTCTGAATTTGCCGAGGAGCTGCTCGAGGAAAGGAACTGTTGCATTTGAACATGCGGCTCCACAGCTGTGGAATTCCCTTCCCTCGACATTAGACTTTCTAGCTCCACACATGCTTTGAAAACTACACTCGAATCTGCTGATTGCTGATACCTGTTCCTGCTTTCACCCTACCTAATGACTGATGTCTCTGGCCATACAATAGTATTTCCTCCTCTATATAACCCTATTACTGCCTCAGCCTGTCCCGGCTCCCTTTCCTTCCTATACAATTTTGCACTGCAGACATCTCCTTACATTTACATACACTCATATAATCTAATTTCATGGCTTGCTCCCCTCTTCCTCACTTACCAACCTTTTCCTTAATGACACCCCTGCTCTCAATGGTTATTTCTTCCTTTTGTATTACCTGTTTTGTTTTGTGTACCTTGTTTCTGTTCATATGATGTGCCACCTGAAAATTTATTGTCCAAGGTCCTCTCTATTCATTGCATAGATAGGCACCTATGAACTTCGAATGGTCTACTCTGTATGTCTCTGATATATTGTATCCACTTTAACTCACTGTATGTAAAGCGCTTTACTTTGTATGTTCAGATATATTGTATCCTCTTTAACTCATTGTATGTAAAGCACTTATAATTTGTTATCCTGTTAAGTTTCTGCATGTCTGTACTCTCCCGGTCGGTGCCTGAAAATAGTCATTTTATGGCTAGTGCACTCACCAGTTAACAAAACCTAAATAAAATAAATAAATAAATGGTGGGTAAAACCATTTGTTCTACTATCTTTTCCTTGTATTTCTATCCATACATTTTGAAGCTCATCTTAGTACCTATTTTTTTTACCTACACCTTTAATCATTTCTGGTATGTGTTTTACAAAGTTAACTCAGCATCAAATGTCACTCCCAAGTAATGATATTCATTCACCTGCTCAATTATTTTATTTTCTAATGAAACTATGTTCAATTTAGGTTTATATTTTGAGCCAAAATATAGTACTTTTGTTTTCCCTGTATTCATGACAAAGCCTCGACCTGGTGAACCACTCCCCCACCCCAATAAAATCTTTTTGATTTTACTTTCTAGATCCAGTGTATCCACTCCACTAGTGACCAGTGCTGTATCATCAGCATAGAGTCTTAATTTTGAACATGTTGCCACTTGCAGTAGATCATCATTAAATATTAGAAATAACAGGAGTCCTAATATGGACCCTGGGACTCCTCATATTACCTCTTTGCTACTAGACAAAACCTGGGATACCGCCACCCTCTGTGATCGTTCATAAATAGGATTTAAACCATTTCAGGGGCCGTCAGTAATACCCATTTGCCAAATCCTCTGCAGTAATAGGGAGTGGTCCACCAGGTCAAAAGCTTTTGATAAGTCCACAAAGAGGACTGCTGTTTCAAACCTGCACCCAATGAGGTGGCCACCAAATCATTCAGCTCTGTTAGAGCCGAATCAGTTGAGTAACCACTCCTAAATCCTGCCTGGTAAGGTGTCAGTAGATTATACTTATCTAAATATGGCATTATCTGCCCATGTACATGTTTTCCCAAACTTTTGAAAGTATTGATAACAACGCTATTGGGCGATAGTTTCCAGACTCACAGTGGACTCCCCTTTGTGAATTGGGATAACTTTACTCTGCTTCCATGTATTTGGGAAAGTACCTAAGTTTAGGCTCCAATTGAACAAGTATGTCACAGTTGGTGCAATATAATCCTGCTATTTAAAGAAAATTTCCCTCAATTCCATTGAGGCCTGGAGATTGTGTACTTTTATCTGTGTTAAATTTTTCTTTACTTCAGATACACTTAATTTCTTAAATTGAAAAGGGTGGAGGGGTTCCATTTACATATATCATATTCTCCTGCACTGTAGTGTTTGGTAAAATTTTGACATGCATCCTGGTAGATTTATAAATAATAATTTAATATATCTCGATTTCCTTAGGTTTTCTTCTTTTATCCCTCCATAGATTATTTGCTTTATTTCTTGCTTGTCCTTTTGTCCTGGACTAATAATATGAGTTACTGTCCCAAAAGTTTTGGGATCTACATTTCTCTTCACCTTATTCCTAAAAAATTACTCTTTGCTTTTTATCTGATTTCTACAATAGTTTTTTTATTTAAAATTCTCCCAGTCCCTACTTAATTTTGTTTTCTGACTAATTTCCATAACTTGTTTTTACTCTTATGGCTTTTTATCAGTTTATCACTAATCCATGGAGCCTTAATATTCCTCTTTTGTACCTTACATTTTGGTGCATGTTTATTGCATAACTCCGTAAATGTACATACAAAATACTCAATAGCCAAATCCAGATCAGAATCAAATAACATCTTTCCCAATTTTCATTTTGGATGTCCTTATTAAATCTCTGCAGAAAATCCTCTCATATTTCTAACCCAACCAATATTAGGTTCATACTGTTTATGCTGAGAGCAATTTACAATAGCAAAAATTAAATTATGATTTCCAAGGTAAGGTGGCAAAATTCCTACAGACTGTACATCAATATGAGGGAAGAACACATAAGATCTAACACAGTTCTCTCAGACGAGGCATTTGTAAACCTAGTGGATTTTTTTATATTGCTTTACTTCCAAAGGTGCCACTAACTCTTTCAGTTTCCTACCTCTAGTTTTATACCAGTCTGAATTTAAATCTCCATTAAAATAAGGTCTTTATTCTTTATACTATCATGCATTATATTTAACACTTATTCAATTTTTTCCATCTGCATATTTGGTGGAGAGTAAATAATCCCTACAGCCAGTTTCAAATTTTGTAAATAGATCACTAAATATTCTATGCTGTTTAGGCTACCCTGTGTTAAAATTTCTCCTAGTCCCAAAGTATGTTTTATATATAGTATCACCCCCACCCTTTTATTTAATCTATCAGAATGAAACAACTGGTAACCTGATATTCCTATTTCACTGTTTTCCACCTTCTCTGTAAGCCATGTTTCTGACAACCTTGCTATACTTGGATCTTGCTCTTTGAAATGTACAGTTGAGTATCATTTGCATAGCAGTGAAAACTCAACTTCGTACTGCTAACAAGGTCTCCTAAAGGCAGCATATACAGGCAAACAACACGGGCACCAAAATGGGCCCTGCAGTACCCTGCAGGATAGGGGATGGGGTCAGAGGAATAAAATTCTGAGCCCACTGTCTGTGTCCTACCCTCAAGGAATGATCAAAACCATCTGAGGACAGTACCAGACAGTTCACAGATAAACCACAGGCACGCTAATAGCACACCATGGTTCACAGTGTCAAATGCCACCAAGAGATCAAGAAGGACCAAGATGGAACGAGTCCTCTGATCTTTTGCTATTAGGAGCTCATTAAATACCGAACAAAGGCCATCTCAGTGCTGTGCCTCTTCCTAAATCTGTACTGAGAGAGTCATAGACATTATGGATATATAAATGATCATCCAGCTGCAGCGCAACCACCTTCTCGATAACCTTACCAACAAAGGACAGGTTAGAGACAGGTCTGTAGTTGACAAGACAGTCTGGATCAAGGGAGGGTTTTGTCGGAGCTGTCATACAATTGCTCCTTCAGGGGTCTGGAAAAACCCTCCAGTGAACTCCAGACTATCTCAACAAGGACTGGGCTGATTTCCTCAATGTACCCAAAAGGAGACACGTTAGTCTGGGTCCAACTACAGCTGGTTGGCCACAAGGTCTGGATGATCCTCGTGATGTCCATGGTGTCCAGCTGGCCAATGTCGGATTAGACAAACTGGTTGTTACAACCTCCGCTGACCTCTGCAATCTCCCATAGAGGGGCTGGGCAGATACTGGACCTGATGGTAACAACCTTATCCATGAAGAATTGAGCAAACTCATCACATCTTTCTTGTGACAAGACTCTGCCAGACTGCAGACAGATTGGATTGCACAATCTGTTGACAGTCAGGAAGAACTGAGCAGGTCGATTCTGCATGGCGGCAATCTCCCTGGACAGGAATTCTGCCATCTATGGGTGATTGTCAATTGATAGAGAGTATAATGGTCCATCAATTGAAGCCTGTCAACCTCCAGGCTGGACTTCTGCCAAGCCCTCTTTAACCTTCGACCCACTTTCTTCTGCCCTTCAAGGTCCCATCGAGCCATGGAGACCTTGGGCAAAGAGCATGGTCAAACATGAACAGGAGCAATGGAATCCAGGCATCTGACACCATCTTATTATAGGAAAGGACAAGATCCCTGGACCCATGCTTTCACTTGACAGGCCTGATAGGTCTAGCGCTCGCTGTTAGACCCTCGTGGTCAATCTCAAAGGACTGCACTGTACCATTAGGGGAGCCGCAAACTGAACCTTATGGTGTGATGGTCAGACCAACCGACAGGTTTCAACACCAAATCAGTGATCTCCATCCCCAGGAGGAACACCTGATCCACTGAGTGACCACCAATGTGCATCATGGAGGAAATAACCTGTGTGAGATCCAGTGAAGACATAAGCTGGAGGAGATCTTGACCAAAATACGAGAGTTCATCATTGACCCAGGCATTGAAATCCCCCAGAATTGACCATCTAGAGGATCCCAATATCACATTGACAATGAAATCCACGCTCTCCTGCAGGAATTCTTTCCCATCACTGGGTGAGACGGTAGATAGGCAGAATCCTGTGCCCCACCCGATGCTTGATACCTCCAAGGACCTGGTGGATCCACTGGCACACCCACAAAGCTCAGTTCTGCTTTAAAACAAATGGCTACACATAGAAACATAGACTTTGACTTGCAGATAAGGACCACTTGGCCCACCCAGTCTGCCCATTTCCCTACCTATTGGATAAGCTGCAGATTCTAGTTAACCAACAGCCTACTTCCTGCAACCCCCACTATAATTGCCTTATGTCTGTCCCATGCATGTTTGAATTCCCCACTGTTTTAGACCCCACAACCTCTCCAGGAAGGTGGTTCCATGCATCCACTACTCTCTCCGTGAAAATAATTTCCTCACATTACCCCTGAGCCATCCCCTCTAACTTTAAATTGTGCCCCTTGTTCCTACACATCTCTTTTCTGAAAGATGCTACCTTCCTGGACTTTGTTGATTCCCTTGAGGTACTTAAAAGTTTCTATCATGTCCCCCTGTCCTCCTTTCATCAAGGGTATACATATTAAGCTCTCTCAGTTTCTCTTCATAAGGTTTCTGATGTAGACCCTGCACCATTTTAGTTGCCCTCCTCTGGACTGCTTCTATCCTGTCTATGTCCTTGCGTAGATGAGGTCTCCAAACTGCACGGTAGTACTCCAGATGGGGTCTCACCAACTGTCTGTACAGAAGGATAACCACTTCCCTTTTCTACTTGTGATGCCCCTCCATGCATCCCGGTATCCCCTTGCTCTCCTTACTGACTTCTCACATTGCTTACCCACCTTTAGGTCATTTGATATGACTTCACCCAGATCCCTTTCATTATTGTTGTTGTTAGTACCTCCCTGCTATTGTGTACTCTTCTCCTGGATTTATATTTCCCAGGTGCATTACTTTGCACTTCTTTGCATTGAATCTAAGTTGCCATATGTCTGACCATTCCTCCAACCTTGCCAAGTCTCTTCTCATCCTTTCTACACCCCCATCCCTGATCCATCCTCAGGCGGGTATCACTGAGTACCTGGCTGGAACTGCAGATGCCAATATTGGGCCCGTTCTCATCCAGCCAGGTCTTTAGTGATGCAGCCAAGTCAGATGAACCAACGAGATCTGCAATTATAGCAGTCTTGTATTTTTTTTTTATTTAGTTGTTTTAACCAAGTATAGCACACTAAGCTGAAAGCTTTTTTACAGGAGCGACCTGGGAGCACAAGGAGGTTAAGTGACTTGCTCAGGGTCACACAGTATGCAAGGAAAGCTGTGGATTCAAACCCAGGTCTGGTCTGCTGGATGTCACCAGATTTGCAGCTCAGAGCTTTAGACCACTGCGCTATACTGCTCCAAATTTAATATTTATTATTTATTAGACCTGGCATTGCACAACACCATCCAAGTCGGATGAACCGATGAGGAAGACCATGCCACCTGCCTGCATGAAACAGAGCCATTAGGTATGGGAACCAGGAAGGAAACCCCTATCCTGGTCCCATTTCACCCCAGGGCATCTCCTTGTCCCCACCACCTCTATCCAGCCACCCCTTTCCACCCTCCAGGTTCAGGTCTCCCTCTCTTGCGCCTCCTGGCTATGCCCAAAGCGCTGCTTCTAAAATATGTTGCAGATGGCAAAATGAGATAGTCAAAAGGACAGAGGCCCCTGAAGCCTGAGGGGAATATAGCCTGACAATCTTTACCTCCCCACACATCATAACACACAGCAGTAGTCAGTCCACCAACAAACCAACACAATAACCACTCACACTGATAACCACACTCAATCCAAACACTCACACCCAACAATCCATCCTCACAACAAACATCCTAATCCCAAAACACATTCCCTTAACCCCAACTAATAAAATAAACTAATAAATAAAATTCCTATGGCAGGATATGAGGTAATTACTGTAAAGAGAGAAGTTGCATATATTACTCTAAGAGATGGGCATTTGATTCTCCAAAGACCTCCCACTCTCCGGAAAGAAAAGCTGTCTCCTGGCACTATCTCCCACATAGGCCAGGGCACAGTCAGCAGTTTATTTAAAGTGGCACAGTTTAAACAGGGCACTCTCACTGCCCATCAGATCCATGTGGTATAAAAAGGAAAGAGAGAGTCTGACTGTCCACCAAAAGGCAATCAGGATCCAGAAAACTCTTCCACTCGATACAATGAGGACTTTCCACCAGGGTGACCACACCTCAGTCAATCCAGGAAAACTCCCAAAATGGGTAAACTAGGGGCAATTCAGCCATTCACTGAGAAGGCCATCACCCTAAGGCCTCAAGCCATTGCTGCTGGTCTCAGCAAAGAACAGGCCTTCCAGCCCCCAAGGATCCAAAGAGCTCCCAACACTACAGTGCCCACTCTCTAGTGGCACTGGGTCAGGGCTCTCACACAGCTGTTAACCCCAGTGATTCCTACCCCAGTTTCAGGCTGAGACCTCCACCACAGCCCACCCAAGTCCCTGTCAGGGAATTTAAGAAGAAGAACAGTGAGGCGCAAATCCGGGAAGCCCACTTGGACTCCTGTATCCTTCAGATGACTTATACTGGTGCGGCAATTCTGGTCTTGGTCCCACAAACTGAGTGCCGCCACCACAGACAGAACCTCTGCTCTACAGTTTCAACAGGGATCCTCGGGCACGCCGATGACTCCAGGACAGACTCCTCTGACATCTAGGATCAGCACTCTACTCCTCACAAACTCTCCAACCATCACATCGACTACCCTTCCTTCATCCAAACTGGACCAGAAAACAGCAAGCCAGGTAAGGTAATGCATATAACGTCACATTCATAATCACAGTAATAGTCAAGATGACAAAACTCCCAACTATAAACCACAGACCGCTGGGAAGAACAAAATAAAATATCTGTACAACTGTGCAACTATATAGAACTATGTAAAACCTCAATCCCGACACGCCCTCAAGCTTATTAAATCACTTCTTCACCCCATCTGACTGCCACTAACTCAGCCAAAAATTAAATAAATAAAAGCACGTAATATGCAAATATAAAATTACTAAAACAAATAAAACTAAGGAATTAACTAAACAAAATCCTGCTCTACTGTTGCTTTTTGGCTAGCCCAGCATGGCCGCCATCTTGTTAGCAGCTTCAGTTATTCAGTTAGCAATGTCTTGCCCCTCACACAGGACTTACCAACTCCAACCCTTAACAGGTTTCCTCCCACCTGTTGCCCACTCATTCAGCTTCCTGCCAGGGGTTCAATTCAAACTGCCTAGGACTTTACACAGTGACCATTCTATTAAGCAAGGTGCACTTACAGTTTGCTCTGAACATAGACTTCTGCCATTTCTCTCTCCCACTACTGGGAATGAACCCGCAAGGGTTCTGTTGACCTCCCTTGAGAGGTGGCCCCACTCTCCCATGGTGCCTTTTGAGGCTGAAGTTTCTGCTTCTCTCAAGGCAAATCCCTAAGGCCTCCATACCCCAGCTGCTTCCAATGTTCTTCTTGTTCTGGAGACCAGGCACAAGGGGACCAGTGCCACCAGATCTCAGGGACCCTGCCACTACCAAGGATCACAGGCCTCCAGTGCCCAGTCACAACCAGAAAGGTTGGACTGCTCATTCTTCCCAGCCACAAACCAACTAAGCCCAAGCTGCCCTTATGCCTTCCTCTTATATAAGGTATCGGGGAAGGGCAGAACTATGCATATTCGTGCTCTGCTTTCCCACTCTTAGCTATCTCAGGCCACTCACAGTATGAACATCCAGGAAATTTTCCCCAGAGGACAGTTCTAAGGGTTTGGCTTAACCTCTTGAGTGTTTTCTGGACACCTGCCTCGAGCCAGCTGAGGAGAGAGGCTGGATTACTAATAGTATTGGAAGGCTTCAGCACCTCCACGGCAGACTACAGTTTTTTTCAAACGATATGAACACTAGACTTTAAAAGTAGTACACTGCCTGAAAATAATATCAACTTTTAAAAGTAGTCAACTGTTACTTTTCATATCTGAGGTACTTTTCCTTCTCTGTTTTGCTAATTAAAGATATTCTTCCTGATAAAACTAGTAGTGATTTGAAAAACAGTCCAGTGGCAGTATTGCCCCTTTCAGCTAATTTTCCCACTCCCAGTGTATCCCAGAATCCAATTCATCTTCTGCATAGCCCTATTACATTGTCCCAATATCTTCAAGTGCTTCTTGATTATCATTTCCCCAAGGTCCCTATCCTCCATTGCATTCTCCAGTACCACCCCATCCATCCTATATTCCATTATCAGGTTACTGGCCCATATGTGCATTACCATGGATGTTTACATGTTAAATTTACTGTACCTGGAGAAAATGGGCTCCAGAATAATAAACAGCATAGGTCCATGGCAGCAGTTCCTGTCAGACCAACTGATAGTATTCTTTGACTGGTAACTAGGGCAGTGAATAAGGGTCATGCAGTGGATTTACTCTACTTGGCTTCAGTAAGGCATTCAACTAGTGCCACACAAAAGGTTGCTGAAGAAACTAGAGGATCAATGTGCAGCAAAGGACACAGCAAGATGGGTGGTAAGTTGGATAGAGAGGAGACAGCAGAGGATAGTGGTAACTAGAGTCAAATCTGTGGAGAGGAGATCACTAGAGTGTGCCACAGGAATCAGTCCTTGGTCCAGTCCTTTACAATATGTTCATAAGTGATATAGCAGAAGGAATTCAAGGCAAGATGTGTCTCTTTACAGATTACACTAAGCTCTGTAGTATGGTAGACAGTAAAGAGGGCTAAGGGCATTTCAGAAAGGCTGCAAAGGTTGGAGAGGTGGTTTCAAAGTTTGGCAGTTGAAGTTCAATGCCAAAAAGTGCAAGGCAAGGGACATAAGAACACAAACCCCAGGATGGAGTATAGAATGAAAGGGGTTACGCTTGTACACTGCTTCTGAGGAAAGGGACCTAGACATCATTATAGGTGACTCTCTTAAACAAATCTAGCTAATTGTAACAACACCTACAGCACGGAAACTACTGTAGGATGTTGGGAGTATTGGAAGGGTTTTAGATAGCAAGAGAAAAGAGATATTGCTACCTCTATAGATCACTGGTGAGTCCACACCTGCTGTACTGTGCCCAGTTCTGAAGTCTTCACCTAAGGAAAGACTATGATGAGTTGGAGACAGTGCAGCATAGGGTAGCCAACATGATTCAGGGCCAGCATGACAGATCCTATTAATATCGGTTTGGGGCACTGAGCATGTACTCGGTGGAGGCCAGACAAAGGGAGGGCAATATGATTAAGACCTTATGTTTCTGAAAGGAATGAACAAGGTAAACTGTGAAGAACTATTCAACAAGAATAGTGAATGCAGAACATGGGGATGTGAGTGGAGGCTTGGGGTGGGGATTCATAGGGGATGAGGAAGTTTTATTTTATAGAGAGAGTGGATGAGTCATGTAATAGTCTGTTGGCTGAGGTAGGGCCAAAAAACATTAATGTTTTCAAACATGGCTGGGACAGAGTAAAGGGCCTTCTAAACATAGAAACATAGAACTTGATGGCAATAAGGGCTGCTTGGCCCACTTAGTCTGCCCTTTTCCCTACCTAACGGATAAGCTGCAGATCCTAGTTAACCAACAGCCTACTTCCTCCTACCCCCACTAGAATTGCCTTATGTCTGTCCCATGCATTCTTGAATTCCCCACTGTTTTTGACTCTACAACCTCCTCAGGAAGGCTGTTCCATGTATCCACAACCCTCTCTGTGAAGAAATGCTTCCTCACATTACCTCCAGCCATCCCCTCTATCTTCAAATTGTACCCCTTTGGTTTTGCATCTCTTTTCTGAAAGTTACCCTCTTGGACTTTGTTGATTCCCTGGAGATATTTGAAAGTTTCTATCATATCCCCTCTCCTCCTTTCCTTGAGGCTATACATCTTTAGTTCCTTTAGCCTTTCTTCATATGTCTTCTGATGCGGACCCTGCATCATTTTGGTTGCCCTCCTCTGGACAGCCTCCACTCTGTCTATGTGTTTGTGGAGATGGGGTCTCCAGAACTGTACACAGTACTCAGATGTGGTCTTACCAACTGTCAGTACAGAGGGCCAACAACTTCCTGTTTTCTACTGGTGATGCCTCTCCTATGCATCCCAGTATCCCCCAACCCTCCTTACTGCCTTCTCACATTGCTGGCCCACCTTTAGATCATCTGATATGACTACCCCAGGTCCCTTTCCATTTTGTTATTGTCAGTATCTCACCCCCATTGTGTACCCTTCCCTTGGTTTTGTTTCCCAGGTGCACTACTTTGCACTTTTGCATTGAATCTAAGCTGCCATACATTTGACCATTCCTCCAACCTTGCCAAGTCCTTTTCATCCTTTCCACCCCACCTTGAATATCAACCCTGTTGCAGATCTTTGTGTCATCTGCAAAGAGCCATACTTTCCTTCCAGCCCTCTGCAATGTATCACTTATAAAGACATTAAAAGGACCGGCCCCAGTACTGACCCTGTGATACCCCACTAGTAACCTTCCTTTCTTCACTGTGGACTCCATTTACTATTACTATTAGTTACTCAGGAGGTTGTAGTAATGCAGGGAACATAGTGTGGATAGTGCAGACAAAAACCCCATATAGACAAAGGTCTTGATAAGATAAGGTATTACTTCCAGACTGAATGGACTGATGATCTTTTTCTGCCATCATTGTCTATGTATTTGTGTTTCTGTGATTCTAAATTTCAGCTGCCACAACCTTAACCACCTCTTCTGTCTTTTCAGATCCTCCATCATGGCTCCAGTCCATTTAGTTCTACCTTCTGGGTCCTCATACCAAGTGAAATTTTACTCACCTCATTATTTTATTTCCTGCCAGAGGTCACCAAATTTCTTTACAAACCTCACATGGAATGAAGTCGAAGGCTTTGATGAAATCTTGGTCCAGGACATCTACTGCCTTAACCCTGTCCACAACCTTCTCACCCAGTCCAAAAATTCAATCAGATTCATAGGTGCCGAATGGGGGGGGGCACTATGGCCATGGCTCTACCACTTTCATAAGTGGCTCTATCAGTTTTGCAATCATTTTAATTTATTACTATAGGAGAATTGACCCCTTACTTTCTTGGCCCTACCACTTTTCAGACTGTTCCAGGACCAGTGAACAGATTCACCTGGAGTAACCTCATTCATCTGGCATAACCTCCCACTGGCAAATCCATGCTGACTACTATTTTCTCATTTGTAACAGATTTAGTTTTCTATTAGCAATGTCAGACTGACTAATCTATAGTTGCCTGACTCATCTGAACCCCCACGATTGCAGTGGCACTTTCCTTGTCTCTAAAGAGTGACTGAAGAGATCCCTAGCGGTCAAGCCAGGACCTGCCCCATCTTATTTAACACTGTTGGATGTACCCCTATTCAGGCACAATGATTTATTCACATCCTATAGGCCTTTCATAACACTCTCCTCCATAATGCACTACATGTTAATGTTTGTGCTAGTGATCCCCACTGGCTTTTATGCTGCAGTCTAGTAGAGGGTTCTTGCCCTGGACAATAAACACCAAGCAAAAATTATCACTCAGAAATTTACCTTAACATTCTCATCCTCCACCCATCCCTCCCCTTCTTTAGCATTATTACTCCTCGGTTTTGTGCTGCTCTCATATATAGCAAATGAACACTTTGTCACCCTCCTTAACTTTCTCCGCTAACCAATCAATCAATCAAAGTCTTTACCTACTGGGTCATAATGTTGCACACTTAATAGCATACAACATTATGGGTAAACCCCAATAGTGCTGTACTACAGCAAGTTGTGCAATACTGAGAATACTGCTGTACATAGTATTGCACCACTCAAACATCCCAGGCAGAGTATAGGACCTCTACTGGGATGGGGTTCCACTGAGCAGCTGCCATGGCTTAATGGACTGAGCCACTGCAATGAGGAACCCAGGCGCTACATCTGGGACTGGGTTTGATTCCTAGTCCCAGAAACTTTTATTTTTTAACAGTTTGTGCACTTCCCGAGTTAAGCCTCCCCTGGGTAGAGAATCTTTATTGGTGAGGGTTGGGGGGTGCAGCCCTGTACTGGGGCGGGTGGAACTCCCACAAAAGAATTATGCTGCATGACAGAAATCACGTTGTATATTGGCAGCATGGTTTTGCCATGCAGCATAATGTCTTCATGACATTATGACCCCGTGTCACCTCTACCTCCCCAAGTTTTAATAAAGTTTAATGTATATGTTAACCCATTTCTCCCCAGGTGTGGCTGAAAATGGGTAATTGATCTTTACCACTTTCCTGGTAAAATTAAATAAATAAATAAAATTGCCTGTCTCACTGCTCTGTTTGCTGCACTCATCTTTTCTTGATATGCCCCGTATCCTCTTCTGTCTTACTTATTTTATATCTGATTAATGCCTTTCTTTTCCTCTCACTGTCATCTGCTGCCCCGCTTGAAACCACAGTTGTTTCTTTTCCCTCTCCTTCCTCTACCATTTTTTACATACTCCTGCCACCTCTTGTACTTCTTTTTAATCAGATGAATTTTGCTGGCTGCTCCTACCACTGCTATCACATCCTGCAATTTTTCCCCAACACCTCCCTCATCCTCACAAAATTTGTCCTTCTGAAGTCCAGGACCTTAATCTCGAGAGTACCCAATTTGCTTTTAGCTTAACCTCAACCCACAGAATTCTGTGATCGCTAGAGCCCAGTGGTTCCTTACCCAGACTTCCCCTTACCGCCTCTGTTTGTCAGGACTAGGTCTAGTATGGTCCCTTCTGTAGTGGGTTTCATGACACTGAGACTCAAAATATCTCTTGCAACTTTCTACCAGGGCCTGTCTCTTTGGGGTCATTAATAATGAGATGCACCAGTTCACATCCACCAAATTGAAATTCCCCAATAGCAACACCTTTCCCATTCCTGCCATCTTGTTGATCTCTTCTCCTAGCTCTTCATCTGTTTCTTCTTTCTGTACTGGTGGCCTGTACACCAATAAGCACTCTCCCTTGCCCAACAATTACCTGTACTCATACTGTTCCAGTCCCCTTGATCTGGCCTGCTTCCCATATTTCTGAGGTTAGGATACCTTCTTTAATATATAATATCACTCCACCACCCCTCCCTTTTCCTATTCTTCCGTAACATTGTGTACTCCATACCCTAAGTTCCCACCCATGTACAATTGTACCTCAGTCATTATGGACTGGCAGTTATAGATCTTTTTCACCCAGGCTGCTGTCACCAACATACGTCACATTCCATACCTGCTGCTTCCTCTGATGTCTGGTCTCCCACAGATATGTGCCTGGCTTGAGACCATCTGTTGCTGTGCTCTCTTTCTGCTGCTGTGTTCCACTCCCCCTGTCTCTTCCTCCTTACACCTGTCCTGCTACCCCTGCTAATTTTTCTTTGTGCTCCACTGTACCTTCTCATTCTTCCCCACTGCCACTTAACTAGCTCTGACTGTCTGCTCTAGTGCTGGGAGGCCCTCCTGGCCCCAATCAGTTGTGTTGAAGTGCCTGTCCTCAGCTGCTGCTGCCTCCTCCTCAACTAGTCTAATGTCTTCTGTAGGTGTTGTCCAAACCTCAGCCCTAGCATCCTGGTGCCCTCCTTTTTGGGGTGTGGCCATTGCTTCTGGACAGCCTCAACCCCACCAAATGTAATCCCAATATTATACAAACTGAAAAGACTCCGCCACAGCAGCCCTTAGCACACATTAAACTGCTCTATTTTGAGTTGCTCCCTACTGCTGAAGCTTGACCAACACTCCTGTCCCTACAAGTCCTGTCTAGGAATAGAGTATTCTTTGCCTTCTCTACAGCTCTCCTGGCAGGATCATTTGCATGTATATGTACTATTATATCTAACCTCCCCATCCTTCTTGATGAGTTCCAGCACTTTCTTTCAGTGTGTATCCACCATTGCCCCAAGGGAAAAAGTAGACCTCCCTCTCTCCCTCTAGCTGTCAGTGTGAAGCTCAGTTGGTAGCACATCCTGCCTCTGCACCAGAAGGCTTGGGTTCTCATCCCACACCGCGATTGGACTTGCTAATCAAAAATCGCTGGCATCTGAATGCAGTATTGGGGGTGCTGTACTGTTGGGTGTGCCATCCTTCGGATGAGACGTTAAACCGAGGTCCCTTCTGCCCATCCTGGTATTGTCCTGGTAGGTGTCCAGGTGGAAGTAAAGAACCCAGGCACTTTCGCAAAGAGTAGGAACATTCCCGTGTCCTGGCCAACATTCCCTTCCTATAAACCGTTCATGCAATTATCCAGGCTGTGTGTGGTGATGATGTGCGATATGGTCGCCACCACACATTCAGTCACTTCACTACCAGTCTAGCATTGCTTGAAAGTGCTTTGGATGTATGAAAAGCTATATAAATGCTGATTCTTCTTCTTCTTCAACTTCTGGTGTGAATTACACTATCCTACTTGTGTCCCTAATGACCAAGTCCCTCAGTATCATGGCCCTTTTCCTTGCCCCTTTGGATTGTCACCCTTACCTGGCTCACACGACAGAGGCTGCAGCCCCCTTCCCAGGAGTGCTGGCTCCTGCTCATTCTAGTTGGATTCCAGGGGGCCTTCTTCAACAAGGGTTGCTACTTTTTAGAGGTGGGTAGGTACACCTTGAACCTCTGGTACCCTTCTCGTCCTCACCACTCCCTCCCTCCCAACTACAGTCCCTTTGCCTTTATTGGACCTGTAGCCCCTATAGTTGATCACTGGCCCTAGCTCTCAAGTATCAGATTTCCACCCTTTTGCTGTCTCAAGTTCACCAACAGTTGCACCTTTTACACCTGAGACACTGGCCACAGACCCAGAGCACCCTCCAGGTTGTGACTAACCTTGTACTGTCCAAATGAGTGAGGCCACAGTACTGACGAGGTACAAGGAACTGTAAAGTATGTCTTCCTGATCACAACTAATATTATAAGGTAGTCAACACTCTAATGAGCAAAAAGAAAATGAAAAATACTTCAGACATACATCTTCTGAAAATTAACAACATTTTCTGGCTGCCATTTTGGGGCTCCTTGCTCTTTAAAGAGAAAGATGAATAAGTCCATCAGAAAACAGTTTCTTTAGGATGCCCTGTTGTCCAAAGCTTTCTTAAGCAGGTGACCTGTGTTTGTTAGTTGACTCAGAAATCTGTTCTCAGTGCCCAACCACTGCAGCTCAGCCTAGGGAAGAAGGAGCCACTGCCCACAACTTTGCAACTCATCACAGTAGGCTGAAGAAACTGCTCTCCCAAAGGGAGATGTCTAGCTTTATAGGGGCAAGGCCCATTAGAGGGCAATGTATGATATTGAGGGAGGTAGGCATGTACCAGTGATACTTGAGAGAAATGTGTTTAAGGAAAATACCCCTGAAGTGTTGTCTGGATGACAGCACAGCTCACTTGGGCATAGCACCATGAATTATCTCCTTTAACCAGATGATTAGCCTCAGAAGAAGGAAATACACTCTACCTCTGAGGTCCCATCAAAGGAGATAACTGTAGAGGAGGATGATGGGAAGTAGTTTTGAGATGTGAGCCCTAAGGGTGAAAATGGTGGAGAAATCCTCAACTGCTGTGCAGGGACAGACTGCTCCCTTTTTAATTTATTTAAAAGTTGGACAAATTATAGGATAGGTTCTATGAGAAGCATGTCTCATTTACAGACAGTTCCAAGTCATTTTAACAGTGAATACATAAGCTGACATAAATAGCATCAATTAAAACAAGTACAAGTAGATTGTTCCTGCAACAACAATTTTTAGGTAATGTTTAAAATATCAAGAGATGGTGAATTTCTTAACTGAGGAGGAAGGTTATTCCATGAAAGTGGAGGAGCATAGGAGAAACATTCTTCCTAAAGTGGGTTTGAAACTTTGGCAAAGAAGGCCATGTTGAGACACATCCCGAAGGCAGCATTTGTAGGTGGGATCTATGAGCCTGTTGGATATATACTGCTGGGGTCCTTGAATGCCCCACACTGACAAATGGGCCCCCACTGGTACATTCTGTGGTAGAGGATACTATTAAGAAGGTAAGCCTCAAGAGGTCAGTTGATGGATCTGGGGGGACTGGTCCAGATGGGAGCTGTTTAGAGACCAAGGAGGATAAAATACTGATTAAAAAAGGAAGAATAAAAAATAGACAGCTTTTTAGCTATGACTGGCAAATGCTTATTGCAGCAGCCAGCACTGGGCATGCTGCCATCAGTTCCAGAAATGATGGTACACTTGATATAATCAGAGACGGCAGTCATTCAGTCGAATGGCTATTGCTAAGACTAATAGTACTGGTTGCAGCCACACGAGGAAAATCACATGAATAAATTTTGTTCATGGTGGACTTGAAAATAGTACCAGCCTAAAATGAACAGAAGGTAATGTAGAATCTGGATCAGCTGAATAAAGGGTTAGGTATGCATTTCAATGAGTAGTAGCATTACCCTCAAGTCACAGAGGCAATTTAGAGGCACCAGAACCTTTGAAATACCTCTCAAATCCTCTTCATGAATAATCCTATGGATGTGCTGCTCATCCACAAATGTAGGCTAGTAATCTCTCTTGAACTTTGGCAGACTTCTGGGTAATGCTTATGAATGTTCATCGAGTGCCTGATGTGACTGCATACAGATTTATCTATAGAGCTTTTCATTCCTACCAGACCACATCAGCTCCCTTCAAGTCCCTGGCAATGACCAAACCTAATCATCTCCTTCACTGTGCCACTGCTTAAAGAGCCACTGACACTGTTGGAACAAGTCCAAACAAAAATTATTATTTAGACACAGTTCAGCTTATATTTACATGTTTTTATCTTTAATTCTCACCCTTGTTTCTTTATTACTGATGACATTTGCAAGAAAGCAGGATCTCTGCCCTATCTACTCTGGCTGTTTGTCTACATCTAACATCACAGTTCTGTTCATGACATCACAGTCCGTTGCTCTGGAGACAACTATTATATCATAAATGGAATTATGATGTCTGGTTTAGACAAGCAGCCAAAGCAAATAAAATCTTGGGGACAGTGATCTTCTTTCATGTGACCGTTCTCAAGAAAAGGGACACATTACAGAAAATACAGTACATGAAATATAAAATTAACTGTGTATAATTCTTACATTTTTTCAAAGTTTAAGGTAGTAAGCTTTTGGCATAATGTCTAGTATACTGGGGGTATCATTCAATTGGTGGACAGCATTTTCCTCCCCTTGATTTTCCTGCCTTTCACCTCCCACCACCCATGGTGGCATCGTGATGCCATTTACAGCCTTGTCAGCATGCAGTCTCTTCAGCCAAAAGGTGGAACCTTTGGGGTCTCTTCCACAGGGCTCGCTGCACCCTCGTAAATGTGACACTCCTTAACTAGTTGAGGCTGCCCTGCCACAGCTGGCACACACTATGACCATAGCCACCTGATTGCTAGTGTCCTGAGCTCACTCTCTGTTCTGGGTCACTGGCATGATACCACAATGCACTGCTTCTGGGCTATCTAGTGGCTGTCTGCATACTGTTTTAGATCAGTTTCCTATTGTGGGTCAGGAAACTAAATGCAGCAACAATAATAAACTGGAATTATTATCACCCCTTTCAGCTTTATTGCTTTTATATGTTAATTTTCTAGAAAACAAATATTGTTTATCTGATGTAAAGTGGGTGACAGAAATCACACTCTTGCCTCAATTTAGGAAAGGGATTAATAACAACTATTTTCTGTTTTTCAGCACTTAACTTTTAAGAAAGAAGAATCAGCATTTCTATAGCACTTTTCATACACAGTGTATCCCAAGTGCTTTACAAGCAATGCTAAACTGGTAGTGAAGTGACTGAACATATAGTACAGCCATATCGCACATCAACACCCACACACAGCCTTGACAATTGTAATTGTAAAAGAAACAGCATCTGAAAGAGCAGGGAAGAAGCTTACCAGAGCAAAAGATCCATACAAAGACTAAGAAAGGATACATGAAAGAAACCAGCCTGGCTAAAACCTGGGCTGGCCAACCCTAATTACAACAGAAAACAACAGGCTGGCTATGTAAACCATCAGAGAAGCTTGCTGCAACATTATCTTACTATTTTAGTTAAAACAAATGACCACTTGGCTGTAACACCAGAGCTGGTCATGGCCTCTAAAAAGGTAGAAAATACATGAGATTGGAAGTTCCATTTAAAAAAAAAGTATGCTTAGCTATAAAGAAATAGCTTTTTGCTTTTACTTATTGATCACTAAATGTGCTGGGGAGAAGTTCAAACAAGGTAGGTGCATCAGACCTACAGCATGCACAAAGACAATGGTACATCATGGGATATCACCTAAGGACAAACATGCATGTATAGTGGTAGCATCAGTTAGGGTTAAAGCTTAAGTCCAAAGTAAGAAATGTGAAATTAGTGTTACTGTCCCTTGAGCTATGGTGAATCTGTGGCTAGCATTTAACAGGGTTCAAACTATTGATGTGACACATTGTTGGCATTGCCCTAATTTTGGCACTCAGTTTCCAAACACTACTGTGTTACGCTTTTGAAGTGCCTGTGTAAACAGTGGGGAAGTTAGATAATGCCAACACTGCATCAGGTGATCATTGAAATGCCAGTGAATGCCAAACCACAGACTCACCGTAGGTCAGGGACTTTTACCTAATGTCACATTTCTACATTTGTAGGTTTAAACTTTAACTTAAACTCAGGCTTCAACAAAGCTTTTCATAATGAATTTCCTTACTTAAAAATGATATACTGTATAAAATACCAGGCTGATAACATGTTTTACAAATGGCCCTATTATGCCCCACGTGAAGCAGCAGACCCATGGGGAATGGTGACAGAACTGTAGCTTGTTTCATGCTGTGGGCCCTTTATAATGCAGCAGAATTGTTGTGCATGGCACCAAACCTGTAAGTGCTTCATTCTGGCCCTGTACTAGGAGGTCTACTAGGCATGGCTGCAGACATGTTATATGCTTTGATCAAGGCGCTGCAGACTATGTGAAGCAACAGACCAGCTGGGCATTAGGCCAGACCTGTAGTTTGTTTTGTGTTATGCAGTAGCCACATCAGCCAGGTCTAAAGTTGTCATTAGACTGGTCATGAAGGGAAGAAGAAAGCACTCTGTCCCTCAAATTTGGTTAAAAAAGTTAAACATTAAAGTGATGGGTGATATAAAACAAAATCTGGCCATAGCCAGTATGGCTGCAACTGAGGTCAGGGAGGAACAAGGTACTGTCTGCTGTATCTAAGTAGGGAACCGGAGTTCTCTCACACATGTGCAATGACTCACATGATGTGTACTGAATTCTGGTGGCAGACTGGCACAGTCTCGTCGTGTCCAAGATGGCCACTGGAGACCAGTGCACATACATGAGTCACTGCACATGCACAGAGAACTCCGGCGGACATCTTAGAAACAGCAGATTGTGCCACCATGCTGCTGGAGTTCAGTGCATATGAATGACATCACACATGCACAGAGAACTCCGCCACCGTCTTGGACATGGTGGACAGTGCCGTGTTCCAGTGGTACCGACAGACAAAATAATGCGTAAATGCATAGTGATTGCCATTCACTGCCACTATTCAAAAGTCCATTTGGTATCCGAAAGCTCCCTGTTCTCTACTGTGCTCACAAGACATCTACAGGCTACGCCACTGTAGCCGTAAAAAGACTGTTAAAAATCTACTATAAGTCTCAGCACATGTACAGCTGGCGCTTGTGGGGGTTTAATTTTTTGGGGTTGTTTTTCTCAATCATCCATAACTTTTATATTTTTAAATATTTGTTTGAAATTTGAGGATCTCCCCAATAACCATGCAGTTTGGGGTCTGAGTTTGGCCCTAAAATACATTTTCAAGGATTCCAAATTGAACTCCTTTTTGGTAAAATAAATAAATAAATAAGCCCTGTCCTTGCACAGTAAGGTTTTTAGGACCCATTTTTAACATTTTATTGTTTTAGTTTAGTGAATGGCAGCAGTGGGTGGAGCAGAAGACAGTGAGTGATTAATGTGGAGGAAGGGCTTTGCAGTTGCCCACTGTGGGTCCATAAACAAAAGTATGTACTACAATGATCATGGGGGTGTGGCATGGATGACAGAGGGTGGGAGGGTCAAGGGATCAATTTATTGTGAGGACTTGGTGGGTGGGGACTGTTGGGACTGTTGGCAAGGGGGTGGGGAAGAGTATACAGAATTTAAAACCAACAACACTAGGAGAGCAAAATAGTTCACCAACAAAGTGGTGTCACTCTGGAACTCTCTCCTGAAAGGTGGTCACCTGCAAATCAATGGATAGTTTTAAAAAGCTCTGGTTATGCACATGGGCCCTAACAACTGTAGTTATTACCATTAAATTTAGTGGTGAGTCACACTAGGTCTATTCTGGTCCTGATGAAGCTCAACAGCTGTTGAGTGAAACGCATAGGGCACCAGCACTCCTGATGTCCATGTTTGCAGGTGTGGGTTTGAAACTGCAAATGTGGACCTTCTTTAGCGGTGGGGTTGTATTTTTTCATTCTGAAACATAGAAACCTAGACAATGATGGCAGAAAATGTCCAAAGGTCCCTCTATTCTGCCCAGAGTTCCATATCTGCCCCAGTACCTATTGTCCATATGGGGTTTTATCTCCTCCCACTCTACTCCCTACTGCTATTGACTAGAACAAGCACGGGCCCTTCACTCTTCCCCAGTCATACTTGGAAACCATTTATAGTGTTGGTGCCCACCACCTCTGCTGGCAGACAGGTCCATGGCTTCACCACCTTCTCCATAAAATAGAACTTCCTCTCATCCTTCTTAACCTCCACCAGCCAGTTTCCACTCATGATCTCAGGTTCTTGACTCGTATATTCTTGATAAATAGTTTCCCACAGTTCCTCTTTTTATTCACTTCAGAACCTGAAGGTCTCTATCATATCCTCCCTCTCTTGCCTGGTCTCCAGCTAGTACATGTTTGGTACCTTGAGATGATCTTCTTAAGATTTGCCCTGTTGGCCCTGAATCAACTTGGTCACACTACATTGCACTATCTCAAGTCTGTCCCTGTCTTTCCTTAGGTGAGGACTCCACAACAGACCAAGATTCCAGGTGCAGCCTCCTCACCCAGTGACCTATATAGAGGTAGTAGTATCTCTTTTCCTGCTGTCAATACCCCTCTGGTACACCTCAGCATTCTATTAGCCTTACTACAGGCGTGCACTGGCCTAATTGTTTGAGGAAGTCACTAATGATAAATCGCAGGTCCCTTTCCTCTGCTGGAGAGCTCAGTTTAAACCCTCCCATCCAGTACCTCTCCTGGCATTTTTCCACTCGGTGCATAACCTTGTATTTCTTGGTACTGAATTTCAACTACCAACCTTAGACCACCTTTATAACCTTTGTAGATTCCTCTGCACCCCCAACCTTCATCACTATCTACCCTACAGCAAAGCTTAGTGCCACCTGCGAAGAGACATAACTTGCCCTGAGTCCTCTCCAATGTCACTGATTAACATATTGAAGAGGACAAGATCTAGGACAGATCCCTCGGCATCCATTTGTGATCTCCTTTCTTCCATTTGACCCCATTTACCACCACCCTTTGCTGTCTCTCTCAACCAGTTTTCTACCTATCCATGTCCTGGCAGTGCCCAGGTTCTCCAGCTTCTTCAGCAATCTTCTGTGTGGTACCTACCAGGTCAAAAGCCTTGCTGGAAATTGAGTAGAGTTAATCCCACAATGGCACTTATCTACTATCTTTGTTACCCAGTCAAACAAAACTATTAGGTTGGTCTGACAAGACCTCCCACCACAGATCCATATGGTTTACTATCCTGCAGACCCTTGCTCTCTAGGTAGTCCACAGGGTCCTCTTTGATCAGTGACCCTGCCAGTTTACCAACTACAGAGGTAAGGCTGACAGGTCTGTAAGTCCAGTTGCTCCTTGCCCTCTCCCCACTCCATGTAGTGGGACTATGTCCACTACCCTCCAGTCTTTTGCAATTACCCTGCCTGAACTGAGCTGTTGAATAACCCTACTTGGGGTTCAGTCAGTTCCACAGCCAATTCTATGAGCACCCTTGGTTGCGTCCCATTGATTCTGGGGCTATATCTACCTTAAAGAGTTTCAAGCCCTTCTGGACCCTTCTCTGGTATACTAGCTGCTTCATTTCAGGAATGCTGGCAGCCACCTTGATGTCACTTTCAGGTAGTGGTCCACTGTCTTTCCTTGTGAAGAAAGAGCAGAAGTAATCATTAAGGACAGCTGCTTTTTGTTCATCTTCTTTTCTAGTACCCTTTCCCTGCTCTTGCAGCCTAACAATACCCCCTCTTCTTCCTTTTTTCCTTAATATATCTGAAGAATTATTTTTCCCAACATTGACCCTTTCTGCAATATGCAGCTCAGTATCTGTTTTGCCCCTGACTGTTCTCTCTGCTTCCCTAGTTTCTATTTGGTACACTTCCATTCCTCCTCCTCCTCCTGCTTTTCCTTGTACCTGGCAAAGCCTTTTCTTGAGATCACTGCTTTTGCCATTGTACCTGTTTTGTTTTAAATAATTCTTGTGCATGACTTTGTTGCCTCGAGAAAGAATTTGTCTTGACCAGCTCCCTCATCTGGTTGAAGTCTGCTCTTCCAAAATCTAGGAATTCAGTTTTTGACAGGGGCATTCTGGTCCTGAGGCCAGCCAGACCACATGGATTTATGGTTTGCTGGATCCCAGTGGCTCCCCTACGTCACTCTATTCATCATCTCCAAGTTAGTAGTACCAAATTAAGAATGGCTGCCTGTCTAGTGGGTTCCTTAACCAGCTGCACCAGTAGGAAGTCCTGTAATGTTTCCAGCAGGCCTTGTCTCTGGTGCACCTGGCTGCTGGAATGTCCTAGTTGACAGCTGGCAGGTCTCAGATTACCCACCACCACCATTTCATCCTTCTTCACCCTTGCCAGCTCTTCCCTGAGCTCTTTGCCTTTTCGTCCCTTGATGGTCAATATATCATCCCCACCCATTTTTCTTGCCTGAGGGCACTATGAGGTGAACCCACAGTGACTCTGTTTCCCTTTATGTCCCGATGTGTCCATCCTCCACTACCCTCCTGACATATAGGGCTATGTCCTTCCTTTGCCTTTCCTCCATCCTGTCTAAACATTGTGTAAACTGGGACCACAGCCGTGGAAGGCATTTTGATGCCCTGGGCAAGAGACTAATTTTGAGCTCCCTCCTTGAAAACAACCAGTGATCTGGGGCTTCAAGGCCCCAGAAGCTCTAGGTTGTTTACATGCTCTGTAGTGAGTTTTGGGGCTTTTCTTGAAGGAAAACATGCTTTTGTTATATCGTCCTTACCCCTGATTTCAGGGAAAACTTTGCTCCCATAGAATCTGAGGTGTGGGAGTCAAAGATGCTGGCTGGCTGTCATAAGAGGTGCAGTGCAGCTGCAATTGTGGACAACTGTCTGACCAACAGTTCTACCACGAGAGTGGCTCATGGGGCATATACAGGCACCCAGTGGTAGATGCAGTCCTCGAGTGCTGGACACATGTACCTCTGAGATGCCCCACCTGCAAGCACCATCTCACATAGGGGGATGTATCCCCATGACCCCACTCACTCAGCCCTAGTGGCAGGCTCCACTACCCCTGTAGTGGAATCACCACCCTAACAGAAGGAAAAGCCTCCACCCCGACCATCCTTCCTTCAGCTAGACTATCTCCAGCACTCAATGCTGCTTGACCACCCTTCTAGACCATAACCAGACTCCTCCCCAACCATCCTACAGTGGCTTGAACATCTCCACAACACCACACTCACTTAGCTGTCTACCTTCCCTATAGCTGAACCACCACCCTTCACCAAGACAAGCGCCCATGCACCGAACAATCCCTGAAACTAGACCAACCACACATACCCTAAACTGTCCTTGATTTTGCAACAAAATTTGCATTTGTCCATCATAAAGTTTGTTTTCATGGTAGAGAACAGTGGGTGGGGGTTAAAATCATGAAGTAATGTAAAACATTAAAGTTACAGACTTATTCTTCTTCAGAAAATGCAGATGAACACAAATCCTCTTTATCAGCTTTCTGAGTGAATAGTGTCAATTTATAACATGTGTCCAAGGTTTTGGGTCTTTGTCCTGATTATTTTAAGTCTTGTCCCTGATTCATGAGGCAAGAGGTTGAGAGGTATGCAGCCCCAAGTCTAGCATCCCTTCAGAGGACCACTCATTCTGCAGTGGCACCCCCACCAAACAATATTTTGACTGTATCAATCCCCCACTGCAGGAACCCCCATAGAAGCACCCCCTGCATCTGCCTCACCCTCCTCCCCAGTTGGGAGAGGGCCAGGAAGTGTAAGATTCATATCCTAGAACTGCTGCTATGGTGCTGTCCAGGGTCCACATTATAACTTCTGGCATACAAAAAATGCGCTGCTGCTCTGGTCCACTCCCTCTCTCTTCCCAGCTCAGACTCATATACTCTGTTGGCAACCACAAACATGGCAGGTATTTTTATACATAATTTATAAGCGCTGCAGAAACTGTTCAGATGTTAAGATCCAGAAGTGGTCAACTGACATCCATTATTTAGATGACATGCTCAGTCTACGCAGTGTTATAAATTATTAATAAAACTGTCATGTTCATGGATGCAAGCCAAGCAGACCTAGTGAGTCGGGAGCTTTCCTTTTCTGCCAGAAGTTTTACTGTGGGACCATGGACAGCACTATAGCAGCAGTTATCTGCTGTGGATCTTCTGCTTCCTGGCCCTCTCCTGACCTGTGGGGTGCAGTTGCAGGGGTAGCTTGTCTGGCGGGGTCCTGCTGTGGGATGGGATGGGATACATTATGTAGTAGTGTCCCAAGTTGTAGTGTCTCGTGGGGCCCTGTAAAAAAAAAAAAGGCCTGACAGGGCATTATAGGGTGCTTGAGCTTGAGGACCCCCAAGGGCCTATTTAGTTAGCCCTGGTGAGAGACAGTATAGGGCCCCATGGTGCAATGAGAAGTGTCATTAGGGAAAAACATTCTGCCTAGTCTATACCAGTTTTCAGTATGCCTTAGCAGTGTAGCCTCTCCTCTGCCCAGTAAATAACCCTGCACAGCACTGCCCCAGTACAGCTGAGCCAGCCCAACTGCTCCAGTCAACATCCCTGCAGCCAGAAGGAGCCCCACCCAAATCCTCTCATTCCCTGATTCCCATCAGCTTCCTTCCACAGCCCAAGCCAATCCAGATACATGTAACTATTAATATGTTATGATCTAAACTGTACAGATCCCCTCACATGGCATCCAAGACAACTAGGCAAGGCACTGGCAGGCAAGGCCTCATTTTCTAAGCAAGACAGGTGTGGTGGCAGGGTGAGAATGGAACAAGGACTCTGCTAAAGAGAATCAGAAGGACAGGACACAAAAAAAAAGGCAATGGAATGGGAGTGCAGAAGGGACGCTGGTCAAGAGGAAAAGAAAGAAAATGTAACAACGTGGTGGACAGAAGGATGGTGTGCCATGGTCCATGCCATGGCAGTCAGGCCAAGGCTGAGGCAACTGCTTCAAAATCTTCACCCCATCCCAGTCCCCAGTCCAGTGCATGAAGTTCAAGTGAACTACACAATCGCTGCCCACCTGCCAGCAGAGCCGACTCCAAGACAGGCCCGCCCAGGCCAATAATTCAACGGCAAGGAAAGCAGAACTTTGTCTTCAGCTTCCTGAGTGAGACTATCAATCCCCCATTGCGCTCTCACCACATAGATCCCATCTCATCATCTCACAATTTGGATTCAGAAATTAATTTGAATTACTCACGCTGGCTGAGTCTGCTTTTCTGCTTGTCTGCAGTGCCATCACTTTTACTACAGACACTCTGTCACTGACGAGTGACAATTACCAGTCTTGTCTACATAGACAACAACAGACAGAGTACTTAGTGTGGTGTGCATTCTGCTTATGCTTACCTTACACAAGTGATGAAAAATATAAGACAAGGATCTCTTCTGTCTTCTCTCTGTCTCTCGACTCATCTCTCCTCTCTCTCTCTCTCTTTTTAGTCTCTGTGACTGTCTCACTACTCTACGCTAGTACGCTCAACAACTTGCTCCACAATCTCCCTGTCTCCAACAAAACCGTCTCACTCAGTGCCAAATGCTCTGCCCATACCTTTTATACTAATGGTGGCACATTGGCCCACTCACAGTTACTCTTTCTCAGCACAACATGATTATTATTTTCTGCAGTAGACTGTGCCACCATGTGATCCCCACCACCACTTGTTGGTCCTTGGTCCGCAGATGCACCCTGCTCACAGTCATTTGTAATTACAGAACCAAAATGTAAAAAGATTTAAAGTGGCAGCCAAGTGAATTAGAACATGAGCTTCAGTGGAAAAATGCACCCCTCGGGAGCTTGCGCCCAGGCGGAGTACCACCAACTCACCCTTCCTATTGCATGGACTCGACTGATGTCCCATTCATTCATTCGCTGTAGTCCAAGTTTCTGTAATGGCTATGAGTGCCACCTCAATATCTGCTACCATTACCTGAGCTCACAGATTTTATTACCCAGACCTTTGCATTAAGGCAGACCTCCTTCTCAGTAGTTCTTGATCCTCTTTGCTGTTTGTGATCCTACTCCTGCATTCCATCCCATTCTCCTCACTATCTTCTCTTTCCTATTGTTTGCAGACCCTAAGAACTTTCCCTCTTTGCCTCTTCCACTTCTTCTTTACCTCAGCCTTATTTTTACTCACCTTACTGTTGCCAGTTCCAACTATAGGGGAGCATTAGCTGATTCCCTCCATCACTCCCTTTACTGTGGTTCCCAGCTCACCCTCCAGTCACTTAACTGTGTAATGCATACTTCAAACGTCTGCCCCAGCTGCTGGTTCCTCTCATCAGGTGAAGGCCATCACCTTTGAAGAGCCTCTTGAACCAGAAGTTCTCCGATCCCTAAAAATTGGTACCATTTCTCCTGACACCATCCTTTTAACCACCTTTTAATTCCTCTACCTCTTCCCTCTTGCTTTATGTCCTCCCCGAACTCCACAGAGGAGGACCATGGAAAGAGCCAGGGAGGCCAAGTGTGCCTGCAGTCTGTCCCCTGCTTCTGAAAGTTCTAGTTCACTTGCTCCACATGCTGCTTTGCTTAGATCATTGTTGCCCAAGTGTACCACCACCCCTGTCCCCCTCCGTCTTTACTATCCTCCCTACTGGGAAGCTCAAAGGGGCATGGCACCTGGTGACCACTTACTTTTTAAATTTACTTGTGTCCAGCACCCGAGTTGGGTACCTAGTGTTAGAATGAGAGTCTGGAACAGCACCTTGTGTGGATTCCCAGTGGTCTCTTTGTTTTAAATGTCTGACCCTGCATTTGGGCACATGGTGTTGCAATGGGAGGATTGGTAGCACTGGGATTGGGCTCCTGGTGAACGCATTTTTATTTTTAACTTTAGTGCCTGGACACCAAGAATAGGCACCTGTGGCATGAGATGGGGCTGGGACAGGAACCAGGGTTGGCCTCATGGTGGCCACACTACTTTTACAGCATAGCCACTGCAGGAATTTAACCAGAAGCCACATTTAGATGCCTCTAACTGTTTTCATCTGATTTTAAAAATAGTATTTTTCACATTTGATGCTCAATTGTAGTGAAAAACACTGAACCAAATTTCACCAAGCTTGCCAATGCAGGACATTCTAGCCACAGTTTTGCACTTTTGTGAAACTCCATTAAGACATTGCAGAAACATAAGAAGTTGAAAATCACAATTAAACATTAACGTGCCATCTCAACCAACTACTGTGACACTATAATGCACATTTATTGCAGAAACACTTTGCCTCTTTTATACCTTTTAATTTGAGAATACCGTAGTGTTGCAGAAAGTCACATTTGCTTATATACTTTAGTTTATATCTTTTCAAATTCAAGCAGTTCATCAAACTGTTAACACACACGTCTCAGCCATGGGGAAGTATTCAGTAACACAAGACAGGACAAATTCCACTTATCTGTGTTTTTCAGAAAGTGCCACTAGTAAACTCACACAGCAGGGAGCTCCATTAGTATTGCATTAAACTGTCTCTGTCCTCATAGCAGATTGCTACAGATATTTTATTTAAACATAGCATGCTACCACTTTAAAAACAGCTGAATATCAGTTTCTGAGCATAAAATTAATGCAGTGTACAGTATGTCTGATAACCATAACATGGCAAAACCTTTTGAGTTTAAACCTCAGCTCAACAGAAAAGCTGAATCTAGGTTGTGAGTTTTACCTTTGTGCAAGGACCACTTAGACATGATGAACATGGCTGTACTGGTGTGATTTTCTTCCCAAGCAGTGTCCTGCCATGTCAGTATCAGAAAAGAAATTGCTAGCTAATAAAGCAGCAGTTGATGTTTGAGGAAAAAAATTGCATAACATGTTGCATAACAAAGTGTGTTTATTAAGATAAAGCCTGACATGCTCATTGATTAAATCATTCTTTAAAAAAACTTTGAAGAACCTTTATTAATTCATTATGATTACTGCAGGTACTAAAATAAATCTTACTCTTCCTGGCCCCTAAGCTCATCTTCCCAATTCAACACCAATCATGATAGAGATTCAGATATTGTGTCTATCACAATTTGTGTAGCAGCAATAAAGCAGGCATAGAGACTAATGACAAAATCCACAGAAATGGCTATGTCATGCATAAAGCATGTGATCCTAGTGTGGAGCTCCTCATCTGCTGATCTAGCCACCCATGACTGAATCTAAAGCCACCAACCTTTTTACATATACTCACTAAGGGCGGAGCACCTCCAGACACTGGGCAGCCAATCAAATACCCAGGCCAGCTCTTGAGTGGATTATGGGATATAATAGACTTCAGTAGTTCTTCAAGGGCTGCTGTATCCCTGTATGGTGACAGTAGTGTTTAACTCAAAATAAAAGTGCATATTGTGCTCTCTAGCCTCCATACTGTCTCAAAGGGCTGCAGTGTGTAATGGCTGCAGTGTATCAGAAGGGCATATAAGTGCTATTGCAGGGTTCTCCTCATGTAGCACTGGTACCCTCTGCATGGCTGCTACAGTATGCAAAACATGCTGTGCTTCTCAAAGAGCATTATGCCTCCCAGATCTCCCCATCCCAGTTGCACAGAAAGATGCGTGAGAGAGAGTGGGATGAGGTGTGGAGGCCCAAAGTAGTCCACCCCATGGGTGCTGCGAGATGCTCCACATGTGTAGAGGGGGTGCCATGGCTGTCACTGGCCCTCCACACATACAGAATCTTGACCTTTTATACAATGGGACCTTAAAAGAGTTGGAGTTCTTAGGATTTGCAAAGTTCATACTCTGTTTAAAAATAAAGCTCAGCAAAGATAATTTTCAATAAACAAATGGTATGAATGATAATTATAAGCAGCAAGTTTGGTTTTGGCACAGCTAATTTGGCCAATTCATTTGATTAAATGAACTGCTGCTTTAACTATTGCAGTTAACATCCAGTGGTGGGAATATGTGCTGGGCAGTTACTATCCGTGCAAAACATACATAGTAGACCAAGGCATTGACTGAGAGAGTAGAGCAACCCAGGAGAACCCCTAAACATATGCAAGTATGTTAAGCTGTCTTCAGTTAAGGAGTAATAGCATTGCTCAGTAGTCACCAAATTAACTTCTAAAACTTGGGCAACAGCACATATTATACTCTGAAGAAGGCATGGCTTCATGTTGAAATGTTAGTCTACATAAACCTTTGCACTTACAGTCACTGGGCACTAAAACATTATTGTATGCCAGTAATTGTTTTACCTTAAAAGCACTAAAAAGAGATTGCTCTTAAAAAACTAAGTTGAATACTGTAGCCAGAATGAGGTTTGCAATGGTAACAAGCATTATATGAAGAAAGCTGGTGATGGATGGTGGAAAGCTGGTGATGGATGCTGGAACCCATGGGCATTCGCCTGGTTTCAATGACAGAGAATAGCGTGAAAAAGCTTGGATCAAACAGTGCAAGCCCTTTGGGAAAACAAATTGAAACTGCATAGCAGGGACACTTTTGAGATGCCTGAGAGGTGTTTGTTTCACAAAGAGCAGTTAAGCACTTTAGGAAACTATTTTGATAACTTTTCCAATTTAGGAATGCTGCTAGTAACATTGCTACAAAATTTAAACAGATGCTGCTATGGACATTGTAGAAAGCTGCTAAAATAATCTCAGCACTTTTGCAAAAAACTTTAATGTTAACAAAGGACTTCAGGCTACAGATAATTTTACTATGAAATGCAGTTTTTGGTGCTGAGAGTAAAACTACAATAATGGTAAAATTACAAAGAAAACTGGCAGAATAGAATTACATACGTTTTTAAGGTGGTTGGATAGCAATTTTGGAGTAAAGCCCATAAATGACAGCCTTGATTTGTTGATATTATACCATTTGGAGAAGTGATTTAGGTTAATGTGGTAAAACAAACAAAAAAGTGTGTGAATACAAAATACTAGAGTTTATTATTATTCTATATAGTAAAGGCATACTGGTGCTAACCCTCACCGGTGGTGTAGGTCACTGGATTTTGTAGTAATGTAAGTGGGTCCTTCTTGGAGTATGTGCACAACCTGGCAGAGCCTCTTGTGTCAAGCCACATGAATCTGATGGATTTCGTTGACTGGGTGACAAAGGAAATAGATCTGGGAAGGGCAGTGGATGTGGCATATCTAGACTTTAGCAAGGCCTTTAACACCGCTACACAGGAGGCAAATTAGGAAACTGACCAGCCTAGGTATGGAATCCAAAGTGGTGAACTGGGTTAGAAATTGGTTAACTGATAGGATACAGAGGGTATGGTTAACAGAACTCATTCTAGGGAGGGAAGAGTGGCCAGTGGAGTACCACTGGGCATAGTACTGGGACAAGTTCTCTTCAATGTTTTCATAGGGGACATAGCAGAAGAAGTGGAAGAAAATGTATATCTTGTTGCAGATGACACTATAATCTGCAATAAAGTGAAGACTCAGGATGGGGTGTATAAAATGAACAAGGATCTTGGAAAACATAAAGAGAGGTCAAAAACATGGCAGTTGGGGTTCAATGACGAAAGTCCAAAATAATGCATCTAGGCAAGGAAGCCTGATGCTGAGTACAGGATGGGAGGAAATACTGGCAGTCACTAGACAGGAAAGGGACCTTGGTGTTATCATATCTGGTTCTATGATGCGGTTTGACAACACTTTTGTAAACCGACATCACAGCGATAGATTGCTGTTGACTGCAAGTTGCGTTTGACATAATTCCCAATTATCTCCCAGTCTGTTTTTTTATTAGGGCCTCCACACTCTATTACTATGATTATCAACCCAAGTCAGAGTTGATTAGGGAGGGGTGCAGGACTAAGAGACAGTGTGCCCTGGCTCAGGCACACCAACACAGTGACTTGTTGGTGAACTGTTGATTTTGCTAACAGTGAGGTAGGTCGCAGTGTTGGTGTTGCCATCAGGAGGCATACCATCATATCTGAGTACCTCAACATGATAGGGCAGTGTGATGAGGCAGTGGTAGGGCCACTGGGATACCATAGTGCATAAGGAGGACATCTCCAACAGGAGGATGGAGGTGGTTTTGCTGCTGTATTGCTCACTGGTGCAATACTGCCTGGAATATTGTGTCCAGGTTTGGAGACCACACCTCCAAAATGATATATAGACAGGGAAGAGCTGGTCCATGAGGGAGACTAAATGGTACACATGATTTGCACAAGAAATACTACAAGGATAGACTGAGTGATCTCATCATGTACACACTGGAGGTGGGGAGAGAAAGATGACATGACTGAGACCTACAACAACCTCAAAGTGGTACAGGGTACAGATGGGGAGTCTCATTCAAATGAAAATGAGCACTAAGGCCTGGAGACATGCAATGAAGTTGATGGGGAAAATTCATGAGTGGTGTGAGGAATATTTCTTCACTGAAAGAGGTTGACAACTGAAATAGACTGCTAGCAGAAGTGGTGGAGGCGAACATCAAATGGCTTCCAACATTCATGGATAGATATAGGGTTATATTAGATAGGAGGCAAGGAGGCAGGAGGGCCGCCAAAGACTAGATAAGTTCTGCAGACACAAAATAGGCAAGGGACATCTGGGCAGACTGGGTAGGCCAAGTGATCCTTTTCTGACAATATATTCTATGTATCTATATATCTATGTCCTACAAGCCCATAGTGTGCCTAATTGATAACTTTTCCATGGTTCTAGGAACAAACCCATTACCGCACTTTGATAGTCCAACAAAGGAAAAAGTAGCACTTCCATTCTGTTGCCACCACATCCCACAGTTTTACAACAAAAGGACATTTTAAAATAAATGTGAGATTGTCTCAGTTTGCTGCTGGCAAGTTTTCCTTGGACAATATTGTTAATCTATTGCTTTATATTTATGGTTCCTCTGACACTAAGGCAACCATGACTACCTAGGCAAATAGTGTCCACATTTTTGGATGAATATGTTTTTCAAGTAATTGTTTACATACTTCCTCCTGCTGACCCAATGAGCACATGGAAATGTACATTCCAAAACAGTTGATACTGATCCCACTATTCTGTGGAATAGTCCTTTCTAGAAACATACATAAGTGCAGCAGGGGTTATTTTACATGAACACCATATTTTAAAGGATGTTATAATATAGAGTAGAGTAGAGTAGAGTAGCGTAGAGTGGCGTGGAACAAGGTTTTCTTGCTCATCATCTTTCTAGATTGTAAGGTAACCCACAATGGATCAAGTTGCTCTTAGCCATGGAACCCAGAATTCCCAAATGATACCAGCACATGAAGAGTAAGATTAGCATGCCAAACATACTAGAAAAAAGTCATCAGATGAACCCTGTAGTTTATAGAAATGTTGAAACATACACTATGTGGGCAGAAAAATGATAGTCCATCCGGTCTGCCCATGGTTCCCTATCTATCCTGGGAACCTAATTGTCATCCAGGGTACCTGCCCGAACTATCCTCCCTTATTGTCCTCCCTGCTACTATGCCCCAAGTAGCTGCAATAGTCTTGATTCTGTCCCAGCTGTGCTTGAGGGGCTGTGGACATGGCCTCACCTAGACTTTTAGCAAGGCATTTGACACAGTCCCACACAAAAGATTAATAAACAAATTAGCCAGCATGGGAGGGTCCCAGGGTGGTAGGCTGGGTAAAACATTGGCTGGACAACAGGACACAGAAGATAATAGTAAATGGAGTCCACTCTGAAGAAAGGGGGTTACTAGTGGGTACCGCAGGGTTCAGTACTGGGTCCAGTCCTTTTAATGTCTTTATAAGTGATATTGCAGAGGACTGGAAGGAAAAGTATGCCTCTTTAGAGATGACACAAAGATATGCTTGATACACAAGGGGTGGAAGGAAAGGATGAGAAAGGACTTGGCAAGGTTGGAGAATGGTCAGAAGTATGGCAGCTTGGATTTAGTGCAAAGCAGTGCAAAATAATGCACCAGGGAAACAAAACCCAGGGAAGAGTACACAATGGTGGGGGGTTAGTAAAAACAACAGAAATGGAAGGACCTGGCGGTAATCATATCAGATTACCTTAAGGTTAGCAAGCAATGTGAGAAGGCAGTAGGGAGGGCTGGGGGATACTGGAATGTATAGGGAGAGTCATTACCAGCAGAAAACAGGAAGTTGTTATCCCTCTGTACAGACAGTTGGTGAGACACCATCTGAGCCTGCATCCATTTCTGGAGACCCCATCGCCACAAGGACATAGACAGGATGGAGGAAATCCAGAGGAGGGCAACTAAAATAGTGCAGGGTCTGCAAGAGAAGCCATATGAGGAGAGACTAAAAGAGCTTAATATGTATACTCTTGAGGAAAGGAGGGAGAGGGTGGACATGATTGAATCTTTTAGTACCTCAGTGGAATCAACAAAGTCCAAGACAGTAGCATCTTTCAGAAAAAGAGATGTGCAAGAACAAGGGATACAATTTGAAGATAGAGGTGAGACGCTCAGGAGCAATGTGAGGAAGTATTTTTCACAGAGAGGTGGTGGATGCATGAACTGCCTTCCTGAGGAGGTTGTGGTGTAAAACTGTGGGAGAATTCAAGAATGCATGGGGCAGACATAAGGCAATTATTGTGGGGGGTAGGAGGAAGAAATAGGCTGTTGTTTAACTAGGATCTGCAGCTTATCCAGTAGGTAGGGAAATGGCCAGACTAAGTGGGCCAAGTGGTCCTTATCTGCCATCAAAGTCTATGTTTCTATGGCCTCAGCCACCTTGGCTTGCAGACTGTTCCAAGGTTCCACCCACTCTCGGTATAGTAATACTTCTTAGCATCATCCTAAACCACCGCCTTTCAGTTTCCACTCATGACCTCAAATTTGTGCTTATACTAACTGCTTGCAGTTTACCTTCTTTATTCCTTTCAGGGATTTGAAGGTCTCTATCATATCACCCTCTCCTAATAGTCTCAAGTGAGTATATATTTAGTGCCTTGAGTCATTACTTGTAAGATCTGCCCTGTTGGCCCTGTATCATCCTAGTCACCCTTCATTGCACTGCCTCTAAACTGTCTCTATCCTTCCTGAAGTGAGGACTCCAGAAACTGGGGACAGTACTCTAGGTATGGCTTACCATTCACCTATAAAGAAGTAATATTACCTCTGTCCTTCTGCTGTCTATACCCTCCTGATACATCCAAACATCCTATTTGCCTTATTAATGGCCTTATTACATTAACTTGATTGTTTGAGGTATTCCTAATGATGACTCCTAGGTCCCTTTCCTCATACATGATGCTCAGCTTAACCCTCCCATCCATTACTCTGTCCTCAGGTTCTTGCTCTAGGTGCATCACTTTACACTTTTTGGAATTGATTTTCAACTGCCAGACCTTAGACCACCTCCCCAGTCTATGCAGGTCACTCTGCAGCTCCCTAATTCCCTGTAATTGTCCACCCCTGCCACAAGAGCTTTGTGTCATCTGCAATGGGATGCAACCTTCCTGAATTCCTTCTCCAAAGTCACTGGTGAACATATTGAAGAGGACTGGGCTCAGAACAGATGCCTGTGGCACCCCACTAGTGACCTCTCTCTCTTTTCCCCATTTAACCCCATTTACCATGACCTTTTGCTGCCTCCCTCTCAGCCATTTCCTACCCATCTTACTATATCCCTTGCCACCCCAGATCCTCCATTTATTTCAGCATTCACCTCTGAGGCACTGAGTCAAAGGCTTGCTAAATCAAAATAGAGTAGACTCCATGACATGTCCCCATCCAGAGTCGTCATTACTCAGTCAAAGAAAATTATTAGGTTTGTTTGACAAGACCTCTCTGCCATGAACCCATGGTATTTACTATCCTTTGTTTTCCAGGTAGTCCACAAGGTCCTCCTTAGCTAGTGACTCCATCGGTTTCCCTACAACTGAGGTAAGACTGACAGATCTGTAGTTCCCTGCCTGCTTCCTGTCCTCCCCTTATGAGTGGAACCAAGTCCACCACGTCAAGTCCTTTGAACTACTCTCTGTCTGTAGCAAGCTATTGAATAGCCCTACCAAGGGTTCAGCTTCTTCCAGTGACAGTTCTCTGAGCACCCTTGGATGCATCCTATCCAGTCTGGTCCTAATTTATCTTAAGGGCTGCTAACCCTTTCTGGACCCTTTGTTGGTAAATACTAGTTGCCTCATCTCCAGCACCCCTTTACTGGCTGCCTTGATGCCACTCTCTAGTAAGGGCCCGCTGTTTCCTGGTGAAGACAGAGCAAATATAATAATTTAGGATGTCTGCCTTTTGTCCTCCCTTGTCTGTTACCCCCTGTGTCTGATAGCCTAATCATTCCCACCCCTTTCTTCCCTTTTTCCTCAATATACCTGAAGAATTTCTTCTCTCCACTTTAGGTATGTACTGTGATTATATCACATTTACAGGTTTCAGTTGGCTCCCCAAATAATCTCAAAACCCTATTATATAACTGTTGTGACAAGGCACAACCTGCCACGGGATTCAGGTTCAGCTTTGTGGTGTTTAAGGAATCTCAGGAAGACCAGTTTGTTAACATCAAACCAACCAGGTATATTTTTATTTCTTTAATATGGCTGGTAACACGGAAGTTTGAGCTTCGCTCTTTTCTTTTAAGCCCACTGGGAAATGAAACAAAACAGAAATAAAGAGGCCTAGCTCTGGTGGGAGTGCTGTCTAAACAATCCCCGCCCTAACTAGAATCTCTTTCCAGAAGGCTAGACCTTCTGGAAGAATACAAACAGTAAAACAGAAAACTCACAGTGAAAATAAATTTTCTTTTGGCTTAATTCAGGAGACCAATCTCCTGAGGGTTGCTTAAGGGACTCTGATCTGGAACACATCCAGGCAGCTTGTCAGCCCTCTGTCCCTGCAGCAACTGCCTGCTGGCTTTTCCTTCCTGTTTTTAAAGCTCTTCTGTCTGTGCAGCTGCAGTCAACCAGCCAAATCAGCTGCAGCTGTACCTGACTATCTTACTCAGGGAAACCCCTCTCCTCCAGTACCTGAGTTTACCACATCCCCCTCCCCAGCTCAACACTATAGGGTTGGGTGGCCTGTGCTGAGAGGTAGGGTCTTGAGAAAGTCCATCCGCATTTCTGTTCAGTGTCCCGCTCTGTGGTGGACTACGGTACGGGGTTGTAGTGCAAGGAACCATCTCATCACTCTGGCATTTTTTCCTTGTTTGTTGCATCCACTTGAGTGGAGTATGGTCCATCACCAGAGTGAACCTATGCTAGTAAGTAATATCTGAGGGTTTCGCTGCCGCCCACTGCAAGACACCTTTCCACTACGATGTACCACTGTTCCCAGGATAACAACTTCCTACTTAGGCACAGGATGGGGTGCTCTTCAGCTGCTACCATCTGGGAGAGTACTGTCCCAATCCAACATCCGAGGCATCTGTTTACAGAATGAATTCTTATCAAAATCTGGGGAGACCAGTACCAGATCAGAACAGAGGCTGTCTTGAGGTCGGTGAATGCCCCATCTGCTACCTCTGACAGCCTCATGATGTCCAGTGATCTCGCCCTGGTTAACTCCATTACTGGAGTGGCCCGAGTGGTAAAGTGAGGTTGAACCTCTGGTAACAACCAAACAACCTAGGAAAGCCCTCACTTGCTTCTTCTTGTTTGGTTGGGGCCAGTTTTGATTACCTCTACCTTCTTCACCTGGGGTTTCACCAATCCCTGTCCAACCACAAAGCCCAAGTATTTTGCTTCTGACAAGCTCGATCTTACATTTGGCGGGGTTTGCTGTCAACCTGGCTTCTCGAATGTATCTAGTATGGCCTCGATCTTCCGAAGGTAAGTTCCCAGTCCATACTATGGATGACCACATCATCGATGTAGGCGGCAGCATAGTGAGAGTGTGGGCACAACAGTCGGTCCATCATGCATTGAAAGGTTGCAGGTGCTCCATGTAGACCAAATGGGAGGACTTTGTAGTGGTATAAACCCCGGGGTGATGAAGGTGGTCTTCTCCTGGGCTGTCCTTGTGAGTGGGATCTGTCAGTATCCTTTCGTAAGGTCCAAGGTGGAGAGGTATCTGGCCTTCCCAACTGTGTCAATCAGTTCATCGACCTTAGGTAGGGGTATGCATCAAACTCGATACCTCATTGAGTTTTCTGAAATCATTACAAAACTTCCAAGTGTTATCTGGTTTTGGCACGAGGATGATGGGGCTCGACCATTCACTATGGGACTCTTCTATGACGCCGAGCTTCAACATTCTCTCGACTTCGCTCGGATTTCTTCCTCTTGACCTCTGGGATACGGTAGGGTCTTTCCTTATCCTTATGCCCGGAGCTGTCACAATGTCATGGTAGGCTGCGACCATCTGACCAGGTCATTTGGAGAACACATCCCTGTTTCACTGAACCATTTCCACTGCTTCTTTGCACTGTGTAGGAGACAGCTCATGTGAGATATGGACTTGCCCTCTATTTTACATTCTGCCGGGGTTACGGTAAATGAGACACAGCAGGCCTCCTGGTCTTGCCACACCTTCAGGAGGTTAATATGGTATATTTGGAACTTCTTCCTGTGATTGGGTTGGCTTACTTTATAGTTCACATCACCAACAGCTTCCATGACCTTGTATGGGACCCTGCCACCTGGCGAGCAGTTTGCTTTCCGCTGTGGGAACCAGGACCATCACCTGATCCCTGGCGAAACTTCTGCATCCTCACCTGATGGTCATAATAAGTCTGTTGGGTCTCTTGAGCCTTTTCTAAGTGTTCCTGGACAATAGGAGTGACCCAGGCCAACCTTTCCTGTATTTGGGAGATATACTCAATCACACTGGCTCCTTGTGGCAGTTGCTCTTCCCAGTCCTCCTTAGTATATTGAGGTTCCTCTGGGCCGGTGGGCATATAACAACTCAAGGGGAGAATCTGGTGGATGCCTGTGGGACCTCTCGATAGCTAGCATTAAGTAAGGAAGGAGTAAGTCCCAGTCCTTTCTGTCTCCGCTCACGACTTTCCATAACATCCCCTTCAAAGTCTGATTAATTGTTCGACCAGACCATCTGTCTGGGAGTGGTACACTGAAGTTCTCAGGGCTCAGATCTGGAGGAGTCTGCAAAGCTCCTTCATTAAACATGAGACAAAGGAATACCCTGGTCCGTCAGTATTTCCTTTAGAATCTGACCTCACGAAGACCTGAATGAGTTCTCGGCAATCATCTTGAGGCCATGTTACAGAGTGGGATCGCTTCCAGATATCTTGAAGTGTAGTCTATGATGACTAGGATGTTGGTGGCCCCGAGCTGACCTGTCTCAGAGGGCCTGCCAGGTCCAGCGAATCCTGTGAAGGGATCATCGATGACTGGCAAGGGCACCAATGGGGCTCTTAACTCGGCCGTGGGACACCAACTGGCATTCTAGGCATGAAGCACAGTACCTTCTTACCTCGGCATAAATTTCAGCGCCAGTAGAATCTTTGGAGAATGCGGCACAGTGTTTTTCAACCCCAAGGTGTCTCCAAGAAGGTGAGTGTGTGCTAAATCCAGTACCACCTTCCTGTGCTGGCGGGGACCAACAACTGCTTCAAATCATGTTCTCCAGCTGTTTCTGGCAGAAGAGAACTGGTTGCAGAGCAAGAAACAGAAGTCCAGAACTCAGATTTTTTTACTAATTAATCTACTTGTCTCAGCATGAGTAGTACCTGTTTGGATTAACAAACACATACTTTATTAGAAGAAGGGGTCTCATTTAAGTAAAAAAAAAGAAAAGTGTATTTTCTGAGGAAGGGGCAGTATCAGCTTAATTTACTGAGAGCAGAGAGTGAATCTAATTGAGGTGTGGCTTAGCAGCTTAGGTGTACAAAAGCAGCTGTCTCCAATTACAGCTTCCGGCTGTTTCTGGCAGAAAAGAACTGGTTGCAGAGCAAGAAACAGAAGTCCAGAATTACAGATTTTTTACTAATTAATCACTTCTGTCTCAGCAGGAGTAGTACCTGTTTGGATTAAGAAAACAGATACTTTATTAGAAGAAGGGGGTCTAATTTAAGTAAAAATATAGTGTTTTTCTGGAGGAAGGGGCAGTATCAGCTTAATTTACTGAGAGTAGAGAGTGAATCTAATTGGGATGGCTTAGTAGCTTAGGTGTACAAAAGCAGCTGTCTCCAATTACAGCTTCTGGCTGTTTCTGGCAGAAGAGAACTGGTTGCAGAGCAAGAAACAGAAGTCCAGAACTACAGATTTTTTACTAATTGGCCTCCTTCACCCAATGACAGTTCTAGTTTTATAGCCACTGAATTTGACTGGCAACAGGAACTTCCTGTCTGGCAGTTGGAAGGAAGGATCACTGAAACACATTAGTTTCAGCAACCTTGAAGGAAACCTAAAAAAAAAACTTTTTATCCTCCCGGCTGCTGGAGGTCTGAATGCAAGCACGGAGGAAGGAGACTACTGAAGACTACAGGAAGTTTCTGTCCCGAACAGGAGGGTGAGAGTTGTAAGGGCACATAGGCAGTAGGAAAGTAAGTGTAAAAATACATAGAGGAGGAGACAATAAGCATACAAAGCAACAGGAGAGGGACACAAAAGAAGTCAAGATGGGAGTGGTGCAGTGCAATGGCTGTGGAGCAGTAGTGTTCAGGAGACATTCTGGAGGCTGCTATGCTGCCCTGTTTGCAGGCACCTCTTGTCTGAGGAGGATGAGGTTGCCCGCCTCAGGCTGACCTGACTAGGATTCGTGAACCTCTTCCCCACCCAGAGACCACCAGGGCCACCACCATTACCTCAGAGGTTGCCAAGAAAGAGGAGGGTTGGACCCAGATGGGCTCAGGGAGGGAGAGAGTGGTGGAACAGAGGTGCATCCCTCCAGTTGTAATTCCCACAATTCATATGCTGTTCTGGCAAAGAGTGGTTCCTATATGGAGGCATCTGCAGTGGAGACCAAGGAGGATGCTGGGAACCTCCACAAAGAAGACCCACAGAAGGGTGGCATGAGACCCACAGGGAAGGAAACAACCCTGGTGGGGACTCAATCATTAGGGGGTTGACATGGGGAGAAAGGGATAGGGAGGTAAGGTGCCTGCCTGGTGCCATGGCTTGAGGGACAGGAAGCGAATCCTCAGGATCGCGTGGAGCAGCTGCACAAGGAGGGAGCTGATGTCATTGTCCACCTAGGAACAAATGACCTGGCTGTAAATGGGATCAGAGTGGTGAAGAGGAGTTTGTGGAGTTGGGAGGGCCTTAGACAAGTAGCATGTACAGTAACCTTCTCGGAGGTGCTGCTTGTATGGCAAGGATGATGCTAGGGTATTCTGCACCATGGGATTCAATGAATGGTTGAAAACTGGTGTGGAGCTCAGGGTTTTGGCTTCATTGGGACTGGGAGCCACCTGGGAGGGATGCAGGCTTATACTGGCACGATGGTCTGCATCCTGTCCAAGGGGGATCCATGATCCTAGGTGACAGGTTTAAATGCTTCATTGGCAAGCATTTAAACTAGCCAAGGGGAGGTACTGAAAGGAGCAGGAAATCCCAGCCTTCCCCACAAAGCACAGTAGTTAGAGAGGTAAACATCAAGGCAGAGAAGTCAGTAGGAGCAGGACAGGGATAAATGCAGAAAAGGTGTTAAGGAAAAGGATGGGGCTAAAAGGGGTAAGGCCATAAAAATAAATGGAAGGTGATGAGTACCAATGCCTGCACTTCTTGCAACAAGCTTCTGAACTAGTGGCCTTGATGGAAGAGGGATGCCTGGATATTGTGGCAGTTACTGAAACATGGTACACAGAGAACCATGAGTGGAAGTCAACATACCAGGATAACAGTCTACAGGAGGGACAGGGTGGGTAAAAGAGGAGGAGGAGGAGTAGCTTTATATAAGGAAGGGATTAAAGCAACAGAACTAAAGAGTAAACAGGAAGTGATGAGTCACTATGGGTCACCCGAGACAGGAGAAATGGCACCACAATTCACATGGGGTTGTATACAGACCCCATCTCAGAGAGAGGAAATGGACAAGGAAATGATAGAAGGCATCCTTAAAATGGCAGAAAAGGGGAGATATTGTTGATGGGGACCTGAATATGCTAGATGTTAACTGGAGTACCTTTGCTGCAGGCACATCCAAGGGTAGGTCATTCTTGATGCCCTACAGGGGCATGCCTCAGACAGCTAGTGTTGGAACCCACTCAGGAAGGAGCAATCTTAGACCTGGTACTCTCAAATGGGGAAGGAGAAAGGATCTCAGATTTAGAAGTGGGTAGCCATCTGGGGAACAAGTGACCACCAAACAGTGTGGTTCACAATAAACACAGCCATAGAGTCAAGTCATACAAAACAAGAGTATTGGACTTTAGGAAGGCTGACTTTGGGAAATGAGACAGTGCCTTAGAAATGCACTAGCAAATGGTCAAGAAGGAGGGGTGGAGGAAACAATGGGGAATAATCAAACAGCCATCGCAGAGGCAACAAGCCTTTGTGTGAAGCAAATCAATAAAACAAAACAAAGGAAAAACCACTATGGTTCTCAAAAGAGGTGGCAGGGATGGTTAAAGAGAAAAGGATAGCATTCAGGAAGTATAGGAAACACAGAAGGAGCAGGACAGAGAACTTTATCAGTTAAAGCAGAAGGAGGCAGGAAGGCAGTCAGAATAGCAAAGACACAAACTAAGGAAAAGATAGCCAACTCATTGCCTCCTAGAAATGCCTGTAGGCATCAGAAAATCTAACTGCAGTGTGTCCCAGAATGCCTACAGAAGTCACCTACAGACTTCCTGTGTGCCCTAGAAACGTCTGGAGAAGTCACTCAAATGTTTTAATATTACTACAGCCAGAATTGATTAGAATTGACTACATAGTACCATTAGAAAGGTAATATTGTGCTGAACAACTTTGCCACTGGCACTTTGTATGTATCATGTTCACTTTAGGAGTTATTCATATTTGTTTATGACATTTTGTCCATCTAGAATCACCTAGCACTTTGAAGAAAACACACATTCTGGGTATCTCAGCCAGTATAAAACAAAAACTGAATTGAGTACAGCTGGTTGCATAGAACCATTGGAAAGGCAATTTTGTGTGCAACAACTTTGCCACTGATACGTTGTGTGTATCATGTACACTTTAGGGGTTAGCATGCATTTGTTTATGGTATGGTGTGTATGGTTCAGATTTATCCTCAAACCTCACCAACACATCTTGACTCAAATGGGGAAAAATATGTTTAATACTACAGAAATAGCTGTTTGTTTTATAAACAAATTATTAAAATTACATTTAATGTCTGGATGCTTAATTTGGTGTTGATATGTTACATATTCCCAACAAAAAAGGTTTATGGTGCATTTTTAGTGGAAAAATATTTTGTTTTGCTGTTTTGACCAGCACAGAAATAAAACTAAATTACCTTGCATACCACCATTGAAAAGTAATTTTATGATGAACAATTTTGCCACTATACTTTGTGTTCAGCACTTACGGTTTTTGTGCTATTAGCATTTGTTTGCAGCATGCCAATTATGGCTTGATTTTGCTTAGAAAGGCCCAGGATTAACTGTTAACAGTATACAGGAGACAAGTGCTGCAACTTCAGAAAGCTCCTGTGAGACAATGAGTTAAGAAGGGGATAAACCTTTATAGGTACATTAGGGAGCAAAGAAAGACCAAGGAGGGATACAGAGACTTAATAAAGGGAGGAATGGGCAGAAGGTGACAGTTAAAACAGGGATACTGAACGAATATTTCTGCTCAGTATTCACAACAGATGAGAAGGGGAGGTGCCTAAACCAAACAAGGAGAAACTCTGAATGGGGGTGATACCAGTCCATTCACAGAAGAAAGGGTTTTGAAAGAACTCTTGAAACTGAGGGTGGACAAAGCAATGGGTCTGATGGGATTCACCCAAGAATACTAAAAGAACTAATGGTAGAACTAGTAACACCACTGACTACTCTCTTTAACAAATCATGGGAGGATGGAGTGGTGCCTGAGGACTGAGGAAGGCAATGTGATTCCACTTCAAAAAGTGGGAGCAAGGCAGAGGCAGGAAACTACAGACCAATAAGTTTGACTTCAGTGGTAGGGAAAATGATGGAATCACTTCTGAAGGAAAGAATTGTTGAGTACCTAGAGGCCAGTGGGGCACAGGACCCAAGGCAGCATGGTTTCACAACAGGAAGGTCATGTCAGATGAACCTAATAGATTTCATTGACTGGGTGACCAAAGTAGTAGATCAGGGAGGGGCTGTGGATATGGCCTACCTAGATTTTATCAAGGCATTCGACATAGTTTCACACAAAAGATTAATATAAAGTTAGTCAGCCTTGGAGTGGGTCCAAGGTGGTAGCCTGGATAAAACTGGCTGGACAACAGGACGCAAAGGGTAATAGTAAACAGAGTCCACAGTGAAGAAGGGAGGGTAACTAGCAGGGTACTGCAGGGTTCGCACTGGGACCGGTCCTCTTAATATCTTATAAATGACACTGTAGAGCACCTGGAAGGAAAGGTATGCCTCTTTGAGATAACACAAAGATCTGCAACAGGGTTGATACACAAGGTGGGGTGGAAAGAATGAAAGGGACTTGGCAAGGTTGGAGGAATGTCAAATATGTGGCAGCTGAGATTCAATGCAAGAAGTAAGGTAATGCATCTGGGAAACAAAACCCAGGGAAGAGTACACAATGGGGGTGAGTTAATAACAACAACAAAATTGAAAGAGACCTAGGAGTAATTATATCAGATGTCCTAAAGGTGAGCAAGCAATGTGAGAAGGCAGTGAGAGGGCTGGGGATACTGGGATGCATAGGAGAGGCATCAACAGTAGAAAACATAAAGTTGTTATCCTCTACAGACAGTTAGTGAGACCCCATCTGAGATACTGCATGCACTTCTGGAGACCCCATCTCTGCAAAGACATAGACAGAGTGGAGGTTGTTCAGAGGAGGGTAACCAAAATGGTGCAAGGTCTGCACCAGAAGACATACGAGGAGAGAAAGCAGCTTAATATGTATACCCTTGAGGAAAGGAGGGAGGGGGACATGCTAGAAACTTTCAAGTATCTCAAGGAATTAACAAGGTACAAGAGAGTAGTATCTTTCAGAAGAAAAGATGTCAAGAACAAGGGGCACAATTTAAAGATGGGGGACGGCTCAGAGGTAATGTTAGAAAGTATTTTTTCTCAGAGAGAGAGTTGTGGATGCATGGAACAGCCTTCCTAAGGAGGTTGTGGAGTCAGGAACAATGGAGAATTCAAGAATGCATGGGACAAGCATAAGGCAATTTTAGTGGAGGGCAGGGGAAGTAAGCTGTTGATTAACTAGAATCTGCAGCTTATCCATCAGGTAGAGAAATGGGCAGACTGGGTGGGCCAAGTGGTCCTTAGCTGCCATCAAATTCTATGTTTCTATGTTTCTTCATCCGTATCACTCTGTATAGAAGGTCATTATTTAACGTGAAATATGGTCAGGGTCCCTTGGCTTTGCCATCTACTAGCATGCCGTTAATCTCCACAACCTCTGACCAGATATTCTGAAAGTGAGGCTTGTCTATTTGGTCCCACCAAAGTTCCTAGAGGCTATCCCGAGGGTACTCAATTCAGGGGATTCGACTCTGTCTCCACTCTGTGTCCTCCTCTTCCTCCCTACAACTCTCCCTTCGACACCAGACCGCCTCACCTGTCATCCTGGGAGCGGGCTCTACCTCCTACCAGCACGGACCTGCCATTGACAGCCAGTATCTTGGTCCCTAACTTCTTACAATCCCTGCATTCCTTTTGTGATTTCCAGGACTTTCCTGCCTCCCCATCAACTCAGGGTCCCAATGCCCTAAGGAAATAATTGGATGAGTCCTCTGACTCCTCAGGGATTCCTAGCAACATAGCCTCAGTTACCAGGGCCCTGGCCTCCCAGGTTCCCCTCATGGAGTAATGTCTCAAACCCCAGGAAATCTCACACCCACCTGGACAGGATGTGGCAATTGAGGAGGACCCCACCGTGACCTGCCTTTCTCCCCTGTGCTTCCATGGTAACCTAGCTGTGGGTAATAAAACACTGTGCCATGGACACAGGTGATCCTGGTAATTCTTGAAATTAATTTGGGAGGGTTGAACCAAACTGTGAGCTATAAGTGTGATCTCACTCACGAGTCATAAGGGCCATAACAGCCTGTCCATTTGCTTAAACAACCCAGGTAAATTGGGTGAAGTGGCGACCACCCTACCACATTAATCAAATGGCAATCACTCTATGGGGATCCATCCCAGTTGCACTGCATTGGTTCAACCCCATTTGGGCAGCTGGCAATTACATGTCCCCACTCCCATAACAGCGTAGCATTCTTAGGGAGACCCTGACCCTATGGTCTCTAGGGCTGGCCATATCCCTCTATTTTCAAACCTGAAAGTCCCTTTGTGGCCTCGGACCACTTTGGTGATACTTCTCCTGGTTCTGTCTGGTCCAACCTCTCAGGGGGTCAATATCTCGCTTGGAGTCCTCCCAAGTCCCGGGGTAGCCGTCCCCAACATCCGGGGAAGTTCCTTCATGACATAGTGCCGTCCACCAAGGTGACCAGTTTGTCACAGGAAGCGGGTTGGCCTGTCCAACCCACTGTCATAGGCTGGGCGGTAGTCCTCTTAGGAACTGGTCCATTACCAGGAGCTCCACGATTTTGGCAGCACTATGGAGCTCGGGTCGCAAACACTTCCTGTCCAAGTGGAGGAGGTCGATATTCGTGACTGAGGCTTTGCCAACCCCGGAATCTCCAGCTGTGGTACCTATGGGCCAAAGGGCTGGCATCACGCCAGCACGGGCCAAGATATTTTTCTTCAGTCTTGATGGTCGGGGCGACTCCTCATCCAGATCATAATATGCCTTCTGGGCCTCGCTGCACAAAAACGGAGCTAAAATGCTGGCCCACTGATCCTGAGGCCATAACTCATGAGTAGCTGTCCTTTCAAAGGTGAGCAATATAGTTTAATGTCGCTGGGCCATTGTAATTTCAACCGACAGTGGAAGCCTGTATAGTCCGGTAACCCTCTGGGGTAGGACCTGCCGGGCAACCTTTCCTGGTGTGGTCTCAATGAGATGCTTTACCATTTCCTGGAAGACAGCGCAGTCCTGGGCCATCTGTGTGAGCAGCAGCTGATCTGTCTCTTGAGCCAGGGTAGCTTTCTGCTGGGCTGCCACAGCCTGGATCAAGGCTTTCACCACGCCCTCCATGCCTGGTCTCCTTTACTCTGGGGTGGTTCAGATTCCAGCCAAATTCTACGCTGACCTATATCCCACTTCTAACATCATGTGACAAGGCACGACCTCACCACGGGATTCAGGATCAGCTTTGCAGTGGTTAAGGAGTCTCAGGAAGACCAGTTTGTTACATCAAACCAACCAGGTATATTTTTATTTCTTTAATATGGCTGGTAACACTGAGTTTGGGCTTTGCCCTTTTCTTTTTAATCCACCGGGAAAATGAAACAAAGACTAGAAATAAAGAGGCCTAGCTCAGGTGGAAGTGATGTCTAAATAATCCTGCCCTAACTAGAAATCCTTTCCAGAAGGCTAGACCTTCTGGAAGAATATAAACAGTAAAACGGAAAACTCACAATGAAAATAAACTTTCTTTTTGTTTAATTCAGGAGACCAATCTCCTGAGGGTTGCTTAAGGACTCCTGATCTGAACACATCCAGGCAGCTTGTCAGCCCTCTACCCCTGCAGCAACTGCCTGCTGGCTTTTCCTTCCTGTTTTAAAGCTCTCCTGTCTGTGCAGCTGCAGTCAATCAGCCGAATCAGCTGCAGCTGTTCCCTGACTATCTTACTAGGGAACCCCCTCCTCCAGTACCTGAGTTTATCACACTGTGTTTCTAAGTGAGCTGGGGAGGGTAAATTACACAAATATACATACATAGGCAAAAGGAAAGGTTTTCATAATATACAGTATACTGGCTTTTCTTTACTGTCAGTCTGTTCTTCCAATTATCCACTTTTTCTTTGCATGAGGTAATCAAATCTAGCCAATTATCCAGAGCTGGATCATGGGGCTGTATATTTAACCACCAATAGTCTGATTTGATCCTGAGAGATAGAAATCTCCAATCTAGTATCATGGAGTCACTCATGTACCTAACGTAAACCCTGCTTTATGCAGGTTGATTTTGGACCCTGGGGCTGCTGTAAAAGACTTAAATGTGAAGCCTTATTTGTAGAATCTTCATCTTTACTAATAAACATAAATTGTCTACATAGGTTAGAACTTTAATTTGTATGGTCACATCGGAAGAAGTGCTCCATCTATATTGTCATTTGCCATTATTAGCCAGAGACCGCCAGGTCTATGCATAAACATAAGGTATAAGGCTTAGCAGCCACTCTTGCCTGACACCCTGCCTCAAAATGTTATTATATTCCCTCTGTAATTGCCTTACTCATGTACCTATGTAACTGTATGAAGCTATGTTATATTCCTCTGTAACTAGATGGTGTTCTGTTTGTATGTAATCTGTACTTTGTCTGATGAGGAGTTTTGGTAATGAGTCCTTGACTCAAAGGATTGTAATTCCAATTTGTACAAATAAATAAATAAAATAAAATAAATAAATAAAGGATAGATTAACTCAGGACACCAATAACATTTATTTGTATGAAAGCAGAGTAATACGAGAATCAATCCAACGATAAATTTATCTGGTGTTATATTTCTTTGAGAGTTCAGCTATAAATACAGAAGAGATCTTAAATGGTTTCTCCTGGTCTATAGAAAGCTCTATGTCCAATAAAACCTGACGCTTCCCAGCTTTTAAAGTTTTGACAAAGCATAAACACATTGTCCTGTATCGGTCTTTTGGTACTGATCAAGCATATTGTTGGATCAATAGATGCTCTGCTACTGACAGAAGACTATTGCATAACACTTTAGCTACCATCCTCTGATGACCTCAAGGTAGGGAAACAGTGTGACAAGGCAGCATGTAAAGCAAATAGGATGCTGGGATGTATAGGCAGGGGCATCACCAGCAGGAAAAAGGAGGTCATAATTCCGCTATACAAGACACTAGTGAGGCCCCACCTGGAGCACAGTGTACAGTTCTGGAGACCATACCTGCAAGGACATAGACAGGGTAGAGAAGGTTCAGAGGAGGGCAACAAAGATGGTGCATGAATTGCATCACAAGTCCTATGAAGACAGGTTGAAGGAACTGAACATGTACTCCCTGGAGGAGAGGAGGAGAGAGGGGATATGATAGAGACATACAAGTATCTTACAGGAGAGGAACAGGTGCAGGAATACACTATTTTTAAGTGAAAAGATGTTCCAGGACTAGAGGGCATGTGATGAAGTTGGAGGGAGGACAGATTCAGAGGAAACATGAGGAAGAATTTCTTCACAGAACAGGTGGTGGACAAGTGGAACACCCTGCCAGAGGAAGTGGTGGGGGCTGAAACAATTACGGATTTAAGAATGCATGGGATAGACATAAATGAATTCTGGAGGTCAGGGGTAGGGCAACAGACTTCTAGGAAAACATAAACTGAACTTACAGGCTCAAATGGGCAGACTGGGTGGGCCATAGGCTCCTTATCTGCTGACACTGTCTATGTATCTATGTATCTATGTATCCTAGTATAAAGGAGACTGATTGGTTTCCGATTGTATATGTCAGTAACAGCCCCTTCTATACAAAAAAAAATCATTAAGGTATGGAACATAACATTGGAAGCAATCTTGTTTGTGATCTAACCACCATTTGAATACAGGTGCCAAATTTTCAGAAACCCAGTCAGAAATGACTTCATAAAATTCTGTTGTTCAACCATTTTTACGCTTCGCCATGCAGCATGCACAAGGAACGTCTTGGGAGAATGGGACACTTTGGAGGTATGCCCTCTCTGCAATGCCCTGCTCCATAGAGCAGGTGTGGCAGTCCACCAATCCAGATGTGGTGTTGTATGACAGTGGTGGTCTTTTCAAAGAAAACCACCGCTGTCAAACACAGCACCGCGGCCACGCCGCCCCCGCCTCCGCCTCTTGCTGCTGCCGGAGCCCACCCCAGCATGGCAAACGTCCCATCATCTCTGCCGGACGGGTGCCTAACTCCGTCAGCTCCAGGCCCCAGCTATCCTTCTGCTCATGCTGGAGCCCAGCCTGGGCAAGTCCCACGTCACGTTTTTTTTTTTCAACCTGTAAATCGAAAACGGTCCCACGGGCGCTTCTCCCAGGCCCTCCCACAACCCGCACCCACCCACTGCGCACCCGCCTCCCACACCCTCACCCCATACTTACCTCTGAGCTTGGCGCGATGATCTTGTGGACTGGAACGCTTGCACTTTCAAAGCCGACCGCAAACTGAGGAAATGCTGTAAGCTGTATAATGGGCTAGATAGGGGTTTTCAACTTTATTGCATATTCAGGTATTTTTTTTTTGCACCAAATTTTCAACATGGTTTTTTGGGACCCTTCTCATGAATGATGTCACTGTCATGGTGTTATTCGGCCCTAAGGGTGATTTCAAGAGTCACAGTGCAATCACCTTTGTGCCCTAATCATGCTACAAGGACAGTGACATCACTCTGAGAAGGTCCCAAAACCTCATGTTGAAAATTTGGTGCAAAAATTCCAAAATGACTGTTTTACGAGCTGCAGTTGCGTAGTTCCTACGCAGGCTCGTAAGTTTGCAAATTTCAATATTTTCACTCCAGATTTTCAACATTACCATTTTACCACACTTCCTTATGAGCAGTACAGCTGTCATTTTTCACATCCTGCCCAAAACATGTTTCCGCCCATGTAGCACACAATGCAGCAGTCGGTGTGCAAATCATGTATGGGACATTAAGAAAATCACAGTGACACTGTTCATTAGCAGAGGTCTTAAAATGGCTATGTTGAAAATTTGGTGAAAAATTCTAAAATGACTGTTTTATGAGCATGCATTGCGCAGTTCCTACGCATGCTTGTAGGCTTATGAATTTTCAATATTTTCACTCCAGATTTTCAACATTGCCATTTTACCACACCTTCTTATGAGTAGCACAGCTGTCATTTTTCACATCTCACCCAAAACATGTTTCATACATGTAGCGCACAATGGCGCAGTCGGTGTGCAAAATCAATGTATGGGACACATTAAGAAAATCACAGTGACACTGTTCATGAGCAGAGGTCTTAAAATGGCTATGTTGAAAATTTGATGAAAAATTAACTGACTGTTTTAATGAACGGCAAGCAGCAGTTCCTCACGACGTCAGAAGTTCATAAATTTTCAATATTTGCACCCAATGACTTCCAAATACCTAAACAGCACATAGAAGCAAGCAACATTCGGCATTGACAAATGCTTGTACTTCTTTGTCACTGATTTTTTAAGCCATGTCCAAGTGCCAAATACCACTGCAAATACCTGCAAGCTAACATTCGGCATTGACAAATGCTTGTTTTCCTTTGGGCAGTGTGAGTAGACAAAGACTGGATTGTCACTTTACCTCCATTAGGTGACATTATCACTGTTATGTTATTTAATGAACTAGGCTATGGTTCTCAAAGCACATGGCTGAAGATAAGAGAGAAAAGACTAGCTTTTCAGGAAGATAAGAGAGAAAAGACTAGCTTTCAGGAAGTACAAGGAAACAGACCAGGAAGACAGGGAACTGCATCTGGGAAAGCAGAGGGAGGCAGGAAGCAGTCTGGAGCGCAAAGGTGCAAATGGAGGAAAAATACCCCAGACAACTATGAAAGGAGACAAGACCTTTTTCAAATACTTAAGTGAAAGAAAGAAGACCAGGGTGAGATTACGAGGTTTAAATGGGAGGAGGGTGTGCAGAGGGGACCTAGAAAAAGCAACAATCCTGAACAAATATTTTGTTCAATATTCAAGAAGAAGGAGAAAGATCACTATTGGGTGATAGGGGCACCAGTGGAAGAGGATGGATACCAGCCCATTTACAGATGAAAGAGTCCTAAAGGAACTTGAGAATCTGAAAGGGACAAGGCTTTGGGGCTGATGGGTTACATCCCAGAATAGTAATAGAATTCAGAGAGGTGCTGGCAGCACTACTAACAGTCCTATTCAACAAATCAATAGAGACAGGGTGGTTCCAGGGACTGGAGGAGGACAAGTGTAGTCCCTCTTCACAAAAGTGGAAACAAGGAGGTGGCTGGCAATTACAGGCCAGTCAGCCTGACCTCAGTGGTTGGGAAATTAACTGAGTCACTGCTAAAGGAAAGGATTGTGATATTTCTTGAATCAAGAGCACAGGATCTGAGGCAGCATGGATTCACAGTAGGAAGGTCTTGTCAAACAAATCTAATAGATTTCTTTGACTTGGTGACCAGGGAAGTAGATCAGAGATGGCTGGTGGATGTGAGCTACCTAGATTTCAACAAGGCTTTCGACACCGTCCCACATGGGAGGTTGGTAAATAGTTGAGCAGCCTTGGAATGGGCCCCAAGGTAGTAAACTGCATCAGAAACTGGTTGAGTGATAGAACACAGAGGGTGGTGGTAAATGGCTTTCAATCCGTGACCAGCAGGGTGCCACAGGATCTATAGCTACAGCCCTCTTTAATGTCTTCAAAAGTGACATTGCAGAGGGGCTAGAGGGGAAGCTATGCCTTACAAATGACACTAAGATCTGCAACAGGATCAACACTCCAGGTGGGTGGAAAAAATGAGAAAGGACCTAAACATGCTTGAAGAGTGGTCAAGAGTGTGGCAGCTAAGCTTCAATGCAAAGAAGTGCAAAATCATGCATTTGGGGCACAGAAATCCAAGGAGGAGTACAAGATGGGGGGAGAGGTACTGAAAGCAACCCATCAAGAAAGGGCCTGGGGGTAGTCATATCTGGTAACCTATAGCTAACACAACAATGTGAGAAGGCTATAGGGAGAGCTAGTGTGATGCTAAGGTGCCATAGGGAGAGGTATCACCAACAGAAAAAGAGGTGGTTATGCCACTGTGCAGATCACTAGTGAGACCTCATCTGAGTACTGTGTCCAGTTCTGGAAGCTGCATCTCTGGAAAGACATAGACAAATTAGAGGCAGTCCAGAAGGGCAACAAAAATGCTGCAAGGGCTGCACCAAAAGTCATATGTGCAGAGACTAGAGGACCTCAATATGAATTCCTGGAGGAGGGGGTATGATAGATATTCAAGTACCTCAGGGGTATAAATGAGGTACAGAAGTGTAGCATCTTTCAGAAAAGAAGGTGTACAAGTAACAAGGGGCATGATATTAGGCTAGAGGGGTAGGCTCAGGGCAACATGAGGAAGTACTTTTCCTAGAAAGAGTAGTGGATGCTTGGAACAGCCTCCTGTGGAGGTGGAGGGGCAAAAGTGGTAGGGGAATTAAGAATGCATGGGATGACATAAGAGTATTCTCCCAAAAGGAAGAGAGGGTGTCGCAGATCAGCTAGTGTCTGCAGTATTGCATTAGTTAGGAAAAGGGCAGATTAGGTGGGCCACATGGTCCTTATCTGCTGTCACCTTCTGTTTTTCTATGTTTCATGGGACAAGTAGCTTCATACTGTATATGTCCTCCTGTAGGACAAAGGCAAGACTCTCTTCCTACTCCTGAACTGCTCATAGTCTGTGTGCCACTTAACCTGTCCTGTTTGTGACTGGCCCACACAGTATCCCACTGAGTAAAAGACTCCCACTGTATTATAGTCATACTAACATTACATACAGATATAGAATGGTAAATTGATAGAGAGTGTCAGCTATGCCCTTTGGGAGAATAAGGTCAAGGATTAGAGAATGAAGATGAGGAGTGGCTGCTGCCTGCAAAACACCATTTACCCCAGTACCAAGAACTGCCACCTCAGTCAGCTCCAAATATCAACAGTTCTGAAACTTTTATGAACTGCTAAGAGCTATCCATATGGTGGTGGTCACCCATTGTTCCCAAAGTTTCTATGAATCGGGCTCCTGCAGGGGCTGTCACCCTGAACTCTACAGCAAGCATTTTACCCTCTTACACACCACCTGCTTCATACTTGCCTGTTGCATACCTTAGTATGCCTACACAGCAAATGTCTATTGCAGGAAACTTTAGTCAGTTTGTGGGGAGGGATAGTGGGAAAGACGGTAAGACTGGAAGGGGTCGGGATGTCTTGGGGGGAGGACCAAACTATATTAGTGTAACAAGTTTAAAGCACATAATCAGAAAACGCCTAGGTATACTTATGGAGTCAAAGTCTCTGTATGGTTTCAAGTGTTCCCTCACAATCCCTGTTGTATCAAGTCAGGCAACTGGGTGCTCCAAGCTGGTGAGTAGTCTTCAGTTAGGTACTCATTGCTGGATCCTTTCAATGGAGCCTCTGTCACCTCTGCCCAAGAATTATGATTGAAGCCTGGAGAAAGCCAGTGCCCACTTCCTGCTGTCTGTGTTCAGGATGTTCCTGCAGTTGTGGGTTTGGGTCCTGTTCTTGGTACTTCGAGGCTGGCTCCTGCTGGCTCAATGCTAGTGGTGGATGAGTTTCGCTGTGGTCGCCCCATCCCGAGTTCAGTTGCTTCTCTGCTTGCCCGGTTTGGCTCTCCTCATTGCTTTTTTTGCCTTTGATGTTTGTCATTCCATACCTTCATTGAGCGGTGGGGATGCTAGGTCATACCTGTTCCCAAAGTCTTGCTTAGGATTGTTCAAGTTCTGAGCTTGGTCTCGAGATTGTGAATGAGGGTCACTGCGTCTAGAGTGAAGGGCTTGCTCAGGCCAGTTCCATGCTCTGTGGTCCATTGCCTCATCTGGTGTCTCACATGTATCGAGGATGCCATTCCTGGCAATTTGTAGCTTGGCTGCGTATAGTGCAGTCTATACTAATTTGTAGATCCTGAAATATTTTCCTTGCCTCAGTGAAGTTTTCTTTTATTAGCCAGTTCAGCCGAGTAGTCATTAAAATGTAGATCCTGTGTCCCCACCAGTGTAGAGATCCTCGCTCCTGTGCCTGGCTCAGGATTTTATTTTTGGAGATGCAGGAACTTTGCAATAGTGGGTCTCAGTCTGCCTCCCTCCTTTGGTGGCAGTGCCAGTGTCTGATTTGCCCATCAGTTTCCAACAGGGCCTCCATTTATACTTTAGTAACTTGGGCAATTTCATTTAGCAGAAAAACTGATGGGTCTCTGTTTTGGCTCCTCAGGAAAGCCCGCAAATTGGAAATTATTCCATCTGCTTCTGCTTTCTGAGTCTTTGGTTAGGGTCCACAGGAGCTGTACAGTCTTCTCAAGCTCCTGTATCCTCGCCTCATGGCCTGTGTCCTTTTCATTGATGTTGGATAAGTATGTCTGTTTTTAAACTGATTTGATGGTATTAATAAAATGCTATGATCTATTCTTGGAATAGCGTTCTATAAATAAAGTTGGTTTGATTTGGTTTGCTCCCAGCATTGCTCAGCATTGGAGGTCCAGTGGTGCAGAGCTTATATTTGTTCCTCAAGGGTGGCCACCAAAGATTTAAAGGATGTTATTTCCTTTAGTACTTGTTGTAGCATGGTTTTGATTTCAGAGAAGCCATTGCACTGTTCGTTGCTAGTTGTTCTTTTGATGTGGCTCCTGCCATTTCCTCTGTTGCTTCACATTTCCAAGTGTGTGCCTGTGGTTTTCTGCCAATTTCTTTAGTTTCTCAAGGTGATCTCCTCCAAAATTAGATATTTTGTTAGTGTAGATTTTTCCTTCCTGAACAGACCCTGTTTTGTTCAGTTCTGATCACTAGACATTTTTTTCTGGATAATTAAGCATGGGAATGAACGGAGCTCCTCTTCAGGCTACCATCCCAGTCAGCTGCTTACATATGCACCAGTTTGTCTGGTTTTATAATTTGGTTTAGTGGTATACAAACTGTATGGCAACAGGAAGAGCAGGTACCTCAAGCGATAGTGAACCCCAGCCAGTTATGACATCCATTTTAGCCATGGGGGTTAATTGACCCAAAGTTGCAAGGATTTCACTCTAACCATATCAGTAGTGCAGGCAGCAGAGAACAGGATCACTTTCCATAACTGGAAACATTAGCACCCAAAACCTGCAGTGTTTATTGACAACAATACCTTGGCTGCCTCATTGCAGTAGGACAAATACCAAGATGACTGTTGATTTTAAAAGTCTGCTTTTGGCTAAAACAGAAAATGATTCATGAGCAAATTGAAAGAGTTAATGAAGAAGGTATATATTATATTGATGAAAGGTAGTCTTAAAGACTTTGAGAACATCTAAAGAGAATTGGAGCAGCCAGTTAAAGAAAAGGAGAATTAATTCAGTAATAATGAAGCTAAAGAGAAACAATAAAGTTTCCACAGGAACTTACAGAAGAATATAGAGGCATTTTATTTACTGTACAGATGCAGGAAGCTAAGAAAAGGAAGTTAGTTCAAGATACTCAAGATTATGAAAATAACTAAGTACTTAGCTTAGTTTAATATTTTTATTGCACAAAAGATCCTTTAGGCAAGTGCTATTTTCAAAGGTTATAGGGTTACACAAAGGTTACATGTAGATATAGTTTGTTCAGATTTATAAAACAGAGACATAAATTACAGATATACATAGTACAAGACTACACTAAACAGCCATTACTGGCTATAAGCAGTAGAAAGGATATATTGGCAAATGCTATCAAGTTTAAAAGCAGTTACATGCATTAGAAGCATTGAGAACATTCAATTGTTGATCTTTGAAGGAGGAGGAAATAGTGTTGCATTCCTTCAACAAGTCTAAGGAGGCATTCCATAGTTTTGCAAACCTGCGGAGAAGGAGTTTTGTCCATTGGAGGATTTTTCTATGTGACAATAAAAAGAGTTCCTAGCCATACCCCTAGTAAAATATTTTTATCAATGTACCTGAAGCTGGATTAGAAGCCTAGCGAGAGCAATCCAAGTAATGGCTTTTGACCCATCATCATGGTATAGAACTGCTCCCATAGGTTAAAGTTTAATCATCCCATGGTGCCGTAAGGACATATATGGGTGGCTAGCTTGAAGTCCATTGCAAATTGGAAGGCACTATTCAAGAGACTTTTACTGTAGACAGTGCACTATCACTTGTTAAACTATAGACCACAGTACTGTAGACAATTATGCTGAGTATAAAATGATGACCCAACAGTTTTGATTTTCAGAAAGATATTTCTTCTGTTACAGTAGAGATGACCAAAGCAAGAGTTTTTCTTTTATATTTGATTAAAACAAATGAGGTAGACACAGCAAAATCTATTTTAAAGAAAGAAGAAACATTTTTGAAACCAGCTCAGGTCAGAACGTTACTGAACCCAAAAGCTCACAGTCAAGTTCTAAAGAAGACTCCTCCCACATTCAAAATACAAGCTATTGCTACCACTGAGATGTAGCAGCAGAATCACCAGGTTCAAACGAAAGGGAAGGGAAGTGAACAAGATGTGGGAGGTGGCACAAGGGTACAGGCAGGCCTAGAGGACTACTATCACAGTGGCAACAGGCTTTAGAAATGCAGGAGACATTAAAACTAGATGTTATCAACTTGTTGAACTACTCCTTTGCAAAAACAGGAGAGTCAGTCTTAAACAAAGTCTTGTCATTTGTGTTCACTGCCAGCATTGATCCATTCAAAACCGTTATTGACTTATACAAATTGTCAAGAACAATAATTTTGAAATCTTTTTGTTCTCCAAGAACTGCCATGGGACACTTATTACCAGTTGCTCCAGTAAAGAGGACAAATTCTCTGTATCACAGACAACATAATTTAAATTGTTTTCTGCCATCCCACAGTAGCAATTCAAACTTTTCAAAGAGCATGGAAATTAAATTGGAAGAATTGTTTCAAAGAAAAACACAGCTGTTTTTATAACCTAACCAGAGATTTGCAACAAGCCCTTAAAAGTTTGAAGGAGAATCAAGAAATCACAATAAAGTCAGCTGATTAGGGCATAGCTGTTGTCCGAATGCTAGTGATTACTAACAATACATGAAGTATTAGGACAGTTGGAAGTTTAATCATTTTATTGTAAATTGGTAGAAAATCCAGCAAATAAATTTAAAGACAAAGTAATGACATTATTGCAGAGACATCTGACAGGTTTCAATATAATCAATTTTAAATACTTCCTTATAGTGAACTCACCTGTTATGTCAGCTATATGTACTCCTTAAGTTTCACAAGGGTTTGTTAACCACCAAGGAGACCAATTATTATTGGAATTGGTGTGTACCATTACAACATCAACATTCAGAGATCGACTTCCCGACATGAAACCCTGACATTGACAGACTTTGCCTCAATGGGTTTCTCATCTATGGGAAGTAAGCACTAACTCCACTGTTCGTGTGATGTGAGTTAGATATTTAAAATAGGGGGTGTGGGGGCACAACCACCCACATGAAAGTGTATGGGGAGCCACAGACCCCTGCATAGATACTGTGAAGTGTGGCGGTCAGTGGCAGCATGTTGCGGATCATTGTTGGGATGCATCAGTGTCAGCAATGTTGGTGGAATTGTGTCAATGTAAGGGATGTCATTGGGATTTCTGGCACTGCAGCTTGGTGAAACTTGGGAATTGGTTCCCCTTACTGAGACCCTCTTAGTATTTGGATTACCATATAAATATCACGCACCAAAATTGCCAGCAAATATCAAGGACACAACTTAAGTTTTATATCTAACAACATCTGGAAGTGAAGCAAGAGAGGTATCTGAGACTCTTGGGGCCCAATTCTCAAAGCCTTTAGAATGACATAAGGTGCCTCTGTGGAAACATAAATGATGCAAGTGGCACCTTGCATCAAAAAAATAGTGCCCAGAGCTATTCTTAAAAGCAGCCTGTTGAAATGCAGGCTGCTTGCAGCAAGGAGCTTGTGCCAGCTGTGCACCATAAAATGGGCTGGAGCATGGTGCTGGGGGCTTGCAGCAGTCATAAGCTACTACATCCCTAAATCAGTATTGTAAAAGTTCCCCAAGAACTACTGCCTAAGTACCATTAGACCAGCCAGGGGCTAGTCTAAGTGTACTTAGTTGTCCTCCCAGGAGTTGTGCCACTGTGCCACCAGGGTCCCTATCTCCTGTAGTAGAAATGCCACCCTGGTAGTCTAGGGTACCTCCCCTAAGCCCAGATCACCATGTGAAAAGCAATAACCATCCCTGGTAGTCTGTGGCACCCCAAACCCTGATTCCTGATCACCACATAAATATCAACTACTTATCCTAGTGGTCTAGCATTTGCCCCAGGCCTGATCCCTGATCCCCATCAAAATATGAAAAAACATTCCCTGATAGTTTAGTGGTCCCTCTACCCCATCCAGAGTTGACAGTGCTCCACCTCCTCTCACCCCGTCTCAGAAGCTGGTTACTAGCACGACCTCTATACACCTCCATGGCTGGCCACCAACTGAGCTATCAACGAGGCGCATACTTACTTATAGTACAGGCTCATTGATAGATCGGTGAGTAACCAACTGAAATAGTGCTGATCACTGGCTTGGTGATGGGTGGAGTTGGGTGTTGGGGCACTGCCAACTCCAGGTGGGGGTGGGGACCTCTAGACTACCAGGGACCATTTTCACATTCTTCATGGGAATTGGGTGTGGGGCTGAGGGACCCCTAGACTACCAGGGATAGTTATTGATATTTACATGGGATTGCAGCTGAGGGGTTGCCCAGTCTACCAGAGATGGTTATTAATTTTACATTGTGATCACAGATTGTGGCTGGGAGGTGCCCTAGACTACGAGGGATATTTATTGATTTTAACATGGTGATTGGGGATTGGGGCTGGGGATGGTAAGGCACTGTCCATGGTGCTATTGCCACACAGCCCACCCCGACTTGTAGCACATCTTCCTGATGATCCTTCTGTTTGGCACAAGGCCACATTTACCACAAGCTGCAGAACATTGATGCCAGGACTCTTCCCGATAAAGAATTGGGTGCAGGGTCCCTGGTGCATCAGTAATCGGCACAAGTCACCTAGGCATAGCTTTGCTGACTTTTGAGACTTGGCCCCTTGATGTAAAGTCACTGACTCTATTTTCAATGTTTTAGACCACTGCAAGCCCCAGGTGTGCTGGAGCACATGGCGACAGGCTTGTGGAAGTCTGTGTAGCACTTCATGATTCTCAATTCCTCACCCCCGTGTGCCACATGCCATGAGTTAGGCCAGCATTTGTTGGTATAACTTCATGGAACTTTTATGGGATTGCACCATGTATTTGGTGCAAGCCACTGTAGAAAAGGTAAAGTGCTGCAAATGCACGTGGCCTTTAAGAATCTGGTTCAAGGTGCACCAATGTGGTCAGCACACCACAGGGATTAATGCAGGGTTGTGCAGTCCTGAGTCAATCTCTGAGAATCGAGCCCACTGTTTATAAATATTGCTCACCAGGAGAGTTTAGATGCATTGGGACAGATAAAGGTGGTACAGAGCTTTCTTCAAGCCTTGTGCCATGGGACTTGGGTTTTGGTGGTGTGCCAAACCCCTTTGCCACAACTCGCATGATTTTTCGATCTCAGATGCAGTTGTGACAGTTTCCATGATTTACAGAAGCTTGCACTAAATGTCTGGTGGAAGCTCTGTAACAAAACCTCAAGTAGCACACACTAGCCACAAAAATGTGGTCTAAGGTACGAGTGGTGCAAGGGATTGAAAACCACTTGTTGGTCGAGGAATCGTCGCAAAGCCCCATTCACCATATGTTTGGCATACCAGGGCTTGCAGCAGTCTTGGTGTTTTGAAAATCTGGCCCATTGGCTTTTTACCTTGATAGAAGCCAGGAGCAACACCTCCAACATCCTTCTTCTTTAATATGGCATTAAAATATCATGCATTTGTTTTCCTAATCCTGCATTATTTGTAAATTATGGGGACTTTGATGGATACAACCCACCCCCACTATACAAACCTGTACATTTGCTTGTGAGAAAAATGCTCATTTCTGATGTTGACAGTAATCAATTTTATTAGAAACTGGACTTACATAAATGCTTTAAAGATGATATGCTTGTAGTGTGATGTAGGAACAGAGAGGAACTGAATGACTTCATAGTCATAGAAACATAGACTTTGAAGGCAGATAGGACCACTTGGCCCACCCAGTCTGCCCATTTCCTACCTATTGGATAAGCTGCAGATCCTAGTTTTACCAACAGCCTATTCCTTCCTAACCCACACCAGAATTGCCTTATGTCTGTCTCTGCATTTCTGAATCACCCCACTGTTTTTGAATATGCTTGTAGTGTGGTGTAGGAACAGAAAAGAATAGAATGACTTCATAGTTTATTTGGAAGGAAGTAACAAAACTTAAAATTTGCAGTTACAAGAAGCAAGACAACTGTATTATTCTTACATATGAATATCAAAACAGATGAAAATAGGCATAATGAAACAGTTTTCTTCAGCAAACAAATGGATCAGAACATCTGGATTTTGATCAGTTGCTGCCACCCATGCAATGCTATCAGCAACAACCCTAAGGGCAATACATGCACATTTGAAAACAAAGTTGTAGTACAGAAGTACAATGTCAGGAAAGAGCTGATGATCAGGATGTTGGGTTGTTAAAAGTGGATACAGTACTACAATAATTCAGGAGGCAAGAATGCAAGTTGAAACTATGTCAAGGAAAACTTTGTTGCAAAGTTCTAATAGGAACTGAGAACCTGATGGGGCAAGAATTAATTTAATTTTAACATGGAGTCCTCAGTGCCATAATTTATTTATTTATTGCATTTTGGTGACTGGGTAAGTTCACTGAGACAATTGCAGTCCTTTTTCAGGGATGACCGGGAGAGGTATAAAACAAAGCAGTTGAGAATAAAAATAAGTTATACAAGGTATAAAAGTAAGGTTGCAGTTAAATATGCAGTTCAAGGCATATAAAGAAATGATACAAAGCACAGGTAAGACAATATCAAATAAGGAAACATTATATACAACAGCTTCAAAACTGACAGGCAGTATGGTACAGAATAAAGTAACAGCGTGCTGAGGCAAGCTAGCAGGAGAGTTACATAACGTGAGGATATTGTTAGAAGAAATTACTTCAAACAGTTAACACTTATGATTATTTAGGTTTAAGATTTGCAAGCAACTTAAATTGGTAAGAGATTTTGAATATTTGAAATTAGAACTCATAAAATCATCCAGTGGAATAATTTGATTTCTGAGAAACTATGGTGGACAGTAAGTGCAGGGATATTTAGTGAGTTGTTATCATTAAAATTAAAACATAGAGGATAATGAATGGGCAATAGTGAACAACAATGTTGTGCTCACTTCAAGAGGTTGTCATGATAACAACTCCTGTAAACCCCAAGAGAGTGAAGCTCAAGAGGTTTCCTCGGTTGTCAGACAACTTCTAGAAGTGAGCTCAGCGATATTGTTTACTGTTGCCTATCCATTACCTTTTATAGTGTATGGGCAACAGTAATTTAAAAGCTGAGCACTTCTTGTGTGTTTCTGTTGCTGCCACGCTTTCAGACTTCGCTCACCCCGCACAAGGAACTGATCCTTGTCCATGCTCTCTCGAGTAGATTTTTCTGTTGTTTTGAAAAAAAACAACTAGAACCCGCTTTGTAACAGGCAACATTTGAAAAGAAATGTGATCTTACTTTTGTAACACTGCCGTGCACTGTTCAGTTCCATGCAATCACTCACCACCGTGGCCGATTCTCTGCTAATCGCTGGTGCAAAGACATTATATCTTGTTGTACCATCGATGTGATGCACTCACGATGGTACAACAACGTTGTGACATTACATTGATGGTACAACAAGACTAGTAAATGATAGATTTTAGGAATACAACGTTCTACCATACACTATAGCAATATTATACAGAAGAAATATGGGTCTCAACTAAAGATCAATCACTTGAGACCATATTGAACAAATTGAATATATATTTATTATGTGTTCCATTTTATGTCCAGGTCATGTGCTTTGTGTGGAATTAGGACAATATTCATTTGAAACAATGGTAACCAGAAAATAATCATCTTCTTTCTGGATTTTCAACTATGCCCGATAACAGGCATGACTAGAAGACCAGGTACAATATTTAGACAGGTATTTACTTTTCCCTACCTGAAATTTATAAAACAAAACAACCCCCCAAAAAATTATTCCATTAAAATTAGGTATATATTAACTGATGTCTTTCAAAGGGACACTGTCAACCCCTTAGGCCTCAAAGTGTCCCTAGTTTAGAAAACATATTTAATGATTGTTCACATTCTATACAGACTGTTGATGCAGCTGGTAGTATAATTCAGATCCCTCTTTTCTTTTAAAAAGTGAAATACTGACTGCCTGCCATACTGAAGTTACTACACCAAAACATGTTTATTTACATTTATTGACCAGCTCCACTGCATTTTTCTTGGACTCAGAAACATCCCCAACACAATCTAGCCACTGATTATGCAGTGGGAGTAGAGGAAACTATTGTATCATGAGTGGTTGCACTGTTCTAGGTGTTTCTAATGTTCAGAAAGTGGGCACTAAGAGTATTTGAATGATATGAAGCAAAACAAAGCTGGACATAGCTATACATTACCATGCAATTCAGTTCTAATACTGAGAGGAGGCAGATAAAACAACCAGCAACATCAATGAATTTTACAGGAAGTAAGCAATCATAAAATGTGGAGTTTTACCTAAAATAATAGGATGCAAAAAGGTTGACAGTGTCCCTTTAATTGCTAGGATTGAACTGATAGAACAGATTAAACAAAGAAGTAGGAAGGTTTCACTGAATCAGGATATGTAAAAATATTACATTCAAAATTACACATACTTTACAAAAATAATAAAACATATTTTGGAAGAGAGTTATAACTATATGTAATTACTGATAAGAAAGCTAGAAACATTTCAAAAATTTGGTCTGGAAATTTTAAAAGTAATTTTCTTCATTATAAACAGCATAGGAGTGAAAATATTACTATTTTGTGATGCGGTTAAGGAAATGCTTATAACACTGAATATGTGATAGTTTAGGACATATATATGTTCCTCCTTAAACTCTTTTGGCTGTTATGTTTTTCTCAAATGACGGATTATGATGCATAATATATTATTTTTTGCATAAAATGCTGTCTAGACTTATAGGTGTGAAGATTGTATTTGTCTAGACTTATGGGTGTGAAGATTGTAATACAAAGGTGAACTCACAGAGTCAGCACATTTATCTTGTAGGAAATAGTAACTTATTTATTTATTTTTATTTATTTATTGAAATCTTGGATTACAACCTTTGAGCTACAAGCTCATTTAAGAAGGTTCCATGTCAGGCAAAAGGAAATCAAAATCACAGTACAATACTAGAATGCGACAAACACAGAGAAAGATGTGGAAACAATCACATTGACTAGAGCAATTGTTACAGCTACTTTACTTAACCAAGGAGATACTAAAATTTTTAGAGGTGGAAAAGTTTATTAAGCAGCACAGTTATGCCTTGATTAGAGTGAGAGGGGAATAGATAGAGAAGCAGGGATGTGAAAGGGATGGTGGTAACCTCAGTCCTGGGCTCACTTTGTCATGGGGGTTAGTGGAGGATGGGTAGATGAGGCAGAAGGTGAGGAAGGGGTTAATGGGGTGGGAAAGACTCGGTGAAATGGCATGGGGCAGGAGTGGGAGGGAACAGAGGAAATGGGAAAAGGGTCAGTGAGTTGCTGGTTGGACAGAAAATAAGTAAGTGTTGGGGCTATAAGGTATCAGATTACAGGGACAGGAGATCAGGGAAGCAGGAGCATATCTGTTGGCTAGACAGGTGAGATTTGAGTGCTGATTTAAATGGGCTGATTTTGCTGATAGCAGTAGCTCAGGTGGAAACAAAGCTAAGCCAGAGCGGGGCTCTGTATTCAAAGGATCTCTGTCCTTGAGAGGTGTGCTGGAAGAGGACCTTGAGGGAGAGATTGTTAGATGCCCTGGTAGTCCTTTGTAGGTTCAATCTGGTACAGGAGGAAACTGCTTCCTGGTGGTAACAGGCCACAGATAGTTTTGGGCCAGGAGACAGACTTGGTAGTGGGTCCTCTTGACCAGGTTTAGCCATCCTATAGCAGGTAGAGATTACAGCTGTGGGTTAGGCACAGAGCCCTAGAGCTAGCCTGCAGGCTTTATTTAGAGAAGTGAAGCCATTTTAGGGTGCAGTCAGGTGCCACACTGTAAATGGCAAGACCATAGTCAATAGTCAAGAAGACTGAGCTGGTGATGGCAAGCTGAAGGGGTTCTTTAGATACATTGGGGAAAAATGAAGGGTGAAGGGGCAGATTAGCAGGATTAAATCAGGGGAGATGGGCACAAGACCGGGGGGCAGGCTGAGGTACTAAATGAGTACTTCACCTCAGTTTTCACCAAGTAAATAGAGGAGTGCTGCATCACATGGGAGGAGACAGAGATACTGAGGAGGGGGACCCTACAGATCGGCGGGTCTGGGAAGAGGGGAAGGCATCATTGGCAGGAGGAGGAAGGCTACAGGAGAAGAGGTACCGGAAGTGGAAATCACAGCAGAGAGAGTGAGGAAGCCCTCAGCTCCCTTAAGATGGAGAAAGCACGGGGCCGGATAAATTACATCCCAGAGTGCTGAAGGAACTGCGGATGTCCTGGCGAAACCCTGGTGGGCTTTTCACCATCTCTCTGAGGACAGGGTGGGTGCCCCAGGACTGGAAGGTGGCACATATAGTGCCTATCCACAAGGGGGATCAGGGAGGTGGCAGGGAACTACAGGCCTGTCAGCCTGACATCGGTGGTGGGCAAGGTGATGGAGGGCATTGTCAAGGTGAGGGTAGGGGGACCTGGATAAGTCAGGGTGCCTGGACGATAGACAGCATGGATTCATCCCGGGAAATCGTTTCAGACAAACCTTGTGGAGTTCTATGACTGGGTGACGAGTGCCTTGGACCTGGGTAGACCAGTGGACGTCCTCTTTCTAGACTTCAGCAAGGCATTTGACTCTGTTCCTCACGTGGGCCTGTTGGATAAGCTGGGAGAAATGGGGTGGGGAACCAGATGATCAGATGGATAGGCAATTGGCTCCAGGACCGGACCCAGAGGGTCATAGTTGGCAGGATAGTCTCATCCCCAAGGAGGGTCATTAGTGGGGTCCAACAGGGATCAGTCCTTGGGCCCCTTCTGTTCAATGTCTACATCTCTGACATAAGGACAGGAATCAGGAGTGAGATGAGTCTCTTTATGGATGACTCGAAACTGGGAGCGGTGGTGGATGGGGAGGAGGGAGGGTGGCCCTACAGGGGACCTGCAGGCTCTGGAAAGATGGTCTAGAAAGTGGAAGCTGAGGTTCAATGCAGGGAAATGCAAGGTACTCCACCTGGGGGCCAGAAACCCAGGCCAAGTGTACACCCTGGGGAAATGCTACAAGTCTCGATGGCTGAGAGGGACCTGGAGGTGGTGGTGGATGTCAAGATGAACAACTCTGAGACTTGTAGGAGGGCAGCAGCCAAGGCCAACAGGATGCTGGGATGCATCGCTAGGGGTCACCTCCAGAAGGAGGGAAGTGATATTCCCTCTGTATAACTGCTTGGTGAGGCCGCACTTTGAGTACTCATGCAGTTTTGGAGGCCACACTTAAAGAGGGACATTAACCTCCTAGAGAGGGTCCAGAGGAGGCAACCAAAATGATTTGGGGCTTGGGGACAGGACCTATGAGGAGAGGCTCGAAGAGCTAAATATGTACACATTGGAAGAGAGAAGGAACCAGGGGATATGATAGAGGTCTTCAGGTACATGAAGAGGGTAAATAGGGAGGAACAGTCAGGGTGCTTGAAGGAAGGAGGAGGGGCCACTAGAGGCATGGGTGGAAGCTGGAGGGAAGATTCAGGGAGAAAGGAGGAGGTGCTACTTCACTGAGAGGGTGGTGGAGCCATGGAATGCACTGCCTAGGGGCTGGTGGAGGCAGAGACAGTGGAGGAGTTCAAGAGGGGTGGGACAGGGAAGGGTTCTGGAAGCAAAATCCAATGCAGCAAGAATTTCCAGAACTGGGAAGGAGAAGCCAGAGAGGCGGGGGGGCAGCAAGGTCAGCACCCAGGGTGGGGCTGACCAACAGCAGACACGAAAGACTGTTAGGCCTATTCTGCTGGCATTTTAGTATGTTAGTATGAAGAGCTTTTTCAGTGAGGCAGTTACAGTGCCAGTTTAGTAGACAGAGCTTCCGGTTAGCTGATATGGCGATAGTGTCTACATGGATAGAGAACAAAAGGGAGCTATCAAGAGTGAGTCTTAGGTATTTGAAGTTTTGGACCATTTTAAGCACATTTTGTTTGCTTAGAATGTTAATGGTGTATGTCTTGTGTCAGTTATGGGCGGGGCCATATAGCATGGTTATGATTTTTTGTGGTTGACAAGCAGCTTAGTTCATCCAAACCAGTCCTCTACATTGTTAAAGTCCTGTTAAAGATGCTGTTCTAGGGTGGCAGGGTCAGTGTGGCTGGAGTAAATAACCCATCATCTGCATAAAGGATTTTGTGCTGATAGGCATGAGGGAGGTTGTTTAGGAAAGGCTAAATAGTAGGGAGCCCAGTATGGATCCTGGGAAACACCGGTAGATACATGCTGTGAGTCTAAGAGGGTATTAGATATTTTAACACATTGCACATGCTCTGTAAGGTAGCTTCAGAACCAGCACAGTGAATTGGGGATAACCCGTTGCCTCAAGTTGGGCCAGGAGGAGGTGATGGTTGACAGTGTCAAAGTCCTTGGTGAGGTCAATAAAGGTTGCCCCACCAAGTGCCCATGATCGAAGGCATTGTGTATGAACCCTGTGAACTCCAGTAGCACTGTAGTGGTACTGTGGCATTTATGGAAGCCATGTTGCTGCTGGCATTTTAGCTGATATTTATCAAGGTGTTCTACCAGCTGATCATAGACTATCTGCTCAAGGGCTTTTGAGATTGGCGGGAGGATTGAAATTTGACAGTAGCTGGTATGACTTGTCTTACTACCCCTTTGAAGACAGGGGTTACAATTGATTTCCATAGCTTTGTGAATGTACCTGAGGTGAGGGACAGGTTGATGATTCTGGTTAGTGGTGTTAGCAATTCGTCTAGTGCCAGGGAGATTAGTTTTAGGTCAAGCCCTCTGCACTATGCCTGGACATACCCAGTACTTTTGGGAGGTATTTTTAGCCTCACCTTTGGATATTAGTCTGAGGTAGAATGGTGGTGTGTGATTTTTGGATATGATTGTGGTGGTTTTGTTGAGTCGCACTAGCAGGGCTATGGAAGTTGGGGAGCATAGCACTGAGGACTGTGAAAGCTTTGATAAAGATGTCAGTGATCGTTTTGGGTCTTATGTACTGGACCCTTTGAAATTCAGCATTGAGGGTTCTGAAGTATCACATTTCGGTGGTCTCATGGATGTTTTTCCAGAATATATGTCCGTCACCCCAGAAGGAGTTTAGCTCAGACTTGAAACATTTGGCTGTAGCCTGCGCATTGCAAGGGAACAGTTATTTTGTGCTGCCTTATAGCTCTGCATGTCATGGGGTGTATGAGAACTTTTATACTTATACCAAAGCTGGTCTTTGGTGTGCATCAGATCAAAGTGGTGAGGAGACCCATGATTTATGAGATCCACTGACTTTTCTTTTTATAATGGGGCAAAAATATCACAGGCATCGTTGAACATTTTGATGAATTTGTCCAGTGTCGTGTCAACGTCATTAGTAGTTAGGACGGGCACCCAATTCAGTTGTTGAAGGTATTTCTTAAAGGATCTTTGCTGGCCCTGTTTAAGCATACAGGATATTATAACCTTCGCTGGTGGTTTCAGGACCTTATTTGACCAGTGGAAGACAATGGCCGAATGGTCACTGAGGGAGTCAGTGAGTACTTTTAGACCTGAGATCCACTCTGGTGGTTTGTTAATACCCAGTCTAAAAGGGTACTGGTTCTCATTCTATAGTTTATTAGGGTGGGTAGGTCGACTAACTTATGGAAGTTGACGAGGAGGTTGCATTCTTGAAGGCGCAGAGTCTGGTGATAACCAACTGATGTTGAAGTCCCCCAGAACAATGACTTCACTATTGTACCCAAGGTAGGTGAGGTGCTCATGAAGAATTGTAAAGCCCTCAGCTTTCTCCCTGGGGGAGATATATACTGAGACAAGTGTAAGGCCCTTGCCCTAGGAACCTAGGGTAAACCTCACCAAGAGTATCTGCATGTTTTACCTGTTATTAATTGGGAAGAGCTTTACCCCAAAGATGATTTTTATGTTGATTATGCAGCCACCATCCCTTTTGACTAGCCTATCGAGATGGAAAGGGGTGTACCTGTGGAGCAGGATTTGATTGTCTGAGGTCTTAGGTGTAAGCCATGGTTACGGACAGGACATCAGGGTTGTGCTGAGCAACCCAGGCTTGCAGTAGGTCATGTTTTGGCAGAAGGCTGCAGATAATGATAGAGGTGATTGAAATCAAGTGGTTATTCCCAGGTGACCCAGCATCGCTGTGTCTGGGGCCTGGGTTAGATGGATATTGCTTAAGAACATTAGTAGTAACCAGGTTACCCTGATAGCTAGGAGCTTGAGTTGCTTGATGGAGCAAGGTGAGTGACAAGGGAAGGAATTATGGAGCAGGACAGCAAGCAATAGAGATTGTAGTTATGGCAGGTGGTGGATAGGATAGTGGTTTCTCAACAGAGGCAGGTGTAGAGATCCTGTGGTCTGTAAGACAACAGACATTGAGAGACCTGGCACTGATGTGAGTTTGGTGGCCCATCCCTAAGGTCGGTTTGGGGACAGACACTTCACTGTTGTTGTCGTGAGTCAGAGCATTGTTGAGAAGTTGACAGCCAAGCACAAATATAGCACTCCAGGTAGCATGTGAGGGCATGGTTAATAGTGCCATACAGAGCATTGGTCAGTAGGAGGGAATTCGGTTAAGTGATTACAGAGGACAAGTAGGAATTGGGATCCAGGGACAGATGCTAGGTTGCCCTGTACCCCAGGACAATACGAGAGATAGAGTGGTGGGAAGTACTATGGTGGGTTGCAGAAAATTCAGCTGGAAGTGATGAGATCAGAGCACTTTGGGCCAATGAGATGGGAGATCCATGAGAGAGAGAGGGGCAATAGTGTATTTAATGGAGGCCTGGGGGGTGGGAGGCAGGAAGAAAAGCAGGGAGTCATGTACAACCAAGGAGGTAAAAAACAAGGAAGATGAAGGTATCAGTAAAGCAGGCTAAGGCACACCAATCAGATGGGTCGTGGCTACTGGTGGGCCAATCAGAAGTTCAGGAGCTGGATCGCCACACCGATCAGAAGTCGCTGAGGTAAGCCAGCTCCAAGAACAAGATGAGAGGAAAAACAGCGGCTGTACCTTCATATGGGATCCAGCTCTCACTTCCAGGAGGGCAGTCAGAGGTTGTTGGTTTTGGTGGGTGGCGGCCGAGGAGGGAATGGCTGTTGTGGTCCACCTGTAGATGCTTGTGTGCCACTCAGGCATGGACAAAATCTCTGGGGAATGAACAAGAGCAACAGTATAAATATACGAGGAATAAGCTGCGTGTCAAAGGGGCAGGGGTCTGGTGGCAGACCGTCATGCGGGGGTGGAGGTGACTGCAATTAAACAAATGGTCAGAGCAGAGAGTTGCAGGGTGAGGTAACAGTGAATAACAATGGTGGAGATAGGGAAGATTATAGCTGGAGGAGAGGATAAAGTATAGAGTAAGCGGGTGAGTAAGAGACCAAGAGCCAAGTTCTGTGACCCTGGGAGGCTTTTTTTTTTTTTAAGAGCAGTTAAACTTCCATGCTAATATTTTTAATAATGTTACAAACAACTAAAATGAAAATAATCAGGATCCACTAGTGCATAAGAAATAGCTACTTTAAGCTTAAACTGAACTGTTTAAAGTTTAATGTGTAAAAAAACTGCTTTTTATATGAATTCTTTTGTACACCTTAAGTATATAAACTGTATCTACTAGTAGAAACAGGTCAATGTTTACAAATGTAAATGACAATAATTTCTATTTGTCTTTGTATTAATGTATTTGTGTGTGATGTCAGAATTTTGTACTGTATTTTATAACTGTGGTAAAACTCTTGAAAGTTGATTGACAATAATTTTTGGCAAATCACTGACCTCACTTGCTCCACTACTGACAAGATCTACACTACCTCATTATTACCTCTCCACCCTACATTCAGTACTAAACAGGCTTGACAGAAGCTCAGTTGCTTAGTTGGGACAGTTTGCTCCTCTTGTTTTTTCTTCCCACTACCCTGTAAGTCCCAGTGTACTTAGCATTTAACCATCAAAGGGCGCCCCAAAGGCTCTCTAGTACACACCAACTCCATACCCCAACCTCTACCCCTCCAATTTAGCTCCTGAGTGCTCCCTTAGCCTATACTTCTATTTTCTACTTTACTTCTCCTCCTGTCCCTCCATGTTTTTGCTTCCTCTCCTTCTCATACCCCTATGTCTCCTTGTCCCCATCTACTTCATCACCTCCCACAACTTTCAATCACTTCTCCCTCTGGAGTCCACCTGTCTCCCCTGCCCTATCCTTCCCCTCTTCCACATCTCCTCCCCATTGTACCAATTACACTGCCTTCACCCCTCTCTTGACTCACCCAGGCCTTCTCCCCCTACCTCCTTAAACCTCAAACTCTTTCCAGACTTCTTCTCTCCTCCTATCTCCTCAAGTCCAAACCCTTTTGTCACCCCTATACTCACAAAACTCCACAAACCTTTTCTTCTGTATCTCCTCCTTCCTCATGTCTGGAAATGTCTACCCCAACCCTGGCCCCCACCCCCACAGCCCCATCTCCCCTTCCCAATGGCCTAAAACTATGCCACCTCAATGCCAGGAGTTTGCTCCCCAAACCCGACTTCCTCAAAGTCTGGATCTCAAAACATTCCTCAGACCTCCTTTGTATCTCAGAAACATGTCTCTCTCCAAGAATCCCAGACTCCAGCTATCTCTGCCTGACTACCTCTCTTCAGACAGGATCACAAGCATGGCAATAGTGTAGCTATCTATGTATGCCAAAACGTAATGTGCATAATGTGCACACACTTCACACAAGAATCTGCCCTCTGCTCATGAGCTGCTTCTTATAAACCTAACGCTCCCCTCCTGCCGCCATCTTTGTTGTCAACTTCTATATTTCCCCAAACCCCTACTCCCCTCTTGGTAACACCAGCTCCTCCTTAGCCTCACTCTCCTCCCTGTGACTAATTATACTCAGAGATTTTAGCCTGAATTGGTCATCCCTGTCCCACAAGCCCACCATTGAACAAATTGAGTCCTCAACCTCCACCAGCTTAGCAATGAACACACACTGTAGAGTTCCAAAATGGATTTGAACTTGCACTCATGAAAGCAGCAGGGTGCGCTGAATAGGGTGGCTAGCCCTAAAAGTATGAGCAGGTCCAAGGTACAGCATCACTAAAGTAGTTGCATATGCCACATGATGATGCAGAGGCTGATAGTCAGTGAAAATTCACTTTTATCACTTTCAAAAATAACAAATTAACAGTGCAGTACAGAGTATCTCTCTAACCACCAGAGTGCAACTGGCCTCAGCAGTTCAGCAATAGCTTTCCTCAGGGAGTGTAACCCAACAGGACTTCCTCCTTTTATAGGGTTCAAGAGTATGACATCAGCAATTACTTTACAAGTGCATGTCTTATGTTATACATTAGATTAGTTGCTTTAAAGCATCCCAATTCAAAGTCCAATACATGTGCTAAGACAGACATTGAAAATAAACATATAACAAAACAATTAGCCTGAAAATCCAGTAACTTTCTCTTTGAGAACTGTGTATCCACCTGTTGAATTATAATAGTGTGTTCTATTATAAATGACAGGGTGGATACACCAGTAGGAAGACACTTTTACAGGTACATAATTCTGATTTAAGGAACTTCAAATTAATGGATTGGAATGGAAAAAAAACTGCCAGAGGTAGTTTTGTTCCAAAGAGAAAGTTACCACATTTTCAGGCTAGATACAGTGAATCCAAATGGTCTGAATGAGAAATTGGGATCTAAAACTCAACACAAATGCAAGCGCAAATGGAAACATGAAGGGTAGCACGGTATTGCCATAGACGGAAATAGTAAGTGAAACGGTTACGGAACCGCAAGCAGAAGCAGTAAGGGTAACAGTAATGTAAGCACACAGGCTAGTTTTCTCCAAAAGCTGCATAGAGAAAGACAGTGAGTACAAAGAATGTATGCATAATAATGGGTCTCGAGCAGAAAATGAGGAGTTGGAATCATAAATTGCTTATATCTCAGGAACGTAAGACATAGAACAAAATTTAAAAGTCATGTGATTTATGACTTTCCTGGCTAGTTTTGTGCTTAGCCCCATTTTTTGAAGAAAAGTCCATACCTCGCATCATTTCTGAGATACGGGCCTGCAAGGCGCCGTGAACGTCGTAATGTTATCCTATAAGAAAAAAAAGAGAAGTTCGAGTGCCATAACTTTTGCTCCCTGTAATATTATTTCACCAAACCAGTAAAAGGCACATCTGTGGGATGTTGGCTTTCTTCTCCATATTTCAGCCCAAAAGACCAAACCATTATTTTGCAGCAGGGCGGCAAAGGATTCCTTAATGCGATGGACACCGTAATGTTATCCTATGGAAAAAACATCAACTTTGGAGTGCCCGTAACTTTTGCCGCCTGTAATATTTTTTCACCAAAACACTGAGAGATGTTGGCTGCTTTGCCTCTAAATTTCAGCCCAAAGATCAAACCGTTCTTTTGCAGCAGGTGCAAAGACTGCTGTCATTTTCACACAGCCTGAAAAGTATCGTCGAACTTTATAAGTTTTAGCAATTCAGCCAACACTGTCGCAAGTGTGAAAATATTTTGTGAAAGTACTTTTCCAGAAATCTGAAAACATATATCTGGGGTGTTTTACCCCAAAATAAAGACATGCCTAGCATCCTCAGGGTCCGACTAGGTGAGGTTGCTAGAGGGTCCCAAATTTAAATGCCAAGCATTTTTCTGATGACCAACTGAAAACAAAATGGCAGATTTGTGACAGTAAAGGCCATTTATGAAAGTAAAACTGCATTTGCGACACTGTCAAACTTTTGTTAACTTTTCCCATTGACTTATAATGGGAACTTATTTTTGAATAACTTTTAACCATTTAATATTTTTCACGAATTCTTCAAAAGGCACATTGGGCAACCTGACTGCACATTCCCTGAAGATTTTGGACCAGTCGCACAAACCATGTGACCTCTAGAGATGACCAAAGAATTTAAAAAGCGTAAACACGCGCAGATCAGCTTAATAATTCCGAGGCCATATATCTGAACAGTATGAAAGTTAGCAGATCCTAAGATCTATGGTTCTTGATCATGTATTCCAAATTTCAGGCGAATCCATTGAACAGTTGCAAAGTTATTAAGGTGCAAAGTTTAGGTATAACATGTAAATGGCTCCTCAATCCCTAACTATGGCAGCACTACCATGCTACCATAATATATGTATATATATGTATATCTAGTGGTGCCATACCAGCACTATAGTTAGGGTTGAGTAGGCAGTTTAATGTTAAACCTCAAAAATTTGCACATTAATAACTTGCAACTCGTTCAACAGATTTACACAGAATTTAGTATGTGTTGTTCCATGGGGTAGATCTCTCAATGCATCAAGTTTACTTTCAATTGAAAGTGCATTTCACACTGCGCATAGTGAAAAACACTAAAATTCACCTTTTTTGCTGTTTTTCCTCATCATGCTGGGGCTGCACATTTTGGAATTTTGGTCTTGCAGCTTTCAGTGAAAGCAGTTGCCCAAAGGAACAAGTCAGCACTGGTTTGCTGAAAAATATTAATCCATTCCAAAGTTATTCAATTTTGAAATTTCAGGTTCTGAGCATGCTCAGTTCAGTCTTTGGATAGCTGCATGGTATGAAAAGGGATTTTGGCCTGATGAAAAGTATTTTGACAGCTCACAAAAAGGATCCTTCATCAGGAAAAAAACCCTTTCATCAGTCACCATCTTTTTTTTTTTTAGCCCAAACAAAACATTATAACATTTTCCAGGGATGTCTTCTGGAGACATCCAAAGTATATTTTTGTTCATGTGGATGTCATTTACTGTTCTGTGTCTTTGCCTTACTTTTATACAGCCTCAGAATGCTTAGTTTTATTTTAAAAACCTTTTGTGACTTGCTTCCGTTTTTTTTTTGCAATGTGAAAATTAATTTTGTCACCCGTGAAAAGGAAAATTCATCTGGTGAAAAGGGATTTCTGGCAGGGCCATCTAGTCTGACAACCCCATCCCTTTTTGTGAGCTGTCAACATCTCTTTTTGTCAGCCGATTCCCTTTTCACAAGGTGTCAAAATCCTTTTCATATTGCAAAAGTATTAGGTTTCTGTGACCAGATGGCCCTGTTGATAATCCTTTTCATCAGACAAATTCTCTTTTTGCAAGTTGTCAAAATTATTTTTGCATCAAGAAGGAGATTATGGTAGCTCACGAAAAGGGATGGCTGGCAGAGACCATCTGGTCTGAGAACTCTGAATCCTTTTTCGCATGACAAAACAGGTTTGACACCTCACAAAAAGGAATTGCTAATGAAAAGGATTAGGACAGCTCACGAAAAGGAATTTAAAATTGATCCCTTTTTGTCAGCTGTCCAAATCTTTTCATCAGCTAATTTATTTTCACGAGTGTCATCAGGACCCATTTTCCAGCTTCAGTATGCTGCCAGACCTGTCAGAGAGCCAGTTCAGGAGACCATAATGGGCAAGATAGGGTGGGTCATTTGAGAAAGTCTGTGGGGTGTTTGAACACCCTGCTGCAGACCCAAAGGTTCAGCATACTAAGCAGTAGTAGGGAATGGAGAATCATATGCAGACTGCATACTCACTGTCGGAACAGTCAGTAAACAATCTGGGAGTTCTACGCAAGCAATCCTTCTCTGTGGTGAAATGACTTTCTTCAGCCACAATCTGTGCAAGCAGTTCTTGTTTCTTTTGATCCAAATTTTGACAAAACAATGAAAACTCAAGACAAAAATCTGGAAGGTGGAGAGCAACAAAGCAGAGCTCGGTCCCGATACAGGTACAAATGGCACTGAAGTACATGGGAAATCCTGGTGCTCAGGAACCCCCAAAGAAAACTCTTTTTCACCAGACAGACTACACCTCAGTAGGGAGGATTTGAGGGTTCTCAGGGACAAACTGGGAATACATAACCACTACACTTAATTTAAACTACTAAGGGGGCAGCAGGCATGCAGGCCCACAGACTAAGATAAGGGAGGTCAGTGAACCCCCACAGTGATGGAAATGGTCTGGCGGGAGGAGGTGGAAGGGTGAGAACACAGTTAGAAAAGGGTGGAGGGAGTGAGGAAACACATAACAAGGGTATGTGGAGGGTGCACACAGTGTGGACAAATGTGAATAGAAGAATAAAGGGAATAGAAGGAAGGTCAGATTCTAGGTGGAGGTGGTGTCTCTGAATGTGTGGAGTCTTGGAAACAAGATGGATGACCTGCAGGCACTATTAGCAGACAGGAGGTGGGCATAGCTGCAGTAACGAGACTTAGGCAACATCACACCATGACTGGGATGTTGCGATCCCTGGATATAAACTATACAGGAGGCACAGGGTAGTCAGAAGGGGGAGGGGTAGCAGTTTATATCAGAGAGAATAACTTGAGGGAGTAGTCAGAGGAAGTGGAGGTGGAGGCATTATGGGTTCAGTTAAGGTCCAATAGAGGAGAAAGATGAGGTCGGGGTGATTTACAGACCACGCAATCAGAATGAGAAGAGGGACAGGGAACTGAGCTCACAAATATTTGAAGCTACAGGGAATGAAGAGGTGATAATTGCAGGGACTTCAACCTGCCCAAGGTGGACTAGGGCATAGCATCCACAACATGTGCTAGGAGTCAGGTGATCCTGGAAGGATTGCAGAGTGGGCTCTTGACTCAGACATCACTGAACCAACAAAAGCTGAGGCAATGCTTGATCTGGTGCTCACAAATGGGGAGCATGTACAGGAAATAATGATCAGGGAGCAATTGGGTGGAAGTTACCATTGCACAATGTGGTTCCATTTGGATATGGGCAGGAAAGCATCCTGACTAAGACCAAAATCTGGGATTTCAGGAGGGTACCTTCAGAAAAATTGGTGATGTGCTAAGGAGCCATCTGGTGGGCATCAGAGCAGATATGGGGTTGACCAAAGGCAGTCCATCATTAAGGAATGAATACTGGTTGCCACAGATGAGTGTGTTAGACTCAGGGGAAGAACACAAGGCCCAAAGCTCCCAGCTTGTTCAGTTCTGGTGTTGCCCAGGCAGTAGAGAAAGAGGTTGGCCTATAGAATATTCAGGAAGACCAAGAGAGGGGTAGATAGGTAAAATTACCTAAGGTTGGCTAGTGAGGCAAGTAAGACAGTCTGGTGAGCAAAGGCACAGAAGGAGCTGCAGATAGCTGAAGGAATTAAGAAGGGCGAGAAGGCATTCTTTCACTATATAAGTGAGAAAAGGGACAAGAAGGAAGGATTGTTAGGGCTTAAGAAAGGGGTGGAGTGGGTGGAGGATAATGGGGAAAAGCAGAGATACTAAATGAATGCTTCTGTTCTTCCATCTTCACCATGGAGAAGGATGGACCAGTGCCTTCAGGAGGAAAAGAGGATGGGAGGGGAACACTGATGTAGTGATAGAGGAGGGTAGAGTAAGGAAAGGGCTGGTGTTACTGAAGGTGGACAAATCACCAGGCCAGGACAGAGCTACATACAAGGTACTAAAGGAACTGGTTGAGGAGCTGGCAGAGCCACTGGCAGACCTATTTAATAGTTCACTAGAGTCAGGTGTGGTACCGCAGGACTGAGAACAGCACATGTAGTGCCCTCCACAAAGCGGTCCTAAGGATGACCCAGGAAACTACAGATCAGTCAGTCTGACCTCCACTGTGGGCAAGCTCATGGAGACCATACTAAAGGAAAGGTTGGTAGAATATCTAGAGAAGCATGGTCTCCAGGATGCAAGACAGCATGGGTTCATGGTGGGGAGATCATGTCAAACTAATTTAATTTACTACTTTGACTGTGTCACTAAGACAGTAGACAAGGGCCAAGTGGTAGACATCCTCTATTTTGATTTCAGCAAGACCTTTGACTCTGTGCCCCAGAAAGGTTGATCAGAAAGTTGGTGGATCTCAGGGTTGGGGAAAAGATGGCCAGATGGGTGGAAAAGTGGCTGAGGGACAGAACCCAGAGAGTGGTTGTGGGGCGAGTTATCTGGCACCAGAGAGGCAACCAGTGGGGTCCTGCAGGGCTCAGTGTTGGGGCTGTTATTGTTCAACGTCTTCATCAATGACATTGGGATGGCATTAAGGGCAAAATTTGCTATTTATGGATAACACCAAGCTCTGTAGAAAAGTGGACGCAGCTGAAGGGATGCAGGACCTACAGGAAGATCTGGGAAAGCTGGGGAGATGGTTCAGGATCTGGCAGCCTGGCTTAAATGCCAAGAAATGCAAAGTTATGCATACTAGAGCCAAGAATCCCAGGACTGAGTACTACCTGGGTGGAGTCTGAGTATCTGCATCAGAGGAAAAGAAGGATCTGGGAGTGATGATCACTAGTGACCTGAAGTACTCCACACTGTGCAAGAAAGCAGCAGCAAAAGCAAACAAGATGCTGGGATGCATATCTAGGGGGATCAGTAGTGGGAGAGAGGAGGTTATACAGTACTGCCCTTGTACAAGTCACTGGTAAGGCTGCATCTAGAGTACGGAGTTCAGTACTGGTGCCCAGACCTCAAAGAATATTTACCTGCTAGAGAAGGACCAGAGGAGGGCTACTGAATTATAGGATCAGAAGGGTAAGGCATATTAGGAGGGTTGAGGGGCACTAAACATGTACTCTTTAGAAGACAGACAGAGAGAGAGAGAGAGAGAGGACTTGATTGGGACCATCAAGTACTTGAAAGGGATTAATAAAGTTGATAAGGAGAGTCTCTTTAAGCTGAGTGGCAACTATAACACAAGGGCACAGTCTTAAGCTGGAGGGTGGGAGGTTTAGGAGGAGTTCAGGAGCACTTTTTTCACAGAGAGGGTGGTGGACACTTATAAAATGCTGCCAGAAGAAGCCATCTCATTGAAGACAGTGGGCAGCTTTAAGAAAGGCTGGATAGGCATAGGGAAGGAAAGGATTATGAGTAGAGAGGCTGGAGGAGTGGGAGAGGGCAGGGACAGTAGCTCAAGCTGTGGACCCTGCAATACAAAGCAGACTTGATAGACCAAACGGCCTTCTTCTGATGGCTTCTTTGTATGTTCGTGTGTGCATATGAAACCCATCTTGGATGCAGGTCAGTGCACCATACTCTGCTGGCATCATAGCTTCCTCACCTTCCACAGCAGTGTCAGTCATTTTTATTGAAAAGAAAATCAGTATACATCACTGTAAAAAAAAAACATTCCATATACATCTCTAAGACAAATAAAAGCCTTATATAGTCCTACTCAAGCACAAATTTCATTTTTACAACTATAAAGAAAACAGAAAAATTAATAACCAAAAATCATTAAACGAAAGAAAATCTTCCCATCTTGGAAATGATATTTGGAGTTCTTATATAACAATATATACTGTATACTTGTGAGGCTCAGTAATGAAACAGAATCATGCATATTTCTGAAAACATCAGGCCCTTCCACCATATAAGAACTTTTGATTTACGGTACATTTCATATATAATGAAAATTTCTTTATAAGTGGTTTCACGTAACTGGCTAATAGTTACACAAGACATTCTTTGCTGTTGTAGAACAAATTGGCAATATGCTAGCCATATGTAATATTTTAAGCATGTGAAAAATGCAGTCAATGTATTACTGTGATAGCTCTGAACTAACTGTGCACAGTTATTTAAAACCAATGAATCATAGGGAAGGTGTTCTAACCATGGGAGGTTCCACTTTCTGGCTAAGTAAGACCAAAGCTGGGTGGAATAAGGACATTCCAGTAAAATACAGTTCAAGAGTTTCTACTGGGACCAAGCAGTCTAGAAATGGGCAAGTTCTTCCTTCAATGGCTTTATGTTTATCATTGCCTCTTATGTTTAGTCTGCCATGTGCACAGAGCCATTGCAAATCCCACATTTTGGGGAATTCTCCTATTTGTTAAGAATTTTAAGACCATACATGACTTTGATGGGGTGTAGTTTTAAACTCCAGTTCTGCAGGACTTGTAGACCTTAAAGAGCTAGAGGAACCAAAACAGGCAGGCGGAATATCATGCAAATTGTAAATAGTAATCAGTTGTAACTTTTATTTCTGAATTATTTTCTTTTCCTTTTGCTCATCAGAAAGTATTCTATGTGATAATATTGTGCTGGATGTGTGGAATAGCTCTTAGTCGGCAACTGACATATCTACTCTACCTCACACTACATCATCAACATTGTGATCTCACTGACTGAGATATTACAGGTGTATGACCTGACACTCACTTGCTGTTCCTAAGTAGCTGTAATGTCACAGTCAGTGAGGTCACAATGCTAATGGGATGTAGTATGGGGCAGTAAAGCCAGCTATGTCAGCTGCCAAACTTAGAGCTGTTCCACATGTTACACCTACTAACATCAGATAAACAATATCTTAATTAAACAAACGGAAAAGAAAAAGACCTCAGATATAAAAGGTAATGGCTGTCTGCTTTTAAAATTTAATATTAGATTTCAGGCAGTACACTAGGGCCTGGATATTTAAACTGCACCAGGCAGGGGCGCAAGCCCAGGCGCAGTGCAACTCGGGCTGCGCCAGGGCATGGATCCGGCAATATTCAATGAAAGGCGCCATGGCTCAGCACCACTGAATACGGCACTGAGGGCACACACGCACTGCACATGATGCAATGTCACTGCACCAGCGCAAGTGGCAGAAGGGGCAGGGGGATGTGCCAGCACAAGTGCAGTTGAGCTCAGGTGCATCAACCATGATATTCAGCACTGGGCATGCAAATAAGGCCATTATGCATGCAAGGTACAGGGTCCATTTGCATGTCATTATGGCCCCATTTGCATGTGGTGCCTCAATCTCTGGCGACTGCGCTGGCACCCTGCTGAGCTGCAGCCATCGGGACTGACGCCCTGCAGTCCCATGGCAGTCCCAGCTTCTGTTCACTGGCATACATAGAATGAAACACCCTGGTGGTCAGTGGACTGCTCCCCATCACCAGATAGTGGACATCTGTAAAATAAACCCGCTGCCTGTGTAGTACAGTATGGTCTGCATTACAGACTGTACTGTACAAAGTCAGTCGGCAGGTGGCCAGGCAGCATCGCGGTGGGGTGCTGCTGCCCGCCACTGACTGGGGGTGCTGGCTGGAGGGGACCTCAGTGGGCAGGTGGGAGGGGTATCACTGGACCACCAGGGTTTCCTTCAGTATGTCCACCCGATGGCTGCTGGGGGTTTCCACTGGACCACCAGGGACATTTCTTTACATATGCCCATGATTGAGCACTGCTGGGGGTTCACTGGACCACCAGAGAGTTTATTTTACAGATGCCTGTGATCGGTGATGGGTGGTCCACTGGACCACCATGGAGCTTATTTTACAGATTCCCATGATCGGGCAATGGGGATCCATCCACTAGACTACCAGGGATTTATTATACAGATACCCATGATTGAGTGATGGGGAGCGTCCACTCGACCACCAGGGATTTATTATACAGTTGCCCATGATTGGGCGATGGGAGCGGTCCACTGGACTACCAGGGATTTATTATACAGATGCCCACTATCGGGTGATGGGAGACACCACTGGACCACCAGGGCATTTTTGCTATTGCCGCCCATGATTGGGTGATGGTGGGGGGCACAGTGCTCCCAGGGCAGAGCACTTGTGGACAATGTTCTGGGTGGGTGGGTGGCCACCAATGGCCAGCGGCTGCCATGTTGTGCCCTGCAATATGGCAGCTCACCTGTGGATGCCAGGACTTGCTCCTTTACTGGCACATCTTTGCACCCCACTGGAGTGGCACAAAGGCGGTGTGTGCCAGCATATGCACGGATATCCGGGCTGAATATCGGGATGTACCACATATGCATGGGCACGCCCTGCCTGCGCCGCATACATTACCGATGTGCCCTGGTGCACCGGGAGTTAAAGCAGAGCAACTTGCCCCTTTGAATATCGTGTGCATGCATTATGTATGGCGCAACCCTGTTGCTACCATGTGCATCCCTTTGAATATCCAGGCCCAGCTCTTTAAAACCAACTCATATAACTGTCTCCTTTGTTTGCTCTTTTATTTATTGTTTATTTTCCATTTGTGTAATTTTTGTATTGTAGGTTTAATAAATTCTGGTAAAATCATATGTTTTGATATATTTTTTTTGGGGGTATCTTCCCATTTCATCAAGTAATCCTGTGTGGTATTCCAAAACCAATATTTTGCTAATCAAGGGGTTGTTTGAAATGCTAGTTTTACAGTACTGGATGAAAACAGGGATGAAAAAATATTATTAGGTTAACCATGTTAATCTCACCTTTTTAGAGGAGATACATGACTTCCCTTTTGATGGGGTTGAGCCTGCTACCCTGCAAAAGTTAATAATAATAATAAAAACTATATTTCTATGGTGCCTTTCAAAACCAAGGCACCTAACAGAGTTTAAAACAGTCAAACATTTCAAATCTTAAAATATATAAAACACCTGATACAATTAGGAGAATGAAGTCAATCACCAAAAGCTTGACACCATTGATATGTTTTAGGGCCTTTTTAAATCTCCATGGTCACGACTCCGTAACTGATGGGGTAGAGAATTCCAGAGGGTAGGGGCCTCATGCATAAATGCAGGGCCACAGAAAAATTTCAAGCACACCATCAGGATCTAGCAACCCCTCATCAGCTGAGTGGAGTGATCGCCCAGGCAGTAAGGAACCAGAAGCTATTTCAGGTAGTCCTGGCCAGTGTATGTAGGGCTTTAAAAGTCAGAAGACTGACTTTAAATGTGATCCGCCACTGTACTGGCAGCCAGTGCAGTCCACGCAGCACCGGCAAAATATAACTGGAATGGGAAGTACCAGTCAAAGCTGGGCTGCTACATTCTGCACCAGCTGCAGGTGGTGGATCTCCATGCCAGGTAGCCCTAGGTAAAGGGAATTGCAATAGTCTAAGCTCAAGGACACAAAGACATCGACCAGCATAGGAAGATCACAGAGAGAGAACAAGGTGCCTAATCCTGGAGATATTCCTCAGATGAACAGAATGAGGACTTGACGATGGTAGGCACCTGCAGATGCAGTCAGCCCTTCATCAAACATTACCCCAGGTTATGCACCTGTTCAGAGGACGGGAGTGATACACCCCAAGATAAAGCCCTGAGGGTGAACCAACCCCGGCCCCCCCATCCGACACGCCGGATCCACAACCAACACCTCTGCCTTTCCAAGTTCAACTTCAGCCAACTCAAGTCCATCCACTCCTGGATTTCTTTGAGTCAGTTATTAAAGACTGAGTGAGCTCTATCCTGGTCAGGTACAAATGAAAGGTAGAGCTGGGTGTCATCAGCATAGCAGTGAAACCTCAGCCAATACCTTCTTACAATGTCTCTGAGGGGCAGCATGTACACTGCAAACAACATGGGGGACAACACTGAGCCCTGAGGAACCCCACAAGACAGAGAAACTGGGTCTGAGAAATAAACCCCGGATACACTCTCTGAGTTCTTCCAGTGAGGTAAGATGTAAACCACCTGAGGACTACACCTGATAGTCCACAGGTGAACCTCAGGCACTCAAGTAGGTCCCCATGGACCACAGTGTCAAAAGCTAATGAGAGATCTAGAAGAACCAAGATGGAATGGTTCTTCTGGTCCCCAGCCATCAGGAGATCATTGAGCACCGAACCAGTGCTGTCTCAGTACTGTGCCTCTTTGAAAACTGGACTGGAGGGTTCATGGATATCGTGGATAGTCAAATAGGTCTCCTGCAGTATGGCCACTACCTTCCTCAATCACCTTCCCTACAAAAGGAAGGTTTGAGATTGTTCTATAGTTTGCATGGCAGTTGGGGTCCAAAGAAGCTTTCTTCAGGAGGGGTGTTACCACCACCTCCTTCAGGGAGCTAGGAAACTCACCTGTTTCCAAGGAGTAAAAGACTATCCATGCTAGGGCTGGACCGATGGAATCAATACAACCCAAAATCAAGGAAGTTGGTCCCAGGGTCCAAACTACAGCACGTAGAGCATGCACCCTGGACAATCCACATGGTATCCATGAATTCCAGTCAGTTGAAGGTACTCCAGGAAAGCTGAGGAGCAGCGGCCGTGTGCTGATCAAAGCAACACCCTTAGAGTGTGGATGGAGCACCGCCCTAATGTCGACCACCTTAGTTGCAAAGAATCGAGCAGGTTCAGCCGCACTCTATTTGTGAAAAGGCCTTTCAAACTTGTAGGCAGGCTGGGTTGCACAGTCTGTCTATAGTGCAAAGGAGCTGAGCTGGTCAGTTCTGTGCAGCCACAATCATCCCAGACAGGAACTCTGCCTTCTTACTGGTGATTGCAGATTGATAGGCTTGATAATGCTCCATCAATCTAAGGTGGTTGGCATCAAGGAGGATATCTGCCAGCAATGCTCTAACCTTTGTCCTAGTTGCCTTCTCTCCTCAAGATCCCATCAAACCATGAGGACCAAGGAGAAGGGAGATTGAAAAAGAGACTTAAGATCCAGGTTTTCAAAAGTGTGGGCAAAGGAAAAATGTACTAGTGTATAAAAATAAAGGATCAAGAACTGTTTAATTGCATAGACCTTCTTTGTTTGACATCTTTCAGTTTTTCCATCTGACTACCTTCTTTCTCCTGAGATTAATGCCTCCTCCCAGTTCTCAAGAGCCATGTTACTGGACCAAATTTTACTCCTAATATTTAAATAGGATCTTCTGAAATTCTAATACCTGGAATCTCTGGCCTTGATTAGACCATAGCTGTAATCCTACGTATTTATCTAGAAATTATTTCTGAGCACCTCATTGCTTTAGCGCTCCTAATACACAGTCGCGGCTGGCCATGGAGGTGAGAGGTGGGCTGTGCCAGTTGCTGACTGGGGAAGAGTGTGGGGTGGTGCTGGGTGGGCTGGAATGGTTGGGTGGGGGCCACTAGACTACCAGGACATTGCACATTGTTATGTATCTTACTATGATGGGAGCTGCTAGACTACCAGAGATATGAACAAGTATGATAATTTAATACAGATTGAGGGGGCCATTAGACTACCAGGGATATAATAAATCAATACATATGAAATACACATTGAGGGGCCACTAGACTACCAGGGCAGGAGATTCCAGATCGTTATGTGTCTTATTATGATGGGGGCTACTAGACTACGGGATATGAACAGCTATAATAATTTAATACAGATCAGGGGCCACTAGACTACAGGGATATAAAAAGCAATATGTATGAAATATACATGGGTGGCCACTAGACTACCAGGAAATTAGAGATAGTTATCTATTTAATCATGATCGGGAGGGGCCGCTAGACTACTAGGGATATTAAAACATCATTTTTGTATTCAGATGGGAAGAACAAAGTCCCTGAGCAAAACCCACCCTCATTTAACTTTCTAGGTACCCTGGGCTGATAAATTGATTTTAAATCTGCCTATCTCGTCCCTTGCTCTTTGTTCGCAGAGAGCAATTTCTTTGATCACACGATTCTTTGATCAAGATCATGCATCACAAGTGAGAATGAGATGGCCAGATTAAAAATCTAATTTCTCAGCCCAGAGTGACAAATGAGGTGGGTTTTACTCAGGGGTTTCATTCTGATGAACCATAGCAATGGTTTACCACAATTCTTTGAAATGTTTAATTAGCACAGTTTTTATTTTCTGGCCATGACCAAGGCCACTGTTTTTCGGTTTTTACGGAAAATCCGGTAAAATTCGAATTAGGGCTGCCTGAAAACCGGTAAAAACACAGATTTCATGGAATCTGGCATTATCTATCAGATCAGTAAATCTATAAAAAGTGTGTTTTCCTTTAATTCCTTCCTGTACTATTTTCAGTTTGCTTCATTTAATGCTCTGTATATTAAGCCTTCTTTAATTCTGATTATTTATGTACATACTAAAAATGATAAAAGAATCCTGGTAAAATCCAGAAATTAGAGTAACAATCACTGGTGAAATTCCGAATCTTAAGTCTTGAAAGCGAATTTAATTGTTTTAACCACCGTAAATCAGTGGCCTTGGCCATGACCCTGCAAATTCTTTGATGCGAGCCTGTAAATTCTTTGGTTCACAAGATTCTTTGATCACGATCCTGCATCACAACTGAGGATGAGATGGCCAGATAAAAATCCATTTCTCAGCCCAGAGGTGTCCTAGGAAGACATGAGGGTGGGTTTTACTCAGGGGGGTTCGTTCTGATGAACTATGGTGGTGGTTTACAGCAATTCTTTGAATTTTTAAATTACAACTGTTTTATTCTTTGGTCATGACCTACCAAATTCATTGATCGCGAGATTCTTTGATAAAAGAGCAGGATAAGATGGCAGATTTTTTATAATGTAATAGATAGGAAATTTTACCAATCTTTATGATTGAATATCTTGGAAACGGTTTGGTCTTTTACTTGAAATTTGGAGGGTGCTTACGGCATGTTCAGTTTATGTGATTTATGGAGTTTACGTGTTAGAAAACATTTTTGTGGAGCTATTGCGTGATGCACTTTATGTGTTGCAGATAGTGATTTGGATTGTGTTGGTGGCTTGAAATTGATAGGCTGCCTTGCTTTAGTGTCATGGATGTAGTTTTCAGTTGTTGTGTGTGTTAAATGTCAACATGTGTGAATTGTGCCACTCTGATGGATGAAAATTTCAAATTTTTACATGTTATATCTCAGACATTGTTTCATATTTTTACTTGAAATTTGGAGGGTCTTGTTGGCATGTCCTGTAGATGTCAATAGCGGTGTTTATGTGTCAGACAATATATTGTTTCTGGAGATATCGTGTGGTGCACTTTACTTTTTTTTTGGGGACAGCGTTTTCTATTGCTACTAGATTAATATTTTGTGGTGGCTGGCCTTCTGTTGTCAATGTTCTTTTTAGTCATTGGGTCAGGGGTGGGTAATGTGACCTGACACTTACAAGTTGGTGGGAGTGCATGGCCCAGCTTGCACAACTTTCTACTTTTCTGTTCTTTCTTAAAAAGTAAGAAATTCAATGCACAAAACCTCATCAATGTATCAGTTAGGGTTCTTCTACAGTGAAAAAGCAAGGAAATTCAATTTTAGGGTTCCTCCTTGCACCCACCCCAGCCTGTACCCACCAACAGGCATTGGGGTATGCACTAGGGTCATCGGCCCTAACTCTCACTCCATTCTCCTATACTGAACCCCTCAGCTTGTTTATACATAGGATGGGGTGAGATTTAGGTCCGATGACCCCAATGCACACCCGATGCCTGTTGGTGGTGGTGGGCTGAGGGTGGGGTGCAAGGGGTGAGAAACCTAAAATCAAATTTCCTCACTTCTTTCACTGTAGAGGAACCCTAACTGATGCATTAATCAAGTTTTTTGCATAGGATATATATATATATATATGGTAGCATGGTAGTGCTACCATAGTTAGGGTTGAGGAGCCATTTACATGTTAAACCCAAAATTTTGCACCTTAATAATTTTGCAACCGTTTGATGGTTACCTGAAATTTGGAATACAGAATCAAGACCCATACGCTTTGGGATCTGCCAAGTTTACGTACCGGTCAGATATACTAGGGACACTGGTTTACCACATATGCAGTGACACGGATGGAAAAGCAGAATTCTGATTGGTTAGTGGGAAAACGGCACCAAAATGGAAACAGCATTTGTTCTCATAGTCTCCGTGAGCACAGTGCTTTAAATATCTGGGTGGCGAGTGTGCTGGGCCCATTCATCTTTGACTTCTAGCTGGATAGCAGTGTTTGTTCATCACATCATCTTTGCGAAACTGTGCTGAAACTTATCCACTTTGGACCCATTTCTGCTGAAAACTACGTGAGTTTGCACTTCTACAGAATTCTGCTCACCATGCTCATTTTTAACTGTTAGGTAGGTAAGATGGGGCCCATGAATGGATGCCATATGTTGTCTCTCTGCTCACCCATGCTGTCCCTAAGCTTTCCGCTTGTGTTTGCTGGTCCCTGGACTTTCCTCCCCAAAATGAGTTGCATGTGCCACGCTGGGTGCCCACCCCAGCGTGGCAACACATGTATAACCCGACGAGGTGCCCAATCCCCTTGGCTCCTGTCTCCCAAAAAGTACATGGTGCCACACTGGGGAGCCCACCCAGCGTGGCTACAGATCTCTATCACCGACAGGGTGCTCAATCCCCTGTTGGCTCCATAGCCCCAAGCAGCATCCTTGTGCCACGCTGGGAGCCCACCCCAGCATGGCAAATGTCCGATGCCGTCCTCCTGTTTCTTTTTTTTTTTTTAAACCTGCAACACAAAAACAGTCCCTCACTGTCTGGGCCCCCACCCATGCCCACCCGCATGCACCCACCTCCCCCACACCCCTCACCCCATGCCTCCGGACCTCAGTGGGGCCGATCTTGATGGACAGGAACACGTCTACACTCTTCAAAGCCGACCGCGAACTGAAGAAATGCAGGAAAGCTGTATAATGTAATAAATAGGGTTTTCAACTTTGCTGCATATCTCAGGCATTTTTGGAATTTTGCACCAAACTTTCAAAATGGGGTTTTGGGACCTCTTCTCATGAATGCTGTCACTGTCATGGTGTTAATCGGGCCCAAGGGTGATTTCACAGTCACTGCATGAAATCACCTTTCTTCCAATTAATGAAACAACACTGCCAGTTCATAAGGTAGGCTCTCAAAGAGCCTATGTTAAAAATCTGGTGAAAAAATTCCTAAAAATGACTGTTTCTACGAGCCTGCATTACGCAGTTCCTACGCCTAGTAAGTTCCGAATTTTCAATATTTTCATTCCAGATTTCCAACATTGCCATTTACCACACTCCTTATGAGCAGTACAGCTGTCATTTTCACATCTTGCCCACAATGTGTTTCCGCCCATCTAGCGCACAAAGGCGCGGTTGGTGTACAAAATCAATGTTTGGGACACATTAAGAAAATCACAGTGACACTGTTCATGAGCAGAGGTCTTAAAATGGCTACAGTGAAAATTTGGTCACAAACTTCCTAAAATGACTGTTTCTGGCGTGCATTGCGCAGTTCCTCGCTGCGCTTGTAAGTCTGTCGCCAGTCTGCTGGGTCCGTGCCACTCCAGTGGTTTTCTGTTTGATGATCGGCAGATGGTCAGGCTGGGCAGTCTGGTTCACATGCTGGGGAAAAATGGTTCTGGCCTTGGAGGGAGGGTGGACCGGCAGAGTGGCACAGAAACATTTTTCCAGCATGCATGCCAGACTGCTGGGTCTGTGCCATGCTCCAGTGGTTTGCTGTTTGTTGGTCGGCAGATGGGCAGGCTGGGCGGACTGGTTCACATGCTGGGAAAAAATGGTTCTGGCCTCGGAGGAGGGGTGGACTGGCAGAGTGGCACAGAACCATTTTTCCAGCATGTACGGCAGTCTGCTGGGTCCGTGCCACGCTCAGTGGTTTCTTGGGGGTGTGTGCGATGTGTGTGCCTCTGTCTGTGAGCACGTAGAATGAATAACAATGATAATAAAAAGAGACACAGTCAGACAAAATAACTTTATTAAGCCACATCAGACTGAATAAACCATGTCGAAACCACTGTTGAAACTTGGATTTTCCTCCTTGGTTTATCTAGGGGTAAACAAAGAAAAATCGATTTAAACTGTTTAACTGCATGTTAATAATAATCTTACCACCTTTCAGTTTGGCTTTTGTAGGAATGTCTAATGGAATGTTGTTGGAAGTGTTGGAGAATTACAGAAAATTGATAAGTTCTTAAGGTGAATTACCAGCAGAGGTGAAGCCCTGACCACTGTGCAGATTGTGGTTTCACTTCTCTGCCCCCACCACAGGCACTATATTAAAAATAGTCTTTGCACTTGAGTGATCACTCAAATTGGTGATTGAGAGCAAAGATAGATTTATTTCTGTTGACTGTAGAGGGGATAGGAGAAATGAAGCTATGAGTAGCACAGTGGTTTTATGGCTTTACCTCTGCCGGTAGAACACGTTTCATCAGTTGAGCTCCGACTTGAAAACTGAGAGGTTCCATTTTCATGAGGACCAAGTTAGAAACTGCCCAATTAACTGTTGGTGCAATTCCTGGTTGGTTTATTCTTCAGTACAGATTGCTGATCTCTCCATTAGCATCCTCAATCCCAATCCTCATTAATCATTGTGGATTTTGTTTTAATTGGATGCACTTTGTTTACATATAAATAAACCAATCCAGGCAGCTAGATGTTAGGGACTGAACCGGAGTCGGACGGAGTCCTTGGCGTCTGGTGGTTCAGCTCAATTCACGTCTGAGCTCTGTTAAGCTTTGGTACATGGCATTGGATGAGTACTGTCATTCTACCTCTGTTGCCATCACTCCAGAGGGGTGGGGCTGCAGTGCTGCACATGCTGCCATCATTCCTGTAGGGTGGGGTTGCACATGCTGCTGTCACACCTGCGGGGTGGGGCTGCACATGCTGCCATCACACCTAAGTGTTGGGGGCTGCACATGCTGCTGTCACACCTGTGGGGTGGGGACTGCACATGCTGCCATCACTCCTGAGGGTGGGGGCTGCACATGCTGCCGTCACTCCTGTGGGGTGGGGGCTGACTGCTGCCATCACTCCTGCGGGGTGGGGGCTGCACTTGCTGCCGTCACACCTGTGGGTGGGGGCTGCACATGCTGCCATCACACCTGCAGGGTGGGGCTGCACATGCTGCTGTCACACCTGCGGGGTGGGGGCTGCACATGCTGCCATCACTCCTGAGGGGTGGGGCTGCACATGCTGCCATCACACCTGAGGGGTGGGGGCTGGACTTGCTGCACATGCTGCTGTCACACTGCAAGGGTGGTGGCTGCACTACTGCTGCTGTCTATCCTGGAGAATCGATGAACCTTCTGTTGCCACCCATCTTGCGGGAGTCGGAAGGTGAAGTCTTCATGAACATCATGCCTGTGCACTGTTGCAGATTTCTTCTGATGTTGAACCACCTGCCAGCACTGCTACCAACTCTTCATGCTTGTCCTTTGCACCACTCTTCAAGTAAGTAGGTGTGGGTGTTGGTGGAAAGCTGTAATTGAAGAATGCATTGATGAGAATGAGGATATGGATGATGATGATGATGATGATGATGATGATCTTTTTAACAGTTATGTGTACATTTTTCTGTGGGCCACATGTAAACATTTCAATTATGATTTCAGGCCTTGAAGTGCTATCGGTCGTGATCTGCTGCAGGGCTACTATCCTCCATTGTAAAAGGTACAGTTTGCTTTCTTTTGCCCACTAGTGGGTCTTCCATGCTAAAATGTGAATGCTTTGTTGGTATTACAGAGTTAGGAATTACTGTGTTTTTTTTAGTTCAAACTGTGAAAGTGCTGTTGGCAGTCTGCTGCTGTGAGTCCTTGCCCTTCTGAAAAGGTATTATTGTACTTCTTTGCACTCACAAACAGAGACTCAAAGTCTAGATTGTATGTTTCTGACATCACAGTGGTTTCTTTTGGTACCCTTCTTCACATAGGCTCACATTAGCAGTGAGTGAGATTTTGGTGATATATAAGTAACTCTGAAATGGTGGCCAGGAATTGGCTGAGAATGGGATTGATATAGATAAATAGCGATATTGCAGTCTGGAATTTAAGTGGCTGAGGTCAGCATAAAATCTGTAGCTGCTCCTCCCACTCTCGTAGACATGGTCTTAAGTTAGCGGAGAGATTTGGATGCTTGGTTCTTACTATAGATAGTTCTAGTCTGAACTGTAAACTTCAAAGGGCAGCATGATTTCTGTAGCTGTTCCTCCTGACCATCATCCTTCATTCTCATCTCTGACCATGAATGACCAGTGAGATTCTAATGCTGATGTCTCTTATTTTTGTCTTGATTTGAGAGATTGAGTAAATAGTTGTGAAATTGTAATAGTTGTGCTGCACAATTGTAAATATATTTTCTATATCTCCCAACTGTTTTAATTTTAGTTTGTTGGGAGTCATCCACACTACACATGTAGCAATGGCAACACCACCACCAAGCAAAATGGCCAAAATCTCATCTGTTACCGCTAAAGACCGTGCGTTGCAATTCAAGTCCTATGGCATGTATGAAGATGGAGGGAAGATGTTCTGTCACTTCTGTGATCACCCTGTTGACCACATCAGGCAGGACACAGTGGTGGATCACTGTAAAAGCAAAAACACAAGAACACAAACCAGAAGAGTAACAGCAGACAGGTGATCCTGCACACCAGTTTTAATGCCACAACAGCTGCAGCTGCTGCAAGGAGAAAACAATTTTAGACACGTTGAGAGCTTGGTGTGGTGCCAATATACCAACTGAAAAGCTGGATTAGCCCTGCTTGAGAGACTGGATGAGGAAGTATATCAAAGGAATTGGAGCACTTCCAAAAGCAGACACTTTACGACAGAATTACTTGCCCTGACTAAATAGGGAAATGGTGGAGGGAATTAGCTAGCTGGTAAGAGGCAAGACACTCACGATAATGTGTGATGAAACAACCAATGCAGACTCCGCTGTCTAATGAACATTATTTTTGTAATGGAGGGTGCAAAATCTATAATAGCAGACACCATAGAGCTAACAGCAGCAAACCACTCCACTGTTGCCCAAAGTGTTTTAAAGACCTTGCATAAATATGGTGTGGAGATGGGACAAGTGGTAGCATTTGTTAGTGACAATGCATGTTACATGACAAAGTGCTTTAATGATGTATTATGTGGCCTAATTGGTGACCATGTAGTCCATGTGGGTTGTTGGGTGCGCGTTTTATCATTAGTGGGCAATACCTGGATTGACCACTATGATCAGGTGAATAAGCTTGTGGCACTTATAAAATATGCCTTTCAACAATCACCAAAACATAAGCGAGAGTACACTGCATTCCTGGAGGAGAGGTGCGGAAAAAAAAATATTACCACCTGTTCCTGTCTTGACCCGTTGGAACACCTGGTTCAAAGCAGTCAAATACCACTCTGCCTATCTGGAACACCTGTGAGAGTTCTTCAAGGATGAAACCAGTGATGCCAACTCCATGAGGTCCTTAAAAAACTATTTGAAGAATGGTTCACAGAGCTGCAGGTTCAAACTCGTTCATTGCTGAAAACTGTACTGACCTTATTGATGCAATCGAGCTTTTGCAAAGCAAGGAAAAGCCCTTGGCTGTTTTGCTGTATGACACTATTATCAAAATCAAAAAGTGGTTTGAAGCAGGAGTGTTGAAGATGGAACAATTTGGTGACAGAACTGCGGTACTTGCAGGCTATGAGGCCACAGGTCAAGCAGGAAAATGTTGCCCTTTCCAAGGAGCATTTGGTGTCGCTTTAAACAAGCTTTCTAAGCATATGGACACAAACCCATCAGTTGAATTCTTTAAAGCTTGCCATAATTTGGACCCCAGAAATTTACCAAAACTGAATAGAGATTTGACATGGCATGTCAGTGACAGTCCTCTGTTAGTACTGCACAACCAAACAGAACTGCAAAATGACTGGGATGTATATGCTAAGGAGAATATAAGGAACTTCCAAGCATATTGGAATTGGATGTTGGGCAGTACTGGCTTTCAAGGCAGTCACAACTAACTGTACTCTCCAGAGCTGCTCTACAAGCTATCTAGATACCTGTGTCAAGTGCAGATGTGGAGAGATCCTTCTCTGTGTATGGACAAATCCACACAGATCAAAGGAGAACCTGTTGGTAGAAAATCTGAAACTGCTATCCCAGCTCATGTACAACAAGTAGCTGGTTTCCTCAACATGTTTAATGCCCATTTTATACTTCTATTAGCGTATTCAAGCCAGTCACCAGTACCACCCTTGCCATGAAATAATGGGCTGGCTTCTCCCTCTAACTTCAGACTGTTGCCCCTGTTGTCCTTCCCTCTCTTTGGCCTCTTAGGTACTTGAAGGTCTCACTCATGTCCCGCTCCTTTCTATCTTCTAGGTTGTACATGTTGAGCTCCTCTCTCTCCTCATGTGTCCTGTCTGTCACCATTCCCCAGGAAAATTCATCACCCAAACTTGGACCCCTGTCCCCACCATCATTGGTAAAGACTAAACAGCAGTACTTGTTTAGTACTTGCACCTGCTCTGACCCTTGCTGAACCACTCACCTTCTTAACAGTCTTCTTTTCCCTCCCTTCTTTTGCGAATAGAGATTTGATTGCTATCTCCTTCTGCCTGTCTATTGGGGGTTGGAGACTGATGGACTCCTTGCATGGTGGTGCGGTTTACTGCCCACCCACACAATCACCCTGCCTGCTTTAAGTTATACTTTTCATAATAAACTGTCCCAGATTTTCTTTAGAATCCTGAGCTCTACAAACTCTGGTGCAGCCTATCCTGTGCATACATGTCTTGGTTCTCCAGGACACCATATGCTACCCCATTAATATGTATGATGTGGGAACACCTTTATACTATTGCACAGTTTTCCACATTTCATATATGCCTTTGCACATTTAATGTATTTGTAGTTGGTTAGATACCATGGGCTGGATATTCAAACTACGCTATTCTGTGGTAAATATACGCTGCACAAAAATAGTTGCACAGGGGTGTGTGAGGCACTATTGAGCAACTCCTTTGAATATCACCCCAGCCACAGCCACTGTACATGGCACAGTGGAACTTGTGCCACTGCAAGTGGTCAGAGTGGAGCATTCACGATGCGGTGGCACAAGTACCATTGTGCCATGTGCAAATTTCCAATATTCAAAGGTGACATGCAAATGGGGCCATAATTCATGCAAGGCGCAGGGGGGCCATTTGCATCTATTTATGGTCTCATTTGCATGCCATTAAGCATGCAGGTGTGCCGATCCTCGAGGACTTGCGCCTGGTGCCCTGCCAGGCAGCAGCCATCGGGGACCGACACCTGCAGCCCGATCACAGGCATAAGTTAAAAATCCCCTATCCCTGACTGGCCGATCGGGCATAAGTGAAAATAAACACCCACCCCACTATGGCAATCACGGGCAAAGTCCAACCCCCAAGAACATAATCCTGGTGGTCAGTGGACGCGAAGCCGATCGCGGGCAGCAAGAGTTCAAACCCTCCCAGGACCTCCTACCCTGGTGATCTAGTGGCCCCCACCCACCCACCACAAAGCCCACCACCCGCTCCCCCCTGTCAGCGGTGGGCGGCAGCATCCACCACCTGCGCCCCACCACCCGCGACTGACTGCCCAGTAGGGCTGCACCCCATTGGTTTAGGCAAGAGCCAATGGGCATGCAGCCCCATACCGCCTGAGCAGTCCAGATAATGAATGAATGAAAATTCATTCCATATCTGAACTCCTTATGTTGCTGCTACACCAATGGCTCTTGCTCTGAACCAATAGTGCGTACTGACGAGCAATCAGTCGGCTGGCAGCGGGCGGCAGGCAGGTGGTGGCTGCCCCGCCGCTGACGGGGAGCGGGGTAGTGGGGCTTCGTGGGTGGGTGAGGAGGGCCACTAGATCACCAGTGTAGGTGGTCCTTGGGGGTTTGAACTTTTGCTGCCCGCGATCGGCTTCGTGTGTCCACTGGACCACCAGAGATGTTCTTGGGGGTTGAACTCTTTGCTGCCACATCGGGCTTTGCGGTCCACTGGACCACCAGGGAGATGTTCTTGGGGGGTGACTCTTTGCTGCCCAGATCGGGCTTCAGTCCACTGGACCACCAGGATATGTTCTTGGGGGTTGACTCTTTGCTGCCTGCGATCAGGCTAGTGGGGGTGGGGTTTATTTTACTTATGCCACGATCGGGCCAGTCGGGGGTGGCGGGTTACTATATGCCTGTGATTGGGCTGCAGGGGGCAGGGAGTACGTTGAGGGCCACCCACAGGTGGCAGCTGCTCTGTTGTGCCCTGCAATGCGGCAGCTCACCTGTGGGTGGCTCTCAACTACTTCTTTTTTTTGCTCAAAGTTGTGCAGGCGCAGGTTGGGGTTGCACCTGCACAACTCTGCACAGTCCACTGAATAATGGGCTGTGCAGTTTATGCATGGTTCCTCCTCCGGTTCAGCATGCCTTCATTAGCATTGCGCTGTTGCTCAGCTTGACTTGGGGGCACAACTGCTTCCTGCTGAATATGGCAGAATGGCTAATTTCAGACTTGCGCAGGTGCAACCTTATGCACATGGTGCAACCCTTTGAATATCCAGCCCCATATGTTTATATACCGTAGGTTTTAGTTCACTTGCTTTTCACTGTAGTTATAGTCAGGTTTTACACATTTTCTTTGATATAGCTTTAGTTTAATTGAAGTATTTATATATTCCACATTTTGCATATTTTACTGTATATGGGTTTCCATTCAAATGTCTGTTCTCCACTGTTTCTACACTTTCAGTGTACCATTTTATAACAGTTTTGTATAGATTGTATATAATTTGGTTTCTCGTATTACACCCACACCTTTTATGCTTTTTTAATACTTTTGCATATTTTTACGGTATGGATGTTTTTGTATTTCTATTTACTCCTTTCTGCACATTTTTATAAATGCTATTTTATTTAATGCAGCTGTTCTCTGTGTTTCATTTATTTGTTTCTGAATTAGTAATGTGACAAGACATGCAGAGCAAAGGTTCCTTGACATATAGCTGCATAGACCATAGTACAAAGTCATGGTACCAATGTCATAGAGGGGCATAAGTCTGGTTGGGGGCTTTGGGAAAACATCCCTACCTAACAGGGAATTACTGTGGCATTGCTCAGTAGAGAACCCACTGAAAATGGGTGACTGGGCAGGGAAATTCATTAAACCATGGATTTGGATGCATGAATGGCTATCCTGTATGTTCAGAGCTATCTGTGTTGGTGCTTGAGGAGAGCTGACTGCGTTCAATTTTGGTGACTGGATTGGCTGTATTTGTGTGCACTGTTGCATCTGGGGGGCACCATGGGGAGAAGCTGTGTTGGCACCTAAAGGAGTTGGCTGTGTTGGTGTCACCGTGACATCTGAGGATGAGGTCCTGCTGCAGTCAAACCTGAGGAATAGGGACATAGTGCTGTTGCTGCTGCTGTAGCCTGAGGAATGGAGCCGTGAGTCCTTCTGCAGACAACGCAATAGAGGGTGGGGGCTACAGTGCAGCATCTGAGGGATAGAGAGAGGCCATAGTGCTGTTGACACTGCCATCGCATTTGAGGGTGGAGTGCGACTGTGCTGCTGCCATCACATCTTGTAACTATCAAAATAACAAACTTGGTGCAAGGATGGATGTATGTACAATAGTGGACATCAAATTGCTAATATGCATGGTAGCAGAGCAAAATTAGTTAAATAAAGTACCCAAAACAAAACACCGGTAAAACAGATTTTAGATTGGCAGACACTGGTGACAATACCGGTTTTCCAATGTGCAAAACGGAATTTGCTCTTCTCAAACACGTAAACCAGTGTCCCTGGTCCTGATTGACTCTGATCCTGATGTGATCGGGTGCTGTAGCCCACCTGCCAGCCCTCTGAAACCTTCAGTTTCTAATCCACACCCAGTAGACCTTCCTTGCTCTCAGTCTCTTTTGCCAAATGACTTGTCTGGACAGTCTATTCTGGTGGAATCTGTTGTCATGGACCCCACACCTGCACCTCAGCGCAGCAACCTATGACTTCAGCTCCTTCCACTGCCACTTCACAGGAACTGAATTCCAGTGAAACAGTTAGTATTGCTAATGACTTGCCTCCTGCCCCTCCTACTGCTACTTCACATTATGGCAACATTGTTTTGCCTCTTCACACTCTGATGTACACCCTCCTGACCAATGGCTGCTGATACAACTCAACCCCTGCTTTCTCAAGACTCTTGCAAACCAAAGCAATTTGCTGAAGTGTTCCAGGCTCAGGAGAGATCAATCTCTCTGATATAATGCTGTTCACATACCCTAAAAAGGGGATTAGACTTCACCCCAGACAGGGTCTATATTGTTAAAACTTTGTTGAAGGGCTCCTGCCTTTTAGAGCATCAGAGATCTATGCATTAATTAATGTTGGTGATTGTAGTTTTGATGTCAGTTTCAAACTCATTTCTGGCCAGGATAGATTCTGGGCTCATTACAATGCCCAAAGGACTCATCATTATGGATCCCATTCATGCTGGTCCCACTTATTGGACAAAAACTTTGTACTATTACAGGCCTTTTCGTAATGAAGGTGTCAATATTGCAGACATTTTGTGCTGGCTTTGTAGCAGGTGAAATCTTAGATAAGCCAGAACCTGTCATAGATTCAGAACAGATATGGACACGGGGAGAGATGAATCTGAGTGAAGTGACAACAAACTGATTATGGTACTTTCAATTTACCTTGTGCTTCTTATCTGGGATGGGATAGGGGAACTTTGTTCTTTCAGGATCAGCCAAAATCCTGTTTCAAGTGTGATTCTTGATCCCACTTCAGTAACGCCTATGACAGAGTCCACTGTAGCCACTGCCTCATGTTTGGCCACTCTGCCACAAACTTCAAAATGAATTATATTGCAACTTGTGTGAGAGATGAGGCCACTCTTACGCTAAATGCCCCTGGGCCTACCATAATAGGGATGTGTCTTAGTCTCAGGAAGATCTTGTCTCCAAAGCCCAACAACAATGTACTATCACTGTCACTTTATTACCTGACCTAGACTCTGTCCCTTTCCCTCTGGGCGCACCACCTGCTGTTAACTCTTCCCTCCCATGCATACCCAAGAGTCTCCTACCTCTGATGTTGTCTGCAGTCCATCACCTGGTCCTTTGTCAATGAACTGACCTGTACCTGTCCCTCTGATAGGTACGGCCATGTCATCTGTGGATGTGGATACAACCTTACTTGACATGCTGAGCCCTCAGCTATCCCAGGCTTCTATACCCACCCCACTGAATTTGTTCCAGTTTCTAATACAAGAAAAAGAAAAGGAACAAATCATCAGGTACCCATAAACCTAAATGGAGACTGGATGTTGTGGCTATAGGACACCAGAATCAATTCGGTGTCCTATCCTGTGGTACAGAGTGGGGAGATTCTGGACTTGAAGAGGAGGTAGATTCTGAGGCTTCCTTTGCTCCCTCCACCCATGTAGCTTTTCTTCTGATATGGAGATTACTCAACCAGTTATTCAACCCCTTGACAATCTAAATGGAAAAGGAGATCTCAAGATGTTGTTAAATGATGTTTACCATGCTAACTTTTCCTATTTTACTTTTCCTGATAGTGTCCCTTAAGGTTGCCACAATTAATGTTAATAGTAGTAGAGTTATGGCAAGAGAATCAACACTTTCACAGCCTTACACACCCTTTCAGCCCACTTACTATTTTGCAGGATATTAATTTAAAATACAATTTCAATTGGCTTAAGCTTCCCGGCTGTGGACTAACAACCCAGCCTTTTGGTCGATAGGCCCTGTTAGCTGTGATGGGGTGGGGATTTTATTAGCCACTAATGAAATTAAAATGTCCAGATTAGTAGAAATCCTTCCTGGTAGAGCTTTATCCCTAGACATCTCTTATGGACAGGATAGGCTTCACCTGATTGTTCTTTATGCCCCTTGGACTAAGGCTGCCCGGTGCAAGTCTTTTGGGATGTTCAATCCTACCTACATACATACCTCTTGACTTGTTGTTTGGGGTGGAGATTTTTTTAATTCAATATACTTTATTACATTTTACAATTATACATACCAAATCAACAAACACAATACAACCAACCAACACCTAACCCCCCAAATGGAGTGTATAACATCCAGATAGTATGTCCATATGAAACAAACCAAAGCCAATATACCAAGGACCATACCACATATAAGATAAAGCTAAAACTTAATACTAAAACTAAGACAAATCTCCAGTAGCACAGCTCCATAGGAGTCAAACAGAATATGGAGTGTGCAACTTATACCACCTCTTGTTGTACAAAGCAAGTCTATTATGAGTACTAGCTATCAATTTCTCCAGGCGCAGATTAAACAAGAGCTCTTGCAACCACTCATGATAAGAAATTAGTCTGGTCCATCCAATTGCAAAATACAACATACTTTACTGATAAGGAAAGCATAGCTATATGCTTTTCCTTTTCTTCACATCTATCCCCTGGGGTCTCCTATGATAAAGATTTCAGGCAGAAAATCCAGTATAACCATAGCAAGGAGCAACCCTGGCTTTAATCAGCTCCCATGATGGTGACACTTTTGGGCAGTCCCAAAAATATGAAATAGTGATCCCTTAGCCTGCCCACATCTTGTACAAGTAGGGAGAATAATTTCTCCATCTTGACTAATTTTAAAGGTGTAAAATATACAGTATATCATGTAAAATAGGAAATGGAGTAAGGCAAAGCTTATCATTAGAAATGTGTCTATAGAGATCTTTTAAATTTTATCCCAGTTAAAGGATATTTGTGGGAAAGCTGAGGACCAATAAGCTGACTGCCCTGTAATATCAGAATAAAGTTTAGTAAAGAGAAATGTAAATATACAAGACACTGATGCAGGTTGTACCACCAGGTCCATGAGTGATTGCAAGAACTCACCACAATCACACTCCCAAGGCATGGGACCATACCAAGTAAGACATGGCAAAGTTGGAAAACCTTAAATAAAAGCTTATTATTTAACTGTAGTGAAGTTAGAATATCTTGGCAGGATTTGAGAAAACAATTCTTGAGTAAGTTACACACCCTCTTCTCAGCCAGCTGGGGCTTCCAGGCCACAGTTAACATTGCACCCTAGTTTAAAATTAGGGTTGTGACAAAGTGACTGAGCTATGTCTCTAAGGGGTTATAGTGTAATTGTCTACACAGCTGGGCATGGACACACAGGAAATGTGTATCACAGAGTCGCAGATATGCACCTGTAGAGACCTGGGAGAGATGTGAAACATAGATGAGAAAGACAAATCAGCTTCTCCAATCAAGGCCCTCTAATCTCAACCAGATAGGGGTATAGAGAGTTGTACCTTCTGCAAAACCTGAGTGGGCCATCTAAAGTACTTGCTGGCATAACTGGCTAAATAACAAAGTAAAAAAGAAGGTAGTCTAAGTTCCCCAGGGTTTTAGGCACTTATAGTCAATTATATGACCTTCTTGGAGTTTACCCTGCCTATAAAATCAGAAATGAATCTACAGTATGTGTACATTTAAACTAGGACTAAGGAAGTTTAATATTTAATGAGTGGAGAGGGTAAAAAACACAGAGAAGGACATTCATTTTAATAATATTAATTCTGCTCTAGAGGATCAATGGCAGGGATGCCCATCTTTTTAAATCTTGCTGAATAGTAGCTAATCTAAATCATATCATCTAAATTAAATTTTTGAGCAGTGCAACACTTTGCCTAAGAATAATGACAAGTTACTTAAGGCGAAGAGCCCAAGCTAGCCCCATTTCTAAGATATCTGACTTGAGGACACTGGGGGTTAATGGCATCACTGCAGTTTGTCAATATTAAGCTTGTAACTGGAGAGTTTTCCAAACTTCTTAATAATTGACAGAGCCGCTAGGATAGAGGTCTTAGGGTTAGCAACAGGCAATAATATGTCATCTGCGTAAGCAGAAGGTTTCATGTCAAAGGCTCTAACATTACCCTGTCAGAAGAGGAGACCTTTTAAGTTTGAGCAACAAAGACTCTAAATATAAATTAAATAAGAGAGAGAAGGGGCATCTGGAGTGCAGATTTTAACTGTGGTATGGCAAGGGAGGATGAGGTTTACATAAAGAAAAGATGTTTACTGACTCTAATTGTTTGAAATCTGTAGTGCAGACTGTGCTACTTACTGATGCCTACAGAGTTCGACATCACATGGGTGTTCACACTTATTTCAGGGGTACAATGTCCACCACAATCCATTATTTATTTGCTTCCGAATTATGACAGCTTTGTTGGCACTAACCGCTGGCACTGAATTTTCAGACTACAAAGTTCTGAGATGTTTCTTCTCTTGGGGTGCTGCTATCACCCATGGCAGAGATCCATGGAGAATGAATAACATGGGTTTGACTGACTCACTCTTGCTTGGGAAATTTCTTTCTTTGTGGACTGCCCATAAGTCTGTTCAATGTATGTATGACTCTCCAGTGACATGGTGGGCTGATAGCAAAGCTGAGTTTTTGGTTGTTTTCTGATCCCATGTGGGACAGTGGGCTATGGGTGCCTACCTCTGTTATTGCTCCTTACAGAGTCAATTGCAAAATGTTTCTCTAGATCAGAAGTGGATACTCAAGATTACAGTAAACAGATTCATTCTCTTCAGTCTGAAATTAGAAAATTGCAATATGATTGAGCACAATCCTTGAATCAAGAGATGCGCTTTGGCACACATGCACTAAGCAATCTTTTGACCCATTTAAGGATTTCAAACAATGGGTGGAAAGTAAATCCATACAGGTGCTGTATGACATAGATGGCACCCTGGTTTCCACTGGACCTGACATTTTATGAGTGGCCTTGACATTGGCGAGAGACACTTTTGCCCCAGCCCCATTCCTGAGTCTGAAAGGTCTTTCCTTTCTCATGTCAGTAGCCCTCCTTTAGACAAGGACAAGTCACAGTCACTGACTGCCCCATCACTTGCAAGGAAGTTGCTCAGAGTATAGATTCCTGATGAATAATATAGCCCCAGGTATGGACTGCCTCAGTTCAGAATTGTATAAAATTTAATGATCTGTTACCCCCTCCCTTGTGAGGTTTACAACCATTGCCTCCAATACAATGCCTTTCCTGCATCAATGTCAAGCAATTTTAGCATATATTTATAAAAGGGCAATAAAGGGACCTCCACAGTTGAAGACCCCTAAGCCTTCTAAACACAGATTACAAAATTGTGACTCAAATTTTTACTGTCTACATGGGCCACATTGCTGGGGGCCTGATTAGCCCATTCAGACCTGTATAATCCCATAGAGGTGTATTCAAGGCAACTTAATTGCCCGTAGAAAATTTGTTATCATGGTGCTGAACATTTATTGGATGGTTTTGTTTTAAGTTTGGACTAGGAAATAGCTTAGGATAGGTTGTCACATGATTATTTATTTGCTGTTTTGTATTTATTTTATTTGACCTTTTTGCTCAGTGGATTAAATGCCTGTATGGTCAAGCCTCTGTTCACCCTCTAATAAATGTTAGTTTGGTACCCCTGCACCCTCTAGTGGGGTGTTCATCAGTTATACCTCAGCTCTCTCGCTTACGTGATTTTGTTTTAGATCCTTTGTTGTGTCACATACATGACTGCTCTTCTATTATGGGCCTCCAGCTCCACCTGTGCTGCCCTCCTGAAAGTCATAGCCTATGCAGCCAATATTATAGTTTTGTGCCACTCAGTGGCATCTGGACCGACCCTTTGTAATCTCCTCAATGTCTTCTCTGCTTTTTCCACTTTGAAGTAAATTTTGTTAAAAGTAATGGATTTCCATTGGGTAAGCGGCACTTTCACATCCACTGGAAATTGCCTCCATTCAGATTTCTATGGCTGACATTAAAACATTGGGTATGTCTTTTGGGATTGTGGACATGGCTGAATCTAACTGGGGATCTTGTTTACAAATTGCTAATGCTAAAGTAGTTGGCTGAAAGGCATGAGCATTTTCAAATTTAAACATATCATGTTTATTAAGTCCCTTACTGCCAATTTTCAATAGGTCAGCTATATTCCCCTCCCCACTGAATCTCAAGACTAGAATTTACAATGTTTTCCGGGCAATATGGGGGAGTTGACAACCTGACCAAATGAGATATCACATATTGACACAGAAAGCAAGGAGGTTTTAGGTATGATAAATCCAGTTGTTTTTATTTTATTTTTTATTTATTTTGCACAACATTACTACTGTTTTAAATGGTGTGGGTAGATTCTAGTTACCGGCTGTTTGGGAGTTGCTTCTTGTTTACTTACCAGAGTGGCAAATGACTGGGTTGCGTATCATTCAAAACCCCAGTTTGTCCCTGATTATATGGTAGTGACCTTTCTTAAATTAAAGAAATGGAAGTTCTCCTATGGTTTGCTACTCACAACAACTAGACAGTCATTGTACCAAACTATATTAGCAACTCATTTTACCCTGAACTCGTATTCTGCTAGTGTGCTGCTTCACACACGATGATAGTAACTACCATCTTACAAATCCAAGGTTGCCTCCTTTTGTTTGGGAGATGGTATGGTTAAGTTGTCATGAAAAACTTGCCATTAGAAACATGCACAAACATAAGCAGTTGTCTGAGAGGTATTGCCTAGGACAAATTGTGCACCCAGCTGGAAATGCAAGAGCACCTCTTTTTTTCCTGCCCCTATGCCCAACAGTTTTGGTCTTCTGTTGCCCGTAGATGGGGAGACCCCATTTTACATCATTAACTTATCAATGTTTTGTATTGGTATTTGTCTGCCTCATGGACTCCCCATGACTTCTACCTGCAGGTTTTGTTCCCTTTATTTAAAAATTACTTGTAATCAATTGCTCTTGGGTTTTCAACGAAAGTAGTTCCCATCAGGATTTGTTTTCCAATCTGCAGTTCGAGTTTTACAGACTGTATGATCGAGACAAAAAGGGCCTGATTTGCAAACAGGTTAGAATGACAAAAGGACTTGCATCAAAGAGTTTGATGCAAGTGATGACTTCGTCACAACTTGTGTCAAAGAGATTTTTCAAAGCAGCCTGCATGTGCTCCAGACACTATTGCTTCAAAGCCCTCTTTCACCAGGGGTTGCATCAAACAACCCAGTGCACCTTGTTGCAAGGCGGCTTGTGCCATGACAGGGCTGCACATCCCTTTTTGATTTTCAAAGCCCACCATGGATGCAGCAGGGGGCACAACTTAGACCAGCCAGAAGATGGTCTCAGTGGTTGTGCCACTGGAACTTGGGAGGTCAGTGGACAGTAGGGTGCACTAAGGGCATGAGAGGTGCCATGGGGGTGTCAGTGCACAGCTGTCTGTCAGTCATAGTGACTTGGCACACCATGGGTGCCACCGCAGTGTGCCAAAAAAAGTTATGTTTTAAAATCATGCGGTACTTTAACAAGATGCTCCTGGTGATGTAACCCTCAATTCCTGATGTATGTATAAGCCTTGGTGAAGTATTGGACGCCCCCATGATCCTTGTTCTCCCTGAGAATAATGTAGCAAGGATCCCTGTGGTATAGCACCCCTGATCCTGATCTCCTGATACTTGCTCCTTGATAGCACATTCTGTGGCCAGCCATGGTGGTGAGCAGAGGCAGTGCTAATCACAGGATCAGGGCAGAAATGGGGCATAGTGGGGTAGTTGGGCAATGCCTAATTGAGGGAGGGTGGGGACCACTAGATCACCAGGAGTATGACCGTTTCTTTTTCAGGAGATCGAGGATGGGAGGCATTATATCACAGGGACAATTGTTGCATTATTCTCAGGGAGATTAGGGATCTCAGGGGGTCCACTACACAACTAGGGATTATAGGAAAGCATCAGAAATCGGGGGCACACTACCAGGGAATATATTTTAAAGCATTTTTTTCAACAAACTAGCGTGGGCACAAGGACATGGTGCTTCTATGCTGAAAATACATAAATACCAACAAAAAACAAGCAGAGCACTCACACCTCAAATATAATTGAGGCACCAGTTTTCCAATAAAAATATTATTTATTTTATTACATTGGCAAAATAAAGAGCAACCTGACACTTTTTGGATGACTACTCATCCTTTATCAAAGGTAATTTATTGCCTTTGATAAAGATAATAATCTCTAGCTATATTTTCCGTTGGTTTACAGAAAGAACCTCTTTCTATCCTGTAAAAACTTTCTACAATTCCTTCTCTCTTTAGTAAACAAACTAGCGCTATCTTTTGAGTTAGAGTTCTTGGTCTCATGCATATATGCCATTAATTTAGCTTTTTATTTTATTTATTTATTTTGCGGTCCCCATTTACTCCCATCAGAAGTTCAGCCCCTGCCCGCTCACTGTCCACCATGTCCAGGCTTACCCCCTGGGCAGGACCACTAGGCAGACCCCTTTCCAATGGACACTGGTAACAAGCCTGGCTTACACACCATGGTGGGACCACAGGAGTGGGAACCCACCTGGTGGGCAATGGTGGCAACAGAAATGGCAGCAGAGCAGGGCATACTACTAAGTACCCCCTGGAGGCAGGATGTGTGATGATGTCCACTGAAGGCTGACATCTGTCCCACCTTTCTAGTTGGCACCAGCTGTTGGGAACCCTGGCCTCCACCAGGAGTCACTAATAGGCCAGACACTCACCCCTCCCCACAGAGAGGAGAGCTACCCTCGGGTGCTCAGTCCTTCTCTGCCCAGCCAACCCTCTGACTCCCAGGCCCGTTCCCAAACCCAGGATGTTGGCATTGCAAGTGAATGCCTTGCCAGTGTGCGGTGGACTGGCCCAGCTTTTTATTTTTACATTCATTATCAAACTTACCTATGCACAAATTGCTTTTGTTATACCTACTTACTTTAAAAGAGATTTCTTTAGAACTGCAAAAGCTTCCCAGGTAACCAAAGGCTTCCTGTGCCTTCTGCTTCCCTAGGTGATCATTATCAATTATGCTTAAAACTCCAAGATAAACTCTCATACATCCAGTTCCAATGAGCTACCTCACCTAATCCTCTTAGCATATCTAATCTCCACATGACAGAACTCTTCCTGTATTTCCACTGTTACTTAAAGAGGTCAAATATTTACTTTCTAAAGTTATTAGGAAATTATCAGTTTCATTTCTATATAATACAGTCAGTGATGTCACAAATCTGGAGTGCCATTCCATAATGCTAAGTCTCCCAGGCCTCATGGTCACCACCTTCTAGAGGAAAGGTGGGACTGGATATAGTTCCCAGTTCACTGCTAGAGCCAATTCCTGAACTTCTGCACTGTGAACAAGATAAAGCATTAGTAACACCATTCTCAACACCAGGGACATGTACAGCTTTAAAATGAATATTAAGCAGCATGCACTGAGAACAAAGATTCCCAGTTGTCCATTGATGGTGTGAACCACACCTGGGATGTTGGTCTGAAAGACAACTCTTTTATCCTTTACTGGTGACCCACACAATCAGTATAATCTCTACTGGGAAAAACTCCAGAAGGGTGAGCTGCACTGTGAGCCCCACCTCTGTTTAACTTGAGACCACCGTGTGCCTCTGAAGTATGTCACAGAACCCAGTCCTGTAGATGCAGTTGTAAACAACTCCAGATTCTGGCTGTCCACTGTCATGGGTCTCATGAAGAGTCCATTAAAGTGGGTGATGAAGGTTAACCATACTTCAGGTTTTCCATGAAGCCCTCCATCACCTGTATCTGATGATGAGGTTCCCAGTACCAGACCCAAACCTCACCATCTGCTCAAAAATGTCATCCGCATTGGGTGACCCAGCATACAAAGTTCAAATGTCCCACCATGTGTTGAGGTTCCTTTATGACTATTTTCCTAGGCACCATTGCATGACCCAGAACAACCCTAAGTGCCTCAATCTCATCTTTGGGCAAGCAACATTCCTTCACCTCTGCATCTGTGTCGATGCCCAGGAATGACATTATGGGGTTCGGGGCCTCTGTTTTAATAGAACAATGGGACACCAAAGTTGTGGCACAGAAGAAGGAATGTTTCCTATCTGTGCCTGCAAACTGGAGAGTGGGCTGGGCCCACAAATAAGAAGTCATCAGATAGTAAATGTCCCACCCTTCTTTGGCAGTTGCCCAGTGTAAGGTGCTAAAGCACTCAAAAACTGCACAAGCCACTGAACACCCACAGGAATGCAATTATTGATATAATAATGCTCTTTAGATTTCATCCCAAAGGGTCTTATTCTGTCAGGTGGATGGGTAACAGTTGGAATGCTGAGTCTGTATCTACTTTAGCCATAAGGGCCCTTGGACAATAAGCTGGGTAGGATCAGGGTGGGTCAGAAGTTGGTCAACTGGGTGGCAAACTGGTTGATGGGCAGAAAACAGAGCGTGGTGGTAAATGGTATACAGTCAGAAGATACCAAGTCACAAGTGGGGTACCACAGGGATCAGTCCTGGGTGATCCTCTTCAATATCATTATAAGTAACTGCAGATGGACTGGAGGTAAGGTTTGTCTGTTGCAGATGACACCAAGATCTGCAGGAGTAGATGATCCAGATAGGGTGGGCAGAATGAGAAGAGATCTGGATAAACTAGCAAAATGGTTGGAAGAGTGGCAACTGGTGTTTAATGCAAAAGTGAAAAATCATGCACACAGGAAGAGAAACCCTGAAGCCACCTATAGGCTGGGAGGAGACTTGCTGGCAGTCACAAGGGAAGAAAGAGACTTGGGCATCATCATCACTGATGACCTGAAATCATCAAGCAGACCACTAAAGCAGTAGGTAAGGCTAGGGGATGTTAGGGTGTGATTAGTAGGGGTATCACAAGTCGGAAGAGGGTAATAATTCCTCTTTTCAAGACACTGGTTAGGCCCCATCTGGTACTGTGTGCAGTACTGAGGCCACACCTCACAAGGAAATTAACCAAACTGAGGCAGTCAGAGAAGGGCAACCAAAATGGTGCAGGGACTGCATCAGAAAACATATGAGGACAGATTAACAGAGCTCAATATATATACCCTAGAGCAAAGGAGGAGAGAGGTGATATGATCAAAACATTCAAACACCTTAAGAGGCATTAACAAGGTGAAAGAGTCTAACATGTTTCAATATAAGAAATATAAGAAAATAACAGGACAAGAGGACACATCATGAAATTAGAGGAGGCCTATTAAGGGGTAATGTGAGGAAGTTCTTTTTCACAGAAAGGTGGTGGATGCATGGAGCGGCCTACCTCAGGAAGTGGTGGATATGAATACAGTGCAGGGCTTCAAACAGGCATGGGATAGGCATAAGGGAGCAATACAGATGAGTATGAAAAGATGGCACATTTATAAGGTAGAAAGAAATGGGCAGACTGAATGGGTCTTGCAGTCCTTATCTGCCATCAACTTCTATGTTTCTATGGACCAACTTTGTGTACCACCTCAACTGCTCTGCCAAGCTATGCATACTGGACTGCAGTGTGGCATGAATCAAGGTGGTCATTCACTGGAGTCACCCTCAGGGTATGACAGATGGTTGATCATGCAGTATTCACTGGGAACTTTCTTGGGCACCAGGTCAATAAGGAGAACCTCACAAACCAGGAAATGCTGGGGAGGAATAGAGCCACTAACCCTGCCTAAGCCCAGTTCTTTGCAGAGCTTGTTCTAGACCACCTGCAGCCTATATCTTATGAACTTCAGGTTCTTATCTTCATAACCCTGCTGAAGGCCCTTGTACAGGATCCTAAAACCTGCTGTGAATCAATCCTCCAGCAGGGTGGCTGCTTCATGATTCAGGTATTGGTTCAGTCAAGGCCTAAGTGGGTCCACTCTTACCAGAGTGGTCAGGTTTGCCATAATTGGGCTTTCCTTGCTTCTTCTGAAAGGCTGGTGCCCTTCTTGTGGGGGCTTGCTAGGTCTGTACTGGATAAAGGGATGCAACTGACCACAGGCACAACACTTGTGTTGAAACTTGCAAGGTGCCATTTGCAAATTCCTTTGTTGAACCCTAGACATATCTAGTTTTGGGTCCCATTAGATATGGACCTTTGGGACTGGTGTACATTGACTGGAAGACTGCTTTCTGTATGGAGAACCCTGTCCTCATGCATGATCTTCACCAGTAAGGACATGTCTAGGATACCCCAGTCCTTGGTAGGGTCATATTTCATACTGTGCTGGAACTTCCTATCATATTCTAGCCAACCAGCTCCCCTTTACCTTTGGGTACACATGATCCTATTTAGATAATCGAACAAGTCAACACTTTTTCAGGGGCTGTCTGACATATACAGTAGTGCTGGTAAAATTATGAATCCAACCAACCAATATCAAATGTCCTATCAAATTTGATCCTCTTCTTATCAGGGTCTTCTTTTTTCTCTTTGTTTTCTGGCTCCTTTGCCTGGTTCAGTAAAAAACATGTCACATATTCATGCCCACAAATCAGCTGGTGGATTTTGTCAGACAAGTGTGATCCAACTTGCTGGGCTATACTGATGTAATGCCCTGAGGGGTGAAAGGACTGCTGCTGGTTACTGCTCCATGCTTTCTGCTCCTGGCATTGTCTGGGCCCCAGCCACTCCTTGCTGTTGGACCTAAACTGCCCCCACCAGACCCACCACTGCCTTAATTAGTCTGTCCAGTTTCTAGTTTGGGAGAAAGGCCCTTTGAGTCTGGCAACTTTTGGTTCAGGTTGGTTGTTGGGAGGGTGGGAATCTCCTACTACCACAATGCCAAGCTCAGCTGCCTTCTGATTTGAGGTCCTCTTTGCCTTGTGATGGATGAGGTTGGGCCAGAGGAGAATCCTGGGAGGGATTACATCAACACTCATATTACCATTTGTCTGAAATGCTCTCGGACAGCACATCAAGCAATGTGTTTGCATTGTATAGCCTCTTGAGTTTCTTGGCTACTTTACTGAGAGGGATGACTTTTTCCTGGTCGCTTTGCTTACCATGTACTGGGTTCTCATTAGGTGATGGAGTCCCTCCAAACAAGCATCCAACCAAGCTCATCCCTTCTCAGTGTACATGATCCTCAGTTGGGCTTCCAGTGCCACCTTACCAGATGATGCCTTTCTTTGTTTGCTGGACTCTTCTACACTGCTACAGGTTGAAATATCAAGAAACTACAGAAATATCTGAAACAAAATGAAGTTGCTGCTAGATACTCATTTCTGGCTGAAATGGAGGGGACAAAGGAGCAATTCTGACTGGAGTGGATAATCTGTAGCTAGGAGAGAAGAGTGAGTGTGAGCTGCAGGCCACTGCTCTTTTCAACTCCTTATTCTCATCCCTAGACAGATACCTCTGCCCTGTGGGTGGACCCTGTGGTTCTTCCTCTTGGGATGGTACCAAAGTATCTCCCCACCCCATGGGTGGAACACTACTTGCCTACCTGAGGTCAGGTTTCAGGAGGGACAAGGATAAAGGTTTGTCTACTGAAATGCTTAGCAGACTGTTTGTTTTATGCAATCAATGAGGAACAGATTTTTTCCAATGAATTTGCAGTACTTAGAGGCTGAGAGTTTTGATGATATTTAAAACAAAAGTCATACAGCTACCTGTCCACAGGAAACAAGAGGACTGGCACTTATGTAGTTCTGTGAATAGTTCTCTAAGTTGCTTTTATTCCTTTTTAAGGACTTGGAGAAAACAGGTACATATATAAAAAAAACAAGAGTAATGATAGGGCTTTGTCTGGTCTTCTCAGCTCTCAGTGAAAAGGTGTCAATGAATCCATCACTAAGAATATGAATTGATTTTAACACTGGTATCCAAAGCTTCCTGTTTTCCTGTTTTTAAAACAGAAGGTATGTAGATAGACTTTTAGAAAAGACCAGTTTGCATAACAATGTGAGAGAAAACTCAGCAACATAACACTCTATCCAGCACTCACTAAACTCAAGATTTAAAAAAATGATTTCCCTAATAGTAGCATTGCAATATTCTGCTGCCTTCTCGTAATTTTAAAACATCCAAAACAACCACTTAAAATGCAGTAAATATTAACAATCTTCAGTAGAGATCTCTTTAATGAAGATCTCAATATTTACTAAAATAACCAATGTAAAAACAATAACACTTCTCCATCCTGTGTAACCATATATGCACATGTTATGGATTCTATTCAAGACTGGAACTCTAGATCTTTAATAGTAGCCTAGTTGACTTTCCCTGCTGACTGAAGTTAAATGGTGCTATATTGCTATTTCAGCATTTACATACTACTTGACAAACTACCCAGCTAATTTAAGTTTTGTGCTTTAACAGATCTGAACATAAGCCTTTTACTTAGCTCGCTCAGTTGAGAAAGTTTGATTTCCTTCTTATTTCTTCCTCAGCACCCTGGTAGTGGTTACCAAGCAAGTCACTTCACACAAGTCTTCTCACCACACTGGTTGAATGCTGCAGCACTTCCTTAACCTGAAATGGTTATTCTGAGGGGATTCTGGGACTTAAGTACCCCCACTTGGCCATGTGACTCAGCACTAGATTTGCCAGAACCCTATTGGCTTTCAGTGTCCTTTCAAATTTTCAGTTTTTTCAGATGGCAAAGCAGATAGTTTTGCTAATTAACTTTTCACTACTCTCTAACAATGAATTTATTTAGGCAATTTATGAAATTAAAGAAGTGTAGTTCAAGTCAATTTTATTGCAAGAAATGTATTAAATCACAGATTTGTTATATTTATCAATGAATATAATAATATAACATAGTATCATACAATACAACAAATACTGTCACAATACTTAAAATAAATAATAATAGCAGATCAGTTAAAATTAATAACCTCAGTCATTTGCTCATGATCTTACTTCCAAATTGTGCTAGAGCATAGATTATATGGGTGTTATTTAGGAGAGCAGCTATTCTATACCTCTGCTATCAGAAGGAAGCATTTATCATACAATAAAAGGCAATATATTTCTTCCTTTCACTTTTAAAAGCAGCACAGTAAAATAAGAAAATGTTTTACTGTAATTAACTTTTCTGCTTTACAAGCACTATTTTTTTATTTAGTTTTTTGACGGGTAAGTGCCTAGACAAATCCTGCCTATTTTCAGGCACGACCGAGAGGGATACAGATGAATGCCAACTGACCTTGAACCAGATTAAGCTGTTGGTGGTATTTTTAGTGAATGAGGAAATTTGGCTAGGACACGGAAATTCCTACTTCCTGCTTCCTGTGAGCAGGGGGACCATTTCTGGTGGGACCAAGATGGCGGAGGAGGAGGACAGTGGAGGAGCTGCACATGGGGCTGCGATAGCCCAGAGTAATTCCTTACCTGTTGATTTCACGAGTCTGGAAATGTTGAAATGGTGGCTGGGATGCACCTGCGGGTGGCCAGCAAAGCGCCAACTCAAGTGGTCCTTCAGTTTCTGTTGCTACGTTGGGGCTTAGTTTGTCAGAGAAACAACGCTGTTTGGAAGAGGAACTTCTTCATGTGAGTGCATTATTGGTACAGGAACATAGGAACCTCGCTGTGGAGGATGACAGGAAGCGGAAGAGATCAGAGGTTCCCGAGCACTGCAGCAGCAGCGGGGCCCAACAAGTTGCATCCGGCTACTGAAAGGCCGAAAGTCAGTGAAGTTTCGACTTCTAAGATTGGGGAGATCTGGTAGATGAATCCTGGTCTCTGGAGCATCGCTGCATGGGGCTGTCTGGATTACGATTTCGGGTGATTCATGGAAGCGGCTGATGGATTTTCAGTACTACGGAGTCTGCAGAGATAAGTACTGTGGCTTTAACAGTCCCTTCTCCTGTTGTTTTAGTCTCTGCACTTCCAGTCTCCCTTTTCCTAAATCTACTACTGATTCTGGACTACCCTTGGACAGCCTGTCAGTGGAAATGGCTGCAGATGTGGCTACTTCCTCTGTCATACAGGGGCCAGCTTTGGAACCTGTGGAAAAACCTTCCTATGCCAGTCATCTTAGGCAACCTCTAGAATTAGCAAGCGATGAAATGCCATTCAGTTTACGATATGTTGGCCCCAGGATAATCCCTGATAGATTTTATGTTGGAAAACTTTATTGAAGAAAAGTATGGGTTTTTCCTTCTGAAGTCTACGCCTTGATCCGTGTTCCTGGAGAGTTCAATTTGATGTCAAGTTTTGCACCCCAGCTCTTTTGGAACTATTCTGGAGTCACTATTTAAATCTAAAACTAATCCCCTGTGGTCGGACTTTATTGTACTGCCTCTTTCAAAACAGGCCTTTAGGGTCATTGATCATGTTCAGAAATGAAGGGGTTAATGTTGTAGATATTGTTAACTGGTTATCTAAAGATGTGAAATACAGGGGAATCCTGTTCCTATCCTGGATGTAGAGGATTTTGGAATGGGGTTGGAAATTTAGGATTAAACTCCACTCTACTGATTCTGATTTGGTGCATCTCCCCAACTGTTTTTTTGGGGGAGGGATAAGGGTTCTTTTTTATCCAGGTCAGCCAAGGGTTTGCTTCAAGTGTGGGTCTCGGACTCACATAAGCACCTCTTGTGATGTGCTAAAATATTCTTATTGTGGGAGTCTGGTCATCCTAGTGCTCACTGTTTCCAAACCTCTAAATGCAGTCTTTGTGATGTGGTGGGTCACACATTTGAACTTTGCCCTTTGGCAGCTAAAAACACACGGAAGCTGATTTTGGGGTACAGGACCATTACATTAGGGAGGCAGTTCGACTTGGCATTCCTACTGGAGGAAGGTTGGATCAGTACCTCTGGGGCTAGTCTCCCTTTGCCCGTGTCAGGTTTGATTGCTAACTCTACCTCAAGCACAGACTCTATAGATATACCTGAAGTGGTGACTCATGAGGTACCAGAGATAGGACAAGGGGGTTATTTGCCAGGATTCAGTATTGTCTAGTTTGGACCCCTTGGTAGAAAGTTTTACTATGGTTAGTGGCAAGAAAGGAAATCTGTTAAAGGAAGGGGAAGGTGGGTAGGAAAACAGCTTTACCTTTCCATGCATGGTTCTATTGCTGACCCTAATACCTTTGATAGTAGAGAGCTCCAAGGCGGTTTCAAACATGTCTCTGCCTTCTGCATCCCCCTAAGGCCTGAGCCCTTGGAACCTGCTGAAGGACAGGTTGGCCCTAAGCCATTAGATGGGAAAAGTGGAAGGGTAACAAGAGCATCTAGCAAAGTAAAGTGACTTTACCCTTTCATTAACTCATGGTTCCCTTTTACTTTAGAGTGGCAACTTTAAATGCAAATAGCATTAAATCCCTGTTAAACGTCAGAGCACTTATTCTCATTTTTATATGAAAATCTGGATTGTGTTTTCCTGCAGGATGTTCGTTTGCATTCTCCTATGGAGATAGAGCTGCCACTACTGGTTGGGTGTGGGAGATTGTTTTTGGTCTTTGGGAAGTGATTTGTGTAGTGGGGTGGGGATTTGTTTTTCATTCACATATAAGATAATTCATCAGATAGAGATTTTAGCTGGTAGGGCCTTGGTTTTGGATGTTAAAAGGGTTCCTTACCCTTACGGTTACTTAATGTTTATGCACCTCAATCTAAATTTGATCGAGTAACCCTTTTAATTCATCATATCCTTTTCTATGCACCTCTTATGTTACTATCCTTGGGGACTTTAACTGCTCCTTGCCTTCCAGTGTTTCTTCTGGAATGAGAAAGAAAGTGTATAGTGATATGGCAAGCTTGTCAAAACTTCTTGCAGATACTGGTTTGAATGATGCTTTGGGCCTACCTCTAATGGGTTTGGAAATACTTATTTTTAGGAACTAGAGCTTCCAGAATTGACTATTTTTTCTTTCACCAGGGGTTGTAGTGCAATCACAGTCCTTACAGGAGGTGGCCACATCGGATCATAAAATGCTTGATTAGTGTTATGTGGCGTGCCTGAAGTGCGGAGGGCCAGGTTTTGGAAATTAAATGTTATCTTATTAGATATCCCTGGTGTGGCTGATGGTCTACATTCCTTTTTGCACATCAGTCTGTTTTCTTTCTATATGAAAATTTAAATACTTGGTGGGAGGACACAAGATGTGAAGACAGACTCTATTTTCAAACCATTGGTCATTTAAATGGGAGATTCCGGCATGATGGACTTCAATATCTTAGAGAACGACTTCATTTTTGTCTACTTTCCACAGTCTTTGGGATCTGCAGGTTTGGATCAAATTAAAAGGTAAAGGAAGAGTTGGCTAATTTACAATCTCAGGTTTTACAGGATGTGGAGAGAAAGCATAAATATGGGATTAGTGGTACAAAGAAGGATACTTTACCTTTTGAAAATCTGAAACTTCTTAAACACTCCCGAGCTGTGATGTATTTAAACACCTCAGCTGGGGGCATGTTACAACAAACACTGGTATTTTAGATACGATACATGACTATGTTACTGCATCCTTTAAGAGTAGATTGCTCCTAGAGACCCCCATTAATGATTGGTTTCTTAGAAGACCAGTCCCTGTTTTGTCTATAGATGAGCAGTCTACTTTGGTCCAACTCATTATGGTAGATGAACTAAAGACTGCAATTTGGTCTCTGAAGTCGGGAATTACTCCAGGTGCTGATGGATTGTCCCATGAAATCTATAAGTTTGTGGGAAGTTTGGGTACTGAACTATGTCAGATATTGAATGCTGGGTTACAGGCAGGGTCTCTACCTAAAAGCATGTTACAGGGTGTGTTGCTTTTACGGTATAAAAATAAAGGGAGCATGAGGATTTAGATAATTGGAGGCCTTTGTCTCTTTTGAACACTGACTGTAAGATCTTGATGAAAATCTTTTGTATTAGATTAGGGGTGTATTGGGTTCCTTATTACATGCATCACAATTTAGTAGGGTGCCACATCGAAGGGTTCAGGATGCACTGATCCTACTCAGGGAGCTTATAGCTAAAGGAGCATCTGGAGATATGTTTGGGCATCTGGTTTGTCTTGACCAGGCTAAAGCTTTGATCAAGTAAAATATAGTTATCTGTGGGAGAGTTTGAGATGGTATGGGTTTCCCTCACAATTTATAAACTGGCTACGTACCTGCTATACAGACATCACTCTGATACCTAGCATAAATAGATGGTTGGGAAGAGATATTGAGGTACATATAAAGTGCGCAGGGGTGTCCACTAAGTCCCCTACTCTATGTCTTATCCTTGGACCCCTTTTGCATGCTTTAAATAATACAGATGATATTGTTGGATTATCAGTTGGTTATATGGACCCACAGATAGTGACAATAGCATGTGCAGATGATTTGGTTTAGTTCTGTCAGATAAAATTCTGCTGTTGCTGCACAGACATTATTGTACACCTTTTCAGCTATGTCTGGTTCCTCTATTAATAGGTTTAAAAGTGGGATATTGCCTTTGGGGTATGGGGCCACTGATGTGGCATTGATTTGGGACATGCCTATTAAAACTGGCTATAGGAAGATTCTTGGTGTTTATTTTGGAGGTGTGGATGATCATCGATACAATTGGGAGAGCCAATTATTGGAAGCACGTAATAGGGTGTTACTCTGGAATAAGGGCGAATGTCTAAAGCGAAGCAATTTATTTAATTAAAACTTTTTGTTGCCATATTTTTGTTTATAGCTGCAGTTTTCCCCTCCCCTTCTTTAGAAACCTCTCTTTATGATGTATTTTTCTTTGTTTATGGGGTAATAGATTAAATCCAATGAAGAGGGTATCACTTATTTACCTATTGGTGAAGGAGGTTTGGGTATGGTGAATCCAGTTGTATTCTTGCATAGTATATTATCTTTTATAATTTAGTTCCTTTGCTCAAGGGGTTGTTAAGATCTGGTCCCCGTGGGTGGCTGATAGTATAGATCCCCTTCTTAGGCATTGGGTTCAGGATTCCTTTTTGGCCCGGCAGAGTACGGCTATGTGCATTGACTAGTCACTTTCATACAATGTTTCAAAAGTTAAAATCCTGGCATGTTGTCAGAAAATCCTTTCTTCTTCAAACACGTCAGCAATTCTATAGTACTATATTGCAGGATTACTTTTTGTGGATCCTTGATTTCATGATTTACCAGTTTCTGAGCAACATTCCAAATTACAATTATTAGTAGCAAGAGGGTACCCGCTATATGTGGGATTTTTATGGCTATGTCTCCACAAGAGATTAGGGGTAAAAGGCAATATGAGGCATAAAACTCTTGGAGAGGTTTTGTCCCAGGAAACCTGCTTAGGGGTGGTTGAAACTATGGAACATTTTTTGTGGATTGTCCTTTGTAGTTTCCTTCTGGTCCCAATATCAGGATGTGTGGCCTTTAAATCCTTTTAGGGATCTACATCACAGATCTGGGTGGAAGGGGTTCTGCCAGGCTCCTGGGTGACTTATGATGTAATCACTATGCGCCTGTTAATGGGTCATATAGGCTTTCAGCTGTGGCAAGCACGGTGTAATTTGACACTGCAGAAGATTACTCTCTGCATCCCAGATTATTTATAACATTAAGAAGGTAGTACTTAGCTGGAGACTTCAGGAAGGGAAAAGTGCATCCTGAACTGTTTCGATTTGTGGTGGAGAAAATGAACTGGCTTGACACAGGTTAAAGGTTATGGTGCTATGTCCAGACTTTCTTGAAAAGTGCTGGGTATCCCTGCTTGCAAGGCTAGAACCTCCTTTTGGGGTAATTTTGGTGGGGACTGCTATTTTCTGCATATGTGTTAGTTTTGTTTTAGACCCACTTCCTCGCTCTAAGGGGGACATTTGTATCTTCTGGTTCTATTTGTTTTTTAATTTTCCAATCATTTTATGGTGCTGTTTTGTTGTGCATACTTGGTTTCTATGCTTCCTGTACATCCCATTTCTATGCTAGTATACTTGTTTTGTTTCCATTTGTTGTGCATTATGATTTCTACTGTATATATTATTGTTTGACTGTTGCTTTTTAGTTGCAACTACTCCCCTAATCCTTTTTAGTGGGGGATGTTTTCATATTATTTCTTTTACATTGCTCTGACATGGTATGTTGACAATACTCATTTGTTTTGTTTTCCATATGATTTGTTTATTATTTTATGTGACATACCCCAGTTTATATTTCACTTTTGGTCTACTGTTATGATAATAAACAATTCCTACTATTTTAGTTGGGGGGTTGGCACTAGTTAGTTTTGGGTCACTAAACTGCTGCTGATTTTTGAATGTAAGATGTAATACTTATTTCTGTTAATCCTTGTTTTATATTATGATTTTGTGTGCTGTAAACACTATTTTGTATATGTTTTGCTTCTGGTTGTAATAAAAATTCCCTACTCTTTTCGATAAGCGCCATGGATCTTTAACATCCACCTGAACCATCACAAATCCAGGCAGATGGGACTTCGGTTTAACGTCTCATCCGAAGATGGCAGCTCAGAAATGCAGCACCCTCTCATGCTGCACTATAGTGTCAGTACTGGGTTATTAACCCAAGTGCCAGATGTAGAACTGAACCCACAGCCCTCTGATCTCGGCCTCCAGAGGCGAGTGTGCTACCTACTGAGCCACTGACACTGACAAAACCACTGACAAAAGGGGTTTGAAACTATCACTTATAATTTTATATCCAAAGCTATTAACAGTGTTTAGGAAATAACCCAACAGAACTCCATACTTAAAATGACTAGGTATGTTTCTATGAAATTTAGTTTCACACACCTTTACATAGTTTTCAAAATCGAAGTCATTTTTCAAATTTGAGTGTTTTTGATATTATCCATGTTATGGATTTTTTCCAAGTCCTTTTGTTGGTGTATGTCTTTGCTTCTTTGGTCAGCCTAATTAATATAAATAGCTGGGTCATCTAGTGCCCTTGGAATCTACATACTTTGCAACCCATGCTTTTTAAGGATATTATTCAGTCTAGCAAACCAGTTAATTATGTGATTATGTTGTGCATCCTTCCAGCACAGCTTCTGAAACCTGTTGTCCATATTGAAAATTCTCTTCTATAATCTGACTGTAGCTTTCCACATTTGTGCTTCCAGGGATACCGTTCCAAATTAAATTCTTAAAAATGCAGTTGGGAATCCTTGGAAGGCCAAGTGTAATTCTGATTGAAAAATGTATTCCCCATATTTAGCCCCATACAATAGCTGACTTACAACTTCAGCATCAAACATTCTTTTAATAACATAAAATTAGTCATCAGCAAATTGGGTAGAAGACCTATTTACTCCCAAAATAGATTTATTAGCAGTATCCTTCACCTTCTTTATTTGTGGGTTCCATGCTAGAAATGTATTGAAGCTGGCCAGTGGCGCTGAGGGTTGAGGCACTGGTCACCACACCTCGCATCATGCTGGTGACCGGGGATCAGACATGAGCCTGGGTTGTCAGGGTCGGTGAGGAGGATAGGATTGAGCATCTGAAGGACTGCTCTCCCATCCTGGGGAGGATGTGGGTTTCCATCACTCTGCAGTGGCCTCTGGGAAGCCCAGAGGCACTGCTAGAGTTGAGTGCAATGGAGGAGGAGTGCAGCGGATGTCAACACGTCAGTGCTAGATGTTATGCACATCTTCACTGTTGGGGAATAATCAGAGGAAAAACAGCAGCATCACTTATGGCAGCAGTGGCCCATAGCATCCTGAAGCCTGGCGGCAGCCCTGGGTGACCTCACACACTGGTATTGGATCCTGGCCTGGCACAGGGAACAAGGAGGGTCCCTCTCATGGTACAGCAGCATATGCTAGCTGGTTTACAGGGCACCCGGAGGTTGTCAGGGGAAGCGGACGGTGGCTATTTTAGATTTTAGAACATTTATTTCCAATTTAATTTTGTCCAGATGTTTTATAACTGTGACTATACCTCTCTATAGACTAGTAGAGTTTGCGATAATAAAACTGCACCAACTGCCTATATTAACATTTGCACCCCAACATTATTTATTTTTGCTGGGAATGTTTCAATGGTGTCCAGGCATTTAATAAACCTTTCAGTATTATAGGGGTGCAGGCATGCCCCTATAGTTAGGTTCAACCATCACTTCTATATTAAACTCAAAATTTGTACTTTAATAACTTTGCACCATTCAAGTGATTCATATGAAATTTTGCATATGCCAACAGAGACCAAAGATGTCTTGATGTGGCAAGTTTTGTTTCAGTCAGATATGTAGGTGCAGAGATATGGATTGTCAAAAATTTGAAAATTACCATTTTGGATGACATTTTTATCACTTTGCTGTGCAAACATGGTGTGGAAGTTTAGTCTGACATTTTAAGGTAGAAAGGTCTTGGATCACAGATGTGCTTTTTGAAGATTTGGTGAAACAATATTAATCCATTCCAATGTTTCTAAATTGCAAAGTTTCCCATTATTTACTATGGGACCAGTTAGATGGCCTGCTTGAAAAAGGATTTTTTATTGCAAATGCAGAATCCTTTTTCACAAACTCGGGATCTTTGCTGGAAATGCAGAATCTTTTCTGTGCTTCCGCCATCTTGTTTTCAGTTAGCAGTGAAAACAAAATTAAATAACTAAATAAATACAAGGGGTTTAGTAGACAACAATAGTTGTCTTTATTTAATCATAACCCATAGAATCTGAATCTGGGGTTCATTTTTTGATAACTTACTTAGAAATGTGTTTATGTAACATCCCCAAATCCTGTTTTGCAAACTGTAGAAAAAAGTGAAACAAGGTCCTTTTTTCAATTTTCAAAAGGATTTTCCTTTTCAAAAATTTGCGAAAATGGAGTCATGAAATAGGATCCTTTTCACAATTTGCAAAAAGATTTTCTTTTCTGAAAACTGTGAAAAGGATCCATTGAATAGGATTATTTTTACAATTTGTGAAAAATTTTAAGACAACTGTTTCTTTGTCACTCCACAGTTAAGAAATGGTTTGTGATTTTGGTCTGAAATTTTCAGGGTACAAAGTGCTTACCCCATGGATGTGCCTTTCACTGCTTTGGTGAAAATATATTACACTGCTGTGGAGTTCTGCAGGTTTAAATTTTGCTTAATTTCTCATAGGATAACATTGTAATGTTAGGTGTACACAGTCATTTCTTTGTCACTATGCTCTGAAGAAATGGTTTGCAATTTTGCTGTGAAATTTTCAGGATACAAAAGCGGCTTGTGCCATTGATGTGCCTTTTGCTGGTTTTGCGAAAATATATTAATTTAGTGTCCAGTTGAACAGGTTTACATTTTGCTGTGTTTTCTATAGTGTTTTTGGTGCTGCACAGTATTAGATGGAAGTGAAGGGCTCAGAAGGCCCTGTGTTCCACTAAGCAAATAAGGATACCAATACACTATCTCAAAATTATGCAAATACAGATACCATTACAGACTGTTGGGAACACAGGGCTCTTCAAGGCCTCGCTCCCACAATGAAATATGGATACAATTACAATATCCCAAAATTATGGATGGATGTCACCATGCACTCCCACATGCAAATACAAATACCATTATGGAGTGATCGGACAGCAGGCCTTATGGATGGATGGATGGCAGTGCAGGGTCCAGAGGGCATGGCACTGCCACATGCAAATATCCATAGCATTATGGAGTGATGGGAGCATAGGCCCCAGAGGGTCCTCGCTCCACAGGAAAATAATGATACAATTGCAATCTCTCAAAATTATGGATGGGACTGCAGGGCCCTCTGGGCCATGTGATCCCACAATTAAATAAGGCTATGATTATACTATCTCAAAAAGTAAGAAATTCTTTGCAAAAAAACCTTTATTAATTCATCAGTCAGGGTTCCAGTGACAATAGTTGGGAAATGTGCTGTTAGGCTTTCCAACCTAACACCCCACCTCCACCTTGCATGCAGCAACAGGTGAGAAATTGTGTGCCTTAAGTTGTAGCCCTAATACTCACCCCATTCTCCTATACTATAACTATCTAAGCTTAGTTTTACTCATGGAATGGGGTGAGCATTGGCTGACAGCCCCAGGCACACCTCCTCTCCCATTGCTGCATGCGGGGTGGGGAGTGGAGTGTGGGTTGAAACCCTAACAGCTTATTTCCAACTTTTATTGCCGGCACTAACTGGATGCATTAATGAAGTTTTTTGCAAAGCATATTAACTGAATAAGCTCTGGGCCAATAGGCATCCTTGCTTTACCCCATTATTAATATATATGGGTTCTGTCACATCTCCATCCCTTGAATACATAACTATAACCTGGGAATTTATGTGCAATAATTTTTAAAATATCCAACAGCCCCTCATCAATCCCATAATTCCGTGACATTTCCCAAGAATTGTTCTGTTCACAGAACTGTACACTAATTTAATATCAATGAAGCAGGCATACATCTTTTGTTTTATATGTAAAATATATTTGTTCAGGATGTAATTAAAGTAAAATTAAATCTATTGTTGAGTAATTTATTTGAAAAAGCTGCTGGAACTCTGATACCGACTGTTTATCCACAAACCAGGCTTCCAGATTATCTAATATTATTCTAGCAAATATTTTTGTCCAGTTAGAAGTAAGAACATTGGAGGATAGCAATTTGGATCCTATGGGAGCCTTTTTAAAAACTGGCTCTGTAATGCCTACACTCCAATCTTTTGGGAGGCATTATGTATTGACAATTAACGTAAATAGATGAGAAAAGAAAAATTGACCAGATATCTATGTTATTTTGAAAAAAAAACTCTGCAAGTATTGCATCTATTCCTGCAGCTTTATTTTTTGGGGAGGCATGATTGCAGAACAGACTTCAGCCTGGATAATAGCAGACCACAGCATCCCACTATTCCTTACATAAGATGATGTGGCTGCTGTGTAGTCTTTTCATAATTGTCCATATCTGAGATTTTATACTCATGTTTAAAATGATCTAACCATTCAAAAATCAGTTATAAGACAAGTTGCATTATGCTCTCTGGCATTATTAGATATACCAACAGCAACTAATGACCAGAATGTTGAGACATCTTTAGCATGAACTGCCTCTGGCATACTTGACCAGAGGAAGCTTTATATTAATTTTACGTTAATCAATTGGTCAATGTCAATGTCAATTTTATTTAAAAAGATGCCCAATCCAAAGGCTCTGGGCGCCGCACAAAACTATACAGTGTGTCATACCATATACATTCCTTAAAATAACATGCATAAAATTCAAAATTCAAAATTCAATTGGTATTCAAAATTCGAAATTGGTAATACTCAGTTGTTAAATTTCTTAGAGCATTCTTTGCTGCAATATCATTCTTTTTATGGGAACATCTTCCTGTTCTATTGATTACTTTCTTGAGTTTTTACAGGAATTATCATACCATGGGTGCTTTACCCCAACTTTCAACTTTCTTGTTTCTCTATCTTCAGGGACTTAGTCACTGCATCATTCAATACAGTGCTACATTCTTCCATTATATCATGTACATAATTGAACTTTTGCATATCCCTAATTTTTCAATTTGTTTTTAAAACATGTTATTATTCTTTCTTCAATTTTAACATTATTTTCAATTTTATTAATGCATTGCTTTTAACTTTGCAATGAACGGAAAATGATCACTCACCCAAAAGTATTTTACCTTCAGATAAGCAACTTTCTCAAAAGCATAAACATCTGTTAAAAGAGATCTATAGTAATGCCTCCTTTAACTGTGGTAAATGTAATTTCTCCTAATTCTCTCCTTTGTTCCACCATTTAAAATTCTTACATCCATTCCAGTTATATAATGCATCAGAATCTCCCTTTTCTTTGTAATTGTTTATCTCTTGCTTATCAAATAGGTATGCAAAAGTGTACCATCTATTTTCCAGTCTTGTGTAGGTTCCTGTATTGCAACTCTTGTTCTAGCATTTAAGTCTATGGAGTATAATTATACACTGTTGGTATTTAACTCTTAAATGTTCTAAAATGCCTTTAATTTCCTTTAAAATGCTTTCAAATGCTTAGTTATTAATACCTGGTGGCAAAAATATATTGAAAAGAACATATACATCTTGATTTGTTTTGATTTAATATAATACCCACATAATAACTACCATCCCTAACTACATTTTAGACATTAACATTCAAAGCCATCTTGGCTAAAATTGCAAGACCACTTTTCAGATGCCCAAAGCTATGCACCTAAACTGCTGGTGTAGCCCATACCTGTAATCTAGATAATCTGTGTTTTGTTTACTATCCCAGGTCTCCTGAAATAAATTAATATCATACTTACTCATATTATCTATCCATTTTGGGTTTCTGCTTTAGATAGTATACCAGATTCATCCCCATTTAGAAGATAAAGCAGTGTTTTTTATTGTTTTGGTGGAATTCAGTCAATCTAAAATTGAAGAGATGACACTTGTAGTTCTTGTTGTTTCTGTGCTATTTACTATTTATTCTGAAATGGATATGTCTGTGTACTTTGTTCTGATAGTACAGTACTTGTATTTATTTTCTTCCTTTTGCGTTCTTCCTCTTATCATTTTTTATCTTATTCTCCTCACCCTGTAAACTGTTCTCCTGTTCAACTGACCTTAAACCAGTTTCTTTTTATTCTCTTATTTGTTTTATTAATATTATTTTGGTGATTTTTTCTGCTTGATGTTCCTCCCTTATAGTTGCATTCAGTTTGATACCTATATCTAGAAATTTATTTTGAGAATTTAAAAGTGTCAGTTTCTTCTCATGGTCTGTAGGTACCAAGCAAATTCATCCCTGTTTGGTTTAGTTCTGCATCTATATGTAGTTATGGGGGCCTATATTCAAAATTGTGCCTGGCAATGGTGCAAGTGGTTGTGCAGCACAACTGAGTTGCACTGGAGCAACAAAGGATATATTCAAGGAGATGTGCCATGGTGCATCTCATCTGAATATACCACAAAATGCCATAGCACAAATATAATGTGCCAGCATACCCCAGGCAGATCTGAATACCAGAATGGGAAATACCAGCACATCAGAGATACACCATGTGCAAATTCCTGATATTCAGATACCAATATACAAATGGAGCCATAATGCATGCAAAGGCACAAATGGGGCCATTTGCATGTCAATGTATTGCTTTGCATGAGTTGTGCAGGGCTACCAGCAAACTACACCTGGTGCCCTGCACAGCATGCAGTCCCCAGTATCAGGTACTCAGTACTAACCCCTCCCCATCCCTTGCCACCAATCACTGTTATAATAGGAACATGATAGTCCCTGGTAGTCTAGTGATATCCACCTCCCATCCAGTAACCCCGACTGTGCTAAACTCTCATACAAAAATACCCAGGTGGTCCAGTGGTACCCCTTCCCCATCATTACCTCTGATCACCATAATACAGTGAATTAATATCCTGGTAGTCTAGTGGCACCCCTCCCTATCCAGTAACCCAGATCATGTTAACATCCTCATTCAAAATATGCTGGTGATCCAGTGGAACCCTCCTTCATACCCTTATCCCCAATCAAAGTGTTAACCTTTATTCAAAACATCCTGGTGGTCTAGTGGAACCTTCTTCCTGCCTGTATCCCTGATCTAAGTGTTGACCCAATTCAAAACATCCTGGTGGTCTAGTGGTACCCCTCACAATCAGCAACCACAATCCCATGAAATATCCTGTTGCACTGCCCCTGATAACACAGTGGCTCCTCCCCCACCCACACAATACTAACCAACCAGCACCACCGGTCATCAGCAGGACAGCATATCACCTGCATACCTCCATGGCTGCCTGCCAAATGACAGCTACAGGTATGTGCTGCAAGCTCATTGGTCCACACTGTGGACCAATGGGCATACAGTTGTACTGTAAAGTATTCACAACTTTGTGAATGAATTACTTCATTTACAAAGTTGTGAAGACTATTACAGTATGACTGCATGCCCTTGGTCCACAGTGAGGACCATACGACTGCAGCATACTGTAAGGTCCATTTGGCAGGCAGCCACGGAGGTATGGCGGTGGGTATGCTGCCCACTGGATGACCGGAATGGTGCTGGATGGGCTGGGGTACTGTGGTGGGGGTGGGGAGCCACTGGGCTACCAGGGACAGTGCAATAGGATATTTCATGTGATCGGGTTGCCGGATGGGGAGGGGGTACCACCCACACCATCAGGTATTTCAAATGAGGATGTTAACATGATAAGGGTTACTGGATAGGAGGTGGTTCCACTAGAACCTAGAGACTATCATGTGTGCTTGTGCATGGTGTTGAGGGTTCTACCCACAACCAGTGGCTGCTGTGTTGTGCACTACACTACAGTGGCCACCTGTGGGTAACTAGCATTGAGCCATGTTTTACAGGCTCAACTGTGAGCCCAGATGTCGGCATATCTCTGGGTTGTGCCAGCAGATGCACCACACATCTCAGGCTGAATATTGGGATGTGCCACATATTCATGGGCACGTCCCTGGAGATGTCACTGCCATTATCTTTTGTGCCCCAGTGCATTGGAAATGCACTGCTCAATTCCCACTTTTGAATATTGCCCTGGGGTACAGTTCTGGGGTGGCAATGGTGCAACTCAGTTGCACCAGGTAACTCCTTTGAATATATCCACATGGTATCTATCCATGAACATTTATTACATATTTCTTTAATGTACTGTATGCTGCCAATTTTAGGGTGAACACATTTTCCATCCTATTTTGGGGAGTCCCTGTATATACACATTGGTAACCTTCCTTTCTGTATTTAGTTTTCCTTTATTTTTATCAAAGATCTTCTGTTGTAATTAAGATCACCCTCTATCAGATATTTGATGCAGTGAGGTCTCAACATCTTCTTCAAAATAGACTTTTGTCTGGATCTTAGGTTTATTTTTAGTTTTTGTACAGTATATCTACTGTATTTTTCCGATGTAACTAATTTCCTGCCTTGGTTTATTACCACTCATATCCCTTTGATTTGTTTTCTCCTTTTCTTTTATTGTTTTTATTATTATTCATTACTTCTCTTTTTCTGTATTCAGTTGGTTAACCAAAACATTCATTTCTTACATGTCTCTTTCCATTATTTGTTTGATAATATGTGCATTACTTGCTGATTGTTCTGCTTGACTTACTTCTGTATTATTTTTACATTCTATTCTTGAGTTACATTTTGAATTATTTCAGCCTTTTGTCCCCCCTTCATGTCATTTGTTAAAAAAACTTAAAAAATTACACCATCGCACTTAAATGGTAGTTGCCTACTTGAATGTCTTTTCCCCAATCCTGTCATTATTGCAGACGATGTATGTCAGATGCTTCCTTTTTGATTTTAGTTCTTACTGTTCTCTATGTGTTCCTCATTACCGGTATTTTTTCTTCTCATTGTCCGTAAGTGTGAAATATCTGGTGTTTTCTTGAGGAAGGATATTAACTTGAATTTTTTCATCTAGGGTGAAATGAACTGGCTAAGTTCCCTCAAGCATGATTTCTGTGCCATGCCTCTACTCCTTATTGTAATATGTTGTGTATTCTTCACATCAGGCTTTAAAGGGCTTTTTAACTCTATTAAATGATCCACCTTTAACTTTTCAGTTTTTGATTGTACTCAGTATGGAGTTCTTCTAGCCCAACCAATTCTGAGAATTTTAAGTGTGGTCCTTGATGACAAGCTATCAGACAATGTTCATTTCTATATATACATATCCCTTTGCTTGGCACTTCTGGTTCTTCTAGGACTTTGATGAATTCTAATACTGGGTTTTGTATGCTGTTGGTTTTCATAGGTTTGGAAGATTAAATCATTATAGGATTTATAGAAGCCCTCACTATGTTTTGTTTCCTCAAAGCTCTAAATGTTCTTCCTGTGGGCAAAATAACATGGTAATTTTAAAGTTATTATTAGCCAGAAATTGTTCTACCTTTTTTCTAAATTGTTTCAGTTCAGTTTTTTTGCTTCTGTTATTTGTCACATAGGTTTAGAGCACAAAGTATACCAGTACATAACATACAAAACAGATATCATTTCTAAGTATCAGGATATGCTATAACCATTGATTTCAGTAATATAATTTAAAATTGACTGCTTACTGTATTAGAAATAGAAAATATAAGATATAAAAATATAATTTGTAGCTTAATATCTTTGACTAAATATATTCAATAAATTAAAATGACTTTTCACATTTAAAATAACTATATGCAATATAAATATATAGGGCAGAAAAACTTTAGTCTCTTGAATGGCATTTACTGTAAACTTCTGTGCAAAAAGTATTATGCATCAAAGGTAAAAGGTCTCTTTTTCTTTTCAGGGTGCTTGATGTCTACTATAACTGATCCATTAAGTAAACAATGTACTTTTGTTATATAGAAGTCAGATACCACAGCTCCTTCCTTGTCTAGATTCTTTTTTCCCTATCTGCAAGTTTCAGTGTATCTAGGCTTTGTAAATAACTTAAATCTTCCCAACACTTGATTAATTCTCCCTTTTCAAGACTCTGATGAATGAAACACCAATACAACCAGTGTAACCAATCAAGGTATTGAGAAAATTTATTTAAAGTAAATATACCAATAGTGAACTTATTATAGTTAAATACAGTGCTTCAAAATGCAAAAGTTTTGAAAGTGCCAAACTATATATATATATCAAAAACAAGTGCCAAACTTACATCTTAGTTTTAGTAACTACTACATTAGTCTACATTTAGTCTACTACATTATGTAACCTAAGTGTATCTATGTTAAATGTTCCTTTTACTGCACTTGTAATGCTATCCTTTGTTTTAATCTGCACTATAATAACTGTCTTGATGTCTGCCCCCCCAGTGACGCTGCTTTTGCAAATGAGTCTTTGGCTCAAAGGTTGTAAACCTGATTTGTAATGAATGAATAAATTATATCAGAAAAAGAGTGTGTTGCTACAGTTCCTCATGCTACAAATCACGAGCTTCCATAATTACTATGCCTTTCTTTTAAAAGGCTAGCTTACAAAAGCTTTTAAACTCAGAGAATAAACTGCTTGGATTAGTAAAAGAAAATTATTATGCAAAATACTTACAATCTAGAAAGGGTATATCGCTGATGCCACTAAAATAACAGTAGTCAGAACAACATAAGAAAACTGAAGTCAAAAATGCACGCTGTGTATTTTTCAACCACTTGAAATAATTTAAAACTCTCCATATGACTAGCAGCAGTATTCAATTAGACAGTTTGGTAGCCTCAGAGTCAGGGCTAACTGATTTACATGCACTCTAAAATGAAATACATGCAGTGCACGGCATCACACAAACATCGTGTGACAAATGACGTGAAAATTTAAAACAACATAGAACTCTAAAAAATTTTGAAAAATAGATAAAAGAAATATAAAACTTCATAAAGACCTCATTAATATAATAAAACATTTGGGAGATCTAGTAAAACAGGCACAGACCTTTTTACCTGTAAAACGATTCATACTAGATGTATAGTTTGAAATGCACAGAGTGATCCACCTATTTTCTTTTATAGACTTTCTGCACCACTTTCTACATCTTTTCTATAATGCTTTTGTAAGAAAGACACTAAGGCACTTTTATTTTGAATTTTCTTAGTTCAGTAATCACTCCACCATGCTTTCTAGTCCTCCCATTCAATACAGTAGCTATCCAATGAAAACAGTTTAGAGCTGAACTTCTCTATCAATAGGTATGCAGTGAGACTCTTTGACAGTAGCAAGCTGCAACCAACAGTTTAACAATATAACCACTTAAACCACTCCTAGCTCTTCACACTGTGGTGTTGAGACCCAATTCTGTGATTCTCAGACATACTGGTGCCATCTGCCATTCCTCCTCCTCCTCCTAACATCCATCTTTGGGTTGAACTAGTCTCACTCCAATTCTTAATTCACTCATACAATCCAGCATTCAGGGCATGTGGTCATGCTGTGGTTCAGGGTATGTGGTCATGATCCAGGAGCAGGAATCAGAGTTAGTCACTACAACTGCCACTGTATCTGTGGCTACAGAACAGGAAAAACAGAAAAACAAATCAATACACCAAGTACAGTAAATTTAAACAAAACATGGTAAAATTTAATAAAATAACCCCCACAGGCATACTGCTAAATTTCTTGACACTCTGTCCAAACATTTTAAGGTAAAGGCCTCTTTCACTGTCTCATGAAACAATTTCAGTTCTCCTCAGTCCACCTTGGTGTATATGAGGTGTTATAAATAAGAAATGAAAGAAGCTGTATGCAGAATTAAATAAAGTAACCACATTGCTTTGACTAGTGAGGCAGGACAGACAATAAATATGAACATTAAGTTCCCTCACAATTCAGCATAAAATCCTGGGAGTAGAAAAACTTAAAAACTCTCAAAAGAGCAGCAATAAGACATGAATACATAAAAATAGCTGACTTCAGAAACAAATACTTCTGATAGTCAGTTAAACAGTAATCTCCACTTTACTCCACTCAAGACAATATACTCTTGGGGCCTGATTCTAGAAGGGTGGTGCAAGTTGCTGCCTGAGCGCAACTTGTGCCACCCTTTCTCGACATTGACCCTGCGCCCTATTCTAGTAGGGGCAGGGGCATCACACAAAGTCCTGCAATCTTGCAACATGCAGCCAGGTATGCCGAACTGCAGGTATACCTGGTGAGCATGTTGCAAGCCGCAGAACCCCATGGGCAATATTCAGCCAAAACATGCAAATGAGCACATTGGGCATGCAGGGCACAAAGGGTCATTTGCATGCCCATTATGAGCTCATTGCATGGCTTCAATGCTGTGATGGGTGCCGGGCCAGCTCTTTCCACCCAGCCCTGATTAGTGAGCAAATAAAGGAATATCCTATCCCCTTTTCTGTAGTGTAGTGTAGTGTCCACCTTCCCAGCCCTGAGCAGTGATATAAATAAAGGCATATCCAATCCCTTTTCTGTAGTGTACTGTCACCCTCCCCAGCCCCAAGCAGTGATATAAATGAAAGTATATCGCTATCCCTTTCCTATCATATAGCACTTATGTATATAGTAGACATATCATCATGCCATGTCTGCCCCCCACTGGTACTACTTCCAGTTACTGTCAGTTTATTTCTAAACCAGCCACTCAATCCTCAGCATCTCCCTCTGTAGCTGTTTATCCACATATGCCAACATAAGGAAGCTATATGTAACAGGTCCAGTTAATTCCCAAAACTCTCTTTCCCTTTCAAAATAGTTACCTTGGCTTTTTCATTCAGCCACACTGCAGCCAATCCAGAAGCTGGCTCACTTGCCTACGCTCCTCTCTACACACTCTGCTCTCTGCAACAAAACATCACTGTCCTGCAAACTGCTAAACCTCTGTAAAACACAAGATGGGATAAAATACATTTTGTGCAAACACTCTTTTCTTTGTAACTGCACTTCTTGCTGCACATCTTGTTGTCCAGCGCACCTCATACTACATGTATTCTGCTCCCTCTGCTTCAGCACTCTCACTCTCTGTGCTGCTCGGACCCATATTTACCCATCACAACCCCAACAGAAACCAACACCTTTCTAGCAAATGGGCACAAATTCCTCTGAATTTTCTTAGCTGCCTGCAGTCAGCATGTACCACTCAATCTGTATGTGGTCTCACTGCTTGGTCCATTTCTGGTTTTGCTTGTTACTCAGGGCTTCACTCCTTCCGTGAAGCAAATGGAAGCTCTGTCTGATGGCACAATTCATAAAGAAATAAATACAACAAGTTACTTTTTGTCTCTTCCAGATGCAGACACTGCTTGCAGGATCTCAGTGCTCCTCCTCACTAAACTATCAGTCACTCTTCCATTCCAGTCTGCTTGCACAAAATGATTCAGTTAAAACAAAATAAAAAAGACAACTAAATTAATGCTACAATGAAAAAGAAGCTTTTATGTCCTGGCCCAACAAACTTGCTCACTAAACAGATGCTGCCATTTAAAAAAAATATTCTGTGCAAGCTGTTCCTTCCACCAATCAGCTCAAATGTTGTCCTGTCAGTGCCAGCATCATGATGTAGTGTCCATGATGATGGTCATAGCAATGGTGCTCCTCAGAGGAGAGAGCACGCTTCAATACCCATGAAGTGAGCTCTACCAGAATAGTGCCGCACTATATGGCGCTAATCTGGTAAGAACTCACATGAGCAGAGAGGGGATTTACAGAGCTTGCTGTAAGTGCTCTCCGATCACTGTCCATGTTGCTGACAATGCACAAGAGCACCAGGAGCTAGGAGACTGGCCAAGCTGCTCTCATGGCATGGAGGGCTGGGGCATTGAGCAACTCGACCAGTGCCATTAGAGAACAGGGTTCTAATCCTGGTCTCCAAACATTTCTGCACTGGGACTTACACTGTTACATGTGGCCATGGAAACAGTATTCCATGCCCCATGATTTTAACTTTCCCGTTATCTGCCACCCTCGCATCATGGAGTGTGGGGCACAACTACAAAGAAACAATGGCACAATTTTTGCTGTGCGGTCCAAGCTGACACTATTCTTGTCAGCTCTTTGGATCCAGTGCCCACTACTTCACCAAGGAAACCCACAAAACTTCTAAATAAAAAGCCAATCCTATTTAAAAAAAAGAAATACACAAACACAAGGTCCCTGCCAATTGCATAAATGAAATACACAACAGGGACCTTGTAGAATAAACAATGTATTTTCACTCATGCTATTTGACCTTGGACACATCACTCATGGTTTACACCACTCATGAGGTTACTCAAGGTGCGTTAGTGAAAATAACTAATTTATTCCACAAGTTCCTGCTGTGTATCCATATCTATCTATCTATCTATCTATCTATCTATCTATCTATCTATCTATCTATCTATCTATCTATCTATCTATCTATCTATCATTATACAAAGGCAAGAAAGAATCCTGTATTCTGATTGGTCAGTTAGCCATCACAGCAGGGATGTTATCCTGGCATAACATCCCTGCTGATGATAAGATGACCATGATGACCATTACTTACTCTTTTTGCATCTTCTCTAACAAACAAAAATATTTTTCCAGACTAACAAAACATTCTTTAAAATTATTTTTTATTCTGTGTAAAATAACAAGCCATTGTATAATAGGAATAATGCCCTCCAGGGTGGGTGTTATGCTGGGATAACATCCCTTCTTGGGTGTTGGATGCCCCTCATCTGGTGGCCTTGGACTCCAACCACCCAAGGTGGGATGTTATCCCAACATCTTCCACCTATCGACGATATTCCTTCAATAATTTCCCACAGGTCCCTGCTATGTATCCTCTATCTATCTATCTATCTATCTATCTATCTATCTATCTATCTATCTATCTATCTATCTATATATATGGTGTGGTCACGCCCATTGTTAAGATTGAGTAGGCACTTTAATGCTTTAATGTTTTGCACTGTATTAACTTCACAACCGTTCAATGGATTTGAATGATAATTTCCATGTGTGGTCTCTTATGGTAGATCTCTGGATGCACTGAGTTTTGTTTCAGTCGGATGTGCAGTTTCTGAGTTCAGAGAGTGTAAAAGTGATTTTCTTCTCATTGACTTTATAATTTTTTTCCTTTGGACTTGCCAACAACCCAGACTGTTTGGAATTTTGGTCTGGAATTTTTAGGGTAGAAAGGGTCTAGCCCACAAATGTGCCCTTTGCTTGTTTGGTGAAAAATATTAATCTGTTTCAAAGTTATTTAATTTTTAAATTTTGACAAATTTGGTTCTGAGCACATTCAGTAAACACTTCAAAACAGCTGCATCAAATGAAAAATGGATCTTATTTCATATTGAATAATCCTTTTTGTTTTCTGCCATCTTGTTTCCTTTTTTTGTAAAACAAAAAATTCAAAAGCCACAAAATGACATCCTGGAGGAGCTCAACACATCTATCTGGCTCGGGACCCTGTTAAGTGGATGCTGCACTTAAATGTTGAAAAATTATCCCCAAATGTGTTTTTTATTACATTTTAAATCCTTTTGCATATGATGTGTAATAGGAAAAGACTCTTTTTCATATCATGAGTCACGATAAAGATCCTTTTTGTGAAGGAAAATCCTTCTCCCTTTGCCACATCTTATTCCCTGGTGTCTAGTGGCACCTCCACCCTCCGATCACCTTGCCCATTAATTGTATGAATTTCCATGGTATCTAGTGGTACCCCCACCCTCCAATCTCCATAACTGTTATTTTTCCTTTCCATAGTGTCTAGTGGCACCCCAGCCTCTGATCACCATCCCCATTAATTTAATATATCTCCCTGGTGTCTAGTGGCACCCCCACCTCCAATCGGCATTCTCATATTTATAAATGTTCCCCTGGTGTCCAGTGGCACCCCCACCCTCCTATTGCCATCCACTTATTTAAAAATGGCTCACTGGTGTCCAGTGACTCTCCCATCCTCTGATTTCTATCCCCTTTTTCCAATTTCCCTGTGTCTGAGGGACACCCCACCCTCAATTTCTGTCCCCATTTTCTCCATTTCTCTGGTGTCTAGTGGCACCCCCACCCTCCTATTGATGTCCCTGTTTTATTTTCCCTGTTTCCTGGTGTCTAGTAGCACCCCATACCCTTCAATCCTGGCCCATGCTTGTAAAAGAAAACAGTCCTCATTTTTCTAGAAAAGAAAGCGGTCCCTAGATGATCTGACCCCTCACATCATCTCCCTATCAGCACCCATCACCCCACACCCCAGTACAAATCCACACACACTCACTCACCTGAACAGGTGACATAGAAACATCAACTCTCTGACTGAAGACACCTCTTGCTGCTGGAACTGGCAATTGTAGTATGAGAAACTTAGGTAAATGCTGTTCAATGTATTTCAGTGGGTTTTGCAACTTTCATACAAAGCTTGGACACTTTTGCATATTTTGACAGCAAATTCTCAACATGGCCTTTTAGGCACCCCCTCATGGACAATATTAATGGAATTTCACAAATCCATCCCGAAGGCAATTTTGTGGTCGTTTGGCGAAATCACCTTTCAGGCATGATTTGAAAATTCTCACTGCTTAGTTCATAAAGTGGAGTCATAAGAAGGCTATATTTATTTATTTATTTCATTTAGTTTTGTTAACCGGGTTAGGTGCACAAGCCAAAGTTGACTATTTTCAGGCATGACCGGGAGAATACATACATAAAATGGATGAGATTATACAATACATAGTATATAGTACAGGTACATAGTATATAGTGCAGGTAGGTTAGAATACATATCAAGTCAGACAGTACTTGAGATAATACAAATAGCTATGCAGAGATGACAAAAGTGACATTAGTACATGCAAGTAACAACTGAAACTGGGCTAAGTTGCAGCTATAAAGACATTTTATAGCAAAGCTTGTTTAGAGATGCAGCAGTGTCTTGGGTGAAATATGGTGGTTAGCTGTGAGACATTAAGTGGGATCAAAGCATGTGCAGGGGTCCTGGGATAGGTGGTGATATAGTTCTTTTTGAAGATTGGGTGGAGTTAGCCTGCCTCAGGGCAGGAGGAGGAGGAGTTCAGGTGGCTGGGGCAGTGCAGTGGAATGCTCCAGAGCCTTTTGAAGTAAGACATCTGGAAACAGTAAGCAGAAATTTGTTTGCTGAGTTTAGTCCGTGGGCAGGTGTCTGTGGTAGAGTAAAGCTGCAAGAAAGGAGGGTTTGGTTATGGATTACAGAGTCTGTGAGGGTCCCTAGGGAGTATAGTCAGTAGGCAGTTGAGGAGAGCCAGCCTAGGTCACTATACAGTGTGCAGTGGTGCTTGAGGCGATGGGAAGAGGACATACCGACATATGTTGTTATACATGACATCCCATTTATGGAGCAGGATTATACACTTTTGTCCATGCCTTGAGATCAGCAAAGTGCCCTGATAATGATCCTAATATTCATATGGGCAATAAGAAGTCCTTTTCCTGAGACACCTGATAGGTCAGTGGGAGAGTGGTGGACAGAGGGACCAGGGTTAAGTTCTCGTCCCCTGACAATAGGATGACAAGGAGTAGGAGAAACCACAGTTTAATAGTGTGGAATGGGAGATGAACCAGTTGTGTCATTTTGTATTTTCTGAGCATGCGAAATGAGCTGTAGTACAACCCTTCAGAAGGATAAGGGTGGTGTAGGCATGCACATGTTGTGTTTCGGCAATTTGGTTGGAGACAGTAAAGTCATTGTGTTGTGAGGTATTCTCTTCATGGTGGTTGTTGATTAGAACAGAGGTAGATACCCCATGTAAGCATAATAGCAGTGTCAGAAGCAGGATTCATCCTCCTCAATCTATGAGTTGCCAGTTTGACAGGAGACTGCAAATGTTTACTGTAGCAGGGTGAGTGTTCCAGAGTGAATCATGGTGAACTACTGGGGACCAGAAAACTGTTATTACTGTAGATCAAAGATCCAGAATGTGTTAAATTCCTGAAGGTGATGAACATTGGCCTAGGGCATATGCAGGATGTAAAAATCCTTTGTTAGAAGCTTCCTTTGTTCTCCAAAACAGTTGTGAATAGACCTCAAAGACAAGCACACATCCTTTAAGAACAAATCAGATGGAAATGTGGATTTAATGCAGCACTCCACGATCCAGAGCTTGTATAAATATTTACTGACCTTACTTTTGCTTTTGATGTCTTCAAAAAGTTGACTTATGATGGGAATGCCAATACCTGGTGGTGATGTTTGCAGTTTCTTAGTCCAGGAAATGTTCATAGATGTTAAGTCCAAGAATGGTCCAGTTCTTCCAAGCAGAAACACATGAAAAACCACAAAAGCTAAACTACTGACAGAGACAAACACAAGCAGCTAGCCACACTGAGAAAGCCAGGTGAAAATATGGGGTCAAAATATGTAATCATGGCAAAGTTATGTGCATGCATTAAATTTAACTACGCTAACATAACTTTGGTAATATTAAATATTTTCACCCAAAATTTTCAACATAGCCATTTTACATCACCTCATGAACGTGGCAGCTGTAATTTTCAAATCCTGACCAAAATGTGTCTTCTCACCTGTGATGTGGAATGACATCAGCGGTGGCGCAATGGCACTGTGCTCCAAAGCCAAATGAGGGATGCAATTATACTACCTGAAAAGTAAAGGAAATCTTGGCAAAAAACTCAGTTCATGCATAAGTTAGGGTTAAAACAACAGAAGTGGGAAATGTGTTAGGGTTCCCAACCATAACACTCCACCTCCTCCTGCAGGCAGAAAACCAGGTGTGGGGTGTGCCTGGGGCTCTCAAACCTAATGCTCACCTAGTTCTCATACACTGTAGACAAGCTTCTTTACTGATGGAAGGGGATGAGCATTAGGTTTGAGAACTCCAAGGCTCACACCATGCCTGGTTTGCTGCCTGTAAGGCAGGGAGTGAGGTGTTATGGTTAGGAACTAACATTATAGAGGCAAAACAAATCTGTTTAATGCATCAGTTAGGGTTGTTCCACAGTGAAAAAGTGAGAAATTTGCTGTTAGGGTTGAAAACATCCCTTGGACCCCCAACCCCGCCACTCGGGTGCGATTGGGGTCATTAGTCTAACTCTTACCCCATCACATGTGTAAAGAAGCTGAGGTATAGGAGAATGGGGTGAGAGTTAGGACTGATGACCCCAATGCACACCTAATGCCGGGTTGGGGGTGGGCTGGGAGGTCCAAGGGTGTTTTCAACCTAACACCGAATTTCCTCACTTTCTCGCTGTGGAACAACCTAACTGATGCATTAAACAAAGTTTTTGCCTCTAATTTCCTTTTTGAGAATGATATGATAAATAGTGAATAGCATGTGGTAGGCGGAGTGCAGGGCCTGAGCCACATGATATGTTGTCACATAGTAACAGGAACATCAATGCAAATGCAAGCACCAACAGTTCCACACATGGTAACACAAACGTAAATGGTAAAGCAAACGTTAATAGAAGCATGAAGTGCAAAGTGGCCTTGAAGTGAACAGTGACACAAATGGACATGGAAGCGCGTCGAAAATGCAACTGGTAATATGCACAGTGATGGCACGGTATTTGAAATGCAAATGTTAAGTGTTACAGCAAAAAGAACACCAAAGGGAACAGAAATGGAAAGGTGAATGCAAGCACGCGAACGCAAAACCGCAACATGCACGGGCATGGTACCGAATTGTAAATGCAAATGGTAAAGTTAACATGAAGAATAACATCAAAGGAAACAGAAACAGAAACGGGAACAGAAGCGTATGGAAATGCAAACCGTAATGCACAGGGCACAGTACTGCAATTGTAAACACAAATGGTAAAGTTAACATGAAGAATAACAAGAAAGGAAACAGAAATGGAAGCGGAATGGGCGCATATGGAAACATAAACTGTAATGCAAGCAGTCACGTTACCGCAATTGTAAATAGAAATGTTAACAGTAACAGCAACAATAACACCAAAGGAAACAGAAACAGAAATGCGAACGTTAGTGCACATGGACATGCACACCGTAATGTGCATGGGCATGGTACCGTAATTCTAAATGCAACTTAAAGTTAACATGAAGAATAACACCAAAAAGAAACAGAAACGGAAAGGAACTCAAGCACGTGACGGAAATGCAAACCGAATATCGACAGTCACGTAACTACAATTGTAAATAGAAATGTTAATGGTAACAGCAAGAATAACGTCAAAGAAACAGAAATGGAAAAAGCAAACACAAGCACTGCAGGAAGCATAAACCGTAATGCGCACAGGCATGGTACCGCAATTGTTGATGCAACTGGTAAAGTTAACATGAAGAATAATGCCAAAAGAAACAGAAATGGAAGCGGAATGCAAGCAGGTATGGAAACACAAAACTGTAACATGCATGGTCACGTAACCGCAATTGTAAATGTAAATGATAATGGTAACAGCAATAATAACGCCAAGAAACGAAATGCAACGGAAATGCAAGTGCGTATTGAAATGCAAACCGTGACACTGCGGGTCACAGTAACGGCAATTGGAAACACAAATGGTAACATTAACAGCAGAAATAATGGCAAAGGAAACAGAAATGGAATGGGAATGCAAGCGAGTATGGAACGAGAACACAAAGTGTAACGCACACGGTGGCGTACAGGAGAACAGTAACACAAGGGTACAGAAACACAAGTGGTAATGCTAAGTGTAACAGTAACGTAAGTGCACACCCTGTTTTTGCCCAACAGCTGCATAGAGAAACACAGTGTATACAAAGAATGTATGCATAATAATAGGCCTCAGAGCAGAAAATAAGCTGTTGAAAGACTAAATTCTTATATGTCAGGAACCTTACGGCTGAGCAAAAAAAAACAATTCCCATGATTCATGATTTTCCTGGCTATGTTTTCTAAATGAGTAGCCACAGGCTATACATTGTCACAACCAAAATTCCATTATCTTGCACTGTTTCTGAGATACGAGGCCGAAAAGGCGTGGCGGATGCCATCATGCTAGTCTATGGGAAAGAATGCCAACTTTGAGTACCATAACTTGGCATCCGTCAATATTTTTGCCATACCACCAAAAGGCACATCTGTGAGATGTTGGCTGCCTTCCCTCAAATTTTAGCTCAAAAGACCAAATTGTTCTTTCGCAGCAGGGTGGCAAAGAATTCCTGTCATTTTGGCCAAGTCTGAAAAAGTACTTTCTCAAATTGCGACACTTTTCATAAAATTTGTGAAAGTGTCATAGTGCATACCACTTGCGAACACTACTGTTTCCAGAAATTTGAAAAAATATTTATGGGGTGTTTAGTCCCAAAATAAAGACATGGCTAGCATCCTCAGGGTCTGAATAGGTGAACACAGAAGAATTGTGTCCCTAGAGGGTCCCAATTTTAAATGCCAAGCATTTTCTGATCAGTAACTGAAAACAAAACAGCAGATTTGCAACACTACTAACCATTTGCGACACTAAAAAGTGCATTTGCGACACTTTCAAACTTTTTGTTAACTTTCATTGACTTATAATGGAATTTTGTTTTAATAACTTTTGAACCGTTTAATATTTTTCATGAACTCTTCAAAAGGCACATTGGGGACCCTGACCGCATGTTCCCTAAGTTTCGGACCAGTCGCACAAACCATGTGACCTCTAGGCATGAGCAAAGAATTCACAGAAAACCCGTCGTCATACTGAAGTAATAAACAATCTCTCCGAACCGTATATCCGACTGGTACAAAAGTTGGCAGATCCCAAGATCTATGGTTACGCCCCATGTCTACTGAATTTTAGGAAATCCATTGAACAGTGGCAAAGTTATTAAAGTGCAATGTTTCACCATTTAACATTAAATGGGCTACTCAACCTAACTATGGTAGCACTACCATGCTACCATAATATATATATATATATATATATATATATATATATATATATAGTTTGCAAAAATATATTAATGCTCTAGTTAGGGTTACAGGCACAAAAGCAGGAAATGTGGCATTAGGGTTTTAAAGCTAACATCCACCACCTGCACAACAGGCATCAGGGATATGCCTTGGGGTCATTGATCCCAACAGTTACCCCATTCCATATATAAATAAGCTGAGATGGATACAGTGTATGAGAATGGGGTTTGTGTTAGGGCTGTCGACCCCCAAGGCACACACCTAACGCATGCTGGTGTGTGCAGAGTGAGATGAGTGTTAGCTTTCAACCTCTACATTCTCTCTTGTGCTGTAACCCTAATTAGAGCATTAACACAGTTTCTTGCAATTTATTTCCTTGCTTTTTAGATATTATAATCTTATCCTTATTTGCCTGTGGAGCGATAGCCCTCCACGACCTGCAGTCCCATCTCTCCATAGGTGTGCATTTGATAATCAGGAAGCACAGGGCCTCCAGGCCCTGCACTTCCATTATAGGACAACAGTGATCAAATTGACAGCATAGCCATCTTATTACCTCACCTTATATAACCGGTACAGAAAATTTTCAAATCCATGCCAAAACATAATTCTGCACAACTGCAATGTCATTCTGCACCACAGGTGCAAAAACACATTTTGACAGGATTTAAAAATGACAGCTGTCACATACATGAGGCGGGGGTAATAAGAAGGCTATGTTGAAAATCTGGGGTCAAAATATTTAAAATTTCCAAAGTTATCATCTTGCATAGCAAAATTGCAATGAATAGTCCTAACTTTGCCATTTTTAATAATTTGGACCCCAAATTTTCAACATAGCTTTCTTATGACGCCCCTCATGAACATGGTCAAGAAAATTTGTCAAAGCCCACCTGAAAGGTAATGTCACCAACTGACTGTGAAATCACCTTTAAGGCAGGAGTTGCATAATGGCAGTCACATTGTTCATGAGCGGGGTCCCCAAAAGGCCATGTTGAAAATTTGGGGTCACAATTTAAAAATATCAGAGTTATGCATAAAGTTGAAACCCCATTGAAATACAATGACCTGCATTTACCTTAGGTTCTCATATTGCAGTCACCTGTTCCAGGCAAGATATGTTTTTGATTGGAAGTGGGTCTTGAACCTGGGACCCATTTAGGTGAGTGAGGGTGTGTGGGTGGTGGGTGCTGAGTAGGAGGTGGGGGTGGGGGCTCATCTCTGAGGGACCGTTTTCTTTTTTCAAGTTTAAAAACAACAACATCAAGAAACCGTTTTCTTCATTTCAGGTTCTGCCTGCAATGGGAGGGTGGGAGGTGCTACTAGACACCAGGGAATATACTGGGATAATGATCAGCGGGTGAGGGATGCCACTAGACACCAGGATTATACAGGGCTAACGATCGGCAGATGGGAGTGTCGCACCTGGAAGCGAGCCTTGGCTCAGTGTGCCTTTCCTGGTTACCAAATATTTAAATATAAAATAAAAATAGACACCAGGGAATATACAGGGATAACGATTGGCAAGTGGGGTGCCACTAGACACCAGGGAATATATGGGGATATCGATCAGCGGATCAGGGATGCCACTAGACACCAGTGATAATGATCAGTGGGTGAGGGTGCAACAATGATTTCCAGTAAGAGACCCCAGGCTAAGTGGCCAACAGTCATCTTTCCCAGCCAATTCTATTTTTTTAATGTGCATTAGGTGAGTTCACTGGTGAAATCCTGAGCTTGTTGAGGTTTTAAAGTGGATTTTCTGATCAATTGCAATGAACAAGGTGGGGAGGAACAAATAAGTGTTAAGGAAAGACATTTAAAAGGTGCAAAATTTACCTTTCCCCCTCCCCAAAGTACATGGCTACAAATCTAAAAATATTTGATACACATAAGTGTATATTGGTGGGCATTTTGGAGGACAGTAATTAGAAGAATTTGTTAGTTGGTGTAAGTCCATCATATAGTTTAGCAACCATGATGTAACTGACATACTTGAATTCATCGTCAGGTATTTTATTTTCATCTTACATTTTTAAAATTGAGCTCATCATTGTAATTAATTGTCCTCTTCAATAAACATTCCAAAGAAAAAAAGGCTATAATTGGGTTAGCAATTGAGAATAAGAAAGGCAATTCTCTTTCTACACTGTTCTTGTATAATGCAACTATCACTCCATGACCACCCTCCTGACTTCCATCTTTTCCCCATTGCAATCTGACTCATAAAGTCTCTTAAGAGGAAGTAAACATTGCAGAGGTCACCCAAATTGTGAAAGTGCAAGACAAGACCATACACATGAAGTACTAAACTTAGCTGTTGGTGTCAGGAGTCCTGAGATATGAATATCAAATTATCTGTTAATGAAAACAAAGCAGCAGCCATTTCATGTAATCTTAAAACAGGATGTAATGTCACTAAGGGGCCAACTCTATGTTGTTAATTACAACTTCCCCTCAGTGACATCATTTTCTGTCTCAGGATCCCATGAAATGGCTGCTGTCTTGTTTTGATTTACAGACTATTCAGATATTCATATCTCAGGACTCTTGACGCTACAAGGAAGTTCCATACCTCATTTGAAATATTGTTGTATGGACTTCGCAATTTGAAGACCCCAGCAATGTTTACTTCCCTTTAAGTGACACCATATGGTAAGATCAATCCACAGGTCCTGCAGAATTAAATGCTTACACCCTGATGTCTGGACAATGTTACCTTTCTCTTGTCCACATACAATGCTTTCATCAGTCACTCGGATAAATTGAAACTCAGTCCTCATTATAGCCAGCCTGTTGCACATCAGAGATAATGCCTCAGCCCCTTTTTCTTAGTTTCTAAGTGTTGTTCTGCTCAGTAACAAATGCCTGACAGCAGTAGGTTTTCATAAGTGTTACTGCTGCTGTTGGGCTACTTCATTTACTGAACAAAGTTAATACACTTAAAATCAAAATCCCTATTTGTGAATATAAAATTGCATTAACATCTCATCTGCATTATCAGTGATCTGTCTCATATCAATATGTATTTAACACACAACTATGGACACTCAAACAGTTAATCGTGTACCTTAAAGGTGAAGATTTTTTATTGGTCGATCCGTGTTTTTTAATCGATCTGTTTTTTTGGTCCACATTTCAACATTATCACAAACACCGTAACATTCAAAAACTATCCAATATTTTTAACCAAACCATCCAAAGGCGCACCCTTGGCATAGACCCCATCACCCATGAATTTTTAGGAAAAAGTTCAAACTGTCTAGGTTGTAGGTGAGAGCAAAAATCCCCATGTTAAGTATAGGGAAAATGTTTTTCCCCATTTTTTGACCCACCATATCTTGAAAGCCATACAAGGTGCCCTCATAGAACTTTCCACATCTTGAGATTCAGACCACCTGAACACACGTACCAAATTTTGTGCAAATTCTTTCAACAAGGGCAAAGTTATTAAGGTACAGAAAATAAATTGAGTTTAACATTAAACAGCCTGCTCAACCCTAACTATAGTGGTGCTATTAAGCCATAATATATATATATATATATATATATATATTTTTAAGAGCATAAAACTCCATTTAATGCATCAGTTAGGGTTGTTCCACAGCTGACAAAGTAAGAATTTGGTTGTAGGTTGAAACCCCCTGGACACCTCCAGCCGCCCCCTCAGCTGACATCAGGGTGCATGTTGGGGTTGTCGGTCCTAACTCTCACCCTATTCTCCTATACCTCTGTTTCTTTACACATGTGATGGGGTGAGAGTTAGGGCCAATGACCCCAACACGCACCCCATGTTGGCTAGGGGCAGGCTGAGGTATCGAGGTTTCAACCCAACACTGAATTTCCTTACTTTTGTTGCTGTGAAGCAACCTAACTGATGCATTAAATGGAATTTTGCCCTCTAATATATATATATATATATATATATATATATATATATATATATAGTAGAGCAAAAACTCCATTTAATGCATTGAATTAAGATTGTTCCACAACGAAGTAGGAAATTCGGTGTTGGGTTGAAAGACCCCTTGGACCCCATTCCCCCAATCAGCATCGGGATGCCGTTGGGGTCATCAGCCCTAACTCTCACCCCATCACATGTGTGAAGAAGCAGAGGTATAGGAGAATGGGGTGAGAGTTGGGACTGATGATGCCAATGCGCAGCCCGATGCCGGGTGGGGGTGGACTGGGGGGTCTAAGGGGGCTTTCAACCCTAACACTGAATTTCCTCACTTTGTCACTGTGGAACAACCCTAACTAATGCATTAAACAGAGTTTTTGCCTCTAATTTCCTTCTTTGAGAATGATGATGAGAAATAGTGAATGTAATGCAGCTATGGAGAGCGGGCCCCACCATGTGATATCTTTTGACATAGTAACAGGGACAGCAATGCAAACACAAGGTGGAAACTGAAATTTATTTATTTATTTATTTAAATTTTGGTAACGGGTAGGCCACTGAGACCAATAATAGTCCCTTTTTCAGGGCGACCAGGGTTAATTACAGCAATGGTACAACAGAACAGTAATGTTACATTAAGTGCAATAACATACAATAGATTATACTCCATGCAAGGAGCAGTCATTAGACATACAGAGTAATACAGGGACTGTTATCAGTCCATTGTCATACATGTTAGGTGAGATCAACAAACATAATCATATATCAGACAAGCAACAGGAATGAAGTGTAAAGATCAACGATTACAAAGCGCATTGGTTTAATCCCTGCAGATATGTTTTAAGTCCATTTTGAACCCCCAAAGGATTCACATTCCTGAAGTTTGGTTGAAAGTGAGTTCCATATGGGAGGGATGAGGGATGAAAAGGCCCTAGACCCTTGGGAGGACATTGTCCAGGGACCTTGAGAAGCTGTCTGTTGGATGACCTTAGAGACCTATTATTAGTTTTAGGTTGTAGTAACTCCACCAGACTAGGTGGGGCAGATGCCAATCTAAGTTTATAGGCTAGGCATAGAGAGGAGTAGCGTAGTCTACCTTCCAAGGTGGGCCATTTAAGAGCTTGCAGGATTGGGCAATGGTGTTCTCTATGGGCGCCCTATAGCAAATTTTCCAATCCTATGGTAAAGTGTCATAAGTTTTTATTTCAGTACTTCTGCTGAGAGAAGTATAGGGAGTCATACAGTAATTTAGTAGCAAGGTACCATGGTCAATCTTGGATCGTGACTCCAGGGTGAGGTAAGGTTGAGTCGATACAAGAGACCTATCCTTTGGTTCAGTGTTTTGGATAGGTGATCTATGTGAGCTTTGAAGTTGAGATCCCAGTCAATGGTGAGCCCTAGGTATATTAGTGAGTCTACTACCACCACCTTTTCCCCAGATGAGAGGGTGAGGTTAAGTGTATCTGATCTATTGGATGGTGAGCGTTTGGCCCGAACAGCATTCCTTTGGTTTTGCTGTTCAATAGAAGTTGATTTGTGGATAGCCAGACTTCCAGTGATGTTAGATCTTTGGATAGCAATCAGCTGAGTTCTTTCGGATCCTCCACTGATCTGTAAGGAAAATGCAAGCACAAATGACAATGCAAAGGGTAATGCACACTGTGGTGTACATGGGAATGGTACTGCAAATGGGGACATAAGCATAGTTGAAACAGTAAGTGTAACAGTAGCGGAACTGCATACCCTGTTTTTGCTGGACAACTGCATAGAAACACAGTGTGCATAAAAATGTATGCATTGTAATGGGAATGGAAGCTTAAAATGAGCATTGGAGTACTTAATTGTAAATATCTTGGCAATCGTACTGACGTAGAAAAAAAATTAAATTTCACAAATCATTATTTTCCTGGCTACCGTTTCATGTTACATAGCAGGGCTATGTAAGTCATGATAGAAGAATCTGTATCTCACTGTTTCGAGATACAAGCACCGAAAGGTCTGGATACCACCATGTTAGTCTATGGGAAAAAACATCAACTTGGAGAACTGTAACTTGGGAGCCATGCAATATTTTGTCACCAAACTACCGAAGAGCACATCTGTGAGATGTTGGCTGCCGTTCCTCAAATTTCAGCTCAAAGACCAAACTGTTCTTTTGCAGCATGGTGGCAAAGAAAGTGTGTAAGTGCAACACTACTTCGACACTACTTTTCCAGAAATTTGGAAAACATATTTCTAGGATGTTTAACCCAAACATGAAGACATGGCTAGCATCCTCAGGGTCTGACTAGGTGAACACAAAAAGAATTGTGTCTCTAGAGGGTCCCAAATTTAAATGCAAGCATTTCTGTGATCACTAACTGAAAAAAATAGGCTGATTCATGACACTACTGGGGTCATTTGCGACACTAAAACTGCATGTACGACACTTTCGCACTTTTTGTTAACTTTTCCCATTGACTTATAATGGGAACTTGTTTTTGAATAACTTTTGAACTGTTTAAAATTTTTTCATGAAATCTTCAAAGGCACATCAGGGACCCCAGCTGCACATTCTCTGATGTTTTCAGACCAGTCACACAAACTATGTGACCTGTAGGTGAGAGCAAAGAATTTGCAAAAAGGGTAAATGCACATTTCGTTGATGTAATAACTCTGCAGCCATATATCCAACCAGTACAAAACTTGGCATATCCAAGCTCTATGATGCCCAATTGTACATACCAAATTTTAGGCAAATCTGTTGAACAGTGGCAAAGTTATTGAGGTGCAAAGTTTTACCCTTTAACCTTAAAATGGCTCCTCAACCCAAACTATGATAGCACTACCGTGCTATCATAATATATATATATATATATATATATATATATATATATATGTATATTAGAGGTAAAGACTCATAATGCATCTGTTAGGGTTGTTCCACAAGCGACAAAAGTGAGAAATTCACTGTTAGGGTTGAAAACCCCCTTGGACCCCAGCCCACCCCCAACCGGCATCGGGTGCGCATTGGGTTGTTACTAAACTCTCACCCCATCACATGTGTAAAGAAGCAGAGGTATAGGAGAATGGGGTAAGAGTTAGGATCGATGACCCCAACGCACAACTCGATGCCAGTTGGGGGTAGGGCTGGGGTTCAAGGGGTTTTCAACCATAACACTGAATTTCCTCACTTTGTCGCTGTGGATCAACCCTAACTGATGTATTAAATGGAGTTTTTGCCTCTAATTTCCTTTTTGAGGATGATGATGACAAATAGTGAAAGTAATGCAGCGGTGGGAGCACAGGGCCCTGATGTCTTGTGACATAGTAACAGGAACAACAACACAAACAGAAGTGCCAACAGTGGCACACATGGTAACAGAAACATAAATGGTAAAAGAAATGTTAATAGAAATGCAAGTGCAAAGTGGCGCCAAAGCAAACAGTGATGCAAATGGACATTGAAGCGCATGTAGAAACACAACTGGTAATGTGAACAGTGATGGCAGCAGTATTTTAAATGGAAATGTTAAGTGTCACAGCAAAAAAATGTGAAAGGGAACAGAAACAAAACACGAACGTGAGCGCTTACGTAAACGCAAACCGTAACACCGCACAGCCATGGTACCCATAAGTAAATGCAAATGGTAAAGTTAACATGAAGAATAATGCCAAAGGAAACAGAAATGGAAATGGGAATGGGCGCATATGGAAACACAACTCGTAAATGCATGGTCACGGAACCGCAATTGTTAACGCAAATAGTAATGGTAACAGCAACAATAGCGCCAAAGGAAAGAGAAATGCAATGCAAGCAAGTACAGAAATGCAAACCGTTACGCACGGTCATGGTACGCAATTGTAAATGCAAATGGTAACAGTAACAGCAAAAATAGCTAAAGGAAACAGAAACAAAACAGAAATGCAAGCACGTATAAAAACGCAAACCATAACGCACATGGATGGTACCACAATTGCAAATTAAACTGGTAATGATAACAGCAACAATAACACCAAATGACACAGAAATGCAAACGCAAGTGAAAAGCAAAACTGTAAGACACACGGTGGCGTGAGCGGTAATAGTGCCACAAACGTAATGAAACGCAATGGAAATGCTTAACTGGCATAGTAATGAAAGGGCACACCCTTCTTTTCCCCAAAATGCATTGGAAAACACAGTGAAAACAAAGAATGTATACATAACAATGGGCCTCGGATCAGAAAATGAGGACTTGGAATATTAAATTGCTTATATCTCAGGAACCGTATAGCGTAGAAAAAAATGTAAATTTCATATGAATTATGACTTTCCTGGCTAGTTTTGTGCTTAGCCCCAAGGAGAGGCTAATCATTTTGTGACAAAAGTCTGTATCTTGCACCGTTTCCGAAATCGTGCCCGAAAGGCACAATGGGCACTGTAATGTTATCCAATGGAAAAAGCATTACCTTTGGAGTGCCGTCCTGTGCCGCCTGGCATATTTTTCACCAAATGACAAAAGGCATATCAGTGGGATGTTGGCTTTCTTCCTCCAAATTTCAGCCCAAAAGACCAAACCATTATTTTGCAACAGGGCTGGAAGAGATTCCTGTAATGCAGCAGGCGCTGTAATGTTATCCTATGGGAAAAAGCGTCAACTTTGGAGTGCTGTACCTTTGCCACCCTGTAATATTTTTTCACCAAAATACTGCAAGGCACATCTGTGTAATGTTGGCTCGTTCCTCAAATTTCAGCCCAAAAGACTAAACCGTTCTTTTGCAGCAGGGTGCCAAAAGAATTGCTGTCATTTTCCATAGCCTGGGAAAGTAGTGTCCCAATTTGCAGCTTTCGCAAAATTTGCGACACTTCGTGAAAGTCACGACACTACTTTGAAAGTACTTTTCTATAAACTTGAAAAACATATTTCTAGGGTGTTTAACCTCAAAATAAAGACATGCCTAGCATCCTCCAGGTCCGACTAGGTAAACACAAAAAATTGTGTTGCTAGAAGGTCCCAAATTTAAATATAAGCATTTTTCTGATTCACAACTGAAAACAAAATGGTGGATTTAAAAGTAAAGGCCATTGCGAAAGTAAAAACTGCATTTTGAAAGTGTTGAACTTTTGTTAACTTTTCCAGTGACTTATAATGGGAAATTGATTTTTGAATAACTTTTGAACCGTTTAATATGTTTTCAAGAAATCTTTAAAAGGCATATCGGGACCCCTGCTACATGTTTCCTGAAGTTTTTGGACCAGTCACACAAACCATTGCTACCTGTAGGACGAGCAAAGGAATTCAAAAAGCGTAAACACGTGCGCAGATCACGCTTAATAACTCCGCGGCCGTATATCTGAATAAGTACGATAGTTGGCAGATCCCAAGATATATGGTTCTTGATCATGTGTTCCAAATTTCAGGCAAATCCGTTGAATAGTTGCAAAGTTATTAAGGTGCAAAATTTTATTTTTAACATGTAAATGGCTCCTGAACCCTAACTATAGTATCACTACAGTGCTACCATTATATATATATATATATATATTGCAAAAAGTAAGGGAAATGAGGCATTAGGGTTTCCAACCTTAACACCCACCCCCACCCTACAGGTAGCAACAGGAAAACACATTATGGTTTCACCTCTCTTGACTCTTCACAAATCAGGTGTGGGGTCAACACTAAGGCTCACCCCAATCCATCGAGTAAATAAGCTGAGCTGGGTACAGTACATGAGAATGGGGTGAGCATTAAGGTTGACAACCTCAGGCATGCCCCACACCTCATTTGCAAAGAGGGAGAAGTTAAACAATGTGTTTTCCTGTTGCTACTACAGGTGTGGTGGGGTGTTAGTGTAGAAACCCTAATGCCACATTTCCTACTTTTGTCAGTTTAACCCTAACTAGTGCATTACCAAAGTTTTTTCAATGAATTCCTTACTTTTGAGTTGGTATAATCATGTACTTATTTGCCTGTGGAGCATGGCCCCTTGGGCCCTACACTACCATCCATACACAATTTTTGAGATAGTGTAATCATATCAACAGCTTAATCTGGTTCAAGGTCAGTTGGCATTCAACTGTACATCCCTCCCGGTCGTGCCTGAAAATAGGCAGGATTTGTCTAGTGCACTTACCCGGTCAACAAAAACTAAATAAATAAATAAAAAATAAATAATATCCTCCCATCCCACCATACATGTGTATATGTATATTGCTGTGGAGGAGCAGGGCCCACTAGGCCCTGCTCTTCCATTGCAGCACAACAGCAACCAAATTTTCAGCATAGCCTTTTTATTACCCCACCACATGAACCCATTACTGAACCTATTCAAATCCTGCCAAAACATCATTCTGTGTTACTACAACGTCATTCCATGCCAGAGGCACAAAAACACATTTGGCAATGATTTGACAAATGACAGCTGTCACATTCATGATTTTATATAAAAAATGGCTATGTTGAAAATCTAGGAGAAAATATTGAGAATTACAAAAGTTAAGAGCGACATAGCCTAATTTCAATGGATGCATGTAACTTTGCTATTTTAACATATTCTGACCCCAATTTTGAACATATCCTTCTTATGACCCCACCTCATGAGCAAGGTGATGATAATGTTCAAATCCTGCCTGAAAGATGATTTGCCAAGCGACCATGAAATCACTGTTCAAGCTGGATTTAAATAATTCCACTGACATTGTTCATAAGGTGGATCCCAAGATGTCGTGTTGATAATCTGGTGTCAAAATATGTAAATATGGCCAAGTTATGCTGAAAGTTGAAAACCCTGTTGAAATATATTGAATTGCATTTACTTTAGTTTCTCATATTGCAGTCACCAGTTCCAGCAGCAAGACATGTCTTTGATCAAGAGTGGATCTTCTCCCTGTGACCAGTTTAGGTGAGTGAGGGGTGTATGGGGTGTACTAAGGGGTGTGGGGTGGTGGGTGCTGAGTGGGAGGTGGGGGTGAGTAGGTCAGATCGGCAAGAGATCATTTTCTGTTTTGCAGGTTTGGAAAAACAAAAAGCATGTTGAGTAACTGTTTTCTTTATTTCAGATTGGGGCAGCAATTGGCAGGTGGGGCTGCCACTAGACCTGGGGAGAGTCAAATTTAGTTGGCAAAGAGATCAGAGGGTAAGGGTGCCACTAGACATCAGGAAAGCCAAATTTAATATTGGAATGGGATCAGAGGGTGTTGAGTGCCACTAGACACCAGGAAAGCAAATTTAATATGGGAACAGGATCAGAGGGTGGAGGGTGCCACTAGACACCAGGGAAAGACAAATTGAATACAGAAACAAGATCAGAGGGTGTGAGTTGCACTAGACACCAGGAAACATTCATTTATTGCAGAAAAAGGCAATCAGAGGGTGTGGTGTGCCACTAGACACCAAGACAACATTACATGCATGCAGGGACAGCAATGGGAGTTGCCATTGAACCAAAGGAAACAGTAGCTCACTTAATTCCTGCAGCCCACAGCACAAGTTCCAGCTGTAGCTGAGGAAGTCAAAAATCCCACTGTTCTCATACAGAGAACATTGGGAGAACTCTCACTAAGCTGTGCACCATGGATTTTGGTGCCCAGAAATGTCATTTCTGGCAAATAAAAGAACAAACACAAGAATCTAGCTTAATGGGTCCCATTTAACTAAGTTCATGTGTTTGTTTTAGTAAAATACATAATTTGCTTGTACTTTTAACGTTGGAAAGTTTAAACAGTAAAAAGAAAATGGCAGCTATCTTGAGTGTCCACCCCCATGGTAAATAAATAATGCAAATGACCACTCCGGATATATTTTTTACCTTTCACAATCAGTATTTCTCTGGATTTGAACAGTAAATTACAATCTGTTAACCTCGTATGCTTTTTACTGATCACACTTTTTTACCTGCCTGTCTAGCCATTATCCCAAAAATCATTATAATTCAAAATGATATTTTTTCACCAAACCATTCAAAGGCACACCCTTGGCACAGACCCCATCATCCCTGAAAATTTAGTGAAAAAATGTCATACCATCTGGGCTGTAGATGAGAGCAAAAAAATGTTAAGTATATAGAAAAGTGTTTTTTGTTTTTAGCACTCCATGGGTGGGATATTCAGAAATCGCCAGGCAGGGATGCAAGCCAGGCACAGTGCAACTGGGATGTGCCAGGAGTGTGCTGGGTGATATTCAATGGTGCTGCATCATGGCTCAGCACCATTGAATGTCAACTATGGCCTCCGTGTACACATAGCACAGTGGCACTGCACCAGTGTAAGTGGCAAAGAGAGGAGCAGGGGATGTGCCAGTGCAAGTGTGGTTGAGCTAGGCACAGGAACCACAATATTCAGCAGTGGATATGCAAATGGGTCATAATGCATGCAAGGCACAACTGGGGCCATTAGCATGTCATTAAGCTCCATTGCATGCAGGTGCACTGATCCGGTGACTTTCACCTGGCGCCCTGCAGGCTGCAGCCATCGGGGACCCGGCCCCCTACTGTACGGCAAAAGTACCCAATGCCCGATCACGGGCATAAGTTTAAATAAATGAGGTCCGATATCCCTGGTGGTCAGTGGACTGCTTCCAGCCTGATCACTTGCATAGGTATTAAGAAAATGCGTCTGATATCCCTGGTGGTCCAGTGGACCACTCCAGCCTGATCACGGGCATAGGTATTAAGTAAATGATGTCCGATATCCTGGTGGTCCAATGGACCGTTTCCAGCCGATCGCAAGCATAAGTATACTAAGAACAGTTTAAACTGACCCTGGTGGTCACAGTACCTCCTCCCCACCCGCCCACTGAGCCCGCCATCCCGCTCCCCCAATCAGTAAGCGGGCCGCAAACCACCATCCGCCTGCCAACTGACTGCAACAGTATGACTGTACACCCATTGGTCCACAGCATGGGCCAATGGGTGTGCAGGCTATTCGCTACTACAGTCCAGATATGTGAAGGATCCATTCACATATCAGGACTGTGTAATATAATATGGTCACATGCCCATTGACCCACGCTGTGGACCAATAACGTCCGCTCCATACATACCACAGTCAGTCAGTGGGTGGCCGGGCAGCTTGCAGGTGGAACTGCCACCCACCCCTGACTGGGGTGAACGTGTGGTGGGGCTCAGTAGACAGGTAGGGGGGGTACTGTTGGACCACCAGGGGTAGTTTAACTGTTTTGTATACTTATGCCCACTGGACCACCAGGATATTGGACTTCATTTACTTAATACCTATGCCTGCGATCGGGCTGGAAGCAGTCCACTGGACCACCAGGGATATCATTACAAGTACATTGCCCATGATCAGGTGTGGGGGGCACAATGATGACAGATCCTGGCCCTGGAGCTCGGGGTGGCCACCACAATTGGCGGCTGTCATGTTCACGCCCTGCAATATGGCAGCTCACCTGTGGTGGCCAGCCCTTGTGCTATTTCTTTGTGGCTCAACTTTGAGCACCAGTGTGCAGTGAAAGTAGGTTGCACCAGCATATGTGCTGCACATCCCGGGCTGAATATCAGGATGTGCGAATATGCATGGGCACATCTCCAGCACTGCATACATACGTGCGGTGGACCGTGCATCGGGATCTGGCGGCTAAACATCCCTTTTGAATATCAAACCAGGGCACATCGGTGAGTTGCAGATGGCAGAGCTGTTGCGCCATGCGCAACCCCTTTGAATATCCCACCCCATATCTCAAAAACTGTACAATATGCCATCACAAAACTTTTCACATTTTGAGACTCTAGCAGCCTAACTGTGTATGCTAAATTTTGGTCTATTTTGTCAAAGTATGCAAAGTTAAGGTGCAAAAATTGGGGTTTAACATGGACATGCCAGTCCAACCCTAACTATTAGGGCAGTACCATGCCAATATAATCTGTAGCAATAGATAGATAGATAGATAGATAGATAGATAGAGAGAGATATACATATTGAGAACTCTTTGGATTATAAAGGCAATGATAGAATACCTGTAATAAAATGCCATCAAGCATAAAAGATTAGTGAACAGGTGCTCCTTAGCTCTACAGCCTTAGAATGCCATCTCCTCCACACAGTGAAATGCAATACCCCTAGCAAATAAACATCCACCACTAAATAACTTCTGATTATGACTCATCTTAACAAGAACTAATGAGCAGTAAAAGCTCAGAAGGAATCAACAATTTTGCATACATGCAGACTTGGGTTGGCGCCAGCCAACTCTTATCCATTTAGAAACAATTTCATTTCACTTAGTGTTTTTCAAGTGTGCTGCTATTGTGTGCTTCTAGGATTGAACTGTTCTGCTGTGGAACCAATCATTTCATAGCATGGTGATGGATTCCTTTGTACTTTTGAACATTCTCACAAATAACGTCTTAGATATAGTATGCCACACAATATTATTAAGTTGGAGTATTATCAAGTGTAGAAGAGATATGAGGAAGTACTTCTTCATGGAAAGAGTGGTAGATGCCTGGAACAGCCTACCAGTGGAGGTGGTGAGGGTGAAAACAGTAGTGGGGTTCAAGAATGCTGGGATAGTGGAAAGAAGGGATAGTGGAAAGGGAGGGAGGGAGGAAAAAAGCAAAAGATCAAGTAGGGTCTGTGGTGATACTGTGATCAGGGAAAACTGGGCAGACTGGGTGGTCAAGCGATCCTTTCTTATCTGCTTACAAATCTTACATTTCTATGAGTAGTAATGACATTGCCTTCAAAAGCCCCAATTTTTTGCACTTATAACCCAGCTACCTTTTGGCATAAGGATATGAAATTTGCAAGGCTTATGGCGGGTCCAGAATCTTTTTTTATTTAATATACTTTATTAAGGTTAAGCAGTCCACAGTACAGAACATGTATCATGACATGGGTAAGCTGCATGAAAGAAAAAAAAAGAAAGAAAAACAGTATATACACAGACAAGATAACAAAACAAACACTGGTACAGAATCTTGAGTATTATTGATTTAGGTGAAATTTGTTTGGCGGATTTTGTACTACAGATTGCACAACCTTTAATACAGTATTTAAGAAAGGTTTTATTTTTTGCTCCTCTAGAGGATTTAAAAATAAAACTTTCAATTCATTACATACTGTTCTAAGAGTGGTTCCTTTGGTGTTTTTAAAACAAAAAAATTACATTCAGAAGTTATTTAAGGAAATACTGGACTGATCATACTCAGCTCAAACAGCAGCACAAAGTAGGATAAGGCCAATTATAAAATGGACATCAGAATCCTAGCAACTTCCTTGATCTAAACACATCACTTGACCATTGATTAATCTCTGGTATATGCACAGTTTGTAGCTACCTACTGTAATCTACCTAACAAAAGAGTAACAAAATGAAAAGAAATCCTTTTCCCATTAAAATAAAAATGTTTCCGCTTTTCAAATGCAAAACCCCAAACAGGGCAAAGGCTTCTTAAAAACAAATGCACTTCGAGATCCATTCAAAGGCACTTGGCCCTTGTTACCAAACTCACATATCCACCTAGCACCAGCTTTACTGTAGGAAAATCAAACCTTTTTCATTGAAAAATTCTGTTTTGCAAATGCAGTAATCCACTCTAGGGCATGGGTTTCTTGAGAATCAGTACACATCTTTCAACTCTGCATGCGACTTATATGCCCCAGTAAAAATGTAAAATCAAAGCGCTATCAAATCCATGGATTACTGCCAAACTACTTGCCGAGCTCAAGGTTCGGGACTATCTCTGGGCAGTTGCCAGAGACACAGGCTTACCTCATGATACCCTGAAATACAAGCAGGCACGAAATAGATGTACCTCACAAATTAGGCAAATGAAGAGCGCCCTATTTCAAAAGTGCCCTTGAATCCACCTGGGGTGATGGAAGAGCCTTTTGGGACAACATCGAAACATAATGGGTAAACAATCAAAATCGTCACCTACCATTATGAAAGTTGATGGATCCACCACTCTTGACCCAAAGTCTATTGCAGATGCGCTTAATAAGACATTCACAGACCTTAGTAGGTACTCCCCAGATTTCTTCTCGGACTTACCTGTGCCTAGCAGTATCAAAAATACCCCTCGTGACAAACCACAATTTTACTTCAAGAAAATCAAAGTGCAGGAAGCACACAAGTACATAAGAAAGGCCTGCTCCAAATCCAGAACAAGTAGTGACACGCTAGATCTAAAATCCTGTCTCTCACCCTGGATGAAGTAATTCACCCCTTGCAAAAATTCTTAATCTGTCACTTTGCCAAAGTCAATTTCCCAACAAATGGAAATCTGCCATAGTTACGCCAGTGCACAAAGGGGGACAAAACCTCAACAGGAAACTATCGACCAATATCAATACTCCTCCCTCTCCAAAGCACTTGAGCGAATAGTGGCAGATCAACTCTCTGATTACCTGGACAAATACAATCTACTCTGTAATCAACAGCGGCTTTAGGAAAGGACATAGTACAACAACAGCCTTACTTGATTTCTCTGGAGAAGTCCACTCAGCCCTGGACAAGGGTGCCAAACAGGTGCAGTCTTTATCGATCTTACAAAAGCTTTCGACACAGTCCATCATGACCTACTTACCTCCCTACTTTCTAGCCTAGGCCTGGCCGAAGGTCCTTGTGCCTGGGTAAAGTTACCTGTCCAATCGGTCACAGGCTGTAAAATCTCTAATGAACTCTCCGACTTCAAACCAGTTCTCTCGGGTGTACCACAGGGATCAATTCTTGGACCGCTCCTCTTTAACCTGTTCCTTAACTCCCTCCCAGATATCTGCCAGGAGAAAATAATCTTATCGCTGATGATGCTGTAATTCTTTCTTCCCAAGGATCCAAACTCCCTACGAAAAAGCCTGCAACTTGCTTTCTCTAGTGTTGAAAGGTGGTTCCTGGATACTAAACTTGTGCTAAACCACAATAAAACAAAAGCCATGCTCTTCTCCAATCACCAAAACAAAATAGGCATACTCCGCTCACCATACAAACCTCTGCGGGAATTACACTGGACCAAGTAAATACTTTCAAATACCTTGGCATCACTATTGACCAAGGGCTCACCTTTGCAACCCACATTGACAACACTGCGAAAACAGTGAACCAACACCTTGGAATACTATTCCATAACCGTCAATTTCTAAATCAAGCGGCATTGAGAATAGCTATACAGAGTTCCATAATCTCAATCATTGACTATGGCCTTATTATTTATGGCTCAGCTACCCTCCACTGCTCTAAGGTGTATCTCAATCACTCTAAATAAGGCCTGCTGGCTCCTCACAGGGCTCAAAGACTGACTCACACATGTGATCTGTACTATGAATCAGGCTGGTTGAACCTATCAAATCGTCTTATTTATCTCACCTGCACAATGGCAAAAAATCTATCTTGGGACTGACTCCATTATGTATTCAAAACCTACTCGACTGAATCCTGGCTCACGACCCTCCACCAGATCTGAACGCCAACCTTTGCTGGTTCCGAGATGCGGACTGCACAGGGACAAAGATCTTTCACATACAGGGCCCCGACATGGTTCAATGCGCTTAGTCCACCTACTCTATCCTCAACCTCACTTGAAGCTTTCAAATCCATGCTCTATGCCCACCTCACCACCACTAGCAACTGTGACTGCGCTAGATAAAGACTACTACTCCTCATGTCCATCCTCACATCTGAGGTCTCTTCCTCCTGACTAATGAACCCTCTGGTACCTCTACTACTTCCTCTCCCACCCAAACTCACTCCCCCTTTTTCCTGTCCCCTCTCACTTACTCTCCCACTCACCACCATTCTCTCCTCTCTAGCCTCCTTTGGCGCCCTAATGATCACCCTCTCCCTGGAAGTTTCCTTAACCTCGAAATTGTCTACCCGCTTGAACCTGTTATAGCTTGTTTTTCTATGAAACTTAAAACGTTACTGCCTTAAACTGTTAATAGCAAATTTATGATGTAACTTTCCTGTCTGGTTTTACCTGTAATGTATATCGTGCTTTGCTAAATGTTCTTTGTGACGTGGAACCTTTGTAAAGAGCCCTGGCTCAAAGGTATTAATTCCTAGACTAATAAACTAAACTAAACTAAACTTCCTGGTTGTATTGAAAGTCACTCACCGTTGACCTTGTGTGCCTTCCAATGCGCTGGGGGCATGCATTCATTCTTTTAAATACATGCTTTGTTGTAAGTTACTGCTTACTTCAAGCATCTCCCCCAAGCCTGATGTCCCAGACTCATGCAAATTGAAAACAGCATTGACAGTGCACAGTGAAACTAGAATATAACAATGTACTGCTATGTGAGAATACATCCTTGCTTCCTGCTTTGGTGACCTTTAAAAACATTCAAATATGCTGCCACTAGGCGCCTCCCTAGTGGCTGCTTCTGCCTAATGCTTTGGAGCAGCAACCGGTATCATCCCAATAAAATGTCAATATCAGGAACCCATTTCTGGTGTCAGCTCCCTATAGTTTTTAAAAATGTAGTCTCTGGGAGCCCAACTCTGGTACTGCTAAAATCCTTCCTGATTCTGACACCAACATATGTGGTCACCAGGAGCTAAACCTCTATGCCACTAAAAACCCTTCTCTCATGACTGCGACTCAAGTGCCCAACACTGGTTTCAGGAAGACCATAAAAGTACCAATGCAGCCACCAAGAGCCCAGCCCTGGTGCCACTGAAGACCCCTCAAGTGGCAAATTCCCTTCCTCCCCTTCCAGGTGTCAGCCAGTACAAACCTTCCCTCAGGGGTGGGGTGAAGCTGAGTGTGTCACTATACTACTGGGGCTATTGGCACTGGAGTGCGTACAAGCCAGAAAGTGCCACTGTAACTAGAGTACTGCTTGCCATTAAAAGTACTGACAATGCTGGATGGAGGCCAACATTGTCAAGTCATAGATTGTATGTTATTAATAACAGTGTCAATACCACATTATGTACATGTTATCTTTTTAAAAAGGTAAGGAAACTCAATGCAAAAAATGATGTCAATGCATTTCTTAGAATTTAAACACGAAGGGTTGATTCTCAAGAAGTCAGCACAAGCCATGCCAAAGGTGACTGCTGTGCCCGATTCTCTATTAGGTAGGGTCCCAGTGCAAAGTCCCACAACTTGTGGCAACTTTGTCCCTGCACCACACAGATAGTGCAACAGGAATGTTTGCCACCAGCCGTGGTTTGGCCCTGTGGCACTAGCACCATGGACAGGTGCCTAGTGCCCTGTCCCAGCCCTGATCTCTGATCCCCTTGTAAAATCTATAATTGCCCTGTAAGTCAAGGGCACCCCCGCCTCCAACAGCCCGATCTCTGAGCCCCTTGTTAAAACAATTATAAATTGCCCTGTAATTCAAGGGCACCCTACCCCCAACAGCTCCCAATCCCTGATCCCCCAAATATATGGCAAACATTCCCTGGTAGTCTAGTGGCCTCACGCCCATTCCAGCTGGCAGTGCCCCACCACCCGCTACCCCATCCCTGAGCCAATGACCAGCACAGCCCTCCTCACACCTCTGTGGCTAGCCGCTGACTGAGCTATCAATGAATATGCGACAGTACATAAGGATCAGAGATCGAGACTTTGAGGGGGGTGCCCTAGACACCAGGGCAGCATTTTAGGGGGATTGAAACCCTGGTGGCACATTGGGGTAACCCCAGAGGACAGCTAAGTACACTTAGACCAGCTCCTGGCTGGTCTAATGGTACTAGACAGTTGTCTTCTGTGGGTTTTTAACACTGATGTAGGGGATGTGGCAGCTTGCATCTGCCGCTAAGCCTGATTGCACCATGCCACAGCCAATTTCATGGTACAAGGATGGCGCAAGCCCTCTTTGCGGCAAGTATCCTGTGTTTGCCACAGGCTGCTTTTGAGAATAGCTCAAGGTGCATTTTTTATGTAAAGTGCCACTTGCGTCATTTATGTTTGATGCAGGCACCATACGTCATTTGAGGCTTTCAGAATCATCCCCAAAGCATCAAAATTAGGAAATGCAATGTTAGGGTAAAATCCCTGAGCCCTTGAGAAGCTGCGGCATGGTGTTCCTCGGGGTTTGAAGAATCACATAACCAGGAGATGAGTGACTTGTCACTCAGTGTGCCTTTCTGGTGAAACATTTAAATAAATAAATAATACAGCTTTGGCATTGCCCTAACTTCAGTACCCTGTCTCCAAGCATTTGTGTGTATTTTCTCTGTCTGCACAGACAGTGCAAAAGCTAGAAAATGCCAATGCTGCATTGTGTGATTATTCAGACCTTAAGGTACTGTAAACCATGCCACAGATTCATCGAGGCTCAGGGATTTTTCCCTAACATCATATTTCTCTGCTTTTGATGCTTTGTGTTTAATTCCTAACTGATGAATTACCATTCATAAATATAAACACTCCTGCAATTTACTAATACTTTTTAAGAAGACTAATTCTACTTGTCTTTGTTTAGGATTATGGCATGCTTATGAAAGGTGATTTCTAGAAATGTGACAGGGCAGCCTGCATAAACACTAGTGTGTTGGCTGTGTTCATGTTCTCATTTTAGCCCTCCAGCTTGAAGTGGGAAAAAAAAGAAGAAAGAAAGCTTTCAAATGACATATTAAAAAGAGCAATGAGCTGGCTGAGCCTCCAGCCATGGTGTTTAACATAGACTTTCTAACTGAATATGTGTTATACGCTGTTAAAGTTGTGGACAGGTTTTGTAATAAAACCAAGCAAAAAAATCAACTGCCTTTTGTTGCATTTTCTTTAAAACAGACCAACAGAGTAGTATTATAACACCTTTTTCCATGGCATGGGGCATTTTAAACTCATTTTCATTTGTTCAATTTAATAAAATATTTTGGCTATATTCTAACAATGTAAACTATTAGGTTGCAATTACAGTACACCAGTATTGTGCAGAGTAACTGTTTTTGTTGCAGCACAGCAGTGGCTTATGATTGGTGTGATTACAGCAGTCCTGAATTTCAGAGCATGTTAGGAATTGTAATCCTAGTGACAATCTAGATATTTTAAGAGCACAGAAGTTAAAATTATTTACTTATGTGTTCTGTTCTGCATCTGTTATTTCAGCCACTTAGACAGTCAGAAAACAAGACTGTAAAGGGTCACCCACTTAAAAAGCATCATTAAGCATAATATCGGATGAGCTATGTGCCATGGTGTTACAAAGCATTTAAATACATTTTATTTATGTGCTATTCATCACCCTGGGGCTTGAGTTCAGCTGTGTTCTAATTCATCTCCTAGTAGCTGTTGAAGGTCATAAAGAAAACACATTTTATCGTGTGATTATTTCAACATTAAATATTGACTGGAAGTGATTTTCTTTTCTTTCTTCTGTTCAGTGGTATTAGGAAAGCTAGGCCTAATTTTTTATATAATATGTGAACTGCCCTCAAAATGAGTGAAAAGTTTAATTTGTTGATTCCTGCAAATAGCTTGTTGGGGAGTAGCAATTGTCCTCACAAAGGTCCAGAAGGATTGTACAGGGACAGTAAACAAAAATTACTGTGTGGTCCCCCTTGTGTAACACTGCCACCCTCTGTACTCCCTCCATGGCATGGAAATTGTTCCAATATTCAAGAGTAGTATGAACATATCCCAGTCCTGGCTGCCTATGTCAATGCATATGTGGAGTGTGATCAGGTGTGGAGGGACTTACAACAGTTGCTGTGGTTACTATGAGGTACTTACTATGCATATGCAGAGGGACACACCCTTGCTTCCTGGCCCACCATACCAACATAAAGGTCCCTATATGCAACTGCGAATAAGACCCTTTGGTTACCATTAACTTCCAACTTGTAGCTTACAATGTATAATTCATTCATGGGAAAACACAAAGATCAGATAGGTGTTTGGGTGTGTCAGTATTTCAAAAATAGCCTCGGCTATTTTCAGTGGATGGTCTTTTTTCAGCTTATGCACCCATATTCAAACAAGCTTACAGTATGTAACCAAGTTCCAAAATTAGTTCCAAACCAGTGAGGTAGACATAGAGCCCTTTTGACTGTATACATCCTTTCTTAGAACCTATGGCCCTAGGTGTGTGCCATATATTGGAGAAAATGGTAATTTCTTCTGCTTTTGCATGAAATGGCACTCTGGATGCTTGAAAAGCTTAACACAAGGTGCCTTCACCTAAAATGGCTGTGTGCACAAATGAATGACAGCTAGAAACACTTTCTAGGAACAATACATTTACAGTATGTACTCTCATGTAGCCACTCCTAACTGTGGCAGGAATGACTACACCAAGTAACTAACAAGTGTAGTGTAAGTTTATTAGGAAAAGATAAATTATCTTATTTAGGACTATCTTCCGGTGACTCCCTGCATTAAGACTAGAGGCTATCCCTGTAAATGCGATAGGCTGCTGGTGGGCAATGTTTCAGTTATGCTTGTCAAACTGGAAAATCACATGACTATAGCTGCTCCTCTCCTCATATGCATCGTTCACAGTTAGTCTGGATGAAATGTATACTATATTGTGAAATAGCTCAAAATTGCCATTTCATTTTCATATTTGTGCAATTGTCAAGAAACTGTGCAAAAATTAAGGAATTTGTGCACTATCAACTATTTTTCAATAATGCATATTTAGAAAGCATTTTTTTTAATGTATAGATTTTTATTGAAAGATTTAGGTATGCAGGCTTCACATTGCAAATGGCACAAACAACGTGTAAAGACATTTAAAATGAAACAAATATTTAACTTAATGTAACAGAATACTGTATATCAAATGTTCTTCTTTGCATGAGTGTTGGTAACAATATGTATCTGTACATCTATATATGGATTTAGAGCGAAGAAGTATTTTAAAGCATGAAGAGTTTGTTAATTTTGAACCAAGATAGCTCATAAAGGATTCCAAAATACTTTCAAACTGAGCAAATGTGTCCAGAGCTGCAGTATGTCTCAGCCTCTTGTTTGCTGCAAGAGTACTAATATATTGGAGCCATTCCTCAACTGCTGGGCACAGCTCAGAATTCCATTTAGAAAGAATTATCCTTTTAAACCCAAGTGCTGAGGCTAGGAGCCAGAACTTCATTTTAGAAATATTGTATTTTGAAAATGTGCCATTTTCTAATTGCACTGCTTTTCTTTAAGCAAATGTACACAGTTTCAGTAGATTGAACATCTTTTATACAAGGAGTGTCCAAGAGCATTTTAACATGATCATTACTTGTTTTTCATGGAGCACCACCCACACATGTTGAAAATGGTCTGTACAGTGAAAATAGAGAGCTCTCAGGAGTCAGTGCAGTTGCTTTTAAAATCAAAATAGTACAGGACAGCCTGATAGCCTAAAACTGATGTTTCTACTTAGAAAACCAATTTGCAGGTTAAACCACTGTTACTAGTTCTACTTAGGATACTGTCTAACATAAACTGATAGAATAATCATAGGGACAGTCAAACCACATGTCAGCCTTATAGCCTAAATCAGATGATGCTAATTAGAAAATAAATTTATGGTTTACAGTAATGATGATACTGCATCACATACCACTGTCTAAAACCAACGGATTGTATAATCTTAGGCACTGTAGCATGCCCACCATGTGACAGTCTGGTAGCCTACCACTAATACCCCAGCAGTACATAGACAACACATTTATGGTTTACACCACTGCTTCTGCTTTAGTTTATAAAACTGTGTAAAATAAACTGACAGTATAACCTGTGGTACTGATGCTGCTGCTTAGAAAATATATTTATTGTCTACATCACTGTTACAGATGTTGCTTACAATGCTGTCTAAAATACAGTCAACTGATGGTATAATACTAGGCAGTGCACCCCCACACACACACACCACAACACAGCCTTAGCTTCATGCTAATGCTGCTACACTACTTAGAAAATACTAGGCAGCAAATATATACATCACAGGACAACCTGATAGTCTGATGTTGATGATGCTACAGTACTTCTAAAGCACAAGCACAGTTTACACCACTGCTGATCTTGTTGCTTATGCTGGTACAAAATAAATTGATGATATTATCCTATGCAGCATGTACTGTATGCAAGACAGCCTGATCCCCTTATGTTGATGCTGCTGCTTAGCAATAAATCTACATTTTACCCTGTTGCTGCTATTGCTGCTTGTACTGCTGTCTAAAAATGCTCTGATAGTATAATCCTATGCAGTATGCACACTGCATCACAGCCTGACAGCCTAATACTCTGTAGGCTGCTGTCTTAAATAAATTAACATACAGAATAATATATGGGATAGTGTGTATAACAAACATTTTACACATACAAGGTGTTGGATGCTACATAAACCCCAAGACTGAAGCTCAAGTGGTTTATATAAGCAGCTAACAGCTGAGATGTGCCAAATTCAAGTTGCCACACACTACCCCATGTATTGTTTATCAAATGCTGTGGAGTGTTTTTTCATCACATCAAATATATAACTAGAAATCAATCTCCATGCTAGTAGCCATGGTCAGGTTGAAGGAACCAATGAAGCATGAGTGTGAAAAGGCAAAAACTCAGCAGGCACATGTGTGAAACAAGGGATACATGACGAGTTCACTGTTATAAACAGCTGGTTATAACAGCAAGTTATAACAAGATCCCTGGAATTCTGTGATTCTGTGGTTGCAGAATTTTCCATGGAATTTGCACCATGCCACATAATATATAAAGTGCAGCAGAATTCATTGTTTTAGTGAATTTTCATTCAAATATGCTGTTATTTTCTAGTGTCAGGCTTTCTTTCCCATCTCATTTATTCTGAAGCCCCACTTCTATGCTCAGCATGTGATATCATCGATGACATCACATCATATTTAGCCAATGGCTGGACTGTGTTCTGCCAGAGAAATGAATAAATCATGCCTCAGAAATTAGAAAATGCTGCAGCAGAAGCCAAGGAGCCCTGCCGCAGAAATCAGAAAATTCTTCTGCAGAGCACTAGGCCTGGTTATAACCAGGTTTCCCTATGAGACAAAATGCTCCCCGGTTATTATATAGAGAATAAAGGATGGGGGAAGGGGTGCTGAGAATTTAATGCACCTGAGTTTTGGTGCTACATAAAACCTGAGGCGAAGCTTCAGGGGTTTATCAAAGTTATTCTCTGACAACCTGTGTGCATTAAATTCTCATAGCACCCCCCTTCCCCATCCTTTTATTTTATAATACACTGGGCAGCAATTTTTCAGGCAGGATCAACCAGATATTTAAAAAAACTATGCTGAAAACTCATGCTGTGGCGGCTCCCGGTATGCGAGAGATGGAGCCACCATGTTTTTAAACTGTTATGCCCGCCCACAAGCAAGACAAGAGCCAATGAGGGGAGTGAATGCCATAACAACCAGCCAGTTGTTATGGGAAATTTCACACACCGGTGTGGGATGCCACATAAACCCGACAGTGAAGCTCGAGGGGTTTATAAAGGCATACCACACCAAGGGTGTGTGTAAATTTAAGTTTTACACACCTACCCAGCCTTTATTTTATATAATTGCTGGGCAGCATTTTCACCACAGCAATTGTACAAAATAAAAGACACATCCATTGTCAGTCGTGGCTCGATCTGCAGGCAGCGCCATCCATGGTCAGAAACTTTATTTTCTTCTTTTAAAATTTTTAAATAGACTCATTTAGTGGAGGCAGTCCAAGAAAAACCCAGTTGCTCTATCTTTTTGTGTCTAACTTACCACGGGTGCCAGTTGTAGTGAAGTGTCGGGCGGTGAATTCACGGTGGCCTAGTGGGTGTGGAAGGAGGACCGAGGATTGCACATGCATGGGCGTGGGAAACTGGCGCATGTTCATCATTATAACCAGCTGGTTATAACAATGGAATTACAACCCGGTTTCCATATGGGAGAAAATGCTCCCAAGTTATTATAGTACTGTAAAACTGTTGCTACCTAAACTGTTGGAGGGACTGTCAGGCTAATGTGGATAGTGGTAATTAGGTGGTTATATTTAAAAGAGTACATAACAGATGAAAACTTCCTAAAAAATCTCTTTCAACAAAGAAAAAATCTCCAAAACATTATGAGCAGTAAAACTATTGATTTTCAAATTCTGCCTGTCTAGGCAAAAACAAAATGAACAAACATCTGAGGCCCGATATTCAGTAAGGTGCAAAGCGTAATGCCAATGTTTGCTCCTTGCTTTGCAATTGCTCAGTGGTCCCAGGATAATATATTCAGTCAGGCGTTACCTGACTGACTATAGGACCATGTTGGTACAGTGCCAATTTAGGTAGTGCTGCCCCAACATGGGTACTGAGATTGGCCTCAAGAGTTGATAGCACCAGAGTGATACCTGTAGTTTTCAAAGTACCCATGCAAATCAGCCCATTTGGCATGCAAGACACTAAGGGGCAATTTGCATGCCAATTATGTGCCTATTGGCATGGGTAATGGAGGCAGGTAGCACAGCATCACCACCCCTGCCATCCATGGCCTTTCTAGCTATCCTAAGCGCTAGTGGTCCCCCTTCCTCTACTCACCCACCCCTAATATGAAAAGAACAATCCCTGGTGGTAGTGTCCCCCCAATCACCAGCCTCTAATATAAAAAAAAATCCTGAGTGGTAGTGTTTCTCCTCTCTGATTGAGACCCTAATATAAAAAGAACAATGTCTGGTGGCAATGGTCCCCCAATCACCAGCCCATCATCAAAAGAAGAATTCCTGGTGCTAGTGGTCAACCCTCCCGCTGGTGGCTGGCCCAGAATAAAAAAAATCCTCCTGGCATCCAGTGATCTCCCTCATGGCACCAGGCACCTCTCCCACTCACCTTGTCGGTATCTGTGGTGCTACAGGTGCATACAGAAATCAGCATAGCCCTCCTCATACCTTCTCACCAGCTGCTCTATGTCCAGGCAGAGGGTGCCTCTTATCTACAGGACAGGGTGACACGCCCTGTCATATAAATAGGAAGCGCTCTCCCTACCTGGACATACAATAACCAGCTGAAGAGGTGTGAGGAGGGCAGTGTTGGTCACCATATACACCCGCAGCACTGTGGATATCGATAAGATGAGTGTGGAGGGTGCCCAGTGTTGTGGGGGAACCACTGGATGCCAAGGAGGTTTTTGTTTAAATTCTGTGTCAGCTTATCAGCGGGAGGGGACCTACTAGCACCAGGGATTCTTATTTTCAATGAGGGGCTGGTAATCAGAGGGAGGGGACCACTATCACCAGGGATTGTCTTTATTATATTAGGGGCTGGTGATTGAGGGAGTGGGAACCAATACCACTAGGAATTATTTTTTGTTATATTAGCAGCTGGCAATCAAGGTGGGGGGACTACTACCACCAGGGATTGTTCTTTTTTTTCTGTATTAGGGGCTGGCAATTGGAGAGATGGGGACCACTATCACCAGGAATTGTTTTTAATGTAGAGATTGGTGATGGGAAGGGGTGCCATAGACCACAAGGGTGGGTGCCTCCCCAGTGGCCAAAATGGCTGGATGCCTGCATTACCCCAGTAGCCGCTAGGGATGTACAAAGTAAAAGGAGTTTTTGGTGGTATTTGCATGGCACAAAAGGACCACGCAAAATCCTTTTGTGCCATGCAAATCCACTGAATATCGACTTGCGCTGGTATTTCTGTTCCTGCCTCCCATTTGCACAATCCACCCTTTTTGGTTTGCCTGGGCACTACCCCTGTTTGCCAGTGCAATGGTGCCTTTACAGTATTGAACTTCAGTAAAACCTGGTTTGCACAGGCAAACACTGGCTAGTGCCCATGCAAACTTTTAAATATCACAAGTGCAGTACTGTAGGCAGTACAAGCAGTTTATTTATAATGATTACACATCAACAGTGCAAGAGCATAGAACAAGTCAAAGCCAGAGACATTTTGAACCCAGCCAGACTAGGCTTAGTGACCCCATGGGACCCTGGACCTTCATGGACTTGTTGGAGGTGGCAGCTTACCTGAAAGAACAATCATTTCCCTCCCTAGCACATAAGAGGTTTGAAGAGATCTCCTTTGATTTGCCTGTGAAGTAAACTGAGAAGGACTTGTAACGAGAATCAGAATAACTTCCAGCAGCCCCACGAATCTCTAGGCTGACGTTGGTACCATGCTTAGGAATTATGGTGGGACCCTGGAATGGAGCTGCAGTTCACCATGATCCCAAACCTGGGATTACTCAATGGAACCATCAATGACCTCCATGAGAGACTGCGAAACAACAGAGGTCACACTTCTCTGTGGCTTCTGACATACCCTAATTGTTCTCCCTCTATTACCCGATGTCTGTGGCTTTTGGGACATGCAGACAGTAGTATATCTCAAGAAATATTTTAAAACATTGTTTAGCTTATTCCATGGTGTTCAGTGGGTCCTAACTCCCTGCTTTACCGACTTGCTCTCTCCACTTGCTAATTTACTAGCAGCATCATCAGTCCCCCATGTTTTAAAATATTTCTTAGATAAGCTACTTGTGGTACATATGGTACTGTCCTTGTGCTGTAAGACAACTGGCAGCAGAGTGAAGGAAGTGCTGAACTGGTAGCCAAAGGACTGGTGATTCTGTCAGACAGGAGTACTTACTGGGTGAGAGGGTGGAATGTCCAGCTGCCACATGCTTCATACTGAATTGAGAGTCTGTGATGTGGGCATTTTCAAGCTTGACATGCTCTGACTCCCAATTCAAAAACAAATTGTCAAGCTGCTTCTCTGTTCAATATTTGAAAGTAGAGTACAAATCAGCATGTTAACCAGATATTCCATTAAAAATATACAGTGGCGTGAAAAAGTATTTGCCCCTTCCTGATTTTCTCTATTATTGCATATTTGTCACACTGGATGTTTTCAGGTCTTTAGAGAAAATGTAATATTAGATAAAGGAACCAGAGTGAACAAATAACACTTTTTTTTTTTTTTTTTCACTATTTAATGAAAAAGTTAACCAATACCAACTGGCACTGTGTGAAAAGTAATTGCCCCTCTACGCTTAATAACTGGTTATGCCACATTTAGCTGCAATGACTGCAACCAAACACTTCCTATAATTCAATATCAGTCTTTCACATCGCTGTGAGGAATTTTAACTCACTCTTCCTTGCAGAACTGCTTTAATTCAGTAACATTTGGTAGGTTTTCGAGCATGAACTGCTCATTTCAGGTTCTGCCACAGCATCTCTATTGGGTTTAAGTCTGGACTTTGACTAGGCCACTCCAAAACTTTAATTTTACTTCTTTTAGCCATTCTGATGTGGACTTGCTTTTGTGTTTTGGATCATTGTCTTGCTGCATGACCCAACTACACTTCAGCTTCAGCTGACGGAAGGATGACGGACATTCTCCTTAAGAATTTTCTGGTACAGAGCAGAATTCATGGTTCCTTTAATTTTGGCAAGTCATCCAGGTCCTTAGGCAGCAAAGAATCCCCACACCATCACACTACCACCACCATGTTTGACTGTTAGTATGGTGTTCTTACTGTGGAATGCTGTGTTTGCTTTTACGAGACATTATGGGATCCATGTCATCCAAAAAGTTCCACTTTGGACTCATCTGTCCATAGAACATTTTCCCAAAAGGCTTGTGGATCATCCAGGTGCTTCTTGACAAATGAGAGAGCATTTATGTTCTTCTTGTTAGCAGTGGTTTCCGCCTTTGCTACTCTCACATGAAGCCCATTTTTGCCCAGTCTCTTTCTGATTGTGGGGTCATGAACACTGACCTTAGCTGAGGCAAGAGAAGCCTGCAGTTCTTTGGATGTTATTTTAGGATCCTTTGAGACTTCCTGGATGATTTTACGCTGCGCCTCTTGGAGTAATTTGGCAGGCCGCCCACTCCTGGGAAGATTCACTACTGTTCCAAGTGTTCTCCATTTGAGATTATGGCTCTCACTGTGGTTCGATGGAGTCCCAGAGCCTTAGAAATAGCTTACCCTTTCCAGACTGATAGAGGGCAAATACATTTTTTCTGATCTTTTCAGGAACTTCCTTTGATCATGGCATAATGTGCTGGTTGAATCTCTGTGCTGGCAACGTGACTCTGATGGTAAGGGTCAAAATAAGTGAGGTTTATATTGAGCAGGTCTGGCTGTAATCAAGCCTGGCTGTGTTCAATCAGCTGACTCTAATTATCCTTTTAATTGGGTTGATTTAACTAGGGGGCAATTACTTTTTCACACAGTGCCAGTTGGTGTTGGTTAACTTTTTCATTAAATAAATGAAATAAGTAAAAAAAAGTGTTATTTGTTAACTCAGGTTCCTTTATCTAATATTATATTTTGTCTAAAGACCTGAAAACATCCAGTGTGACAAATATGCAATAATAGAGAAAATCAGGAAGGGGCAAATACTTTTTCACGCCACTGTACACAGAGGCCATTGTTTGAGGTTTTGATTTATTTAACTGGTAAGAATGCTAGGAAGTCATTTCCTATCTCCTTTAAAATACAGAGCAAGTGTCCAGAATGTGTAGTACTTTCTTATTTTAAAGAATAACATGTCTAAGAATAGTGGGCCCCACATCTTAGCATAAAGGAATGTTTCTATCAAGTTAGTTCAGTGTTTTAATAGTTTGTGTGTTGACAAATAGCTCTGTCATTATCAGAAGCATTGGTAAACTTTCATGGGTCAAGGGTTTATCTGAGTGTAAAGTTCATGTTGCCATGCAAATTTATAGCAGTTGAGAGGTACAGTATGTTCACACCTGCTTTATTCAGCTTTATGTCTACAACACAGTTTTCTTCTTTGCTCGTAAGTCTATAAAATATCTTAAAACAGAGCTGCAGAACAGCTTTGATAATGCCCTTGGTTTAGATGCAATTTACTTATCATTAGTAAAAACAAGCATTTGTCAATGCCGAATGTTGTCTCGCTGGCATTGGCTTTGGTAGTGGCAGAGGTAGAGATGCATAATAGAAATGGCAGTGAAGTGCTGAAGTGATGCCAAGCCCACCCTCACCCTGTAGAGAGCGACAGGCATTGGGGTGTTTATGGCGCTGCATGCAAACTGCGCAACACACTTCGAAAACATTCATTTTTATGGACTTTCATCACCAAATTTTCAACATAGGCATTTTAGGCATTTTCATAATGTGTCTCGAACATGGATTTCCACAGCGACCATACTATTCTGTCATAACTGCGGAAATACATTTTGGCCAGGATGTGAAAAATGACAGCTGTACTGTTCATAAGTAGGTGCAGAACAATGGCAATGTTGAGAATCTGAGTGAAAATATTATAAATTGACGAACTTATGAGCCTGCGTGCAAACCTGCGCAACGCACTCTAATACAGTCATTTTATGGAGTATCATCACCAAATTTTCAAAATAGCTGCTTTAGACCTCTGCTCATGAACAGTGTCACTGTCATTTTTATAATCTGTCCCAAACACTGATTTCCCACAGTGACTGTGCTATTCTGCGCTGGAAGTGCGAAAACATATTTGGGCCAGGATATGAAAATGACAGCTATACTGTTCACAAGGAGGTGTGTAAAATGCCAATGTTAAAAATCTGGCATGAAAATATTGCAAATTTGCAAAGCTACATGCGTAGCAGCTTCTTAAGCTAGCCGCTTGTAAAACAGTCATTTTTGGATTTTTCCACCAAATTTGCTACATAGTTTTTTGAGAGGCCACCTTGAACACTGGCACTGTCATTTCATTAATCGGTCCAAAAGGTGATTCTGCACTGTGAACAAAATCACCTTTCGGGCCAAATAACTCCATGACAGTGACAGAATTCATGAGGAGGGGTCCCAAAAACCATGTTGAAAATTTGATGCCAAAATTCAAAAAATGCCCGAGATATGCATCAAAGTTGAAAACCCTATTCATTCCATTATACAGCTTACTGGCATTTCCTCAGTTCAGAGTCGGCTTTGAAGAGTGCAGATGTGTTCTTGGTCCACTGAAGATCGTCGCGCCAGACTCTGGAGGTAAGTATGGGGTGAGGGGTTGTGGAGATGCAAGTGCACAGTGGATGGGTGCGGGTTGTGGGAGGGGCAGGGATACCGCCGAGGGACTGTTTCTGGTTTACAGTGTTTTTAAAAAAAAGACGTTGCGGGACAGTTTCATTTTTCAGGTGGGATTTGGCATGCTGGGGTGAGCTCCAGCGTGCCACTTCAGTGTTGTCGGTGGGGTGCTTGAGCCGATGGGGATTGGGCACCCCATTGGCACATAACAAATGGGAGTGCATGATGCCGAGGGATTCGGCACCCCTCGGCAATCAACAAAGGGGAATATTACGCTGATGGGGAGTGGGCTCCCCATCGGCATTGTGACAGGCAGCAGCGCGGCAGTCACTGCTGCCATGTTGCCTGCACCAAGGGAGGTGTGTAATGGTCACACTGCATGAGAGCTTCACTCTCATTACAGCGGACCTTTCTTTGTTGTGATGGCTACATTAGGCATGCATGAGGTCAGTGCCTCCTGCTGCCTGATGGGGAATGAGGGACGCACCTTCTGATGCGTGCTCTGCATTTGCCCAACAGTGACTGCGCCTCCAAATCTGTTACTACCACAATATGTTGACTGCTCAAGCATGAGCCAACATAATGTAAGCAATGCTTTTGATTCTTATTTTGCTTTAAGAGGTTAATGTACTCCCTTTCCTGTTCATTTAGGTAGGTCTCCTTTACAATCTAGTTCACATTTTAGATATTTTGGACTCAAATTGGATTGCACTCTTTACTTTAAATCCCATATTAATGCACAATTTTCAATGCATACGCCTGCTTTGAATAGTTAAGTATGGTAAGCACTGCATGTAAAGGGTAGACAGGCAGATAATCATTCTACAAGCTTTTCTACTTATTCTTGAGTATGGCAACACTTTGTATCACCATGATGCTGGTATTCCCATCCTCCTTTAAGTAAATTTTCAACAAACATTGACCCTTTATCATTAATTTTACTTTTAATAGACACAGCTGTATTATGCTGCAGCAACTGGGCTGCACTTTCTAGAACAGAAAAGACAGCTAAATTGTCCCGAACAATTGTATACATCAGTGCACAACCTTCTGCTCCATACTTGCCTTTAAAATGAATTGTTCCTGTTTACAGGATCAACACCCCTCAGATGTGTTAGGAATTAAACTCCTCCATCTTATGAAAGAGCTAGGTCTCAGACAAGAAATTTCGTGGCCACATGCACCAAAGTCCGCATGCTAGATCATGTTTTTTGACAAGGTTAGATATCGGTGGTCTGACTAACAACTAGATCCCTAAGATGTTGCAAATCATCTCAGTGGATCCAGTTGTTTGATCAGTAAACTGCACCATGCTGCTCAGTATGAAGGACCTTAAATCATTGGTTCAATGTGATAACAGTGATTGCAAAACCACGATTGCCATTAGGGTGGTGTACATCACGAAAAACCAAAATGGCAATATACACTGCCTGCGAGACAAGTAGGGTGACACTGACTTACATTATTTATGGGGCTGCTCCCCGCACCTCCATCATAGGGGCTTTGCCCCACATCCCGTTAAAAATATAACCAACTCTATGGAGGGTGCATGTCAGGGAGGGGAGAACCTTATACAAAAAAGGTTACTCCCACTCACACAAAAGCACAAAATATTGTGCTCCTCCCCAGCCCCAAACCCTGCACCCTTCCCACTGTAGCCAGCCACCTTCACCATCACACCACATGGCCAGCTCAACAGCCTCTTCCTGCACTACCTCCCACATACCTTCCCTCCTCTTCTGTTCCAGTCCTGTGGTTCCAGTCACCTTCCTTTTGACCTATCACTACCCTTTCAGGGTAGCTCATATTCCAGGTGCTGAGACTGAGTCACTCATATTTGAGTCACTCAATCCAATTGCCATATTCACGCTTATACCTAACTCACCACCTTCAACTATGGAGGTTGCCCAAAAGTGAGTGGCTTCTGAGTCTGTATGACAACTAGAGACTGACAAGGGTCTCTACCAGATGATGCACTGCCACTGCCACAGTTGAATCCTATAATGAGGCTTTGGCAGAGGCACTGATACCTGGAACCAGTCCACTCATACCAGATGACTTCTTGACAAAGTACCCCATGGTTTTCTACTAGAATTTGGCAAAAAAGTTATAGATAGCAGATTAGAGCTCAAGTGGTGGACTTAGCAGGCACAGGCTGACAGGCTTGTCCTGGGCAATCACTATGTGGCCTACAGTACCTCAATCACTATGTGACCTACCAGAAAGCAGTCAGGAGAAAAGAGAAATACTTTTCTGACCTGATTGCTGTGGGGTTGAACAGACCTGCTACTCTTCTCTGCATCTTTCCATTAAAGGCAGGTAGCTTCAGATGATCTTTTTTGACTGACAACTGCTGCTCACTCCCCAACAGGAGCCTTTCAGTCATTGTTGGGTTCAAAGCTAACCAGTTTAAAGCCATCCATGCCCTGCCCTTCAGCAGACCTTGTTCTAATGCACCACTGATGATGCCTCATCAGTGGCAAAGGACAGGTGTGGCTGGGTGTCATTGTATAGCAATAAAACCACATGCTGCACCACCTAATGCTCTTCTCCAGCAGAATCAGATATGCTGTGAACAACATGAGAGAGAGAGAGAGAGAGAGAGAGACAAGAGAGAGGAGAGCAAAGCCCTGAGGAGCAGCTGAGAGCAGCCATTCATGACTGGAATGAACCAATTACTAACAACTGCTCCCTTCCACACAGAAATGAACAGAAGCATTTAAGAACAGTCCCAATCAAGCCTGCAAGCTCTCCAAGTCTGGTCAACAAACTTCTGGTGCCACATACTGTTAAAAGCATATTACAGGTTGAGGAGACTTTGAATGGATACCTATTCTTGATCCCTAACTAGGTGAAGATTATTCACACTCTAATAAAACAGGCTCAGTGCTGTGATAAATCTGCAGGCCAATTCTGAATGTCTTGAATATATGATTATCCTGAGGTTGAGGCACCAGCTGCATGGACACCACTTTCTCAAAATCTTCACTAAAAAGAAAGTTGGAGACCGGACCAAAGTTGATGATATTGTCAGTATCAAATGATGCCTTTGAGAAGGGGCTTGAGCCTCACCACTACCCCTTTCAGGGATGAAGGAAGGTAACCCTCTCTCAAAGAAGCCTTGACAATTCCCAACAAGACTGATAACAACAAATTAAAACCAGCCTTAAAGATAGAGTTAAACAGGGCCAAGCTAAAAGTGTTGCTTGGCAGCCCAGAGACCACACCGCAGACACCATCTGCATCCAACCATGGTACTCAGCCCAGGCCCTGATTGTCTCCAACTCCTTCCCAGTTCTAACACTGCTGACATTGTTCAGGCTGTGGCAGAAATGCGGTATCTAGTATTGTGGGTGACTCAATTGAAAGACTCAATTTGAGCGACTCAATTTGAGTGCCTGTAAGCAGAGTGAGTGGGGAAGCAGAGTGACTGTTGGAATAGTGAGGGTAGAAGGAATAAAACTATGAATGCAGGATACAGCACAGTAGGAGGGACCTCACAGGAACTAGGATATAGCAGGTAGTTCAGCAAGGCAGTGTTGAGCTGGTTGTGTGGTGTTGTGGGCAGAGGGTATGCCTCTGGTATGGAAAGACCTGGAGTTAGAGCTCTGGTGTTTTTTGTTTTTAGTCATTTAGAGTTGTATTTTTTTTGTTGTGATCCCACTCCCTGCCATCCCGCTCCTCGCCATCCTGGTGGTCCCCATTTGTGCTGCCTTAATAGCCCCTCCGAGTTGCCTCTCCTTACCCCAGTGTCAGGCCACCCCTTGGAGTTGGTTATATTAAGAATGGGGTGCAAGGGCACAGCCTCACATAAAATGTGTGGTCGCTATTTTGAGTCGCCATAGTGCACGGTCGCCATTTGTGTTTTTGGCATTTTGCTCTCCATGTGTTTTGCAGTTATAATTTCTTCGTTGTTATTAAATGGAACCCAGAAATGCACTTATGGATGTTGGCAATCTTGCAGAGAAAACTCATTCAACTACTGGCATGCCTCCAAAAGGCTGAAGGTAGAAAGGAAGCTTACATAGAGACATAGAATTTGTCAGAAGACAAAGGCCCACCTGGCCCATCTAGTCTGCCCATTTTCCTACCTATTTCATATGCTGTAGACTGTAGATGATCTGTGGCTTACCTTGTTTTCCCTGTCTCTAGGTTTCCTTATGTCCATCCCACACATACTTGAATCCCTCCACAATTTTGCCCCCACACCTCTGTGAGGAGGCCATTCCAAGCATCCACTACCCTTTCTGTAAAGAAGTACTTCCTTAAATTACGCCTGATTCTGTTTCCTCCAACTTCATGTCATGACCCCTAGTTCTTGACCACCCTCTTTTCTGAAAGATGCTTCCCCTGCAACTTATTTATACCTTTGATGTATTTGAACATCTCTATTATAGTCCCCTCTCTCCCTCCTCATCTCCAGAGAATACATATTGAGGTGTTTCAGCCTCTCCTTATATGACTTATGGCGCAGCCCCTGCACCATTTTTGTCACCCTCTCTGGACTGCCTCTACTCTGTCTATGTCCTTTCTGAGATACAGCCTCTAGAACTGAACACAGTACTCCAGATGAGGTCTCACCAATGATCTGTATAGTGGCATCACCACCTCCATTTTTCTGCTGGTGATGCCTCTCCCTATGCACCCCAGAATCCTCCTGGCCCTCCTATCTGCCTTCTCACACTGTCCAGCAACTTTTAGGTCATCAGATATAATCATCCCTGATCCCTTTCCAGTTTGGTGGTCAACAGTACCTCCCCAACTGAGTACTCCTCTCTCTGGTTCCTGTGCCCTAAGTGCATAATTTTGCACTTCCTTGCATTGAATCTCAGCTGCTATCCCTTGATCATTCCTCTGCTTGCTTAGATCCCTGATCATTTTTCTACCTCCCGGGTGTCGACCCTATTGAAGATCTTTGTGTCATCTGCAAGAGGTGCCTTCACCCTCTGGCCGCCAGACAATGTCACTTATGAAGCACCCCACTAGTCACCTCCCTTTCTACGGACTGAACTTTGTTCACTACCACCCTTTGTGTCCTAACGTTCAACCAATTTCTAATCAGTTTACCACCTGGGCCGACTCCCAGGCTGCTCAAGGTTCAAATTTTGTGGGTAGTCCTAGAGTCATAGTTGATATCTGAGTCTTAAATGGAACATTCAGCACTAAAAACCCCACCCAAGTGTGGGAATGGTCCAAATTTGTACATTATGTGCAACATTTTTACTTACTGTTTACTACAGTATGAGATTGTATCATACTTGTTCTGCTGACTTACAAGCTGACATTTTCTAGAACTAAAACCCAGAATCCCTTACAGCTGATGTCAGAACTGGGCTGCTGCAGTGGAGATTCAATAGCCTGCAGTGCATGTTAGAGATTTTTAAGATCAGATCAGGTGTTCACCAATCCGTGACCTCCCAGGTTATGTGCAGTCCTCTGGGACTCTACTTAGCCCAAGGAATGACAGCAGGACCAGCAAACAAAAGACTAGAGCTTGTGACTCTCACACACTGCAGGTAATTGAATCTCCTACTGCTCCAGCCCTCCTCTGATGTCAGCTGCAGGGATTCTAGAATTTGTAGTTACAGAAAGTGCCAGCTTGCAAGTCAGTGAAATCAGTCTGATACTATCTACTATGCTGCAATAAACAGTAAGTAAAAAGTTTTTACACTAAAGTGCAAATAGGGACCAGCATCACACTTTGGTATGGGGCTCTTAGTGCTGCCTCTTCCCTTTTAAGTGTCGGCAGTGGTCAGGGCTGTTTTATCAGCTATAAAATGTTTTAAGACATCCCCATTTTCTCAGCTTTGTCAACCTCCTGCATCTTGATGCAGGCCTTTATGTCCTTCAGGATTGACTACTGCACTGTGTTTTATAAGAGCTGAGCCTGTGGTCAGTTGCATTGTCTACAGCAAGCCCCTATGCAACAGCAAGGCTTTTGACCTCTTCTTGGAAGTCAGATCCATATAGTCCCTCACTCCAGGTTCTAGGCTGGCTGTCAATCAGGTGGCACATTGACGATGGGATAGTAATTAATTACTTAATTAATTAATTTGGATTTTGTTAACCAGGAGGGCTCACTGTGACTAGCCATCCATTTTTCAGGAGCAACCTGGGATTAATTACATACATTAGAAAAAAATTATCAAAGTATGTACAGAACTGAAACACTGAGTTACAATTGCCCAACTGAGTCAGCACATGAGGAAACTTAGAGTAACAATGCAGTAAATATTCAAGTACACTGTTGCTATATGGCTATGAATGGTCTGGGCTCCCAGTACCTCAGTGATCTCCTGTGAGGGCTACATTCCATGGGACAGGTGCTTGTGACAATTCTACCAACTTTATTTAAAATGAGCTGCTGACAGGCCTTTATCCTGTAGCATGCTCTACCCTGAGATATTCGTCTTACCAGGTATTTTCAATTTTAAGGAAGAGTTGTTTATACACCTTCTTGATTTTATTTGTTTAGTTTTTTTGTTGACCGAGTAGGAAGGCCAGGCAATTCTGCCTATTTTCAGCCTTATCCCTAGAGTGGGTGGGGTGGTGAGATACAGATGGAAACCAATTGAAATTGAACCAGATTAAGCTGTTGGTGGGCTTTTTAGTGAATGGTATTTGGTATATCTTGAGTAAATACAGTAGATTGCTTCCACAACTTAATGGTTTTGGGAATTTTATACATTTCTGAAGCTCTTCCCCATACATCTTATTTGTTTGTTAGAAACATAGAAGCATAGATAATGATGCAGAAAAAAAGACCAAAGGTCCATCTAGTCTGCCAGAATTCAATATCTGCACTGGGACTTATTATCAATTCAGGGTTTTATCCGTCCTAGTCCACCCCTACCCCCCTCTGCTACCAACCTGAGCAACCACTAAACCCTTTAGTCTGTCCCCAGCCATGTTTGAAGTGTTTATTGGAATCAAGTTCAGCCTTTCATACGGAATAAAGAAAAGACAGAGGAGGACTGTGTTCCAGAAACAAGGCCCTACAAACTGCTACCTACTGGATGTAGAAAACTCAGTCACCCACTATTGTGCCTATTTTCATGGAAATGAACTGAGGAAAGAAAAACATTTAGGAGAGAAAATAAGCTTGTCAGTGACTTGGGTATGATTTGACCCCTCCCATTTCTTATGCTTAACAGGAATTAACTTATTAATTTAAATTGGGACTAATGTATGGATTAACTAATATTTATTTACAAAGATGGCTTTAAATGAAAATAATTCAAATTAGTGATGCTTCAACAGAAAGAAGAATTTGGAGCAAGATAATGATATTGTTTATGTTTAAAGAAAGGCCAAGTGGCCATGACATTAACAAATGGCTAGTATCTTTGTTTAATAATTTGATAAACAAAAAACTTATATTATGTTCTGTTTTAGTAACTGTTTTGCCTTGAGGAAGAAGACATGTTCTCATTGAAATATTGGTGTGGATATGCGGCACCACTGAATATTTAAAAATAAAAGAAGATTATTAAGAATATTGAGTAAGTGAGTAGCCTACATCCAGGAGTTGGTACCACCATGCTTGAAACCATTATATGGTCTTGGCACCAACCACCAGACTGTTGCATGGCTCCACCGTCCTTTCCCAAAATTAGAACTTTCCTACATTCCTCATCAGTGTTCTCCCTACCAGTTTATACTTGTGACCTCAGGTTCTTGACCTTATACTCATGCTAAATAGTTCTCCACAGTTCACCTTGTTTAGTCCCATCAGGAATGTGAAGGTCTCTGACTTATTCCTCCTCTCTTGCCTGGTCTCCAGTGAGTACATGTTCAGTACCTTGAGATGATGTCCATAAGATCGCTCCTGTTGGCCCTGAATCATCTTGGTCACCCTGCCTTGCACATCTCCAGCCTGTCCCTGATCTTCTTTAGGGAGGGCTCCAGAACTGAGCACATTGCTCCACAGCATGTTTTTGCATGCATAACTGCATAAATCTGTGTTTACTGTTATGTGTATTGTGTTTTCTACATCTATTGTTAAAGCATTCTAAGAATTTAGTAAAGCACTAAAACATGATAATCTACCTACCAATAGTTTTGATCTGTGATGCTTTCAATAATAGTTTCTTGCTCCCAAATGTCCATACAAAATTTGGCAAATCATAGGGCAAAGTGGAGGTCAAGGAGGGTATAAATCAAAATAGTAAGAAGAGATGAGGAAGGAGACAGGTAAAGGGAGGGTAACAAGGGAAGAAGGGGTCAGGGAGTTCTAGGAAATGGCACAGGCAGGGAGAAAGCAGGGAGGCAGGAAAGGAGAAACTAAGGAATGGAGTGTCATGTGTACCAATGCAAGAGTCTGAAAATAAAATTCCAGACTTGGAGGTCATCATTGAGGAGGCTAGCCTGGATATGGTGTCCATAAAAGAGTCAAGCAGCACTGACAGCCATGACTAGGATGTGGCCATGGCAGGCTACTCTGTGTTCAGGAGAGACACAGAAGGATTGTACTATATGCCCTCCCTTGCTCTTTTTGTGACAAAAGCAACTCCTTCCTGCTCATTTTGTTGAACAGAGAACAGTTGCTTTTGTCAAAAAGAACAAGAGAGGGAGGACTGGATCAGCTTGTAACTCTGGTAAGGAGCCCCAGTGGTCAATTTTGTTACTGAGTTTAATCCATTGCCAGGTAAACCTGCCAATCTGATACGTAAGTTATGGCCTACTCTTATGGATCCCATTTTGAAAATAATGTTGCTGCAAAATAGACAGTAACATTTAGTAAAGGAATGAAGTATAGGTGACACATTGACTAAAAGCCACTTTGTGGCACTGAAATAGAAAGGAAGGGATGAAATGGCTCACAAATAAACCAAAACATTTTTTTTAAATGTGAAGATCTAATACGTCAAGCATGTGAAAATGGAGACAGTTTTACAAAATATAACTACACAGTTTTAATCAGTTCATAAAGTGTACAACACCGTTTGCAGTTTACATCTGCTAGTGTACATGTGAAAAACATTATATTGGCATGATGACAGGACCATTAAAAATCAGAATTAAGGAACATGTAAAGGCAATCTTGAATGGGGTCAGACAAAATGCTTTGGGGTATGTTTTCTTGAAAGGCATAATTGTACCTTGAGGAGTTACAATACATGGGTTTAGAACACATACCTAGACATCAGAAGAGTGGACAGATTGAGGACACTCTTACAAAGGGCAACTAGATTGCTACGTTGGATATGGCCTTCCCCAATGGTTTACATAGAAACTGATTTTCCTCGATATATTTAAAACAACCCCTCTAAGTTGAAAAGGTCCATTATTCTCTCCATATTTCACTAATTTAGCTTAGATTTGTCCCTACTGTTAAAATGGGTCCACTATTTATTTAAATCTAATTTGTCACAGAGATTTGGAGGACTAATGATTTGTTGTTTCAGTTTTTCAATAAATGGCAATATGTATGTGCTGATATGGGGATTTTATGTTTTTAGACAGGAATTAATGTAATCACAGGACTTCACTGCAATGGGCATAGGAGGTTCAAAATGAATCTTACTGGCTGACAAAAAGCATGTGAGTTTTGGCTCATAGTTTAAATTTAAATTATGGGTACAGTTATGATTCACTGATTTTAGTGTAAATTCCCATACACAGGATCGGCCCTTCCTTCCACGATCTCCGTTAATTCCTTTCTTCATTTTTCTTTTTTTTATTCTGTTTTCTAAGTTCCACTATGGAGGATGCACCCTTATATCACAAAATGTGGCCAAGTATCACGCCACAGAGAGTGATGACTTTTGTGTTTGAAATTCAGGAATATTATTGAATTTTAGTGAATTAGTAGAAATGCAAATATACTGATATGGATAGAATTATTTATATTTTTCCATATGGAGTATAGTTACAATATATTTTTAGTTGGTGTGACTATTCTCTCTATCTGGACCTTTCTTTTATTCTGTTTTTCTTTTCTGTCTCTTTTCTCACTCTTATTAAACTGATAGTTAATCTCCTTTAAGCATCGGCTCTTTTAGCTAGCAATCTGTCACTATAAAGCACTGACCAGGGTGACAGAAACTTATGAAACTCATAATGTTTCTTAAGGAAATGATGTAATTTAAAATTGGTACATTATAGCACGGCCGGTGGCGCTGAGGGTTGAGGCACTAGATGCACACCTCATGCCATACCCGGCGACCCGGGTTCGAGGCAGGCCTGGGTCATCGGGGGTCAGCAGGAGGACTAGGATTGAGCATCTGTAGATTGCTCTCCTAGTCTTGGGGTGGGTTAGGAATTCCCACCGTGCTGTAGCGCGCCCCTGGGGACACCCAGGAGCACTACCAGCATCGGTGTGAGCTGAGAGGGAGCACAGCAGACGCCGGCACGTTGTGTCTAGATGTCATTGCATGTCCGCACTCCAGGGTCCTAAAAGGAGGAAAATCAGGGCTGGGCACGACCATGCAGCTTGATGGCCACCTCCGAGCCACCCAGAGGACTCTGGTGGAGTCCCGTCATGGAGGGTCTGGGGCTGTCCTGGCTGGCAGTGGCAGAGGCGAAGCCCTCCAGTGGGATGGCATGATGGCCATCCCAGATCCTCCTAGGTGTGGTTTGAGCTACGCAGCTCTCGGGCAGCTGGAGCTGGTGGCTGGAATCCACGCTGGTGTAACACCATGGCAAGGTGTAAAGATATTCGAGATAAAAAAAAAAAGAGTGGTGCATTATAATTTGAACACAAAAAGAGCATTTTTCAGAATTATTTGTAACAATAGTGAATTTGAACTATTATTTCCTTCATCTTCCTACCTTTTAGTTTGAGTTGACTGTCTATTCCTTGCTATATATATTTCTCCCAACCCCCCATAGTCCTTTAGTAGGATTTTCCCTTTCATTGATAACATTGTGTGATGATTGAGGAAGAATTTATGTATTTTATTTTTGATCAATGATGTTGAGTCTTTTTATCACGGAATATACCCTCTGTTTAGTTGTGCTAAGTATCATAAAAGGATATGAAACTCAGAATGGTTCTTACAACTAGATTTGTGAATTAATTACTACTGATGTATAAATGGTTATTTTTGTTGAATAGATATTCCACCAGATAATGTAATGTACAGGATAAATGTATAACTGAGCCATGTGTTTTATTACATGCATGGATTACATCATATATTTAAATGATATGCACATTTTGCTTGATAAAGTATAAAGGTGGACATACCTGCCACCACTAGATCCACCTCTGGTGAAGACCTGGATTGTGTTTAAGTGCTGGGGCTCTGGACTCCAGTCAGCATCTCTAATATGCCACAATAAAGTAACTACTTTTAACTGCATCTACTTGCCTCTCTGAGGGTTGATTTACTATGGAGTGCTAACTTTTGTGTTGGCTATACTGAGAAGGTATGCTTTTTGCAGATGACACCAAAATCTGTAATAGGGTGGACAATAAGGAAGGGATAAAAGAATGTGTACTGCTCTTTGGAAATTTGAGGTGTGGTCAAGAGCATGGCAATTGAGATTTAATGTCAAATAGTGCAAAATCATGCAGCTATGTAGGAATATGACAATTTGGTATAGTACAATGAAAACATTGTAAAGAGCTGGCAGGAACAGATAAGGGTTAATAAAAATATTTCTGTACTGAGGCTAATGTCTTTGCTGCTGAAAAAATAGACTTGTTAATTAGTACACTCTGTACATCTTGTTTTTATAATAAGAAACTGTCTTGTGTGATCTGTCTGTTCAAAATGCTGAATTTAAGGAGCTTCAACCAAATTGGTGGCAATTTAATTTGTTAAGACAGCATCCTGGGAAACTTGTTTACTGCATCCTATGACCTGCCTTGAAACCTGGACCTGAGTGCAGCATGAGCACTTACCTGCTTTCTCAGGCTACAAAATGACACTTTTCCCTGGTTGTTGGATGACAGGACAGATTTATGGAGTCACCTCGTGGACTGACTAGGGAGCCGGGCTGATATCTCCAAGGTACCAGTCAACTCCACTGGGTGGTGGAACCCCCACAAGCTGGAACACCAAAGCACAGTGGGCATACTGCAGTGGCACTACCAGGAGGGATAACAGACATGAGAGAGCTAGCTACTGTAACATCACGGCTTTACTAAACAGAATTTTAACAGATACAGCCATGGTAAAAGAAACTACCTCCAAAACAATTACTGAACTCCAACTTTAACAGCATGGGTGGTGGGCACATAGCACACAGTCAATGTTCATGAAGAGAGCCTGCACACCCATCAAGGCCACATTAGAGAACACTATGATGAAATCCAGTACCTTTCCATAAGGTAGATGACATGGAGAACAGATCCAGGAAAAATAACATAAGGATCATTGGGGTACTGGAAGGGGCAAAGGGCAAAGAAATACATAGATACTGTTGGCAGATAAGGGCATATGGCCCACCCAGTCTGCCCATTTGAGCTTTAAGTTCCCTTTACATTTTTCTAGAAATCTGTTTCCTCTTACCCTTGACCTCCAGGATTCCTTTATGTCTATCCCATGCACTTAAATCCCCAATTGTTTCAGCCCCCACCACTTCCTCTGGCAGGGTGTTCCACTTGTCAACCACCCTTCTGTGAAGAATTCTTCCTCACGTTTCCTCTGAATTGCCCTCCTCCAACTTCATTCCATGCCCTCTAGTCCTGAAACATCTTTTTGCTGGAAAATAGTGTATTCCTGCACCCTGTTCCTTCTGTAAGGAACTTGTATGTCTTATCATATCCCATCTCTCCTCCTCTCCTCCAGGAGTACATATTCAAGTCCTTCAGCCTGTCCTCATAGGACTTGTGATGCAATCCCTGTCCCATCTTTGTTGCCCTCCTCTGAACTTTATCCACCCTGTCTATGTCCTTACATGGGTATGGTCTCCAGAACTGCACACTGTACTCCAAGTGGGGCCTCACTAGTGTCTTGTATAGTGGAATTATGACCTCCCTTTTCCTGCTGGTGATGCCCTGCCTATGCATCCCAACATCCCATTTCTTTACCTGCTGCCTTGTCACACTGTGTCCCTACCTTGAGGTCATCAAAGATGATAACACCAAGGTCCCTTTCCTGCTTGATGCATGCTATATCCTCACCCCCAACTGATATGTTGTTTCAGGTTTTATGCCCCAGGTACATTATTTTGCACTTCTACTTCCTTTTACAGTCCTTCTTACCATCGTTACACAAATTGATTAATATGCTCCCCACCCCCGAGATCTGGACAGGACACAAAATCCCTGGCTCCTAAGCCCAGGGAGGGAAAGACCAAGACCCATCCTGTACAGATTTCTGAGATTTTTGAGATATCAAACAAAACATCTTTACCTACACACTGCCAGAGAAAAAGGGATCTGTTGTGGGAACGCCAAGACATACAACTCTTCCAGGACTACTTGCAGGAGCTTTCTCACAGATGTCAGGTAAAATAAGAATTGCACGGTTAAATATTCCTGCTTTCCAACGCTACCCCTTCATGTTAAGGATACAATACAGAGGGAGTTCATGATGCTCAATGGTCAGCTGAAGTGGAACAATTCTTAACCCAGCTCCATCAGGACAGAGCAGCAAAGTTCCCAAGCCACTGGAACCACGTGGCGAGAGCCAGACAAACCCCAGCCACCATGCTGGTGGAAACCCAGCAGTCTGAAAGTTTCTTTCCAAGAGATCCAAATCCACAGAAGCATTGGCAGTAGATTCAATGGGGGCATCAATGAAAATGAAACAAAGCCACAGTGAAATTCAAGGAGCCTGGCAGCTTCAAAAAACCACACAACCAAGGCCGGGCCCTTTCCTGCAGCAGACAGAGCCATCACCTGCTGTCTGAACCAAGTAGCAATTCCACAAATGTTACCCCTGTTAAAATCTCCAATTGCTACAACCCTCTACCGGAGTTAATCCCTGTAGCCCTTGATCTTTCTACTTCAGTAGAACTGAAAGAGACAGAAGTCTTGTCAGCTGTTGAAATTGACAATAACTGGGGCCCGATGTGTCAAACATGGGCTGACTGCACAGGAGGGGAGAAGTAGAAGATCTTGTCACTAACTCTGGAAGGAACCTGAATTGCCGGTCACTCGGACAAAGAGCAAGAGATGATCTTGCTGCAGTGAGTAAATGTTCAATATCTTTTTAAACTCTGTTCTTCCACCACCCTTTTCAGCTCCTACTGGCCAGGACTCTCCTGAAGTGCTGATCTTAGTGAGTTGGGGAACTCTCCTCATGGCACAGGCCCCAGCAGTGCCATGCGGTCACTCATGACCGCTACTAGCAAAGCTAACCAAAGTTGGTCGACTGCCAGCTAAATTGGCTCTGCCACTCGATACTGGAGGATTGGGGCATGCAAGACCCTATGACAGCCTTATCCTTTCAGGCCAGCAGTTAACCATTGACCGCACTGCTGTAACAAGAGGAGTAGCTGCTTCCTAGTACTCATAAATGACATGGGGCATCATGGACAGTGCCTAGCAAGGGACTCTGGAGTTTTCTAGTTAAAGAAATCTGCTGAGTTTGTGGCACATTTCAATGCCAATGTTCAGGAGCAGAGTACAGGTTGTACTTACCCTTTAGGTGTCTACATCCCCCAACTGGTGTACTCACCCAGCCACACTTTCAAAGGTTAAGTGCATGGTACTAAGTTAAATCACTCAGTGTTGGGGATGTTATGTTATGTTTATGGTAAAATCTCCTTCAAGAGGAGCTGCAGACGGGTTCCCATTTTGAAGGGCGGTGGAGCAAACTGATATGGTGGCTTGCTACAGGACCCTCGAGGGTATGATTTGAACTGGCTGGTAATGGTGGGCTCTCTGCTTCGTAGAACAGAGGGATATGGGAAGAGAAGCATAAGGCACACCAGAGGATAAGTGATGGAGTGGCCAGAGGTAGTTAAAGGCTTGGTGAATTTGCATGCTTCCTGCTCAATGTCTACCACTCCATAGTTAGTTAAAGTTGAAATTTCAGCCCACATGCACCCAACCCCTTGGCCTTACCAAGAGCACCTGAAGGGGTGCCAGTGTGTGAGGGTGGGGAGAAGACTAAGGGCAGGAAGGCACCAGGTTACCACAATGGGGTTTAAGAAAATAAAAGAGGTCCACCCCAGGCCCAAAGAATGGCTTATGTCATCCGGATGATACAAGGGTCTGGAGTAGGGAGTACATGGAATGACCGACGCAGATCCGCTGCTCCTTTTGATAAATGTGAGATCCCAGGAGGCCTCCTCCCGTAGAAAGGTTTAAGTATTGAACTCGAGTCGCCCATAGGCCACCCTGAGATATCGATGCTACAAGCAATGGCATTGCATCAGAACATACCTGAGGGCCTCTAGGTCAAATGGTAGCCGTAGCATTAGGCAACCTGACAGGGCCTGTGGGGCCTGTGATGAAAATAAAATGTTTGGTAATTTGCTTATTTGTTACTGCCACGTGTTGCAGATTCAGAATGTGTTATGTAGTAGCTTAGTTACATTACTGGTAAGTTACATATGCAGCTGCTCCACAGGACAGCAGTTCCTCCCAGAGGGAAGATTATTTGGATGAGGGCACATGGGCAGTCCACTGTCATGTGTAAGAATATAAAGAAATAAGAGTATTAAAGGATTGTTACTATGGCAATGAGTTACTTGACTCAGATACCGGACAGCACCAAGGACAATGGTTCTGCAAAAGGGAGATGGGGGATGGGAAGAATGGGAGAAGGGGATAAGTAGACGGAATGTATCTTTGGAGGGGCAGCACTTTACAAAGGGATTTCAAACAACATACCACAAACATGGCAGTGAATCTTCAATAATAGCCATCTCCTGGAATGTGAGGGCTTAAATTCCTCTATGATGTGGAAAAAGTGCTGCTCCACCTAAAGAAATTGAACACACAGATTGTCTTCATTCAAGAAACTAAGCTAATAGACAGAGAAGCCCTGAAGCTTAAGAGAAAATGGGTGGGATGGTAAGTACACAGCATATTAAGCTCAGCCAAGTGGGGGTCTCCATGCTTGGCCACAAAAATCTGACGTGGAAAATCCTTGATACCAAAGCTGATGACCAAGGAAGGTGGGTTGTGGTCAAGTAGCTATGCAAGGGCCCTTTAATTCTAATAGCACTTATGACCCCAAATAATGACTGTCAAGAATTTATTAACAAGGTATCCCAAACCATCCTGGATCTTGACTTTGACAACCAAGATGTCATACTGGGAGGGATTTGAATTTGGTGCTTGACTACATCTTGGACAGATCAAATTCCAGACCTGAACCCTATGTACACTCCCTGGCAGCCCTACATATGAACATATGAAATTGCCAGCAGAAAAAGGCCCACATCTATCAAGTCTGCCCGATTGTGCAACTCTTAGTTTCATATCACTACAGCTGCCCCACTCCTACCCAAACCCTCCCTTCCTCCTCTTTCCTTGTCCTTCCCCTTTTGTGTTCTTGTCTGTACTAACCCTGCCCTTGACTCAATCACAACCCAACTTAAAGTTACTCACTGTCCTTTGAAGGATTAACTCCTCCGCAGTGCATTCCAACCTGCCACCACTCTCTCTGCAAAGTAATGCCTCCTCATCTCCCTCCTAAACCTTCCCCTTCCAGCTTCAGACTGTGCTCCTAGTGATCCTTCCTCCTTTAACCTGAACACTTCTCCTCCCTGACTTTGTTTATGCCTTTCAAGTGCTTAAAGGTCTCTATCATGTCCCTCTTTCCCTTGTCTCTTCCAGCCGAGTACATGTTGAGCTCCTTCAATCTTTCCTTGTATGGCAACTCCCTAGTCCCATGATTATTTTTATAGCCCTATGCTGCTAACTCCAGTAATCTCCCATCCTTTAGAGTATGGCACCAGTACTGTACACAGTACTCCAAGTGTGGCCTCACCAGTGATCTATGCAATGGCAGGATGACCTCCCCTTTCTAGAGGTGATCCCTCTGGCAATGCTCCCAGCATCCCTTTTGCCCTTACTGCCACCCTCCTACACTGTGCTGATACCTTCATGTCCCCTGCAACTATTACCCCAGGTCCATTTCCTCCTCTGAAGCTGTTATTTGCACTCCCCCAGCCAGTAGCTGTTCCTGGGATTTCTGGTTCCAAGGTGCATTACCTTGCACTTCTTAGCATTAAACCCCAACTGCCACTCCCTAGACCAGTGTTCAAGTTTAGCTAGATCCTCTCTGAGTGCCTGCCTCCCTTTCTCATTGTCCACTTTAGCACAAATCTTATTGTCCTCCGTGAACAGGTTGCTCTCACTCTTGACCCCTCTGCAATGTCTCCAATAAAGACATAGAACAATACAGGGTCCAGCACTGAATCCTGTGGTATCCCACTCATCACTGGCCGCCCACCTACAACTACCTCTGTTGTTTGCCCTGCAGCCAGTTCTCCACCCATCCCACCAGTTTTCCCCCACCCCATGTCTCTCAGCTTGCTCATTAACCTCCTGTGCAGCACTGAGTCAAAAGCCTTGCTGAAGTCCAGATACAGGACATCCACAGCATGGCCTTCGTCCAACCACCCTAGGCGATCCAGTAGGCGGAGGTGATCAGGTTAGTCTGGCAAGATCTTCTCATGACAAACCCATGCTATATCTCATCCTGCAGACCATTGCTATCAAGAAAGGTTATCAATCTCTCCTTCAGAATGGTCTCCATCAACTTCCCCACTATGGAAGTGAAGCTCACCAGTCTGTAGTTGCCCTGTTAGGCCTTGGGTCCACTCTTGTGAAGGGGCACCATATGAGCCATCCTGCAGTCCATGGGTATATTCCCTGTCTCTCCATCAGAGGGCCTGCCAACGCCTCTGCCAGTTCCTTCAGGACCCTTAGGTGTACACCATCTGGTCCTGGTGCCTTGTCCACCTGCAAAGCTTTAAGGCCCCATCAGAAATCTATCATCTTGGATGACCTCATCTGTTATCTCTGCCCCCTCCACCCTTTCCCCCTTTCCCCTTTAGTATTAGGCAATCCCTTTCTTTCATGAACCCTGAGCAGAAATACTCATTGAGTGCATCTGCCTGATCTTTTCCTTGTTCCACCCATCCACCCTCTCTCTTGATTCTAACAATGTCATCCCTACAACTCCTCTTCTCTGTTATGTATTTAAAGAAACCCTTTTCCCTCTCTGATCCCCTGAGCCAACTTCAGCTCCTTTGCTGCCTTGGCTTGACTGACCTGGTCACCTCCCAGATGCTTTTGTGAACACCTCTCTACCTCCTCTACACTCTGATTTTTTGAACTTAATGAAGGCCAGTCTTTTTCCCTCACCTTCCCTCACCTTTCTCTCCACCTCCTTGCTGAGCCAGCTAGATATTTTTGACCTGGATTGCTTACTCTGAGATTTGGCACATGTGTTTGTGGCCTCATTCAGCCCTTCCTCATGATTGCCCACTTCTGTTCAGCATCCATCCCTGGGCTAATTTTAGCTAAATATCCTTCTTGGATGTTGCCGTTCTGGCAAAATCTGCCTTCCTGAAGTCCAACAGTCTTGTCCTGGTCTTAGCGACTTCCTCCCAGGGTTGAGGAGGAACCACACTGAACGGTGGTTGCTTCCTGCTAGAGGATGGTGTACTACCACATTCTGGACTTGATCCCCATTTGTTAGCACCAAGTCCAGTATGCTCCTCTCTAGAAGGATCCATCACCCTTGCACTAGGTAGCTGTCTTGGATAGCCTCCAGCAGCACCTGTTCCTGGCATGTGCTATAGTTACTGTCTGCCAGTCACCAGCTCACTGACATATGGAAAGTGGCCAACCCTTCAGGAAGAGATTATACATACTTCTCAGCTGTGAGGGCCATGGCTAGCAGGCTGGACCTCTGTCTGACCTCCCTGGAGATAACAACTGTCCAACCGGTGTTGTCCATAGCTTTGATTTATTTGTCTGACCATGTCCCCATAATCTTAAAATCTCCAATAGAAGACCCCCAAAACCAAAGCAATGGAACCTCTCCTGCTGCAGGACAAAGAGTTCCATCTTTGGGTGGGAATAGAATCTCAAAATTATTTTAGGGACAACTGGGACAACTCTCAGGGTGAGCCTCACCTGCTAGCATCTGGGAGGCATACAAGGCAATGCTGAGTGGGAAGATAATTAGTTATGCCACATACTGAAGGAAGCTTAGGAAAAGGAGGCAAGGAGTCTAGGGAGACAATTAATAGAAAAGGAGGCCCTATATAAGAAAGATGCCAAGCAGCTCCTGAACCCAAATCTAATCTATGAGATTACAACACTCCAAATCAAATTAAACTTCCTCAATACTAGAAAGGCAGAACTACACCTGCAATGAACAAAATTCAAATTCTGGGAGTGTGGGGAGAAAAGGCTCTATGATACCAGTTCAGCAACCTTTTGCCGACCGGCATCTCACTGACAGGCATTATGTCACCCACAAGTTGTTGTTTACATGATTCCTGTGTGTCTCCAGTCCATTTTTTTATCGTGGTGCTTTGTCCCCAAACACCCCATGTGGAGGGCTTTGCCCCCACTCCCTCATCTTTAGGATTATTAACTCCAGTCGGAGTTGATCTGGGGTGGGGGTGCAGGACCAGGAGACAGTGTGCCCCTGTTTCAGGCACAGCAACACAGCGACCTGTCAGCAAAGCGTCGATTTTGCTGACAGGGTTGTTGCTCTGTGTTGGTGTTGCCATACATGGGACATACCGGGAGAAAACAACAAGTTGCTGGTGTACAGACTGTGGAAGCAGCAGGGTGACAGCCATATCATGCAGCTTGCTGATCAGACTAGGAAAATGTTTACATCCCCCAAGGGCAGAAACAGAATCATGGTCTCCTTTTAAAAGGACTTGTATCAATCTCACATCACGTGAGATAGGCAAGTCTTTGAAAGTTTGATGAAAACTCCCATTCACAAATTGACAGTCCCTCAAAGGAGAGGCAAGAAGCCCCTTCAGAGATCAAACTCTGTCAGGCAATCCTGGCAATGGTCCCACATACGCTACTGGGCAGCAACAGCTTCCCAGTGGATGTTTATCAAGCAGTCTTGTACTTGATAGCCTGCCCAATGCTGGACATGCTGGAGTTGTCACATGTAAAGAAAGGTCTTCCACCACACTTCAAGAAGTCATATTCACAGTCCTTCCGAGGAGGGAAATACCCCACCAACCCAGCTAGCTTTCACCTCATATCCCTAATTAATGTGGATGCTAAGTTTTTGGCTAAAATGCTGGCATCCCGCTAAATTAGATCCTTCCATTCCTGGTCCATTCAGCACAGGTAGGATTTGTGAAGGGCAGAAACAGCACAGATCACATAGGGGTGTTACTTACACTGATCCTGACTGCATCCAGGCTTCCCACTCTGGTGGTAGCTATCGAGTTGACTTTGAGAAGTATTTGACTCCGTGGAGTGGGAATGCCTGCATGCAGTTCTGGATTACGGCAACTTACTAATAACATTTTGTTAGAACATTTCTTGCTGCAAGGAGGGATGAGTCAAGGCTGATCCCTCTCCCCTTGTTGTTTGTCATAGCCACGGAGCCCCTGGCTGCTGCCATTAGAACCCATCCTCAGATCTGGGGAATTAGAGTAGGGGTAGGAATATAGTACAAAGTTGTACGTGGATGATTGTCTCATTCTTACAGAAGACATAGACAAGGCACTACCAGGTATCTTGGATCTTCTGCAGGTCTTCACAAAACTATCAAGCCTAAGGATTAATATTAACAAATCCGAAATCCTCCCTCTCAATAAGATTCAGTTCCCCAACAAGTGACCAACTCAGGCCTAGCCTGTGCCAATAAAGAAATAAAGTACCTAGGTATGCAGATAACAAGTGAACTACATAGGCTGGTACCCATCAATCTCACCTTCTCATTCAAAAACTGCAAATGGAAATTGATAGATGGATGCATCTGAACCTAACATTGGCAGGGAAGATAGAGGCGTGAAGAAGGTGGCAGCCCAAGGGTTTTACATCCTCTCTCACCTACCAGTGGCAATCCACAATATTTGGTTTCAGAAACTAAACAGAGTAGTTAAAATTCCTTGGGAACAGCCAGAATTAGGTTCAGCTAGGCAAAACTTAGGGCTCAAAAAGATAGGGGAGGGTGGAATCTTACAAATTTTCAGAATGACGTGACACTAGTTTAATAGCCATGTTATGTAGGATGTTCACAGGGCCTGAACCACAGCCCCAGCATGGGCATTAATTGAATCTGCAGGGCTGGAAGGGGCACATCCAGCAGTATACTTTGGTTCCTCACTCCTCAGACAATTTCAGACCTGGTACACTATCCAGGCAGCCCACAAAGCCTGGTAGAAACTGAGAAAGCAGACCAGAAGCTGCCTACATACAGGTAAGTTTACACCTATATGGAAGAACCCCTAACTCAAAATAGGGAATCAGATGTTACTATGGGAGGATGACAAAAGGGGACATAAAATTAGTTAAAGATATCCTAGATGAGGGTAGTCTCTATGTGGCCTCCTTCTAAACTTTACAGCAACAATACAAGGGGTTGTTGAATTCCAAGATGGCTGCTGAATGTTATGTGACTGTGAAGTAGGCACAGGAGCAGGAGCTGCTTAATGTTATTTTAATAGCTATAACAGGTAAACCACCGTTGCCTGTGCTCTTCTGTAAGCAGCCTTTCCGGTCTTTCTTGTGCATCTGTCTTGGTCTGCCAGTCTGCCCTGTGTGCTTCTGTTTCCTCAGGTGTTGTGTGATGAATGGAGTCCCTGGTGGAAGAGCTGTTCAAATCCACTGGAGGGGCAGGGACGCTTGCAAAGACATTATGCGGGGTTTGGCTGTGCCAAAGGTGGGAGCCTTGGGTATCAGAACACCGAAGTACTGATGCAAAGAACTGAAAAACCAAGAAGTCCTGCACTGGAACTGTTTAATTCTATATATAAATGTCCTCAGTGGATATCTAGACTGTAGTTAAAACAGAAGCTGTAGTAGCACTGTAGTGGTTCTGATTTCTCCATTGTAGTGAGACCCCGTTGAATCTCTGCTGTGATCTATATAACTGCAAATTTGTTAATTTGGGAAAATAGCTCTGGGCAGCTTTAGTTAATGTTCAAGACTCAGATGATTTATGGTCATTATTATTTTTCCTCTTTGTGAATCCTGTAAGTTTTTACCTTTGTGAGCCTATTGCCTTACTGCCCTTATTTATTTGAATTTAAACTAAAAAGGTTGTTGCAGGGGACCTTAAAAATGAGTGAAGTTTTATTTGTAGGCTTGTTCTGTGAAGTTATTTTTATTAATTCAGTGTGCTTTAATGTGCTCTGGAATATTTGAGTGTAAACTTTACAGACCACATAAATGTACTGAGCATATGTGAGCAGTTTTAGAAACTCTCAGAATCGAGGACCTAGGAGTGTATTGAAACAGTGTTTTAGTCAAGGAATGCTTTTATTGCTATAATACAGGGGTGAAAGGCATTTTTGTGTTCTGGTGCTTTGATATCTCAAAGTTGGAAGATGAGAGTAATTAAAAGATTATTAGGAGACTTGCTGCCTTTAATTCTTGCCAGTAAATTGTTTTAACTATATCAAAGCATATCAAGCATACCAAACACACTGCTCATGGCTTTTCTTTTGAATTGTATTAATTCTGATGCTAACTGACTTCCCTAATTCTTTGCCTACCTCATGCATTCCATTTGACTTGTTTACTTTTAAATTATTCAGCCTATAAAGCCCACTCTTGGTTGTTTGATGAATCTTGTATGCTTGTTCAACTTTAATTGTGAGCACTTGAGGCTTATTAGCACGCATTTAGTTCTAGGAGGCCCTGATCACTAGGTGAATATTGATCAAGTTGATTATAGCTGATTATTAGAATACTCAGTTATTCTTATTTAATTGTTTGATCCTCAGGTAGATATAAGGCACACGATTGAACCTGGGGTATTTGGAGCAAAATGCTGAATCTGCAGAGAGGACCAGACGTGCTGACAGACATGGTAATTTCAGAGAGGTGCTGTGTTGATAGCATTGTTAGTGCTGGAACTTTGACTTGGCTATTTGATAATACGATGGTGTGCCCATAATAACTCAGGGCCTGGTGAGTTTTTTTGTGTATGGATTTTTGATGCCTGCAATGTTATTTGTGCCAATGATGAATTAATAACAGCAGTAACTGATAGAGAATATTTAAGTATTTTGGATTCTTGAATCCTTTTAATAAGTGAACTTAAGGCTAAAGGCTACAGACTTTTTATTTTTCTGGTTTGAAGGATATTTTTAGGGCTTGTTTTAAAAGAACACTGTCAACCTATTTTTCATCATATTATTTCTAGTTAAAACCTACATTTTATGATTGCTTACCTTATCTAAAATTCATTGATGTTGCTGTTTGTTTCATCTGTCTCCCTTGTTTAGTAGAACTGGAATGCATGCTAACGTATATTTATAAACAACCTTGTTTTGTTTACAATCCTGGGTCTGTTCTTACTGCATACTTCCGAGCATTAGAAACAAACCTAAACAGTTGCAGTCACTCATGAGGCAGTAGCTTCCTAAACTCCCACTGCATCATGAGGCACTAGACTGTGTTGTGGGTGTTCCCAATTCCAAGAAAGATGCAGTTGAGCTGATCAAGGAATGTAAACAAACCTGTGTTGTGTGGTAACACCAGTATGATGGGCAGTTTGTTTTTGTTTTTAAAGAAAATAAGAGTCAGAATCAAACTACCAGCTACATCAGCAATATTTACAGAATGTTGGCAGTCATAAAATGTGTTTTTAACTAGGGACACTTTGAGACCTAGGGTTGACAGTGTCCTTTAAAATAAGAAGGAGCTCTTTATTCTGCTTTCCAGAGCTTAAGGCTGTAGTGTTTATATTGAGTTTATATTGAGTTTTATTTTTCCTTTCTAGTCAAAGAAACAGTGTTATTTGGTCTGGAAGCTTCAGCTGAACAGTTGTGATTTTTCCTGATACAGAAAATATAAAACAAATCTGGAGCAGGCATTTTGGGGTCCCTGGAATGATGCTGGCTGTCTCTGAATATAAATTCTCATTTATTAACATGAAGGTACATTAGATCTTTCCTACTATCAATTCAGTTTAGAAAACAGATTAAAAAATTAAATAAAGGAGCTCTGCATAAGATATATTTTATATTCCCTTGATGCAAGGTACTGTAGTTATAATTTGGTTATTTACTATAATAATTAACATTGAAAGATACTGCTTGGCAGTTACATTACTTTTCCTTGATACAAGGTATAAAAATTTGTTTTTTTCTAGAGTACTGGGAATTAAGAGGAAGGTATTTAGTGCCTCTTTCTGTTTTTTACTTCAGGCTTTTGCTACAACAACTTTATACCTTCATTGGAGGGTGCAAGTTATTTCATTAAGAGGAAACCAAGAATGGCATATAAAGGCACCTCTTTCAGTTTCATTACTTGAAGCTATTGATAACTGATTTAGAGCACCACTGGATTCCGATTTTATTTTGAACTTGATTTACTGATCTAGTGTTATAGTGTAAATTTGTGTTTTAATTTTGTCTAGACATATCTATTGAGATTAGATATTTAGATGTGTGTGTTATTGCTTTGGTTATCCTTAGAACAAAATTGTATACTTAAGCTATAGATATGCACTTTAAAACAAGCAGCACTTTATTATATTTAGCGTAATTATATTTGGCCATAGTTGAGTAATTCTATTAAAATCTATTCACAAACACATTACCTTGGTTAATAATAAAAAATGAGAACCAGGAGAACAGCATTACAAAGGTCTGTTACCATCATTACAGATTTCCCTGCTGAAACTGATAAATTAAATGAAAAATAAAAAAATGTAAAAGGGGAAGAACACTAATAATAAAAATACTAATAAAAGTAAAAAGGATGAACCTCATAGGAGATAAAGTGAATAAAGTTAAGAAACAAAATGCTAAAATTCAAGTTAGAAAGGGAACCCAGACATCGATAACTCCACATCTGACAAGGGTTGAAGCTTCAATAGAGAATGATATTAAGCTCACTTCTACTTTGTCAGGTTATGGGGACAGATACAGTGAAGTTTGCTAAAAAGGAAATAAGGAACAAAAAGACTGGATGCAATATCATTTCAGTACAGATACAATTAATAGATTCCTAATCTAGTCTCTGACAGTTTAAGTGAGTTTGTATCTCCAGTTTTGCAGGATGTAAACTCTAAAAAGTCACTTTATGGAGAACAATAGCTCTGGTTTGACACAAGATGTCCCAGTTATTTCTCTATTCTACAATAGCCTTCCAGATGTTACATCTCAGAGTAAATTAATGAGTTCTGATAAAGATAAACTCATAATGCAAAACAAGGCAGTTGGGGAAATAGTGGAAGAACTCAAAGAGACAACAAAGTGGATTTAAAGATTTAGCAAAACAATCTTGTGTTAGTGAACAGAACATTTTTATCATCTTACCCATTCTTCATTTATATATAGAAATTGATTGAAGTCCTAAAAATCCCCAATGTAGCTACTATGGCACAACTTGTACTGATTAAAATTATATTACTGATTTAAGGGTGAGGTTGCAGTGAATGCTATCAGACTGGAAGAACTTCTGGCTATTACTAAATAAACCAGAATCAGAATCAGAATTTCCTAGTTCTTCTATAGTGAACAGTGATCCTGTTAAGATAGTTCTGAACCCAGAAGATACATATGTGGAATGTGGAAAACAAAAATAATACTGAAAAATGAAATAATAATGCAGATGTTGGGGTACTGAAACTCATACTTCACTCAAAAATAAAAAAATAGCAAAAGAAAAAGAAGTTTACAATAACATCAGATCTGAATAAGAAAAGGCCTTGTAATCAGCCCAAGAATACCTCCACTAAAGCTAAAAAGTAAAAATCATTGGTGGGAGAAACTAAAGGAGGAGAAAAAGTCAAAGTTGGTAGAGGAAATATACCTAAACCAATAGTTTCTGTTGAAGAATGAAATATAATTTAGAAATGGTTCAGGAAATCCCAACTACTGATGTTCCTCAGGAGAACAAAAAAATTAAAACTCCCATAACACAACAGAATAATTCTTATTGTCAAGACAGCAATGTAAAATGGTAGATTCAGTCTCCACACCACTGGCTGATGTGCAGGCAATTGTTACTTTGAGAGGAATACCTTATAATCCTAATGAGAATAGGAAAGTCCTTAGAATACTGATTAATATTCTTTGTAATGAGTTTCTTAGGCTGGATATAGCAACTGATGACATTGTTGATGTGACTAGGTCCTGTGAACATGCTAGTCATAGTGATGTCTTACTGATTTTTTAAATAATGCTCAAGTTGCTCAGTATATTTGGAGAAATTCTGAGCAACTGTATTATTATGATCTAGATATGGACTATCCAGTATTAACAAAGGATTTATTGGAAAATATAAATTGGTCCCACTTAACAAGTGAGGAATTGGTCACTGAGCTGTCTAACTATCATAATATCAGGGCTCAGTACTGGGTCCGGTACTCTTTAACATCTTTATAAGTGACATTGCAGAGGGTCTGGAGGGAAAGGTATGCCTCTTTTCAGATGACACAAAGATCTGTAACAGAGTTGATACACGGGGGAGTAGAAAGGATGAGAAGGGACTTGGCAAGGTTGGAGGAATGGTCAGACATATGGCAACTTAGATTCAATGCAAAGAAGTGTAGTAATTCACCTGGAAACAAAACCCAGGCTAAGAGTACACAATAGCAGGGGAGGTACTAACAACAACAAAAATGGAAAGGGACCTGGGGATAGTCATATCAGATGATCTAAAGGTTGGTAAGCAATGTGAGAAGTCAGTAAGGAAAGCCAGGGGATACTGGGATGCATAGGAAGGGCATCACAAGTAGAAAAAGGAAGTGGTAATCCTTTGTACAGACAGTTGGTGAGACCCCATCTGGAGTACTGTGTGCAGTTTTGGAGACCTCATCTATGCAAGGACATAGACAGGATGGAAGCAGTCCAGAGGAGGGCAACTAAATGGTGCAGGATCTGCATTAGAAACCATATGAAGAGAGACTGAGAGAGCTTAATATGTACATCCTTGATAAAAGGAGGGATGGGGGACATGATAGAAACATTCAAGTACCTGAAGGAATCAACTAAGTCCAGGAGGGTAGCATCTTTCAGAAAAGAGATGTTTAAGAACAATGGGCACAATTTAAAGATAGAGGGGACGGCTCAGGGTAATGTGAGAAATTTTTTCACGGAGAGAGTGGTGGATGCATAGAACCGCCTTCCTGGGGAGGTTGTTGGGTCTAAAACAGTGGAGGAATTCAAACATGCATGGGACAGACATAAGGCAATTGTAGTGGGGATGGCAGGAAGTAGGCTGTCGGTTAACTAGAATCTGCAGCTTATCCAGTAAGTAGGAAAATGGGCAGACTGGGTGGGCCAAGTGGTCCTTATCTGCCATCAAAGTCTATGTTTCTATGTAATATTTGGGATCTGGAGAATCACAATGAGATTGTAACTAATTCATCGGAAGTTGCTCTTTCAATATTCGGTTTGGCATATGCTGGTTGGAAAACAAAAATAAGTTGAAAACTATGATTACTCAGCTTTTGTAACATCCTAGGGTTGAACATTTATGAAAATGACATAGTTATTGTTGTAAGAGTGTTTAAATCTGGTTCAGAAGGAAGCAAATTGATGTTACATTGATAAATAACAAAATGGCCACTAAAATTCTGGAAGCTGCACATAAGCTTAACAATGTAGGAATTTTGATAACAGACCTTACGGGTAAAACTATGGATTGTATAGAGGACATTAGTCTTAAAGATTATTTAAAAGACAAGCAAATCACTGTATGTAATGTGGAGGTTTCTAACAATTTTCAGCTTTTAAAAAGAGAATGGTAATTGACTGTCAACAAATTATTGTGGAAAGGGACTAATATGGAAACTGACAATAGTGCCTCAACTACAGTATGCTGGATAATGGGTATACCAGGGAACCTGATGAATTTACAAAGAGGTATCCAAAGATTTAAAAATTATTACCTGGAATGTTGCTGGACATATTACAAAATGACTGATTCTGATTATGTAAATTTTGTTAAGCAATTTGACATTATAAATTTACAGGAGACATGGTACGAAGGAGCAGGATGATGCTCTTCAACTTGATGGATATCAGATTCTACATAGTTATGCAATTAAACTTTCAAAGAAGGGTAGATTGATTGGTGGCCTTATTATATTTTTAAGAATCTGTAATAACATTAAACTTATACAATCTAAGGTAGAGAGTAATTATATTATAGCATTAGTGGCCTTAAATGAGTCACTGATTATTATGGTGAAAGTGTATAATCCTTCTAAAAATTATTTAACTTTGATAAGGAATTATTCAACACAATATCTACGGATTTTTTCTATGCAAAAAATCATAATAATGCTGAAATATATATAATGGGTGATTTTGATATTAGATATCCCCTTTGAAATCTTATCTGGATAAATCTTTGAGTAAAGAAAACAACTTGATATACAGTCACGAGTTTCCATAGATCAAACAAATACAGATAGAGAACATAAATGGGAGAACTTGCTCTCCAACCTAGATCTCATAATATTAAATGGCATAATGTTTTCAGATAGTAAGAGGATGTACTCTTATATACATTTTAGTGGTACATCTCTCATCAATTATGTTATAATTTTGCCTTACGACTATCATAATTATCTTGATTTACAGATTGTGATGAGATCTGATAGTGATCATTTCCCAATAGTTACAGTAAGAAAGCTGGATATTAAGCCTCAGGTTATATAGCAATAATACCTGACATGGTGGGTGGTATTGTCTATACAGACTGCCCAGGGGCATAATGAGGCCCAGCATACAGATGGAGGTCTTATAGCCTCTGGCAGTCCGTATAGTCCAACACCGCCCACCTGGATGGTATTATTGCACTTAGAAATGAAAAAACCCTCTCAGGCACATTTTTTTAAAGTTTTAAACATTTAATAATTTTATTGACTTTTTATTACATATTTTGTGAGCTTTGAGAAAAGTAGTCCCTTTTTAAAAGTGGTTTGGTTAAACTAACAAACCCTGAATTGAGCAGTCAGTTGCACTGTGCTAAATTACTGCCAATAAAACAACAAATAACAGTCACCACTACTTGTTTACGGAGATAAAATGAATTGGGGCATTGAAGGTGCAATTCACTTGGTTGAAGTTAGTTGTTGTGGTGCTGGATGTTGTTGGCTCAATCCTTGGAGTTGATTGCTGGCTCCTACAGGTGGCATACTTGCTGCTTGCTGCTGCTGCAACTGCTGGTTGGATCCTCCTAGGTATTGTACTCCAGTTTTGTCTGTTGTCTATGGATGCTAACCAGTAGTGCTGCAGACTGGCTACATCTGGGGCCAGTCACGCTGGTGATTTCACTTGATGACAGTCCTGCTTGAGTTAACAGTTGCACAGCTGTTGAACATATGCTGTGATTGGTGTATCTTTTAGATAGCTGTGCTTCTTTGCTAAGTCTTGACATCACATTTCCGAAAATTTTTGCCCATTGGTCCCTTTGTGTACCAACAATCCTGGGTGTCAAGGTGAGTCTGAGGTAGCTTCCTGGGATGACGAGAATGCAGGGGTATCCTCTAGCAATTTTGAGAGATACTTGCAGAAGGATAGAACAGGGTAGAGAGGGTTGCCATGATCCTCAAACATAAAACCATGTGAATTTTATTTGTTGACCTCTAGTGGATTCTTGTGATTTTTGAGGCAGGATTATGGGACAGTGTCACATACTTTTGCCCATGTCCATCACTCTTGACTGTGAATGAGTCTGTTCTCAGGTCTCAATCCTTCTCTTCCTCGGTGGGCTATGTCAGCTGGAGGTCAAACCAGACCTTGCATACTAATCCCTGTGCTGTATCTGGTGACATGGCTGGTAAATCTTTTAGCTTCTCCAGGTCTGTTTCAGTGATGGATGGGTGGTGGGCAGCAACATCCTTCTGCTCCTTACGAGTTTCGTTAGTATGGATGTCATTATATTGTTGTTGGAACAAAATGCTGGGTCTGAGATTATATTGGTGTGACGTCCTACTTCTGGGGAGTTTATGTGCCAGTTGATGGCTGCACGGAGAGAAGAGTACCTAGATACTGAGTACTGCTCACCTGATGCACCTTGGGCTTCTGCATAGATTTACGCAGGTGGCTATTTAAGATGTCAAAACTGTTATTTTTCCAGTCTATTTGTATACTTTCTTTTCTAGCCCACTCTGCTAGAACTGCCAATGTCCACTGTGTATTTTTATTTGTGTTGATTTCTTCCTCTGACTCTCAATGCTAATTAGGTCTGATAAAACGCGTGTAGCTTTAAATTTCTTGCTGCTGGGTTCTGGTGTCTGCTTGATTATGTTATCAGCTTGTGGGAACAAGCGATTTACTGTCTCTTCAGCTGGCATGCTGAATACACTTCTGAAGTAATCTGACATTTCTTTATGGCTGTTGTGTGCTCTGCATGTCCATTTACTGTTTAATGGCAGTTTGATTTATTTTGAAAAAGATTTATAGGTTAGTGGGTGCGGAGTCCCTGCCAGTGCTGTGCTCAGGGCTGCCTTTTGTTACTGCAGCTACAGGACGAACGATTGAGCGTTTTCATTCATTTTTAAACATTTTAACTTATTTTAACTGCTGTTGGGGCTAATTCTGTGGTGCACTGGAAGAGATGTGTTTATTTTTCTATTTTTCATGCTTTGCTAATGGTCTTAGAGTTGGGTTCTGTGGTGTTGTAGAGCTTTGGAGATCACCGTGTTTTCTATGCTACTATACCGCTAATGAGCTTCCATCTGCGGTAGGTAGATGGAGGAAATACCAATGATCTCATGGTCGGTCTGCTGCGGTAAGCAACTTGCGGGGATTTTACCACTGCTCTTTTTTTGGACCAGAACGTATGTTTGGGTGCTTTCTACTATACAGGGCATCCTTTGTACTGTTAAGCCCTTTTTACGTAGTAGCCAACTGCCTAATCACTGACTGTTGAGGAGGTTTGCCGAGCAGGGCAAGATGGTGGCCACATTTATTAACGCTCAGGTGCACACTGATTGTTTTGGTTATGGGCACCCCTAATAGGCTCTGTTTTTGTGCAGGCTGTATCAGAAAATAAATGAATCTCTATTGCCATGCTTTGACCAATGTGATTCATTTGTTTTCCAATTTCATTTTCTAAACAGGAACCAAATATGGAAATGACTAACAATAAAAGATAAAATGGAATAAGTTTAAATCTGAAGACAGGCTTAAGTTAGCAGCTGGCTTTCAAAATATGCTTACACCGTAAGTGGAAGGTGAATTAGAGCCAGCAATATATACACTTCCATTCTAAATGTTTATAATGAGATTCTGGATCATGCCTTATTGAAAAATGTGTTAATAGAAAAATGATCTAGTCGAAGAGCAAAAATATAATTGGCTCTTACAGACAGACTCACTTTTGATTATTATAACTAACAAAGCACTGGTTGGATAAAGGGAGTATAGTCAATCTGGCATATTTTAAAGTTATAAAAATGTAATATTTACTAGAGCCAAAAAATGATTTACATTAATAATCTGAAGGCTTCAAAATGGCTTGTTAATAATACAAAGAACATAGTTCAAAGGTTTACTTAACTAATGTACATGATCCTGACTACAGAAAAAATATTACACAAAATAGATTTGAGTCCTTTCCAAGTAATGTTTTAATGGCTAGATTTTCCAATGACCCACAAATCTTGGGTCTTTGCAATTGTGGTGTAATTGTGATATGAAAGACCTTGAGGATCTACATCATGTACTATTCAAATGCTCCTGGTATTCTGACTTAAAAACAAAGGGTCCAATTCTAGAAAGATGGTGCAAGTCACCACCAAAGGCGACTTGCACCATACCCATACACCAAGGACCCTACACCCAGTTCTGTAAGGGTTCAGGGTCCCTGTGGCTATGTCCTGCAACTTTTGGCGATATTCCCACAGGTATACCCAACAATGGGCATACTTTCAGGGTATGTCGCAAGCTGCAGTTCTGGATATGTAGGACGAAGTGCCCCTCTATGCTATGATCCCCATAGCCTCAAATGGCTTGATAATCCCCCAACCCCAGTAGCAACACAATAGCCCCAAACCCATGTTCCTGCAGATTATGCCCGTAGGGCTGAAATGTGTCCCTGACCCCATTCCTGCAAATTATGCCCTGCAGAGCTGGAATGTGCCTGACCCTGTTCCTACAAATTATGCCATGCAGGCTGGAATGTGCCCCTGACCTGGTTCCTGCAAATTATGCCCAGCAGGGCTGGAATATGCCCCAACCCTGTTCCTGCAAATTATGCCCCACAGGCTTGGCACCCAGAACCCCGCAGTTGCGAACTCCTCCCAACCTGATCCCCACAGTGTCTAAATGCAACATATCCTTGGTGGTCTAGTGGCCCCACCCGACAGGCCAGACCACCCTGCTACCCCACTTGTCCCCAGCCAGTGGTGGCACACCCCTCACCACCACAGCCAACCACCGACTGAGATCTGTATGAGTGTGTACCACTGTAAATAGTATGTGCTCAACGAACGACAGCTGGCCATGGTGGTGAGAGGTCGGCTGTGCCAGTCACCTGCTGGGATGTGGGTGGGGGAGGTGGTCTGGCACTGTTGGGTGGGGTGGTGGGGCCACTAAATTACCAGGAGCTAATGGAGATATGATTCATTTCTTTGTTTCACAGTACCACAAGGACTTGGGTTCGGGATCGGGCGGGGGGCAAGAACAGCCGTGTGGGGCTTTTAACTATACATGGTGATAGGACAGGGTGGTCCAATAGCCCTGGACATTTTTAATCAGTATTGGGGATCGTCTGAGGGATCCCATAGCTTTGTGGAGCTTTTATTTATGCATTAGTGGGGAACTGGGGGTGGGGGTTCAATAGCCCTGCAGGGCTTTTCCACTGATTCAGGGATGGGGCTGGGGTTGCATATACTGGGGGATTGGGGCTGAGGCATATTGGTACAACCCGTGGAGGCAAATACAACCCACACCAACTATTTGCTGGTGTAACTGTACTTTGATGGATGTCCTCTGGGGTTGTTTTAGAATAGCATGTTAGGAGAGTTGGAGGCTGCCCTTGCAGAATAGGGTGCATCTGCTGCCATAAACCCCTAAGCCATGTTGCAGAGGGTTTGAGGTGTAACTGGTGGTGCACATCCTCTTTGGCACAAGCAGCCTGCGCAACTGTTGCAGGCTGCTTTGCAGAATATAGTATGTTACAACTGCTGTGTAACTTGCTTACTTATGCTTTTATTTTGGCAAGTCAAGTTACACCAGGCATATGCTTTAGAGAATTGGCTCAAAATTTTTGGGAACTTATCGCTCCATGGTATTACCCACTCAATATATTTTAGATCTGTTATTTAATTCAGAGGAAAACTCTATTTTGGAGAAATTGTCATTGTATCTCTTATAAGCGCCACAACGCAGGAAGAAAAAACTTGTTGCTTGTTCTATAAAGTGCTGCATTTATGAAATTGTAAGCACTTGTATTATGATAGACAGCCCCTTATGGGTCTTGATTTTTGATTTTATTAATGTATTTGTTGTTTCACTGTAGTTTTATTATGTGTGTTTACATTCTGTATGCTGTATTTATATTCTATCTATATTATAATGGCATTCTGTCAACAATACACTATTTATCTATCACCAACAATACACTATACCATAAAATGATTTTTGAAAATACCTCCAGCTTAGAAGCTGATATAGGGCTTGGCAAAGAAGAAGTGCACCTGCATTATATGCAAAAGGTACCCAAGACATAGCTGCCCAAGGCTCCCGATCTCAGTCTGGCTTCATAATCCAAAGGCCTAGCAGGCAGGATCCAGTTATGATTAAGCAGATGGAACCAAATCCATCCCATCTGGCCAAACTTAGATAGCAAGCAATGTTAAACATTGATGATAGGTGAATACGAATGAAAGGGATGTTAGAGACTAGCTGCTAAGACCTGCAAAGATCAGAAAAGCCTTCTGATTCAAAAATAAATCCTCCATTCAAAAATAAAATCCTCCATCTGTGGTACCATACTCACTACTGCCTTACATAAATGGGATTAATTCCAACAACTCTTGCTGGAGTGACTTTGTTGACTATATTATTGAATTGTCCTTTCATTCGGCCTTCTGATCACAGGTAGTGCAAGCATTCTCAGAGATCCTACAGATTAACATAACTCATCTCCTTCACTGCTGCTGCTAGGTATTCCTCAGAATGGGGACAAATGATGGAGCTGCAGAAGCACTGGTTTATGTAGGCTTCAGTAGAAGCTAAAAAGGGTAATATTGGCAAAGTGAGAATTGGTTATTTTGCCCATATTTAGGGAATGGTACAAAGCTATGGAGGTATTGGCAAATAACTCAAAGGTTTCTGTACTTTCCTTTACAGACCAGTCACAAATATCAGATGTTGTAGGGCCCATATGTAAAATTCATTCAGAGCCAGAGCCACATGCCAATACCTAACTGGTTGAAGGACCTCCTGAAACTTCCATAGGTGGCAAGTGAGGAGTGAACTTTGCACCTTAACACCCCCTTTCTCTCTGTCTCTCTCACAACAAACCTGATGGCAATACTACTGGGTAAACATAAAAGTCAGTCTACCCCCAGAGTGGTCCCTTGGTCCAAGTTCAGTTTCAAGTCATGCTAGAAATGTGTTGATACTATAGGATGTCTGTGATTTAGTATTAAATGTCCATGTGTAAACACTGAGTCTGCTGTTACATGCCTGATATAAGATTTTATATAAAGGTGTATAGACTAAATGTATGGTAATTCATTGTATGCAGTGTTAATTAATAATCTAAATGTAACAATCTGAATGTATGTAGAACTGTTCAAATGTCAGTAAGTTTGATACTCAATAAAAAGATTAACTGCAAAAGCTGAATAATAATTAGAGATAGCAAGGGCTATGTGAAACGTGCAGTTTTAGACCAGAAGAATGGAGATGTACCCCAACATCTAATTACCTTGTATGGACATATGTTGAGTTTTATATGATAACAAGTGAAAATTGTATATAAGATGGATTGTGGGATGTGGAGGGTGAGAAGGTACAAACACCAAAATGAAATGCTGAAGCCTTCATGCCTGTCTGGTATGTCTCCCAGGAGAAGGCAAGTGAGTATTACTTTTAATTTGAAAGCTGGACTGCTGGGGCTAATACAGTTTATGTGTTAGCCCAATAAACCTTGAATTGTGGTGTGCAGCTCCTCATTTCCAGTGTAATCATTGGCTCGCTACCCCAACAGCTAGGGCATAGGAACCCAAGATATGAGTATAGGATGGGGCGGTACTGTTAGTCACTAAGTAGGAAAGGTACCTTGGGGTTATCATATCTGATGTTCAAATCACATAATGTAAATGCAGGAGTTCACGGCTCTTCTGCATCAACAAAACACTTAACAAGTGTATTGAGATTCCACTTCTTTAATACAATTTCAGCCTCTACATTTCGCTCCTAAGAGCTTGTTCATGATATTTTACAATCTGTTTAAAACAGAAAGATAGTTTTAATTTAAATTCATTATACTGGATTTAAAATATTCTCAAAACATAATATTTTTCTATTACCATAAACTTTTGTTTACCAAATTACTTCATGTATTGTGCACACGATTTCAGCAGTCAAAAACTTTCTATCCTATAAAAATAAATGCAAGATACAAATTTATCCTTCAGTGCATAGAAAAACGCTGACCTAGATAATTTTTATAGGATAGAAAGTTTTGACTGCTGGAAATCGTGTGCACAATACATGAAGTAATTTGGTAGACAAAAGTTTATGGTAATAAACAAAAATATTGTGTTTTGAGAATATTTTAAATCTAAGTATAATGAATTTAGATTAAAACTATCTTCTGTTTTAAACAGATTGTAAAATACCACATGAACAAGCTCTTAGGAGCAAAACGAGGAGGCTGAAATTGTGTTAAAGAAGTGGAATTCAACACACTTGTTAAGTGTTTTATTAACACAGAAGAACATCATAAACTCCCTGCATTTACATTATGTGATTTGAATATTGGGCACCTTCAAGGAGTTAGCAGTTTAAAGACTTTCACCATTTCCAAAATTATGCTTGTTGTGTTATCATATTTGATGACCTGAAAGTGGCAGGGCAGTGTGACAAAAGCAGTGGGTAGGGTCGTTGGATTTTGGGAGGCATAAGGAGAGTTATCACCAGCAGGAAGAGAGTGGTGGAGCTACTATATGGCTCACTGGTGAGCCCTGACCTGAGTAGTGTGTCCAGTTCTGGAGGCCATACCTCAGAAAGGACATAGACAGAGTGGAGGTAATCCAGAGAAGGGCAAGTAAAATGGTGAACAGGTAGTTGCACCAAAAGCCCTATGAGGAGAGAATGAGGATCTCAACATGTACACCCTGGAAGACAGGAGAGCAAAAGGTGACATGGATAGAGACCTCATCATCATCATCATCATCATCAATCATCAAATCTTTATTCAGGCGAACATCATTGAGCAAGGCTCATTTACAAGATGGACCTGATAAGGTCAAGGTTCAATAGTTGATACACAATAGATACATCATACACTTATATAAGACAGTTATACATACAGGGAAAACAAGTTTATAAACACAGTGATGTGCAGTAAATTCACATGATAAAAAGCAGTTACAGGAAAGTTAAGCTAATATTTACAGTATGTACAGTATATACATATCCCAGTAGAGGGCATGGCAGACACTCAACATAATGTAATACTAGGATGGTGAAGGTATTACTGGTGCCATAAGATGAGGTGTCTGTCTGGAAGGAATATGCATATATGGTTTGAAAGAGATTTGTGAGATGACAATGTTAGCTCTAGTGGTAGCAATTGCATTTCTCTTTGAAGAAGACTGTACAGTGCTGTTTAAATGATGCAAATGGAATGATATTGGACAGTTTTAGGGATTTTTGTAGGTGTTCCATGCTATAGCTAGAGAATAGCTGATTGCTGCCCTCCTAGCCTGGTGTTGAATTTGGGCAATTTGAGCAGGATGATGTTGTTGCTTCTTAGGGCATAGGAGCTAGGAGAGGTCTGGGTGAAGCAGTCCAGGATATAGTTTGGAAGTTTTTTGACAACGCTCTGTAAATCCATAGTGCTGCATTTCTGTTCCTTCTGAGGTGAAGGGAAACCCACCCAACTGCAGCATAAAGAGAGCAATGATGAGTATTAGATGGCAGAACTGTAATGAACCTTATTGCTCTATGATATAAGGTATCCAACTTGTGATGGTAGGAGATGGGGCAGTGACTATAAAGGAAGTCTGCATAGTCAACAACTGATAGAAAAATGGCCTGGACTAACCTCATCTTTGAGTCTCTGTTTAGGAAGGGTTTTATCTATAGAGAAGGCCAAGCCTTTGGTGAAGCTTTTAACAGTTCTTCTAAATGATGAGTGAAGTCAAGTCTGTTGTCAATCCACACACCTAGGTATTTGAAGTTTTCTACATACTCCAGATTTTCTCCAAGTATAGTGCATAGCTGGGGGAGAATGATTGGAAGGATGTGCTGGTGGAGCTTTGATTTGTGAACATCATTGCTTTAGTTTTCTTTGCATTTAACAGAAGCTTTTTCTCGAGAAACTGATATTGTAGCAAGGAGAATTTTGTTTGTAGGATTTCACGAGCAGCTGCAGGGAAGGGTTGCTGACATACAGAACAGTGTCATCAGCAAAGAGGTGTACAGAGGAATTGGTAAGGGTTGAATCAATGTTATTTATATAAATGGCAAAAGGATAGGACCCAGAATAGAACCTTGGGGGACTCCTCTTGACAGTGGTTTTAATGGGGATAGGTCACCTTCAGCTTTTACCTGCTGTGACCTACCGGTGAGATAGCATCTGAACCACTTAAGGGAGGATGGATCTAGGCCAATGGAGTACAGAGATGAAAGTAGTAGCTCGTGGTCCACAGTATCGAATGCTTTGCTCAGGTCCAGGAATACTGCACAGACATTATTCTTTTTATCTAATTCGGATTGCCAGTCATTTGTGACCTTGGCTAGTGCAGTGATAGTGCTATGCTTGGCCCTGAATCCAGATTGAGCTGGGTTTAGGAGGTTAGCATTGTCAAGATACTCCCTTAACTGATTACTCACTAATTTCTCCAGCATCTTGGATAGCACTGGTAGAATGGAAATGGGCCTGTAATTATTAAGATCCATAGGGTCCCTGATTTTAGAAGGGGAACCACTTGGGTTGTCTTCCACAGTGTGGGAATAGAGCCAGAGTTTAGGATAGGTTAAAGAGGTGTGTTAGGGGACTGCAAGTATATGGCATGCAATCTTTAGAAAGTAGGGGTCCAGAGAGTCTGCCCTGTGCTTTTTGGTATCCAGTTGCCATAATAGATCCTCTACTTGTTTCAACAGTATAGATTTGAAGCTGAAGGAAGAGTCAACTCTCTGATCACCAGTGTAATGGGAGCTTAATTGTTCCTCAGCAGGTTAGCTGGAGAGGTGTCAAAGGCAAGACCAGCCGTTGTGAAGTGGTTATTGAAGGCGCCCAGAATTTCCATTTTGCCAGTGATAGGGCCATAACTGTTGTGTAATTGAGTTGGAAGGGGGTGTTAGCATCCTGCCCCACCATACCTTGATGGTGCCCCAAAACCTAGCAGGATTATGGTAGGAAGAGTCAATACATGTCACTAATGGGGTGAACCAAAGGCGTGAGGGGAGTCTCTTTCAAATAAGGAAGGGCACCAGAACCAGAGGGCATGCAATGAAGCAAATGGGCTAATGTTTTGAAGGGATTTGAGAAAATATTAGTTCATTGAAAGAGTGATGATGCCTGGAATAGACAGCTAGTGGAAGTGGTGAGAGGAAAACAGTAGGGGCTTCAAACATGCATGGGACAGGTATAGGGAATATTAGGAAATCAGCAGGTGACAGGAAGGAGGGAGGGTCACCAGAGACCAGCTGGGGTCTGTGGAGACAGACTAGGCAAGGGACCATCTGGGCAGACTGGGTGGGCCAAGCTGTCCTTTTCTGTCAACAATTTCTGTTTTCATGTTTTAATTAATATTTATGGTTGTATTTTTATTATGCTTTAATATATTATGTTTGTTTGTTAGCAGGATGTTCTATAAATGAGATTATGTCTCATGGTACCTATCTGTAAATAAACTTTGGAGCAATAAATATATCAATAAAAAGATGCAATTTAGAAATTGTTTAATTTATATAAAAAGATATTTTTTGAAACACACTGTTTAGAAATGTGCACAAAACATTGTTGCATAAACCACATCTGATAATCACATGACATCTTTGGTGCCAATGTTAGCTGTTTGCTAAAATGTGAAACGTAAATTGCTTTTGCCTGTGTAATTGCACTATTTGAAGATCACATATTTATTTCTGTAAAAACAGTTCTATTTTTGAAATCATGAATTTTCATTGGTAAACAAGCCCTACTTGCAGAATTGAGCATTTTCCCAATGTGAAATTAGGCAATTGAAATACACTGTAATAATTTGTGAACTTACATGCAACGAAGCAAAAATTACAGAACATGGATTTTTCTAATATCTCCCTACTACTCTTTAATATCAATCTAGGAAAGATGTTTAACAATATAAATTACCCATGTTTTTATTAAGCTACTTCTGACAAAAAATGCTCTTTAACTTTAGTTTCCATTATCTTGTCCCCTCACAGGGTCCATAATATTTTTGTGTAGCAGTTCAAAACCTTAGTGGATTCACCCGGTCACCCCTAAAAAGGGCAATGTCCCAGTGGGCTTACCTGATTACCAAAATCCAGTTAATAAATAAAAAAAACAGTGACATTCCAGAGTTTTGGGAAGTTGAAATACTTAAGACACTGCTCCCCAAAATATAATTAAATGCAGTTTTCATCCTTTGTGCAGGATGCAGTATAACATTAAGTAAGAAGAACATACAGTAGAATCAGAAAATGATAGCAGATAAAGGCTTAGAGCCCATCCAGTCTGCCTGAGTCTGTTTAATTTGGTGATTGTGATCTTGTCAGTCCTCCCTAATTCCCTGTCCAGTCTGCCCCTTGCATACTATTCCCATGCACCTGTCCCTCCCACTATTTCAGCCCTTTTGATCTCATCTGGAAGCTTGTTCCTGTCTGCCACCATTCTTTCTGTGAAAAGCACTTCCTGGGTTGGATTTTCAAAGCACAGTCGCAAGCTGTGACAATGGCAGCTTGCGTTGAGTGCTGCTGCATCAGGGACCCTGTGCTTGATTCAGTATTGGCCAGGGTCCCGGCGATAAGTCCTGCAACTCTGCAGCATCAGTGGCATTGCACCAAACAGATGGCACATCCATGAGGTATGCCGCAGGCAGCAGGGAGGTTGGGCAGCATTTGTGCCCTCAGACATAATAGCTTACACCCCAAGCCCTGGTATCCCTGTAATGTCATTTATAAATAAATGCGAGTCATTGACCACTGAATAAAGTTTCTCTCCCCCAAAGCCCCATGTGCCAATAATGTACTACAGTACATAATAAAGCAAGTCAATGACCAGTGCATAATGTTTCCCTGCCTGATATGGCCGATATGAGATAATTGATAACTCTGAGTCCTGGTGGTCTAGTGGCTCCCACCCCATCTGGCAGGTAGTGCCTACCACCCACTCCCCCCAATCTGAACCCTGATCTGGCAACAGGCATCAACTTCCTCACACCACCATGGCTGGCCACTGAAATAACTGTCAGAGTGCGACTGTATACAGTACATGCTCATTGGTTGACAGCTCACTCTGGAGGTAAACATTCAATGAGCACATACTGAATACAGTATGTGCTCTGACACTTCATTCAGCTGCCAGCCATGGTGGTGTGAGGCGGCTATGCCAGTTGCCAGATCGGGTTTGAGATGGGGGGGAGCTGGGTGGTGGGCACTACCTGTCAGGGTGAGATGGGGCCACTAGACCACCAGGACTGAGAGTTATCAACAATCTCATATACTGCCATATCATGCGGGGGTAATGTTATACACTGTCACTTGACTTGCTTTTATTACATAGTACATTACAGGCATATCGGGCTGGGGAGAGAAACTTTGTTCAGTGGTCAATGACCTGCATTCATTTATAAATGACATTATTGGCATATTGGAGTGGAGGGAGAAATGGTTTTCAGTGGTTAATGACCTGCATTTATTTATAAATGACATTATTGACATATTGGAGTTGAGGGGAGAGAAACTTTATTCAGTGGTCAATGGCATGCATTTATTTATAAATGACATTACGGGCATATCAGGGTGGGGGGTGACACAATTGTTGCACAGTTTTCCACCCTCCAGGAGGATGTCTGCCTAATTTGGAATGCAGAAAACCATCCCGGAGGACAAAGATCTAAGTACACTTAGACTGGGCTGGTCTAGAGGTAAGATATGCTAAAGAGAACTTGTCCTGGACCTGATCCTTGTGGCACCCCACTCATGACTTCATTATCCCCAGTTGATTCTGTATTTAGGACTACCCTCTGGGACCTCCCACTCAGTCAACCTTTCACCCACCTTGTAATCTTGTGCCCACCCTCAGGTCACCCACCTTCTTCATCACTCTTATGTAATGTTGCCTGATTACTGTGTACTCCGAAAATTGCATATTTATATTGTTTTGTTGCTTTTGCTTAGATCTCCTGATCCCCTTGAAAATCTAATGCTCTTGGTCTTACTTAGTTAACACATTTCAAATAAAAATAAATACAAAAATGTGTGACTGAGGCAAAGGTGTTGCTAAAGTCTAGGTACAAGACATCCGTACTCTGTTCAAAGCCTTTTCACCCAATCAAACAATTCAACCAGACTCATTTGGCATGATCTCCCACTGATAAATCTATGCTTTCTGGAATTCTGCCAGCCATCGCCTCAAAAACTACACTATCCAACTCTTGATTATAGATTCCAGTAGTTTTCCCACAATAGACATCAAACTGACTGGTCTGTAGTCACTTGGATCCTTTTGATTTTAGCTTTATGTAAGGGACCACCTTCAATGTCCTCCAGTCCTCTGGTACTTCTGTCTCCAAAAGCAGTTGAAAAGATCTATTAGTGGACCAGACAGGACTTTCCCAACTCCTTAACACCCTTGTTGCAATCCATCTGGGCCCATTGAAATATTTGTATTCAGTGATTGAAGTCCCTTCAGCACTCAGTCCTTTGTTATGGGCCCCTTGACACCTGCTAATGATCCCCAGCTGGCAAACATTATTTTTGTATTTTAATTTTTATTTGATAGACAGGTGTAACATATGTAACTCATCACAGAGATACAGGCATTTGTACATCAAGGTGCAGCAACATATAGTATATCTTCTGGAGACAGTTTTTCTTGCTTATTTACAATTACAGAAAACTGAAGTTGTGGTAAATGGCTATCACCTGTTGTATTTCCCTGTTACCTTAATTGAAACATGGAAGAGTAACCCTCATAAGTATACTATTTCTTATTGTAACATACTATTTTCTTAAGTTCTCAGTACTAATTTATTGATAAGATAAATCTGTCCCTCTCTCACCCCTTTATATAGTCAACTGAGTAGCACTTAGCTTAGTCCTACAGACAGGTCTAACTTCATGGGACAAAATTGTCATGCTTTGCATTATACAGAAAAGCCAGTGTTGCCATCTGTTATTAAGGAATAATGCACAACAGGGTGTGTGTCGTGCTGGGATAATGTCATGCCTCAGGTGGCTGGGCATGAGGCCATAGGCTGAATGCGGCCCAACACCTGAGAAATGACATTATCCAGCACGGTTATACACCCTGAGTATTATTTCTATTATACAATGGTGAATCGTTAACTAGAAAAAAATTTCTGTAAGTTTTTACTTCATTGTTTGTGTGTGGATGTGTATTTATAGACAAATAAGTCCCTTTTTTCTCTCTATCCTGTAGGTGGCAGTGTATGTGCAGTAAGATGTGTTTTGTGTCTTGTCTCTTCTTCCTGGTCCCACATCTCCTCTCGCTTTAATTCATTTCGATTCCACCCAACTGTGTCTGATTGCAGTTCTTCTGGTACAGTTTGCTGCAGTATTTAAATGTTGCATCAGGAGACTATCATGGTGAATAACATTTTGAGCCAGCAAGGATTGTTTGGAGCTTCTCACATTACCCTCCTGTCAGCTGCCCACTGCACGCTCGCGCCATTGGATGCCTGCCAATTTAGAGGTAAGAAGGTGGTAGGGGGATGTGTTTTAATGTTTTGTACACATAAAGAAGCATGCCTGGAATAAAAAATTAATGTGAGCAGAACACCAAGCGGCGAGAACAGCTGCACACTGACCATTTCCACTCACTCACTCGGTCTGGAATTGCGTTGTTCCCTCACTGTCTCCTTCTTTTTTCCTTTTGTTTTTAGGGGCAAGGAATAGTAGCATGGCAGCCACAATCACACAGAATCACAACAATGGGCGAAGCAGTACCACTGTTTTTTTCACTAGCTGACTGGCCGGAATGAGCGGACTCTTTTAAACCACTCTCACTCGACTGAGGGGTGAATTGAAATGCCATTTCAAATGATGGCTTTCTTTACTTAAAAGATTCTTGTGTCCAGTGTGGGGTATGAAGTTGTTGTGATTCTGTGGTTGTGGCTACTGTGTTGGGGGCACTGATGCAGAGCGGGAGCACAGAAGCCAGTGGTGGGGATGGTGTTGACTGATTTGTTCACATTAAATGTGGTCATGAGTGTGCGGACTAGATCCGTGATGTTATGCTGATAACATCATGGGTCCAAGCCTAGCTGGACCAATCAAAGCCCAGCATTTTTTTCTTGCCATTGTATAATAAATAATTCCTCTTGATTCTGGAGCTTGTCTGTCAGCTTTACCACATTGTACACTGAGACCATTAAGTCTCCCCACTGCTTCTTATCTGGTGGGTGGGTCTACAACCATTGTTTGGTATTGCTTTTTAGCTGTGTTCAGTGCTATGTGTAACAAATACCTCTCATGCTTATCATAGTGCTTAGGAAGGTAATCCAATAACAATGTTAATCTGGAGGTCAGCTCTTTCAGCCTATGGAAATGTTCCTGTAGGTCTGGAGCCACAGCTTATCAGAATCGAGAGGCAAGGGCATGACTAAAATATATGTGTTGGTGGGCTATCTTCTTCTATTTCCTCCAGCAGTCTGCCCCAAAGGTTGGATTATATTTAATCATTATGAAAGCCGTTCAGAAGAAGTGAGTTATGTTTTCCAAGCAAACTCCTTCCAAGTGTTAGAAAAATGTGTTATCTATAAAACATCTTAGTGTAGACTTCCATTGGTAACTGTAGATTATCTCTGTCTCCCATTAAATGATCACCCTCTGTAGGGTTGCCTTCAGCCATGCTGGCAACCATGATGCAGTCTGGCAGAGGGCCCTGTCCTCCACTGAAAACACTGAACATGACGATAATAATTATTCATTTGAAGTGACTCCTTGCTCTGCATAGATTGCCACAGAAGTTACTTCATCTGCCTAGAATATATGAAAGGATTTTCCTGCAGATAAGGAATTAAGGAAACCAGCTGATAAATAGTTTAGAATGGAAGAAGGACAGAATAGGGCAGAACAAAGGACCATGGACCCCATATTCAAAGGGTAGCATCCGTGTGAAGGTGGTTAATGCCAGTACTATCCTGGGATTGCACTGGGGCTCTGGGTGGGACAATATTCAGAGACTCCTGAGTACTGAATAAATCTGGCAGTGACAAGGCATTATGCAAACCTTGCACCAACGCAAATGAAGTGCATGCATACTGGTACAGTGATTATTCAGTATTACTCAGTTACTAAGGTGAAAGTAGGCTTCTAGCCCATCGGGACCACCTTTCCCACACCGGTGGGGATGTTAGCCTTCCCTTTGAAGCAGGTAATCATCCAGTGCTTGTTTAAATTGTACTTTTATTGCTTGCTTCTGCTACATGGTTAGGAGAACATTCCATTTCAGAGGCCCTAATTGTAAAAAGTGTCTACATTTTTGTTGTGGATTTTGGAATGAGAATATGTTTCTGTGGGATCTCAAGTTTGCTGTTTTGTTAACTTGAATAATTTTACATCCTTCATAAGATCCTGATCATATAAGAATGCTGTAGGGCAAAAGCAGATCCCTCTGTCTCTCTAAGTTGGAAATCATAGAGCCCAAGGGCCTTAGCCTGTCTGGATAGAGGCAAGTTGGTGAGTCTTGGGATAAGCTTTGTGGTTCTATGCTGCAAGCTTTCAATAATTTTTTTGTCTTTTACAAGGTTGGGGCCCAGAATGACACCACATAGTCCATGTGAGGTCTAATGAATGCCTTATAAAGTTGCGTAATGCAGGGTTCATCCTTGCACAAGAAAGCACTTTTAATAGCATTAATAATTTGATTTCCTGTAAGCTCAACACTCCTGCATTGGTCACCTGGCGTTAACTGGTTGTTTATTATGACCCCTAAGTCTTTTCAGTAACTACTGAGTTAATTTTACTTCTGCATAAAAATACACGGTGTTTGGATTTTTGCCCATATGAATGACTGAACATTTATCTGTGTTAAATTTCATTTTATTTGAATAAGCCCATTTTTCAATTGTTTGCAAATCTGATTTCAATTGGGATATTTTATTTTCCGTATCAACCTCTGATGACATCTTTGTGTCATCACAAATCTGGTAATTGAGCTATTTATCCCTATATGTAAATCACCAATAAAATGTCAAACAGAGCAGGGCCCAGCACCGATCTCTGCAGTACCCGCTAGTGACAGCCATTGGCGAGAGACAGCATCCATTATTTATTTTATCATATTTCTATTTTTCTCTCCTGCAATCTGATCTGCTAATTCCAGTCACTGCTTCTCTTCCCAGGGCAGCCTATATGCTCACCCCACATGCTGGCTGGCATATGCTGTTGTACCCTTATGAGGAACCTTTTCTAATCCTGTGACAGGCCAGGAACCAATACCATAGTGCGACCTGCACTACAGGCAAGGAAGTTGCGGTCATCAAGCTGCCAGTCAAGTGCTGCCATTTTCTCCTCCTAATTTTCCCCTTGGAGTGCAGATGTGCAATGATGTCTGATGCACAACATGCCAACGTCCACTGCACTCACCCCGACTACACCAATTCTGACAGTCCCCTGGTCATCAGCAGGCGCCACTGCAGAGCAGTGAGAACCCTCAACTGTCCCGGGATAGGAGAGCAGTCCCTATGGATGCTCGATCCTATCCCCACTGCCAACCTGGGTGGGCGTTCCAACCTGGGTCGCCAGTCATGGTGCGAGGTGTGGCGCCAGCACCTCAATCTTCAGCACCACTGGGCCAGCCAGCATCCCTTATTTTAACATATTGTGTTCTTTTGTTAACCAGTTTGTCACCCATTGTATGGTAAAGCCATTAAAACCTAACCTGATCATTTTCTGAATTAATAGATAGTAGGAAACTAAGTCAAAGGCTTTCTAAAGGCTAGATAAATTATATCAGTAGGAATGCCATTGTCTGTACTACTACTGATATTTTCGTAGAACTGGACCAAGTTTGTTGTACAAGATCTTCCAGTATGGAACCCATGTTGATTTTTGTCTGATATTCCCAATGTCTGTATCTCAGCTTCAGTTCTAATATTGATTGATTTTTCCAATAGTTTGCATATAATGAACGTTAGACTAATGGGTCGGTTGTTGGATGTATTTGATCTATTTCCTTTCTTATGAATGGGTATCACTAAAGCTCTCCTCCAATCTTTAGAGGATAATGCCAGTTCTATATGATTTGTTACATATGATGGATAAGGGTAGGCAACATGTTCCATAGTTTCTTTGATAAGATAAGCGTTAACATCATCAGAGCCTGGTGCAGTGTTGTTCTTTAGGGTCTGTATATTTTGTTTTATTCCATCAGGTGTAATATCAATATATAAGTTTTTATTAGTTATAGCGAAAATTTTATCTGTTCTCTCAGTGAAGACTGCCCAAAATACTCGTTGAAGGAGTTGGATATCTCTATACTATCATTAACTACTTCCGTTAACTCTGATTGATGTTAGCTGTTATCTTCCTTTTATTTGAATTAACATATGCAAAAAGCCTTCATATTTCCTTTGCTACCGATAACCTGAATTCAAGATTTTTCCTTTCCTTTATTATTAATTTTTGGTTAACTTCAGTTCATGTTTGTATGTTGCACTGTCTTCATTTGTCCCTGTCTGTTTCAGTTGTTCAAATGCTTTTTGACTTCCTTTTATTTGTTTCCTTATATTATTTGTTAGCCATTGTGGAATGTTACCCTTTTGTTCCTAATATTAATTTGTGGGTATGCAAGTGCTCCAATTCATGTATAATATTTTTAGCGTAGTCCATCGTCTTCTGTTTTGAGATCACGTAGTAAAACATCCCAGTCTTATTGACTTAAAGCAGTTCTTATTTTATCATAGTTACCCTTTCAGTAGTTATATCTTGATGATTTTGGTTTTATGATCCTTTTGGACCTGTTTAGTCTAAAAAGACTATGTAATTATCACTGCTACTTAGGGAGCTGTGGATCTGGATTTCATTAATATCTCGGGAGGTTCGTAAGAAGTAAGTCTAGAATGTTGTCTCCCTTGTGGGTTCAGATACCATTAGTTCTAGACCACATGAGACACAAGTATCTAGGAAGTTATACTCTGTTAAGGTACAAACTGTTAGATTAACCCAATCAATGCCAGGGTAGTTGATGACAGTAGAATAAGGTCCGATTGATCAGATAATTCATCTATAACTGCATTAAGTTTGTTGTTATAGTCTGCATCAGCAGATGAAGGTCTGTAGATGTTGCCTATGGTCAATGTTTTCCTGCTAAGGTCAATGAGATTAATATAGCATCCTCAATTTCAGCCATACCTCTGTTTTAAGGACAACTTCTTTTGTTTTAGAGGTGTCCCTAGCGTATATTCATACACCACCACCTTTTTCTGGCCTCTATCCTTATGATAGATTGTGTATCCTGGAATTGCTGAAAACTGTGTGGAGTGTCATCCCACCATAGGTTCATAGGTGATTACGAATTCAAGGGACTAGCCCATTATGAATTCGCCACCCTAACCTGGGTGGAATTTGTATCTGAGATCTCCCATGTAAAGATCTAGATTTTGTTTAAATTTCAGCATGTTGGCACTATGTACCACTTCCTGAGGCAGGAATTCCAGATTGGAACTATTCTCTGTGTGAAGAAACCATTTATTTTATTAGTCTTTTATTATTTACTTTTAACTTCAAATTGTGAGATTGGGTGTTACTTACAGAAGGATGCCAGTTGATGCATATAGTCTCAAATAACGCCTCATCTTTTGTTGCTTTATAAATTAGACATAAGTCACCTCTTAGTGAACAGTACGCTAGTGAGTAAAGACCCAATTTATTTAGTCTATATTCATAAGAACATGAATTTAGATTAGTAATGATTTTGTAAATCTCCGTTGAACTTTTCAATGGACACCCTATCCTGAACTAATGTTGGAGCACAGAAGGATGAGCAGTAGTCAAAATGTGATCTAACAATACTGCTATATAATGGAATTAATACTTCTGGCTCCTACACTTCACATTTTCAAAATACAGCTATTTAATCTATGGCATTTTCTAACTGTTTTATTTATATGTTCAGAGAATTTCAAATTATTAGTAATATAAACTCCCAAGTCCTTCTCTGAGGTTACTTTGCTTAATAGGGTAGTATATAAAGTAATCTCAAACTGTTATTTTTACCAAGTGCATCACTTTACATTTAGGAAGATTAAAGGTTAATTTATTGACCTTAGCCGGATGGATATTCTATTAAAACTATCCTGTAAGTTTCGAACACAGCTAAAGTTATTAACAATGCTACCTAATTTAGCATCATCATTTATTAAGCCAAACTCCATGTGATGTAGTCATACTAGAGAACAGAATATTGAATAGAATAGGCCCAACACTGAATGCTGTGGTACCCCACTAGTGATCTCACTCCAGGAGGACTTATATCCCTGATACTAAATTGTTGCTGCTATATGTCAACCAGGATGAAATCCACATTATAATATTGTTAGGGATCTTCATATTCGATAGACATTCAATCAAGATTTTATGGGACACAGAATCAAAGCGTTTTCATAATCAAGAAAATGACGTCTACAGAAAGACCAGCATCCAGTGCTTCGCTGACTGGCTCAAAAATTAATTAAGTTGTTGTGGCATGATCTACCAGAAGAAAATCCATATTGAGTTATAGCTGTTAATCCATTACTCTTCATATGCAAACTTATTTTTGTGATAAGAGTTTCTATTACTTTGCCTATACAAGATGTCAAACTAATTGGTCTGTACTGTTTCACATTTGTTTTGTCTCTCCCTTATGAATAGGGATTACCAATGCTTCTTTCCATTCCTTCAAAACTACCCCTGTTGAAAGTGATTTATTAAATAATAGGGTGAGTGCTCTGGCTAACTCATAGAAATTTCTTTAAAAAAGTAAATGGGATATTGTTAGAGATCCGTGTAAATCGCAAATATGAAATAGCACGAAATAAAATGAATTAGACACTTAAAATTAAATAAAACTAAATCTGTGCATTAAAACAAAATCTGCAATTTAAAAAAATAATGCTTTTTTGTTCTATTTGTGCTATATTTCTTTGCTCAGCACTGTCAGTGATTGTCTATGCACCTCATTTAGCACCTCATTTAGTCAGCAATTGACACATCTCATTGCTTTCCTGACATCCATTCAAGTCTCCTCATTTTTACCTGTCTGCATGCTGAATGCAGCTGCTCCTATGATCATAATTACAAATTTCTCATGTTGTTAGCCTCTCAACAGCTACTCTCTACCTTACTTAAAATGCTACACATTTCTTTAGGTTAGCATATGTGCAGGTAGTCGCAGGTAGCCACTTGGCATACTATTTATTTGCCAAATTTTCAGTATGCCTAAACCTCACAAAAGTATTGGCTAGAGATGCAAGGAGTTTGAAGTTGAGGGAACGTATCTGGCAGATAGCAGCATTTTAATGTGCCAATTCTGCAACTGCCGTTTGGAGTAGGAGTCAGAGAAACATTGCCATTCTGCAGCTCACTCAGAAAAAAAGCTAGGACTGCAGAAAGTTCTCTAAAACAAGCACCCAGTCCACTACTGTGGAGTTGATATAGCTATTGAAGAAGGCTAAATTAGACAAGACTGCTTTTATAGAGAACTGTGTTAATGTGTGCCACCTGTAATATCCCACTTGAAAACTGGACCACCCTTCAGTGAGGAATATTTCAACAAGTATATACAAGGTGAGATACAACTTAATCTGTCTTTAATAATTTCAGCGATTTTGTACATCTCGGGGTAACAGTGTGTGAATTGTTTTAGGAGCTGGTGACCTGCCTACAGCTGATCATCTTCAGTGTGAATATCTTCCACGAGCAGGTCAGTTAGCAAAGAAGAGTGCAATCAGCAGTACAGGAAACAAATTGCTGTTATCTGTGATGAAACAACTGACAGTGCAGGATGTTGTGTGCTTGCTGTTTTATTTAAAACTGTAGAAGCAAATAGTAGCATCCATCTGGCTGCCGTTTATTTCTTGGAGACTGCTAATGCAACCACATGTTCACAGTAATCATGGACACACCTCGAACTACAATATTGAGCACTCAATGTACTTGCTGTTTTGTACCCACAACCTGTCTTGACTAGATGGAACTCAAGGTTCAGGGCAGTTTTTATCTAACTGATTATTTAGATGCTCTTAAAGAGTTCTTTGAACAAAGTGATCAGAAATCAGCCAGCATGAAAGCATTGATTAGTTTATTGAAAGATAATGAGTTTTATTCAGTTGTTAAATTTCAGTGCTGTTTCATAAAGGCACACTGTGCAACAGTTGCTGATTTAACTACACAATTGAGGAAACAAAAAGACTTGGTCACACTTGATTTTAGCTAAAATACAAATGTTGCAAAGACACTTTGTGATTCTTAAAACTAATGCTGAGACAGAGAACATTGTCACAGATATGGAGACCCATGTTAGAGACAGGGCAGTTCAACAGCTTAAGCTTGCACTTCAGAAGTCAGTTGATAAGCTTGAAAAACACATGCCAGTGCATTCTCCTACTATAAAATTTCTGACTTCTGTCAATTATCTTTTCAACCCAGTAGAGACTGGCACATGTCCATTAGTGGACAAAACTGTTTTAAGACATTGGATGTCAAATGTGCCTTTGTTAAGACATAGAGATAAATGATTTTATGCCGTGGTACTTCAAATTTTCTGAAAGTGTAAAAGCTGCTGTGATGAGAAATTCTGATGGCACAGCTGATATTATTAAAATTTTGTATGCTATGAGATGCCAAAATGCACATATTTCAATACTGCTATCTGCTGCCTAATGTACCCTGTTGTAAGTGTTGATTATGAACGTTTTTCAGTAGGTACACACTGATTGTTAGTGACAGAAGGCAAAACATGAAAAAGGAAAACATTGAATATTGCTACATGCTTGCTTTTAATACTTAAACACTCAAATACTGCTGTAATTATATTTTTACTGCTCTAGATATCAATTTATGGTGTGCTTTTAAATGTAATGTGTCTTTTGTTACATGAAAAATGATAACAAGAAATAAAAAGAAATTTTGGAAAAATAAGAATATCAAGAAATTCTTAAAATATAAAGAAATATTCTAAAAAAAAATCATGGGTCTGTAGATATTGTCAGGACCTGATGATGGGGAGGATTTAAAGGAATTAATAGCTGAGTATGTTTCTGCTTCAGTAAATTCCACAAGTGAGTCTACTTGGCCATAAAATATATTACCTCGTGTTCTTTGCTTTAAAGATGCTAAAAATACTGGTTAAATTCATGCACCATTAGTTGCTCATCAGATACCAAGTTGTCATTTATTTGGAGTGGACCAACCTTACAAGTATTGTTCTTCAATGAACCAATATAATTAAAGAAATGTTTTCTATTATCCTTTTTGTACAGTCACCAGATTATATTCCAAGTCTTTCTTAGCCTTCCTAATTGCAGATTTAGATTTATTGGCTTTTGTTTAAATTTAGTCCAATGCAACTCTGTCCTGTGTTTTCTATATTTATTAAAGCCTTTTTCTTAGCTCTAATAAGTCTGCCAATAGCTGTAGAATATCATAATGGTAGTCTCCTTTAGCTAGAATGTCTATGTTATCTTTGAAAAGAGTATTTACCAGTTTGATTAGTTTAAGGATGTTTAGACTTCTGCATTTCCAAGTAAGATGTTATACCCATTTTGTTTTTAGCCACAGTATTGTATTCTGTGAGGCCATCTTGCCCTTTCTCCATTAGTTTAAATGTTTTCAATTTCATTGGCAATTTTCTTCCGAGCATGTAGCTACCCTTTTACTTAAATGGAAGCCATCCCAACTGAATAGGCTGTTATTGTCCACAAAGGTTTCCCAGTGTGTTATGCACATTATCCTTTTTCAGGGTCCATTTCCTGAGCCATTCATTTATGGCCTTTATTTTATTGTTTATTGAATTATCTGCCCTAGGAACAGGCAGGATTTCAGAAATACATATTTTGCAGCCTCGTTGTTGAGTGCATTAATAAGTGAAATATAATTGGCTTGGATGACTTCAATGGTAAATTTGTTGACATCATTTGTGCCAACATGCCAGCATGCACAATGACTAGGGGATTACTACCAGAAATTTTATAGGATGGTTGGTACCATTCTTTCTCGGTCCCTTACCCAAAGCCACCCTGTAACTGGAGCATGTTCTATTCAGTTTGCCTTTTCTACATATGTGGCCATCTGTATACTTGATAATTGAGTCACCTATGACAAACACTTGTCTACTTACACTAGACCTTCTGTTTCCATACTATCTTGCTCAATATGTTTACTTAGGTCATTAGCATGAATTTGTAAGTTGCTTGCTCTATCCACATTTGTATCTGCACTAGCACCTGGTTCTTAGTACTGCTGTATTTTTTGTCTTTTGTTACATTGGTTTCTACAGGTGTGGAGTGCATGGGGCTCCAGCCAGCATATATTCACGGGTTTGTGGCAGTGCTAAACAGCCTCATGAATGGTGCTGTTTATCACCACCAAAATCACATCTTATCCTGGTGCTAAGGCTGCATCCCTACCCTGAAGGCAGGGTGGCTATACTGCAGCCACCTGCCCATGTACCAAGCGTTACCCCCACCTCCTGATCACCCATCCTTTGCATCAAAAGTATATCCGCATAGTCTAGTGGTCCCCCACTCACTGATCATCCATCCTTCAATGTAAAGATAGATACCAGGTAGTCTAATAGTCTCCCACCCCCGATCACCAATCTTTCAGTGTATCTATACACTGTAGATGCCTGGTGATCTAGTGGCCCCCATCCACCAACTGAATGCCAACCTCTACCCACCCAACCACTGAAGACCGCTGCCACACACCCTTAACCTGATTGCCACTTATCATTCAGTCAGAAGCAGAGCAGCAATCAGCACAGCCCTCTGCTCACTGCCACAGCCAATCACCATCTGAGTGTCATGGAGCCTGATCATGTATAGGGAGGATGGGGTGATCAGGAGGTGGGGATCACTGGACTACCAGAGATAGTCATTTCATATATGGGACAGGTGATCGGAGATGGTGGGCTACTAGACTACCAGGGCAGTGCTACTGCTGCAGTGAGACTAGGGGTCCTCTGTGCCAATGCAAATGAGCCCATAATTGGCATGCAGATGGCCCTGTAGCATCCTGCATGCCCAATAAGCTCATCTGCATGCTTGCACTGAATATGGTGCAAAGAAACCTGGTATTATCCTATTTTGGCAGCACTATCTCCTACAGGCCATATGCAGCCTTGGTCCATGTTGGCACAGCACAGATCCACTTAGCGCTAAGCAGACATGGACTGTTACTTAGTCAGTGCAGCTCTGTCAGCGAGTAATAACTGGCAGAATATCCTTAAAGCTGGCTGTGCAATTCTGCAAGTGCAGCACAGCAGGCTACTCTGCGATTGTGGCTGGCTCTGAATATGGGCCCCACAGTAGGTAGGCAAGGTACTGACAAACACTAAAGAACTCCACCTCCTGTAGAAGTTTAAAACATGAAAAGTAGATGTGTTGTTAAACAGGTGGCCACATTTTATTTACTGTGGAAAATAAAGGTGAAAAGCACTTGGAAATTATTTAGGGTGGGTATCTTATTCATTTCCTGCTAGCATTCATTAAGAGTACTAGTTCCTCTTGCACTAATCAGAGTTTTATTTTCTTTGAAAAAACTTCATCTACCCAAACTTTCCCATTGTGAAGTAGAAATACTTCTCAGGTCCCAAATTATGCAGGTCAGTATTCTGAGACAGGCCAGTGTTTAGAAGATTTAAAATATTACTGGTAAATACTATTTCTTTCAGAAAAAATCAACCATTGTTGTCTTCCAGGTGTACAAAACTGGAAGTCACCTAATTTTTCTTTTTTCCATTTGGGAGTAAAAAACAAATCTTCCTCTCATTTATTTTGGATGTTTTATAATCTTTGGGAAGTTGTATAACTTATAAAACTGACTTAAGCAAGAAATAAGACACGATAAGGTGTGGATATGGCCTGATAAGGCACACACCAGGTGTGTTATGAGGCATGAGGCACTTGCGCTCGAGTGCCTTTAGCACCTGGGAAGTGCTTTTATCAGGCCATAACCCACATCTCAGAGTGTCCTATTGTACTTATAAACTGGGTCCCCAGTTAAAAAGTTAGTTTAAAAAATGCCATAAGAGTAAAAAATGATGATATCATAGGGGAAAAAGTAGTCCTTGTCATTGTATGTGTATGTTTCATTAACAATAACTAGGGTGCTGTGAGGTGTCTGTCTCCCCCACCCCACAGAAACAAAATTCTCAAGAATATGCTTTTATTTTGTTGTGTGTGTTTTCCTATGACCGCCAAGTGCTCAGAGAGTTTCAGTCTGAGGAGTGGGACTAAGCGTGTCCCTTGACAGCTGCTGCATTTTAAGTTTTGTGGTAGCTTCCTTGATTGCAGTTGGTGTCTGTCTGTCCCCACAATCCTCAAGAATATGCTTTTTCTTTTATGTGTCTGTGTTTTTCCATGACTGATAATGCACTCAATGTGTTTTAGTTCGAGGACCGCTTAAAGACAGGGCTTTCTTGATCGTGGTTTCAGCTGCTCTCTCGGCATAACATTAAGATTTGGAATGTTTGAAAACAAAACCTTTCTCTGAAAGAAAAGAGCTAGTGAAGAAGCATACATAGTGAGCTGGTGAAGTAGTAGGTCTGGTGAGTCAGTGGAGGAGGCGGTTATGTGCTTTCATTTGAAAGTCATTGCCTCACAACAGAGGTGGTACCTTGTACATACCATTGGTTTCTTGAGTTAAAAAGGTAGCGTGGAGCACAGGCTGCATATTTATTTCAGTTGCCAAAATTTTACTGACACTATACTTTGCTGTGACACAGTATGTTGTGGGGGGCACCAGTTTGGCCACGCAACAAGCACTTGTGTTTCAAATTCTACAGGAGAGCAGTGGTTGCATGGATTTCACTTGTGTTGTATTTTTGATTGGCACAAGAAGTGCCAGTTGCAGTTACACTCTGATAAGGACATGGCTGGAATCATGTATCAGCCAATCAGAATTAATGAAATGTTTTACCCATTTTATGATGAAGTTAAGCCCTGCCCTGCCTTTTTCATCTCCCTTGCTATAGCTCAATGCTTGTATCTTAGACCCACCCCTAAAGATGGGACCCACTGTAGAAATGTATAAATAGTAATTAAACCGGACACTTTCAGGTATCAGACTAGGGATGTTCTATAGACTCCAAACAGTTAAGTGGAGCATAATGCCCAGTTGGATGGCAAAATTTGCAGAGCAGCCAAACTGGGTGCAGTGGTAATCATGAGGTATGCTAGTCTCCCAGGCATAGACTGGTGATTTGAAAAGACTAAAGGCAGGGCTGAGACCTACTTGTTCTTCAACATAACACATCCAACAGGGGACTAGGTTGGAGGTCACCCTTGACCTCTTTCTCAGCAAAGAGGATGAGGTTGTTGCCAGTATGAATGTTCAAGCACCAGTGGGAGTCAGTGACCACAATTGGATAATCTTCTCCCTGTGCTCATCTAGGCTAATCTGTATGAGTGCACTTTTGTCAACAGTGTGTGAAATTTGCAACTTGACAATGTAGCTTTGCAACAAGTTATACTTCATGAAGTGATTTCTTTGCCATGCATGGTAACTTACTACACCTATGTATATATGTATGTTAGACCACATGTCAACTATGCTGCTTCATTTTGGGCTCCTTATCTCGAAAAAGATATTCAATCATTGAATCAGTTCAAAAAGGGTCACCAAATTAATATAATCTTTGAACACCTTACCATATCCTGACAGGTTAAAGAATCTAAACCTTTATGATCTTAAGACCTGTAGAAAAAGGCGATATACTAATGCTTTCTTATATTCTAAAGAACCACTCCTCACTAAGGAATGTAATATAGAATGGGTGATGAAACTAGAGTACTTAAGATGTCATAACAGACAACTTAAGTACCAAAGGTCAATACTAATAAGAGAGGACATTTTTACTGTCAGAGAATTTAAACTTTGGAATGCATTGCCTACTTATTTGGTTGATATTAATTCATTTGAGGTATTAAAATGCATTAGATAATTATTTGTTTAGCAATGGGAATAATATATGCCCTGCTAGTGTGTGGAAGGTGGTCTCAATAGGCATATGCCTTCTTCCACCTTTAGAAACTGAGTAATATCGAGTAATACCTCTAGCAGGAACTCACTGCAGTAACCCAGTGCAAAAGGCTGCAGTACCTAGCTGAACTGAGATATCCTGATGATAAAAGGATTTTTAATGAATAAATAAGTACACATATCATTAAATGCTCCTACCTCAAATGACATTCATTCACACAACAGCAAAGATGCCATTATAATGAATACAATACAGTTCTACAATCAAAGTTTGTCACTAACTTAACTGTCCTAGAATATGTTGTCATTAGTTAACTCACACCCACGCTCCACTTTTGTGGCTCACTTTGCATTGAGTTCTATTTAATTCGGTGTGAAGGGTATGAAATGAAACAATGAGTGTTCTCAACAAGGGGATTTCTGTATACTGAGCAACAATGATGTGAATTGCACTGTAACATTGAATATTAACACCAAATGTTATGCTCACTATTTACCTGCTATGATTATATTTATTACCAAGAACATGCAGTGGCTAAAATTATGGTTTTATTACTACCTTAGGAAGAAAGACTGACAATCACTATTAGGTCACAGAAGCCTATTATTAACTGTAACATAGTTTCCATCCACAATTTTTGCATACATGCTGCTTCTGCTATCTGGAAAATTATGTATTAAGATAGTTACATAAAATTAGTGAACTAAAGTTGTTTACCAGTGGTTGATTTGACTGATGCAATTCCAAAATCATTTTTTCCTATTTTGTTTCATGCTGTCACTTCATTTAATCATAACTACTGGGTATTACATCATCCCTAACAGGGAAGTTGACTTTTAAAACTGTGGTGTTATCAAGTAACCTTCCTTTCTCTTCTCGCCTCAGTGTTCTTTGAAAGTCAGCCTTGAGGAAGTAGGTTGTATCTGCTGTTAGCTCTTGAAAAGTTTACTTCCTTCATTGCTGTACCTTTATTTTATTGCACTGGGAATGAGAGTTGGACTGCTCTTAGGCAAAATAAATGCCATAGCACCTTAACATTCTGTTCAATCTTCTTTATTTGGCACCACCAATGTTTTGCCAAAGTGTAATGGCTTTATCAATGAACAGCACCAGGAATACACACTGAGATACAAAAAGAAGTATACGCTCACAAGACCTTAATTTAAGGATACTTAAAAAGCACAAAATGAACACAGGTGCAGTTCCATGACAGCCAGGTTACAGAGCCAGGAAACTTGAAATGACACAGTCTCTACTCCTTAGAGTGTTGAACTTAAAAAAAAAATAGCATTGTAATCCTCTGGAAAAAGCCATTACACTAGGTGAAACATTGGGTGGTATAAAATAAAAAAGACTGAAGAGAATTTAAAGGTGTTTTGGCATTTCTTTTGCCTAAGAGCACCCAACCGTCATTCTTGTGTAGTATCTGGACTTTGCAGGACTAGCTCCACAACATAAAGAATCCATATATTGGTGATCGCCTGCCCAGAACTGTTACTTTTCTGCATTTATTTTATGGGCCTGTAACTCAAGCATTGGAATCTGTTTGGTTTCTACACAACATAATTTCCATCATGTTTAACCTCCCAGTGGCATGGGCGGCTTTAAGCAGCCCATGGTATGTTTCTTAAATGGCAGGCCGCTCTAAATTATCCAAGTGTACACTGTTTACCTTTTAACTGATTATTTTAAATCCCATTAATCTTGATAAAGAAATAATGGTTTATTAGTAACTAGACACCTTCCCTGTCTGCTGTTAAAATTTTACTTCTGTAACTTAATGTATGGTAAAGTACTGACAATTTAAAATGATCAAAATTTATTTTTTTGCTCTGCAGAATGCTCACTCAGAGCACCTGAAACAGCCTTTGTGATGCTTGGAATGATTCTCAGCTCAGAACAGAGAATCCACTCAGAGGTGGAGACATGCTTTCTCTCTAATAAGGAGAGACATTTACTTTACCTTTATGTGTACTGTGAGGTATAGGAATAAAAATTGCTTGTGTGATGCTTATTTTAATTTTTAATTTGATATAAAACAAGACACACCATTTTGCTTTCCAAGTGATGTATCATTTCATACCTCAGCTTCCTCTGTGCTAAACACTGCAGTTCTTTCTAGCCTGTGGGACCTAAAGCTCTGCCAGTTTCTCACTTGAGTTTTGATACAAAATTACAATTTCAAATCTGCTCAGCACCAGAAGCAGCTCAGTCTCTTTCACAGTTGAATTTTGATACAACATAACAATTTTAGATCAGTCCAGCACCTGTGTGGTAGCACACACTTTTACTGTGCTGTTGATAAGTGTACCAAAGGATTTACTTGGCAATGAGGAACTTTTTGAAAGCAAGTTCACTAAAACTAATGTGGTGTTTTGTGTGTGACTGTATTAGAACTTCAAAGCAAGGTTCTTGTCATGATTGATATATCATATTTCATTTCCCATTATTTATTTATTTGCTGTTTTGGTTATTCATTCTTTATGAAGGGCTTGAAATTCAATGTCTAGGCATGGGTTGTCACTTTGCTTTGTTAATGATCATCATCTTCTAGCAAGAAATTGATCTGATTTTGTTTTTGTTCTGAATGGTAAGAAGGGACTGAGTTTTATTTTGTTTATGTTATCTAGTTTTTTCTATCATTTAGCAAAGCTGTTGTATTTGCTACCCCCTTCCTGTTTGCATGTCTTGATGCTGACTGTTTTGTAAATGAGAGGTGAAGGAAGGAGTGAAGACTAGGCTACCCATTGTGCTTGTTTTCATGTAAACATGAATGCTTTATGAGGATATCAAGCTGTATTTGTTCTTCACTATGATGGTTTTCTTTAGGGGACTGTTTTGAAAGGCTGAAAAACAACTGAGGATGTCATGTCAGGCAGTTACAATAAGTGCCTTCATGGCTATTGCATATAACCTGCATTTGATTGTGGTGGTACAGTATACATAAATCATTTTCTCCTTTGTGTTTGGACTGTTGCCTGATTGCAGCTTTGGACCATGCACAATTGAAGGCTCAGCACAAACCTTTGTGCCACAGTTTGTGCTTTTTGTGAATCCTGCCCCAGGGCTTTTACTGATTTTAAAGTGCAAGCCTGTTTTTCATAGGATCTTTCTGCCCAGAACTCTGGGACCAACAGAACTGGGTCTAAAACAGAAGTCCCTAGAACCTGAAAAGTTTTAATATTTAGTACCAAAAAGCACGTCCACTACAAAAATGGTTTGAAGGGGTTTAAATGCAAACTGTACATTAATTTTATTTATTAAAATGTGGTCACCAGTATATGCACAGTAAGCCTGGACTGGTTTACAGGTGCATCCGTGGGTGGGTGGGGTGGGGATGTCAGGCAATCCTTCAAGAGGTACAACAGGGGTGAAACAGTAATAACAAAGTGATAGAAGTAGTAATGTAAACTTGTACTGTAAAATCATACAGGTAAGGAGTTTTGAAAAGTACAAAACAATGGTTATGGTGTAAATAAGCATGTGACCAGGAATGTCATGCCAGAACATTTCTAGAAATGTAGCTACGTTACCCTTGGGCCCTACGCAAAAGCTCACCATAGGCCAGAGGGGAAAATTGGAGGCAACCACATTAGAAAGCCAATGGAGCAGGGTGAGGGTGGCTCCACAGCAGGGTCCCCCAGGCTACAAGGGCTGGGGTCATCTTTGGGAGGCTGGTAAGTGTACTGGTTGTGGGTCATCCATGGTACTGGGTATACAGTAGTCTGGAAAATGGGGGATGCATGGTATGTAGGCAAATTGCACAGCTAAGGGAGGAGGTGGGATTGCTGAGATGGACACTAAGATGGGAAAGGGAGAGTAGTAGCAGAGAGGACAGGGGGTCCCACAGAAGGAGCTATTACAGCTAGGGAGGCTAGGTGCAGTTAAAGGTGGGCTGCAGGGGACAAGGAGCAAACATGGGCACAGGAAGGAAAAGATGGGATGGGGTAAGGAGGAAAATAGAGGCACAGAAAGTAAGGAGGATGTAGGGAAGGCTCCAGAGGATACAGGAATCCCAGATAGTGGCAGAAAGGGAACAAGAGTAACTAGGGGGATGGCAGGTGATAAAGTATGAGAGTCCAAAGCCTGTGCAGAGGACAAGGAGAGAGAGAGCAATGGGAGGACCATCCACCAGAGAGCTATACAGGCAGTGGGCCAAGAAAAAAAAATAGATTTGCCCGCTAAGCGGCACAAATGTGAGGAAGAACAGGAAAATGGAGTTAAAAGAGCACACAGGAGAAATAGGAGAGACAGGCACAAATGAAGGCTCAGAAAAATTGGAAAAGGGGATGCCCAATCAGGTAAGAACAACAGACAAGCCCAAAAGAAGGTGGGGCAGTGTGCTGAGGTCCAGAGGTGCAAAAGCTGGATGGGACAGGGAAGGTGAGGACCCCCAGGAAAAATCAGTCAGGGCACAGGCAGGGGCAGAAAGACACTGAGGAGAAAAGTTCACAGATAGAGAGGCAGAGGTGGGAAGCCTGGCAGAAAGCTCCTGTGGGGTCACAAAGCTGAGGGGGTGCAGAGTGAAGACAGTACTTTGGGAGGTGACATGGGCAAGGGGGCATTGAAAATAGGGTAGTAAATAGGATACAGGGGTTGGGGTAAGATGGAAGGGAGATGTAACCAGAAGGAGATCAAAAGCAGGGTTCTACTGGTTGAGGAACACTATATTAAAATTAATTGGGTGGGGTAGGGGGACAAAACACATTGTGGGTGGATTGTCTGCCTGGCATGCTGGCAGCTAAGGTCATTCACTATATCCTTCAAGGGAAGCAACAGGATGAGAAATGCACTGCTGTTCTACCTGGGAATGAATGACCTGGTGAGAAATCACCTGATGGAGGTACAGGCAAGTTTCTTGCTAGATACGTAGGGGATCAAATGAGTGACTTTTTCAGAGGTACCATTACCAAGGGCAGAACACTGATAGGCAGATGAGGATAAGGAGTTCAATGAGTGGCTGGTGGAGTGGGGTGAGAAAATGGGTAAGGTTAGTAGGGACTGGGACTCTATGTGGGGAACAAGAGTTTGTTTGCACCAGACAGACTGCACCTGAATATGGAGGGTGGCAGTACTAAAAGCAAACTAGAAGAATTGATAGTGGATACCTACAATTTAAACTAGGTTGGGAGAATCTGCTCCACAAGGAAGAAAGTTTGGGGTGCTATAAACCCCCAGGATAGCACTACATTGCTGGGCAAGGGGAGACGGGTGAAGGGGAACAATGAGGAGGCTTGAGGAAGGAATTAGCAAACAACCAGAAGTTTGGGAAATAAGAGTGTGAACCTGAGGCCATCATGAGGATGAGGGACTAGATCTAGTTGCAATGAGTAAGACTTGGTGAACAGAGCATCACACCTGGGAAACAACCATTCCAGGATACAGACTGCTCAGAAAGGACAGGGAGGGCGGGGGTTTACCTTATACATCAGGAAATCATTAGTGTAACTGAAGGGCAGGAGGAGGAGGAGGAAGGGAGAATGAGCTGCTGTGGTAATACTAGTTAGGAATGGGATGAATCCCTGGGCTGGGGTGGTATACAGGCCTCCTGCACAGGAGGACGATAAAATGGCTAACTCATGCAATCATGAGGCTGGCCCAGAAAGAAGAACTGCTACTGGTGGGTGACCTGAACCTCCCAGATGTTAACTGGGAATCCCAGATGCAGCATCGGCAAAGAGCAGCGACATGTTAGATGAGCTGCAGTGGGTATTCCTACAACAGCTGGTCAGGGAACCAATGACAGGAAGCAACATGTTAGATGTAGTCCTGACTAACGGGAGAGTGTGGAGAGGTGCAGGTGGGAGACGTCTTGGGCACAGCACCACAGCACGGTATGGTTCAGGGTCAGGAAGGAAGGAGACAAGCAAAACCAGTATGTCAGTCATGAACTTCAGACACATGAACTTTGATAAGATAAGTAAGATAGAGAAAAAATGGAAGGTAAGGTGAATATAGAAACAGTGGAGGAATTATGGAAAGCTATCAGGGAGGGGTTCAGGAAGCAGTGGAAATGTGCACATAAAAGGTCAGGAAGAGCAAGAGGATAGGAGACCACTCTGGTTCACTAGGGAGGTGGTGGGGGCAGTCAAGGAAAGGAGGAGGGCTTTCAGAAAATGTAAGAGGACACTCTGAGAGGAAGATAGGAGGAGTACAGGAAGAAGAGGAGTTTGGCAGGAGGGAGATCAGAGGGCAAAAGTAGCCACTGAGGAGAAAATAGCTAAAAATGCTAAGGGGATAAAACATTTTTCAGATACATGATGGAGGAGAGGAGAAGGGCTGGGCAGGGTATTGCTAGACCAAGGGGGGTAAGCTTGGAGCAGGACTATGTAATAGCAGATGCATTAAGTAAGTACTTTATCTCAGTATTCATGGAGGAAGAGGAAGACTAAAGTCTAAGGAGAGGAGGGAGGAGGAGGGAAAATGAGTGGATCAGAGCCGTTCACTGTGGATAGGGTCAGGGCAGTGCTAGATAGAGTAAGGGTGGACAAGGCGATGGGGCCTGACAGGTTGCACCCAGGTGATCAGGGAATTGAGGCACAAGCTCACGCACCCATCACAAAGCTCTTCAACCTGTCCCTGGATAGGGAGAGGTACGGAGGACTGGAAGATGGTGGACGTGGAGCCTTGCACTAAGGGAGGTAGCAGGGAGCTGAAGGAGAACTACTGCCTAGTCAGTCTCATGTCTGTGGTGGGGAAGGTAATGGAGGCATTAATCAAGGAGAGGGTGGTGGATTACCTGGGAGGGTGTGGTGTGCAGGACAGTAGACAGGATGACTTCATCAAGGGAAATCATGCAAGACCAACCTAACTGAGTTCTTTGATTGGGTGACTCAGGTAATTGACCAGGACGGGGTAGTGGACATGACCTATTTGGACTTCAGAAAGGCCTTTGACACCATCCCCACAGGAGGTTGGTGAGCAAGATGGAAAGCATGGGGTTGGGAGGAAAATAGCAACCTGAGTGGAGGCATGGCTAGCAGGGAGAACTCAGAGTGTTACTAAGCAGGATGAACTCCTAGATGGCAAGGGCAAGGAGTGGGGTGCCACAGGGCTCAGATTTGATGCGCTTCTCTTCAACAATGTACATATTGCAGAAGGTTTAAGAGAAGGATGTGCCTATTTGCCGATGATACAAAAATCTGCAATAGGGTGGACACCCAGGACGGGTGGAGGACATGAGGAAGGACCTTTAGATGCTCGAGGAGTGGGAAGTGTTAGCTGAAATTTAATGCCAAGAAATGCACTGTGATGTACCTAGGAGTAAAACATTTACGCAGGGTACACACTGGGTGGGAGGAAATCAAAAAATCAGAACAGGAAAGGGATCTGGGATCATGGTCCCTGAAACCATTAAGGTAGGGTTCCAATGTAGCAGGGCGGAGGGAAGGGCCAATGGAATGTTGTCATGCATAGGCAGGGACATTACTAACAGAAGGAGGGAGGCAATAATGCACCTTTACAAAGCTATGGTGAGGCCAAAGCAGAGTACAGGGCTCAGTTCTGGAGACCATATCTCCACAAGGATGTAGATGCATTGGAGAGGTTCAGAGCAGCAACAAAAATGGTGCAGGTATGCAGGGGAAGACATACAAGCAGAGGTATAAGGAGCTGAATTTGTACATGCTGGAAACAAGGAGGGAAAGGGGTGACATAGTAATACCTTTAGATATAAGTATGGCTAAATAAAGTAGGAGAAGGGATCTGCTAAAGAGGAAGGAGGAGGGAGCCAGAACTAGAGGGCACAGCCTCAGATTGCAAGGAAATAGATTCAGGGGCAATGTGAAGGGCGCGCTTCACAGGAGAGGTGGTGGTACTCTTGGAACAGACTGCCAGATGGAGTGCTGGGAGCTAAAACAGTGGTGGAATTTAAGAGGACATGAGACAGACATGTAGGGCTGAGTATTGTGGTGGAGGCAGGGGCAGGTGGGAGGGGTATATGAAAGTGTACGGATGGGAAGACTTGATGGGCTGGAAGGGTCCTTTTCTGCCATCAAGCTTCTATGCTTCTATGATTCTATGATAGGCACAGTGAGTCAAGGCTGGTTTGCAGGTGCATCTGTGTGGGGGCACTGAAGCCTTAAGGGTACAACAGGAGTGAAACAGTAATAAGAAAGTGACAGCAGCAGGTGTAAACATGTACAGTAAAATCATACAAATGTAACCCTAGGTGGCACTTCCCCAAGAGGCTACTACCCCTGCCTGCTTGGCTAGTTGCAGGTTAAGGGGGCCTGGGTACTAAAAATGGGTGCCTCCACCCAGAGGTCAGGGTTGTTAATGGTCAAGCTAACCTGGGTACAGCCCTCGGACACTGTATCCCCCTTCCCTTCTAGTGGCCTGAACAATATACAGTAATCAGTTTTGCAATGACCCTTATTCACCATGCATTACCCACACAGTTTGCACTTACCACCAGGGCTGGTTCCACCAGTTCGACCCTGGAGACCCCTTGTAAAGGTTAGGCACAGCAAACAATAACAGTACAGTGCTTTTGGTACAAACTGGAACCACAGTCAGGTTAAATGCAAACAGAATTAGATCTGATTTATTAAGGGGCTTGAACAAGGAAGGAGCATAATCAGGTTGATTGGCTTAAGGGCTAGATTGATCAGACAGTTATGCATGCATTTCAGAGTCCCTACACAGTCACCACTCTGGGTACCCAGGTGGGAGTAGGTGGGCTAGCCAGGAGCGTTGCCGAGGTAGGCGGCATTGCAGCTGGTTGGGGCCTGTGATGAAAGAAAGAAACCTGTACAACGCCACTATTTGTAATCCGGAGCTGGAGGGCTCAGTTTGAGAAGGAAAAGACAACAAGGTAATCAGATGACAACACTTTAGATTTAGCTGTTGTTGCAGGGAGCTACCCTGATGTTTACTCATGATACCCAATACTGGAGTCAGGCAGGATGAAATTGAGACTGCAGGTTGTTGAGCTGGAGTGCCACTAGAAGCAGGGCCCACACTAATCACACGAGGCACGTTCCTGTTCAGGGCATTGAGCAGGGGCTGATTCCCAGGCAGGTCTCTCATTGATGGCTTTCTCTGTGGTGGATAGTCTGGCTGGGCCAGTGTGACAAGGCCCAGGCCAAGTGGAGATGAATACTGATTCAGTCCGGTGGGGCTGGATGCCGTCTCTGGCAAGCAGAACACAGTTCAGCAAACAGTGGGGAACCAAATCGCAGACCCACTAATAGTGTACAGCAATTTATAGTAAGAAATACCACTGTACCAGGCAAATGGCAGTCCGTCGCAGTTACAGAGTCTGTGCCAAACCGGGATTCCAGCAGTACTGAGGTCCTGAGAAGCTGATCGCATTCAGCAAATCTTCAATCTTCTACAGGTTTCAAGCCTGGTCACAGTTCAGTGGCTTAAACTCTCTTTCTCTCTCTCTCTCTATTCGGATTCAGTCCGGAAATAACCACATTCCCTCTCAGAGACAGCAGGCAGGCAGGCTAAAATTAATCCTTCTACAGTTCTCCCGTGCAAACTATGCAGAAACTGCTGTTCGACTATCTTGAGCTGTTGCCCTTTTCACTTCCCCACTCAGACTGACTGACTGCAGCAGTTGGGAATTTCCTTCGGTCCAAAAGGTTCTGATTGGCCCATTCTGGCAGTCCTGGACCAAGATGATGGTGATAAACAGAACTGTCAATGCTGCAAAGTAGGCAGGTTAGACAAACTACAATACCATCACTGTTCTAACAGACAATCAGCAAATAAGTACAGCCTCTGACAGAGCTCCTCTGCGCAAATAGCGATGGCAGAATGGAGAGATTATCTGGCAGTCCGGTGGGACTCGAGCACGAAACACTCAGCCCTCCCAGAGTAAATAGGCACCACGTTATTGGCAGCTCTTAAAGGAACAGAGGACAGAGGCATTAAGGCGCTCTCACACAATCACTTTTAGAATACTAAGACACAGGATACCAGCCTGGCAGTGGGCATTGGCATACCCACGGAAGACTTTCAGAACCCCCATTTATGGGGGTTACACAAATAAGGAATTTCGAAGAAATAAAAAACATTGGTTATGGTGTAAACAAAAATGTGAACAGGAATGCCATGCCAAGAAGATTTCTAGAAATGTGGCACACAAAATATGAATCTGTTGGATACTACATTATGTCATGGTGTTTTTGTGTCTGGTGGTGCAACAGTATGTATGGTGTGGTGGTGTGACAAAGTGCATGGGAGTATGGGGTCATGAGATATGTCAGCATGCATGCTAGTACAGATAGTGTGACAATGTGTATGGGTGTATGAGGTGTTGCTGTGTGTGTCACAATACATGGGTGCGTAATGTCTGTGTGTCGAGTTCATGGTGGTATGTTGATGGGTGGTGTGATAGCATGTAAGGTGTCGAGTGGTGTGAGACTGCATGGGGGTATGGGTTCATGACATATCTCAGTGTGCATTTCAGTATGGTGCCAGGTCATGTGGCAGTGCATGGAGGTTTGCGGTTTTGAGGTTTGTCACCATTTATGGTGATATGATGTTGCTGGTGTGACAGCATGCGTTGGCTATAGTGTTGGGTGCTGCATCAGACTGCATGGGAGTATGGGGGTTGGCAGGGTGCATCAAAGAGTAGAGATGTCTTGAAATTGTAAAATTTCACTAGAAATATTTTGCATAATTTAATTTCTGTATTACACAAAATCTTCGCCTAGGCGAAATGTAATTCTGCCTCTGATTTCACTTTTGCATAATCTAAATTTCACCCAATCTCACCCAGTTTCACTTTCACATATAACTTTGAGTTGGAGCCACTCACACAAGGTATTTGAATTGCAAAAACTACACACTAGTCTATGCACAAGGCCAAGATGGCCAACAGCCTTCGGCAGGAGCCGGCATTTAATTTGCAAACTCAATATATAGAGGATGCAACTGCACTACACATCATTATGTTGTTAAAAGGAATCTTGTAGGTGTAACCAGCTCTAAGAAGTAACACATCGTGAATAATAAGGGAATAAGGTGTTTATTAGGGAGGGACACAGACATGGTACAGAATAAGTATAACAAGCATTTGTCAATGCAAATGTTTGCTTGCTGGCATTGGCATTGTAATGTAAGAGTTAGAGAGCTGCATAATGGGAATGGCAGTGAAGTATTGAACTGAAGCCAACCCTGCCACCACCCTGCAGAGGCTGACAGGCATTGGGGTGTACCTTTGGGTCATCAGGCATAGCAGCCACGCCATTTCACCACACCTACCCTGCAGACACTTGGCAAGTGTCACAGTGTGTACCATGGTCTCTGGCCTAATGCTCACCCCATTCCATTAGGAAATACAGTGAGATGGGTGCAGTATAGGAGAATGGGGTGAACTTTGGGGCTGAAGAGTCCAAGGCACACCCTCAATGCCTCTCACTGGCTGCAGGGTGTGGAATGATATGAGGCATTACAGGTGAGAATCCCAAGTCACACCCCTGATGCCTGTCAATCTCTACAGGGTGGGGCGTTATGGTTGGAAACCCTAATGCCTCAGGCGTTAGATTCAGCATTTCTCCAAATTTTAAACATGGATTTTTGTGACCGCTACCTTATGAACAGCGGCAATATCAGTTTGTTAGCTGAAAGCTGATTTTGCACAGCGACTATGCCATTTAGTACCACAGGTTCGAAAACACATTTCAAACAGGATGTGAAAAATGACAGCTGAACTGTTCAAGGAAGGTGCAAAAATGGCAATGTTGAAAATCTGCAGTAAAAATATAAAAACTGGTGAAGTCACAAGCATGCATAGAAACTGCGCCAATGCACACCTGTAATCAATTAGTTTGGGGATCTTTTACAGCAGATTATCAACACAGGCATTTGGAACCTCCAGTCATGAACAGTGTCACTGTGATTGTCTTAATCTGTCCCAAACATTGATTTCCACAGTGACCACACATTTCTGCGCTGGAGTGTGAAAACACATTTCGGCCTTGGTGTGAAAAATGACAAGCTGTACTGTTCATAAAGAATGTGGAAAAATGCCGGTGGTAAAAATCTGGACTGAAAATATTGAAATCCATAAACTACGAGGGTGCGTGAAACTGCACAATGGTTGCTCTCGTAGCACAGTCATTTATGAACTTTTTACGCAAATTTTCAACATAGCTATTTAACACCTCTGCTCATGAACAGTGTCACTGTGATTTTCTTAATCTGTCGAACATTGATTTCGTACACTGACTGCGCCATTATACGCTACATCTGTGAGATACATTTTAGGCGAGATGTGAAAAATGACAGCTGTACTGCTCATAAGGAGGTGTGTTAAAATGGCAATGTTGAAAATCTGAAGTGAAAACATTGAAATTCGCGAACTTCTGGCGTGTAGAAAGCCAACTGTATGCTTGTGAAACAGTCATTTTGGTCAACATAGGGTTTTGAGGCCTACCTCATGAACTGTTACACTGTCATTTCATAAATCGATCCGAAAGGTGGTTCCTTGCAGTGACCACAAAAATCACCTTTCGGGCCGATTAACAAAATGACAGTGACAGAATTCATGAGGTGGTCCCAAAACCCCATGTTGAAAATTTGGTGAAAAATTCCACAAAATGCCTGATATATGCATCAACTTTGAAAAACCCTATTTATTCCATTATACAGCTTACCGGCATTTCCTCCGTCGCAGTCAGCTTTGAAGAGTGCAGATGTGTTCCCGGTTCACTGAAGATCGTGCTGCCAGACTCCGAGGTAAGTATGGTGTGAGGTGGGGTTGTGGGGAGGCAGGCTGCACAGAGGGTGGCGCGGGTGGGAGGAGGGTTGTCAGGACAGTCAGCAAGGGAAGTTTTTTGCAGGTTTTGTTTTTCTTAGACGCGCTGGACTTGTGCCACGCTGGGGTGGGCTCCCACCGTGGCAGCTGGAAGGATGTTTGGGCGGGCAGTGGAGCCGACAGGGGACTGAGGCACCCCGTCGGCCACACAGACTATTGCAATGCTGGGTGGGCTCCCAGCGTGGCACCCACTAGTCTGTGGGCGGAGAGGGGGCGTAGCAGAGCCGATGGGGGTTGGGCACCCTTGCGGCCATATGGTGTGTGCGTAGGAGGGACACGTGAGCACGCAATATGCATGTGTGTGTGTGTGGGGAGCTTCGCTCGAGCACGCACTATCTTATCACTGCTCACTGAAGCAGAGCGCCCTTTAACTCTATGGCACTGCATTTTTAACTGCTGTCATAGACAGCTGCAGCATTCATTGGTGAACTGTGGCCGTGCCTGCAAACACACTGACTGAATTGGAAGACAGCTGCCACATCTACAAAAACTCGGATGATGCCACTATGTTTCTTGCACAGGCATGCAAGCAAACATAACAAATGACAGGCAGGATCAGGAGGACACGGGTAATACAGCAATAAGCGGGAGAACTAAGAGAGAGAACAGGAAAAGGGCCAAATTCTATAGGAGTATAAGACAGTAACAAACAACAGCATCAATGGTTAATAAAATTATTTTACATACAAAACAAAGAAACAAGAGGACTTGAAGGATGATAGATTAACAGGACAGAATAGTGTTTTTTGTGTTTATTTTTTAGGGGAGACATACAAACAACATAATGAAAGATAGAAAAACAAAACAAAATTAATTTGTGCTGCCACATTAATGCCAGTGGGCCACCACTGAATTCTGACAGGATGCACATGATTTTGTCAACATCACACTAAAGTTTGGAAATCTGCCTCCGGCATCACTAAATTCCTATCTGAAATCGTTTAACTCTTGTTGGACATGCTGGACTTCAGACAGAACAGCGGATAAGTCCTCATGTGTCACTGGCACTGCTGACAAGGCAGAGGCTGCCTATGCTGCTGGCTTTGGACAGGGAGGCCCTGGAGGGTCTTGATGTTATTGACTGCTGCTGTTTTCTGGTATGGTGAGCACAGCGAATATTTTAACTGGTCCAGCCATGACTCCTCATGCTGTCCCCTTCAGTGCTTATACCCACACTGCTCCCCACAGCTGCACTTTGATGACGCCACCTCCCACAATTTGAGGTACCATTTCGGCAGGTGGTGGTGGACCATGTGGCTATGCTGGTCGGTTATCCCAAATTGGGATCCACACTTTTGTCGATGCACTTCCTGCCCATAGATTGCAGGTGACCACTGGGTCACAAACTGATATTAAGAAAAAATCCCAGACAGGAGAACTTTGGGGATGACTGAGCAATGGGGGCACAGATAATGTCTCAGGCACTGACTCCTCTGGGTGCTTGGAGGGGCACGGTCTCCTGCTACCTGGGTGGAGGAACAGTATTCTCCTGGTGCTGGGAGGGGCACTGTCTTCAACTGCTGCTGGTGAGGGGCAGAGTTTGCTGCTGGGTGCTGGTGCTGGAACAAAAGCCCCTGCTGTGGCATTTCATTTGTGATGGTTAGCTAGGCACATACTGGTGCCCCACTGTCTTCACCCTTCTCCATTATGTCCACAATTCACAAACACCACCAATTCAAATAAACAAACAAAAAAAGAAACAGAGACTCAGAGACAGCTGGGGGTGGGATCACACACACAGAATCATACACACATAAACACAATCACCAGGTACTAAAATAAGAACTATGACAAAGGCGACAAAAAAGTTAGAAAAAGTAGCACAAAATAAGCAATTTAGGTGTAAAAGTACACTCGGCAGTCACAGGGAGTATAAATACTGCCTGCTTCCTCAAGATACATGGCACAGAAATGAACCACTCACTCACTGCCTGTTTAGACTCAACCATGTGACCACCAGCAAAGCGAAATGCCCAGTTTCGCCTAATCTTGCCTCAGATGTGCAGGTGAAATTGGCAGTGAAATTTTGCCAAAAGCCATAATTTCACAAATGTTTACGCTAGGTGAAATTGGCAATTTCACCATAATTTCACCCGTGAAATAAAATTTCACTGCATCTCTATCTGAGAGCATGTGGGTATGGTGTCAGTTGGCTTGACAGTGTGCATGTGGTATAGTGTCACTGTGTGTCAGCATACATAGAGGTATAGTGCAGGGCTGTGTGGCAGCGTGCATGGATTATGGTTTTGGGTGGAGTGACAGCATGCATCAGGGTATGGGGTTGTGAGGTGTGTCAATGTGTCTGTGAGTATGGTAATGCTGTGTATGTCATAGTGCACTGGGGTATGATGTTGGCTAGTGTATCAGACTGCACAGTGGTATGGTGCTATGTGGTAGGACAGGTGTATGGTGCATAGTGTCAGTGGAGTGACAGTGTCACATGGGGCTGTGGGTTTGTGTTGTCTCTCAGTGTGCATAGCGGTATGGTGTTGCAGTGTGTGTCACATTGCATGAAGGTATTATGTTGGTTTGTGTGTAGAGAGCATGGTGGTATGAACCTGGGTGGGGTGACAGCATACATTGTCAGAATTCATGAGTATGGTGTTGGTTGATGTGACAAAGTGCATGGGGCATTGGGTCTTTAGGTGTGTCAGCATGCTTGACTAGTGTCATGTTTGTTTGTGTGGCAATGTGCATGGAATGTGATGTCAGGTGCTGTGTCAGATTGCATAGTGGTATGGGGTTGTGGATGTGTCAAAATGAACGAGCATGGTAGTGGGATGTTGTGACAGCATGCATGAGGTATGGTGTTGGGTGGTGTGACAGCATGCATGGGTATGGGGTTGTGAAGGTGTATCAGCATGCATGGAGGTATAATGTTGGTTTGTGTTACAGTGTTCATGGTGGTATGGTGTCAGGTGGTGTGACAGCATGTATGGTGTAGAGTGGTGTGACAGAGTGCATAGGGGTATGGTGTCGGATTATGTGTAGAGTGCAAAGGGTATTATATTGAGTGGTGTGATAGTGTCGTGCAGTATTCTGTTAGTTGGTATGCCAGCGTGCATAGGAGTATGGGATCATGAGGTATCAGCATGCATAATGGAATGATGCTCATTGCTCTGACAGTGTGCATGGTGTATGCTGTCAGGTGTGTGTCAAACTGTATGTGGTTATGGGGTCGTGATGCATCAGAGGATGTATGTTTATGGTGTTGGTTGGTGCAACAGCGTGCATGCAGTATGGTGTTTTCTATGTGTCAGAGTGCATGGTGTATGGTGTCAGCTGGTGTGACAGCATGAATGGGGTATAGTGGTGGGTTGTGTGCTAGCAGTCATAGGGCATGGTGTCAGGTGTTGTGACACAGTGCATAGTGGAATGGGGTGGAGAGGTATGGCAGCTTGCATGGCAGTATGATGTTGGTTTGTGTGACAGCATGCATGGTGGTATAGGTTTGGATGCTTGGTCACACTGTATGGGCTGTGGGGCTGTGAGGTGTGTCAAAGTGCATGGGAGTATGTTGGGTGGTGTACCAGCATGCATGGGTATGGGTAAGTAGGTGCATCAACGTACATTACTGTGTAGTGTCACTGTGAACTCATAGTGCATGGGGGTATGATTTTGGTTTGTGTGCCAGAGTGCATGGTGGTATGGTGTTGGGTGGTGTGCAGCACATATTGTGTCGAGTGATGTGACAGAGTGCATGGGAGTATGGTGTTAGTTGTGTGTCAGAGTGCATGATGGTATGATATTCAGTGGTGTGATAGCATGCATGCTGTATGGGGTCAGGTGTTGTGACAGCATGCATGGGGTATGGTTCACCCCGAGATGTGTTGGAAGTGGTGCTGTTCAAACATAACCCAATAAATGGGGATTGAAGTGCCACTGCCAAACACCAGAGGGTAAGGTGCAGTGCTGCTGCCATCACACTGAGGGGATGTGATGCTGCCACATTTACCCATGGTAAGTGCTGGGAGTGGTGCTGCTGAGATCAAACCCAATACATGAGGATTGTGTGCTGCTGCCAATACACTAGAGGGGAGGTGCTATAGTGCTGTTGCCATCACACCCGATGGGGTGGAGGGGCTGTGATGATGCTACCTTCATCCATGAGAGGTGCTGGGGTTGCAATGCATGTGCAATACACCAGAGGGAAGGTGCTGTAGTGCTGCTGCCATCACACCTGGGGGCTGTAAAGCTGCTACCTTCAGCCTGAGGCGGGGAAGTGGTGTTGCTGCCATCAAACCCAATATGTGAGGATTGCAGTGCTGCTGCCAATACACCAGAGGGCAGATACTGCAGTGCTGCTGCCATCACATCCAATGGGGGTGGGAGGGAGCTGTGATGATGCTACCTTCACCCATGAGAGGAGCTAGGGATTGCAATGCATTGCCAATACATCAGACGTGAAGGTGCTGTAGTGTTGCTGCCATCACATCCGGGTGGGGACTGTAACCTAATTCTCCTACCTTCAACCTGAGAGGTGGGGAAGTGGTGCTACTGCCATCAAACCCAATATGTGGGGATTACAGTGCTGCTAATATACCAGAGGGCAGATGTTGTAGTGCTGCCATCACACACAGGGGGCTGTGAAGCTACTACCTCCACCTGAGAGGTAGGGAGAGTGATGCTGCTGCCATCAAACCCAATATGTGTGGATTGCAGTGTTGCTGCTATTACACCATTGGGGTGGATGATGTAGTGCTGCTGCCATCACACCCGAGGCAGGGAATGTGATACTGCTACCTTTACCTATGATAGGTGCTAGGTGGTGCTGCTGCCATCAAACCCAATATATGGGCCCATCAAGAAAGCTGATACATGGGCTTATCAAGGCAATGATCCAAGGAAATGTGGTTTCACTGGAAGCGGTCTTACCAGACAAACATGACCCAAATTCTTGATTAAGTAACCAAGTAAGTGGATAAGGAGAGCACTTGATGTGGTCCACCTGGATTTCAGAAAGACCTTGATGCCATTCCACACTGAAGGCTGGTGAGCAAGCTGAGAATCCTAGCAGTAGCCTTAAAATAATAAGATTGTAGGATCTTGCTAGGCAATAGGAATCGGAGGGTGATGGTAAATGGCATCCATTCTGGAGAAAGTAAAGTGACCAGTGAGGTGCCAAAAGGGTCAATACTAGACTCAGTCCTCTTCAGTGCCCTAATTACCTATATTGCAGAAGGACTGGAAGGAAGGAATGCCTGTCCGAATAACACAAAAATCTACAACAGGGTTAACACATGGGGAGGTGCAAAGAACGATGGATCACGAAAAAGCTGAAAGAATGGTCACGAGCTTGGCAGCTGGGTTTCAAAGCAATAAACTTCAAAATGATGCACTTGGGGCTCAGAAACCCGATGCAAAGTTCCAAATGGGGAGGTAAAGTAGTAGCAGTGACAAAATAAGAAACTGACCTGGTAATAATCATTACTGATGACCTAAAGACAGCTAAACAGTGTGACAAGGCAGTAGGAAAGTCTAGCGGGATGCTTGGAAGTATAGGTATGGGAAATACCAGTGGAAAGAGGGAGGTGACAATACCCATATTTAGATCATTGGTGGTGAGACCACACCTCAAGTTCTGTGTACAGTTCTGGAGATCCCGACTCGAAAGGACATTGACAGGGTGGAAATAGTACAGAGGAGGGCAACCAAAATGGTGAAGGACTGCACCAGAAGCTCTATGAAGAAAGCCTTAGGTAGCTAAATAAATACTTCCCAGAGGAAGGAAGTAAAGAGGGTGACATGATTGAAATATTTAAATACCATACAGGTATAAACAAGGTACAGGGAGAGAGCATCTTCAGTGTGGAAAAGCTTGCAGTTTGCCTCCAGGACCCCAATTTTAAAGAATTGTGTGCACATACCTGGAAAATGAGGAGGAGGGTGTTATTATGAGAATTTTAAATACCTCATGGGTGTATAAGGTACATGAAGGAGCATTTTAAGAAAAGGAGTTCAGGTATTTCATGGCATGTCAATCAATCAAATCTTTATTTATCCAGGCAAACATCGTTGAGCACAGCTCATTTGCAAGATGGACCTGTAAGGTCAAGGTTCAATTTACATAAAATATAACATACAGAGTATACACACTTTGAGGAGACAGCAATTTGATACAATACATCAATTCAGTGTCACAAGTACATTGATATGCTACAATACAAAAATATAATACGATATACATGATTCATGAAGTAGCCAGCTTGCTAAGTTGGTAATAGGAGACACTTTAAACTAACACTTTTGATGAAGGATTTAAAGTGTCAGAGATTTTCTTAGATATTTGACTCAGGTGATGTGCTGTATGGACAGCTGGAGGTTATATCTACGAGAGTGATATGCAAGGCCACTGATTTACGGTGGTTAAAACAATTAAATTCCGTTTCAAGACTTAAGATTCCGAATTTCACCGGTGATTGTTACTCTAATTTCTGGATTTTACCAGGATTCTTTATCATTTTTTAGTATGTACATAAATAATCAGAATTAAAGAAGGCTTAATATACAGAGCATTAAATGAAGCAAACTGAAAATAGTACAGGAAGGAATTAAAAGGAAAACACACTTTTTATAGATTTACTGATCTGATAGATAATGCCAGATTCCATTAAATCTTTGTTTTACGGTTTTCAGGCAGCCCTAATTCCAAATTTTACGGATTTTCCTCTCTATTCACCCATATGTAATGGGTGAATACCAGAGAGGACAGCTGACTAAAGGAGATGGATAGGGTGAAAATACCGGATGTTGTGGCCAGGGTAAGGAAGAGGGAGTGAGATGGGGAGGGAATGGAAAGGCTGATGCTATAGAGGGATCAATAGTGGGCCTAGAGGGAAGGGAGGAAGCCGGACTGGTGAAGTATAAAGCAGAGGGTGTAAGGGTGATTATGTAAATTAATGATTAAGAAGAATGGATTGTGGTAATGGTATATGAATTGTGAGGTGACTGCTCATGGAGTGCTGGAGAGCTACCTTATAATGGTCGGCCAGCTGAGGAGAAAGGTGGAAGATTAATCTAATGTTGGCAGAAACAGTTACATTTTCTTTGAATAGCCTGTTTATAGATATTTGAAGGCTGTAATAGATATAAGCTTGTTCACTTTCAGTGTCTTCTGCATTGTGTTCCATAAAGCAGATAACACATAGCTAACGCGTATCTTCCATGTCAAGAGTGGAATTTAGGCACTTTAAGCATAATGAAGTTCAGACTTCTTAATGCATAATTACTTGATGTGGCTTGTAAGAAACAGTCTGAGATATATTTTGAAGCTGCTGTGATACTGCTCTGTAAGCCCATAGTGTTGCATTCCTGTCTCTTCTAAATTGAAGCGAGGTCCATCCAACTGCAGTATATAGTGAGCAGTGGTGAGTGCTGTAAGTTAGATCTGTGATAAAACCTCAAAGCTCTGTGGTATAGTGTGTCTAGTTTGTTCAAACATACAATGGGGCAGCGACTATATAAAAGTCAGCATAGTCTAGTACTGAGAGGAATGTGGCCTGGACCATCTTCTTTTTGAATCACTTGTAAGGAAGTGCTTTATTCTATAATAGAGTCCAAGTCTTTGTCTGAGCTTTTTAGCAATTCTTCCAGATGTTCTAGGTAGTCAAGTCTGCTGTCTAGCCATACCCCAGGTATTTGAATTTTGTGACATATTAAGGATTTTCACAGCGCAGTGGATAACTTAAGGAGATTGATTGGGATAGAGTATCCTGCCTGAAATTGTGGGAGAGAAAACAATGCCTTAGTTTTTTTTTTATGCTTTTAATAGTAGTTTTTCCCAGCAGCTGATGTTGCAGAAGGTCGAATTCTGCTTGTAGGTCTTTGCATGCTGTTACAGGAGAAGGGTGACTGACATACAGTACTGTATCATCAGCAAACAGGTGTACAATGACTTTGGTAAGATTTATGTCGATGCTATTGATATATAGGGCAAAGAGGATTGGGCGAGGATAGATCTTGGGGTACTCCTCTTTGTGGTTTGTGGGGATATATCTCCTTCGGCCTTTACCTGCTGGGTTCTTCCTGAGAGATAATTGTTAAACCATCTAACAGAGTTGGTGTCGAGTACAATTGACCTCAGGGAGGAGAGAGCAGGTAGTGATCCAACCGTATCAAAGGCCTTACTTAGGTCTAAGAAGACAGCACAGACTCAATTTTTATCAATTCAAGTTGCCAGCCATTGGTTACTTTTGCAAGAGCTGTAATGGTACTGTGTTTGGCTCTGAATCAGATTGTGCTGGGTTTAGTAGATTATTAGCTTCAAGATAGCCTCTTAGTTGGGTGCTTACAATTTTTCAAGTAATTTGGACAGCACAGGAGAACGGAAGTTGGTCTGTAGTTATTGAGGTCTGTAGGATCCCCTGCTTTCAGTAGTGGAATAACTTGAGGGTTTCCAGATTGATGGGATAGCTCCTGACTGTAGTGAGAGGTTAAACAGGTGTGTTACTGGTACTGCTAATACATGTATGGCAATTTTAAAGTAGGGGTAGAGGAGTCTGCACCTGCACTTTTTAATATCCAACTGTGAGATTAGCTCTTCAACTTGCTCCGCGTGGCTGGTATGAAGGAGAAAGTAGTCAGTCACCCTGCGTCAGTGTTCTTTATCTCTAGGTGTGATCTCAATTGGTTGGCTGGAGAGGAGTCGAATGCTAGCCCAGCAGTTGTAAAGTGATTATTGAAGGCTTCCAGGACTTCTATTCTATCGATGATGGTTCTGTTTCCACAGTGTAATTTTGCTGAGTGAATTACTTGGGTCGTGGCCTGTTATATCTTTTATAGTGTTCCAGAACTTGGCAGGGTTGTGGTATGAGGAGTCTAGTTCAGCCATGTAGTATGCAGCTTTTGTGTCCGCACTTTCTTGGTGCAGACATTCCTGGCTTTTTGAACTGCTCCCAATCAGTGGCTAACTTAGTTTTCGAGCCTTTTCCAAAGCTTGTCTCTTTCAAGGAGGGTGGATTTAAGGTCCAGATTGAACCAGCGACAGGTTTTATTTTGATACGTACTTTAGAGACTGGTGCATGGGTGTTTAGAGCACCTGTAATAATGTCATTTACAACACCATATGCAATCTCCGTTGTGTTAGCTAGATAGAACTCTTGCCATCTTGTGGAGTGTTTTATGTCGTCCAGGTATGCATTGATGTTAAATTTCTTTTTTGATCTCCTCATCGTGAATTTTGTAGGGATGAAAGCTTATGCTGACCTAATTGCCGCAATAGTACAGTGATCACTGATGTCGTTGAACAGTACTCCAGCATGTGAGAAGAGGTGAGGTTTACTCACTAATAGTACATCAATAGTGTGCTGTTTTTGAGTTCTTTTGTTTATTCTAGTAGGTTCATTTATGAGCTGTGTGAGCCCATACATGTCACAGAATGATATTAATGGTGTAGCTGCCTTGGTGAGCCAATTTAGGTTTAGGTCACCTATGATTATAGTTTCTTCATTCCTCTGTTTGATTAAGTCACCCAAATGGGATAGAATCTTGAGGCCAGCTGAGGGAGGTCTGTAACAGCCAATTAGCTGCAGCGTATTGTTGGAGAGAGCTATTTTGAGGGATAGGCATTAAAATTCTTTTGCCATAGAGGAAGAATCGAGGCAGATTGCACATAGGTTGGCCTTTACATATATTACTACCCCCTTGAATGTCGATCAGCTCTGAATGTTTGATAATTGAGAAAGTTTATGTCTCTGTCGGCTGTGTCAGGCCTAAGCCATGTTTCAGACACTACCAATATATCAGGTAGTGTATGGTTAACCCAGGCTTGGAGCACGTGATCTTTTAGTAGACTACATACATTAATATGTAGAGGCTTAGCCCTTAATCTTTGCTAGTTCTGATGGTGCAATGATGGTCTCTGGTGGTCCAGTGTTAAGTTCCACATTTCCTGAGCATATTAAAGTAGCAGCAGTATTTTCATAATTGCCGCAAAGAGATAGGTTATAGTTTCTTGTTGATGCCTTCTTTATTTTTTATTCTGTTGTAGTCTTATTTGCCATCAGATTCGGTTCTTGACCTCTTGTAAGAGAGAAGATTATTACTTTTGCAGATATGAGTGTGGAATATTTTCTGTGTGCAGTTGGAGACAGGCACCATACAAATGCAAGACCGACTGTGTCCCTCCATAGTAATTGTTAAGTGGGTAATGTCATATCAGTGGGAGGTCATAGGTACAAATCCAGTCTCTTGGGACTGTTGTGGAGTTGCAGCAGGACGAGAACGGCATCATGTCACCCCTGTGTGGTATCCTGTGGGTGTCGGCATCTTTGCTGAGTTCAGGTAACAGTAATAATATAGGAGGCTCAAAGAAAGCCCCCATTATGAAGGTGACCAGAGGTATTATAGGCAGTAGCTATGTATTGCCCACAATGAATGCCTACTCAGTTAGTGGTGGGAGGGTATACTTTTCCCACAATGAATGCCTACTCAGTTAGTGGTGGGAGGAGTCTACTTTAGGAGTGTGAGAAGAGATTTGAGGGAATCAATTGAATAGCAGTAGGGGATGTCTAGAGTAGGTATGACTTTTCTGATGCTAGGTGGTTACAGGGTCTAGCTGAGACAGCAATATAGACAGCGTGGAAGTAGCATAGGAATCAACTGTCTGGCATCAACAAAGAGATATGTTGGCAGGCTATAGGTCAGCGAGACGCAGCGGCGTGGTTTTACAACGCTGGCGTGGAAAGTGTCTACGGGAGCAAGGGTAGAAGAGGAAGGGCGGGTGAGCACAAAAATTGTGGCTTTGCTGTACCTTTCCTGGAGGGTCGCTCCGGCTCTGTGGTTCTGGGTGCGGCTGGAGGTGCCGCCCGCCCGCTGGCGGAGACTGGCCTCGGCGCTCAGTGAGGGTGCTCAGTGAGGGTCCTCCTCTGGGGAGACAAGAGAGGGCAGTTTAAATTTAACTGCTTTTCAGCTCAGGCATAAGCAGAGCAGCAAGAGGGACAAAATTAGCAATAAAAGGCCAGGAATGGGGGCTAAGGCGCGAAGTGTCTGGCTATGCAAGCTTAGCACAGGAAGGCTGTAATCACGTGTTTAAAATGCAAAACCTATCACAGTTTCCCCACCCCACAATTACAGTGTTCAGCTCTTTTTCGTGACAAATTTACAAGCAATGCCCCAAGCGAACACTTAGAAGAGGAAAAAGGAGAAGATCTAAGCACAGAAGAAACTGGGTGCAAAGGGACCAATCGGAGGCAGAAGCTGTGGAAGGCGCCCACTTTCCGATTGGTTGCGGCTTGCCATACCTTTCCCTGGAGGGTCGCTCCGGCTCTGTGGTTCTGGGCGCCGGCTGGAGGTGCCGCCCGCCCGCTGGCGGAGACTGGCCTCGGTGCTCAGTGAGGGCGCTCAGCGAGGTCCTCCTCTTTCCTGGAGGGTCGCTCTGGCTCTGTGGTTCTGGGCGCTGGCTGGAGGTGCCGCCCGCCTGCTGGCAGAGACTGGCCTCGGCTCAGTGAATGGTGCTCAGCGAGGGTCCTCTCTGTAACGACACAGGAGGGGAATGTTTAGGAAGGATATGGGTGTAACCCCCTACAAATGGGGTTCCAAAAGTCTTCCTTAGGCTTGCCTAAATGTCCACTGCCAGGCTGGTGTTCTGTGTCCTAGCGATGTAAAAGTGTTTGCATGTGAGTGCCCTGTTAACCTCCATGCCTGTCTCTTTAAGAGTTGCCTATTTTGTGATATAAAATTAACTTGGTAGGGGCCGAGTGGTGTCAGGCTTGAGTCCCACCTGAGCTGCAGTGTTATCACTCCATTCTGCCATCGCTATTTGCTTAGAGAGCCCTGGTAGGAACCGTTACTGTTCTGGTTTATCTGTTTTGATAATAATAATATTGTAGTTTGTCTAACCTGCCTTCCTTTGCAGCCTGGACATTTCAGTATTGCACCACCATCTTGGTTCTGGATTGCCTATTGGGACCAATCAGTACCTTTGGGGACCTAAAATGGTGTCTGTTACCAGGGTCTTGTGGGAGTGAATTTCTGTAGGAATTGTAGTTTTGCACTTTATCGCCTAAATGAACCTGGAGGAGCTCTAACTGAGACAGGCAAATGGATCAGCCAACTGAACCTTTTGGATTTCTATGGAAGTCCTGGTGCTGCCTGCAGCAGAAGTCAGTCTGGAGAGAGAACAGCTCGAGTAATTCGAGCAGGGCTCCTGTGTAGTTCCTGGGGAGATTGGTGAAAAGGCTGAGTTTGGCCTGTTTGCCTGCTGTCCTCAAGAGGGAGCATTTGAAGAAACCAGATTATATCCAAAACTGAGTGTGGCAAAGCCACTGAATTGTGACCAGACTTGAACCTGAAGAAGCGAGAAGATTTGCTGTATGCAATCAGACTGTCAAGACATTCATTTAACACAGAACTCCCAGTTTTGCTCAGAGACACTGATATTGCTGCCAGACTGCTATCCACTTTGTGGTATGGTGATTGCTTTACTATAAATGTGCTGTATGCTGTTAGTGGCTTAATTTGGTTCCCCACTATTTAATTGTGCCACGCTTGCTGGAAGCTGCATCCAGCCTTCAAGGACTGATATCCAAACTGTTCTACCTGGCCTGGGCCTTGCCACACTGGCCCAGTCAGCTACTTGGTGCAGAGAATACCATCGACAAGAGACTCACCTGTGGATCAGACCCCTGCTCAACATCTCAAACAGGAACGACACTCGGTGAATCATGTGGGCCCTGCTTCTCCTGGCATACCAGTTGTCAACCTGCAGTCTCCATTTACTGTGTCTCGTGTGGGTAGCGTGAGTAACAATCAGGGTAGCTCCTGCAACATCAGCTAAATCACAAGTCTTGTCATCTGATTGTATTGCTGTTTTTTTCTCTTTCATGAACTGAGCCTCCTGGCTCGATTACAAATTGTGTGTGGCTGTGCATGCCTTTTCTTTTCATCACAGGGCCCCGACCAGCTGCAATGCCGGCCTATCCTGGAGCAGCGTTCCAGGCTAGCCTGCCACTTCCAACTGGGTACCCAGAGCATGTTACTGTGCAGGGACTAAAAGTGCATGCATAACTGCCTGACTAGATCAGTTTTAGAATCAATCCACCTGATTATGCCCCTCCGTTGTTTAATTCCCTTGAATAAATCAGATCTAACTCTTTTTGCATTTAATCTGACTGTGGTTCCAGTTTGTACCAAAAACACTGTACTGTTCTTATTTGCTGTGCCTAACCTTGTTTTACAGGGGTCTTCAGGGTCAAACTGGTGGAATCAGCCCTGATGGTAAGTGCAAACAGTGTAGGGATTTGTATGCTGAATGGGGCTACTGTTAAAGTGTTTGTTGCATATTGTCTTGGCCACTAGAGGGAAAGAGGGGAGTTACATGTCCCAGAGGGCTGTACCCAGGTTAGTCTTGCTACTAACAACCCTGTCCTCTGGGTGGAGGCACCTGTTTCAGTACCCAGGCCCCTTAACCTGCAACTAGCCAAGCAGGCAGGGTAGTAGCCCTTGGATAGCACGTCCTAGGGGTTACATGAGAAACATTTTCTTCACTGAGAGGGTGGTTGATGTATGCAACAATCTTCCAGCATGTGTGATCGGAATAAAATAGTGGTTGGCTAAAAGCATGCATGAGATAGGTATAAAGGAGAACTGGTATCAAAGTGTGTGTGTGTGGGGGGCTGAGACCAGGTAGGTAATAAGGAGACCAAATAAGCATAGAAAAGAAGGGCAGATTCAGTATTCTTTTCTGCCAACAAATTACATGTTTCTATGTGGATCATTTGCAGTATGCCTGTCTCCAAGCTAAGAACCGACACAATAATGTGACACCAGCAAATGCACCATTTTACTCAGATGCCCCAGGAGAGAAAACTGTAAGGAAAACAACTTGCTAGGTAGGATGATGCATGGCCTTCACAGGCTTGGCACCACTGTCTGAGAAGGCCAGGCTTGATCCTGCTTTGGGAAACGTTCTAGTCCCTTCAACCCTGGTAGTATCTAGAGGTTAATTCCAGAGATGATAGGTGACTAAGCTGGGGAGGCCCATCAGAAGAGGGCCATCAAGAGCAAAAGCAGCCACACAATAAAAATTATTAGTATACAAGTGCAATAGCATTTATTGTATGAGTAGCATTTCAACATATGTGAGCTTTTGGCCACTCATTTAGTTACTAACCAAATATTGGAAGCCAAGCCTCAGCCTAATGTGTCTTTTCAGGCCAGAAAAATATTTGTGTTTTACAAAAGTTTGAACTTAGACATGCTGTTTGTATGGGCTCAGTATTTCTTTTGCATACGTTTTGTAACCTTTTCTCTAATTGCTATGGTAACCCTGCTCTCCAAAATTCCAGGCTAAGAATGTTATGCTAAACATTGTATCCAATATGAGGCTAGCTGGCATATGCTTCTAACTGCCAGTGTGAACTTTTTAACCTCTTTCTTATCACTTGATCTGAGGAGTTACTTTTCATGTGTACCATTGAGTTGAACAAATTTCTGCTAGGAACTTTTTAAATCAGTGTTATACTTTTGTGTTCTCAGATAAAGCTAACAGACTTAGTGTTTCAATTTATCAAAAGATGAATATACAACTAACGCCTAAGTAGTAAATAATCCTGAGTGGTGCAGCATTTTATGCACAGTTAGTTATGTGATCCAAGTTTGATTACGCATACAAATGAAACATGAAAGAAAACACTGACATAATCAAATCTTTCTGTAAGATTCCAACTGTCTGCCAAACAGCACAACTTAACATTTCCAATAAATTTGTGTGACCCCCCACATCACCATGTCTGGTTTCATATCATTACCTGGTGACTGTACAGTGACCACCTGGATGAGGGTGTGGGTTTCATTCTTTCTCTGTGGTAGGGGTTAGCCCAGTTCAAATAAGAAATGGTGAAGTTGCTCCTGCCGAGAAAAAATAAGTGGGTCAGATATTGTGTGTGGTAACACCTCCTTGGATGCAATATCTACCCACCTTCCTACCTGGACTGGACCACCTCCTAAGGTCCAATAAGACAGTTGTTACCTTCACTGATAAACGCTCCAATCAGGTTATGCAAATCGGCACCCACAAAAAGTAAAAATTCAGCAAATTAACAGGAAGGAGTACTGTTAACTGTTGTACCAAGGCAAAGAAGGGAGGCTGATGGTGGTCATACTCTGGCTGGAGGGGCTGGTAACTGTTGAACCTAGTCTGGGGTGGAGGGTAGGTGACTACTGTAGCCAGGGAGGAAATCAGGTGAGTGCTGTACCCAGGCCGGGAGGGAGAGCTGGTGACTGTTTAGTGCCCCAGAGTCCTGGTGCCCTCCAAATAGGGGCAGCCAGGTGCTTTGGGGCTGGGGTGAAGGAAGTGCCTCAGGGTGCAGGATGGCCCCTAGCCAGGTATCCCACCCCCAAACGTGAAACCCCAGCAGGACTCCATTTAAAAATAAAAGATTTTTTCCCTTGCTCATTTTCCCTGCCTGCAGCCCCCTGCTACCTCGTGCTAGGCACCTGCTCTCGTGGGCCTGATCATGAGGAGTGCAGGCAGGGATGGGCTCATGAGGATTCTGAGGTGGAATCCTCAGCCCTTTGAACGGCAAGAGCTGTTCAGTGTTTTCCTGGTAAAGCAGGAGCAGAAGAGACAGTAGCAAGTGTGAGAGGGAGCGCTAGGCTGGCGGGGCCAGTTAAAATGGAATGGGACTTATCTGACTGTTGTACCTGGTCTGAGGATGGAAGGCAGGTGACTTCTGTACTCAGGCCAGAGAGGAAGGGCTGGTGACTGTTGTACCTGGGCTGTGGGTGAGTTACTGATGACTGTTGTACTCAAGCGGGGAGGAAGGAGGGTAATAAACAGCTGTACTTAGGCCTAGAATGGAAGGGCTGGTGATGTTGGTAACTGAGCTGGGGGAGGCTGATGACTGCTGTACTTGGGCTAGGAAGGGAGGGCTGGTGATGGTTGTACCTGGGTGGGGGCTGGTGAATGTTTACCAGATCCGGGGAGGGCTGGCAGGTGACTACTACTCAGGCCTGGGGTGGGGTGACAGACATCTTTGGCACCATGTTCAAGAGTGGACCATTTAGGGTGGCCAGAAGAGGGCCTCCGCCATAGCAGTTTGCCCCATCTCAGGCATCCTTGGTGCGGGGTCAAAGTGGACCATCTAGTGTGGTCAGAAGAGGGCCTTCCCCGTGGCAGCTTGCCCCGTCACAGACATCATTGTTGCTAGAGTCATAGACCGGATTCCCATGGTGATCGTGGTGAGCTAGCTTGTTTAGCTGACACTTCTGTGACTTTACAGATCTTACTCAAGGGGGAGCTCTTGCAGTAGGCTATAACATTTAGAACTAATGCCACAGGCCTTAGGACCCACTGGAAAAACTTAGCTAGCAGTACCAAGTAGGAACAGCCCCCAATGTTGGCTCCACCCTGATGGTCACGCGCTATAAAAGGGTGGATCCCAACTCCCCCTCGTTCTTTTCCCACCAGACCTGCTCTTGTTGGGAAAGCCTTAGTGCGTGCTACTGCAGTTCCAGTAAATTTTGTCAGATTTTTCTGTTTTCTTCTCTTTCAAACTGTTTTATGCCTTTCTCCTTTCTTCTGATCTCCTTTCCGGTATGTCTTCACCATCGTCGGGTCTCCTCCTCTGGTTCCAAGAAGATGAATTGTGCGGTGGCTGCCAAATTCCATCCAAGGACGGCCACCAGAAGTGTATCTTCTGTCTGGGGTCTGACCACGACAGTGCTGCCTCAAGATCTGCAGAGGCTTCACCAGTGGGACTCACATCAGAGCCTGAGAGGCCCACCTATTGGAACAGAAGATGGACATCCTGTGAACCTCTGGGTTGGGGGCCTATAAACAACCCCAATCAGACCGTAGCCCCTTTGGGGCATACAGTTGTATCCAAATGACTTCAGACCTATCTTCTTCCCTCATCCCTGATGCATCCAATCCATTGCTTTATGTAATGGCTCTCCCCTCCCCTTACCTTTTCTCTGTACCACCTGAATAATTTAAATCCTGGGATGGCCAAGTCCCAGTCATGGTTTTGGGTTGCCCATGTCTCAGGGATGGCTCCTTCTGCCAGCAGTGCTTGCAGCCCTGCCATCTTATTCCCAGGCTCCTAGCATTTAATGATACCACCCTCCACCCTGACACTCCCCAGCTGCCCCTTCTTTCCCTCCCCATCCTAGACAATGTAGGCCCCATTATTTCTATTGGGAGGTCCTTCCTGATTCACCCACCTCCCAGCACCCCCACAGCAAGTTTAAATTATACTTTGGAGATAAATTCCTCAGTCTGCTTTAACACCCCAAACCCTCCTTACTTAGCTGTAGCCTGTCCCTGCATATAGATCTGGGTTCTCCCATGTGTTTGCCACACTCCCACCCAGCCATACCCCATGGACTACACCATTCTCTCAGCCACTTGTAGAAGTCCATGATTCTGCTTTTCTGCCTGTGACTTGCCCTTGGCACTGGCAGAACTTGAGAATGCCACTGTGCTCCCTCTCTTGTATAGCTTCCACGCTTCTCTAAAGCTGTCCTGAACCTCCTCTATCTGCTTTCCTTCCAGATCATTTGTTCCCGGAGAACAATGATGTGTGGTTCCCTCCCCACCTTCTGTCCACACCTACCGATGTGGTGCTGCACCCTACCTGCTGTCATGCCCGATGCTGCTCTTCCTGGCATCTGTATCTATAATAAACAGCTAAACATCACACCTCTTCAACATTTCACATGTATTTATCCATGTAAATAAGCAAAAAGTGTGTTTTGTTACTGTAAATTACTAGAAAGTGGCTGCCATCTTATTTTAGGTCATGTGACCCAAGGCATCATGTAATTTGCCTATTCTATGGCTTGTCATACACTATAATAACCCTGACAATAATTTCTGTCAATTTCCTGCCATTACTTCATGGATTTAGTGAGATATGGCACATACTGCCATAGAATTGGTCACAGCCATGGTAGTGAGGTATGGTAACCTATTTGGCATAAACTGGGGTGCAGTGTAATGTTCCAGATCAGAAATCACATCCAGGCACACTATATCTATTACAAACATTGAAACATCACACCTTTTCACCATTTCACATGTATTTATCCATGTAAATAAGCAAACAGTGTGCTTTGTTACTGTAAGTGACTAAAAGTGGCTGCCATCTTGTTTAGGGTCATGTGACCCAAGGCATCAAGTCATTTGCCCATTCTATCACTTATTTTACTCCTTGCCAACCTGACAAGTATGTCTGCCTATCTACTGCCATTATTTCATGGATTGAGTTACTTACAGCACATAGTACCATAGGTGGTGCACCTCAGGCCTGAATTGGTCACAGCCACGGTAGTCAGGTATGGTACCCTAGTTGAGATAAAATGGGGTGCAGTGTAATATTCCAGGTCAGTAATTATATCCAGGCACCTATATCTATAACAAATAGCTGAACATCACACCTATTCAATATTTCACATGAATTTATCCATGTAAATAAGCAAAAGGTATGTTTTGCTACTGTAAATGACAAGAATGTGGCTGCCATCTTGTTTTGGGTCATGTGACCCTAGGCATTAAGTCATTTGTCCATTCTGTAGCTTATTTTACTCCTCAACTACCTGACAAGTATTTCTGCCTATTTACTGTCATTACTTCATCGATTTAGTGACATATAGCACATAGTGCCATAAGTGGTACACCCAGGTCTGAATTGGTCACAGCCTGGAAGTGAGGTATGGTACCCTAGTTGAGATAAAAGGGGCAGTGTAATATTCCAGGTCAGTAATTATATCCAGGCACCTGTATCTATAACAAATAGCTGAACATCACACCTATTCAATATATCACATGTATTTATCCATGTAAATAAGCAAAACATGTGTTTTGTTATTGTAAATGACAAGAATGTAGCCACCATCTTGTTTTGGGTCATGTGACCCTAGGCATCAAGTCATTGGCCCATTCTATGTCTTGTTCTACTCCTCAGCTACCTTGACAAATATTTCTGCCCATTTCCTGACATTACTTCATTGATTTAGTGACATATAGCACTTAGTGTCATAGGTGGTACACCCCAAGGCTGAATTGGTCACAGTCCTGGTAGTGAGATATGGTACCTATTTGAGATAAACTGGGGTGCAGTGTAACATTCCGGATTAGTAATTATGTCCAGGCATCTGTATCTATAATAAACAGCTAAACATCACACCTATTCAACATTTCACTTGTATTTATCCATGTAAATAAGCAAAGGTGTATTTTGTCACTGTAAATGACTATAAAGTGGCTGCCATCTTGTTTGGGTCATGTGACCCTAGGCATCAAGTCATTTGCCCATTCTATGGATTATTTTACTCCTCAACAACCCTGACAAGTTTTTCTGCCTATTTACTGCCATTACTTCACTGATTTAGTGACATATAGCACATAGTGCCATGGGTGGTACACTCCAGGCCTGAACTGGTCACAGCCTGGTAGTGAGGTGGTACCCTAGTTGAGACAAAGTGGGATGCAGTGTAATATTCCAGATCAGAAATTATATCCAGGCACTGTATATATAACAAATAGCTGAACATCACACCTATTCAATATTTCACATGTATTTATGCATGTTAATAAGTAAAGGTGTGTTTTATTACTGTAAGTGACTAAAAGTGGTCGCCATCTTGTTTTGGGTCATTTGACCCAAGGCATCAAGTCATTTGAACATTCTGTGGCTTATTTTACTCACCAACTACCCTGACAAGTATTTCTGCCTATTTCCTTCCATTACATGTTTGATTTAGTGGCATATAGCACATAGTGCCATAGGTGGCACACCCAGGCCTGAACTGGTCACAGCCCTGGTAGTGAGGTATGGTACCCTGTTTGAGATAAACTGGAGGTGCAATGTAACAATCCAGATCAGAAAGTATTTCCGGCACCTGTATCTTTTCAAATAGCTGAACATCACACCTATTCAATATTTCACATGTATTTATCCATGTAAATAAGCAAAAGTGGTTTGTTGCTGTAAATGACAAAATGTGCCACCATCTTGTTTTGGGTCATGACCCTAGGCATCAAGTCATTGGCCCATTCTGTGCCTTGTTTTACTCCTCAAGCACCTGACAAGTATTTCTGTCTATTTCTTACCATTACTTCCTGGATTTAGTGACATGCAGAACACAGTGACATAAGCGGTTCTCCACATACCTGAATTGGACCCAACACACATATTTGAATAAAAGCAACAATCCATGAAAGAATAATTTATTGTCATACTTGCATATTTTTATAAAACACATATTTTGCCACTAAACCTGTATTTCAAAATTTAGATGTTACACCAGTATTAGCTGGGGTCATGGTCAGTGAGCTAGTAGTATTAGAGGGTATCATGGTGGCCATCTTGGATTTGATCATGTGACAATTACATTGTTTCCATACTATCAACATATGGCTAAATTAAAAGAATAAGAAGTTAGGAATTCAAAAATATATAGTTTGTTGAGGTTTTACTCAAAACAATACATGGAATACTTGCTCAAATATTAATAGACTAAATTACAGGAACATGCCTGACATTTATCATTATTCTATTGCCATTAATTGGGTTAAAGTGGGCCTGTTTTCAGTTACTTCTGTTTCTATAACCTACAGTAGGTCTTCTTGAGCCAATGTGTTTGCCAGTTAACCTACAGTAGTCAGTTCCTGACTGGTGTCCCCAAATAAGAGTGTTATATAGTATAAGTTTAAATTTACTAGTCATCATCTGCTTTTTACCTTTGTGTGTAATGTAATGTTTTTTGCTCCTAGCCAATCACATTTTGTATTTTTAATGATACTGACCTTTCCCTGCTATTTTCATAATGTATTTAATACAATTACAGTTTTATGTGGCGCATTTGCAATATATAGAATGTTCTAGTGCAATTTAAGAGTTGTGCTTTATAGCAGTATAAGAACCAAATTTGCCAGTTCCATATACCTAGAATGCACTTATACTATTTGCATGGTGCATTTTGATGTGCATCTTTTTCCAAGTGCAGTTTGAGGCATTGTGTCATTTTGTGGCACATGTTGAATCCCATAACTGTTCCTGGCCTATCATAAGGGCTTAGCAGTTTTATGATAGTCAAGAGATAAGTTGTGCTGCATTGTGGTGCAGTCTAGGAATTGCATCATGTTTATCACATAATGTAGTCAGCTGCATTATTTTGATGACATTTCAAATGCCATTATATTGAATGCATTGTGAGGAAAGTGCCGCTACAGATGGTAGAAACATATTTATCACCCTCAGGGAACCATTTGCCACCTACCATCAAAGGAAATTATTTTGTGAATGGAGAAGAACTCATTATCCATTCACTGAGGTCTGAACATTCCTTTTGAAGCTATTTAGCATGCTATAACTTGGACAGAGGTGTTTAGTATATTTTGTCAGGAAAGGAAATTGTTTCAAACATCATGGATTTTGCAGATCCTTTTGTAGTACACAAATTGTAAGAATGCCAGAAAGAAGACAAGGTTGACTCCATACTGAGCTTTCTACTAGTTTTGTCCAAGCAATGTCAATGCTAGCCATTCGGATCCCAAGTCTCTGAAGAAATGGAAGGATAATGTACCATATACTGTATAGTATTGTCCCATATCTGTGGCTTCATTTGGCACTTGCACAGAAAGAGTTACACCTAATCCTTCACCCTAACAAGATGTTTTGCAGAGAACACCATCTGGCCACAAATAGAAATGGTTAAAGCTTGTCATTACCTGATATTTATAAAATGGGTAATAAAAATCCTGCAACCTCATTGGTCAAAACACATTACAAGACCACAAGTGATGTTCAAAGAACTGCATGCCTCACCTCAGTTACATATATTTTCGACAAATAGAAGCCCATTCTATAAGTATGATGACACACTATAGTGTATATGCTCATAAGGAGTAATGTACTTCTTGGGTATTGCAGCACTCAGTTATACTTCATGCCTAACACCCACCCAAGGCATGCATTATTCCTTATAACTGCACACACTGTCATGAGTTATCTCTTATGAGTCAGATAGCTGCCAGTCAAGAGGGCCTATCACCAGCATATCCAGATGTACTGGAGCATCATTCATTAAATTCGTTAAGATCACTGCTCTTCCAGAATTACAAAACACACCAGATCTACATGGGCTGTGATCCCTCCTCAGATAAGTAATCTAGAAGGTAACCTGGACAATGGTAAACCTAATGATCTTGAGGATTCCTCTGCAAAGGACAAGAAGAGAGAATGAAGTTCTGTATGAACTCTCCCACACAACCTTTGTGTGCCTATGTCTTTTCTGAGGTGCAGCCTGCAGAACTGGAAATAATAACTCAGGTAGGGTCTCATCAGTGAGTGATACAGTAGCTTCAACTTGGAGAAGGAGGTGGTGTTGTCTCTTGTATTGCCCCCTGGTGAGACCCCACCTGGAGAATTGTGTCCAGTTCTGAAGGCTGCACCAGAAAAGACATAGACAGGGTGGAGACAGTCTAGAGGAGAGCAACTAAACTTGTGCATGGGTTGTAACAAATGTCCTATTAGGACAGACTTCAGGATCTCAACATGTATACCCTGGAAGAGAGGAGAGTAAGAAGGGACATGCTAGAGACTTACAAGTTCCTCACAAGGGTAAATGGGTGCAGGAGGGTAGTCTCTTTCAAATGAGAATGAGAACTAGGACCAAGGTGTTTGCTATGAAGCTGGAGGGAGGGGCAGTTTAAGAGGGATGTGAGGAAGTACTACATCATTTTAAGGGTGGTTGGTGTCTGGAACAGACTGCCAGCCGAAGTGGTGAGGGTGAAAACAGTGGGGCCTTCAAGCATGCATGGGGTAGACAAAGGGAATATTTGTAACTGGATAGGGAGGAGGCAGGGTTGCCAAAGACCAGTTAGTGTCTGGGAAGATGGACTAGGCAGAGAACATCTGGGCAGACTGGATTAGTCAAGTAATCCTTTTCTTTTGACAGATTCTGCATTTCATTTTTGTTTGACCAAGAACTTAGAGAGCATTTGGTTTATGAGGCATGTACAATTTTGTATCTGTTGGATGTCCAGCCCTCCATTCATCCTCAAGTGTATGACTGTTATTTAAACTGTATGTTGTGAAGTATTTGGTTCATATAGCTCTTGCATTTATTGTTTTTATTTTGTAATGTTTTATTCCTTTGTTATACCTATCCCTCAGGCATGGCTGAAAACAAATCTTTTCAATCCAGTCTATCTTCCGGTTAAATAGAAATAAAATAAAGAAAAATAAAGAAAAGAATCCTGCTCTCTCTATAGCAGTCAACTTCTCTAAGAAGTTCCTGACTTTAAACATGTTTCCACAGATCATCCAGAAAGAATGGGTTTAGTAAAGACAAGAAAAAAAAAACAGCTTCAAAATCCTGGATCAAGCACTATCCTTTCCTGGAAGCATTACTCAAAACAGTGAGAAAGTCTTCCTCTGCTGGATTTGGCATTTCAGCAGTCCTTAAACCTTTTGCTATTCCAACTGAAGGAGTAGTATTCTTTGCTGATAGAAATAACAGACTGGGTTTTCAGCTTCCTGCAGAACCATTAGGAATTCCGCTACATTGGCTTTAGGATGTGGAGCCCTGTGTGAAGTGGTAAATGCTTTATCAGATGGTTTAACAAAGGACTTCTCTCTTTAAGGATTTGTACCCCTAGTTCAGTTAACTGCTTCCTTTTGACAGATCCACACTTAGATTTGCTGCAAGCTATAGAAAAAGCTGTGAATTGTGCAACACAGCTATCAGAGCTTTATGGTCGAAACTTGGTTTCATAAAAGGATCTCCTTATCATGCTGTTTATAGGGAACTTTAATTTTGCCTCCATTAGGTGGCATTCTGAAAATGAGGAAGGAGAAGATTTTGCTGCCAGTATCCAAGAATCAGCAACCAACTAATTCAAAATCCAAACTGAAGGGTTTCAGTCATAGCTGTTTACTTTCAGAGAAACACTTTACTTTTCATGGATACAGATATCAGCACAGTAGAGGTATCTTTTGGACTCCAGGATTCAGAGCAGTAGTGATAACTGCTACAAAAATGTTTTGGAGGTGATAGTTTCAAATGCAGAATTGAGGATCCATCCTTTTCATGAACCGGGTGGTGGTGGGGCATCTTCAAAGGGTCCACAACATGTGTGTCAGGATAATGACATATATTTAGACCCTTGAGATTATTTATCTTGTTGATTCTATAAAGATTTTGATGCTGCGAGGGAGGAAGATTCTCAATCCTCACTGAGATCCCAGAAAAAGAAAGGTCATAACTCAGTCTTTGAAACATCTACTGTATACTTTATCATCGATTAAAAGTTATATCCTTTATTTCATTTTTGTTTCAGAGCCACAGCTTTTAATCGAGGGTGGCTTTAAACTGAGGACAACTTATATAGAAACATATAAGTTGTTGGCGAATAAGAGCATCTTGACCCACCTAATCTGCCCTTTTCCATGCCTACTGTGTCACGAAGACCCTGCTCGATCTCAGGTCATCTCCTCCTTGTCTTACTACCAAGGTCCCATTGTATTTGTCCCATGTGTGCTTGAATCCTGTGCTGGTTTGGCACCCACCAACTCCACTGGAAAGGGCTCTTCCAGGCATCACTACTCTGTCTGTGAAGAAGTATTTCCTCACATTTCCTCTGAGCTCCCCCCATCTTTATAGCATCACCCTTGTCCTTGAGCTTCTTTGTCTATGGAAAATGCTACCTTCCTGTACCTCATTAATACCAGTTAGGTATTTGAATGTTTCTATCATATCCCTTTTCTCTCTTCTCCTCCAGAGTACATATTCAATTCCTTATATCTGTTCTCATAGGGCTTTTGATGCAGGCCCTGCACCATTTTGGTAGCTCTCTTTTGTACTGCTACCACCTTATCAATGTCATTCCACAGGTGAAGCCCTCAGAACTGGACACAATACTTAAGTGGGGTCTTACCAGTGATTTCTACAGAGGTAATATTACCTCCTTCTTCCTACTGGTGATACTTCTCCCTATGACCAAGCATCCTGCTAGCCTGCCTTATCACACTGCTTGGCTACCTTCAGATCATCAGAAATGATTACCCCAGGTCCTTTTCATGTTTAGTGGTTGCCAGTACTTCCCTCCCAATTGACATATAGCACCGGTTTCTGTGCTCCAAATGAATGAGTTTTCACTTTTTGCATTGAAACCAAGCTGCCAAACCCTTGACCATTCTTTCATCTTTTCAAATCATCCTCATTTTTTCCCACCTGCCCTCATATGTCTATTCTTTTGCATGGTTTTGTGTCATCCATAAAACAGGCATACTTCCCTTCTAGGCCTTTTGCAATGTCACTAATAAAGACATTGAAGAGGACTGGGCAGATACTGAGCTCTAAGGCACCCCACTGGTCACCTCACCTTCTTCAGAGTGGACACCATTTACCACCACACTCTGACTTCTGTTGCTTAATAAATCTCTTACCCAGTTTATAACTCATTTACCCACTCCCAGACAGGTCAGCTTGCTCACCAGTCTTCCATATGAAATGGTGTTGAAGGCCTTGCTGAAATCCAAGTAGACCACATCTACTACACCTCCCTGATCCACTATCCTTGTTACCCAGTTGAAGAACTTGATCAGGTTTGTCTAGCAAGACCTCCTTCATGTGAAACCATGCTATCTTGGATACTGTAATCCACTGGTTACAAGGTATTCCACAATCCTTTGCTTCAGTTGTGTTTCCATTACTTTGCCTACTACAGTCAGGCTGACAGGTCTGTAGTTTCCTGTGTCCTCCTGTTCCCACTTTTGTGAAGTGGGACCACATCTGCCATCCACCAGTCCCTCGGAACCTCCTCTGTTTCTAATTATAAATTGAAGAAGTTGTCAGAGTGCAGCTAGCACCTCTTGAGCTCCCTCAGTATCCTGGGGTGCACCCATCAGGTCTCATTGCCATATTTACTTTTAATTGTGCTAGTACCTTGAGGACTTTCTCCTCTGTAAAAGTGCTGGTGTCTATATCCCTACCATTTATACCCTTGTCCCTTATCTTTGGCTCATCACCTACCCTTCTTCTCTAAAACTGAACAAAGTATTTGTTCAATATGTCTGCTTTGGTTTGGTCCCCTCCTCACAAACCCCCTCTTCCCTTTTATCCTTACTATTCCTCCTTTGGTATTTCTCTTCTCACTTATATATCTAAAGAAAGTTTTATCCTTCTTTTACTGATTGGGCAATATTCTCCTCTGTTTGTGTCTTTGTTCACCTAACTGCCTTGCTTGCCTCCCTTTGTTTCTCCTAGTAGTTTTCCTATCCTGCTCCTTCTGTGTCTTTTTGTACTTTCTAAATGCTAGTTTTTTGGTCTTACTTTTCTGAGTACGTCTTTAGAGAATCATAGTGGTTTCTTTTTGTCTTGCCCTTGTTAATCTACCTGAGACAGAGAATTGTTGATTTTTCAATGCTGTCTTTATTTTTGTCTATAGTTCCTCAGTTCCTCCCAGATCCTCTATCCCTGCCGGGCATCCTGAGGAATTCTCCCATTTCGAAATCAGCCCTCCTGAAGTCCAAGACCCTCATCTTAGTGTGTCTCTCAGTTCTGACCCAGTCCTTATATTGAACCACACTGTACAGTGATTGCTGGACCACAGGTTTCACCCACTGTGATGTCAGTAACATTTTGTCTCCATTTGTCAGTGCCAGGTCCAGTATTGCCCCCACAAGTGGACTTCTTAACTAGTTGCCTGAGGAATGCCTTGCAGGGAGTCCAGGAGGTCCCTACTTCTGACTGTTGCTGCAGCTGGTGAGGCTCCAATCCATCAGGTAGATTGAAGTCCCCACCAGCAACATCTTGTGTGCCATCCTTTGGATGGCTTCCATCATCATATCTACCTCTCCCCTCTGTGCTGGAGGTCTGTAGATCACTCATATGTGAATAGTGGACCCTTATGCATTTCCAGGAGAACCAGAATAGATATGTTTATTTCCATACTAAACTCTCCAGCTGTAGGCAGGTACAGGTGTCATAGGCAGAGGTTGTAGATAAGATAAACCAGTTCTGGAACTTCTTTGAACTTAACTGTTTTCTTCGGTCCCTCAAATTGCTGCTTCCTTTCCAGCTCTAAAATCTCTCCTGTGTGATTTCTTTTCCCTCCTTCAGTTATTTCTGGTTTTGTATTGGTCCCACTACACCTGCAACTGCCAATCATTGTCATCTGCATTATCCCAGTTCCCTAGCATCAGTCATTCCCTGTGTTCTTTATTTTGAAATATAGTCATTATTTAATTCACCTTTTGACAGTTCCACCATTTAGTGTATGTAATTTACTGGTCGTCTGTTTATTCTTAAGCAGTATTGTTTTATTTATTTTAATTTACTTATTTCCATTCAATGTACTTTTTTACTCAGTATTTTGTATCTGTTCTCTCCTCCTCTCCACCCGCTCCCCATAAGCATATGAAATGAACTGATACCAGTTCAGTATGTCTTTCCTGGTAAAACCTTTGAAATAAATAAATAAATAAATTGCAGTAGTACTGAAAATGCTCAGGCAGCAAGTATGCTGTCTGCTGATATTACTAGAGTAGCCCAGGAGAACACAGTTCCAGTACATTAAGATTTGTGATTTAAGTTGGAGATTGAGAGCAATGCAACAATAAATACTGTCTTTGTAGCTTGATTGAAAAAACTAGAAAGACTTCTAAATGCAAATTGCCTGAAACACTCAAGAAATACAAAAAGAAAAAAGAAAAAGAATGACTTCACTTCTCTAGAACTTCCTGTGGTCAATGTGAGGCCACTAGACTGCTTTCTTAAATGTACTGATTCTAGCTAAGTCTACCGCTGTGCAGAATGTTCAAATTCCAACAGAATGGAATTTCATGGAATTTTCAGAATTCCACCAAATTTTGTCAGAAGTGGAATGGTGGCATTCCATGGCACAAAATGAGTAAAGGCTTTTCCACTACATTTCACAAGAATTCTGTTCTGTGGATCTCAATATTTTCCACAGAAGTGGTTGCACAATGATTTTCATGAAAAATGCTGTTCCACTGAATGTAATTCTGTGGATCACGGCAGGTGGAATTTCGTAGAAATAGCAGCCTGCTTTCTTAAATGTACTGATTCTAGCTAAGTCTAGGGCTGTGCAGAATTTTTAAATTCCAGCAGAACGAATTTTGTGGAATTTTCAAAATTCCACAAAATTTTATCAGAAGAGGAACAATTGAATTCCACTGCACAAAAATGCAAATGTGTTTTCCATTACATTTCAGCAGAATTCTAGTATGTGGATCTAAATATTTTCCATGGAAATGATTGCATAATGATTTCCACAGAAAATGCTGTTCTGCAGAATAAAATTCAGCAGATCACAGCAGGTGGAATTATGCAGAAGGACCAGTGAAATTCGGGAGAAATTTTGCTGGCAGAACGAGTCATTTCATGCTATTTCTACCAGCAGAATTCCATTTTATGCACAGCACTAGCTCAGTCTCAAAAGAAGAACTGCTTACCAGAGACTCATTTTGCCTCAGGAAGTGGCAGTGTTTGAATCAGAAAGGGGACTGCCAGCTCACATTCCATAGCATACAAAAAGCCACAATGCAAATATGGCTTTCAGTGAAAAGTTAGCGTGAAAATGTTGGGTTATGAAGAGTGTGTGCTGGGCAGTCCCCCTTCCTGATTCTAAAGTAAGCTCAGCCAGTGCCAGCAGTACTGAGAATGCCACTGTGGAAGCTGTTTGAGTAGGTGCTGATCCCCAAGGACTGATACTACTGAAGTTGGCAGCTGATACAATACAACTGACATATGTAAGGTTTGAAGGGCATTTTCACTAAAAGAGTAAACAAAACATGTAAAATGTTACTTAAGCTAGAAAAATATGGATGCTAAACAAAGAAACAAAAGAAAGATATGGGTAGAAAAACACCCACAGTCTATCCAGTTGACCCTGAACCCTACCTATAAGCTACAGTACATAACAGTCCTAACAAAACTGACCTTGGCTGAATGTCCTGGTGATCTCTCATCTGTGTTCCCAAGATGACCTCTCCCATTTTCTATCTCCCCACCAACCCTTAAATCTGTCCCATCCCAACTTAAACTCAACAATGATTACAGTGTTTACTGCAATGTGGGTAAGCTATTCCATTTATTCACCACTCTTTCTGAAATGAAGTATTTCCACAGCCCACCTAAATTAATCCACTACTACCTTAGAATTATGCCTTCTGGTAGTCAAGTTCCCATTAAACTTGACAGAGCAGTTTGAACAGAATGTTGAGATGGAGCAACTGTGAATAAATTGCATTAGGTGCATCAGCAAAACCAAATATTTTAATGAACAGTCAACTAAAATTCTATCTATAAAATCTGTATCTCATACAAACATTAGTGATTTAAGTATGGTTCAAAGAAAAATGGAGTCATTAGTGAATCAGTTGAGCTATGACAATATGTTGTTACTCAGGGTTCTATGTGGTGAATAGGATCTACTTCCTAATATTCATTATATGGTTCAAGACATGTTTATATCTGTGCAGAAAGTAAAAGAAGAAATTTGCTTTTCCTGTCTAAGGTGTACCATTCATGTAAAAAAATCATATCATATCCATAATCCCATTGCAGTCAGGAGTAAGAGGTCTGGTAGTGCTAAACCCAACAGCAGCAGTGTAGAACTCAAATTGGAGTAGTTGGACGGTCCCTTCTGCCTAAAAACTATTATAATGTCTTTTGCATTTCAGTCTCACTAGGAGCTGGTGTTGACATCAACAAGGGGATTGAAGAATACATTAAAATGCACAGGAAATGACTGCTAAATGTGTGTTCTTTTATCCTAGCACTGGGTGCTCAATATTCTGTTACATAGCCAGTTAGAGTACAGCACCTGAAAGAAAGTACAGTACATAGGTGTATGTTCTTTGCCTGGGGCCAGGTATATGTCTTTTGTTGTTATTAATTTGATGTCCAGGAAAGGCACACAGAGCAAAGGTACATTTCCCACTGTGACTTGGGTGGGGTGGGGCAGGGTTAAAGGGAAAGTAGTACAGGTGAAACATGGAAAAACCAGAACAAAACACAATCATACAACAAAATAGAGCATAAACAAAAAAATAGCATATGCCATCCAGAACTATAGACACACTATGTACAGGCTTGGTCTGCACTCCCAGCAAGTCAAATCTGACAGGCATGGTGACTAAGCAGAAACGTAATACTGTACAATATAAAACCTATCAGAGGACTTGAAACTAACTCTTTACTACCCCTTCAGTCTCTGGTCAAAGCACTACATGAGTGGACACCATACTCAGTGTGAACAGTCTAACTTTTAATAAATTATTTGCCCTTGAATGAAATAATCTTGCTGTGAAAAGAGATAACGGAAAAGTAAAAAATGCCTTAGGCATTTAGTAAAAATACATTATAGTCAGATGCAATTGGACCCTAATGGACTTATTACATATAACTGTTTTGACTACTGAAATTAATTTTTGGTAGTTAAAAAGCTCCCTTGACTGTAAATCAGAATTATGATTTGTTTTACCTGATACACAACGTTAGTCTGTTTTTCTTTTGTAACTTATTATGTTAATATACATACATATACTATTTCAGTAGTAGCCAATGTTAATACTTTGCTTATGGCAGTGCAGACAAATAATTACTCACTGTACTTTGTTTGGCATAATTTTTAAGGCTGTGACATTGGCAAAAGGCATCTTGTGGGTGCTCCAGGTGGGGCTACCAAAAAGGCCAGAAAATAACCCTTTGAATTGGACTACTTTTGAGTGTCTCTCCACCACCACCTACCTGCCCAGGATATTCACATAGAGATCACATGTAAGAAAGCCTTATATGCAATATCTATGTGTGGGTTGTTGTAACAGGAACTTCTCCAAGGGACAGTGAGCCAGTGGCCCTAGGTATATCAAGAGTAGCAGGTGGGTAGCACTGCCACAGAGGTAGCAAGTAGGAATGCAGTGGATTTAAACACCATAAAGGAAGTCTGATCTGTCCTGTCAGACATCAGATTGGCTCTTGGGATACTGTGCTGCTGGCCAAGGACCCTTGTGTAGAAGGGACAGCAGAAGTGGGCATGTGTGTTTTTATTTGCTGTATGCTCTTGCCCCTGCTCTTTGCATAGTTTAGCTCTCTCTATCTTAACTAAGTCCCATGCTCAGCTGGCAGTATGTTGTTGTTAGATGTGATCTCAGAAGGAGGAGGGAGGCTGGGGTAATGCTGTTTTAGCATGGCAGCAGTCAGGGCAGGGTGGGTCACTGTGAGGGATTCGGCAGCAGCCCTAGGAAAGAGTCACCTTGAGGAAGGTGGGTGAGTGAGGAGCAGGTCCTAGGGCAGTGGAGACTGTTGTGTGCATGCCTGTCTCTGAGGTCTGACTCAAATAAAGGGTCTGCTGTCCACTTAGTTATTTTATCTGGGCCTAAAGTTAGAAAAGTCAGCCTCATGCAGAGCAAATATGAAGAAGAAATAAATCCTGTGCTGACTTGATACTGTTTTGGGTTCCTATCTGGCAAGGGATCCAGATTCATAATTGGAGCAGCAACATCACTGAAGCTGCAGAAGGACCCTCACACAGTGGGCAAACCAAGGGCAGGACTGTGTGTACTGGAGTGGTGACAGAACTCCATGCAATGGATGGAACAGCAGCAAGACCAGTTTACCAGATCAGTGGCATATAGCATGTGGAAAAGCAGGGGCAGGCAGACTGCAGGTGCAAAAGACAGTATTAATCAAGTAATGGGATCACTGGGGAAGCAAACACAAGGGGCACTTCAAGGGTGAAGGCTGTTTCTGTAATTAATCCAGTCACAGTAGTGGTGAGGAGGAAGTGAGTGGAAGTTTTTTAATTGTATGGTTGTAGATGGGTTATTGTGAAAGAAAGCAGTGCTATTTTTCAGATGTGGATACATTCCAGGTTTTTGTAAAGGGACCAACAAAATTCCAAAGAAGTTAGAGGTATTGGGAAGAAGTCTGGTATTTTGTAGTTCAGTTATCTATTTTCCCCTATGGTGACCCTGATCTGGCTATAATTCAGACTGTGCAATGCTGAAAGTATTTCAGATTTATGTGAAAGAACAGCCATTATTTATTTATTTAGAAACTGATAAGCAGGAGGGTACACTGAGCCAAGACTCATTTCCAGCTATGACCTGACAGAGAGGGAATGGGAATACAATGAAAAAGCATGCAAAATCAATGAACAGTACAAAGTAACTTCCAAACAGTGTACAATTTTGTAGCAAGCTCAAATAAAAAAGGAGATAAGCAGATAGAATGAGCAGCTTTAATTTACAAATAAAGTGACCAGAGCAGGTGGAATGATGGCAGTGCAACTGTAGATTGCAAAGCCTGATACAGGATGAGGTAGAACCCTGGAGGGCCCAACAACTGGGGTGATATGATTTCAACAGAGAAGGATCAGGGAGAGGTTGACAGGAGCAGGTGAGGGTGGGGAGGAGTTAGCTAATGCCTAAGGGAGATGGGAGAAGATAGAGAGGAGGGGAGCAGTTTCCAGAGGGAGGGAAGGTGACAGGAGAAGGTTGACTGCCCCATGAGGGTAGGGAAGGAGAAGGTGTGAGAATCCCTGGAGTGGAGGTAATATAGGCAGAGGGAATGGGAGAGAGGAGTGAGGAAAGGAATAGGACAGGGACCCAATTTGATGATGAAGGAGGTGCAGTGGGACTAGTGACATGAGGTTGAAAGGGTGGATAAGGAGGTAGAGAGCAGTGGGTGAGCCTAAGGTGGGGAGTTGGTAGCAAAGAGACAAAAGGAATGCAGTGGGTGTAAGGTCTGGTGAGGAAGGAGGGGCATTGCTGTAGCCCACATCCACATAATGGAAGACAGGGAGCACCATTATAATAACAAACCTGTGGTGGATCTGGGAGAAAAGCAATCTTTGTTGTGGTACAAGGCACCAAGGTTGGGATGGAGCTTGGAATGGATGGCGTCAATGTGGGCAGAGAAGTCAAGCCTACTATTGAACCATACACGAGATACTTGAAGAAGAAACCCTTTGAGGGGTGCCATCTAGAGTAGAGAAGACAGGGAGGATGGAGCCTGACCAATTTCTGTCTGGTGCCAAAGGTCATGGACACTGTTTTTAGTGTTGGCCGAGCTGATTACAGTGGAACCTGCACAGGACATTGTGGAAGTCTAGCTGGAGCGTACCTTCACTGCTACTGTTGAAGGGCCAGTGGTGTGAACAACTGTCATCTATGCACATGTGAATATGCAAGTTGGTACAGACATAGGAGGTTGTTCAAGAAAATGCAGAAGAGGATGGACCCCAGCACCCCAGCATAGATGGATAGCGGAGGCAACAGGAAGCCTCCTACCTGTGACTGACTATTAACAGCTCATGACATAGTAATGGAACCATTCAGTAGCAAGAGCTGTGAGGCTGGCAGAGCTCAGCTTGTCTAGGAAGAGTGGATGAGCCACTGAATCAAGGCTTTGGCCAGTTGAATGAAAATGGCTGCTATGATGTGCCCTAATCTATGACAGTGAAGATGGAGTTAGTAACACATAGCAGGGAGGAGACAGGGAGTGGTGCTCCAAAACCAGACTGGAAACGGCAGAGGAAGTTACAAGGGTAGGGAAATCAGCAAGCCTAGAGTAGACAAGTGTCTCTGCAGCTTTGCAAGAGAAGGAGTAGGGAGATAGGACAGAAGTTGCCAGGGAGGAGGGCCACACCCTTTGTGAAGGGGAGAACTATGGCAATCTTCCATGACTGGGGAAAGCTCAGAGAGGAGGAGGTTGAGGAGGTGAATAAGGTGGGAGGTGATGGCAGGAGCAGAGTGGTGGAAGAATTTAGGATCCAGCCTGTCAGGGTTAGATTTAGGTAGGATGAGAGAGGAAAGGCAAGCAAGATTTACTGGGTAGTAACAGGAGGCAAATTAAATCCAAGGAGAAGTGGGAGATGAGGTGGAGCGGGGGAGATGAGAGGAGCCAGGGTGGGAAAGAGGAGAATACAGGTAGTGAAGAACTCATTAAAGTGAGCAACTACAGAGGGAATGTCAGAGACAGGTGTACCATTAACCATGAAGACTGGGGTCAAAAGGGAGTGAATCACCTTCCAGAATTTGACTGAGGTGTTAAGGTTGTTCTCTGGAAGCTGCCCTAAAAACAGAGGGATTTAGCGGCACAGACAGCCTTCATACATGAATTTCTAAGCCACCTGTAAGAGAGGAGGTCAGACAGGGAGCAGCATAATTTGTAACAGGCCCATGAGTGATCACAGTACTTTAACAGATAAATGAGTTTTGAGTATTCTGGGGTTTGTGGGAAGATTTTACCTGGACTTTCTGAGAGGGCATGCTTGTCCCAGATAAAGAAAAATGTAGAATGGAATAGGAGAGGCCACATCAATATTAGGGTGTAGAGGATAGCTGCCCAGTCAGTGGCAGCAAGGTCACTCAGAGAGCATTGATATTAAGTGACTGGAAGGACCTAGACCAGATGTACTTGGGGAAGAGGAGGTGCTAGACTTTCCTTACAAAGAAAAGCATGCAGTGGTCACTGAAGGAGTCTGACAGGATGCCTTCTGCAATGATGCAGTGGGGTGGAAGGAAGAACCCAGTCCAGAAGGATGTGATTAAGGAGTGGAGATTGAGCTGGATGGGTTCAATAATGAGATGGGAGAGATGAAGGACTCAATCTTGAGGAGGTCAACCTGAAGGCTGGGAGAATGAATTAATATTGAAGTTCCCTATGAGAATGCTTTCTCCTAAAGAGGAGTATGAGATAAGGTGAGATGGCAGAGAGAGAGAGTCATCCAGATAAGAGGGTGAGATTTTGGTGAAGCATAAAAACCCCAATGAAAATGGGTAAGGTGGAAGGAAAGTAAAGCCAGCCAAGAAGAAACTCATGGGCTCTGTCAGACCTAGAGGGCAACACCACTGCCACAGTCCTGCCTGAAGAGGTGGAAGTCAGGGAGGGCCAGGCTACAGTCAGGGAGGAGAGACAGTATTCAGAAATGCAGAGAAAAGCAGGAGAGTGTTGGAATATGCATACTTTAAGTAGATCAATTTTACATAGAAACATAGAAACATAGAAGTTGACAGATAAGGACATGAGCCCATCCAGTCTGCCCATTTCTTTTCTACCTTATAAATGTGCCATCGGCTTTGATCTGTCAGTGGCCTATCTATTCATACTCATCTGTATTGCTCCCCTTATGCCTATCCCATGCCTGTTTGAAGCCCTGCACTGTATTCATAGCCACCACTTCCTGAGGTAGGCCATTCCATGCATCCACCACCCTTTCTATGAAAAATTTCTCACATTCCCTTAATCGGCCTCCCTCTAATCTCATGCTGTGTCCTCTTGTCCTGCTATTTTCTTATATTTAAACATGTTAGACTCTTTCACCTTGTTAATGCCCTTAAGGTGTTTGAATGTCTTGATCATATCATCTCTCTCCTCCTTTGCTCAAGGGTATACATATTGAGCTCCAGTAATCTGTCCTCATATGTCTTCTGATGCAGTCCCTGCACCATTTTGGTTGCCTTCTCTGGACTGCCTCAATTTGGTTATTGTCCTTGTGAAGGTGTGGCCTCCAGTACTGCATGCAGTACTCCCAATTTTAGGGAGAAGAGGCTCTTAGCACTGAAGTGGAACATGCTAAGGCTTTTGGGAGTTGAGGAGGGGAAGGGGAAGAGGAGGTGAGTATGTGGAAGGGACAGGACAGCAAGATAGAGGAACTCCAAGTTCAGGAAGGGAGGGGAGGAAGGAGAGCAGGGTGAATAGGAGGAGGGACTGGGAGGGGTGAGTGGGAGACAGGTGGATAGAAGTGAAGGAGAGAGTGTGGGCGGTTTGAAAATATCAAAGCTATGGAAATTCAGAATACACATAAGGAGCCAAAAGAACTGTAAGTCACCCTTGAAACAGGAAATGGGATAGCCATACAAATTGGGTTGTCTACAGGCCTCCAGACCAGGAGGAGGACATAGATGCATTACTGCTAGAAGATATACAAAACATGACAGCAAAGGAGGTTCTGATAATGGGAGACTTCAACATGACAGATACAGATTGGCCAATACTAGCAGGAACATCTGACAGAACTAGACACATAGTGGATTTCCTGCAGGAGGAGGCCTCAAACAGTTGGTACAACAACCCACAAGAGGCCTGGATCTAGTACTGACTAATGGGGAAATGATGACAGATCTCCAGGTAGAAGCTCACCTAGGAGCCAGTGACCATCACATGATGCGTTCAATTTGGCCACTATAACTAAATCATCCCATTCCAAGGCAAAAATATGAGACTTCAGAGGACCTGACTTTGATAAGATGGACAACAGAGTTAAGCTAGCCCTGGCAAGAAGAAATACAGGTGGTGGGGAAAGGCAAAGGGGCAAGCATTAAGGATGCAATGCTTGAAGCAACATCCCACTGTGTTAGGGGAGAAAAGCAAGAACAAAAGAAGAAGAAAACAGTTTGGTTCTCAAAAACAGTAGCAGAAAAGATCAGAGCCAAAAAGGTTGGCCTTCAGGAAATATAAGGGAATGCAGTGGGATGAAGACAGGGAGACATACCAAACTCCCTAAGGAAGCAGGGAAGCAGTAAGGCAGGCAAAGGCCCAAACCGAGAAAACACTAGCATGAACAGTAAAAGAAGGGACAAGACTTTCTATAGATACATTGGTGAAAGGGAAAGTCCAGAGGTGGTATTGCTAAGATCAAAGGGATAAGGGGAATGTGTGAAAGAGGACTAAGGAAAAGCATCTATCCTAAATAGATACTTCTGCTCAGTATTTACTGAAGAGAAGGTAGGGCAGGGCAGAGCTCAGCACCATGGACACGGGAGGTAGGTGTGCATAAGTCCCTTCACAAAGAAAGAGTCCCACAAGAGCTTGCTAAGCTCAGGGTGGACAAGGCAATAGGACTTGATGGCATACATCTCAGGGTACTAAAGGAGCTAAGGTGAAACTAGCAGAGACATTAGCAAAACTGTTTAGTGAGTCTCTGAGCACAGAAGAGGTCCCAGAAGACTGGAGAAGGGCTCTTGTGATCCCGTTCCACAAAAGTGGGAGCAGGGAGGAGGCAGGGAACTACAGACCAGTCAGTCTTACCTCAGTAGTGGGCAAGATTATGGAGACACTCCTTAAAGAAAGGATAGTGCAACACCTGGAATCCATAGGAGCACAGGATCCAAGACAGCATGGGTTCACAACAGGAAGGTCCTGTCAAACTAATCTCATAGATTTCTTTGACTGCATAACCAGCGTGGTGCACCAAGGGGTGCAGTTGATGTCAGCTACCTTGACTTCAGCAAGCTTTCAATACTGTTCCACATAGATTGATTAATAAGCTGGAGCTAGGTTCTGGGTGGGTCAGAAGTTGGTCAACTGGGTGGCAAACTGGTTGGTGGGCAGAAACAGAGAGTTGTGTAAATGGCATACAGTCAGAAGAGATGCAAGTCACAAGTGGTGTACCTCAGGGATCAGTCCTTGGGCCAGTCCTCTTCAATATCTTCATCAGTGACATTGCAGATGGACTGAAGGGGAAGTTTGCCTGTTTGCAGATGACACGAGTTCTGCAACAGAGTAGATGATCCAAGTGGGGTAGGCAGAATGAGAAGAGATCTGGAAAAACCTGCAAAATGGTCTGAAGAGTGACAACTGGGGTTTAATGCAAAGTAGTGCAAGATTATCCACATAGGGAAGAGAAACCCTGATGCTACCTATAGGTCTGGAGGAGTTGCTGACAATCACAAGGGAAGAAAGACATTTGGGCATCATCATTACAGATGACCTGAAATCATCCAAGCAGACCACCAAAGCAGTAAGTAAGGCTAAAGGGCTGTTGGGGTATACTAGTAGGGTATCACAAGTCGTAGAGAGAGGTAATAATCCCTCTTTACAAGACACTGGTTATGCCCATTTGAGTACTGCGTGCAGTACTGAGGCCGTACCTGCACAAGGACATTAACAAAATGGAGGCAGTCCAGAAAAAGGCAACAAAATGGTGCAGGAATTGCATCAGAAAACATATGAGGACAGATTAACGGAGCTCGATATGTATACCCTAGAGCAAAGGAGGGAGAGAGGTGATACGATCAAAACATTCAAACATCTTAAGGGCATTAACAGGATGTCTAATATTTTTCAATATAAGAAAAATATCAGCACAAGAGGACACAGCATGAGTTTAGAGGAGGCCGATTAAGGTATATGTGAGGAAATTCTTTCACAGAAAGGGTGGTGGTTGCATGGAACAGCCTACCTCAGGATGTGGTGGATATGAATACAGTGCAGGGCTTCAAACAGACATGGGATAGGCATAAGGGAGCAATACAGATGAATATGAATAAATAGGCCATTGACAGAGCAAAGGCCTATTGCACATTCATAAGGCAGAAAAATGGGCAGACTGGATGGGCTTTGTGGTCCATATCTGCCATCAGCTTCTACGTTTCTATGTTTCTATGGAGAAGAGAGAGAGAGAGAGAGAGGATGGGGTAGAATGGGAGAAGGAGATACAGAAGAAGAGGGCAAGAAGCATATTTGTCAGGTAGGAGGATGAAAATTACCAACAATTTGCACAGTAACAATGACATAGACTGACTAGGGACACCTAGATAACAAAGCTTCAAACAACACAAGCAGGACTAGGGCAGCTGGAAAATAAAATGTAGATTGGACATTATAATAATAGGGAGACCCAAGTCAAGAGCCCCAGAAAAGCAAAACAGTCTAACTTAAAATGAGCAACACCTAGTGACAGGCATACAGTGGTGAAAACAACTAGTAACAAATACTGGTCAGAAGCAAAATGGCTGCTAATGCATTAATCTGAGAAGGTATATAGCAGTGACAGGACCCCAATGGAAGAATCAGGAGGTGGGAGGGATACTTGGCTTTGGGAGGGAGTTTCTTTGTATGGAGGGGACACTGAGGAAGACAAGGGAGGTGGGGGATACTTGGCAGTGGGAGGAGGTTTCTTTGCACGAGGGTGCAACTTGCTGAAAAAAGTGTTCAGTGACATTGCTGATTGACGCCCTAATTGCTCAAAGCCAGAATGCTGGCGCATTCCGAGGGTGAACCAAAGCCATTTAGGCTGCATTACACTGTCTGTTAGATACCCTGAGCCCTGTCATTCTTTACTATGGTGACATAGCTACCCTGTGTGTGATGTCTCACTGCAGCATTGCAAAAGTAATTTAGGTTGTATTACACTGTCTGTTAGGTGCCCTCAGCCCAGTCATTTATTACTGTGGTGACAATAGCTACATTATTGTGTGATGTCTCTGTAGCATGGTGGAAGCCATTTACCCTGTATTACACTTTCTGTTAGATGTCCCAAGCCCTGTCTATGAGATTAGCTACACTGTGTGCTCTGAGCAGCATAGTGAAAGGCATTTATGCTGTATTACACTTTCTGTTAGGTGTTCCAAGCCCGGTCTGTGACATTAGCTACACTGTAAGTGTGTGTGTGTGTCTCTCTCTCTCTCTCTGCAGCACAGTAAAAGCCATTTAGGCTACTATATTACACACTGTCTGTTAGGTATCTGTGACATAGCTACTCTGTGTCTCTCTGCTGTATAGTGAAAGCCATTTAGGCTGCATTACACTGTCTGTTAGGTGCCGTGCCCTGTCTGTGACATTAGCTACACTGTGTGTCTCTCTGCAGCATAGTGAAAGCCATTTAGGCTGTACTACACACTATCTGTTAGGTGCCTGAGCCCCATCTGTGACATAGCTACTCAGTGTCTCTCTGCAGTACAGTGAAAGCCATTTAGACTGTATTAGATTGTCTGTGTGGTGCCCCAAGCCCTGTCATTTATTACTGTGGTGACAATAGCTATACTGTGTATGATGCTTCTGCAGCATAGTGAGAAAGTTGCATGTTGCATCACCTTACATCATCCCACATCCATTACCTCTGGGTTATGTCCACCTCATAGGCTGCAGATGCACATGTGATCAGATGCTTGAAATCTGATCTCCTGACCCTCCCTTACACAGGACTCCAGTTCCTTTATGTGTGCATCACAGAGGCTGCAAGCATTCTTCGCGTGGCGCTAAAGTACTAGGCGTAATAAGGTAGAAATTTACCACTATTAACTGCTAATAGTGTATGAGAATTCAGTCAGAGGGATGTAGGGCAGTTACTGCTACAGTGGCTACTCTGAGATGCAATTTTATGCATTTCTTTCTGTTCAGTTGGGGCTTATCCTAAGCAGTATTTAAAAAATAAAAAATAAATAATAATAATATGTTTGTTTATTGCTGAGAGATACTGGACTCTAGGCTGGCTGCTTGCATGCATTTGTTTAGCTTTGAACAAGTTTCTATGTCAGGCCAATTATGACGAGAACCATGTTATGATAATCTTTGTTGTATATTCAAGCTAGCTAATAAAGCCTCAGTTTTCCTGTACAGCAGTCAGCCCTTGTTATACTTAATGTTTATCATTGTGTTAGAGTAGATTGTGATTGGCAGCATCTAGTTAGTTAGATGAACTGAACATCCGAATGTTGGTGAGCTTCTTGCACTGTGTTTAGCCTTTTAAACATGGTGTCATAATCTAGTCCTCCCTCCCACCTCGGAAGCATCCACTCAGTAAGAGTTATCTTTTCACAAGTAATGTTCTATTTGGCCTGCTTTCATGATCGCCTGTGTACTTCACCAGGCTTATTCATTCAGCCAGGTCTATGGGCTATTTTAGAACTGGAGCCCATGCAGTGGCTCCAGTTCCCCTAGTGTGGGTCGGGTCCCCTTGTGAGCAGACCCCTCTGAGGCCTGAAACAACAGAATAACTACCTTTGATTGTGTCGCATTTCACCCGGCTGAGCAAACCTCACCTGGACTTGGGGTTCCTGAGCAATGCTGTACTGGTGATAAATTTCTCTCTCTCTCTCTCTCTCTCTTCGTGTCTCTGTGTCTCTCTCTCCCCTCTCTCCTCTCTCCTCTCTCTCTCTCTCTTCCCCGAGGTAATCCTCTCCTCAGCCCCAACTTATCCACAGGCCCAGTAGCACTAGGGACCCCGTAGCCATCTTGGCATCTCCTCCAGCCATGCCCAAACACCTTGGCATCCTACGCTCCATATACGTAACTATGTCAAAGTGGCAATCTTGTGAATGGCTGTGGCTGGATGGCACTCCATTCAGCAATTGCTGCATGCACACGCATGATGGAACGGACATCACATCCTCCATTTTGTCCAGTGCATCTGCCATATTGTGAAGGGCGGACTAGCAACAGAGCAAAATCAACTTAAAGGAGCTGCCTACACCTAGGACCTACAAGCCTAGTTCCCTTAATCCAAGATGACCCTGCCTATTCTCTACCTTTTACCTATTCTGGCCTCCCTTTTGGCTGCCTACTCTTTCACCCCAATTTCTACCCTATTCCTTAATACCTCCTTATTTTTTATCATTTTAGGTATGAGCTCTTACTCAGCACAGACTATATGGGATTGTTGTCTCTTCTCATTTCAGTAAGGCTTATCATTCTGTACCTTTGCATGTTAATTATGTTGACCGGTATGTATAGGCCCATATTGACTGGCACATTCACAATGTTTTTCTTTTTATTTTGCACCGCGTCCACCGTAATTGTAATCTTATGAAGTGTACTGTATTGTATTTATGCCCAGGACCACCTTGAAAATGAGCTTGCTCAATGGTGTTTATGCCTGGTTAAATAAAGTGATTGATTGATTGCCTACACAAATACAGGCACCCTCAAGATATTTACAGGTTCCTGCCACACTGCAATGATACAGTTCAATAGCCCTACTGCATCTGTATCTGCCTCTTTAGTGTCAGAAAACAGTGGCAAGATGAACATAAGGGAATAACAAAAATTATAAAAGTTAAAGGGACACATCTTAGTACAGCCATGTTCTCTTCAACGAATGCGTACATTACTCAAGTACATGACCCTCGCCACCTAGTGGCTAAATAAGAGATGAATATATTATTATTTAATTCCTATAAGGGAGGAAGACCCTCTGGGCTAATAGATGGTGTGCCTTTGTATATGCAAATACCAAGTTAATATTCATATATCACTCATTAATTACTAACCTCGAAGCTAATTGATAGCTGTTAAGGGGGACAATTATTCACTATAGCATCCTACCTGTTGATTAAGCATGACAGGGTCTCCAGGATGACATACCAAGCCCTCCCCACTCTTGTTTTTCACCTGTCATCCACAGATAAGGAACAGGGCAAAGACAAAAAGTGAAAATCTTGTCAGATCATCTTCCTAAACAGTCAGACAGGCCAGCATTGCCCCATGTGTTCCCAGCACCAAGAGGACCAAGAAATAACAAGTGAACCAGAAACAGAGATGGAGCAAGAAACAGAGTCATGAGACATGCTGGCAGGTGAACTGCCTTCCATGGCCAAATAATTCTTTAAAACACAACAGACTGTGATGCTAAACATCCTAGAGCCATGAAGAAAGATGTCAAAGGCCAACAAACGGGGCCAAAACACCACCACCACAAAACCAAAAAATACAGGCAACAAGAGTCAGCCTGACTCCAAGCACCAGATGGTGCCGAGCAGACAGCGCAACTAATGTGCAGTCAGAAGGCAAGTAGACCCAGACAGAAGAAGAGGATGAGCTCACTCCGACAAAAAACTCATAGCCATAAATGCTCTCTCAGAACTTCTATGGGCAGTGAAAGAAACTATGGGGTTCAAGGTTCAGGAACCGCCACAGCAGTATAAACTAAATCCACTAATTAGGACAAAACAAAAGAAGGATGAAGTGTTCCCCATCTGCCAGTCCCTGACAGAAGTCATCAACAAGGAATGGGTGTCTCCTGACCTGTCCAGGATATCTGAGAGATGCACCTGACAGGTTTTAGCCAGTTCAGGAAGATATAAAACAAAACATGGTGCACTCCTTCCAAGGTAGACCATCAGATCACAAGGCTATGTAAGAAGACAGTCCTCCCGTCAGAGACCAACATATCACTCCAGGACCCTATGGACAAGAAGAAGGAGGAATCCATGAAGAAATGTTTTGAAATGGCAGGTTTGGCTTGCAGAGCCAACACCCAACAACATACACCTCTATAGCACTAGTCACATGGCTCAAGGGACTGGCGAGTACCTGGATCCTTAATCTAGACAGGCAGATCTAGTGGAGTACATGATCCAGGTGGCAAAATACATGGCCAATGTGTCTGTAGATGCATTCAAAATGTTGGCAAGGTTAGCCAAACTAACTAACAGAACAAGGTGGTGCATTTGGTTAAAACTTTGGAATGCAGATTTAGAATCAAAGATCATGCTGAACAAACTACCGTTCAAAGGCAATTTGGTGTTTGGAGAGGGACTAGAAAAATATGAAACAGAAGGGTGATGGCAAAAGCCTGGATAAAGACAATCCTTCCAGGAGCACATACTTAATGGCATTTCAAAGCAGATTTGCCCTACAAAGGCAAACAAGACAGGAGACAAACTACTCAGTATTCAAAAGGAAAATCTTACAGTTTTAAGCCCTCCTACTTTAACAACGCCAGCGTTGCAGAGCCCATAACGGGTCAAAGAAGTAAATATAACACAACATTCACCTTGATAGATCAATTCAGTTGACCACCAATCACACGTGATAGACAATCAAGCCAACCAGACAGCACAAAAACATCCCTCCACCCACCCATAGGTGCCAGACTTCTCCAATTCTGTCACTTATGGAGCCAAACTACATCAGAAAAATGGGTTCTAGAGGTTGAATCACATGGATACTGCATAGAATTTGAACAGAAACCCTTCACAAACAGGACAGAGGTATCCCCAGTATCTCACCAACCAGCAAAGATCAAGCAGTGAGGACCAAGCTCCACAATCTCTTGATCAACAAAATGATAATGGCGGTTCCACCAGATCAGCTAGATCAGGAATGTACTCCATCTTCTTCCTTGTTCACAAAAAGACAGGAGATATGAGACCCATTCAAGACCTAAAATTCATCAACTGCTTCATACAATACAAGAAGTTCAAAATGGAACACTACAATCAACCATTTGATCCATAAAACCATGAGACTTTCTCACCTCCATCGACATGAAGGATGCTTATGTCCATATTTCCATCACACCATCCCACTTCAGATTCCTGAGATTCAAGATACTGGGTCAACATTTCCACTATCAGACCCTCCCTTCAATCTAGCATCCCCCATGCGTGTTTACCAAAATTTCAGTCACCCTAGCTGCCAAACTAAGGCAACAGGAATCCACATAATTCCATATCTCAATGACTGGCTGATCTGAGCCAGAATGTCACTAATAGCATATCAGCACACTCAAATGGTGGTGGACACCCTCCAGTCACACGGGTGGGTACTCAACTTGGAAAAGAGCAGCCTATTACCCAGCCAAACTATAGATCATCTGGGAGCCACCATCGATATGGCAGAAGGAAAGTAAGACTGTCACAGAAGAGAGTGGACAAGGTCATAATGCAGGCTCTGGTGCTGAGCACCATCCAAAATCAACCCTGTGAGGTGGTTCTACAGGCACTTGGCTCCATGGCCTCTTGCATCGGCCTGGTCCTTGAATGCTCTGGAACATGTGCTACAGACCCTAGCAATACAAGCAGAGGTACGAACTACTACACAATCTGTACAAGTCAATGCACTTAAACCCTTTTGCCAGGAAATCACTATCATGGTGGTCCAAAAGAAACAACATAATGAGAGAGCAGAGCGACAAGTGCCACACGATGTCGCTATAGACACGAGATGCGAACCTAGCAGGTTGGGGCCACACTGAATCACATGCCCACCCAAACCAAATGGTGCTGTCAGAGTCATGAAAGCAGATAAACTTATTGGAAATGAGAGCAGTTTACCATGTGCTACATAATTTTCAAACATTCATCAAACACAAGAGGTGCTAGTCAGGTCAGACAACCGAGCAACTGTAGCTTACATATCAAATCAGGGAGGAACAAGAAGCACCGACTGCTCTGCAAAACAAAAGTAATGGACTGGTTGCAAACCCACCTGAAAACTATCACAGTAATTCACTTGATGGGCAAACTAAACATAAAGGCAGATTGGCTCAGCCACCTGGAAATAGCACCAGAGGGTGGTCACTACACACTCACATATTTCTCCAATTGAACCAAAGGTGAGGGCCCTGGAAGTAGATCTCACGGCATCCACAAGAAATGCTCATCTTCCAACATACTACTCCAGATACACAGAATGAGAGCTCTAGGAACAGGCGCCCGCTCACAAGATTGGGAATTCAGGAGAGCATCACGTATTTCCACTGATTCTTCTCATGTAGCAGGTCCTGAATAAAATACAACAGACAAGATCCACTGTCATAATGGTGACTCAAATTGGCCCAGAAGGCACTGGTTCACAACCTAGTCTCTATGTCAATAGCCACATCATGGACACTGTCAGTCCGATCAGACCTGCTGACTCAAGACCCAATCAGCCACCCAAATCTACTCCCACTGAATCTCACTGCCTGGTTACTGAGAGGCAGAGACTGTTAGACAAAGCCTACAGCCAAAGCGTGGTGGACACTATGCTCCAGTCTAGGAGCACATCCACTACCGCTACTACAAGAGACAATGGTTCATCTTCAAAAGTGGCGCTCAACAATGGAGTTGAGAAGCAACCAATTTCCATCCCTCACATCTTGCTTTTCCTTCAACAAGGAGTAGATAAGGATCTCTAGGCCTCATCATTGTGAGTCCAAGCTGCAGCAATTGACACAAGTGCAGGCCTTATCGATGGATACTTCCCAGGATCACACTTTACATGCTTAGGTTCTTAAAGGATGTGTCCAACATTCACCCAAAGTGCAGGCCAACACTGGCACCCTGGGATCTGAACACAGTATTCGACGCAATAGCCGCTGCCCCTCTGAACCGATGACAACCTCAGACATTAAATGGATATCCTTTAAGACAGTATTCCTCCTAGCTATTTGCTCAGTAAGACGAATAAGTAAGATCAGAGCACTCTCATGTAAACCTCTTTTTCTAATTGTACACAATGATGAAATCTCTAATGACCAATCCATCCTTTATTCGAAAGTGGCTACATCCTTCCACATGTCCAAAAATATCGAGCTGTCTGCATGGACTGAGCAAACCAATCAAGGTGAAGGTGAAGAGATCAAACATAGGGACATGAAAAGAGTAATCACCACATATTTAAATAGAACAAAGGATTTCAGACTATCCATCAACTTGTTTGTGGTACCAAGTGGCCCAAAAATGGTCAAGCGGCAGCTACATCCACATTCGCCAGCTGGATCAAACATACTATCACTGAGGCTTACAAGTTGCAAGGCCTACTATTGCCACATGGTGTCAAGGCACATTCCACCAGGGCAGTGACAACATCCTGTGCTGAACATAATGAGGCCTCCATACAAGACATTTGTACAGCAGCAACTTGGTCCTCAATACATACCTTCACCAGACACTATAGACTGGATGTTGCTAATGCTGAAGAGCAAATTTCACTGGAAAAGTGCTAATTAATTATAGTGGATCTTAGCTGAAACGTCATCTGACCCCTCCCTGAATACTTCTTACTGCTTCTTAGAACCCAGAGGTAATTAATGGGGATGCTGTAGGTGATGCAATATGCAATGGTAGTTTACTCACCTAGTAAAGGTGATTGCATGAGCATCACCTTATAACATCTGAGACTACCACCATTCTTCTCAGATGACAATCCAGCAAGCGTTGGTATTAATCTTGATTATTAGCATTATTAGAGCTAGTACCTCGCATCATAGTTCTTTGAATATTCCAGCATGCCATACGGGCTGGGCAGCGTTAGTATGTAGCTAATAAGAAATAAATCTACTGATTAGTGAACCTCTATTCATGGAATATTTTCTACTATTATGTGCTTTCAGCTCTATATCCATAATCTTCTCCTTGCATTTTCATATGTCCCTGTGTTTTCTCTTAATGTCATAACAATCTTTACCACAGTACTTCTACAGATAACACAGCTTTGGAAGAATTGAACTGGAGTACTGTGGTGGGGAGGACCTAGGCAGATCAGATTTCAAACATCTGGACACATGTGCATCTGCCACCTATGAGGTGGGCGTAACCCAGAGGTAATGGATGGGGATGCTGTAAGGTGATGCTCATGCAATCACCTTTATCAGGTAAGTAAACTACCATTTACACTGTATTACATTTCTGTTAGCTACACTGTATGTAATGTCTCTCTGCAACATAGCAAAAAGCCATTTAGGCAGTATTACACTGTCTGTTAGGTGCCGAGCACTGTCATTTATCACTGTGGTGACATAGCTACACTATGTGTGATGTCTTTCTCTGCAGCACTGAGAAAGCCAAATGTAGGCTGAATTACATTGACTGTTAGGTGTCCCAAACCCTGTCATGTGTTTCTGTGGTGACATACAGTAGCTACACTGTGTGTGATGTCTCTGCAGCATAGTCAAAGCCATTTAGGCTGTATTACACTGTCTGTTTGGTGCTCCAAGCCCTGTAATTTATTACTGTCTGTGACATAGTCAGCTACACTATCTGTCTCTGCAACAGTTAGTGAAACAATATCCATTATTTCATGGCTGTGTCTACTGTGTCTCATATTTCCCAGTTTAAGTCTACTTAAAGGAAGCACAGTGCTGTTGCACATGCAACTAAAAATGATGTGGAAAATATGAATCATTGTATTAATGAAGAACATAGTGACAATAATAATATCACCAGGACTGGCACTAAATGTCCTCCTGAACCAAAAAGCATGTTACCAATGAAATGATAGTAAAGTTCTGGAAATAACTGATTGGAGTTACTCATGGAGGTACCAAACATTTTGCCACATGTGCAAGGACATTTCCAGCTGCTGAAGCAGTATACAAGGACAGAGAGTCATCCTCCTTAAATATAAGCTCTGATGCTGAGGCAGTGAATGCTGATAAAGATGGTGGTGATAGTGGGGACTGCAATCTGGATAACCCAGGCTATGTCCCACCTGATGATGACAGCATTTCCACTTCTTCTGGATCTTGTGGTGTTGAGGTCTGTAGTTTCAATAAAGGAGTAGGAGAAGATGATGCTGTAAGTCATGAGAGGCAAGTGCAGAAAAAAATCATATGCTAAACATAAGAATAAGAAGATGAGCATGAATGAGAACAATTCATATCAACAAGAAAATGGCAGTGTAAGATTCCCTTCAGGTCCCTTAACTGTACAAGAAATAGTACCAGGCACCATAAGACAAAGCACAAAAAGTAAATCTTTAGTGTGGAATTAATTTTACATTGACTCTGCAGACAAATCTTGAGCTGTATGCAGTCTGTGCAAAAAACATCAGTCTTGGTGGCAAAGCGGAAATTTTGGAACATCAGTAATGATCTGACATGCAAAGGCAAGACACCTAATTGAGTGGGGCAGGGCAAGGGTCAGTGTGGTTAGTATGGGCAGTAGTGGAGGTGATGGTGGCGGTGACCATAGTGACAATGAAACAGAGCAGGAACTGAGGTTGGGTCACTTGATGTGTCCTTGCAGTCTTCTCAGACAAACATGGATTGCTTTCTTCTGACACCATCAAGTACTGCAAAATCACAAAGTAGTATTCCACATGAAAAGGTGTAAAAATACAATCCCCACCAAATTAAAAATATTTGTGATTCTCATCAACTAACATTAAAAGAAAGTATGGAGGACATAAAATTTATCTGCAAGCACCCAACATGCCAGCTGTTAAATACAGGCAATGCAGAGCTGTTGGTAGTTTGTCAACTCCCTTTTGCTTTGTTGCAAAAAGGATTCCTCAAGCTCATAAACCAAATTGAACCATGGTACACTCTTCCCTGTTATATTTCAAAACAGGCTGCTCCATAGTTGTATGACTTGGTATGTACTGCAATCATTAAAGAGTTGAAACTCTGAGGTGAAGCAGGTTCACATATTTATTTATTTATTGCAATTGTTTCACCAGGAAAGGCACACTGAGCACCAAGATGCTTGTATCCCAGTGCGACCTGGGGTACACATGGCTATGAAAACACACAGGTTATCAAGTGAACAGTTAACAGAAGCAAATAAAATCAGCATAAGGATACATGATTGCATGAATGTACAAGCAGTGCACATTGAATGCTTAGGATATTAAAGTATCAAATAACAATTTTGTGACAAGAAGCAGCAGACAAGGTAAATTAGCACAGTAGTAACAGCAGTAAATAACAGAGGATGTATATTACAGTTATATAGTTATACACAGTACATAGGGCAAAATAGGCCCAGGACATAAGTGCAAGGTTGAGGTTATATGCCAGCTTCTTGTAGCAAGGCTAATGCCGCTGGTCGGGCATTGGGGAGGAGGAGTGGGGCAGCAGGTTCAGGGACAGGAGCAATTTGTAGTAAGGAAGTTTGCTAGGGTGGTAGACAGAGAGTAGGAAGAGGAGAAGTGCCAAATTTGCAGTGGGAGGGCATTCCAGAGCTTGGGTAGCTGGTGTAGAAGGCAGCTTGACTGGCAAGGTCTTCCACCTAGGGACTGAAAGTTGGCAGGAGTCACTGGATCTAAGATGATGGGAGGGTTGGGCATCTGTGAGCACGGTGGCAAGGTAGGAGGAGTGGACTGGAGCCATAGGTTGGAGACAAATTTAGCACAGTGAGAGATGCGGCAGTTTTCAAGGGATGGTAGTGACAAGGCTTGGTAGAGGCCGCAGTGGTGGGTGAGGAGAGGCATCGAGAGCAAAGTGGCAGAAGGCATTATAAAGTGTGTCCAGTTTAGGTCATTTGGCTGCACTGTATACAATGTCACAGTAGTCGATGGAGGCAGTATCATCTTCAGGACCAGTTCACGTTGGACTCAGGGAGGAGGCTGCTGTGGTTCCTATATAGTGCACTGAGCATGGGGCATAGTTTTTTGAGATAGCATTGATGTGGTCAGAGAAGAAGAGGTGGCTGTCGAGCCAGACCCCCAAGTAATGGAACAACGAGACATCTTCAAGTTTTGGCCATCCAGGGTGGCAAAGTAGGGAAGGAGGAGTCTGGCCAGGTGTTGTCGTGTGTCGAATGTCATAGTGACAGTTTTTTGCATTTAGGAGAGCTGGTGTGAGCTAAACCATTGCTGTACCTTGTTGAAGTCAGCCTGGAGGTTTGATTGTACCACATCAGGGCAGAGCCAGAGTAGTGAGTACAGTATCATCTGCATACATGTGGATTGAGTAGTAGAGCAGATGAGTGGCAGGTCATTTAGAATATAGAGGACAGAATGGGACCAAGAACCGACCCTTGTGGGACACCGGTAGTTAAGGGAAGGAGGTGGAGATCACATTTGAGACTCTAACAGACTGAGTTCTATCAGAGGTATGATCTGAACCAGTTTGTGGCTGCGACATAGAGGCCTGATTCAGTAAGACTCGAGACAATATGGGGTGGAAGAGCGGTGTTGAAGGCTTTTGCAAGGTCGACAAAAATGACTGAGGTGATCAGTCCACTGTCCATGCCTGTCAGGATAGTGTCTGTAAGCTTTATCAGGGAAGAGGTGGTGGAGTGTCCCTTCCTGAAGCCAGACTGGAATAGTGTGAAGAATTTGGAGTCAGTGAGGAAGGAGTAAGTTGGATGAGCACAAGGTGCTCTTGTAGTTTTTCTAGGACTGGAAGGAGGAGATAGGGTGGTAGTTAGAGGGGAGGGGACCTCCTTTTGGCAGAGGGATGACAGTGGCGTGCTTCCATGCATGGGGAATGGTGGCAGCAAAGATTGGTTTAGGAGTTTGGCAAGCGGAGTTGCTATAGTGGGGGTGGAGAGGTATAGAAGTTTGGGGTCTAATCCATCCTTGGTTTTGCCTTTTGAGGAGTTGAGAGAAAGTAATGCATCTAGGGCCTCAGTTGCAGAGATGTCTTTGAAGAAAAGGAGCGAGGCTTAGTCTGGGTCTTTATGTCTGTAGGTGGTGCGAGAGGTGTAGTGTTGGGCAGAGAAGAGAGAGGGTGGCAGCACAAGTGGAGAAGTACATATTGAACTCAGTGGTGACTGCTGTGGGCTCTGATAGGAGAGAGTTATTAACATTTAGCATTGGAGTGGATTGGCAGCCAGTGGGGTGAAAAGGGAGTGAATGACCTTCCAGAATTTTGAGGGTTTATTTAGGTTTGACTGGAGGGAGCTGCTGAAGTACTCTGCTTTGCAAGACAGAGTGGCTCTGTTGCACTTATTACGGAGCATGCGGTATGTGGAGAGATGTTGTGGGAGGCGTGAGGATTTATCGTTTTCAGGCTTTGTCCCATGCAATTTGACATGCAATCAGTTCTTGGGTGATCCAAGGTTGGTGGTTTCCTTGTACTCTTGTCGACGCAGTGGGGTGTGTGTGTTCCAGACACTGAGGAATGTGTTTTAAAGTGTAGTAAGGCATCATCAATGGAGATCGTAGGAGGGGCAGGGCCCAGTTTGCTAGCGCAAGGTGATCTAATACAGGGGCTAGATTGAGGATTTATAGGGCGTTGGACTACAAATTTAATGGAGTATTTTGTTGATGGATTATCGCACTAAGAAGGTTATGTAGTGGTCACTGAGGGAGCCAGGAAGAATACCAGCTTGTTTGACCGGTGGGGGTGTGGTGAGGACCCAGTCAATGGCGAGTGGTTTCCAGATTTTAGTTAAGACAGGTGGGCTCAGAAATGATTTGTGAAGAGGTTTAGGGTGGGCGTTTCAGTCCTGGTTTTGTGGAGGGCAGGAGTTAGCCAATTGTAGTTAAGATCGCCCATAATGTAGAGTTCCCTGTAGTGGTTAGGCAGGAGATTTGCTTGAGGAGGTTGGTGACAGCAGAAGCTGGTGTACCAGGTCAGCAGTATATCCCAGCAATGTAGATTGGTAGCCAGAAGGAAGGACAAGCTGAATTAGTATTCTTCAAGGACTTTTGGTTCAGACTTGGTCACGGCCCTGAATAGTGCAAGTACAAGTTTAAATAGATGGCTATTCCACACGCCTTTAGACGCTCTATCCTGTTGGGCCATAGTGTAGCCTGGGATAGCGACAGAGGAGTCATTGATGTTTTGTTGTGAGCCAGGTATCAGACAGGGAGAGGATATCTGGGCGTAGTGGATGGCAAGAACCAGAAGGAGTCAAGATTGTGGACAAGGCTTCTTATATTTAGGTGCAGGAGGTGCAGGCCATGTGGGAGAAGGTCCTAAGTGAGATGAAGAAAAGCCGATGTTGGAGAGGGGCATGGGGGTAGTATTGGGGCCAGGGTTGGGGTGGATGTCACCTGCTGCAAGGAGTAGGAGAGTGAGAGTTAGGTAGTGGCGAATAGCTGTATATGACTGACTGTGGCGGATGTCTCTTAGATTGAAGTGTGTATGAGCTGGGCATGGGAGAATAAGTTGAAAAATGACCCAGGGGAGCAATGGGTTGAAAAGAAATGGGCTGGGACGTGCGGCAGAGTGTGTCCATGCTTGGGTGAAAGGGTAGATGGACGCCGAGCTGGAGGGTGGGAGAACTCAACGAGGTTTGGCAGGATTTGGGAAGGGAACATGGGAGAGGGGGTGGCATGTTGGAAAGGAAGGAAACGAGGGAGGGAGAAGAGAATAGGGATAAGCAGGGTCAGATGGCCTGGTAGAAGGATCATGGCACTGATCAGGTGCTAGGGAGGACCCTATTACAGTGGTTACTTAGTGGGGAAGGTAGGTGCTGTAGTTACTTAGTGGAGAAGGTGGAGGGCTGAATGTGGGGGCAGGAAATGATAGGGATCGGTAAGGACTAGGAACCAATGGAGGAGCAGAGGAATGAGGATTTTAGATAGCCAATGAGGGAGCAATCAGTGCTGTTAGGCTTATTAGCCAATGAGGTAGAGTGCTGCTAGGCTTACTAACCAAAGACAGAGTGAGAGGGAATGTGGGCAGGCAATAGATGCATTTAATCAGTGGAGGAGAGGGTGGGAGGCCAAAAATCCTTCTATGAGACTCTTGAATTTTACTTAGTTGCAGCTAAATCTAGTTGTAAAAGCACCAGCGGCAAAAGCAGGGAAAATGTCCTGACCAATCAAGAGCAGGTTTGCTGGATGTGCCCATGTTCTGATTGGCTGAACTGTCACCGTATCTTCCAAGGAGCTGGAGGCGGGCATCCTGGTCTCGGTCCAGCTGGATGCTGTCCGACCTTGGGAGCTGAAGCAGCCCTGTTCAAGGGCAGGCAGCTGGAGAGGAGAAAATAGCAGGGGTTAAATAGCGAGAGGCAGGACAGGTTTAGATTGAACAATTTAGCAAGACAAAGGAGAGTGAGACTTTTGGCGCCAAGGCAGAGTGCTTGGATGAAGTGGGGTGCAGGAGCAAGAAACAACAGAAGAGCTCTAAGCACTTTAAAACAGTAGTAGAAATTACAATCCAGCTAATACAGTTGAAATCCTTCTATGAGACACTTGAATTTTGCTTGATTGCAGCTAAATCTATTTGTAAAAAGTGCCAGGTGGCAAAAACATAACCAGATATATGGACCAGCAACCAACCAATTGACTACATGACTGTTACAGCTCATTGGGCAGTTTTCAGTCAGAAAGCAATAATCCCTGCTCTACCAGAAGCAGTAGAAAGCAGGCTGTATTATGTGTCACCACTTTGAGAAAACCACACTGCTGTAAATATTTTGCAGGAGTTGCAAAATCAATTCGAAATGATTTACTCCATGGGCCAGATATTCAAAGGGTTGTGCCATGCCAATAGGATTGCACCTGCGCAAGTCAAACTTGCTCCATTCTCGATATTCAGCGGGAGGCAGTTAGCCACAGAAAACATGCTGAGCAACAGCGCAATGCAAATGAATGCATGCTGAACTGGAGGGAGGAACCATGCATAAACTGCACAGCCCGATATTCAGCCGGGCTGTGCAGAGTTGTCTGAGCACAACCCCAACCTGCGCCTGCACAACTTTGAGCCAAAAAAAGGCTCAGCGAGGGCCACCCACAGGTGAGCTGCTGCATTGCGGGCGACAACAGCAGCTGCCACCTGGCTGGCCCCAACCCACTCCCTGTGCCCCCCTGCAGCCCAATCATGGGCAAGTGAAAATCCCCAACACCACCCCTGAGCCCGATCGCGGGCAACAACGAAATGTCCCCCACCAGCCCGACCACGGGCTGCAGTGGTTTAAAACAACCTCCGAATACATCCCTGGTGGTCCAGTGGACCGAAAAAGCCTGATCGCGGGCTGTATCAGTGAAAATACAACCCCTCCTCCCGAACATAGCCCTGGTGGTCAGTGGCTGAAAACTCCCGTCTTGGCGGGATGTAAGCAGTAAACCCCCGCATTTCTCAGAATGAATGCTGACAAATTTCCAATAGTCACAAACACTGAATTATGTGATTCTAACCCTGAACATGAACAACAGCCTGCAAAGAGTGATAATGAATATGATGATTAGGTTGTGTACAAAATGAATAGAACCATTAAAACTGCCACCACGCCAGCCACATGTGCCACAGTACTCTTAGTTTTCTTTAGCAAATCATCAGTTTTATATTATGAAATTTTGATGCACACCATGGGTATAATTTCTGGAAAGAGCAGTAGCCTCACTCAGAGTAGCTGCTTCTCTGTACCTACCTCATCAATGCCAGCCATGGGAATAATTTTTGAAAAGAGCAGAGCTCAATTGGAGCAACTGCACTCTTGCTACCTAGCTCAGCAATGCCCACCATGGGTATGATTTTTGGAAATAGTAGCAGGCTCACTCACAACAGTGGAGCCTCTCGTTGCTGCCTCAGCAATGCCCACCATGGATATAATTTTGGAAACAACAGCAAGCTCACTCACAGAAGCTGTTCCTCTTGTACCTAACTCAGTAATACCTCCATGGGTATAATGGCTTGGGGCAGCTAACAAACAGTGTAATAACCCCCCAAAAAATAGTCTTTTATATGATGTTTGTTATGGTCAGGGTCGGTATCGGGTAGTAGAACAAGTCGGAAGTAACTTCTGACTTGACTCAACTACTCGGTTTTCATCTGGTATTTCTAGGGTATTTTAAAGGTATCCACGGGTAGTCTTGAGTCGGTGCTTTACTGCCCACCCATCCCTAACTATTATTTAGGAAAATTGCATGAAAGCATTCCTTAATATGGTTTTGACTAATTGATATGACTGTATTATTAATTGTGCCTGTTGGAGCTTACAGCTATCACTTAGTTAGATTTTTGACTAAATGCTAGTTCACTGAATTTATTTCATGGGAGCCCTCTCCTGTTTTTTATATCACTGTTGGAGGCCATTCCAGGTCTTTAGCTAAACAGTTCAAGTTCTAAAGATTCCATATAAATCAGTACAAGTTTTCATGGCTTAGTTATTTATCCCTCCTTTTGGGGAGGAGGTCTCATGATAGACCTAGAGTTTCTTCCAACAAAATTACTGTGTTGCTATTTTATTAAAAATATTCCCTAAATCTGGGATCACTATAATTGAGTACTGCAAAATGAACCAGAATGTTTGTGTGTATTATGCATTGCTGCTTACTCAGAAAAGCAGGTTCAAGTTCAAGTTCAAGTTCAACTTTATTGCAGGAAAACTCAGTTGAGCAGCTCATTCACAAGGAGGTCCTGAGATGGACATACAGTCAAATACTTTAACAGAATTACATGATATTACATAATGTACATAAAGTGCTCCCGGTACACAAAAAATTCATGATGGGAGGTGACACTGATTAAAAGACAATACATTGCATACATTAAGATTTCACAGAGAAAAATAATGTTCCTGGAGAAAGTAACAGTAATTACATAACTGTAACTAACATACTAACAGAATTCCATCAGACACACTGATAATGGTTAGAGGTAGAGCTAGTGACATAGAGATGGGGCCTAAGATACCGTGTGGTCGATAATGCCCCAAAAATGATATTCAGTTTAATGACAGTTACAGGTATCTTTTAATTTGGCCATGGCTAACCTTTTAAAAAGTTAACAGGGACAATACTGGATAATTTCAGAGAGGATTGTAACCGATTCCAAATAGTTGGCAGTGAACATGAGATAGCATGTTTGCCAAAGGAAATCTGGTCCTAGGTACATCGAGGAGGAGAAAATCAGACTTCCTGAGGGAGTAAACACTGTGTGATATGTGTACTAGGGAGGTTAGGTATTGCAGTAGTTTGTTCAGAAGAAGTTTTAAAGTCGAGATACCGGCATGAACTGACCGTCTAACGGTCAGCGAGGCCAACCAACTATGGCATATAGATCACAGTGATGGGTTTGGGGAAGGAGTTTGTAATAAATCAAGGGGTGGTGGTAGAGAACATCTAGCTTATGAAGACTGGTAAGTGCTGAAGAGTTGTAGAATATGTCAGCCGTAATCAAGAAGGGGAGGAATGTGACCTGAACCAGTCTGGTTCTAATCTTCATGGGAAAGAAGGACCTGTTGTGGAAGAAAAAGCCTAACCTGGCTTTTAGTCTTTGGACAAGTCATCAAGGTGATCATTGAAGGAAAGCTTGTTGTCAAGCCAGAAACCTAGATATTTGAACTTTGAAACGATTTCCAATTGCTCACCTAGAGAAATATTTATAAAATCGTTAGGTAAAACAGGAGTAGTAGAGGAGGTACATGGATGGAGGATCATGGCATTCGTTTTCTTGGCATTAAGGAGCAACTCTGCATTAATTAGATTATTTTCTAATTGTGCAAAGTCAGCTTGAAGGGTGTCCGTAACTCCTTCCAGTGTGGGACCAGATTTGTACAGGACTGTGTCATCTGCAAAAATGTAAGTGGGACTTGGTAATCTGATGGTCAAGATTGTTTATATATAAGGAAAAGAGGACGGGCCTAAGATAGATCCTGTGAGGACTCCCTAGCAGTAGAGTAGGAGGATGAAAACAAATCTCCTGTTTTAACTTTCTGAGTCCTTCCGTCAGATAACTATTGAACCACTGGGTTGTGGATGGAGTAAAGCCTAAGTTAGTAAGGCTGTGCACTAATAAATTGTGGTCTATGGTGTCAAAAGCTTTACTAAGGTCTAAGAATACTACACCAGTGGTTTTCTTAGAGTTTATTGCAGAGACCAATCATTAGTAACCCTGGCCAGAGCTGTTGTGGTGCTGTGATTTGAGCAAGCCGGATTGGAGAGGTTTAAGAGATTGAGTTTCAATATGGTTTTTCAGTTGTGCGTAGATCATTTTTTCAAAGGCTTTTGAGAGGATGGGCAGTATTGAAATGGGTCTATAATTGTTGAGATTGCAGGGATCACCTGACTTAAATTGGGGAGAATATGAACAGATTTCCAACACGAAGGAACTGTAGCTGTTGAGACAGAATGGTTGAATATATGAAATATTGGGGCGGTAAGGTAGGGTAGCCAAGTTTTAGGAATAATGGTTCTATGTTATCTTCCCTGCACTTTTTTGGTATCCAGATTAATAAGTGAATCCTCAACTTCCTTAAAGCTAAGAGAACAACTGGAATGGACAGGCTGAGGTATCTGGCAATGCATTTGTGCTATCTGGGTTCTTTACTTGGGTGGCATATGGAGGAATCAAACACTAGGTTGGCTGTGACGAAGTGGGAATTAAGTTCTTCTAGTATTTGATGGGTACTTTCAATTGCTGTTCCATTGATGTGGATCTTTAGTGGAAGAGATGGGGCGGTTGAGCGACCCTCGATTGAATTAAGAGGTCTTCAGATTTTGTAAGAGTTCCCCTTAGCCTGCTCAAGGGTAGAGACATAGTGTTTGATTTGGTTAGCTGAAATACTTTTGATGCAAGCATTCCTGGCTGCCCTAAATGCCTGCCAATCTAGAGGACTCTTGGTGCGCCTAGCCTGGGCCCATAGTTTGTCATGGTTTGTCAGTGCAATCTTGAGTTCCAGGGTAAACCAAGGGTGTGAGTTTTGCGTGTCGAACCTTAATAATGGGAGCATGTCTATTAACCAGTGAAGTAATGTTGCAGTTGAGAACATTAACAGCCTCATCTACTGATTTTGCAAGGAAGAGGTCTTGCCATCTGACCTTGCTTAGGTCGGTCAAATAGTTATCGGTATTGAACTTACGGAATGACCGTTTGGTTATGAATTTAGGGGAAGGTTGACTTTGGCTTGTGATCTAGTGCAGACTACGATATTGTGATCACTCATATCATTATGAAACACTGTTGTTTGTAGAATTTATGTGGGTGGGTACTTAATATAACGTCTAAAAGTGAGCTATTGGCTGTTTTAAGGTATTAATCCTAGTTGATTCACTAATTAGTTGGGCAAAGCCAAGTTCATCACAAAGTGATTTCAAGCCGAGGACTTTGATGATAGCCAATCCAGGTTGAAGTCCCCAGGATTAATGTTTCTGTATTAGCATTAATGATTAAAGTTTTGAGGGCACTAAGGATATCAGTTCAGACAGCAGGTGGTCTATAACCACCTATGATAGTAATGTTGTCAGAGGAAGGGAGATGGAGTTTCAGAGAAACAATTTTGTATTCCTTGTGTTTAGATTTGGTAATAATGTTGCTAATTGTATACTTAGATTTAGCATAGACAACTACTCCGTCCCAGATTCCCTGTCTCCCTAAACAGAGTATAATCCACTAGGTTAATTTGTTGGTCGGTAATATTTTATTAAGCCAGGATTCAGTGACAATGATGAGGTCAGGTTCAGTATGGACAGCCCAGGCTTGTAACGGGATAGTTTTTGGTCAGACTCAATATATTAGCCATCATTATTTTTAATCCAGGTGCAGCTGCAAATTCTGTTGGGAGGAGCAGTGAAGGGGGCCTGCATTTAACTTGACATTGCCTGAGCAGAGAAGGAGAAGGAGTAACAATTTCTTTAAGGCGATCAAATGACCTAAGGACTTTCTTTTCTGTCTGACTGTTATTTGTTTTGTGGGTAGCAACTGTATATTAATTGTGAATGTACTTGTGTTACAGTTTGGAACTAGGAGAAGGAGCATTAAGGGACATTGGGAAAGGAAGAAGGAGAGTAAGAACAAAGAAGGTGTAGAGTAGATAAAGGAGGGGGCATGAGGAATATTGAGTGGTATAATGGCTGAAGACATAGTAGGTGTAGTTTTTCATGGCAGTGCTCATTATACTGAGTTGTGTTAATGTAGCATACACCAGGAACAAAGATTATCAGTAACAGCCACGCTACAGTGTAATGTGCCACGACTCTCAGATAGGTATGGTTTTAAAGTTAATGTCGAGAAAGGGCTGGATGAATATGTAAGAGAAAGTGAAGGGCATCATCTTGTTTTAGTTTATTAAATTTTTTTTCCAACAAGGCAGTAACCTATAGGATGGCTAGATAAACAGAGAGGGTGTGGCCACAGTGTATTTAAAAGAGGCCTGGGAGGGGTGGGTCGAATCAACAGTAGAAATCACCCCAGAAGAAAGACAGCACCAGGGTGAGGACAGGACTAATCGGTGGCCTTTCTGAAAAGCGCCAATCCGTTCAGCTGGCTTGTGAGCCGTGCCTTCTGCGGACCTGAATCTGTTTTTCAGGAGGCTGCCGTCGGTTGTGTAGTCACCGTCGGGCCGGTGACCGGAGTCCTGGGGCTCGCCCTGTTCAGGGGCTGCAACTAAGGGAGACAAAGGCAGGAATTTATAGGGATTTGAGTAGTGTAGCAGGCTGAGGAGCCAGAGATCAGGAGAATATGCAAGACAAAGGACACTTAAAAAGGCACCAAGGGTGACAGGGGTAAACACTTCGGTCTAACAAAATTTTAGAAGGGCTGGTAATCACTTTGCATACGCTCAATTTCTTAAATTCTTTGTTTCTAAAGCAGGCTTCACTAACATTTCCCACAAACTTAGTGCTGGGCTGAAAATCAACTGTAGAATTCACTAAGGAGAAAAGCCAGCACCAGGGTGAGGGACTGGACCAAACAAGCGGCCTTTCTGAGAGCGCCCAAAAACCGGTTGGCTGGCTTGTGAGCCTTACCTTCTACAAAGCTGAATCTGCTTTTCAGGAGGCTGCCATGGGCTGTGTGGTCGCCTTTGGGCCGGTGGCCGGGGAGTCCTGGGGCCGCCCTGTTCTGGGGCTGCAACTAAGGAGACAAGGCAGGAATTTATAGGGATTTGAGTAGTGTGGCGGGCTGAGGGCCAGAGATCAGGAGAATTTGCAAGACGAAGGGACACTAAAAAGGCACCAAGGGCGGCAGGGTAAAACACTTGGTCTAACAAAACTTTAGAAGGGCTGGTAATCACTTTGCATACATTCACTTTCTTAAATTCTTTGTTTCTAAAGCAGGTTTCTCTAACATTTCCCACAAACTTAGTGCTGGGCTGAAAATCAACAGTAGAAATCACTCCGGAGAAGCTAGCACCAGGGTAAGTGACTGGACCAATCAGCAGACTTTCTGAAAGGCGTCAAAATCAGTTCACTGGCTTGTGAGCTGTACTATCTGCAGAGCTGAATCAGCTTTTCAGGAGGCTGCCGTTGGCTGTGTGGTCACCGTCGGGCGGTGAATGAGAGTCCTGGGGCTCGCCCTGTTCAGGGGCTGCAACTAATGGAGACAAAGGCAGGAATTTATAGGGATTCGAGTAGTGTGGCAGGCTGAGGAGCCTGAGATCAGGAGAATTTGCAAGACAAAGGACACTTAAAAAGGCACCAAGGGCGGTAGGGGATAAAACACTTCGGTCTAACAAAACTTTACAAGGGCTGGTAATCACTTTGCATACATTCAATTTGTTAAATCCTTTGTTTCTAAAGCAGGATTCACTAACATTTCCCACAAACTTAGTGCTGGGCTGAAAATCAGCCGTGAAATCACTCTGGAGAAAAGCCAGCACCAGGGTGAGGGACTGGACCAATCGGTGGCCTTTCTGAAGGCACATAAAATCTTTGGCTGGCTTGTGAGCGTACCTTCTGCAGAGCTGAACCCGCTTTTCAGTAGGCTGCCGTGGTCTATGTGGTCGCCGTCCGGGCCCAGTGACCAGGGTCCTGGGAGCTTGCCCAGTTCAGGATGTAACTAAGGGAGGCAAAGGCAGGAATTTATAGAGATTCGAGTAGTGTGGCAGACTGAGGAGCCAGAGATCAGGAGAATTTGCAAGACAAAGGGACACTTAAAAAGGCGCTAAGGATGCCAGGGGTAAAACACTTAGGTCTAACAAAACTTTAGAAGGGCTGGTAATCCTTTTGCATACATTCAATTTCTAAAATTCTTTGTTTCTGAAGCGGGCTTCACTAACATTTCCCACAAAATTAGTGCTGGGCTGAAAATCAACAGTTGAAATCACTCCGGAGAAAAGCCAGCACCAGGGTGAGGGATTGGACCAATCAGCGGCCTTTCTGAAAGGTGCCCAAATCCGGTGGCTGGCTTGTGAGGCATTACCTTCTGCGAGCCAAATCCGCTTATCAGGAGGCTGCCGTCGGGCGGTGACCGGGAATCCTGGGGCTCGCCCTGTTCAGGGGCTGCAACTAAGGGAGACAAAGGCAGGAATTTATAGGGATTCGAGTAGTGTGGCAGGCGAGGCAGAGATCAGGACAATTTGCAAGACAAAGGGACACTTAAAAAAGGCGCCAGGGTGGCGGAGGTAAAACACTTCAGTCTAACAAAACTTTAGAAGGGCTGGTAATCATTTTGCATACATTCAATTTCTTAAATTCTTTGTTTCTAAAGCAGGCTTCACTAACATTTCCCACAGACTAAGTGCTGGGATGAAAATCAGAGTAGAAATCACTCGGAGAAAAGCCAGCACCAGGGTGAGGGACTGGTGCAATCGGCAGCCTTTCTGTAAGGTGCCGAAATCTGGTTAGCTGGCTTGTGAGCCGTACCTTCTCTGAGCCAAATCCGCTTATCAGGAGGCTGCTATCGGGCCGGTGACCAGGGAATCCTGGGGCTCGCCCTGTTCAGGGGCTGCAACTAATGGAGACAAAGGCAGGAATTTATAGGGATTTGAGCAGTGTGGCAGGCTGAGGAGCCAGAGATCAGGAGAATTTGCAAGACAAAGGGCACTTAAAAATGGCACCAAGGGCGGCAGGAAGTAAAACACTGCCGGTCTAACAAAACTTTAGAAGGGCTGGTAATCACTTTGCATATATTCAATTTCTTAAATTCTTTGTTTCTAAAGCAGGCCTCACTAACATTTCCACAAACTTAGTGCTGGGCTGAAAATCAACAGTAGAAATCACTCGGAGAAAAGTCCAGCACCAGGGTGAGGACTGGCCTAATCGGCGGCCTTTCTGAATGGCGCCTGAAATCTGGTTGGCTGGCTTGTGAGCCGTACCTTCTCTGAGAGCTGATAAGCTTTTCAGGAGGTTGCCCTCGGCTGTCTGGTTGCCGTCGGGCCTGTCACCTGAGTCCTGGGGCTCGCCCTGTTCAGGGCCTGCAACTAAGGGAGACAAAGGCAGGAATTTATAGGGATTCGAGTAGTGTGGCAGGCCAGGAGCCAGAGATCAAGACAATTTGCAAGACAAAGGGTCCCTTAAAATAGGTGCCAAGGGCGGCAGGGGTAAAACACTTGGTCTAACAAAACTTTAGAAGGGCTGGTAATCACTTTGAATACATTCAATTTCTTAAATTCTTTGTTTCTAAAGCAGACTTCACCAACATTTCCCATAAACTTAGTGCTGGGCCGAAAATCAACTGTAGAATTCACTCTAGAAAATCCAGCACCAGGGTGAGGGACTGGACCAATCAGAGGCCTTTCTGAAAGGCGCCAAAACAGTAGGCTGGCTTGTGAGCCGTACCTTCTGTGAAGCTGAATCTGCTTTTCAGGAGGCTGCCATGGCTGTGTGGCTCTTCGGCCGGTGAGCGGGAGTCCTGGGGCTCGCCTCTGTTCTGGGGCTGCAACTAAGGAGACAAAGGCAGGAATTTATAGGGATTTGAGTAGTGTGGCAGGCTGAGGAGCCAGAGATCAGGACAATTTGCAAGACAAAGGGACATTAAAAGGCACCAAAGGCGGCAGGGGTTAAACACTTCGGTCTAACAAAACTTTACAAGGTCTGGTAATCACTTTGCATACATTCAATTTCTTAAATTCTTTGTTTCTAAAGCAGACTTCACTAATATTTCCCACAAACTTAGTGCTGGGCTGAAAATCTGCAGTAGAAATCACTCTGGAGAAAAGCCAGCACCAGGGTGAGGGACTGGACCAATCGGTGGCCTTTCTGAAGGCACCCGAAATCTGGTTGGCTGGCTTGTGAGCCATACCTTCTGCAGAGCTGAACCCGCTTTTCAATAGGCTGCCGTGGTCTATGTGGTCGCCGTCGGGCCAGTGACCAGGAGTCCTGGGGCTACCCTGTTCAGGGATGCAACTAAGGAGACAAAGGCAGGAATTTATAGGGATTTGAGTAGTGTGGCAGGCTGAGGAGCCAGAGATCAGGAGAATTTGCAAGACAAAGGACACTTAAAAAAGGTGCCAAGGGCGGTGGGGGTAAAACACTTGGTCAAACAAAACTTTAGAAGGGCTGGTAATCACTTTGCATACATTCAATTTCTTAAATTCTTTGTTTCTAAAGCAGGCTTCACTAACATTTCCCACAGACTTAGTGCTGGGATGAAAATCAACAGTAGAAATCACTCCGGAGAAAAGCCAGCACCGGGTGAGGGACTGGTGCAATCGGCAGCCTTTCTGAAAGGTGCCCGAAATCCGGTTGGCTGGCTCTTGAACCATACCTTCTGCGAGCGAATCTAGCTTTCAGGAGGCTGCCGTCGGCTGTGTGGTCGCCGTCCAGGCCGGTGACCGGAGTCCTGGGCTCGCCCTGTTTAGGGCTGCAACTAAGGAGACAAAGGCAGGAATTTATAGGATTTGAGTAGTGTGGCAGGCTGAGGAGCCAGAGATCAGGAGAATTTGCAAGACAAAGGACACTTAAGAAAGGCACCAAGGGTGGCAGGGGTAAAACACTTCGGTCTAACAAAACTTTAGAAGGGCTGGTAATCACTTTGCATACATTCAATTTCTTAAATTCTGTTTCTAAAGCAGGTTTCTCTAACATTTCCCACAAACTTAGTGCTGGGCTGAAAATCAACAGTAGAAACCACTCTGGAGAAAAGCCAGCACCAGGATGAGGGACTGGACCAATCGGGGCCTTTCTGAAAGGTGCCGAAATCCAGTTGGCTGGCTTGTGATCCATTACCATCTGCAGAGCTGAATCCGCTTTCAGGAGGCTGCCGTCGGCTGTGGGTGACCGGGAGTCCTGGCGCCGCCCTGTTCAGGGCTGCAACTAATGGAGACTAAGACAGGTATTTATAGGGATTCAAGTAGTGTGGCAGGCTGAGGAGCCAGAGATCAGGAGAATTTGCAATACAAAAGGACACTTAAAAAAGGCGCCAAGGGTGACAGGGGTAAAACACTCGGTCTGACAAAACTTTAGAAGGGCTGGTAATCACTTTGCATACATTCAATTTCTTAAGTTCTTTGTTTCTAAAGCAGGCTTCACTAACATTTCCCACAGACTTATTGCTGGGATGAAAATCAACAGTAGAAATCACTCTGGAGAAAAGCCAGCACCAGGGTGAGGACTGGTGGAATCAGTGACTTTTCTGAAAGGTGCCAATCCAGATGGCTGGCTTGTAAGCCGTACCTTCTGTGGAGCTTAATCCGCTTTTCAGGAGGTTGCCGTCGGCTGTGTGGTCACCGTCGTGCCAGTCACCTGGAGTCCTGGGGCTCGCCCTGTTCAGGGGCTGCAACTAAGGGAGAGAAAGGCAGGAATTTATAGGGAATCGAGTAGTGTGGCAGGCTGAGGAGCCAGAGATCAGGAGAATTTGCAAGACAAAGGGACACTTTAAAAAGGCGCCAAGGGTGGCAGGGGTAAAACACTTGGTCTAACAAAACTTTAGAAGGGCTGGTAATCACTTTGCATACATTCAATTTCGTAAATTCTTTGTTTCTAAAGCAGGCTCACCAACATTTTCCACAAACTTAGTGCTGGGCTGAAAATCAACTGTAGAATTCACTACGGAGAAAAGCCAGCACCAGGGTGAGGACTGGACCAATCAGCAGCCTTTCTGAAGGCGCCCGAAAACTGGTTGGCTGGCTTGAGGCATGTACCTTCTGCAAGCTGAATCTGCTTTTCAGGAGGCTGCCATGGGCTGTGTGGTCACCGTCGGGCGGTGACGGGAGTCCTGGGTCTCGCCCTGTCCTGGGGCTGCAACTAAGGAGGCAAAGGCAGGAATTTATAGGATTTGAGTAGTGTGGCAGGCTGAGGAGACAGAGATCAGGAGAATTTGCAAGACAAAGGACACTTAAAAATGGCACCAAGGGTGGCAGGCGGTAAAGCTGCCGGTCTAACAAAACTTTAGAAGGGATGGTAATCACTTTGCATACATTCAATTTCTTAAATTCTTTGTTTCTAAAGCAGGCCTCACTAACATTTCCCACAAACTTAGTGCTGGGCTGAAAATCAACAGTAGAAATCACTCTGGAGAAAAGCCAGCACCAGGGTGAGGGACTGGCCTAATCGGCGGCCTTTCTGAAAGGCGCCGAAATCAGTTGTCTGGCTTGTGATCCGTACCTTCTGCGGAACTGAATCGCTTTTCAGGAGGTTGCCCTCAGCTGTGTAGTGCCGTCGGCCCAATCACGGGAGTCCTGGGGATTGCCCTGTTCAGGAGCTGCAACTAAGGAGAAAAGGCAGGAATTTATAGGGAATCGAGTAGCGTGGCAGGCTGAGGAGACAGAGATCAGGAGAATTTGCAAGACAAAAAAACACTTAAAAAGGCGCCAAGGGTGGCAGGGGTAAAACACTTGGTCTAACAAAACTTTGGAAGGGCTGGTAATCACTTTGCATACATTCAATTTCTTAAATTCTTTGTTTCTAAAGCAGCTTCACTAGCATTTCCCACAAACTTAGTGCTGGGCTGAAAATCAACTGTAGAAATCACTCCAGAGAAAAGTCAGCACCAGGGTGAGGACTGGACCAATCGGCCTTTCTGAAGGCGCCTGAAATCAGTTAGCTGGCTTGTGAGCCGTACCTTCTGCGGAGCTGAGTCCGCTTTTCAGGAGCCTGCCATCGGCTGTGTGGTTGCCTTTGGGCGGTGACCGGAGTCCTGGGGCTCGCCCTGTTCAGGGGCTGCAACCTGTGTGGAGCTGAATCAGCTTTTCAGGAGGCTGCCGTGAGCTGTGTGGTCACCGTGGGCCCGTGACCGGGAGTCCTTGGGCTCACCAGTTCCTACAAATTGTATTCTGCATGCTCTTTGAACAGAGGTTCAAAACCAGCAGCCACTGCACAAATATAGATGAGAACACATAAGTCACTGTTGCACCATCTGTATAAAGAGCCTTCACATTATCAATGTAAAAGAAATTGTATGTCACAGCTAGATGACATTTACATTCCGAAAATCAGGGCAGCACCCACTTCATTAGTGTTAGTGTCAGATCAACAAAAAAAATCTCTTATCAACTTCCCATGATAGAATAAAACAATATCAATGCAACCCCTGAAAAACTCACACACACAACACAGAAATGAACAACAAAAATGTATTATAATTTCATTATGTCATGATAATTTCACAGGAGTAGTAATGCCTTATAACCCCTCACATTGTATACCAGCGTTCATCCTGTACAGGAAGTTGCCACTAAGATGAGGTTCAATACACAGCTATTTGCAGAACTGATATAAAAACCAGCAATGTAATAGTTGAGATACAAGCAAAGTGGCAGTCTCAGATGGGACTTTCAGCATGAAAACTATTCTCTTTATTACATATACCAACAGAATAGGATCTGTATGCATGTAACACATTGATTTACACTACACTATACCATTTTTAATACCTTCTTCACTTTTCCCTCTTTGCAAACATCATCATGGAGTGTGGAGGGTGCAGTATGCCTCCACACAGTGACACTTTACAGACACATATACATCGATGTCAACATCGACATGTTGCTGTAAGTCTGCCCAAGACCAGCAACACTTTCCGCCATCCTGCCCCTCACAAACCAACTCTGACTCAGGTTGGAATCCAACTGTATGGGGTGTGTGGGGGGCAGAAGACCCCCGTGTTGGGGTTTTGGGGTTAAAGCCCCAAAGAAAAACAGTGCCCAATGTGCATGGCTCCTGATGACTGCAAATCATGGGTCGACATGGAGTCTGTCACTGTGATGCCTGTCGGCGATGTAGTTGTATTACCGGCGTCATAGATCCAGAGGGTACTTGCCATGGATTCCACCTCGAATGCACCAGCATTGGGCAATTAGGGGCACCAATGTCGCTGATAACTTTTGCTCACCCCACCCCCAATTAAGGATTCCTACTCCAGGGGTGAACCTTGGGGAGGGTGGCAAATCCCGCATTTGTTTTCCGATTGCCTGATGCCATAATGCGGCACTCTGAGCACCATAAGGGAATGGCTTTTATACTGCAGAGAGATACAGAGTAGCTATGTCACAGGCAGGCTCAGGGCATGTAACAGACACTGTGTAATACAGCCTAAATGGCTTTCACTATGCTGCAGAGAGAGACACAGAGTAGCTATGTCACAGACAGGGTTCGGGGCATCTACAGTGGCTTCCTCCAGGATGAAACACACTTTTAACACACTTTGCAGTATGCAGCAGCAAACCTACTGAATAAAGAAATTAAAATTCAATGGCAATTAGTCCCTTTGTTGTGCAGGAAACTGTGGCATTCCGTCATCCTGGCAGTGTCACATTTTCCTGAATGACAAACGGGACTAATTACCATTGAAATTACATTGCTTTATTCAGAATCTTCTGCAGCATTCTGCAGAGTGCTGCAAAATGCTGCAGAATTGTGTTTCATCCTGGGGATGCCACTGTAACAGGCAGTGTAGCCTAAATTCAAGTCACCCTCCCCACTCCCGAAACCACCGATCGCAGCAAGCTGATCCTGTGAGGGTCCACGGAGGTCGCGAGGGGCAAGAGGACAAGTCACCCTTCCTCACCCCTGAAACCACAGATTGCAGCAAGGTATAGGAATCTTCAGAATCCTGCCTGGCCAAAGAGCTCCATCCTCCTCCTTGATGGAACTGCATAGTTGGCGCCATATTTCTTTTTAAATTTTCAAAACCTGTTTGTGTTTGGCGCCTCTCTTAATTGCCAGTGTACATGTGGAGATAGTTTTTGTATGAATGTACTGTATTAACAGAGCCAATATAACTCTTAAAGCCCTCTAAAAAGTCTGCCTTAAAAGTATGTACTGCAGCTCTGTAAAGACACCATGTAAACCTTAAAGGCATTTTTAATTGAAGGAGAAGACTCCTGTATATTTATGATTTGGACATGTCTGATGTATTTATTATACATCAAGTACTGTACATATGTCAATAAGAGATCAACCATTTCTTCTGTTGCAACACATATCTAGAGTCTGAGGCTCTGACACAAGGTAGTAAAATGTCAAGCAAGCCTCCATTTACATGCAAATGAGTCACTTGTAATACAGCCCTCCCATTCCTTGATGTCACTGCAGCAACAGTGCAGAACAAAACATAAAGGTATCAATGCTGTCTATCCTGATTTTAGTTTAAGTTTGCAATGGCTTAAGACAGTTCTGTCATGCAACTCACACAGGGAGTGGTGCTTGTAGCCTTAATACTGCATGTGTAGAGCAGATAATACATCTAATAGTATTTCATTCACAGGAAACAAAAGCTGTTCCTGTGTACTGCTCATTCTCTCTGTGAGACAGTTGTAACATGTTGTGGAAAGCAGTAGACTGAATCAGTTAATTAACCAATCAACCAACCAATCAATCAATCGAGCAGTCAAACAGTCACTCTGTAGTGAACCAGATGAACACCCTTGAGAGGAATCATTTACAAAGGTGAAGCGAGCAGTTTCCCAAAGGATCACACAAGACTGAATTCCTCCTTTGCAAATTATACACTCCCTTTCAGCAGCCTGAAAGTGGAGAGCTAGATCACTTACTTTATAAAGTGTACTGTTTTACATTTCAAATGCTCCTTACATCTGGGTTCTGACTGGAAATACCAAGACATAGAATGCATATGACTTGGGAGGAATGAGCTAAGCAAATACAGAGTACTACACACACTGAGACTGATTAGTTTCTTTACCTACAACAGCTGAAGTGTAGCATCTGATTTGTGAGGTCATCCTACTTCAATTGCTGGCATTACAAGGGGGGGCGCCACAGCTTGTTTTCAGTACATTCAAAGTGAAGTGCTGTAGCTCTCACATCACTGCTAATGATTTATAATGGGAATGGGGCACTTTTAAAGTCATGGACCTGACGGGCCATCACAGTTCCCAAGGAGGTTAGGGAACTTGTTAAGGGTTAGAAGTAAGGGACTTTAGTAGGATTTGAACCAGAGTTTCCCAGTTCTCATGCCTGTGTTTTAACCACTAGATTACTCTTCTTCCATATGCTGCAGCTGATGTTGTCCAGGCAACCTATTACTTGTTGTAGCTGAACTCTTTATTGCCTTACATCAGACATCCAATCACTGACTGCCTAGTTACAAAGAGAAAGGGGCATTTTTGCAAGATTGTGTCTCACTGCTGGTGTCAATCAAAACAGAGAATGCTAACACACACAGAACATAATACAACAGCTATATAATACCACTTAAGACTCTTGTTGTACCCAGAGTCGTTTATTAGATAAACTGTTTTGCTAACAGAAACATTAACACAACACATACAGGCACTTCCTTATAGGCATACTGTACATACATGTCAACTCAGTTCTGAATCACACTCATATGGTCCTAGTCCCTATTAGACCTGCACTTCAGGATGTGCACAACACTTAAAGAGTTCCTCATTACTCAAGTGGGGACCAAATATTGTGGGTTCTGTTTACTGGTGGAACAGCATTTAGTGCAGCACCATTATCTGTTGCTCTGATGACATCATCCTCCAGCAGCATTGATGGTAAAATGGAAGACAAACACATTGATAACTTTGGGGGCTATATATTTATTTATAATCTAGATTTGGACAGCAATAGGACTGCTGGCAACTAGAGTAGGAACACAACAGTTACACATAAGGAGTTGGGAAAATATGGGTGTAAAGTTATGGGAGACTTCCCTTTAACAGAGCCAGTATAACTCTTAAAGCCCTCTAATAGCTCAATATTTCTGTACTGCATTTTATACCGTAAGTCTGCCTTAAAGTTTTGTTCACCTTAAGAGTTTAAGATTTTGTCTGTACTGAATTATAAATTTACAGCAGCCTAGAGCTAGTTTAGTACAGCTTGTTCCCAGTGCATTTCTCCTGCCAGCCTGTAACTTGAGTCCCCTGTAACAGGATAAGGGCAGGCTCAGATCCTAAGTACAGACACTCTCAAACCTATAGTTCTCCAGCTGAATCCTCCTGTTTCTTTTCTCTTTTTCCTATAAATCTCTTACCTGACTCTGCATTCTCTCCACAGCTGATCCCGTGAGGAGCCATGGAGTTGCGAGAGCAGCGGACAAGTCACCCTCCCCACCCCGAAACCACTGATCACAGCAAGGTACAGGAATCTTCAAAATCCCGGCTGGCCAAAGAGCTCCGTCCCTCCTTGCTTGCAGAAGCTGCGTAGTTTTGTCTCCGGTGATGCTCTGCATTGGCTTCCCACCACCACCCTTGATGAGCTCTCCTTATATAGGGATGGAGGCTGTGGTCCTGAACCAGTCAGCCCACTTCTCCACTAGCAGCCTATCTCTCACCTGTAGGGGCAGATTTTCAGCTTTCCATCTCTCTCTACTGGCTTTACCTCAAGTCTCCTTCCACCACCTCTCGCCATGCTTCTGTTAATCATCCTCACACTCATACTGCTGATCCCGTGCTTACACCTCCACCTGCACTTTTCCTGAAAATCTACTCTCGTATGGATGTGATGACCTTCTGGCATTAAGGCTGCTACCCCTGCAACAAACTACACAGCACTGCCAGTGATCCTTTTCCCACATCTCTACAAATACGCCACTATCAATCAATCCCTCACACAGTATCATATCGGCACCAGGAATGGGAGCTCTGCACCCTGCACCTCGCGGACATCCCACTACCCGACCCTGTTACTCCCTCCTCCCTCGATGAGTATCCTGCTCCTGGCCTCCCCACTTACTTAACCTCCCATTCCGCATTTCTAAACTCTAAAGGGCCGAGCACACAAATCACACTGCTCTAAAAAATTGCCTGGAAGCCTTTCCTCAGGTCCTCCTTTGTCAGGCAATATACACCCCAACCAGGACCTCTCACACCTCCATGTCCACACAATCTCCTGCAGGTGGGCTGTGTATTGCCACCCTAATGTATGCAGCTTACTAAAAAATGGGACTCATTCCATGGATGGGTATTGCAACATCAGCCCGACATCATTACCGTGGGTGAGTTCTGGCTCTCCTCCCATATCCTGACTCGTCGGTGTCCCTCTCAGGTATAACATATTCCATGCTGACCGACAGGAAACATGGCAGAAGGCTCGCCATTTACATCAAGGACACTCTCCAGGTACAGCTGCTTCCCCTCCCATCTCATTCCCGGCCCACAGACCCTCACACTCAAACTTACCTTTGGTCGTTCCTGTACCCCTTCTCATCACCACTATATACATTCCCCAGGGACCAAAAGGCAGCCTTCCACTCTGTAATGTCCTACCTGGCAACCTTACCATCTCATAATGAAAAAATTGTTCTGTGGGACTTCAATATCAATTGGCTATCTAAGTCCACCACCACTTTCATCGATGAAGCCACTGCCCATGACCTTATACAAATAGTCCCTCCCCACCCGCCTGGACCATCACACAGGATCCTCCTCCTACTAGACCTAGTTTTCACTAACTGCCCTTACAAAATCACTAGCACCATTATCCTCCCAGATGAGATTAGTGACCACTCCACTGTCCTCTGTTCCTGGTCTTGTAAGACCCCAAGTCCCCTCCGAAAATGGTCCTCACGCGTAAACTTGGCCCTGGTAAACTCACACCCTAAAAGCTCACCTTAGTAAGTTGGACTGGTCATTCATAACAAACACCCTTGACCCTGACAGAGCCCTTGACCTCTTCATTCATTCCTTCAATGCTATCTGTGACATGTTCACCCCTCTTGCCAGAAGGATGGTCAAAGGCAACCCAGCGCCTTGGACTTCTAACCACCTGCTGGCCTTGATGTGAGCTAGGGATTCTCTGTGGCACTCACCATTGAGACTAGCCTGCCAGCTGACAGACAGAAGTACAGAGAAGTCCATAATCAATGCACTTGGTCCTCACGGAAAGCCATGGCTGAGTACTATAAATCTACCTAACCTTCACCTGGGGCCAAGGGCGTAAATTTTGGAGCAATATTAAGGACATCTGTGGCACTGCCCCAATCCTTCCCCACGCAAATCTTAGTCAAAGAGGGCCTGTCCACTGACCCTATCAGATAGCCACACACTTAACCATGCTTTCTCCGACCTCAGCCACGTCCTCCTTCCCATTTCTTTGACCCTTCCCTCTCTCAACTCTCCCTCCCTCTCAGCACAACCCCATTTCACCTACGTTGCATCCCCCAGATCTACTGACCTACCTCAAAAAGACATAAGGCACTCCAACAGTAGTGATTCCTTAGACTCACTCTCCACGAGGTGCTAATACCCCCACCCACATTATCAACCAGTCTTTATGTCTTGGGAAATTCTATGTGCTGAAAATCCACTTCTATTACCCCTATATTTAAGAACAGGGACCGTACCTCCCCCACAACTATCGCCCCATCTCTATTCTCTCCCCATCTAAGGCACTAGAACATATCGTCTCTGACCAGCTCACTGACCATCTTAACAAACACAATATACTTTGCAACCAACAACATGGTTTCTGCAAAGGACATAGCACAACGACTGCCCTTCTCGAGTTCACCTCACACCTTCATACTGCCCTGGATAGTGGTCATCTCTCTGGTGCGGTCTTCATTGACCTCACCAAGGCATTTGACACTGTCAACCACTCCCTCCTGCTAACTACTCTATCCAAGCTTGGCATCTCAAGATGCCCCATGCTGGTTCACGGACTACTTGTCAGATCATTTGGTGCAGGTCAAAATTGGTACCATCTTTCCAGCAGGCTGCCAGTAGGCTCCAGTGTCTCTCGGGGTCCATCTTCAGACCTTTATTATTTAGTCTCTTCCTCAACTCCCTCCCCAAGTCATGTTCCAGATGCTGTCCTGTACTCCTCCAATCCTGACCCCACCCAGCTCCACCTCGCCCTTCAATCCTCCTTCAATGATGCAGAAAAAGTGGTTCAACGCTAGCTGTATTCTAAACTACAAGAAAACCAAAGTTATGTACTTCTTGCAGCCATGTTACTCCAGGAAAGACCACTGCCCACAAATCCTGACTGCCAACCAGATCCCTCTTGAACAAGTGGACTCCTTTAAATACCTGGGTGTCACACTAGACCCAGCCCTAACCTTCCACCTGCACATTCATCAACTATCTACAGCCCTCAATATCCTGTCTGGCATCCTCTATCGGTTTAAACATTGCCTCACTCCTGATGCCCTCCACCTGGCGGTCTCTTCCTCGGTCCTCTCCCTCCTTGACTATGGCATACTTATCTATGATGCTGCCAGTTCCACTGCCTTATCTAGACTCAGACTCTCTCTCTCAACAAAGCCTGCCACCTTATCCTGGGCTGTGATCATCTAACCCACATGCTCCCTCTGTAAGTCCACAAACTGGCTTAACCTGGATAACAGAATTAGGTTTCATACCTGCCTCATGAACAAAAAGATTACTCTCAGTCTCACCCCACCAGTCTCTCACCTCTAATACAACTGACCCCATCACTCCAACACACTCGTAGTTCAAGCAAGCAGTTCCCTAAGGTTCCCGATGCTGTGCCTCCCAATTCCAAAAGATCCTTTAACTTCGAGCCCTTCCTGGATAAATAACCTGCCTAATGGTCTCACGAATGTGAATAGCATCAGCCCTTTCAAAAGCCTACCTTAGGAACCACCTACAGTCCTCCTAATCCCTTCGATTGCCACTTAACCCAGCCTTGAAACCCCTTTCTCTGACTAAGGCCTTTGGCCGGCTAAACCTCAATCTGAAAACCTCCTTACTAGCTCCTAAGAGAGCTTATAAATGTATCCATGCACTGTGACTAATACTGTGTATCTCTAGCATCAAAATGTTAGCCTATTACTGTAACTCTCGTATCTTGCCTGTTTGTTTTGTCCATTTCTGTACTATTCTCTCACAGAATGCCTGTAATGATGTGAAACTTTGAAAAGGAGTCTTTGACTCAAAGATATTTTCTGAATCCTGAATAAATAAATAAAATAAAATATATAAATGGCTTTCACTATGCTGCAGAGAGACACAGTGTAGCTAATGTTACAGACAGGGCTTGGGGCACCCAACAGACAGTGTAACACAGCCTAAATGGCTTTCACTATACAGCAGAGAGACACAGAGTAGCTATGCCAAGAAATGGAAATGGGCGGTTGTCACCGGGTCCACAAAAGCAGAGATCGAGTGAGTCATGCTAACTATGGGCCCTTATCTATACTCCCCACCCTCCAAACCTTTGAATGAATAGTATCAGACCAACTGGTGGACTTCCTAAACAGATATAGCATCCAGTGCCCTCAACAGCATGGCTTCCAGAAGGCTGACAGCACCAACACTGTACTTCTGGAATACACAGACTTTATCCATGCAGCACTGGACAGCAGCCAGCTAGTGGGGTCGGTATACATCAACCTCAAAAGCTTTTGATACTGTCAACCACAGTATCCTAATCAACAAACTACATGCTTCCAGGTTATCTCCTGATGCAGTTGGGTGGTTTAAGTTACCTTGGTAACAGATCCCAATGAGTGAAAATCAATGAGATCCTCTCAGATAGTAGGCAGGTGACAACCAGTGTCCTGCAAGGTTGTATCCTGGGCCTCCTATTCAACCTGTTCCTTAATTCACTTACCTGGCATGCCCTGAAAACATCCTGCTATATGCAGATGATGCGCTATCTTCTTTAGTAGCCCATCCACACCTACTAGAATCCAAATTCCAAAACAGCATTGCAGAATTAGAGGACTGGTTTACTCAAAACAAGCTTCTCCTGAACTACACAAAACTAAGGTAGTCAAGCCTGGTGGTGCAGATGGTTGAGGTGCTGGTGCCTTACCTCACACCACGCCACTGTGACCCAGGTTGAGAAACGGACTCAGGTTGCGGGGGTTTGGCAGGGAAGGGGAGGATTGAGTGTCCTTAGGACTGCTCTCCTCTTCTGGGGTGGGCTACAGGGGCTGCTTCGCTCTGAAGCAGCCCCTGATAACAGAAAGTGCACCAGCGTGGGAAGTTCCAGAAAATGGGAAAAATCACGCCGGATTGGTGGGATGACGGCATCCAGTCTACTGGCACCCTCCAGGCTTCCTGTGGGCTAGTCCGCCTCAGCAATGCTCCGAGGCTGGTAAAAATATAGTGTTCTGGGCCATCCCACCTTGCCCTTCAGGAGGAGAGGAACCCACTCCAGTGAGAGGATAATGCCGCTACCTCAGGGATTGGCTGCAATATGAGGTGAGGGTTCGGGGGGCTAAATGAAGGAGTGCTGGTGACCTTGGCTGCCTGAAGGAGAGGTGGATCCAGGGCACGGTAGGGGAGAAAATAGATAACTCAAAAAAAAAACTAAGGTTATGTTGTTTACTAACAGCCAGAGCAAATACAGAGCTAGTCAGCTGACCATCCTGAAAAATAAGCAGGAGCCACTCAATCAGGTCAATATCTTTAAATACTTAAGCATCATGCTGGATAGCTCCCTCTCCTTTACCCACCACATAGACAATGTTGTAAAGACAGCCAGCACCAGAATTGGTCTCCTCTACAGACACAAACACAATATGACCCCTTCAGCCTTGTCTCTGGTTGTCAATAGCTCTATAATCTCTGTTATAGACCATGGGCTAATTGTGTACAGTGCAGCAACATATACAGCCATATAAAGGGTCAAAACAGCCTTCAACAAGTCTTGTAGGCTCACCCTGGTGGCACACAGGCTCACTCACACTTGCAAACTTTACTCTGAGTCTAAGTGGCTTAATCTACAGGGAGGATTAAATACCAGACCTGCCTGCTAAGGAAAAAAGCTCTCTTGGTCTAAATCCTCAGCTCATTACAGACCTCCTTAAACCTCGTCTAACTCATGCCAGATCAGAGGAAAAATACAAAATGCTCCACATATCCCTTTCCATCACATGGCACTTGCACAGAGATCCTACACTTACAATTCATTCCTCTGGCTCAGTGAACTAACCACAGCAGTAATAAATGTGCCTAAGCTTGGAACTTTGAAGAAATCCCTACTCAAACACCTGACAGTACTAAATTCCTGTGACTGCAGGTTCTAACCTCCGCCACCCCCTTCTGTTTCTCCACTCCCTGACCACCCTGCCCACCCATTCACCTTTCCCATTTTTCTTCAGTCATTCCCCTTATCCTTTTACGCACTCACATTTCCTCTCTTCCAACCCTCACCCCTCTGTCACTACTCTTTCCACCTGCCCGTAATGTCTTCCTCTCACCATCCCTTTCCAACACCCTTGCTCACCCTCCCCAATAATCACTGACAAGGACATCTAAGTCTGCTCCATGCTTTCTACCTCTACCCTGAGCCCTCTCCCTTTACCCCTTGTCATAGTCAGCCTTGACTGCTCCACTATCTATCCTCTCCACCTCTCCTTACCGCACTAGTCCTGTGACTCCTGCGCTCATAGCTTATCAAAACTGTCATAAATACTGTCTGTACTTCATCATATGAGCTAATGCATTTGCTTCTTGTATATAGTACAGTTTTGTTTTGTGTAGCTTTGCCTCTTTGTAACCATAGGATTTCAAAATGATTGTAAATTATGTGTTATACTTGACTATGTCTATACCTTATGTTTTTATTCTGTATGTACCAATTGTTTGAACCTTACCTGATGTGGAACCATTGTAAAAGAATTTTAGCTCAAAGGTGTAACTCAAGATGACAAATAAATAAATAAATGTATGTCACAGATAGGGCCAGGGTTCTACATGTTTTAGGGCTCCAGTTTGGTTCAGGTTTGGCAAGGTATAGTTTGAGTTCGGTTCAGTTCGATTTGATGAGTAGAAATTTGGGTTCGAGTTCAGTTCGGTTTGAGTTTTTCTGTGTAATTTATCAGTTTGTGTTTGAGTTCTAATGAATTCACCCAACTGCCTCCATGTAAGTTCTCCTCATCTCACATGGTCTGGGTTTGGGTTCGGTTCAAGTTTGCATGTTTTTTGGGGGTTCAAGTTCAGTACGGATCAGGTGAAAATTGAATAGTTCTGGTTCAGTTCAGTTCGGTTCTCGGATGAACCCTGGCTCTAGTCACAGACAGAGCTCAGGGCACCTAACAGACAGTGTTTAATACAGCCTAAATGGATTTTACTATGCTGCAGAGAGACACACAGTGTAGCCAGTGTCACAGACAGGGCTCGGGTAGCTAAAAACAGTGTAATACAGCCTAAATGGCTTTCACTGTGCTGTAGAGAGACACACACACTGTAGCTAATGTCACAGACAGGGCTTTAGGCACCTAACAGACAGTGTAATACAGCCTAAATGGCTTTCACAGTACAGCAGAGACACAAGCAGCTACCAGCCAGTGCCTTATGTCTGCCCTCTTGCTTCTTCTTTCCCCAGCACCACACTGGATGACCCCCAATTCTCTCTTCAGTTCCCAACCCTTTGCACCTTCATGGACTTCTTTTTAATAGGTTAACTTTTAACTGTGATTTAGGTGAAAACATGCACAGTGAGCACTTGATTCCTTCCTCTCCTCCAGATTCTAATGCTATCTGTGCAACAGGCTCACAGCAGACAGACAACAGACACCAGCACTGACCAATCAGATTGTCAACGTGGTGTCATGTGCTTCTTCCTGCTGTGAGTGCTCATGAAGGACCCCACAGGCTGCACTTTTATGCCTGTTCCCAGCCTGGGAAGAGTCCCAGGACCCCACAGGCTGCCTGTAATGCCTGTTTACAAAATATTACCCATTACCCATGTCAAAAGTACCCAACCTGTAAAGTACACTGTTTTGTTGAGTAGGGTAGTAAATTACCCTTATTACCCTACCTGGCAAAATTCACAGATACCGACCTACCCAATCCAGATACCGATGAATAGCCCATCCCTAATAATAATAGATAAAAATAATCCAATACTGAAGCTATGATTTAGATAAATTAAATTATTTAGAATTTTTAATAAAACTAAAGAAACTACAATGTATTGAAAGTATAAACTAGCAAGAAAGAAGGAGAGAATGAAAAATGAGAGAAAAAAGAAGGAAGAAAGAAAGAAAGAAAGAAAGAAAGAAAGAAAGGTAGGTTAATCTGCCTCCTTAACCTTCAAGAGTTAGCCACGTGAATGCAGGATAATTAATTAACTGACCAAATAAATTGGTTTTAAGCTAAACATACTAAATTCTTTATACACTTACTTCTTAGTTTATTCTTTTAATACTGTGCATGCTTCTTGGTGAGCCTCACAACCTGGGTTCTGTCACATCAACACTCTTGTACCTCTCCTGCAGTGTCAAAAGTGGTCAGCCTGTACTTCTATTGATTTTACTCAGCTCTGTATATAATATATATTGCAGCCAAGCTAAATAAATAACATATATGTTAATTTAGTGTTATGTAATAGTCAATCAACATGCTTAGCAATTTTGGTTGCTGACTGCTACAGTTCTTAATTGCAGAACACTTTGGAAATCTTAAGACTCAGAGCACATTATTTCAAATATGCAAACTCTGAATAAATGATAATCCAAACTAAATTGATCAATAAGGAAACAAAAGTATTACTTTTTAAAGAGATGTTGTGCTGTAAATGTAGTAAGATCTTCAGACTTTAAAATTAAACATTAAAATGTTAACAGTCAGGGGATTAGGTGATTAAATGGTATAATTGTTCCTTTGAGTTTCCTGTGCCTTTCTGGTGTTTTGCTAATAAGGAAATGTACTGTAGGTGGAATCTAATCTGGTCAGATGTCACTAGGTTGACATCGCTCACAGTCAGTTTTAAACCCTGCAAGTATGGAGCACATTCAGCAGACAATGGGGAAGCAGCATAATGTGTAGGAGCATGTATTGTATATTGAAAGCTTTTGTATTTTTGTAAGCTAGTCTGTTCTAACAGTTGTTCCTCATATTGTTTTTAAAGCTAAAAAGCATTTCAGATAGGTTGTGATAGAGCGTTAACTATTACACATAGCACATAACACTAAATGAATATATATGTAATTTATTTTACCTTTAAAAAGAATGACCTGAACAACATGACCATAAGCATGAGTTGTTGTTACAACTGTTTACAACGTGTTATAGGGTTGCCAAACCTTTACAAATAATAATATGAAATAGTATAAAGGGCAACAACTACGTGTGCTTGTGCTCCACATACAGCAACGGACTGTAGGACAGCTGCAGCATTTCAAACCCACTATACAGCAGTGTCAAGGAAAATGGACATCTCTCCAGTTATAGGCTAGTAAGTATCACAGTAATCATGGTACTCAGACTTATTGTAACAAAAATGAGAACTGCATTATGATGTTATACATGGGTCAGCAAGGAAATAGTGCAGCAGGAGAGAAGAAGGAAACACATTTTAGTGAATGGGGAACACGCGACAAATTTGCAGAAGTTGTGCTTCAGTCTCACTCATACGTAACAACACAGCAGGGCTGTGGTAGAAATTCTTGTCAGACCCCTTCTTCTGATAGCAATATATCAGTATAGCTCTGATGCTATGTGCCATAAAAATGTGATATTGCAAAAATTAGTAAGGCAACTGTAAATAAGTAAATACCTAGATAGGATGTAGCTGATGTCTGAATAATTAAACAATTTAGCAAATGCTTAGGAGACTAGCAGGCACAGACAATTAGGTGGTAGCGGAATTATACTTGTGTTATGGCAGAAGTATGCCTATTTTAGATGTCTCTTTAGAACTTGTTTAATTCTCTAAAGTTTTGTTTTATTGCTACAGTAGCAATCTGAGTGCATTTGTTCAATTAGTCCGAATAATGATGGGTCTCTAAACATTTATTGACCTGCTGTCCTTTGAACTGCTTCTTTCTTGATTTAGACTTCACTGCAATAAAACAAGAATAATGTGCTCTGAATATTGCTCTACACCAGAAGAACATTATTGGTGATGTCATAGGCAGTACTTGTACTATTAAATTTCCTTTTTTTCTGTAACTCTAGTGGAAAAGCTTTTGTCAGGCTTTAGGAACCTTTACATATGTGTTTCAACATTATGTATGTATGTATGTATTTATGTATGTATCGCTTATTTATTTAATGTGTTGTGTCTGTCAATCTTTCTAAATTTCACTCTGCTTGGACTCCACTGTGCTATAGGACTAGTGGTTTTGTTAATAATTCATGTTATGAAAAGTTTCTATTTTGAAGACCATGTCTATAAGTAGGCATTTATATGAACAATATTGTGTTTAATTGGGGGACATTATTTTCATTAGGACTAGATGATGGTTAAAATAAGAGTGTAATGTGGGCCGGAACAGGCTAGAGGAAGGACCCAAAAGTTTTTATAGCAACAAGATAAAAACACAGTCTGATGTTCTGGAAAGAAGTGGAGAATTTTCTAATACAAGGAAGGTATTATCAGGTCAGGGTAACATTAGTCTTTTAAGAAAACAATAAAACCCAGGCTGCTCCAAAGGAAACCTAGGAAGAGAAGGGACAGGGCTACTAGTACTCAGTGAATTTTATCCACCAGTTCGAGCCCTGGAGACCCCTTGTAAACAAGGTTAGGCACAGCAAACAACAACAGTACAGTGCTTTTGGTACAAACTGGAACCACAGTCAGGTTAAATGCAAACAGAATTAGATCTGATTTATTAAGGGGCATGAGCAAGGAAGGGGCATAATCAGGTTGATTGGCTTAAGGGCTAGATTGATCAGACAGTCATGCATGCACTTCAGAGTCCCTACACAGTCACACACTCTGGGTACCCAGGTGGGAGTAAGGTGGGCTAGCCAGGAACATTGCCCAGGGTAGGCCGGCATGGCAGCTGGTTGGGGCCCTGTGATGAAAGAAAGAAACCTGCACAACACACACTATTTGTAATCCAGAGCTGGAGGGCTCAGTTCGAGAAGGAAAAGACAACAAGGCAATCAGATGACAACACTTTAGATTTAGCTGTTGTTGCAGGAGCTACCCTGATGTTTACTCATGATACCCAATACTGGAGACAGGCAGGATGAAATTGAGACTGCAGGTTGTTGAGCTGCAGTGCCAGGAGAAGCAGGACCCACACGAATCACCGAGGCATCATTCCTGTTCATGGCGTTGAGCAGGGGACTGATTCCCAGGCAGATCTCTCGTTGATAGCTTTCTCTGTGTAGTGGGTAGTCTGGCTGGGCCAGTGTGACAAGGCCAGGCCAGTGGAGATGAATACAAATTCAGTCCGTGGGGCTGGATGCAGCCTTCCAGCAAGCAGAACACAGTTCAGCAAACAGTGGGGAACCAAATCAGCACCCACTAATAGCACACAGCACATTAATAGTAAGGAAATACCACTGTACCAGGCAAATGGCAGTCCGGTCGCAATTACAGAGTCTGTGCCAAACCCGGATTCCAGCAGTAATGAGGTCCTGACAGGCTGATCCATTCAGCAAATCTTGATCTTCTACAGGTTTCAAGCCTGGTCACAGTTCAGTAACTTTAAACTCTCTCTCTCTCTCTCTCTCTCTCTCAGTCTTCAGTCCAGAAATAACCACAAGTTCCCTCTCAGAGACAGCAGGCAGGCAGGCTAAAATCAATCCTTCCACAGTTCTCCCATGCAAACTATGCAGAAACTGCTGTTCGACTATCTCGAGCTATTCACCTTTTCACTTCCCACTCAGACTGACTGACTGCAGCAGTTGGGAATTTCCTTCAGTCCAAAAGGTTCTGATTGGCCCATTCTGGCAGTCCTGGACCAAGATGATGGTGAAAACAGAACTGTCAATGCTGCAAAGAAGGCAGGTTAGACAAACTACAATACCATCACTGTTCTAATAGACAATCAGCAAATAAGTACAGCTCTGACAGAGCTCCCTCTGCGCAAATAGCGATGGCAGAATGGAGAGATTATCTGGCAGCCAGGTGGGACTCGAGCATAGAAACACTCAGCCCCCTCCCAGAGTAAATAGGCACCACGTTATTGGCAGCTCTTAAAGGAACAGAGCACAGAGGCATTAAGGCGCTCTCACACAATCACTTTTAGAATGCTAAGACACAGGATACCAGCCTGGCAGTGGGCATTTGGCATACCCATGGAAGACTTTCAGGAACCCCCATTTATAGGGGTTACACAAATAAGAATTTCGAAGAAATATAAAAACATTGTTATGGTGTAAACAAGAATGTGATCAGAAATGCCATGCCAAGAAGATTTCTAGAAACGTGGCACACAAAAAAATATGAATCTGTTGGATACTACATTATGTCATGGTGTTGTTGTGTCTGGTGGTGCGACAGTATGTATGGTGTGGAGTGGTGTGACAAAGTGCATGGGAGTATGGGGTCATGAGATATGTCAGCATGCATGCTAGTATAGAGTGGTGTGACAATGTGTATGGGTGTATGAGGTGTTGCTGTGTGTGTCACAATACATGGGTGCGTAATGTCTGTGTGTCAGAGTTCATGGTGGTATGTTGATGGGTGGTGTGATAGCATGTAAGGTGTCGAGTGGTGTGAGACTGCATGGGGGTATGGGTTCATGACGTATCTCAGTGTGCATTTCAGTATGGTGCCAGGTTGTGTGGCAGTGCATGGAGGTTTGCGGTTGTGAGGCTTGTCAGCATGTATGGTGGTATGATGTTGCTTGATGTGACAGCATGCGTTGGCTATGGTGTTGGGTGCTGCATCAGACTGCATGGGAGTATGGGGTTGTGAGGTGCATCAAAGAGTAGAGATGTGCGAAATTGTAAAATTTCACCTAGGGAAATATTTTGCGTAATTTAATTTCTGTATTACACAAAATCTTTCGCCTAGGCGAAATGTAATTTCGCCTCTGATTTCGCTTTTGCATAATGCGAAATTTCACCCAATTTCACCCAGTTTCACTTTCACATATAACTTTGAGTTGGAGCCACTCACACAAGGTATTTGAATTCCAAAAAACTACACACTAGTCTATGCACAAGGCCCAGATGGCCAACAGCCTTGGCAGGAGGCATTTACTTTGCAAACTCAATATATAGAGGATGCAACTGCACTACACATCATTATGTTGTTAAAAGGAATCTTGTAGGTGTAACCAGCTCTAAGTAAACACACCATGAATAATAGGGAATAAGGTGTTTATTAGGGAGGGTACATGGACACGGTACAGAATAAGTATAACAAGCATTTGTCATTGCGAATGTTTGCTTGCTGGCATTGGCATTGGTAGTATAAGAGTTAAAGACTGCATAATAGGAATGGCAGTGAAGTATTGAACTGAAGCCAACCCGCCACCACCTTGCAGAGACTGACAGGCATTGGGGTGTGCCTTTGCGTCGGGTCAGGCATAACGCACCATCCATTTCACCACACCCTACCCTGCAGACACCGACAACTGTCAGTGTGCCTTGCAGTCTTTGGCTCTTATGCTCACCCCATTCCATTAGGAAATACGTGAGATGGGTGCTGTATAGGAGAATGGAGTGAACTTTGGGGCCAAGAGTCCAAGGCACACCTCAATGCCTCTCCACTGGCTGCAGGGTGTGGAATGATATGAGCATTACAGGTGAGAATCCCAAGTCACACCCTGATGCCTGTCAATCTCTACAGGGTGGGGCGTTATGGTTGGAAACCCTAATGCCTCAGGCGTTGAATTGACATTTCACTCCAAATTTTACAACATGGTTTTTGTGACCCATTACCTTATGAACAGCGGCAATATCAGTTTGTTAGCTGAAAGCTGATTTTGCACAGCGACTATGCCGGTACCACAGGTTCAAGAAAACACGAACAGGATGTGAAAATGACAGCTGAACTGTTCAAGGGAAGGTGCAAAAAATGGCAATGTTGAAAATCTGCAGTAAAAATATTAAAAAAACTGGTGAAGTCACAAGCATGCATAGAAACTGCGCAATGCACACCTGTAATCCAATTAGTTTGGGGATCTTTTACGGCAGATTATCAACACAGGCATTTTGGAACCTCCAGTCATGAACAGTGTCACTGTGATTGTCTTAATCTGTCCCAAACATTGATTTCCCACAGTGACCACACATTTCTGCGCTGGAAGTGTGAGAAACACATTTCAGCCTTGGTGTGAAAAATGACAGCTGTACTGTTCATAAAGATGTGGAAAAATGCCGATGGTAAAAATCTGGACTGAAAATATTAGAAATCCATAAACCTACGAGGGCGCGGAACACTGCACAATGGTTGCTCTCGAGCCAGCATTTACATGAACTTTCTCCAATAATTTCAACATAGATATTTAACACCTTCTCTCATGAACAGTGTCACTGTGATTTTCTTAATCTGTCGAACATTGATTTGGTACACTGACTGCGCCATTTATGCGCTACATCTTGTGAAGCAACATTTTAGGCGAGATGTGAAAACAACAGCTGTACTGCTCATAAGGAGGTGTGTTAAAAATAACAATCGAAAATCTGATAACATTGAAATTCGCGAACTTCGGCGTGTGCACAAACAACTGGCACTGCTTGTGAAACAGTCATTTGGTCAACATAGGGTTTTTGAGGCCTACCTCACGAACTGTTACACTGTCATTTCATCAATCGATCGAAAGGTGGTTCCTTGCAGTGACCACGAAATCACCTTTAGGGCGATTAACAAAATGACAGTGACAGAATTCATGAGGTGGGGTTCCCAAAACCCCATGTTGAAAATTTGGTGAAAAATCCCAAAATGCCTGATATATGCATCAACTTTGAAAAACCCTATTTATTCCATTATACAGCTTACGGCATTTCCTCCGTTCGCAGTCAGCTTTGAAGAGTGCAGATGTTCCCGGTTCACTGAAGATCGTCGTGCCAGACTCAGAGTAAGTATGGTGTGAGGTGGGGTTGTGGGGAGGCAGGCTGCACAGAGGGTGGCGCGGGTGGGAGGAGGGTTGTCAGGACAGTCAGCAAGGGAAGTTTTTTTGCAGGTTTTGTTTTTCTTAGACGGCGCTGGACTTGTGCCACGCTGGGTGGGCTCCACCGTGGCAGCTGGAAGGATGTTTGGGCGGGCAGTGGAGCCGACAGGGGACTGGGCACCCCGTCGGCCACACAGACTATTGCAACGCTGGGTGGGCTCCCAGCGTGGCACCCACTAGTCTGTGGGCGGGAGGGGGCGTAGCAGAGCCGATGGGGGTTGGGCACCCTAGTCGGCCATATGGTGTGTGCGTGGGAGGGACACGTGAGCACGCAATATGCATGTGTGTGTGTGGGGGAGCTCGCCGACACGCACTATCTTATCACTGCTCACTGAAGCAGAGCCGCCCTTTAACTCTATGGCACTGCATTTTTAACTGCTGTCATAGACAGCTGCAGCATTCATTGGTGAACTGTGGCGTGCCTGCAAACACACTGACTGAATTGGAAGACAGCTGCCACATCTACAAAAACTCGGATGATGCCACTATGTTTCTTGCACAGGCATGCAAGCAAACATAACAAATGACAGGCAGGATCAGGAGGACACGGGTAATACAGCAATAAGCGGGGAGAACTAAGAGAGAGAGAACAGGAAAAGGGGCCAAATTCTATAGGGAGTATAAGACAGTAACAAACAACAGCATCAATGGTTAATAAAATTATTTTACATACAAAACAAAGAAACAAGAGGACTTAAGGAATGGATGTAGATTAACAGGACAGAATAGTGTTTTTTTGTGTTTATTTTTTAAGGGGGGGGAGACATACAAACAACATAATGAAAGATAGAAAAACAAAAACAAAAATTAATTTGTGCTGCCACATTAAGTGCCAGTGGGCCACCACTGAATTCTGACAGGATGCACATGATTTTGTCAACATCACACTAAAGTTTGGAAATCTGCCCTCCGGGCATCACTAAATTCCTATCTGAAATCGTTTAACTCTTGTTGGACATGCTGGACTTCAGACAGAACAGCGGATAAGTCCTCATGTGTCACTGGCACTGCTGACAAGGCAAGGCTGCCTATGCTGCTGGCTTTGGACAGGGAGGCCCTGGAGGGGTCTTGATGTTATTGACTGCTGCTGTTTTCTGGTATGGTGAGCACAGCGAGAATATTTAACTGGTCCAGCCATGACTCCCTCATGCTGTCCCCCTTCAGTGCTTATACCCACACTGCTCCCCACAGCTGCACTTGATGATGCCGCCACCTCCCACAATTTGAGGTACCATTTCGGCAGGTGGTGGTGGACCATGTGGCTATGCTGGTCGGTTATCCCAAATTGGGATCCACACTTTTGTCGATGCACTTCCTGCCCGCATAGATTGCAGGTGACCACTGGGTCAAACTGATATAAGTAGAAAAAATCCCAGACAGGAGAACTTTGGGGATGACTGAGCAATGGGGGACAGATAATGTCTCAGGCACTGACTCCTCTGGGTGCTGGAGGGCACGGTCTCCTGCTACCTGGGTGGAGGAACAGTATTCTCCTGGTGCTGGGAGGGGCACTGTCTTCAACTGCTGCTGGTGAGGGGCAGAGTTTGCTGCTGGGTGCTGGTGCTGGAACAAAAGCCCCTGCTGTGGCATTTCATTTTGTGATGGTTGCTAGCGCACATACTGGTGCCCCACTGTCTTCAACCCTTCTCCATTATGTCCACAACTACAAACACCACCAATTCAAATAAAACAAACAAAAAAAGAAACAGAGACTCAGAGACAGCTGGGGGGGGATCACACACAGAATCATACACACATAAACACAATCACCAGGTACTAAAATAAGAACTATGACAAAGACGAACAAAAAAAAGTTAGAAAAAAGTAGCACAAAATAAGCAATTTAGGTGTAAAAGTACACTCGGCAGTCACAGGGAGTATAAATACTGCCTGCTTCCTCAAGAATACATGGCACAGAAATGAACCACTCACTCACTGCCTGTTTAGACTCAACCATGTGACCACCAGCAAGCGAAATGCCCAGTTTCCCTAATCTTGCCTCAGATGTGCAGGTGAAATTGGCAGTGAAATTTTGCCAAAAGCCATAATTTCACAAAATGTTTCGCTAGGTGAAATTGGCAATTTCACCATAATTTCACCCGTGAAATAAAATTTCACTGCATCTCTATCTGAGAGCATGTGGGTATGGTGTCAGTTGGCTTGACAGTGTGCATGTGGTATAGTGTCACTGTGTGTCAGCATACATAGAGGTATAGTGCAGGGCTGTGTGGCAGCGTGCATGGATTATGGTTTTGGGTGGAGTGACAGCATGCATCGGGGTATGGGGTTGTGAGGTGTGTCAATGTGTCTGTGAGTATGGTAATGCTGTGTATGTCATAGTGCACTGGGGTATGATGTTGGCTAGTGTATCAGACTGCACAGTGGTATGGTGCTATAGTGGTAGGACAGTGTATGGTGCATAGTGTCGAGTGGAGTGACAGTGTCACATGGGGCTGTGGGTTTGTGTTGTCTCTCAGTATGCATAAGCGGTATGGTGTTGCAGTGTGTGTCACATTGCATGAAAGGTATATGTTGGTTTGTGTGTAGAGAGCATGGTGGTATGAACCTGGGTGGGGTGACAGCATACATTGTCAGAATTCATGAGTATGGTGTTGGTTGATGTGACAAAGTGCATGGGGCATTGGGTCTTTAGGTGTGTCAGCATGCTTGACTAGTGTCATGTTTGTTTGTGTGGCAATGTGCATGGAATGTGATGTCAGATTGCTGTGTCAGATTGCATAGTGGTATGGGGTTGTGAGATGTGTAAAATGTATCAAGGCGTATGGTGGGGATGTTGTGACAGCATGCATGAGGTATGGTGTTGGGTGGTGTGACAGCATGCATGGGTATGGGGTTGTGAGAGTGTATCAGCATGCATGGAGGTATAATGTTGGTTTGTGTTACAGTGTTCATGGTGGTATGGTGTCAGGTGGTGTGACAGCATGTATGGTGTAGAGTGGTGTGACAGAGTGCATAGGGGTATGGTGTCGGATTATGTGTTAGAGTGCAAAGGGGTATTATATTGAGTGGTGTGATAGTGTCCGTGCAGTATTCTGTTAGTTGGTATGCCAGCGTGCATAGGAGTATGGGATCATGAGGAGTATCAGCATGCATAATGGAATGATGCTCATTGCTCTGACAGTGTGCATGGTGTATGCTGTCAGGTGTGTGTCAAACTGTATGTGGTTATGGGGTCTGAGTGCATCAGAGGTATGTTTATGGTGTTGGTTGGTGCAACAGCGTGCATGCAGTATGGTGTTTTTCATGTGTCAGAGTGCATGGTGTATGGTGTCAGCTGGTGTGACAGCATGAATGGGGTATAGTGGTGGGTTGTGTGCTAGCAGTCATAGGGCATGGTGTCAGGTGTTGTGACACAGTGCATAGTGGAATGGGGTGGAGAGGTATGGCAGCTTGCATGGCAGTATGATGTTGGTTTGTGTGACAGCATGCATGGTGGTATAGGTTTGGATGCTTGGTCACACTGTATGGGCTGTGGGGCTGTGAGGTGTGTCAAAGTGCATGGGAGTATGTTGTTGGGTGGTGTACCAGCATGCATGGGGTATGGGGTAAGTAGGTGCATCAACGTACATTACTGTGTAGTGTCACTGTGAACTCATAGTGCATGGGGGTATGATTTTGGTTTGTGTGCCAGAGTGCATGGTGGTATGGTGTTGGGTGGTGTGGCAGCACATATTGTGTCGAGTGATGTGACAGAGTGCATGGGAGTATGGTGTTAGTTTGTGTGTCAGAGTGCATGATGGTATGATATTCAGTGGTGTGATAGCATGCATGCTGTATGGGGTCAGGTGTTGTGACAGCATGCATGGGGTATGGTTCACCCCTGAGATGTGTTGGAAGTGGTGCTGCTCAAATATAACCCAATAAATGGGATTGAAGTGCCACTGCCAATACACCAGAGAGGTGAAGGTGCAGTGCTGCTGCCATCACACTGAGGGGATGTGATGCTGCCACATTTACCCATGGTAAGTGCTGGGAGTGGTGCTGCTGAGATCAAACCCACACATGAGGATTGTGTGCTGCTGCCAATACACTAGAGGGGAGGTGCTATAGTGCTGTTGCCATCACACCCGATGGGGTGGAGGGGCTGTGATGATGCTACCTTCATCCATGAGAGGTGCTGGGGATTGCAATGCATGTGCAATACACCAGAGGGGAAGGTGCTGTAGTGCTGCTGCCATCACACCTGGGGGGGCTGTAAAGCTGCTACCTTCAGCCTGAGAGCCGGGGGAAGTGGTGTTGCTGCCATCAAACCCAATATGTGAGGATTGCAGTGCTGCTGCCAATACACCAGAGGGCAGATACTGTAGTGCTGCTGCCATCACATCCAATGGGGGTGGGAGGGGAGCTGTGATGATGCTACCTTCACCCATGAGAGGAGCTAGGGATTGCAATGCATGTGCCAATACATCAGACGTGAAGGTGCTGTAGTGTTGCTGCCATCACATCCGGGTTGGGGGACTGTAACTCTAATTCTCCTACCTTCAACCTGAGAGGTGGGGGAAGTGGTGCTACTGCCATCAAACCCAATATGTGGGGATTACAGTGCTGCTGCTAATATACCAGAGGGCAGATGTTGTAGTGCTGCTGCCATCACACACGGGGGGGGGGCTGTGAAGCTACTACCTCCACCCCTGAGAGGTAGGGAGAGTGATGCTGCTGCCATCAAACCCAATATGTGTGGATTGCAGTGTTGCTGCTATTACACCATTGGGGTGGATGATGTAGTGCTGCTGCCATCACACCCGAGCAGGGAATGTGATACTGCTACCTTTACCTATGATAGGTGCTAGGAGTGGTGCTGCTGCCATCAAACCCAATATATGGGCCCATCAAGAAAGCTGATACATGGGCTTATCAAGGCAATGATCCAAGGAAATGTGGTTTCACTGGGGCGGTCTTACCAGACAAACATGACCCAAATTCTTCGATTAAGTAACCAAGTAAGTGGATAAGGGAGAGCACTTGATGTGGTCCACCTGGATTTCAGAAAGACCTTCGATGCCATTCCACACTGAAGGCTGGTGAGCAAGCTGAGAATCCTAGCAGTAGACCTTAAAATAATAAGATTGTAGGGATCTTGCTAGGCAATAGGAATCGGAGGGTGATGGTAAATGGCATCCATTCTGGAGAAAGTAAAGTGACCAGTGAGGTGCCAAAAGGGTCAATACTAGACTCAGTCCTCTTCAGTGCCCTAATTACCTATATTGCAGAAGGACTGGAAGGGAAGGAATGCCTGTCCGCAGATAACACAAAAATCTACAACAGGGTTAACACATGGGGAGGTGCAAAGAACGATGGATCACGAAAAAGCTGAAAGAATGGTCACGAGCTTGGCAGCTGGGTTTCAAAGCAATAAACTTCAAAATGATGCACTGGGGCTCAGAAACCCGATGCAAAGTTCCAAATGGGGAGGTAAAGTAGTAGCAGTGACAAAATAAGAAACTGACCTGGTAATAATCATTACTGATGACCTAAAGACAGCTAAACAGTGTGACAAGGCAGTAGGAAAGTCTAGCGGGATGCTTGGAAGTATAGGTATGGGAAATACCAGTGGAAAGAGGGAGGTGACAATACCATATTTAGATCATTGGTGGTGAGACCACACCTCAAGTTCTGTGTACAGTTCTGGAGATCCCGACTCCGAAAGGACATTGACAGGGTGGAAATAGTACAGAGGAGGGCAACCAAAATGGTGAAGGGACTGCACCAGAAGCTCTATGAAGAAAGCCTTAGGTAGCCAAATAAATACTTCCCAGAGGAAGGAAGTAAAGAGGGTGACATGATTGAAATATTTAAATACCATACAGGTATAAACAAGGTACAGGGAGAGAGCATCTTCAGTGTGGAAAAGCTTGCAGTTTGCCTCCAGGACCCCAATTTTAAAGAATTGTGTGCACATACTCCCTGGAAATGAGGAGGAAGGGGTGTTATTATGAGAATTTTAAATACCTCATGGGTGTATAAGGTACATGAAGGAGCATTTTAAGAAAAGGAGTTCAGGTATTTCATGGCATGTCAATCAATCAAATCTTTATTTATCCAGGCAAACATCGTTGAGCACAGCTCATTTGCAAGATGGACTGTAAGGTCAAGTTCAATTTACATAAAATATAACATACAGAGTATACACACTTTGAGGAGACAGCAATTTGATACAATACATCAATTCAGTGTCACAAGTACATTGATATGCTACAATACAAAAATATAATACGTATATACATGATTCATGAAGTAGCCAGCTTGCTAAGTTGGTAATAGGAGACACTTTAAACTAACACTTTTGATGAAGGATTTAAAGTGTCAGAGATTTTCTTAGATATTTTGACTCAGGTGATGTGCTGTATGGACAGCTGGAGGTTATATCTACGAGGAGTGATATGCAAGGCCACTGATTTACGGTGGTTAAAACAATTAAATTCCGTTTTCAAGACTTAAGATTCCGGAATTTCACCGGTGATTGTTACTCTAATTTCTGGATTTTACCAGGATTCTTTTATCATTTTTTAGTATGTACATAAATAATCAGAATTAAAGAAGGCTTAATATACAGAGCATTAAATGAAGCAAACTGAAAATAGTACAGGAAGGAATTAAAGGAAAACACACTTTTTATAGATTTACTGATCTGATAGATAATGCCAGATTCCATTAAATCTTTGTTTTACGGTTTTCAGGCAGCCCTAATTCCAATTTACGGATTTTCCTCTCTAGTATTCACCCATATGTAATGGGTGAATACCAGAGAGGACAGCGACAAAGGAGATGGATAGGGTGAAAATACCGGATGTTGTGGCCAGGGGTAAGGAAGAGGGGAGTGAGATGGGGGGGGGGAGGGAATGGAAAAGGCTGATGCTATAGAGGGATCAATAGTGGGCCTAGAGGGAAGGGAGGAAGCCGGACTGGTGAAGTATAAAGCAGAGGGTGTAAGGGTGATTATGTAAATTAATGATTAAGAAGAATGGATTGTGGTAATGGTATATGAATTGTGAGGTGACTGCTCATGGAGTGCTGGAGAGCTACCTTATAATGGTCGGCCAGCTGAGGAGAAAGGTGGAAGATTAATCTAATGTTGGCAGAAACAGTTACATTTTTTCTTTGAATAGCCTGTTGTATAGATATTTGAAGGCTGTAATAGATATAAGCTTGTTCACTTTCAGTGTCTTCTGCATTGTGTTCCATAAAGCAGATAACACATAGCTAACGGCGTATCTTCCATGTCAAGAGTGGAATTTAGGCACTTTAAGCATAATGAAGTTCAGACTTCTTAATGCATAATTACTTGATGTGGCTTGTAAGAAACAGTCTGAGATATATTTTGGAAGCTGCTGTGATACTGCTCTGTAAGCCCATAGTGTTGCATTCCTGTCTCTTCTAAATTGAAGCGAGGTCCATCCAACTGCAGTATATAGTGAGCAGTGGTGAGTGCTGTAAGTTAGATCTGTGATAAACCTCAAAGCTCTGTGGTATAGTGTGTCTAGTTTGTTCAAACATACAATGGGGCAGCGACTATATAAAAAGTCAGCATAGTCTAGTACTGAGAGGAATGTGGCCTGGACCATCTTCTTTTTTTTGAATCACTTGTAAGGAAGTGCTTTATTCTATAATAGAGTCCAAGTCTTTGTCTGAGCTTTTTTAGCAATTCTTCCAGATGTTCTAGGTAGTCAAGTCTGCTGTCTAGCCATACCCCCAGGTATTTGAATTTTGTGACATATTAAGGATTTTCACCAAGCGCAGTGGATAACTTAAGGAGATTGATTGGGATAGAGTATCCTGCCTGAAATTGTGGGGAGAAAAACAATGCCTTAGTTTTTTTTTGCGTTTAATAGTAGTTTTTTTTCCCAGCAGCTGATGTTGCAGAAGGTCGAATTCTGCTTGTAGGTCTTTGCATGCTGTTACAGGAGAAGGGTGACTGACATACAGTACTGTATCATCAGCAAACAGGTGTACAATGACTTTGGTAAGATTTATGTGATGCTATTGATATATAGGGCAAAGAGAGTTGGGCGAGGATAGATCTTGGGGTACTCCTCTTTGTAGTGGTTTGAGTGGGGATATATCTCCTTCGGCCTTTACCTGCTGGGTTCTTCCTGAGAGATAATTGTTAAACCATCTAACAGAGTTGGTGTCGAGTACAATTGACCTCAGGGAGGAGAGAAGCAGGTCGTGGTCAACCGTATCAAAGGCCTTACTTAGGTCTAAGAAGACAGCACAGACTCAATTTTTTTTATCCAATTCAAGTTGCCAGCCATTGGTTACTTTTGCAAGAGCTGTAATGGTACTGTGTTTGGCTCTGAATCCAGATTGTGCTGGGTTTAGTAGATTATTAGCTTCAAGATAGCCTCTTAGTTGGGTGCTTACAATTTTTTCAAGTAATTTGGACAGCACAGGAGAACGGAAGTTGGTCTGTAGTTATTGAGGTCTGTAGGATCCCCTGCTTTCGTAGTGGAATAACTTGAAATGTTTTCCAGATTGATGGATAGCTCTGACTGTAGTGAGAGGTTAAACAGGTGTGTTACTGGTACTGCTAAACATGAATGGCAATTTTAAGAAGTAGGGGTAGAGGAGTCTGCACCTGCACTTTTTAATATCCAACTGTGAGATTAGCTCTTCAACTTGCTCCGCGTGGCTGGTATGAAGGAGAAAGTAGTCAGTCACCCTAGCGTCAGTGTTCTTTATCCTCTAGTGTGATCTCAATTGGTTGGCTGGAGAGGAGTCGAATGCTAGCCCAGCAGTTGTAAAGTGATTATTGAAGGCTTCCAGGACTTCTATTCTATCGATGATGGTTCTGTTTCCACAGTGTAATTTTGCTGAGAGTGAATTACTTGGGTCGTGGCCTGTTATATCTTTTATAGTGTTCCAGAACTTGGCAGGGTTGTGGTATGAGGAGTCTAGTTCAGCCATGTAGTATGCAGCTTTTGTGTCTCGCACTTTCTTGGTGCAGACATTCCTGGCTTTTTTGAACTGCTCCCAATCAGTGGCTAACTTAGTTTTTCGAGCCTTTTTCCAAAGCTTGTCTCTTTCAAGGAGGGTGGATTTAAGGTCCGAGTTGAACCAGCGACAGGTTTTATTTTTGATACGTACTTTAGAGACTGGTGCATGGGTGTTTAGAGCACCTGTAATAATGTCATTTACAACACCATATGCAATCTCCGTTGTGTTAGCTAGATAGAACTCTTGCCATCTTGTGGAGTGTTTTATGTCGTCCAGGTATGCATTGATGTTAAATTTCTTTTTTGATCTCCTCATCGTGAATTTTGTAGGGGATGAAAGCTTACATGCTGACCTAATTGCCGCAATAGTACAGTGATCACTGATGTCGTTGAACAGTACTCCAGCATGTGAGAAGAGGTGAGGTTTACTCACTAATAGTACATCCAATAGTGTGCTGTTTTTTGAGTTCTTTTTGTTTATTCTAGTAGGTTCATTTATGAGCTGTGTGAGCCCATACATGTCACAGAATGATATTAATGGTGTAGCTGCCTTGGTGAGCCAATTTAGGTTTAGGTCACCTATGATTATAGTTTCTTCATTCCTCTGTTTGATTAAGTCACCCAAATGGGATAGAATCTTGAGGCCAGCTGAGGGAGGTCTGTAACAGCCAATTAGCTGCAGCGAGGTATTGTTGGAGAGAGCTATTTTGAGGGATAGGCATTAAAATTCTTTTGCCATAGAGGAAGAATCGAGGCAGATTGCACATAGGTTGGCCTTTACATATATTACTACCCCCTCTTGAATGTCGATCAGCTCTGAATGTTTGATAATTGAGAAAGTTTATGTCTCTGTCGGCTGTGTCAGGCCTAAGCCATGTTTCAGACACTACCAATATATCAGGTAGTGTATGGTTAACCCAGGCTTGGAGCACCGTGATCTTTTTTAGTAGACTACATACATTAATATGTAGAAGGCTTAGCCCTTTAATCTTTGCTAGTTCTGATGGTGCAATGATGGTCTCTGGTGGTCCAGTGTTAAGTTCCACATTTCCTGAGCATATTAATAGTAGCAGCAGTATTTTCATAATTTCCGCAAGAGATAGGTTATAGTTTCTTGTTGATGCCTTCTTTATTTTTATTCTGTTGTAGTCTTATTTGCCATCCAGATTCGGTTCTTGACCTCTTGTAAGAGAAGATTATTACTTTTGCAGATATAGTGTGGAATATTTTTCTGTGTGCAGTTGGAGACAGGCACCATACAAATGCAAGACCGACTGTGTCCCTCCATAATAATTGTTAAGTGGGTAATGTCATATCAGTGGGAGGTCATAGGTACAAATCCAGTCTCTTGGGACTGTTGTGGAGTTGCAGCAGTAATGAGAACGGCATCATGTCACCCCTGTGTGGCATCCTGTGGTGTCGGCATCTTTGCTGAGTTCAGGTAACAGTAATAATATAAGAGGCTCAAAGAAAGCCCCCATTATGAAGGTGACCAGAGGTATTATAGGCAGTAGCTATGTATTGCCCACAATGAATGCCTACTCAGTTAGTGGTGGGAGGGGTATACTTTTCCCACAATGAATGCCTACTCAGTTAGTGGTGGGAGGAGTCTACTTTAGGAGTGTGAGAAGAGATTTGAGGGAATCAATTGAATAGCGCAGTAGGGGATGTCTAGAGTAGGTATGACTTTTTCTGATGCTAGGTGGTTACAGGGTCTAGCTGAGACAGCAATATAGACAGCGTGGAGAGTAGCATAGGAATCAACTGTCTGGCATCAACAAAGAGATATGTGGCAGGCTATAGGTCAGCGAGACGCAGCGGGCGTGGTTTTACAACGTTGGCGGGAAAGTGTCTACTTAAGTAAGGGTAGAAGAGGGGGAAGGGCGGGTGAGCACAAAAATTGTGGCTTTGCTGTACCTTTCCTGGAGGGTCGCTCCGGCTCTGTGGTTCTGGGTGCCGGCTGGAGGTGCAGCCGCTGGCACAGACTGGCCCCGGCGCCAGTGAGGGGTGCTCAGTGAGGGTCCTCCTCTGGGGAGACAAGAGAGGGCAGTTTAAATTTAACTGCTTTTCAGCTCAGGCATAAGCAGAGCAGCAAGAGGGACAAAAATTAGCAATAAAAAGGCCAGGAATGGGGGCTAAGGCGCCGAAGTGTCTGGCTATGCAAGCTTAGCACAGGAAGGCTGTAATCACGTGTTTAAAAATGCAAAACCTATCACAGTTTTCCCCACCCCACAATTACAGTGTTCAGCTCTTTTTCGTGACAAATTTACAAGCAATGCCCCAAGCGAACACTTAGAAGAGGAAAAAGGAGAAGATCTAAGCACAGAAACTGGGTGCAAAGGGACCAATCGGAGGCGAAGCTGTGGAAGGCGCCACTTTCCGATTGGTTGCGGCTTGCCATACCTTTCCTGGAGGGTCGCTCGGCTCTGTGGTTCTGGGCGCCGGCTGGAGGTGCCACGCGGAGACTGGCCCTCGGTGCTCAGTGAGGGGCGCTCAGCGAGGGTCCTCCTCTTTCCTGGAGGGTCGCTCTGGCTCTGTGGTTCTGGGCGCTGGCTGGAGGTGCCGCCCGCCTGCTGGCAGAGACTGGCCTCGGCGCTCAGTGAATGGTGCTCAGCGAGGGTCCTCCTCTGTAACGACACGGAAGGGGAATGTTTAGGAAGGATATGGGTGTAACCCCCCTACAAATGGGGGTTCCAAAAAGTCTTCCTTGGGCTTGCCTAAATGTCCACTGCCAGGCTGGTGTTCTGTGTCCTAGCGATGTAAAAGTGTTTGCATGTGAGTGCCCTGTTAACCTCCATGCCTGTCTCTTTAAGAGTTGCCTATTTTGTGATATAAAATTAACTTGGTAGGGGCCGAGTGGTGTCAGGCTTGAGTCCCACCTGAGCTGCAGTGTTATCACTCCATTCTGCCATCGCTATTTGCGCAGAGGGAGCCCTGGTAGGAACCGTTACTGTTTTCGGTTTATCTGTTTTGATAATAATAATATTGTAGTTTGTCTAACCTGCCTTCCTTTGCAGCCTGGACATTTCAGTATTGCACCACCATCTTGGTTCTGGATTGCCTATTGGGACCAATCAGTACCTTTGGGGACCTAAAATGGTGTCTGTTACCAGGGGTCTTGTGGGAGTGAATTTCTGTAGGAATTGTAGTTTTTGCACTTTATCGCCTAAATGAACCTGGAGGAGCTCTAACTGAGACAGGCAAATGGATCAGCCAACTGAACCTTTTGGATTTCTATGGAAGTCCTGGTGCTGCCTGCAGCAGAAGTCAGTCTGGAGAGAGAACAGCTCGAGTAATTCGAGCAGGGCTCCTGTGTAGTTCGCGGGGGAGATTGGTGAAAAGGCTGAGTTTGGCCTGTTTGCCTGCTGTCCCTCAAGAGGGAGCATTTGAAGAAACCAGATTATATCCAAAACTGAGTGTGGCAAAGCCACTGAATTGTGACCAGACTTGAACCTGAAGAAGGCCGAAGATTTGCTGTATGCAATCAGACTGTCAAGACATTCATTTAACACAGAACTCCCAGTTTTGCTCAGAGACACTGATATTGCTGCCAGACTGCTATCCACTTTGTGGTATGGTGATTGCTTTACTATAAATGTGCTGTATGCTGTTAGTGGGTCGCAATTTGGTTCCCCACTATTTAATTGTGCCACGCTTGCTGGAAGCTGCATCCAGCCTTCAAGGACTGATATCCAAACTGTTCTACCTGGCCTGGGCCTTGCCACACTGGCCCAGTCAGCTACTTCGGGTGCAGAGAATACCATCGACAAGAGACTCACCTGTGGATCAGACCCCTGCTCAACATCTCAAACAGGAACGACACTCGTGAATCATGTGGGCCCTGCTTCTCCTGGCATACCAGTTGTCAACCTGCAGTCTCCATTTACTGTGTCTCGTGTGGGTAGCGTGAGTAACAATCAGGGTAGCCCCTGCAACATCAGCTAAATCACAAGTCTTGTCATCTGATTGTATTGCTGTTTTTTTTTTCTCTTTCATGAACTGAGCCTCCTGGCTCCGGATTACAAATTGTGTGTGGCTGTGCATGCCTTTTCTTTTCATCACAGGGCCCCGACCAGCTGCAATGCCGGCCTATCCTGGGCAACGTTCCAGGCTAGCCCACCTTACTTCCAACTGGGTACCCAGAGCATGTTACTGTGCAGGGACTAAAAGTGCATGCATAACTGCCTGACTAGATCAGTTTTAGAATCAATCCACCTGATTATGCCCCTCCGTTGTTTAATTCCCTTGAATAAATCAGATCTAACTCTTTTTGCATTTAATCTGACTGTGGTTCCAGTTTGTACCAAAAAACACTGTACTGTTCTTATTTGCTGTGCCTAACCTTGTTTTACAGGGGGTCTTCAGGGTCAAACTGGTGGAATCAGCCCTGATGGTAAGTGCAAACAGTGTAAGGATTTGTATGCTGAATGGGGCTACTGTTAAAGTGTTTGTTGCATATTGTCTTGGCCACTAGAGGGAAGAGGAGTTACATGTCCCAGAGGGCTGTACCCAGGTTAGTCTTGCTACTAACAACCCTGTCCTCTGGGTGGAGGCACCTGTTTCAGTACCCAGGCCCCTTAACCTGCAACTAGCCAAGCAGGCAGGGGTAGTAGCCCTTGGGATAGCACGTCCTAGGGGTTACATGAGGAAACATTTTCTTCACTGAGAGGGTGGTTGATGTATGCAACAATCTTCCAGCATGTGTGATCGGAATAAAAATAGTGGTTGGCTAAAAGCATGCATGAGATAGGTATAAAGGAGAACTGGTATCAAAGTGTGTGTGTGTGGGGGGGCTGAGACCAGGTAGGTAATAAGGAGACCAAATAAGCATAGAAAAGAAGGGCAGATTCAGTATTCTTTTTCTGCCAACAAATTACATGTTTCTATGTGGATCATTTGCAGTATGCCTGTCTCCCAGCTAAGAACCGACACAATAATGTGACACCAGCAAATGCACCATTTTACTCAGATGCCCCAGGAGAGAAAACTGTAAGGAAAACAACTTGCTAGGTAGGATGATGCATGGCCCTTCACAGGCTTGGCACCACTGTCTGAGAAGGCCAGGCTTGATCCTGCTTTGGGAAACGTTCTAGTCCCTTCAACCCTGGTAGTATCTAGAGGTTAATTCCAGAGATGATAGGTGACTAAGCTGGGGAGGGCCCATCCAGAAGAGGGCCATCAAGAGCAAGAGCAGCCACACAATAAAAAATTATTAGTATACAAGTGCAATAGCATTTATTGTATGAGTAGCATTTCAACATATGTGAGCTTTTGGCCACTCACATTTAGTTACTAACCAAATATTGGAAGCCAAGCCTCAGCCTAGTGTGTCTTTTCAGGCCAGAAAAATATTTGTGTTTTACAAAGAAGTTTGAACTTAGACATGCTGTTTGTATGGGCTCAGTATTTCTTTTTTGCATACGTTTTGTAACCTTTTCTCTAATTGCTATGGTAACCCTGCTCTCCAAAATTCCAGGCTAAGAATGTTATGCTAAACATTGTATCCAATATGAGGCTAGCTGGCATATGCTTCTAACTGCCAGTGTGAACTTTTTTTAACCTCTTTCTTATCACTTGATCTGAGGAGTTACTTTTCATGTGTACCATTGAGTTGAACAAATTTCTGCTAGGAACTTTTAAATCAGTGTTATACTTTTGTGTTCTCAGATAAAGCTAACGAGACTTAGTGATTTCAATTATCAAAAGATGAATATACAACTAACGCCTAAGTAGTAAATAATCCTGAGTGGTGCAGCATTTTATGCACAGTTAGTTATGTGATCCAAGTTTGATTACGATACAAATGAAACATGAAAGAAAACACTGACATAATCAAATCTTTCTGTAAGATTCCAACTGTCTGCCAAACAGCACAACTTAACATTTCCAATAAATTTGTGTGACCCCCCCCCCCCACATCACCATGTCTGGTTTCATATCATTACCTGGTGACTGTACAGTGACCACCTGGATGAGGGTGTGGGTTTCATTCTTTCTCTGTGGTAGGGGGTTAGCCCAGTTCAAATAAGAAATGGTGAAGTTGCTCCTGCCAGAGAAAATAAGTGGGTCAGATATTGTGTGTGGTAACACCTCCTTGGATGCAATATCTACCCACCTTCCTACACTGGACTGGACCACCTCCTAAGGTCCAATAAGACAGTTGTTACCTTCACTGATAAACGCTCCAATCAGGTTATGCAAATGCGGCACCCACACAAAAGTAAAAATTCAGCAAATTAACAGGAAGGGAGTACTGTTAACTGTTGTACCAAGGCAAAGAAGGGGAGGCTGATGGTGGTCATACTCTGGCTGGAGGGGGCTGGTAACTGTTGAACCTAGTCTGGGGTGGAGGGTAGGTGACTACTGTAGCCAGGGAGGGAAATCAGGTGAGTGCTGTACCCAGGCCGGGGAGGGAGAGCTGGTGACTGTTTAGTGCCCCAGAGTCCTGGTGCCCTCCAAATAGGGGCAGCCAGGTGCTTTGGGGCTGGGGTGAGAGGAAGTGCCTCAGGGTGCAGGGATGGCCCCTAGCCAGGTATCCCCACCCCCAAACGTGAAACCCCAGCAGGACTCCATTTTAAAAATAAAGAATTTTTTTCCCTTGCTCATTTTCCCTGCCTGCAGCCCCCCCCCCGTTACCTCGTGCTGGGCACCTGCTCTCGTGGGCCTGATCATGAGGGAGTGCAGGCAGGGATGGGCTCATGAGGATTCTGAGGTAGAATCCTCAGCCCTTTTTGAACGGCAAGAGCTGTTCAGTGTTTTCCTGGTAAAGCAGGAGCAGAAGAGACAGTAGCAAGTGTGAGAGGGAGCGCTAGGCTGGCCGGGGCCAGTTAAAATGGAATGGGACTTATCTGACTGTTGTACCTGGTCTGAGGATGGAAGGCAGGTGACTTCTGTACTCAGGCCAGAGAGGAAGGGCTGGTGACTGTTGTACCTGGGCTGTGGGTGAGTTACTGGTGACTGTTGTACTCAAGCCGGGGAGGGAAGGAGGGTAATAAACAGCTGTACTTAGGCCTAGAATGGAAGGGCTGGTGATGTTGGTAACTGAGCTGGGGGAGGCTGATGACTGCTGTACTTGGGCTAGGAAGGGAGGGCTGGTGATGGTTGTACCTGGGTGGGGGCTGGTGAATGTTTACCAGATCCGGGGAGGGCTGGCAGGTGACTACTACTCAGGCCTGGGGTGGGAGTGACAGACATCTTTGGCACCACGTTCAAGAGTGGACCATTTAGGGTGGCCAGAAGAGGGCCTCCGCCATAGCAGTTGCCCATCTCAGGCATCCTTGGTGCCGGGTCAAAGTGGACCATCTAGTGTGGTCAGAAGAGGCCTTCCCCGTAGCAGCTTGCCCCGTCACAGACATCATTGTTGCTAGAGTCAATGGACCGGATTCCCATGGTGATCGTGGTGAGCTAGCTTGTTTAGCTGACACTTCTGTGACTTTACAGATCTTACTTCAAGGGGGAGCTCTTGCAGTAGGCTATAACATTTAGAACTAATGCCACAGGCCTTAGGACCCACTGGAAAAAACTTAGCTAGCAGTACCAAGTGGGAACCGCCCCCCAATGTTGGCTCCACCCTGATGGTCACGCTATAAAAGGGGTGGATCCCAACTCCACCTCGGTTCTTTTCCCGCCGCAGACCTGCTCTTGTTGGGAAAGCCTTAGTGCGTGCTACTGCAGTTCCAGTAAATTTTGTCAGATTTTTTCTGTTTTTTCTTCTCTTTCAAACTGTTTTATGCCTTTTCTCCTTTCTTCTGATCTCCTTTCCGGCGTATGTCTTCACCATCGTCGGTCTCCTCCTCTGGTTCCAAGAAGATGAATTGTGCGTGTGGCTGCCAAATTCCATCCAAGGACGGCCACCAGAAGTGTATCTTCTGTCTGGGGTCTGACCACGACAGTGCTGCCTGCAAGATCTGCAGAGGCTTCACCAGTAGGACTCACATCAGAAGCCTGAAGGCCCACCTATTGGAACAGAAGATGGACATCCTGTGAACCTCTGGGTTGGGGGCCTATAAACAACCCCCAATCAGACCGTAGCCCCCTTTGGGGCATACAGTTGTATCCAAATGACTTCAGACCTATCTTCTTCCCCCTCATCCCTGATGCATCCAATCCATTGCTTTATGTAAATGGCTACTCCCCTTCCCCCTTACCTTTTTCTCTGTACCACCTGAATAATTTAAATCCTGGGATGGCCAAGTCCCAGTCATGGTTTTGGGTTGCCCATGTCTCAGGGATGGCTCCTTCTGCCAGCAGTGCTTGCAGCCCTGCCATCTTATTCCCCAGGCTCCTAGCATTTAATGATACCACCCTCCACCCTGACACTCCCAGCTGCCCCTTACTTTCCCTCCCCATCCTAGACAATGTAGGCCCCATCACTTCCTATTGGGAGGTCCTTCCTGATTCACCCACCTCCCAACACCCCCACAGCAAGTTTAAATTATACTTTGGAGATAAATTCCCTCAGTCTCTGCTGTAACCTTCAAACACTATCTCATGTGTTGCCACTCCCCGCAGCCATACATGGACTCACCATTCTCTCAGCCACTTGTAGAGTCCATGATTCTGCTTTCTGCCTGTGACTTGCCCTTGGCACTGGCAGAACTTCTGAGAATGCCACTGTGCTTCCCTCCTCTTTGTATAGCTTCCACGCTTCTCTAAAGCTGTCCTGAACCTCCTCTATCTGCTTTCCTTCCAGATCATTTGTTCCCAGGAGAACAATGATGTGTGGTTCCCTCCCCCCACCTTCTGTCCACACCTACCGATGTGGTGCTGCACCCTACCTGCTGTCATGCCCGATGCTGCTCTTCCTGGCATCTGTATCTATAATAAACAGCTAAACATCACACCTCTTCAACATTTCACATGTATTTATCCATGTAAATAAGCAAAAGTGTGTTTTGTTACTGTAAATTACTAGAAAGTGGCTGCCATCTTATTTTAGGTCATGTGACCCAAGGCATCATGTAATTTGCCCTATTCTATGGCTTGTCATACACTATAATAACCCTGACAATAATTTCTGTCAATTTCCTGCCATTACTTCATGGATTTAGTGAGATATGGCACATACTGCCATAGAATTGGTCACAGCCATGGTAGTGAGGTATGGTAACCTATTTGGCATAAACTGGGGGTGCAGTGTAATGTTCCAGATCAGAAATCACATCCAGGCACACTATATCTATTACAAACATTGAAACATCACACCTTTTCACCATTTCACATGTATTTATCCATGTAAATAAGCAAACAGTGTGCTTTGTTACTGTAAGTGACTAAAAAGTGGCTGCCATCTTGTTTAGGGTCATGTGACCCAAGGCATCAAGTCATTTGCCCATTCTATCACTTATTTTACTCCTTGCCAACCCACAAGTATGTCTGCCTATCTACTGCCATTATTTCATGGATTGAGTTACTTACAGCACATAGTACCATAGGTGGTGCACCTCAGGCCTGAATTGGTCACAGCCCGGTAGTCAGGTATGGTACCCTAGTTGAGATAAAATGGGGTGCAGTGTAATATTCCAGGTCAGTAATTATATCCAGGCACCTATATCTATAACAAATAGCTGAACATCACACCTATTCAATATTTCACATGAATTTATCCATGTAAATAAGCAAAAGGTATGTTTTGCTACTGTAAATGACAAGAATGTGGCTGCCATCTTGTTTTGGGTCATGTGACCCTAGGCATTAAGTCATTTGTCCATTCTGTAGCTTATTTTACTCCTCAACTACCCTGACAAGTATTTCTGCCTATTTACTGTCATTACTTCATCGATTTAGTGACATATAGCACATAGTGCCATAAGTGGTACACCCCAGGTCTGAATTGGTCACAGCCCTGGAAGTGAGGTATGGTACCCTAGTTGAGATAAAAAGGGGGTGCAGTGTAATATTCCAGGTCAGTAATTATATCCAGGCACCTGTATCTATAACAAATAGCTGAACATCACACCTATTCAATATATCACATGTATTTATCCATGTAAATAAGCAAAACATGTGTTTTGTTATTGTAAATGACAAGAATGTGGCCACCATCTTGTTTTGGGTCATGTGACCCTAGGCATCAAGTCATTGGCCCATTCTATGTCTTGTTCTACTCCTCAGCTACCTTGACAAATATTTCTGCCCATTTCTGACATTACTTCATTGATTTAGTGACATATAGCACTTAGTGTCATAGGTGGTACACCCAAGGCTGAATTGGTCACAGTCCTGGTAGTGAGATATGTACGCTATTTGAGATAAACTGGGGTGCAGTGTAACATTCCGGATTAGTAATTATGTCCAGGCATCTGTATCTATAATAAACAGCTAAACATCACACCTATTCAACATTTCACTTGTATTTATCCATGTAAATAAGCAAAAGGTGTATTTTGTCACTGTAAATGACTATAAAGTGGCTGCCATCTTGTTTGGGTCATGTGACCCTAGGCATCAAGTCATTTGCCCATTCTATGGATTATTTTACTCCTCAACAACCCTGACAAGTTTTTCTGCCTATTTACTGCCATTACTTCACTGATTTAGTGACATATAGCACATAGTGCCATAGGTGGTACACTCCAGGCCTGAACTGGTCACAGCCCTGGTAGTGAGGTATGGTACCCTAGTTGAGACAAAGTGGGGATGCAGTGTAATATTCCAGATCAGAAATTATATCCAGGCACCTGTATATATAACAAATAGCTGAACATCACACCTATTCAATATTTCACATGTATTTATGCATGTTAATAAGTAAAAGGTGTGTTTTATTACTGTAAGTGACTAAAAAGTGGTCGCCATCTTGTTTTGGGTCATTTGACCCAAGGCATCAAGTCATTTGAACATTCTGTGGCTTATTTTACTCACCAACTACCCTGACAAGTATTTCTGCCTATTTCCTTCCATTACATGTTTGGATTTAGTGGCATATAGCACATAGTGCCATAGGTGGCACAATTCCCAGGCCTGAACTGGTCACAGCCCTGGTAGTGAGGTATGGTACCCTGTTTGAGATAAACTGGAGGTGCAATGTAACAATCCAGATCAGAAAGTATTTCCGGGCACCTGTATCTTTTCAAATAGCTGAACATCACACCTATTCAATATTTCACATGTATTTATCCATGTAAATAAGCAAAAGGAGTGGTTTGTTGCTGTAAATGACAAAAATGTGGCCACCATCTTGTTTTGGGTCATGTGACCCTAGGCATCAAGTCATTGGCCCATTCTGTGCCTTGTTTTACTCCTCAAGCACCCTGACAAGTATTTCTGTCTATTTCTTACCATTACTTCCTGGATTTAGTGACATGCAGAACACAGTGACATAGGCGGTTCTCCACATACCTGAATTGGACCCAACACACATATTTGAATAAAAAGCAACAATCCATGAAAAGACATAATTTATTGTCATACTTGCATATTTTTTTATAAAACACATATTTTGCCACTAAACCTGTATTTCAAAATTTAGATGTTACACCAGTAGTATGCTGGGTCATGGTCAGTGAGCTAGTAGTATTAGAGGGTATCATGGTGGCCATCTTGGATTTGATCATGTGACAATTACATTGTTTCCATACTATCAACATATGGCTAAATTAAAAGAATAAGAAGTTAGGAATTCAAAATATATAGTTTGTTGAGGTTTTACTCAAAACAATACATGGAATACTTGCTCAAATATTAATAGACTAAATTACAGGAACATGCCTGACATTTATCATTATTCTATTGCCATTAATTGGGTTAAAGTGGGCCTGTTTTTCAGTTACTTCTGTTTCTATAACCTACAGTAGGTCTTCTTGAGCCAATGTGTTTGCCAGTTAACCTACAGTAGTCAGTTCTGACTGGTGTCCCCAAATAAGAGTGTTATATAGTATAAGTTTAAATTTACTAGTCATCATCTGCTTTTTACCTTTGTGTGTAATGTAATGTTTTTTGCTCTAGCCAATCACATTTTGTATTTTTAATGATACTGACCTTTCCCTGCTATTTTCATAATGTATTTAATACAATTACAGTTTTATATGGCGCATTGCAATATATAGAATGTTCTAGTGCAATTTAAGAGTTGTGCTTTATAGCAGTATAAGAACCAAATGTGCCAGTTCCATATACCTAGAATGCACTTATACTATTTGCATGGTGCATTTTTGATGTGCATCTTTTTTCCAAGTGCAGTTTGAGGCATTGTGTCATTTTTGTGGCACATGTTGAATCCGCATAACTGTTCTGGCCTATCATAAGGGCTTAGCAGTTTTATGATAGTCAAGAATTAAGTTGTGCTGCATTGTGGTGCAGTCTAGGAATTGCATCATGTTTATCACATAATGTAGTCAGCTGCATTATTTTTGATGACATTTCCAAATGCCATTATATTGAATGCATTGTATGAAAGTGCCGTTACAGATGGTAGAAACATATTTATCACCCTCAGGGAACCATTTGCCACCTACCATCAAAGGAAATTATTTTGTGAATGGAGAAGAACTCATTATCCATTCACTGAGGTCTGAACATTCCTTTTTGAAGCTATTTAGCATGCTATAACTTGGACAGAGGGTGTTTAGTATATTTTGTCAGGAAAGGAAATTGTTTCAAACATCATGGATTTTTGCAGATCCTTTTTGTAGTACACAAATTGTAAGAATGCCAGAAAGAAGACAGGTTGACTCCATACTGAGCTTTCTACTAGTTTTGTGCAAGCAATGTTAATGCTAGCCATTCGGATCCCAAGTCTCTGAAGAAATGGAAGGATAATGTACCATATACTGTATAGTATTGTCCCATATCTGTGGCTTCATTTGGCACTTGCACAGAAGAGTTACACCTAATCCTTCCACCCTAACAAGATGTTTTGCAGAGAACACCATCTGGCCACAAATAGAAATGGTTAAAGCTTGTCATTACCTGATATTTATAAAATGGGTAATAAAAATCCTGCAACCTCATTGGTCAAAACACATTACAAGACCACAAGTGATGTTCAAAGAACTGCATGCCTCACCTCAGTTACATATATTTTTCGACAAATAGAAGCCCATTCTATAAGTATGATGACACACTATAGTGTATATGCTCATAAGGGAGTAATGTACTTCTTGGGTATTGCAGCACTCAGTTATACTTCATGCCTAACACCCACCCAAGGCATGCATTATTCCCTTATAACTGCACACACTGTCATGAGTTATCTCTTATGAGTCAGATAGCTGCCAGTCAAGAGGGCCTATCACCAGCATATCCAGATGTACTGGAGCATCATTCATTAAATTCGGTTAAGATCACTGCTCTTCCAGAATTACAAAACACACCAGATCTACATGGGCTGTGATCCCCTCCTCAGATAAGTAATCTAGAAGGTAACCTGGACAATGGTAAACCTAATGATCTTGAGGATTCCTCTGCAAAGGACAAAGGAAGAGAATGAAGTTCTGTATGAACTCTCCCACACAACCTTTGTGTGCCTATGTCTTTTCTGAGGTGCAGCCTGCAGAACTGGAAATAATAACTCAGGTGGGGTCTCATCAGTGAGTGATACAGTGGCTTCAGCAGGAGAAGGGAGGTGGTGTTGTCTCTTGTATTGCCCCCTGGTGAGACCCCACCTGGAGAATTGTGTCCAGTTCTGAAGGCTGCACCTCAGAAAAGACATAGACAGGGTGGAGACAGTCTAGAGGAGAGCAACTAAACTTGTGCATGGGTTGTAACAAATGTCCTATTAGGACAGACTTCAGGATCTCAACATGTATACCCTGGAAGAGAGGAGAGTAAGAAGGACATGCTAGAGACTTACAAGTTCCTCACAAGGGTAAATGGGTGCAGGAGGGTAGTCTCTTTCAAATGAGAATGAGAACTAGGACCAAGGTGTTTGCTATGAAGCTGGAGGAGGGGGCAGTTTAAGAGGGATGTGAGGAAGTACTACATCATTTTAAGGTTGGTTGGTGTCTGGAACAGACTGCCAGCGGAAGTGGTGAGGGTGAAAACAGTGGGGGCCTTCAAGCATGCATGGGGTAGACAAAGGGGAATATTTGTAACTGGATAGGGAGGAGGCAGGGTTGCCAAAGACCAGTTAGTGTCTGGGAAGATGGACTAGGCAGAGAACATCTGGGCAGACTGGATTAGTCAAGTAATCCTTTTCTTTTGACAGATTCTGCATTTCTGTTAATTTGTTTGACCAAGAACTTAGAGAGCATTTGGTTTATGAGGCATGTACAATTTTGTATCTGTTGGATGTCCAGCCCTCCATTCATCCTCAAGTGTATGACTGTTATTTAAACTGTATGTTGTGAAGTATTTGGTTCATATAGCTCTTGCATTTATTGTTTTTATTTTGTAATGTTTTATTCCCTTTGTTATACCTATCCCTCAGGCATGGCTGAAAACAAATCTTTTCAATCCAGTCTATCTTCCCGGTTAAATAGAAATAAAATAAAGAAAAATAAAGAAAAAGGAATCCTGCTCTCTCTCTATAGCAGTCAACTTCTCTAAGAAGTTCCCTGACTTTAAACATGTTTCCACAGATCATCCAGAAAGAATGGGTTTAGTAAAGACAAGAAAAAAAAAACAGCTTCCAAAATCCTGGATCAAGCACTATCCTTTCCTGGAAGCATTACTCAAAACAGTGAGAAAGTCTTCCTCTGCTGGATTTGGCATTTTCAGCAGTCCTTAAACCTTTTGCTATTCCAACTGAAGGAGTAGTATTCTTTGCTGATAGAAATAACAGACTGGGTTTTCAGCTTCCTGCAGAACCATTAGGAATTCCACTACATTGGCTTTAGGATGTGGAGCCCTGTGTGAAGTGGTAAATGCTTTATCAGATGGTTTAACAAAGGACTTCTCTCTTTAAGGATTTGTACCCCTAGTTCAGTTAACTGCTTCTTTTGACAGATCCACACTTAGATTTGCTGCAAGCTATAGAAAAAGCTGTGAATTGTGCAACACAGCTATCAGAGCTTTATGGTCAAACTTGGTTTCATAAAAGGATCTCCTTATCATGCTGTTTATAGGGAACTTTAATTTTGCCTCCATTAGGTGGCATTCTGAAAATGAGGAAGGAGAAGATTTTGCTGCCAGTATCAAGAATCAACAACCAACTAATTCAAAATCCAAACTGAAGGGTTTCAGTCATAGCTGTTTACTTTCAGAGAAACACTTTACTTTTCATGGATACAGATATCAGCACAGTAGAGGTATCTTTTGGACTCCAGGATTCAGAGCAGTAGTGATAACTGCTACAAAAATGTTTTGGAGGTGATAGTTTCAAATGCAGAATTGAGGATCCATCCTTTTCATGAACAGGGTGGTGGTGGGGCATCTTCAAAGGGTCCACAACATGTGTGTCAGGATAATGACATATATTTAGACCCTTGAGATTATTTATCTTGTTGATTCTATAAAGATTTTGATGCTGCCGAGGAGGAAGATTCTCCAATCCTCACTGAGATCCCAGAAAAAGAAAGGTCATAACTCAGTCTTTGGAAACATCTACTGTATACTTTATCATCGATTAAAAGTTATATCCTTTATTTCATTTTTGTTTCAGAGCCACAGCTTTTAATCGAGGGTGCTTTAAACTGAGGACAACTTATATAGAAACATATAAGTTGTTGGCAGATAAGGGCATCTTGACCCACCTAATCTGCCCCTTTTTCCATGCCTACTGTGTCACCGAAGACCCTGCTCGATCTCAGGTCATCTCCTCCCCTTGTCTTACTACCAAGGTCCCATTGTATTTGTCCCATGTGTGCTTGAATCCTGTCGCTGGTTTGGCACCCACCAACTCCACTGGAAAAGGCTCTTCCAGGCATCACTACTCTGTCTGTGAAGAATATTTCCTCACATTTCCTCTGAGCTCCCCATCTTCATAGCATCACCCTTGTCCTTGAGCTTCTTTGTCTATGGAAATGCTACCTTCCTGTACCTCATTAATACCAGTTAGGTATTTGAATGTTTCTATCATATCCCCTTTTCTCTCTTCTCCTCCAGAGAGTACATATTCAATTCCTTATATCTGTTCTCATAGGGCTTTTGATGCAGGCCCTGCACCATTTTGGTAGCTCTCTTTTGTACTGCTACCACCTTATCAATGTCATTCCACAGGTGAAGCCTCCAGAACTGGACACAATACTTGAAGTGGGGTCTTACCAGTGATTTCTACAGGGGTAATATTACCTCCTTCTTCCTACTGGTGATACTTCTCCCTATGACCCAAGCATCCTGCTAGCCTTCCGCACTGCCTTATCACACTGCTTGGCTACCTTCAGATCATCAGAAATGATTACCCCAGGTCCTTTTCATGTTTAGTGGTTGCCAGTACTTCCCCTCCCAATTGACATATAGCACCCGGGTTTCTGTGCTCCAAATGAATGAGTTTTCACTTTTTTGCATTGAAACCAAGCTGCCAAACCCTTGACCATTCTTTCATCTTTTCAAATCATCCCTCATTTTTTTCCCACCTGCCCTCATATGTCTATTCTTTTGCATGGTTTTGTGTCATCCGCAAAACAGGCATACTTTCCCTTCTAGGCCTTTTGCAATGTCACTAATAAAGACATTGAAGAGGACTGGGCGGAGTACTGAGCTCTAAGGCACCCCACTGGTCACCTCACCTTCTTCAGAGTGGACACCATTTACCACCACACTCTGACTTCTGTTGCTTAATAAATCTCTTACCAGTTTATAACTCATTTACCCTCCCAGACAGGTCAGCTTGCTCACCAGTCTTCCATATGAAATGGTGTTGAAGGCCTTGCTGAAATCCAAGTAGACCACATCTACTACACCTCCCTGATCCACTATCCTTGTTACCCAGTTGAAGAACTTGATCAGGTTTGTCTAGCAAGACCTCCTTCATGTGAAACCATGCTATCTTGGATACTGTAATCCACTGGTTACAAGGTATTCCACAATCCTTTGCTTCAGTTGTGTTTCCATTACTTTGCCTACTACCGAAGTCAGGCTGACAGGTCTGTAGTTTCCTGTGTCCTCCCTGTTCCCACTTTTGTGAAGTGGGACCACATCTGCCATCCACCAGTCCCTCGGAACCTCCTCTGTTTCTAATTATAAATTGAAGAAAGTTGTCAGAGGTGCAGCTAGCACCTCTTTGAGCTCCCTCAGTATCCTGGGGTGCACCCCATCAGGTCTCATTGCCATATTTACTTTTAATTGTGCTAGTACCTTGAGGACTTTCTCCTCTGTAAAAGTGCTGGTGTCTATATCCCTACCATTTATGCCCTTGTCCCTTATCTTTGGCTCATCACCTACCCCTTCTTCTCTAAAACTGAACAAAAGTATTTGTTCAATATGTCTGCTTTGGTTTGGTCCCCTCCTCACAAACCCCCTCTTCCCTTTTATCCTTACTATTCCTCCTTTGGTATTTCTCTTCTCACTTATATATCTAAAGAAAGTTTTATCCCTTCTTTTACTGATTGGGCAATATTCTCCTCTGTTTGTGTCTTTGTTCACCTAACTGCCTTGCTTGCCTCCCTTTGTTTCTCCTAGTAGTTTTCCCTATCCTGCTCCTTCTGTGTCTTTTTGTACTTTCTAAATGCTAGGTTTTTTTGGTCTTACTTTTTCTGGTACGTCTTTAGAGAATCATAGTGGTTTCTTTTTTGTCTTGCCCTTGTTAATCTACCTGAGACAGAGAATTGTTGATTTTTCAATGCTGTCTTTATTTTTGTCTATAGTTCCTCAGTTCCTCCCAGATCCTCTATCCCTGCCGGGGCATCCCTGAGGAATTCTCCCATTTCCTGAAATCAGCCCTCCTGAAGTCCAAGACCCTCATCTTAGTGTGTCTCAGTTCTGACCCAGTCCTTATATTGAACCACACTGTACAGTGATTGCTGGACCACAGGTTTCACCCACTGTGATGTCAGTAACATTTTGTCTCCATTTGTCAGTGCCAGGTCCAGTATTGCCCCCCCCACAAGTGGACTTCTTAACTAGTTGCCTGAGGAATGCCCCTTGCAGGGAGTCCAGGAGGTCCCTACTTCTGACTGTTGCTGCAGCTGGTAGGCTCCAATCCACATCAGGTAGATTGAAGTCCCCCACCAGCAACATCTTGTGTGCCATCCTTTGGATGGCTTCCATCATGTCCTTATCTACCTCTCCCCTCTGTGCTGGAGGTCTGTAGATCACTCATATGTGAATAGTGGACCCTTATGCATTTCCAGGGAGAACCAGAATAGATATGTTTATTTCCATACTAAACTCTCCAGCTGTAGGCAGGTACAGGTGTCATAGGCAGAGGTTGTAGATAAGATAAACCAGTTCTGGAACTTCTTTGGAACTTAACTGTTTTCTTCGGTCCTCAAATTGCTGCTTCCTTTCCAGCTCTAAAATCTCTCCTGTGTGATTTCTTTTCCCTCCTTCAGTTATTTCTGGTTTTGTATTGGTCCACTACACCTGCAACTGCCAATCATTGTCATCTGCATTATCCCAGTTCCTAGCATCAGTCATTCCCTGTGTTCTTTATTTTGAAATATAGTCATTATTTAATTCACCTTTTGACAGTTCCACCATTTAGTGTATGTAATTTTACATTACGTCTGTTTATTCTTAAGCAGTATTGTTTTATTTATTTTAATTTACTTATTCCATTCAATGTACTTTTTTACTCAGTATTTTGTATCTGTTCTCTCCTCCTCTCCACCCGCTCCCCCATAAGCATATGGAAATGAACTGATACCAGTTCAGTATGTCTTTCCTGGTAAAACCTTTGAAATAAATAAATAAATAAATTGCAGTAGTACTGAAAATGCTCAGGCAGCAAGTATGTTGTCTGCTGATATTACTAGAGGGCCCAGGAGAACCAGTTCCAGTACATTAAGATTTGTGATTTAAGTTGGAGATTGAGAGCAATGCAACAATAAATACTGTCTTTGTAGCTTGATTGAAAAAAACTAGAAAGACTTCTAAAATGCAAATTGCCGAAACACTCAAGAAATACAAAAAAGAAAAAAAGAAAAAAGAATGACTTCACTTCTCTAGAACTTCCTGTGGTCAATGTGAGGCCACTAGACTGCTTTCTTAAATGTACTGATTCTAGCTAAGTCTACCGCTGTGCAGAATGTTCAAATTCCAGCAGAATGGAATTTCATGGAATTTTCAGAATTCCACCAAATTTTGTCAGAAGTGGAATGGTGGCATTCCATGGCACAAAAATGAGTAAAGGCTTTTCCACTACATTTCACAAGAATTCTGTTCTGTGGATCTCAATATTTTCCACAGAAGTGGTTGCACAATGATTTTCATAGAAAAATGCTGTTCCACTGAATGTAATTCTGTGGATCACGGCAGGTGGAATTTCGTAGAAATAGCAGCCTGCTTTCTTAAATGTACTGATTCTAGCTAAGTCTAGGGCTGTGCAGAATTTTTAAATTCCAGCAGAACGGAATTTTGTGGAATTTTCAAAATTCCACAAAATTTTGTCAGAAGAGGAACAGTGGAATTCCACTGCACAAAAATGCAAAATGTGTTTTCCATTACATTTCAGCAGAATTCTAGTATGTGGATCTAAATATTTTCCATGGAAATGATTGCATAATGATTTCCACAGAAAAATGCTGTTCTGCAGAATAAAATTCAGCAGATCACAGCAGGTGGAATTATGCAGAAGGACCAGTGAAATTCCGGGAGAAATTTTGCTGGCAGAACGGTCATTTCATGCTATTTCTACCAGCAGAATTCCATTTTATGCACAGCACTAGCTCAGTCTCAAAAGAAGAACTGCTTACCAGAGACTCATTTTGCCTCAGGAAGTGGCAGTGTTTGAATCAGAAAAGGGGACTGCCCAGCTCACACATTCCCATAGCATACAAAAAGCCACAATGCAAGATATGGCTTTCAGTGAAAAGTTAGCGTGAAAATGTTGGGTTATGAAGAGTGTGTGCTGGGCAGTCCCCCTTTCCTGATTCTAAAGTAGCTCAGCCAGTGCCAGCAGTACTGAGAATGCCACTGTGGAAGCTGTTTGAGTAGGTGCTGATCCCCAAGGACTGATACTACTGAAGTTGGCAGCTGATACAATACAACTGACATATATGTAAGGTTTGAAGGGGCATTTTCACTAAAAGAGGTAAACAAAACATGTAAAATGTTACTTAAGCTAGAAAAAATATGGATGCTAAACAAAGAAACAAAGAAAGATATGGGTAGAAAAACACCCACAGTCTATCCAGTTGACCCTGAACCCTACCTATAAGCTACAGTACATAACAGTCCTAACAAAACTGACCTTGGCTGAATGTCCTGGTGATCTCTCATCTGTGTTCCCAAGATGACCTCTCCCATTTTCTATCTCCCCCACCAACCCCTTAAATCTGTCCCATCCCAACTTAAACTCAACAATGATTACAGTGTTTACTGCAATGTGGGTTAAGCTATTCCATTTATTCACCACTCTTTCTGAAATGAAGTATTTCCTCACAGCCCACCTAAATTAATCCACTACTACCTTAGAATTATGCCTTCTGGTAGTCAAGTTCCCATTTAAACTTGACAGAGCAGTTTGAACAGAATGTTGAGATGGAGGCAACTGTGAATAAATTGCATTAGGTGCATCAGCAAAACCAAATATTTTTAATGAACAGTCAACTAAAATTCTATCTATAAAATCTGTATCTCATACAAACATTAGTGATTTAAGTATGGTTCAAAGAAAAATGGAGTCATTAGTGAATCAGTTGAGCTATGACAATATGTTGTTACTCAGGGTTCTATGTGGTGAATAGGATCTACTTCCTAATATTCATTATATGGTTCAAGACATGTTTATATCTGTGCAGAAAGTAAAAGAAGAGATTTGCTTTTCCTGTCTAAGGTGTACCATTCATGTAAAAAAATCATATCATATCCATAATCCCATTGCAGTCAGGAGTAAGGAGGTCTGGTAGTGCTAAACCCAACAGCAGCAGTGTAGAACTCAAATTGGAGTAGTTAGACGGTCCCTTCTGCCTAAAAACTATTATAATGTCTTTTGCATTTCAGTCTCACTAGGAGCTGGTGTTGACATCAACAAGGGGATTGAAGAATACATTAAAATGCACAGAAATGACTGCTAAATGTGTGTTCTTTTATCCTAGCACTGGGTGCTCAATATTCTGTTACATAGCCAGTTAAGTACAGCACCTGAAAGAGAAAGTACAGTACATAGGTGTATGTTCTTTGCCTGGGGCCAGGTATATGTCTTTTTTTGTTGTTATTAATTTGATGTCCAGGAAAGGCACACAGAGCAAAGGTACATTTCCCACTGTGACTTGGGTGGGGGTGGGGCAGGGTTAAAAGGGAAAGTAGTACAGGTGAAACATGGAAAAAAAACCAGAACAAAACACAATCATACAACAAAATAGAGCATAAACAAAAAAAATAGCATATGCCATCCAGAACTATAGACACACTATGTACAGGCTTGGTCTGCACTCCCAGCAAGTCAAATCTGACAGGCATGGTGACTAAGCAGAAACGTAATACTGTACAATATAAAAACCTATCAGAGGACTTGGAAACTAACTCTTTTACTACCCCTTCAGTCTCTGGTCAAAGCACTACATGAGTGGACACCATACTCAGTGTGAACAGTCTAACTTTTTTAATAAATTATTTGCCCTTGAATGAAATAATCTTGCTGTGAAAAGAGATAACGGAAAAGTAAAAAATGCCTTAGGCATTTCGTAAAAATACATTATAGTCAGATGCAATTGGACCCTAATGGACTTATTACATATAACTGTTTTGACTACTGAAATTAATTTTTGGTAGTTAAAAAGCTCCCTTTGACTGTAAATCAGAATTATGATTTGTTTTACCTGATACACAACGTTAGTCTGTTTTTCTTTTTGTAACTTATTATGTTAATATACATACATATACTATTTCAGTAGTAGCCAATGTTAATACTTTGCTTATGGCAGTGCAGACAAATAATTACTCACTGTACTTTGTTTGGCATAATTTTTTAAGGCTGCTTGACATTAGCCAAAAGGCATCTTGTGGGTGCTCCAGAGTGGGGCTACCAAAAAGAGGCCAGAAAATAACCCTTTGAATTGTGGACTACTTTTTGAGTGTCTCTCCACCACCACCTACCTGCCCAAGGATATTCACATAGAGATCACATGTAAGAAAGCCTTATATGCAATATCTATGTGTGGGTTGTTGTAACAGGAACTTCTCCAAGGGACAGTGAGCCAGTGGCCCACAGAGTATATCAAGAGTAGCAGGTGGGGTAGCACTGCCCACAGAGGTAGCAAGTAGGAATGCAGTGGATTTAAACACCATAAAGGAAGTCTGATCTGTCCTCGTCAGACATCAGATTGGGCTTGGGATTGTGCTGCTGGCCAAGGACCCTTGTGTGTAGAAGGGACAGCAGAAGTGGGCATGTGTGTTTTTATTTGCTGTATGCTCTTTGCCCCTGCTCTTTGCATAGTTTAGCTCTCTCTATCTTAACTAAGTCCCATGCTCAGCTGGCAGTATGTTGTTGTTAGATGTGATCTCAGAAGGAGGAGGGAGGCTGGGGTAATGCTGTTTTAGCATGGCAGCAGTCAGGGCAAGGGTGGGTCACTGTGAGGGATTCCGGCAGCAGCCCTAGGAAAGAGTCACCTTGAGGAAGGTGGGTGAGTGAGGAGCAGGTCCTAGGGCAGTGGAGACTGTTGTGTGCATGCCTGTCTCTGAGGTCTGACTCAAATAAAGGGTCTGCTGTCCACTTAGTTATTTTATCTGGGCCTAAAGTTAGAAAGTCAGCCTCATGCAGAGCAAATATGAAGAAGAAATAAATCCTGTGCTGACTTGATACTGTTTTGGGTTCCTATCTGCAAGGGATCCAGATTCATAATTGGAGCAGCAACATCACTGAAGCTGCAGAAGGACCCTCACACAGTGGGCAAACCAAGGGCAGGACTGTGTGTACTGGAGTGGTGACAGAACCTTCATGCAATGGATGGAACAGCAGCAAGACCAGTTTACCAGATCAGTGGCATATAGCATGTGGAAAAGCAGGGGCAGGCAGACTGCAGGTGCAAAAGACAGTATTAATCAAGTAATGGGATCACTGGGGAAGCAAACACACAGGGGCACTTCAAGGGTGAAGTTACTGTTTCTGTAATTAATATCCAGTCATAGCAGTAGTGGTGAGGAGGAAGTGAGTGGAAGTTTTTATAATTGTATGGTTGTAGATGGGGTTATTGTGAAAGAAAGCAGTGCTATTTTTCAGATGTGGATACATTCCAGGTTTTTGTAAAGGGACCAACAAAATTCCAAAGAGAAGTTAGAGGTATTGGGAAGAAGTCTGGTATTTTGTGTAGTTCAGTTATCTATTTTCCCCTATGGTGACCCTGATTGGTATAATTCAGACTGCAATGCTGAAAGTATTTCAGATTTATGTGAAAGAACAGCCATTATTTATTTATTTAGAAACTGATAAGCAGGAGGGGTACACTGAGCCAAGACTCATTTCCAGCTATGACCTGACAGAGAGGGAATGGGAATACAATGAAAAAGCATGCACAAAATCAATGAACAGTACAAAGTAACTTCCAAACAGTGTACAATTTGGTACAAGCTCAAATAAAAAAAGGAGATAAGCAGATAGAATGAGCAGCTTTAATTTACAAATAAAGTGACCAGAGCAGGTGGAATGATGGCAGTGCAACTGTAGATTGCAAGAAGCCTGATACAGGATGAGGTAGAACCCTGGAGGAGGCCCAACAACTGGGGTGATATGATTTCAACAGAGAAGGATCAGGGAGAGGTTGACAGGAGCAGGTGAGGGTGGGGAGGAGTTATAGCTAATGCCTAAGGGAGATGGGGAGATAGAGAGGAGGGAGCAGTTTCAGAGGGAGGGAAGGTGACAGGAGAGGTTGACTGCCCCATGAGGGTAGGGAAGGGAGAAGGTGTGAGAATCCCTGGGTGGAGGTAATATGAGGCAGAGGGAATGGGAGAGAGGAGTGAGGAAAGGGAATAGGACAGGGACCCAATTTGATGATGAAGGAGGTGCAGTGGGACTAGTGACATGAGGTTGAAAGGGTGGATAAGGAGGAGTAGAGAGAGCAGTGGTGAGCCTAAGGTGGGGAGTTGGTAGCAAAGAGACAAAAGGAATTGCAGTGGGTGTAAAGTCTGGTGAGGAAGGAGGGGGCATTGCTGTAGCCCACATCCACATAATGGAAGACAGGGAGCACCATTATAATAACAAACCTGTGGTGGATCTGGGAGAAAAGCAATCTTTGTTGTGGTACAAGGCACCAAGGGTTGGGATGGAGCTTGGAATGGATACGTCCAATGTGGGCAGAGAAGTCAAGCCTACTATTGAACCATACACCGAGATACTTGAAGAAGAAACCCCTTTGAGGGGGTGCCATCTAGAGTAGAGAAGACAGGGAGGATGGAGAGCCTGACCAATTTCTGTCTGGTGCCAAAGGTCATGGACACTGTTTTTTTAGTGTTGGCCGAGAGCTGATTACAGTGGAACCTGCACAGGACATTGTGGAAGTCTAGCTGGAGCGTACCTTCCACTGCTACTGTTGAAGGGCCAGTGGTGTAGACAACTGTGTCATCTGCGTACATGTGAATATGCAAGTTGGTACAGACATAGGGGAGGTTGTTCAAGAAAATGCAGAAGAGGATGGACCCCAGCACCCCAGCATAGATGGATAGCGGAGGCAACAGGAAGCCTCCTACCTGTACTGACTATTAACAGCTCATGACATAGTAATGGAACCATTCAGTAGCAAGAGCTGTGAGGCTGGCAGAGCTCAGCTTGTCTAGGAAGAGTGGATAGGCCACTGAATCAAAGGCTTTGGCCAGTTGAATGAAAATGGCTGCTATGATGTGCCCCTAATCTATGACAGTGAAGATGGAGTTAGTAACACATAGCAGGGAGGAGACAGGGGAGTGGTGCTTCCAAAACCAGACTGAAACGGCAGAGGAAGTTACAAGGGTAGGAAATCAGCAAGCCTAGAGTAGACAAGTGTCTCTGCAGCTTTGCAAGAGAAGGAGTAGGGAGATAGGACAGAAGCTGCCAGGGAGGGAGGGCACCCTTTGTGAAGGGGGAGAACTATGGCAATCTTCCATGACTGGGGAACAGCTCAGAGGAGGAGAGGTTGAGGAGGTGAATAAGGTGGGAGGTGATGGCAGGAGCAGAGTGGTGGAAGAATTTAGGATCCAGCCTGTCAGGGTTAGATTTAGGTAGGATGAGAGAGGAAAGGCAAGCAAGATTTACTGGGTAGTAACAGGAGGCAAATTAAATCCAAGGGAGAAGTGGTGCGGAGATGAGGTGGAGCGGGGGGAGATGAGAGGAGCCAGGGTGGGAAAGAGGAGAATACAGGTAGTGAAGAACTCATTAAAGTGAGCAACTACAGAGGGAATGTCAGAGACAGGTGTACCATTAACCATGAAGACTGGGGTCAAAAAGGGAGTGAATCACCTTCCAGAATTTGACTGAGGTGTTAAGGTTGTTCTGGAAGCTGCCCTTAAAACAGAGGGATTTAGCGGCACAGACAGCCTTCATACATGAATTTCTAAGCCACCTGTAAGAGAGGAGGTCAGACAGGGAGCAGCATAATTTGTAACAGGCCCATGAGTGATCACAGTACTTTAACAGATAAATGAGTTTTTGAGTATTCTGGGGTTTGTGGGAAGATTTTACCCTGGACTTTCTGAGAGGGGCATGCTTGTCCCAGATAAAGAAAAATGTAGAATGGAATAGGGAGAGGGCCACATCAATATTAGGGTGTAGAGGATAGCTGCCCAGTCAGTGGCAGCAAGGTCACTCAGGAGAGCATTGATATTAAGTGACTGGAAGGACCTAGACCAGATGTACTTGGGGAAGAGGGAGGGTACTAGACTTTCCTTACAAAGAAAAGCATGCAGTGGTCACTGAAGGAGTCTGACAGGATGCCTTCTGCAATGATGCAGTGGGGGTGGAAGGAGAGAACCCAGTCCAGAAGGATGTGATTAAGGGAGTGGAGATTGAGCTGGATGGGTTCAATAATGAGATGGGAGAGATGAAGGGACTCAATCTTGAGGGAGGTCAACCTGAAGGCTGGGAGAATGAATTAATATTGAAGTTCCCTATGAGAATGCTTTCTCCTAAAGAGGAGTATGAGATAAGGTGAGATGGCAGAGAGAGAGAGTCATCCAGATAAGAGGGTGAGATTTTGGGTGAAGCATAAAAAACCCCAATGAAAATGGGTAAGGTGGAAGGAAAGTAAAGCCCGCCAAGAAGAAACTCATGGGCTCTGTCAGACCTAGAGGGCAACACCACTGCCACAGTCCTGCCTGAAGAGGTGAAGTCAGGGAGGCCAGGCTACAGTCAGGGAGGAGAGACAGTATTCAGAAATGCAGAGAAAAGCAGGAGAGTGTTGGAATATGCATACTTTAAGTAGATCAATTTTACATAGAAACATAGAAACATAGAAGTTGACGGCAGATAAGGACCGCAAGGCCCATCCAGTCTGCCCATTTCTTTTTCTACCTTATAAATGTGCCATCGGCCTTTGATCTGTCAGTGGCCTATCTATTCATACTCATCTGTATTGCTCCCTTATGCCTATCCCATGCCTGTTTGAAGCCCTGCACTGTATTCATAGCCACCACTTCCTGAGGTAGGCCATTCCATGCATCCACCACCCTTTCTATGAAAAAGAATTTCCTCACATTCCCTTAATCGGCCTCCCTCTAATCTCATGCTGTGTCCTCTTGTCCTGCTATTTTCTTATATTTAAACATGTTGACTCTTTCACCTTGTTAATGCCCTTAAGGTGTTTGAATGTCTTGATCATATCATCTCTCTCCTCCTTTGCTCAAGGGTATACATATTGAGCTCCAGTAATCTGTCTCATATGTCTTCGATGCAGTCCCTGCACCATTTTGGTTGCCCTTCTCTGGACTGCCTCAATTTGGTTATTGTCCTTGTGAAGGTGTGGCCTCCAGTACTGCATGCAGTACTCCAATTTTAGGGAGAAGAGGCTCTTAGCACTGAAGTGGAACATGCTAAGGCTTTTTGGGAGTTGAGGAGGGGGAAGGGGGAAGAGGAGGTGAGTATGTGGAAGGGACAGGACAGCAAGATAGAGGAACTCCAAGTTCAGGAAGGGGAGGGGAGGGAAGGAGAGCAGGGTGAATAGGAGGAAGGGACTGGGAGAGGGAGTGAGTGGGAGACAGGTGGATAGAAGTGAAGGAGAGAGTGTGGAGCGGTTTGAAAATATCAAAGCTATGGAAATTCAGAATACACATAAGGAGCCAAAAGAACTGTAAGTCACCCTTGAAACAGGAAATGGGATAGCCATACAAATTGGGTTGTCTACAGGCCTCCAGACCAGGAGGAGGACATAGATGCATTACTGCTAGAAGATATACAAAACATGACAGCTAAAGGGGAGGTTCTGATAATGGGAGACTTCAACATGACAGATACAGATTGGCCAATACTAGCAGGAACATCTGACAGAACTAGACACATAGTGGATTTCCTGCAGGAGGAGGGCCTCAAACAGTTGGTACAACAACCCACAAGAGGCCTGGATCTAGTACTGACTAATGGGAAATGATGACAGATCTCCAGGTAGAAGCTCACCTAGGAGCCAGTGACCATCACATGATGCAGTTCAATTTGGCCACTATAACTAAATCATCCCATTCCAAGGCAAAATATGAGACTTCAGAGGACCTGACTTTGATAAGATGGACAACAGAGTTAAGCTAGCCCTGGCAAGAAGAAATACAGGTGGTGGGGGAAAAGGCAAAGGGGGCAAGCATTAAGGATGCAATGCTTGAAGCAACATCCCACTGTGTTAGGGAGAAAAGCAAGAACAAAAGAAGAAGAAAACAGTTTGGTTCTCAAAAACAGTAGCAGAAAAGATCAGAGCCAAAAGGTTGGCCTTCAGGAAATATAAGGGAATGCAGTGGGATGAAGACAGGGAGACATACCAAACTCCCCTAAGGAAGCAGGGAAGCAGTAAGGCAGGCAAAGGCCCAAACCGGAAAAACACTAGCATGAACAGTAAAGAAGGGACAAGACTTTCTATAGATACATTGGTGAAAGGGAAAGTCCAGAGGTGGTATTGCTAAGATCAAAGGGATAAGGGGGAATGTGTGAAAGAGGACTAAGGAAAAGCATCTATCCTAAATAGATACTTCTGCTCAGTATTTACTGAAGAGAAGGTAGGGCAGGGCCCAGAGCTCAGCACCATGGACACGGGGAGGTAGGTGTGCATAAGTCCCTTCACAAAAGAAAGAGTCCTACAAGAGCTTGCTAAGCTCAGGGTGGACAAGGCAATAGGACTTGATGGCATACATCTCAGGGTACTAAAGGAGCTAAGGTGAAACTAGCAGAGACATTAGCAAAACTGTTTAGTGAGTCTCTGAGCACAGAAGAGGTCCCAGAAGACTGGAGAAGGGCTCTTGTGATCCCGTTCCACAAAAGTGGGAGCAGGGAGGAGGCAGGGAACTACAGACCAGTCAGTCTTACCTCAGTAGTGGGCAAGATTATGGAGACACTCCTTAAAGAAAGGATAGTGCAACACCTGGAATCCATAGGAGCACAGGATCCAAGACAGCATGGGTTCACAACAGGAAGGTCCTGTCAAACTAATCTCATAGATTTCTTTGACTGCATAACCAGCGTGGTGCACCAAGGGGGTGCAGTTGATGTCAGCTACCTTGACTTCAGCGAAGCTTTCAATACTGTTCCACATAGATTGATTAATAAGCTGAGTAGGTTCTGGGTGGGTCAGAAGTTGGTCAACTGGGTGGCAAACTGGTTGGTGGGCAGAAAACAGAGAGTTGTGGTAAATGGCATACAGTCAGAAGAGATGCAAGTCACAAGTGGTGTACCTCAGGGATCAGTCCTTGGGCCAGTCCTCTTCAATATCTTCATCAGTGACATTGCAGATGGACTGAAGGGTAAAGTTTGCCTGTTTGCAGATGACACCGAGTTCTGCAACAGAGTAGATGATCCAAGTGGGGTAGGCAGAATGAGAAGAGATCTGGAAAAACCTGCAAAATGGTCTGAAGAGTGACAACTGGGGTTTAATGCAAAGTAGTGCAAGATTATCCACATAGGGAAGAGAAACCCTGATGCTACCTATAGGTCTGGAGGGGAGTTGCTGACAATCACAAGGGAAGAAAGAGACTTGGGCATCATCATTACAGATGACCTGAAATCATCCAAGCAGACCACCAAAGCAGTAAGTAAGGCTAAAGGGCTGTTGGGGTATACTAGTAGGGGTATCACAAGTCGTAAGAGAGAGGTAATAATCCCTCTTTACAAGACACTGGTTATGCCCATTTGGAGTACTGCGTGCAGTACTGGAGGCCGCACCTGCACAAGGACATTAACAAAATGGAGGCAGTCCAGAAAAAGGCAACCAAAATGGTGCAGGAATTGCATCAGAAAACATATGAGGACAGATTAACGGAGCTCGATATGTATACCCTAGAGCAAAGGAGGGAGAGAGGTGATACGATCAAAACATTCAAACATCTTAAGGGCATTAACAAGGATGTCTAATATTTTTCAATATAAGAAAAATATCAGCACAAGAGGACACAGCATGAGTTTAGAGGGAGGCCGATTAAGGTATAATGTGAGGAAATTCTTTTTCACAGAAAGGGTGGTGGTTGCATGGAACAGCCTACCTCAGGATGTGGTGGATATGAATACAGTGCAGGGCTTCAAACAGACATGGGATAGGCATAAGGGAGCAATACAGATGAATATGAATAAATAGGCCATTGACAGAGCAAAGGCCTATTGCACATTCATAAGGCAGAAAAAATGGGCAGACTGGATGGGCTTTGTGGTCCATATCTGCCATCAGCTTTTACGTTTCTATGTTTCTATGGAAGAGAGAGAGAGAAAGAGAGAGAGAGAGAGAGAGGATGGGGTAGAATGGGGAGAAGGAGAATACAGAAGAAGAGGGCAAGAAGCATATTTGTCAGGTAGGAGGGATGAAAATTACCAACAATTTGCACAGTAACAATGACATAGACTGACTAGGGACACCTAGATAACAAGGCTTCTTAAACAACACAAGCAGGACTAGGGCAGCTGGAAAATAAAATGTAGATTGGACATTATAATAATAGGGAGACCCAAGTCAAGAGCCCCAGAAAAGCAAAACAGTCTAACTTAAAATGAGCAACACCTAGTGACAGGCATACAGTGGTGAAAACAACTAGTAACAAATACTGGTCAGAAGCAAAATGGCTGCTAATGCATTAATCTGAGAAGGTATATAGCAGTGACAGGACCCCAATGGAAGAATCAGGAGGTGGGAGGGATACTTGGCTTTGGGAGGGAGTTTCTTTGTATGGAGGGGACACTGAGGGAAGACAAGGGAGGTGGGGGGATACTTGGCAGTGGGAGGAGGTTTCTTTGCACGGGGGGTGCAACTTGCTGAAAAAAAAGTGTTCAGTGACATTGCTGATTGACGCCCTAATTGCCCAAAGCCAGAATGCTGGCGCATTCCGAGGGTGGAACCAAAGCCATTTAGGCTGCATTACACTGTCTGTTAGATACCCTGAGCCCTGTCATTCTTTACTATGGTGACATAGCTACCCTGTGTGTGATGTCTCACTGCAGCATTGCAAAAGTAATTTAGGTTGTATTACACTGTCTGTTAGGTGCCCTCAGCCCAGTCATTTATTACTGTGGTGACAATAGCTACATTGTGTGTGATGTCTCTGTAGCATGGTGGAAGCCATTTACCCTGTATTACACTTTCTGTTAGATGTCCCAAGCCCTGTCTATGAGATTAGCTACACTGTGTGTCTCTGAGCAGCATAGTGAAAGGCATTTATGCTGTATTACACTTTCTGTTAGGTGTTCCAAGCCCGGTCTGTGACATTAGCTACACTGTGTGCGTGTGTGTGTGTCTCTCTCTCTCTCTCTCTCTGCAGCACAGTAAAAGCCATTTAGGCTACTATATTACACACTGTCTGTTAGGTATCTGTGACATAGCTACTCTGTGTCTCTCTGCTGTATAGTGAAAGCCATTTAGGCTGCATTACACTGTCTGTTAGGTGCCCCGTGCCCTGTCTGTGACATTAGCTACACTGTGTGTCTCTCTGCAGCATAGTGAAAGCCATTTAGGCTGTACTACACACTATCTGTTAGGTGCTCCGAGCCCCATCTGTGACATAGCTACTCTGTGTCTCTCTGCAGTACAGTGAAAGCCATTTAGACTGTATTAGATTGTCTGTGTGGTGCCCCAAGCCCTGTCATTTATTACTGTGGTGACAATAGCTATACTGTGTATGATGCTTCTGCAGCATAGTGAAAGTTATTGCATGTTGCATCACCTTACATCATCCCACATCCATTACCTCTGGGTTATGTCCACCTCATAGGCTGCAGATGCACATGTGATCAGATGCTTGAAATCTGATCTGCCTAGGCCCTCCCCTTACCACAGGACTCCAGTTCCTTTATGTGCATCACAGAGGCTGCAAGCATTCTTGCGTAGCGCTAAAGTACTCGTAATAAGGTAGGAAATTTACCACTATTAACTGCTAATAGTGTATGAGAATTCAGTCAGAGGGATGTAGGGCAGTTACTGCTACAGTGGCTACTCTGAGATGCAATTTTATGCATTTCTTTCTGTTCAGTTGGGGCTTATCCTAAGCAGTATTTAAAAAAAATAAAAAAATAAATAATAATAATATGTTTGTTTATTGCTGAGAGATACTGGACTCTAGGCTGGCTGCTTGCATGCATTTGTTTAGCTTTGAACAAGTTTCTATGTCAGGCCAATTATGACGAGAACCATGTTATGATAATCTTTGTTGTATATTCAAGCTAGCTAATAAAGCCTCAGTTTTCCTGTACAGCAGTCAGCCCTTGTTATACTTAATGTTTATCATTGTGTTAGAGTAGATTGTGATTGGCAGCATCTAGTTAGTTAGATGAACTGAACATCCGAATGTTGGTGAGCTTCTTGCACTGTGTTTAGCCTTTTAAACATGGTGTCATAATCTAGTCCACTCCCTCCCCACCTCGGAAGCATCCACTCAGTAAGAGTTATCTTTTCACAAGTAATGTTCTATTTGGCCTGCTTTCATGATCGCCGCCTGTGTACTTCACCAGGCTTATTCATTCAGCCAGGTCTATGGGCTATTTTTAGAACTGGGAGCCCATTGCGAGTGGCTCCAGTTCCCCTAGTGTGGGTCGGGTCCCCTTGTGAGCAGACCCCTCTGAGGCATAAGAAACAACAGAATAACTACCTTTGATTGTGTCGCATTTCACCCGGCTGAGCAAACCTCACCTGGACTTGGGGTTCCTGAGCAATGCTGTACTGGTGATAAATTTCTCTCTCTCTCTCTCTCTCTCTCTCTTCGTGTCTCTGTGTCTCTCTCTCTCCCTCTCTCTCTCTCTCTCCCCTCTCTCCCTCTCTCCTCTCTCTCTCTCTCTTCCCCGAGGTAATCCTCTCCTCAGCCCCAACTTATCCACAGGCCCAGTAGCACTAGGGACCCCGTAGCCATCTTGGCATCTCCTCCAGCCATGCCCAAACACCTTGGCATCCTACGCTCCATATACGTAACTATGTCAAAGTGGCAATCTTGTGAATGGCTGTGGCTGGATGGCACTCCATTCAGCAATTGCTGCATGCACACGCATGATGGAGCGGACATCACATCCTCCATTTTGTCCAGTGCATCTGCCATATTGTGAAGGGACTAGCAACAGAGCAAAATCAACTTAAAGGAGCTGCCTACACCTAGGACCTACAAGCCTAGTTCCCTTAATCCAAGATGACCCTGCCTATTCTCTACCTTTTACCTATTCTGGCCTCCCTTTTGGCTGCCTACTCTTTCACCCCAATTTCTACCCTATTCCTTAATACCTCCTTATTTTTTATCATTTAGGTATGAGCTCTTACTCAGCACAGACTATATGGGATTGTTGTCTCTTCTCATTTCAGTAAGGCTTATCATTCTGTACCTTTGCATGTTAATTATGTTGACCGGTATGTATAGGCCCATATTGACTGGCACATTCACAATGTTTTTCTTTTTATTTTGCACCGTCGTCCACGTAATTGTAATCTTATGAAGTGTACTGTATTGTATTTATGCCCAGGACCACCTTGAAAATGAGCTTGCTCAATGGTGTTTATGCCTGGTTAAATAAAGTGATTGATTGATTGCCTACACAAATACAGGCACCCTCAAGATATTTACAGGTTCCTGCCACACTGCAATGATACAGTTCAATAGCCCTACTGCATCTGTATCTGCCTCTTTAGTGTCAGAAAACAGTGGCAAGATGAACATAAGGGAATAACAAAAATTATAAAAGTTAAAGGGACACATCTTAGTACAGCCATGTTCTTCTTCAACGCGAATGCGTACATTACTCAAGTACATGACCCTCACACCTAGTGGCTAAATAAGGAGATGAATATATTATTATTTAATTCCTATAAGGGAGGAAGACCCTCTGGGCTAATAGATGGTGTGCCTTTGTATATGCAAATACCAAGTTAATATTCATATATCACTCATTAATTACTAACCTCGAAGCTAATTGATAGCTGTTAAAGGGGGACAATTATTCACTATAGCATCCTACCTGTTGATTAAGCATGACAGGGTCTCCAGGATGACATACCAAGCCCTCCCCCACTCTTGTTTTTCACCTGTCATCCACAGATAAGGAACAGGGCAAAGACAAAAAAGTGAAAATCTTGTCAGATCATCTTCCTAAACAGTCAGACAGGCCAGCATTGCCCCATGTGTTCCCAGCACCAAGAGGACCAAGAAATAACAAGTGAACCAGAAACAGAGATGGAGCAAGAAACAGAGTCATGAGACATGCTGGCAGGTGAACTGCCTTCCATGGCCAAATAATTCTTTAAAACACAACAGACTGTGATGCTAAACATCCTAGAGCCCATGAAGAAGATGTCAAAGGCCAACAAACGGGGCCAAAACACCACCACCACAAAACCAAAAAAATACAGGCAACAAGAGTCAGCCTGACTCCAAGCACCCAGATGGTGCCGAGCCAGACAGCGCAACTAATGTGCAGTCAGAAGGCAAGTAGACCCAGACAGAAGAAGAGGATGAGCTCACTCCGACAAAAAACTCATAGCCATAAATGCTCTCTCAGAACTTCTATGGGCAGTGAAAGAAACTATGGGGTTCAAGGTTCAGGAACCGCCACAGCAGTATAAACTAAATCCACTAATTAGGACAAAACAAAAGAAGGATGAAGTGTTCCCCATCTGCCAGTCCCTGACAGAAGTCATCAACAAGGAATGGGTGTCTCCTGACCTGTCCAGGATATCTGAGAGATGCACCTTGACAGGTTTTAGCCAGTTCAGGAAGATATAAAACAAAACATGGTGCACTCCTTCCAAGGTAGACCATCAGATCACAAGGCTATGTAAGAAGACAGTCCTCCCGTCAGAGACCAACATATCACTCCAGGACCCTATGGACAAGAAGAAGGAGGAATCCATGAAGAAATGTTTTGAAATGGCAGGTTTGGCTTGCAGAGCCAACACCCCAGCAACATACACCTCTATAGCACTAGTCACATGGCTCAAGGGACTGGCCGAGTACCTGGATCCTTAATCTAGACAGGCAGATCTAGTGGAGTACATGATCCAGGTGGCAAAAATACATGGCCAATGTGTCTGTAGATGCATTCAAAATGTTGCAAGGTTACCAAACTAACTAACAGAACAAGGTGGTGCATTTGGTTAAAACTTTGGAATGCAGATTTAGAATCAAAGATCATGCTGAACAAACTACCGTTCAAAGGCAATTTGGTGTTTGGAGAGGGACTAGAAAAATATATGAAGCAGAAGGGTGATGGCAAAAGCCTGGATAAAGACAATCCTTCCAGGAGCACATACTTAATGGCATTTCAAAGCAGATTTTGCCCCTACAAAGGCAAACAAGACAGGAGACAAACTACTCAGTATTCAAAAGGAAAATCTTACAGTTTTAAGCCCTCCTACTTTAACAACGCCAGCCGTTGCAGAGCCCATGGCAAGGGTCAAAGAGGTAAATATAACACAACATTCACACGCGATAGATCCAATTCCAGTTGACCACCAATCACACGTGATAGACAATCAAGCCAACCAGACAGCATAAAAAACATCCCTCCACCCACCCATAGGTGCCAGACTTCTCCAATTCTGTCACTTATGGAGCCAAACTACATCAGAAAAATGGGTTCTAGAGGTTGAATCACATGGATACTGCATAGAATTTGAACAGAAACCCTTCACAAACAGGACAGAGGTATCCCCAGTATCTCACCAACCAGCAAAGATCAAGCAGTGAGGACCAAGCTCCACAATCTCTTGATCAACAAAATGATAATGGCGGTTCCACCAGATCAGCTAGATCAGGAATGTACTCCATCTTCTTCCTTGTTCACAAAAGACAGGAGATATGAGACCCATTCAAGACCTAAAATTCATCAACTGCTTCATACAATACAAGAAGTTCAAAATGGAGACACTACAATCAACCATTTGATCCATAAAACCATGAGACTTTCTCACCTCCATCGACATGAAGGATGCTTATGTCCATATTTCCATCACACCATCCCACTTCAGATTCCTGAGATTCAAGATACTGGGTCAACATTTCCACTATCAGACCCTCCCCTTCAATCTAGCATCTGCCCCATGCGTGTTTACCAAAATTTCAGTCACCCTAGCTGCCAAACTAAGGCAACAGGGAATCCACATAATTCCATATCTCAATGACTGGCTGATCTGAGCCAGAATGTCACTAATGGCATATCAGCACACTCAAATGGTGGTGGACACCCTCCAGTCACACGGGTGGGTACTCAACTTGGAAAAGAGCAGCCTATTACCCAGCCAAACTATAGATCATCTGGGAGCCACCATCGATATGGCAGAAGGGAAAGTAAGACTGTCACAGAAGAGAGTGGACAAGGTCATAATGCAGGCTCTGGTGCTGAGCACCATCCAAAATCCAACCCTGTAGGTGGTTCTACAGGCACTTGGCTCCATGGCCTCTTGCATCGGCCTGGTCCCTTGAATGCTCTGGAACATGTGCCCACTACAGACCCTAGCAATACAAGCAGGGTACGAACTACTACACAATCTGTACAAGTCAATGCACTTAAACCCTTTTGCCAGGAAATCACTATCATGGTGGTCCAAAAGAAACAACATAATGAGGGGAGCAGAACGACAAGTGCCACACGATGTCGCTATAGACACAGATGCGAACCTAGCAGGTTGGGGGGGCCACACTGAATCACATGCCCACCCAAACCAAATGGTCGCTGTCAGAGTCATGAAAGCAGATAAACTTATTGGAAATGAGAGCAGTTTACCATGTGCTACATAATTTTCAAACATTCATCAAACACAAGAGGGTGCTAGTCAGGTCAGACAACCGAGCAACTGTAGCTTACATATCAAATCAGGGAGGAACAAGAAGCACCCGACTGCTCTGCAAAACAAAGAAAGTAATGGACTGGTTGCAAACCCACCTGAAAACTATCACAGTAATTCACTTGATGGGCAAACTAAACATAAAGGCAGATTGGCTCAGCCACCTGGAAATAGCACCCAGAGGGTGGTCACTACACCCTCACATATTTCTCCAATTGAACCAAAGGTGAGGGCCCCTGGAAGTAGATCTCACGGCATCCACAAGAAATGCTCATCTTCCAACATACTACTCCAGATACACAGAATCGAGAGCTCTAGGAACAGACGCCCGCTCACAAGATTGGGAATTCAGGAGAGCATACGTATTTCCACTGATTCTTCTCATGTAGCAGGTCCTGAATAAAATACAACAGACAAGATCCACTGTCATAATGGTGACTCCAAATTGGCCCAGAAGGCACTGGTTCACAACCCTAGTCTCTATGTCAATAGCCACATCATGGACACTGTCAGTCCGATCAGACCTGCTGACTCAAGACCCAATCAGCCACCCAAATCTACTCCCACTGAATCTCACTGCCTGGTTACTGAGAGGCAGAGACTGTTAGACAAAGCCTACAGCCAAAACGTGGTGGACACTATGCTCCAGTCTAGGCAGCACATCCACTACCGCTACCTACAAGAGACAATGGTTCATCTTCAAAAGTAAGCGCTCAACAATGGAGTTGAAAGCAACCAATTTCCATCCCTCACATCTTGCTTTTCCTTCAACAAGGAGTAGATAAGGATCTCTCGGCCTCATCATTGTGAGTCCAAGCTGCAGCAATTGACACAAGTGCAGGCCTTATCGATGGATACTTCCCAGGATCACACTTTTACATGCTTAGGTTCTTAAAGGATGTGTCCAACATTCACCCAAAGTGCAGGCCAACACTGGCACCCTGGGATCTGAACACAGTATTCGACGCAATAGCCGCTGCACCCTTTGAACCGATGACAACCTCAGACATTAAATGGATATCCTTTAAGACAGTATTCCTCCTAGCTATTTGCTCAGTAAGACGAATAAGTAAGATCAGAGCACTCTCATGTAAACCTCTTTTTCTAATTGTACACAATGATGGGGTAACACTAATGACCAATCCATCCTTTATTCCGAAAGTGGCCACATCCTTCCACATGTCCAAAAATATCGAGCTGTCTGCATGGACTGAGCAAACCAATCAAGGTGAAGGTGAAGAGATCAAACATAGGGACATGAAAAGAGTAATCACCACATATTTAAATAGAACAAAGGATTTCAGACTATCCATCAACTTGTTTGTGGTACCAAGTGGCCCAAAAATGGTCAGCGCAGCTACATCCACATTACGCCAGCTGGATCAAACATACTATCACTGAGGCTTACAAGTTGCAAGGCCTACTATTGCCACATGGTGTCAAGGCACATTCCACCAGGGCAGTGACAACATCCTGTGCTGAACATAATGAGGCCTCCATACAAGACATTTGTACAGCAGCAACTTGGTCCTCAATACATACCTTCACCAGACACTATAGACTGGATGTTGCTAATGCTGAAAGAGCAAATTTCACTGGAAAAGTGCTAATTAATTATAGTGGATCTTAGCTGAAACGTCATCTGACCCCCTCCCTGAATACTTCTTACTGCTTCTTAGAACCCAGAGGTAATTAATGGGGATGCTGTAAGGTGATGCAATATGCAATGGTAGTTTACTCACCTAGTAAAGGTGATTGCATGAGCATCACCTTATAGCATCAAAGTACCCACCCAGCCATTCTTCTCAGATGACAATCCAGCAAACGTTGGTATTAATCTTGATTATTAGCATTATTAGAGCTAGTACCTCGCATCATAGTTCTTTGAATATTCCAGCATGCCATACGGGCTGGGCAGCGTTAGTATGTAGCTAATAAGAAATAAATCTACTGATTAGTGAACCTCTATTCATGGAATATTTTCTACTATTATGTGCTTTCAGCTCTATATCCATAATCTTCTCCTTGCATTTTCATATGTCCCTGTGTTTTCTCTTAATGTCATAACAATCTTTACCACAGTACTTCTACAGATAACACAGCTTTGGAAGAATTGAACTGGAGTACTGTGGTAAGGGGAGGACCTAGGCAGATCAGATTTCAAACATCTGGACACATGTGCATCTGCCACCTATGAGGTGGACGTAACCCAGAGGTAATGGATGGGGGATGCTGTAAGGTGATGCTCATGCAATCACCTTTATCAGGTAAGTAAACTACCATTTACACTGTATTACATTTTCTGTTAGCTACACTGTATGTAATGTCTCTCTGCAACATAGCAAAAGCCATTTAGGCAGTATTACACTGTCTGTTAGGTGCCCGAGCACTGTCATTTATCACTGTGGTGACATAGCTACACTGTGTGTGATGTCTTTCTCTGCAGCACTGAGAAAGCCAAAATGTAGGCTGAATTACATTGACTGTTAGGTGTCCCAAACCCTGTCATGTGTTTCTGTGGTGACATACAGTAGCTACACTGTGTGTGATGTCTCTCTGCAGCATAGTCAAAGCCATTTAGGCTGTATTACACTGTCTGTTTGGTGCCCCAAGCCCTGTAATTTATTACTGTCTGTGACATAGTCAGCTACACTATCTGTCTCTGCAACAGTTAGTGAAACAATATCCATTATTTCATGGCTGTGTCTACTGTGTCTCATATTTCCCAGTTTAAGTCTACTTAAAGGAAGCACAGTGCTGTTGCACATGCAACTAAAAATGATGTGGAAAATATGAATCATTGTATTAATGAAGAACATAGTGACAATAATAATATCACCAGGACTGGCACTAAATGTCCTCCTGAACCAAAAAAGCATGTTACCAATGAAATGATAGTAAAGTTCTGGAAATAACTGATTGGAGTTACTCATGGAGGTACCAAACATTTTGCCACATGTGCAAGGACATTTCCAGCTGCTGAAGCAGTATACAAGGACAGAGAGTCATCCTCCTTAAATATAAGCTCTGATGCTGAGGCAGTGAATGCTGATAAAGATGGTGGTGATAGTGGGGACTGCAATCTGGATAACCCAGGCTATGTCCCACCTGATGATGACAGCATTTCCACTTCTTCTGGATCTTGTGGTGTTGAGGTCTGTAGTTTCAATAAAGGAGTAGGAGAAGATGCTGCTGTAAGTCATGAGAGGCAAGTGCAGAAAAAAAATCATATGCTAAACATAAGAATAAGAAGATGAGCATGAATGAGAACAATTCATATCAACAAGAAAATGGCAGTGTAGGATTCCCTTCAGGTCCCTTAACTGTACAAGAAATAGTACCAGGCACCATAGAACAAAGCACAAAAAGTAAATCTTTAGTGTGGAATTAATTTTACATTGACTCTGCAGACAAATCTTGAGCTGTATGCAGTCTGTGCAAAAAAAACATCAGTCTTGGTGGCAAAGCGGAAATTTTGGAACATCAGTAATGATCTGACATGCAAAGGCAAGACACCTAATTGAGTGGGGCAGGGCAGGGTCAGTGTGGTTAGTATGGGCAGTAGTGGAGGTGATGGTGGCGGTGACCATAGTGACAATGAAACAGAAGCAGGAACTGAGGTTGGGTCACTTGATGTGTCCTTGCAGTCTTCTCAGACAAACATGGATTGCTTTCTTCTGACACCATCAAGTACTGCAAAATCACAAAGTAGTATTCCACATGAAAAAGGTGTAAAAAATACAATCCCCCACCAAATTAAAAATATGTTGTGATTCTCATCAACTAACATTAAAAGAAAGTGTCGCGAGGACATAAAAATTTATCTGCAAGCACCCAACATGCCAGCTGTTAAATACAGGCAATGCAGAGCTGTTGGTAGTTTGTCAACTCCCTTTTGCTTTTGTTGCACAAAAAGGATTCCTCAAGCTCATAAACCAAATTGAACCATGGTACACTCTTCCCTGTTATATTTCTCGAAACAGGCTGCTCCATAGTTGTATGACTTGGTATGTACTGCAATCATTAAAGAGTTGAAACTCTGAGGTGAAGCAGGTTCACATATTTATTTATTTATTGCAATTGTTTCACCAGGAAAGGCACACTGAGCACCAAGATGCTTGTATCCCAGTGCGACCTGGGGGGGGGGGTACACATGGCTATGAAAACACACAGGTTATCAAGTGAACAGTTAACAGAAGCAAATAAAAATCAGCATAAGGATACATGATTGCATGAATGTACAAGCAGTGCACATTGAATGCTTAGGATATTAAAGTATCAAATAACAATTTTTGTGACAAGAAGCAGCAGACAAGGTAAATTAGCACAGTAGTAACAGCAGTAAATAACAGAGGATGTATATTACAGTTATATAGTTATACACAGTACATAGGGCAAAATAGGCCCAGGACATAAGTGCAAGGTTGAGGTTATATGCCAGCTTCTGTAGCAAGGCTAATGCCGCTGGTCAGGCATTGGGAAGGGAGAGTGGGGCAGCAGGTTCAGGGACAGGAGCAATTTGTAGTAAGGAAGTTTGCTAGGGTGGTAGACAGAGAGTAGGAAGAGGAGAAGTGCCAAATTTGCAGTGGGAGGGCATTCCAGAGCTTGGGTAGCTGGTGTGAGAAGGCAGCTTGACTGGCAAAGGTCTTCCACCTAGGGACTGAAAGTTGGCAGGAGTCACTGGATCTAAGATGATGGGAGGGGGGTTGGGCATCTGTGAGCACGGTGGCAAGGTAGGAGGGGATGGACTGGAGCCATAGGTTGGAGACAAATTTAGCACAGTGAGAGATGCGGCAGTTTTCAAGGGATGGTAGTGACAAGGCTTGGTAGAGGTCGCAGTGGTGGGTGAGGGGAGAGGCATCGAGAGCAAAGTGGCAGAAGGCATTATAAAGTGTGTCCAGTTTAGGTCATTTGGCTGCACTGTATACAATGTCACAGTAGTCGATGGAGGGCAGTATCATCTTCAGGACCAGTTCACGTTGGACTCAGGGAGGGAGGCTGCTGTGGTTCCTATATAGTGCACTGAGCATGGGGCATAGTTTTTTTGAGATAGCATTGATGTGGTCAGAGAAGAAGAGGTGGCTGTCGAGCCAGACCCCCAAGTAATGGAACAACGAGACATCTTCAAGTTTTTTTGGCCATCCAGGGTGGCAAAGTAGGGAAGGGAGGGGAGTCTGGCCAGGTGTTGTCGTGTGTCGAATGTCATAGTGACAGTTTTTTTTGCATTTAGGGAGAGCTGGTGTGAGCTAAACCATTGCTGTACCTTGTTGAAGTCAGCTTGGAGGTTTGATTGTACCACATCAGGGGCAGAGCCAGAGTAGTAGAGTACAGTATCATCTGCATACATGTGGATTGAGGTAGTAGAGCAGATGAGTGGCAGGTCATTTAGGAATATAGAGGACAGAATGGGACCAAGAACCGACCCTTGTGGGACACCGGTAGTTAAGGGAAGGGAGGTGGAGATCACATTTGAGACTCTAACAGACTGAGTTCTATCAGAGAGGTATGATCTGAACCAGTTTGTGGCTGCGACATAGAGGCCTGATTCAGTAAGACTCGAGAGCAATATGGGGTGGAAGACGGTGTTGAAGGCTTTTGCAAGGTCGACAAAAAATGACTGAGGTGATCAGTCCACTGTCCATGCCTGTCAGGATAGTGTCTGTAAGCTTTATCAGGGAAGAGGTGGTGGAGTGTCCCTTCCTGAAGCCAGACTGGAATAGTGTGAAGAATTTGGAGTCAGTGAGGAAGGAGGTAAGTTGGATGAGCACAAGGTGCTCTTGTAGTTTTTCTAGGACTGGAAGGAGGGAGATAGGGTGGTAGTTAGAGGGGGAGGTAGGGGCACCTCCTTTTGGCAGAGGGATGACAGTGGCGTGCTTCCATGCATGGGGAATGGCAGTGGCAGCAAAGGATTGGTTTAGGAGTTTGGCAAGCGGAGTTGCTATAGTGGGGGTGGAGAGGTATAGAAGTTTGGGGTCTAATCCATCCTTGGTTTTGCCTTTTGAGGAGTTGAGAGAAAGTAATGCATCTAGGGCCTCAGTTGCAGAGATGTCTTTGAAGAAAAGGGCGAGGCTTAGTCCTGGTCTTTATGTCTGTAGGTGGTGCGAGAGGTGTAGTGTTGGGCAGAGAAGAGAGGAGGGTGGCAGCACAAGTGGAGAAGTACATATTGAACTCAGTGGTGACTGCTGTGGGCTCTGATAGGAGAGAGTTATTAACATTTAGCATTGGAGTGGGATTGGCAGCCAGTGGGGTGAAAAGGGAGTGAATGACCTTCCAGAATTTTGAGGGTTTATTTAGGTTTGACTGGAGGGAGCTGCTGAAGTACTCTGCTTTTGCAAGACGAGTGGCTCTGTTGCACTTGTTACGGAGCATGCGGTATGTGGAGAGATGTTGTGGGAGGCGTGAGGATTTATGCGTTTTCCAGGCTTTGTCCCATGCAATTTGACATGCAATCAGTTCTTGGGTGATCCAAGGTTGGTGGTTTCCTTGTACTCTTGTACGACGCAGTGGGGTGTGTGTGTTCCAGACACTGAGGAATGTGTTTTTAAAGTGTAGTAAGGCATCATCAATGGAGATCGTAGGAGGGGCAGGGGCCCAGTTTGCTAGCGCAAGGTGATCTAATACAGGGGCTAGATTGAGGGATTTATAGGAGCGTTGGACTACAAATTTAATGGAGTATTTTGTTCGGTGGATTATACGCACTAAGAAGGTTATGTAGTGGTCACTGAGGGAGCCAGGAAGAATACCAGCTTGTTTGACCCGGTGGGGGTGTGTGGTGAGGACCCAGTCAATGAGCGAGTGGTTTCCAGATTTTAGGTTAAGACAGGTGGGCTCAGAAATGATTTGTGAAGAGGTTTAGGGTGGACGTTTCAGTCCTGGTTTTGTGGAGGGCAGGAGTTAGCCAATTGTAGTTAAGATCGCCCATAATGTAGAGTTCCCCTGTAGTGGTTAGGCAGGAGATTTGCTTGAGGAGGTTGGTGACAGCAGAAGCTGGTGTACCAGGTCAGCAGTATATCCCAGCAATGTAGATTGGTAGCCAGAAGGGAAGGACAAGCTGAATTAGTATTACTTCAAGGACTTTTGGTTCAGACTTGGTCACGGCCCCTGAATAGTGCAAGTACAAGTTTAAATAGATGGCTATTCCACCGCCTTTAGACGCTCTATCCTGTTGGGCCATAGTGTAGCCTGGGATAGCGACAGAGGAGTCATTGATGTTTTTGTTGAGCCAGGTATCAGACAGGGAGAGGATATCTGGAGCGTAGTGGATGGCAAGAACCAGAAGGGAGTCAAGATTGTGGACAAGGCTTCTTATATTTAGGTGCAGGAGGTGCAGGCCATGTGGGAGAAGGTCCCTAGAGTGAGATGAAGAAAAGGCCGATGTTGGAGAGGGGCATGGGGGGTAGTATTGGGGCCAGGGTTAGGGTGGATGTCACCTGCTGCAAGGAGTAGGAGAGTGAGAGTTAGGTAGTGAGCGAATAGCTGTATATGACTGACTGTGAGCGGATGTCTCTTAGATTGAAGTGTGTATGAGCTGGGCATAGGAGAATAAGTTGAAAATGACCCAGGAGCAATGGGTTGAAAAGAAATGGGCTGGGACGGCGGCAGAGTGTGTCCATGCTTGGGTGAAAGGGTAGATGGACGCCGAGCTGGAGGGTGGGAGAACTCAACGAGGTTTGGCAGGATTTGGGAAGGAACATGGGAGAGGGGTGGCATGTTGGAAAGGAAGGAAAGCGAGGGAGGAGAAGAGAATAGGGATAAGCAGGGTCAGATGGCCTGGTAGAAGGATCATGGCACTGATCAGGTGCTAGGGAGGACCCTATTACAGTGGTTACTTAGTGGGGAAGGTAGGTGCTGTAGTTACTTAGTGGAGAAGGTGGAGGGCTGGAATGTGGGGCAGGGAAATGATAGGGATCGGTAAGGACTAGGAACCAATGGAGGAGCAGAGGGAATGAGGATTTTAGATAGCCAATGAGGGAGCAATCAGTGCTGTTAGGCTTATTAGCCAATGAGGTAGCGAGTGCTGCTAGGCTTACTAACCAAAGACAGAGTGAGAGGGAATGTGGGCAGGCAATAGATGCATTTAATCAGTGGAGGAGAGGGTGGGAGGGCCAAAAATCCTTCTATGAGACTCTTGAATTTTACTTAGTTGCAGCTAAATCTAGTTGTAAAAAGCACCAGGCGGCAAAAGCAGGGGAAAATGTCCTGACCAATCAGAGCAGGTTTGCTGGATGTGCCCATGTTCTGATTGGCTGAACTGTCACCGTATCTTCCAAGGAGCTGGAGGCGGGCATCCTGGTCTCGGTCAGCTGGATGCTGTCCGACCTTGGGGGAGCTGAAGCAGCCCTGTTCAAGGGCAGGCAGCTGGAGAGGAGAAAAATAGCAGGGGTTAAATAGCGTAGAGGCAGGACAGGTTTAGATTGAACAATTTAGCAAGACAAAGGAGAGTGAGACTTTTTGGCGCCAAGGCAGAGTGCTTGGATGGGGGCGTGGGGGTGCAGGAGCAAGGAAACAACAGAAGAGCTCTAAGCACTTTAAAACAGTAGTAGAAATTACAATCCAGCTAATACAGTTGAAATCCTTCTATGAGACACTTGAATTTTGCTTAGTTGCAGCTAAATCTATTTGTAAAAAGTGCCAGGTGGCAAAAACATAACCGCAGATATATGGACCAGCAACCAACCAATTGACTACATGACTGTTACAGCTCATTGGGCAAGTTTTCAGTCAGAAAGCAATAATCCCTGCTCTACCAGAAGCAGTAGAAAGCAGGCTGTATTATGTGTCACCACTTTTGAGGAAAACCACACTGCTGTAAATATTTTGCAGGAGTTGCAAAATCAATTCCAGAAATGATTTACTCCATGGGCCAGATATTCAAAAGGGTTGTGCCATGCGCAATAGGATTGCACCTGCGCAAGTCAAACTTGCTCCATTCTAGCGATATTCAGCAGGAGGCAGTTAGCAAGAAACATGCTTGAGCAACAGCGCAATGCAAATGAATGCATGCTGAACTGGAGGAGGAACCATGCATAAACTGCACAGCCCGATATTCAGCCGGGCTGTGCAGGAGTCTGCAGGCACAACCCCCAACCTGCGCCTGCACAACTTTGAGCCAAAAAGGCTCAAGTCGAGGGCCACCCACAGGTGAGCTGCTGCATTGCAGGGGCGCAACACAGCAGCTGCCACCTGGCTGGCCCCAACCCACTCCCTGTGCCCCCCTGCAGCCCAATCATGGGCAAGTGAAAATCCCCAACACCACCCCTCAGGCCCGATCGCGGGCAACAGCGAAATGTCCCCCACCAGCCCGACCACGGGCTGCATTAGTTTAAAACAACCCCCGAATACATCCCTGGTGGTCCAGTGGACCGAAAAAGCCTGATCGCGGGCTGTATCAGTGTAAATACAACCCCCTCCTCCCGAACATAGCCCTGGTGGTCAGTGGTTGAAAACTCCCGTCTTGCGGGATGTAAGCAGTAAACCCCCCCCCGCATTTCTCAGAATGAATGCTGACAAATTTCCAATAGTCACAAACACTGAATTATGTGATTCTAACCCTGAACATGAACAACAGCCTGCAAAGAGTGATAATGAATATGATGATTAGGTTGTGTACAAAATGAATAGAACCATTAAAACTGCCACCACGCCAGCCACATGTGCCACAGTACTCTTAGTTTTCTTTAGCAATCATCAGTTTTATATTATGAAATTTTGATGCACACCATGGGTATAATTTCTGGAAAGAGCAGTAGCCTCACTCAGAGTAGCTGCTTCTCTTGTACCTACCTCATCAATGCCAGCCATGGGAATAATTTTTGAAAAGAGCAGCAGGCTCAATTGGAGCAGCTGCACCTCTTGCACCTAGCTCAGCAATGCCCACCATGGGTATGATTTTTGGAAATAGTAGCAGGCTCACTCACAACAGTGGAGCCTCTCGTTGCTGCCTCAGCAATGCCCACCATGGATATAATTTTTGGAAACAACAGCAAGCTCACTCACAGAAGCTGTTCCTCTTGTACCTAACTCAGTAATACCTCCATGGGTATAATGGCTTGGGGCAGCTAACAAACAGTGTAATAGCCCCCCCCAAAAAAAATAGTCTTTTATATGATGTTTGTTATGGTCAGGGTCGGGTAATCGGGTAGTAGAACAAGTCGGGAAGTAACTTCCTGACTTGACTCAACTACTCGGTTTTCATCTGGGTATTTCTAGGGTATTTTAAAGGTATCCACGGGTAGTCTTGAGAGTCGGTGCTTTACTGCCCACCCATCCCTAACTATTATTTAGGAAAATTGCATGAAAGCATTCCCTTAATATGGTTTTGACTAATTGATATGACTGTATTATTAATTGCCTGTTGGAGCTTACAGCTATCACTTAGTTAGATTTTTGACTAAATGCTAGTTCACTGAATTTATTTCATGGGAGCCCTCTCCTGTTTTTTATATCACTGTTGGAGGCCATTCCAGGGTCTTTAGCCTAAACAGTTCAAGTTCTAAAGATTCCATATAAATCAGTACAAGTTTTCATGGCTTAGTTATTTATCCCCTCCTTTTGGGGGAGGAGGTCTCATGATAGACCTAGAGTTTCTTCCAACAAAATTACTGTGTTGCTATTTTATTAAAAAATATTCCCTAAATCTGGGATCACTATAATTGAGTACTGCAAAATGAACCAGAATGTTTGTGTGTATTATGCATTGCTGCTTACTCAGAAAAAACGCAGTTCAAGTTCAAGTTCAAGTTCAACTTTATTGCAGGAAAACTCAGTTGAGCAAGCTCATTCACAAGGAGGTCCTGAGATGGACATACAGTCAAATACTTTAACAGAATTACATGATATTACATAATGTACATAAAGTGCTCCCCGGGTACACAAAAATTCATGATGGGAGGTGACACTGATTAAAAGACAATACATTGCATACATTAGGATTTCACCAGAGAAAAATAATGTTCCTGGAGAAAGTAACAGTAATTACATAACTGTAACTAACATACTAACAGAATTCCATCAGACACACTGATAATGGTTAGAGGTAGAGCTAGTGACATAGAGAGATGGGGCCTAAGATACCGTGTGGTCGATAAATTGATGCCCCAAAAATGATATTCAGTTTAATGACAGTTACAGGTATCTTTTAATTTGGCCATGGCTAACCTTTTAAAAAAGTTAACAGGGACAATACTGGATAATTTCAGAGAGGATTGTAACCGATTCCAAATAGTTGGCAGTGAACATGAGATAGCATGTTTGCCAAAGGAAGTACGGGTCCTAGGTACATCGAGGAGGAGGAGAAAATCAGACTTCCTGAGGGAGTAAACACTGTGTGATATGTGTACTAGGGAGGTTAGGTATTGCAGTAGTTTGTTCAGAAGAAGTTTTAAAGTCCAGATACCGGCATGAACTGACCGTCTAACGGTCAGCGAGGGCCAACCAACTATGGCATATAGATCACAGTGATGGGTTTGGGGAAGGGAGTTTGTAATAAATCGAAGGGAGTGGTGGTAGAGAACATCTAGCTTATGAAGACTGGTAAGTGCTGAAGAGTTGTAGAATATGTCGCCGTAATCAAGAAGGGGGAGGAATGTGACCTGAACCAGTCTGGTTCTAATCTTCATGGGAAAGAAGGACCTGTTGTGGAAGAAAAAGCCTAACCTGGCTTTTAGTCTTTTGGACAAGTCATCAAGGTGATCATTGAAGGAAAGCTTGTTGTCAAGCCAGAAACCTAGATATTTGAACTTTGAAACGATTTCCAATTGCTCACCTAGAAATATTTATAAAATCGTTAGGTAAAACAGGAGTAGTAGAGGGGGAGGTACATGGATGGAGGATCATGGCATTCGTTTTCTTGGCATTAAGGAGCAACTCTGCATTAATTAGATTATTTTCTAATTGTGCAAAGTCAGCTTGAAGGGTGTCCGTAACTCCTTCCAGTGTGGGACCAGATTTGTACAGGACTGTGTCATCTGCAAAAAAATGTAAGTGGGACTTGGTAATCTGATGGTCAAGATTGTTTATATATAAGGAAAAGAGGACGGGGCCTAAGATAGATCCCTGTGGGACTCCCCTAGCAGTAGGTAAGGAGGATGAAAACAAATCTCCTGTTTTAACTTTCTGAGTCCTTCCCGTCAGATAACTATTGAACCACTGGGTTGTGGATGGAGTAAAGCCTAAGTTAGTAAGGCTGTGCACTAATAAATTGTGGTCTATGGTGTCAAAAGCTTTACTAAGGTCTAAGAATACTACACCAGTGGTTTTCTTAGAGTTTATTGACAGAGACCAATCATTAGTAACCTGGCCAGAGCTGTTGTGGTGCTGTGATTTGAGCAAGCCGGATTGGAGAGGGTTTAAGAGATTGGTTTCAATATGGTTTTCAGTTGTCGAGATCATTTTTTCAAAGGCTTTTGAGAGGATGGGCAGTATTGAAATGGGTCTATAATTGTTGAGATTGCAGGGATCACCTGACTTAAATTGGGGGAGAATATGAGCAGATTTCCAACACGACGGAACTGTAGCTGTTGAGACAGAATGGTTGAATATATGAAATATTGGGGCGGTAAGGTAGGAGTAGCCAAGTTTTAGGAATAATGGTTCTATGTTATCTTCCCCTGCACTTTTTTTGGTATCCAGATTAATAAGTGAATCCTCAACTTCCTTAAAGCTAAGAGGGAGCAACTGGAATGGACAGGCTGAGGTATACGGCAATGCATTTGTGCTATCTAGGTTCTTTACTTGGGTGGCATATGGAGAGGAATCAAACACTAGGTTGGCTGTGACGAAGTGGGAATTAAGTTCTTCTAGTATTTGATGGGTACTTTCAATTGCTGTTCCATTGATGTGGATCTTTAGTGGAAGAGATGGGGCAGTTGAGCGACCCTCGATTGAATTAAGGGTCTTCCAGATTTTGTAAGAGTTCCCCTTAGCCTGCTCAAGGGTAGAGACATAGTAGTTTGATTTGGTTGCGCAAATACTTTTGATGCAAGCATTCCTGGCTCCCTAAATGCCTGCCAATCTAGAGGACTCTTGGTGCGCCTAGCCTGGGCCCATAGTTTGTCATGGTTTGTCAGTGCAATCTTGAGTTCAGGGTAAACCAAGGGTGTGAGTTTTTTCGTGTCGAACCTTAATAATGGGAGCATGTCTATTAACCAGTGAAGTAATGTTGCAGTTGAGAACATTAACAGCCTCATCTACTGATTTTGCAAGGAAGAGGTCTTGCCATCTGACCTTGCTTAGGTCGATCAAATAGTTATCGGTATTGAACTTACGGAATGACCGTTTGGTTATGAATTTAGGGGAAGGTTGACTTTGGCTTGTGATCTAGTGCAGACTCGATATTGTGATCACTCATATCATTATGAAACACTGTTGTTTGTAGAATTTATGTGGGTGGGTACTTAATATAACGTCTAAAAGTGAGCTATTGGCTGTTTTAAGGTATTAATCCTAGTTGATTCACTAATTAGTTGGGCAAAGCCAAGTTCATCACAAAGTGATTTCAAGCCGAGGACTTTGATGATAGCCAATCAGGTTGAAGTCCCAAGGATTAATGTTTCTGTATTAGCATTAATGATTAAAGTTTTGAGGGCACTAAGGATATCAGTTCAGACAGCAGGTGGTCTATAACCACCTATGATAGTAATGTTGTCAGAGGAAGGGAGATGGAGTTTCAGAGAAACAATTTTGTATTCCTTGTGTTTAGATTTGGTAATAATGTTGCTAATTGTATACTTAGATTTAGCATAGACAACTACTCCGTCCCCCCCCCAGATTCCCTGTCTCCCCTAAACAGAGTATAATCCACTAGGTTAATTTGTTGGTCGGTAATATTTTTATTAAGCCAGGATTCAGTGACAATGATGAGGTCAGGTTCAGTATGGACAGCCCAGGCTTGTAACCGGGATAGTTTTTTGGTCAGACTCAATATATTAGCCATCATTATTTTTAATCCAGGTGCAGCTGCAAATTCTGTTGGGGAGGAGAGCAGTGAAGGGGGGCCTGCATTTAACTTGACATTGCCTGAGCAGAGAAGGAGAAGGAGTAACAATTTCTTTAAGGCGATCAAATGTGACCTAAGGACTTTTTCCTTTTCTGTCTGACTGTTATTTGTTTTTGTGGGTAGCAACTGTATATTAATTGTGAATGTACTTGTGTTACAGTTTGGAACTAGGAGAAGGAGACATTAAGGGACATTGGGAAAGGAAGAAGGAGAGTAAGAACAAAGAAGGTGTAGAGTAGATAAAGGGAGGGGCATGAGGAATATTGGGTGGTATAATGGCTGAAGACATAGTAGGTGTAGTTTTTCATGGCAGTGCTCATTATACTGAGTTGTGTTAATGTAGCATACACCAGGAACAAAAGATTATCAGTAACAGCGCTACAGTGTAATGTGCCACGACTCTCAGATAGGTATGGTTTTAAAGTTATATGTCAGAAAGGCTGGATGAATATGTAAGAGAAAGTGAAGGGCATCATCTTGTTTTAGTTTATTAAATTTTTTTTCCAACAAGGCAGTAACCTATAGGATGGCTAGATAAACAGAGAGGGTGTGGCCACAGTGTATTTAAAAGAGGCCTGGGAGGGGGTGGGTCGAAAATCAACAGTAGAAATCACCCCAGAGAAAAGACAGCACCAGGGTGAGGGACAGGACTAATCGGTGGCCTTTCTGAAAGGCGCCCGAAATCCGTTTGGCTGGCTTGTGAGCCGTGCCTTCTGCGGACCTGAATCTGTTTTTCAGGGAGGCTGCCGTCGGTTGTGTAGTCACCGTCGGGCCGGTGACCGAGTTCCTGGGGCTCGCCCCTGTTCAGGGGCTGCAACTAAGGGAGACAAAGGCAGGAATTTATAGGGATTTGAGTAGTGTAGCAGGCTGAGGAGCCAGAGATCAGGAGAATATGCAAGACAAAGGGACACTTAAAAAAGGCACCAAGGGTGACAGGGGGTAAAACACTTCGGTCTAACAAAATTTTAGAAGGGCTGGTAATCACTTTGCATACGTTCAATTTCTTAAATTCTTTGTTTCTAAAGCAGGCTTCACTAACATTTCCCACAAACTTAGTGCTGGGCTGAAAATCAACTGTAGAATTCACTAAGGAGAAAAGCCAGCACCAGGGTGAGGGACTGGACCAAACAGCGGCCTTTCTGAAAGGCGCCCAAAAACCGGTTGGCTGGCTTGTGAGCCGTACCTTCTACAAAGCTGAATCTGCTTTTCAGGAGGCTGCCATGGGCTGTGTGGTCGCCTTTGGGCCGGTGAGCGGGAGTCCTGGGGCTCGCCCTGTTCTGGGGCTGCAACTAAGGGAGACAAAGGCAGGAATTTATAGGGATTTGAGTAGTGTGGCGGGCTGAGGAGCCAGAGATCAGGAGAATTTGCAAGCGAAGGACACTAAAAAGGCACCAAGGCGGCAGGGTAAAACACTCGGTCTAACAAAACTTTAGAAGGGCTGGTAATCACTTTGCATACATTCACTTTCTTAAATTCTTTGTTTCTAAAGCAGGTTTCTCTAACATTTCCCACAAACTTAGTGCTGGGCTGAAAATCAACAGTAGAAATCACTCCGGAGAGAAGCTAGCACCAGGGTAAGTGACTGGACCAATCAGCAGACTTTCTGAAAGGCGTCCGAAATCCGGTTCACTGGCTTGTGAGCTGTACTATCTGCAGAGCTGAATCAGCTTTTCAGGAGGCTGCCGTTGGCTGTGTGGTCACCGTCGGGCCGGTGAATGAGAGTCCTGGGGCTCGCCCTGTTCAGGGGCTGCAACTAATGGAGACAAAGGCAGGAATTTATAGGGATTCGAGTAGTGTGGCAGGCTGAGGAGCCTGAGATCAGGAGAATTTGCAAGACAAAGGGACACTTAAAAAAGGCACCAAGGGCGGTAGGGGATAAAACACTTCGGTCTAACAAAACTTTACAAGGGCTGGTAATCACTTTGCATACATTCAATTTGTTAAATCCTTTGTTTCTAAAGCAGGATTCACTAACATTTCCCACAAACTTAGTGCTGGGCTGAAAATCAGCCGTAGAAATCACTCTGGAGAAAAGCCAGCACCAGGGTGAGGGACTGGACCAATCGGTGGCCTTTCTGAAAGGCACGCAAAATCTTTTTGGCTGGCTTGTGAGCCGTACCTTCTGCAGAGCTGAACCCGCTTTTCAGTAGGCTGCCGTGGTCTATGTGGTCGCCGTCGGGCCAGTGACCAGGAGTCCTGGGGCTTGCCCAGTTCAGGGGATGTAACTAAGGGAGGCAAAGGCAGGAATTTATAGAGATTCGAGTAGTGTGGCAGACTGAGGAGCCAGAGATCAGGAGAATTTGCAAGACAAAGGGACACTTAAAAAAGGCGCTAAGGATGCCAGGGGGTAAAACACTTCGGTCTAACAAAACTTTAGAAGGGCTGGTAATCCTTTTGCATACATTCAATTTCTAAAATTCTTTGTTTCTGAAGCGGGCTTCACTAACATTTCCCACAAAATTAGTGCTGGGCTGAAAATCAACAGTTGAAATCACTCCGGAGAAAAGCCAGCACCAGGGTGAGGGATTGGACCAATCAGCGGCCTTTCTGAAAGGTGCCCGAAATCCAGGTGGCTGGCTTGTGAGCCGTACCTTCTTCGGAGCCAAATCCGCTTATCAGGAGGCTGCCGTCGGGCCGGTGACCGGGAATCCTGGGGCTCGCCCTGTTCAGGGGCTGCAACTAAGGGAGACAAAGGCAGGAATTTATAGGGATTCGAGTAGTGTGGCAGGCCGAGGGCCAGAGATCAGGACAATTTGCAAGACAAAGGACACTTAAAAAGGCGCAGGGTGGCGGAGGTAAAACACTTCAGTCTAACAAAACTTTAGAAGGGCTGGTAATCATTTTGCATACATTCAATTTCTTAAATTCTTTGTTTCTAAAGCAGGCTTCACTAACATTTCCCACAGACTAAGTGCTGGGATGAAAATCAAGAGTAGAAATCACTCCGGAGAAAAGCCAGCACCAGGGTGAGGGACTGGTGCAATCGGCAGCCTTTCTGTAAGGTGCCGAAATCTGGTTGGCTGGCTTGTGAGCCGCACTCTTTCAGCGGAGCCAAACCGCTTATCAGGAGGCTGCTATCGGGCCGGGTGACCAGGAATCCTGGGCTCGCCCTGTTCAGGGGCTGCAACTAATGGAGACAAAGGCAGGAATTTATAGGGATTTGAGCAGTGTGGCAGGCTGAGGAGCCAGAGATCAGGAGAATTTGCAAGACAAAGGGGCACTTAAAAATGGCACCAAGGGCGGCAGGAAGTAAAACACTTCGGTCTAACAAAACTTTAGAAGGGCTGGTAATCACTTTGCATATATTCAATTTCTTAAATTCTTTGTTTCTAAAGCAGGCCTCACTAACATTTCCCACAAACTTAGTGCTGGGCTGAAAATCAACAGTAGAAATCACTCCGGAGAAAAGTCAGCACCAGGGTGAGGGACTGGCCTAATCGGCGGCCTTTCTGAATGGCGCCTGAAATCTGGTTGGCTGGCTTGTGAGCCGTACCTTCTGCGGAGCTGAATGCGCTTTTCAGGAGGTTGCCCTCGGCTGTCTGGTTGCCGTCGGGCCTGTCACCTGGAGTCCTGGGGCTCGCCCTGTTCAGGGCCTGCAACTAAGGGAGACAAAGGCAGGAATTTATAGGGATTCGAGTAGTGTGGCAGGCCGAGGAGCCAGAGATCAAGACAATTTGCAAGACAAAGGGTCCCTTAAAATAGGTGCCAAGGGCGGCAGGGGGTAAAACACTTCGGTCTAACAAAACTTTAGAAGGGCTGGTAATCACTTTGAATACATTCAATTTCTTAAATTCTTTGTTTCTAAAGCAGACTTCACCAACATTTCCCATAAACTTAGTGCTGGGCCGAAAATCAACTGTAGAATTCACTCTAGAGAAAATCCAGCACCAGGGTGAGGGACTGGACCAATCAGAGGCCTTTCTGAAAGGCGCCCGAAAAACGGTTGGCTGGCTTGTGAGCCGTACCTTCTGTGAAGCTGAATCTGCTTTTCAGGAGGCTGCCATGGGCTGTGTGGTCGCCTTCGGGCCGGTGAGCGGGAGTCCTGGGGCTCGCCCTGTTCTGGGGCTGCAACTAAGGGAGACAAAGGCAGGAATTTATAGGGATTTGAGTAGTGTGGCAGGCTGAGGAGCCAGAGATCAGGACAATTTGCAAGACAAAGGGACACTTAAAAAAGGCACCAAGGGCGGCAGGGGTTAAACACTTCGGTCTAACAAAACTTTACAAGGTCTGGTAATCACTTTGCATACATTCAATTTCTTAAATTCTTTGTTTCTAAAGCAGACTTCACTAATATTTCCCACAAACTTAGTGCTGGGCTGAAAATCTGCAGTAGAAATCACTCTGGAGAAAAGCCAGCACCAGGGTGAGGGACTGGACCAATCGGTGGCCTTTCTGAAAGGCACCCGAAATCTGGTTGGCTGGCTTGTGAGCCATACCTTCTGCAGAGCTGAACCCGCTTTTCAATAGGCTGCCGTGGTCTATGTGGTCGCCGTCGGGCCAGTGACCAGGAGTCCTGGGGCTTACCCTGTTCAGGGGATGCAACTAAGGGAGACAAAGGCAGGAATTTATAGGGATTTGAGTAGTGTGGCAGGCTGAGGGCCAGAGATCAGGAGAATTTGCAAGACAAAGGACACTTAAAAAAGGTGCCAAAGGGCGGTGGGGTAAAACACTTGGTCAAACAAAACTTTAGAAGGGCTGGTAATCACTTTGCATACATTCAATTTCTTAAATTCTTTGTTTCTAAAGCAGGCTTCACTAACATTTCCCACAGACTTAGTGCTGGGATGAAAATCAACAGTAGAAATCACTCCGGAGAAAAGCCAGCACCGGGGTGAGGGACTGGTGCAATCGGCAGCCTTTCTGAAAGGTGCCCGAAATCCGGTTGGCTGGCTTTTGAACCATACCTTCTGCGGAGCCGAATCCGCTTTTCAGGAGGCTGCCGTCGGCTGTGTGGTCGCCGTCAGGCCGGTGACCGGGAGTCCTGGGGCTCGCCCTGTTTAGGGGCTGCAACTAAGGGAGACAAAGGCAGGAATTTATAGGGATTTGAGTAGTGTGGCAGGCTGAGGAGCCAGAGATCAGGAGAATTTGCAAGACAAAAGGACACTTAAGAAAGGCACCAAGGGTGGCAGGGGGTAAAACACTTCGGTCTAACAAAACTTTAGAAGGGCTGGTAATCACTTTGCATACATTCAATTTCTTAAATTCTGTTTCTAAAGCAGGTTTCTCTAACATTTCCCACAAACTTAGTGCTGGGCTGAAAATCAACAGTAGAAACCACTCTGGAGAAAAGCCAGCACCAGGATGAGGGACTGGACCAATCGGCGGCCTTTCTGAAAGGTGCCCGAAATCCGGTTGGCTGGCTTGTGATCCGTACCATCTGCAGAGCTGAATCCGCTTTTCAGGAGGCTGCCGTCGGCTGTGTGGTCGCCCTCGGGCCGGTGACCGGGAGTCCTGGCGCTCGCCCTGTTCAGGGGCTGCAACTAATGGAGACTAAGACAGGTATTTATAGGGATTCAAGTAGTGTGGCAGGCTGAGGGCCAGAGATCAGGAGAATTTGCAATACAAAGGACACTTAAAAAGGCGCCAAGGGTGACAGGGGTAAAACACTCGGTCTGACAAAACTTTAGAAGGGCTGGTAATCACTTTGCATACATTCAATTTCTTAAGTTCTTTGTTTCTAAAGCAGGCTTCACTAACATTTCCCACAGACTTATTGCTGGGATGAAAATCAACAGTAGAAATCACTCTGGAGAAAAGCCAGCACCAGGGTGAGGACTGGTGGAATCAGTGACTTTTCTGAAAGGTGCCCAAATCCAGATGGCTGGCTTGTGAGCCGTGCCTTCTGTGGAGCTTAATCCGCTTTTCAGGAGGTTGCCGTCGGCTGTGTGGTCGCCGTCGTGCCAGTCACCTGGAGTCCTGGGGCTCGCCCTGTTCAGGGCCTGCAACTAAGGGAGAGAAAGGCAGGAATTTATAGGAATCGAGTAGTGTGGCAGGCTGAGGGCCAGAGATCAGGAGAATTTGCAAGACAAGGGACACTTTAAAAAGGCGCAAAGGGTGGCAGGGGTGGCTACACTCTGGTCTAACAAAACTTTAGAAGGGCTGGTAATCACTTTGCATACATTCAATTTCGTAAATTCTTTGTTTCTAAAGCAGGCTTCACCAACATTTTCCACAAACTTAGTGCTGGGCTGAAAATCAACTGTAGAATTCACTACGGAGAAAAGCCAGCACCAGGGTGAGGGACTGGACCAATCAGCAGCCTTTCTGAAAGGCGCCCGAAAACTGGTTGGCTGGCTTGTGAGCCGTACCTTCTGCAAAGCTGAATCTGCTTTTCAGGAGGCTGCCATGGGCTGTGTGGTCACCGTCGGGCCGGTGACCGGGAGTCCTGGGTCTCGCCCTGTCCTGGGGCTGCAACTAAGGGAGGCAAAGGCAGGAATTTATAGGGATTTGAGTAGTGTGGCAGGCTGAGGAGACAGAGATCAGGAGAATTTGCAAGACAAAGGGACACTTAAAAATGGCACCAAGGGTGGCAGGCGGTAAAACACCTCGGTCTAACAAAACTTTAGAAGGATGGTAATCACTTTGCATACATTCAATTTCTTAAATTCTTTGTTTCTAAAGCAGGCCTCACTAACATTTCCCACAAACTTAGTGCTGGGCTGAAAATCAACAGTAGAAATCACTCTGGAGAAAAGCCAGCACCAGGGTGAGGGACTGGCTAATCGGCGGCCTTTCTGAAAGCGCCGAAATCAGTTGTCTGGCTTGTGAGCCATACCTCTGCAGAGCTGAACCCGCTTTTCAATAGGCTGCCGTGGTCTATGTGGTCGCCGCCGGACCAGTGACCAGGAGTCCTGGGGCTTACCCTGTTCAGGGACTGCAACTAAGGAGACAAAGGCAGGAATTTATAGGGAATCGAGTAGCGTGGCAGGCTGAGAGACAGAGATCAGGAGAATTTGCAAGACAAAAAACACTTAAAAAAGGCGCCAAGGGTGGCAGGGGGTAAAACACTTCGGTCTAACAAAACTTTGGAAGGGCTGGTAATCACTTTGCATACATTCAATTTCTTAAATTCTTTGTTTCTAAAGCAGGCTTCACTAGCATTTCCCACAAACTTAGTGCTGGGCTGAAAATCAACTGTAGAAATCACTCCAGAGAAAAGTCAGCACCAGGGTGAGGGACTGGACCAATCGGCGGCCTTTCTGAAAGGCGCCTGAAATCCAGTTAGCTGGCTTTTGAACCATACCTTCTGCGGAGCCGAATCCGCTTCAGGAGGCTGCTGCCGGCTGTGTGGTCGCCGCCAGGCCGGTGACCGGAGTCCTGGGCTCGCCTCTGTTTAGGGCTGCAACTATGGGAGACAAAGGCAGGAATTTATAGGATTTGAGTAGTGTGGCAGGCTGAGGAGCCAGAGATCAGAGAATTTGCAAGACAAAGGACACTAAGAAAGGCAACTAAGGGTGGCAGGGGTAAAACACTTCGGTCTAACAAAACTTTAGAAGGGCTGGTAATCACTTTGCATACATTCAATTTCTTAAATTCTGTTTCTAAAGCAGGTTTCTCTAACATTTCCCACAAACTTAGTGCTGGGCTGAAAATCAACAGTAGAAACCACTCTGGAGAAAAGCCAGCACCAGGATGAGGGACTGGACCAATCGCGCCTTTCTGAAAGGTGCCCGAACCGTTGGCTGGCTTGTGATCCGTACCATCTGCAGAGCTGAACTCGCCAGGAGGCTGCCGTCGGCTGTGTGGTCGCCGGCTGGACCGAGGTCCTGGCCACTCGTTCAGGGGCTGCAACTAATGGAGACTAAGACAGGTATTTATAGGATTCAAGTAGTGGCAGGCTGAGGAGCCAGAGATCAGGAGAATTTGCAATACAAAAGGACACTTAAAAAAGGCGCCAAGGGTGACAGGGGTAAAACACTCGGTCTGACAAAACTTTAGAAGGGCTGGTAATCACTTTGCATACATTCAATTTCTTAAGTTCTTTGTTTCTAAAGCAGGCTTCACTAACATTTCCCACAGACTTATTGCTGGGATGAAAATCAACAGTAGAAATCACTCTGGAGAAAAGCCAGCACCAGGGTGAGGACTGGTGGAATCAGTGACTTTTTCTGAAAGGTGCCCAAATCCAGATGGCTGGCTTGTAAGCCGTACCTTCTGTGGAGCTTAATCCGCTTTTCAGGAGGCTGCTGTGGTCACTCGCCGTGCCAGTCACCTGGAGTCCTGGGGCTCGCCCTGTTCAGGGGCTGCAACTAAGGGAGAGAAAGGCAGGAATTTATAGGGAATCGAGTAGTGTGGCAGGCTGAGGAGCCAGAGATCAGGAGAATTTGCAAGACAAAGGGACACTTTAAAAAGGCGCCAAGGGTGGCAGGGGGTAAAACACTTCGGTCTAACAAAACTTTAGAAGGGCTGGTAATCACTTTGCATACATTCAATTTCGTAAATTCTTTGTTTCTAAAGCAGGCTTCACCAACATTTTCCACAAACTTAGTGCTGGGCTGAAAATCAACTGTAGAATTCACTACGGAGAAAAGCCAGCACCAGGGTGAGGGACTGGACCAATCAGCAGCCTTTCTGAAAGGCGCCCGAAAACTGGTTGGCTGGCGTTGAGTCGCACTTCTGCAAAGCTGAATCTGCTTTTCAGGAGGCTGCCATGGTGTGTGGTCACCGTCCGGCCGGTGACCGGAGTCCTGGGTCTCGCCCTGTCCTGGGGCTGCAACTAAGGGAGGCAAAGGCAGGAATTTATAGGGATTTGAGTAGTGTGGCAGGCTGAGGAGACAGAGATCAGGAGAATTTGCAAGACAAAGGGACACTTAAAAATGGCACCAAGGGTGGCAGGCGGTAAAACACTTCGGTCTAACAAAACTTTAGAAGGGATGGTAATCACTTTGCATACATTCAATTTCTTAAATTCTTTGTTTCTAAAGCAGGCCTCACTAACATTTCCCACAAACTTAGTGCTGGGCTGAAAATCAACAGTAGAAATCACTCTGGAGAAAAGCCAGCACCAGGGTGAGGGACTGGCCTAATCGGCGGCCTTTCTGAAAGGCGCCCGAAATCCAGTTGTCTGGCTTGTGATCCGTAACCTTCACGGAACTGAATGCGCTTTTCAGGAGGTTGCCCTCAGCTGTGTGGTCGCCGTCGGGCCAATCACCGGGAGTCCTGGGGATTGCCCTGTTCAGGGGCTGCAACTAAGGAGACAAAGGCAGGAATTTATAGGGAATCGAGTAGCGTGGCAGGCTGAGGAGACAGAGATCAGGAGAATTTGCAAGACAAAAAAACACTTAAAAAAGGCGCCAAGGGTGGCAGGGGTTAAAACACTTCGGTCTAACAAAACTTTGGAAGGGCTGGTAATCACTTTGATACATTCAATTTCTTAAATTCTTTGTTTCTAAAGCAGGCTTCACTAGCATTTCCACAAACTTAGTGCTGGGCTGAAAATCAACTGTAGAAATCACTCCAGAGAAAAGTCAGCACCAGGGTGAGGACTGGACCAATCGGCGGCCTTTCTGAAGGCGCCTGAAATCAGTTAGCTGGCTTGTGAGCCGTACTTCATGGAGCTGAGTCCGCCAGGAGCCACATCGCTGTGGGTTGCCTTTGGGCCGCGGGACCGGAGTCCTGGGGCTCAGCTCTGTTCAGGGGCTGCAACTCTGTGGAGCTGAATCAGCTTTTCAGGAGGCTGCCGTAGCTGTGTGGTCACCGGCCGGCCCGTGACCGGGAGTCCTTGGCTCACCAGTTCCTACAAATTGTATTCTGCATGCTCTTTGAACAGAGGTTCAAAACCAGCAGCCACTGCACAAATATAGATGAGAACACATAAGTCACTGTTGCACCATCTGTATAAAGAGCCTTCACATTATCAATGTAAAAGAAATTGTATGTCACAGCTAGATGACATTTACATTCGAAAATCAGGGCAGCACCCACTTCATTAGTGTTAGTGTCAGATCAACAAAAAAAAATCTCTTATCAACTTCCCATGATAGAATAAAACAATATCAATGCAACCCCCTGAAAAAACTCACACACACAACACACAGAAATGAACAACAAAAAATGTATTATAATTTCATTATGTCATGATAATTTCACAGGAGTAGTAATGCCTTATAACCCCTCACATTGTATACCAGCGTTCATCCTGTACAGGAAGTTGCCACTAAGATGAGGTTCAATACACAGCTATTTGCAGAACTGATATAAAAACCAGCAATGTAATAGTTGAGATACAAGCAAAGTGGCAGTCTCAGATGGGACTTTCAGCATGAAAACTATTCTCTTTATTACATATACCAACAGAATAGGATCTGTATGCATGTAACACACATTGATTTACACTACACTATACCATTTTTTTAATACCTTCTTCACTTTTTCCCTCTTTGCAAACATCATCATGGAGTGTGGAGGGTGCAGTATGCCTCCCACACAGTGACACTTTTACAGACATATACATCGATGTCAACATCGACATGTTGCTGTAGAAGTCTGCCCAAGACCCAGCAACACTTTCCGCCATCCTGCACCCCCTCCCCAAACCAACTCTGACTCAGAGTTGGAATCCAATGGTATGGGGTGTGTAGGGGGCAGAGACCCCCGTATTGGGGGGTTTGGGGTTAAAGCCCCAAAGAAAAACAGTGCCCAATGTGCATGGCTCCCTGATGACTGCAAATCATGTGCAGCATGGAGTCTGTCACTGTGATGCCTGTCGACGATGTAGTTGTAGCCATCATGCCATAGATCCAGAGGGTACTTGCCATGGATTCCACCCTTGGAATGCACCAGCATTGGGCAATTAGGGCACCAATGTCGCCGATAACTTTTTTTGCCTCGCACCCCACCCCCCAATTAAGGATTCCTACTCCAGGGGGTGAACCTTGGGGAGGGGGTGGCAAATCCCGCATTTGTTTTCCCGATTGCCTGATGCCATAATGCCGGCACTCTGAGCACCATAAGGGAATGGCTTTTCCTATACTGCAGAGAGATACAGAGTAGCTATGTCACAGGCAGGCTCAGGGGATGTAACAGACACTGTGTAATACAGCCTAAATGGCTTTCACTATGCTGCAGAGAGACACAGAGTAGCTATGTCACAGACAGGGTTCGGGGCATCTACAGTGGCTTCCTCCAGGATGAAACACACTTTTAACACACTTTGCAGTATGCAGCAGCAAACCTACTGAATAAAGAAATTAAAATTCAATGGCAATTAGTCCCTTTGTTGTGCAGGAAACTGTGGCATTCCCGTCATCCTGGCGGTGTCACATTTTCCTGAATGACAAACGGACTAATTACCATTGAAATTACATTGTTCTTTATTCAGTAGGTCTTCTGTTACATCTCTGCAGAGTACAAAATGTTGTAGAATTGTGTTTCATCCTGGGGATGCCACTGCAACAGGCAGTGTAGCCTAAATTCAAGTCACCCTCCCCACTCCCGAAACCACCGATCGCAGCAATGCTGATCCTGTGAGGGTCCACGGAGGTCGCGAGGGCAAGAGGACAAGCCACCTTCCTCACCCCCTGAAACCACAGATTGCAGCAAGGTATAGGAATCTTCAGAATCCTGCCTGGCCAAAGAGCTCCATCCCCTCCTCGCTTGATGGAACTGCATAGTTGGCGCCATATTTCTTTTTAAATTTTCAAAACCTGTTTGTGTTTGGCGCCTCTCTTAATTGCCAGTGTACATGTGGAGATAGTTTTTTTGTATGAATGTACTGTATTAACAGAGCCAATATAACTCTTAAAGCCCTCTAAAAAGTCTGCCTTAAAAGTATGTACTGCAGCTCTGTAAAGACACCATGTAAACCTTAAAGGCATTTTTTAATTGAAGGAGAAGACTCCTGTATATTTATGATTTGGACATGTCTGATGTATTTATTATACATCAAGTACTGTACATATGTCAATAAGAGATCAACCATTTCTTCTGTTGCAACACATATCTAGAGTCTGAGGCTCTGACACAAGGTAGTAAAATGTCAAGCAAGCCTCCATTTACATGCAAATGAGTCACTTGTAATACAGCCCCTCCCATTCCTTGATGTCACTGCAGCAACAGTGCAGAACAAAACATAAAGGTATCAATGCTGTCTATCCTGATTTTAGTTTAAGTTTGCAATGGCTTAAGACAGTTCTGTCATGCAACTCACACAGGAGTGGTGCTTGTAGCCTTAATACTGCATGTGTAGAGCAGATAATACATCTAATAGTATTTCATTCACAGGAAACAAAAGCTGTTCCTGTGTACTGCTCATTCTCTCTGTGAGACAGTTGTAACATGTTGTGGAAAGCAGTAGACTGAATCAGTTAATTAACCAATCAACCAACCAATCAATCAATCGAGCAGTCAAACAGTCACTCTGTAGTGAACCAGATGAACACCATTGAGAGGAATCATTTACAAAGGTGAAGCTGAGCAGTTTCCCAAAGGATCACACAAGACTGAATTCCTCCTTTGCTAAATTATACACTCCCCTTTCAGCAGCCTGAAAGTGGAGACTAGATCACTTACTTTATAAAGTGTACTGTTTTACATTTCAAATGCTCCTTACATCTGGGTTCTGACTGGAAATACCAAGACATAGAATGCATATGACTTGGGAGGAATGAGCTAAGCAAATACAGAGTACTACACACACTGAGACTGATTAGTTTCTTTACCTACAACAGCTGAAGTGTAGCATCTGATTTGTGAGGTCATCCTACTTCAATTGCTGGCATTACAAGGGGGGGGGGGGCGCGCCACAGCTTGTTTTCAGTACATTCAAAGTGAAGTGCTGTAGCTCTCACATCACTGCTAATGATTTATAATGGGAATGGGGGCACTTTTAAAGTCATGGACCTGACGGGCCATCACAGTTCCCAAGGAGGTTAGGGGAACTTGTTAAGGGTTAGAGAGTAAGGGACTTTAGTAGGATTTGAACCAGAGTTTCCCAGTTCTCATGCCTGTGTTTTAACCACTAGATTACTCTTCTTCCATATGCTGCAGCTGATGTTGTCCAGGCAACCTATTACTTGTTGTAGCTGAACTCTTTATTGCCTTACATCAGACATCCAATCACTGACTGCCTAGTTACAAAGAAAGGGGCATTTTGCAAGATTGTGTCTCACTGCTGGTGTCAATCAAAACAGAGAATGCTAACACACACAGAACATAATACAACAGCTATATAATACCACTTAAGACTCTTGTTGTACCCAGAGTCGTTTATTGGGTAAACTGTTTTTGCTAACAGAAACATTAACACAACACATACAGGCACTTCCTTATAGGCATACTGTACATACATGTCAACTCAGTTCTGAATCACACTCATATGGTCCTAGTCCCTATTAGACCTGCACTTCAGGATGTGCACAACACTTAAAGAGTTCCCTCATTACTCAAGTGGGGGACCAAATATTGTGGGTTCTGTTTACTGGTGGAACAGCATTTAGTGCAGCACCATTATCTGTTGCTCTGATGACATCATCCTCCAGCAGCATTGATGGTAAAATGGAAGACAAACACATTGATAACTTTGGGGGGCTATATATTTTTATTTATAATCTAGATTTGGACAGCAATAGGACTGCTGGCAACTAGAGTAGGAACACAACAGTTACACATAAGGAGTTGGGAAAATATGGGTGTAAAGCTATGGGAGACTTCCCCTTTAACAGAGCCAGTATAACTCTTAAAGCCCTCTAATAGCTCAATATTTCTGTACTGCATTTTATACCGTAAGTCTGCCTTAAAAGTTTTGTTCACCTTAAGAGTTTAAGATTTTGTCTGTACTGAATTATAAATTTACAGCAGCCTAGAGCTAGTTTTAGTACAGCTTGTGTCCCAGTGCATTTCTCCTGCCAGCCTGTAACTTGAGTCCCCTGTAACAGGATAAGGGCAGGCTCAGATCCTAAGTACAGACACTCTCAAACCTATAGTTCTCCAGCTGAATCCTCCTGTTTCTTTTCTTTTTTCCTATAAATCTCTTACCTGACTCTGCATTCTCTCCACAGCTGATCCCGTGAGAACCATGGAGGTTCGAGGCAGCGGACAAGTCACCCTCCCCACCCCGAAACCACTGATCACAGCAAGGTACAGGAATCTTCAAAATCCCGGCTGGCCAAAGAGCTCCGTCCCTCCTTGCTTGCAGAAGCTGCGTAGTTTTGTCTCCGGTGATGCTCTGCATTGGCTTCCCACCACCACCCTTGATGAGCTCTCCTTATATAGGGATGGAGGCTGTGGTCCTGAACCAGTCAGCCCACTTCTCCACTAGCAGCCTACTCTCTCACCTGTGGGGCAGATTTTCAGCTTTCCATCTCTCTCTACTGGCTTTACCTCAAGTCTCCTTCCACCACCTCTCGCCATGCTTCTGTTAATCATCCTCACACTCCATACTGCTGATCCCGTGCCTACACCTCCACCTGCACTTTTCCTGAAAATCTACTCTCGTATGGATGTGATGACCTTCTGGCATTAAGGCTGCTACCCCTGCAACAAACTACACAGCACTGCCAGTGATCCTTTTCCACATCTCTACAAATACGCCACTATCAATCAATCACCCACACAGTATCATATCGGCACCAGGAATGGAGCTCTGCACCCTGCACCTCGCGGACATCCCACTACCCGACCCTGTTACTCCCCTCTCCTCCCTCGATGAGTATCCTGCTCCTGGCCTCCCCCCACTTACTTAACCTCCCCATTCCCGCATTTCTAAACTCTAAAGGGGCCCGAGCACACAAATCACACTGCTCTAAAAAAATTGCCTGGAAGCCTTTCCTCAGGTCCTCCTTTTGTCAGGCAATATACACCCCAACCCAGGACCTCTCACACCCTCCATGTCCACACAATCTCCTGCAGGTGGGCTGTGTATTGCCACCCTTAATGTATGCAGCTTACTAAAAAAATGGGACTCATTCCATGGATGGGTATTGCAACATCAGCCCGACATCATTACCGTGGGTGATTCTGGCTCTCCTCCCATATCCTGACTCGTCGGTGTCCCTCTCAGGTATAACATATTCCATGCTGACCGACAGGAAACATGGCGAAGGCTCGCCATTTACATCAAGGACACTCTCCAGGTACAGCTGCTTCCCCTCCCATCTCATTCCCGGCCCACAGACCCTCACACTCAAACTTACCTTTGGTGGTTCCTGTACCCCTTCTCATCACCACTATATACATTCCCCCAGGGACCAAAAGGCAGCCTTCCACTGTAATGTCCTACCTGGCAACCTTACCATCTCATAATGAAAAAATTGTTCTGTGGGACTTCAATATCAATTGGCTATCTAAGTCCACCACCACTTTCATCGATGAAGCCACTGCCCATGACCTTATACAAATAGTCCCCTCCCCCACCCGCCTGGACCATCACACAGGATCCTCCTCCCTACTAGACCTAGTTTTCACTAACTGCCCTTACAAAATCACTAGCACCATTATCCTCCCAGATGAGATTAGTGACCACTCCACTGTCCTCTGTTCCTGGTCTTGTAAGACCCCCAAGTCCCCTCCGAAAATGGTCCTACGACGTAAACTTGGCCCTGGTAAACTCACACTCCTAAAAGCTCACCTTAGTAAGTTGGACTGGTCATTCATAACAAACACCCTTGACCCTGACAGAGCCCTTGACCTCTTCATTCATTCCTTCAATGCTATCTGTGACATGTTCACCCTCTTGCCAGAAGGATGGTCAAAGGCAACCCAGCGCCTTGGACTTCTACCTGCTGGCCTTGATGTGAGCTAGGGATTCTCTGTGGCACTCACCATTGAGACTAGCCTGCCAGCTGACAGACAGAAGTACAGAGAAGTCCATAATCAATGCACTTGGTCCCTGCGGAAAGCCATGGCTGAGTACTATAAATCTACCCTAACCTTCACCTGGGGCCAAGGGCGTAAATTTTGGAGCAATATTAAGGACATCTGTGGCACTGCCCCAATCCCTTCCCCCACGCAAATCTTAGTCAAAGAGGGCCTGTCCACTGACCCCTATCAGATAGCCACCACACTTAACCATGCTTTCTCCGACCTCAGCCACGTCCTCCCTTCCCATTTCTTTGACCCTTCCCCTCTCTCCAACTCTCCCTCCTTCCCTCTCAGCACAACCCCCATTTCACCTACGTTGCATCCCCCCAGATCTACTGACCCCTACCTCAAAAAAGACATAAGGCACTCCCAATACAGTAGTGATTCCTTAGACTCACTCTCCACGAGGTGCTAATACCCCTCACCCACATTATCAACCAGTCTTTATGTCTTGGGAAATTCCTATGTGCTGAAAATCCACTTCTATTACCCTATATTTAAGAACAGGGACCGTACCTCCCCACAACTATCGCCCCATCTCCATTCTCCCCCCCATCTAAGGCACTAGAGCGTATCGTCTCTGACCAGCTCACTGACCATCTTAACAAACACAATATACTTTGCAACCAGCAACATGGTTTCTGCAAAGGACATAGCACGACGACTGCCCTTCTTGAGTTCACCTCACACCTTCATACTGCCCTGGATAGTGGTCATCTCTCTGGTGCGGTCTTCATTGACCTCACCAAGGCATTTGACACTGTCAACCACTCCCTCCTGCTAACTACTCTATCCAAGCTTGGCATCTCTCAAGATGCCCCATGCTGGTTCACGGACTACTTGTCAGATCATTTCCAGCAGGTCAAAATTGGTACCATCTTTTCCAGCAGGCTGCCAGTAGGCTCCAGTGTCTCTCGGGGTCCATCTTCAGACCTTTATTATTTAGTCTCTTCCTCAACTCCCTCCCCAAGTCATGTTCCAGATGCTGTCCTGTACTCCTCCAATCCTGACCCCACCCAGCTCCACCTCGCCCTTCAATCCTCCTTCAATGATGCAGAAAAGTGGTTCAACGCACAACGCCTTATTCTAAACTACAAGAAAACCAAAGTTATGTACTTCTTGCAGCCATGTTACTCCAGGAAAGACCACTGCCCACAAATCCTGACTGCCAACCAGATCCCTCTTGAACAAGTGGACTCCTTTAAATACCTGGGTGTCACACTAGACCCAGCCCTAACCTTCCACCTGCACATTCATCAACTATCTACAGCCCTCAATATCCTGTCTGGCATCCTCTATCGGTTTAAACATTGCCTCACTCCTGATGCCCTCCACCTGGCGGTCTCTTCCTCGGTCCTCTCCCTCCTTGACTATGGCATACTTATCTATGATGCTGCCAGTTCCACTGCCTTATCTAGACTCAGACTCTCTCTCTCAACAAAGCCTGCCACCTTATCCTGGGCTGTGATCATCTAACCCACATGCTCCCTCTGTAAGTCCACAAACGAGCAACCTGGATAACAGAATTAGGTTTCATACCTGCCTCATGAACAAAAGATTACTCTCAGTCTCACCCCACCAGTCTCTCACCTCTAATACAACTGACCCCATCACTCCAACACACTCGTAGTTCAAGCAAGCAGTTCCCTAAGGTTCCCGATGCTGTGCCTCCCAATTCCAAAAGATCCTTTAACTTCGAGCCTTCCTGGATAAATAACCTGCCTAATGGTCTCACGAATGTGAATAGCATCAGCCCTTTCAAAAGCCTACCTTAGGAACCACCTACAGTCCTCCTAATCCCTTCGATTGCCACTTAACCCAGCCGAAACCCCTTTCCTGACTAAGGCCTTTGGCGGCTAAACCTCAATCTGAAAATCCTCCTTACTAGCTCCTAAGAGAGCTTATAAATGTATCCATGCACTGTGACTAATACTGTGTATCTCTAGCATCAAAATGTTAGCCTATTACTGTAACTCTCGTATCTTGCCTGTTTGTTTTTGTCCCATTTCTGTACTATTCTCTCACAGAATGCCTGTAATGATGTGGAAACTTTGAAAAGGAGTCTTTGACTCAAAGATATTTTCTGAATCCTGAATAAATAAATAAAATAAAATATATAAATGGCTTTCACTATGCTGCAGAGAGAGAGACACAGTGTAGCTAATGTTACAGACAGGGCTTGGGGCACCCAACAGACAGTGTAACACAGCCTAAATGGCTTTCACTATACAGCAGAGACACAGAGTAGCTATGCCAAGAAATGGAAATGGGCGGTTGTCACGCCGGTCCACAAAAGCAGAGATCGAGTGAGTCATGCTAACTATGGGCCCTTATCTATACTCCCCACCCCTCCAAACCTTTGAATGAATAGTATCAGACCAACTGGTGGACTTCCTAAACAGATATAGCATCCAGTGCCCTCAACAGCATGGCTTCCAGAAGGCTGACAGCACCAACACTGTACTTCTGGAATACACAGACTTTATCCATGCAGCACTGGACAGCAGCCAGCTAGTGGGGTCGGTATACATCAACCTCAAAAAAGCTTTTGATACTGTCAACCACAGTATCCTAATCAACAAACTACATGCTTCCAGGTTATCTCTGATGCAGTTGGGTGGTTTAAGTTACCTTGGTAACAGATCCCAATGAGTGAAAATCAATGAGATCCTCTCAGATAGTAGGCAGGTGACAACCAGTGTCCTGCAAGGTTGTATCCTGGGCCCACTCCTATTCAACCTGTTCCTTAATTCACTTACCCTGGCATGCCCTGAAAACATCCTGCTATATGCAGATGATGCGGCTATCTTCTTTAGTAGCCCACATCCACACCTACTAGAATCCAAATTCCAAAACAGCATTGCAGAATTAGAGGACTGGTTTACTCAAAACAAGCTTCTCCTGAACTACACAAAAACTAAGGTAGTCAGCCTGGTGGTGCAGATGGTTGAGGTGCTGGTGCCTTACCTCACACCACGCCTGTGACCCGGGTTCGGGAACGGACTCAGGTTGCCGGGGTTTGGCAGGGGAAGGGGAGGATTGAGTGTCCTTAGGACTGCTCTCCTCTTCTGGGGTGGGCTACAGGGCTGCTTCGCTCTGAAGCAGCCCCTGATGGCAGAAAGTGCCGCAACGTGGGAAGTTCCAGAAAATGGGAAAAATCACGCCGGATTGGTGGGATGACGGCATCCAGTCTACTGGCACCCTCCAGGCTTCCTGTGGGCTAGTCCGCCTCAGCAATGCTCCGAGGCTGAAGTAAAAATATAGTGTTCTGGGCCATCCCCACCTTGCCCTTCAGAGGAGAGGAACCCACTCAGTGAGAGGATAATGCCGCGCTACCTCAGGGATTGGCTGCAATATGAGGTGAGGGTTCGAGGGGGCTAAATGAAGGAGTGCTGGTGACCTTGGCTGCCTGAAGGAGAGGTGGATCCAGGGCACGGTAGGGGAGAAAAATAGATAACTCAAAAAAAAAAAACCTAAGGTTATGTTGTTTACTAACAGCCAGAGCAAATACAGAGCTAGTCAGCTGACCATCCTGAAAAATAAGCAGGAGCCACTCAATCAGGTCAATATCTTTAAATACTTAAGCATCATGCTGGATAGCTCCCTCTCCTTTACCCACCACATAGACAATGTTGTAAAGACAGCCAGCACCAAGAATTGGTCTCCTCTACAGACACAAACACAATATGACCCCTTCAGCCTTGTCTCTGGTTGTCAATAGCTCTATAATCTCTGTTATAGACCATGGGCTAATTGTGTACAGTGCAGCAACATATACAGCCATATAAAGGGGTCAAAAACAGCCTTCAACAAGTCTTGTAGGCTCACCCTGGTGGCACACAGGCTCACTCACACTTGCAAACTTTACTCTGAGTCTAAGTGGCTTAATCTACAGGGAGGATTAAATACCAGACCTGCCTGCTAAGGAAAAAAGCTCTCCTTGGTCTAAATCCTCAGCTCATTACAGACCTCCTTAAACCTGCGTCTAACTCATGCCAGATCAGAGGAAAAATACAAAATGCTCCACATATCCCTTTCCATCACATGGCACTTGCACAGAGATCCTACACTTACAATTCATTCCTCTGGCTCAGTGAACTAACCACAGCAGTAATAAATGTGCCTAAGCTTGGAACTTTGAAGAAATCCCTACTCAAACACCTGACAGTACTAAATTCCTGTGACTGCAGGTTCTAACCTCCACCACCCCCTTCTGTTTCTCCACTCCCCAACACCCTGCCCACCCATTCACCTTTCCCATTTTTCTTCAGTCATTCCCCCTTATCCTTTTACGCACTCACATTTCCCTCTCTTCCCAACCCTCACCCCCTCTGTCACTACTCTTTCCACCTGCCCGTAATTGTCTTCCCTCTCACCATCCCTTTCCAACACCCCTTGCTCACCCTCCCCAATAATCACTGACAAGGACATCTAAGTCTGCTCCATGCTTTCTACCTCTACCCTGAGCCCTCCCTTTACCCCTTGTCATAGTCAGCCTTGACTGCTCCACTATCTATCCTCTCCACCTCTCCTTACCGCACTAGTCCTGTGACTCCTGCGCTCATAGCTTATCAAAACTGTCATAAATACTGTCTGTACTTCATCATATGAGCTAATGCATTTGCTTCTTGTATATAGTACAGTTTTGTTTTGTGTAGCTTTTGCCTCTTTGTAACCATAGGATTTCAAAAATGATTGTAAATTATGTGTTATACTTGACTATGTCTATACCTTATGTTTTTTATTCTGTATGTACCAATTGTTTGAACCTTACCTGATGTGGAACCATTGTAAAAGAGATTTTAGCTCAAAGGTGTAACTCCAAGATGACAAATAAATAAATAAATGTATGTCACAGATAGGGCCAGGGTTCTACATGTTTTTAGGGCTCCAGTTTGGTTCAGGTTTGGCAAGGTATAGTTTGAGTTCGGTTCAGTTCGATTTGATGAGTAGAAATTTGGGTTCGAGTTCAGTTCGGTTTGAGTTTTTTTCTGTGTAATTTATCAGTTTGTGTTTGAGTTCTAATGAATTCACCCAACTGCCTCCATGTAAGTTCTCCTCATCTCACATGGTCTGGGTTTGGGTTCGGTTCAAGTTTGCATGTTTTTTTTGGGGGGGGTTCAAGTTCAGTACGGATCAGGTGAAAATTGAATAGTTCTGGTTCAGTTCAGTTCGGTTCTCGGATGAACCCTGGCTCTAGTCACAGACAGAGCTCAGGGCACCTAACAGACAGTGTTTAATACAGCCTAAATGGATTTTACTATGCTGCAGAGAGACACACAGTGTAGCCAGTGTCACAGACAGGGCTCGGGGTAGCTAAAAACAGTGTAATACAGCCTAAATGGCTTTCACTGTGCTGAGAGACACACACACTGTAGCTAATGTCACAGACAGGGCTTTAGGCACCTAACAGACAGTGTAATACAGCCTAAATGGCTTTCACAGTACAGCAGAGACACAAGCAGCTACCAGCCAGTGCCTTATGTCTGCCCTCTTGCTTCTTCTTTCCCCAGCACCACACTGGATGACCCCCAATTCTCTCTTCAGTTCCCAACCCTTTGCACCTTCATGGACTTCTTTTTAATAGGTTAACTTTTAACTGTGATTTAGGTGAAAACATGCACAGTGAGCACTTGATTCCTTCCCTCCTCCAGATTCTAATGCTATCTGTGCAACAGGCTCACAGCAGACAGACAACAGACACCAGCACTGACCAATCAGATTGTCAACGTGGTGTCATGTGCTTCTTCCTGCTGTGAGTGCTCATGAAGGACCCCACAGGCTGCACTTTTATGCCTGTTCCCAGCCTGGGAAGAGTCCCAGGACCCCACAGGCTGCCTGTAATGCCTGTTTTACAAAATATTACCCATTACCCATGTCAAAAGTACCCAACCTGTGAAGTACACTGTTTTGTTGAGTAGGGTAGTAAATTACCCTTATTACCCTACCTGGCAAAAATTCACAGATACCCGACCTACCCAATCCAGATACCCGATGAATAGCCCATCCCTAATAATAATAGATAAAAATAATCCAATACTGAAGCTATGATTTAGATAAATTAAATTATTTAGAATTTTTTAATAAAACTAAAGAAACTACAATGTATTGAAAGTATAAACTAAGCAAGAAAGAAGGAGAGAATGAAAAATGAGAGAAAAAGAAAGAAGGAAGAAAGAAAGAAAAAGAAAGAAAGAAAGGTAGGTTAATCTGCCTCCTTAACCTTCAAGAGTTAGCCACGTGAATGCAGGATAATTAATTAACTGACCAAATAAATTGGTTTTTAAGCTAAACATACTAAATTCTTTTATACACTTACTTCTTAGTTTATTCTTTTAATACTGTGCATGCTTCTTGGTGAGCCTCACAACCTGGGTTCTGTCACATCAACACTCTTGTACCTCTCCTGCAGTGTCAAAAAGTGGTCAGCCTGTACTTCTATTGATTTTTACTCAGCTCTGTATATAATATATATTGCAGCCAAGCTAAATAAATAACATATATGTTAATTTAGTGTTATGTAATAGTCAATCAACATGCTTGGCAATTTTGGTTGCTGACTGCTACAGTTCTTAATTGCAGAACACTTTGGAAATCTTAAGACTCAGAGCACATTATTTCAAATATGCAAACTCTGAATAAATGATAATCCAAACTAAATTGATCAATAAGGAAACAAAAGTATTACTTTTTTAAAGAGATGTTGTGCTGTAAATGTAGTAAGATCTTCAGACTTTAAAAATTAAACATTAAAATGTTAACAGTCAGGGGATTAGGTGATTAAATGGTATAATTGTTCCTTTGAGTTTCCCTGTGCCTTTCTGGTGTTTTGCTAATAAGGAAATGTACTGTAGGTGGAATCTAATCTGGTCAGATGTCACTAGGTTGACATCGCTCACAGTCAGTTTTTAAACCCCTGCAAGTATGGAGCACATTCAGCAGACAATGGGGGAAGCAGCATAATGTGTAGGAGCATGTATTGTATATTGAAAGCTTTTGTATTTTTTTGTAAGCTAGTCTGTTCTAACAGTTGTTCCTCATATTGTTTTTAAAGCTAAAAAGCATTTCAGATAGGTTGTGATAGAGCGTTAACTATTACACATAGCACATAACACTAAATGAATATATATGTAATTTATTTTACCTTTTAAAAAGAATGACCTGAACAACATGACCATAAACGCAGGTTGTTGTTACAACTGTTTACAACGTGTTATAGGTTGCTACAAACCTTTACAAATAATAATATGAAATAGTATAAAGGGCAACAACTACGGTGTGCTTGTGCTCCACATACAGCAACGGGACTGTAGGACAGCTGCAGCATTTCAAACCCACTATACAGCAGTGTCAAGGAAAATGGACATCTCTCCAGTTATAGGCTAGTAAGTATCACAGTAATCATGGTACTCAGACTTATTGTAACAAAAATGAGAACTGCATTATGATGTTATACATGGGTCAGCAAGGAAATAGTGCAGCAGGAGAGAAGAAGGAACACATTTTAGTGAATGGGAACCATGCGGACAAATTTGCAGGAAGTTGTGCTTCAGTCTCACTCCGCCGTAACAACACAGCAGGGCTGTGGTAGAAATTCTTGTCAGACCCCTTCTTCTGATAGCAATATATCAGTATAGCTCTGATGCTATGTGCCATAAAAATGTGATATTGCAAAAATTAAGTAAGGCAACTGTAAATAAGTAAATACCTAGATAGGATGTAGCTTGGATGTCTGAATAATTAAACAATTTAGCAAATGCTTAGGAGACTAGCAGGCACAGACAATTAGGTGGTAGCGGAATTATACTTGTGTTATGGCAGAAGTATGCCTATTTTAGATGTCTCTTTAGAACTTGTTTAATTCTCTAAAGTTTTGTTTTATTGCTACAGTAGCAATCTGAGTGCATTTGTTCCAATTAGTCCGAATAATGATGGGTCTCTAAACATTTATTGACCTGCTGTCCTTTGAACTGCTTCTTTCTTGATTTAGACTTCACTGCAATAAAACAAGAATAATGTGCTCTGAATATTGCTCTACACCAGAAGAACATTATTGGTGATGTCATAGCAGTACTTGTACTATTAAATTTCCTTTTTTCTGTAACTCTAGTGGAAAAGCTTTTGTCAGGCTTTAGGAACCTTTACATATGTGTTTCAACATTATGTATGTATGTATGTATTTATGTATGTATGCTTATTTATTTAATGTGTTGTGTCTGTCAATCTTTCTAAATTTCACTCTGCTTGGACTCCACTGTGCTATAGGACTAGTGGTTTTGTTAATAATTCATGTTATGAAAAGTTTCTATTTTTGAAGACCATGTCTATGAAGTAGGCATTTATATGAACAATATTGTGTTTAATTGGGGGACATTATTTTTCATTAGGACTAGATGATGGTTAAAATAAGAGTGTAATGTGGGCCAGGAACAGGCTAGAGGGAAGGACCCAAAAGTTTTTATAGCAACAAGATAAAAAAACACAGTCTGATGTTCTGGAAAGAAGTGGGAGAATTTTCTAATACAAGGAAGGTATTATCAGGTCAGGGTAACATTAGTCTTTTAAGAAAACAATAAAAACCCAGGCTGCTCCAAAGGAAACCTAGGAAGAGAAGGGACAGGGCTACTAGTACTCAGTGAATTTTAATACATTTTAACTGATTGGAGACCTGAAGCATAATGTATTTTCTTAGCAGAAACTACTAGACAGATCTTTTTGCAAAATAGGAGCATAGAAATTAAGTCATCAATCTGGCTGGGGGGGGGAAGTAATGCTGACCAGCTATGTGGCAGAACTGGCAGTGCCTGCACTGTCAGATATTCACTAGTCCCCCTCTTGCCCATGGCAGGAGAAGTGTGAGTTTTGTGAGTTTTGATTGGCCTATGTTTGAAGGAGTAGGATAGGAGATTGAGAAAGACATGATAGGTTCTAGAATTAAAGAACTAGGTATAATACTAGGTTTGTCGAGACAGCAGGGGATCGAGTTGTCCATTTAGAGCTTTACCATTATGACATGAAAGTCATAACTATTCTGAACCTGCAAGTCATTTTTCTCAGTTGAAGCTGCATTAAGTCTTATGACATGTATGCCAGATGACTTCTTGGGGGAACATGAGAGTAGGTTTACTGAAAGTGCTAAAATTACACAATGAAATATGGACTGTTTTTGAATGTCCCTCCACCACCGCTTATCTACTTAAGAATATCCCCACAGAGTCTGTATGTAAGGAAGATTTATTGCAGTTTCTATTGGTGGGCTGGTACAACCAGAACTACTCTGGGAGACCGGGAGCCAGTGACCCACAGAGAACATCAAGAGAAGCAGGTGTGGTGGAACTGCCCCTCCTCAAGTGGCAAGTATTGATACAGTCAATTGGAGCCCATGGACAGAAACTGATCTTGTTGACCATCCATCTGTGGTCAGCAAGATTAAGATATATGGATGCTGTGCTGCTGTGTAGGAGGGCTTGCTGGATGGGGTATATAGGCACAGAGCCTGAGTGCCAGGAGTTGGCAGCAACACAAGCCCGTGTTTGAATGGTAGCCCAACATATGAGTGCTAGGGATTGGGCACCTACAATAATGGCAACCCAATCCCCGGTGCATGTATCCAGGGCTACCATAGATTTTTCAAAACCTTTGTGAAGGATTTCTTTCCAAATAGTTTGTATTTAATTAAAAGTATCTTACTACTAAGTCGATTAAAAAATTACATTGCACGTCTAGTCATATCATCCATTACAAACATTAAAATATCACCCTAAACTTTTTAATATTTAACAAGTTATCTTACATTAAAGTTTTTATTCATGTAGAACTAACTAAAACCCTTTGCATGGCATGTAGGCTTTGAAAATCATCATGAAAGTGCTTAGTACTTTGTTCGCTCAACACATACACAGCACATAGATTTAAAAAAAATGATGTGCAGCAGGTTAATTCATCAAGGATTTCTTTGCTAACGTTTTGTGAAAATCATTGCACAGCACAGATTTTTGAAACCATCATGAAGCACATGAATTTTAAGACATACTTTTTTGTACAGCATGTAGAGTTCGATAAAAGTTGTGCAGCATGTAGATTTTGAAAGCCATCATAAAATTGTTCAAAATATTTATGCAGCATGTAGGTATTCAAAAAAACTGTGAATGATTCCTGTGCAAATGTTTTTGTTTTTCATTATAGATATCTAATTGCCTAATTCATTATTAAAAAAATACTGTGTCTTGGTATACTTCTGCATCACAAATACAAAAGCATCACCCTCAACTTAACTATTTAATAAGTTATATTACCTTAAAGTTTTTCTTCACATAGCACTTTAACACAAACAAATCTGTGTTTTTTTTCATTTTTAGCAAACTGAGCATATGCGATCAATTAATCATGAATAACATAACAATTGCTATTTTATCATTAAACCACCAAAATGACCTATTAATACACAGCATCTAATGAACTTGTAAGTTTCATAACTTCACTCTTTGCAGTTTTTACTCTCTGTTGGCAACAATGTTTGCTATAGTTTCAAGTTTAATCTATATACAATCGTTACAATTAATTTTCATAGACGAGCACAGTTCTATACAAAATACAAATCTTGTGAGTAGAGATAGTTTTACACAAGTACAAAAAGATGTAAAAGATATATGCAGTAAATTTTAAAGTGTATTTGTTGCCAAGATCAATAAAGAGAGGTGTAATACACAGCTAATCCTGTTTTCAGGATGTAAACTGGATGTGGAGGGTTCAGGACTGGTTACCTAAATAGCCCACCACACTCTGTAACCAGTGATCTCAATTTGTAAGAAAGAGTAAGTTTACTTCTGCTCACTCTCAATAATAATATTTCTTTCAGTTACATACTAAATCAAAAACAATGCATAGTGCCCGGATAGTAAGTACTCCAAGGGCCACATTTTGTACAGCAATAATTTAAAATCTATATTGCTAGTTGTTGTACTTTCCTTTTTCTTATTTTAAGAATCTGTAGGAGGAACTTAATTTATTTTCTAGAATCTCTGGATTTTCCACACTGAACAATAGATCTAATATGTAGTTTAGGGGACAAATAAATTATCAAGGAATTCACCTAACCAGTGTTTTCCAGGAATCGTGATACAATAGGCTGTTTAAAACTATGTGAAGTAATTCTTCTGGCATATCTAGTCCACAATTAAAATTCATTTTCAGGATATCTTCCACTTTTGAAAGACCAGCTGTAAGCATATTAACTTCAGTGCTTCAAACCTAAAATGGTCAACACTTCTCTATGCTTAGGATTTTCAATCATGTTTAACTATGGTTTGGTACCATGTTCTCTAGTATTTTTAACACACTAATCTGAGACTTTTATACTCTTAATTTGGTTGAGGTCCACTTCCCTTGCCTTTGCAAAAAGCATTTAGTTATGTATTTATTATGTAATTTGTGTATACTAATCCCCATGTTTATATAGCACTGTAAGGAGGAAATATCATCTCCTTGGAGAAAATGTTTGCTCAAAAAACGTAAATATTTTATGAATACTATATGTAGGGGGATGTTAGCAAAAGGGAGGAAAAAGGCAGGAGGGTATAGGGAGCATTTTACTTTGAAATATCAACTGTTTAAAGGGAAACCAAGTGACACCCTATCTGGGGTAACGTGTTAAAGTAGATCCTGATAGAGGATGTAGCCAAGAAAGGAGCAAATAAAGCTAACTTACAATCAAATTTTGACAGTGTGAGAGTGGCTCACCAGATCAAAGCTTAAAATGGATCTAAAGAAAAACAAACAAACCACTTTACTTTGGATCTAAAATGAAGCCTCAATTGAATATACAGTATATATATGAAATTGAACATATTGAGCAGGTGCAAAAATACCATTACTTAGGTGTAACTTTTGATGCAGAATTAACTTTTAATGATCAAATACGTTCACTTATCAGCATGACAAATAAAAAAAAGGTGCCTTAAGGAGATCTACTAAATGTTTGAATAGGACTTTCCACACTGAACAATAGATCTAATATGTATTTTAGGGGACAAATAAATTATCAAGGAATTCACCTAACCAGTGTTTTCCAGGAATCATGATACAATAGGCTGTTTTAAACTATGTGAATAGAATAATTGCAGTGAATAAAAATTGCAGATTAATTAATTTTTCTACACTTGAATAAGGCCATTTAATATACCAAGTTGCAAATAAAGAAGTGTTACACAAATTAAATAAGATTCATTTTAAATTAGCCCGATATGTTCTGAGGTGTAATTAAAACACCAACACACATCATTGTGTGTTATTATCTAAGTTAAAATGGCAAAAACTCATTGTACAAACTACCAGATCTTGGCTGAAATTACTGCACAAGATTTTTACTCAAAATCCTGATCATTATGTTCCATAGGTAATTTATAAAAATGATAAATATAAAGATAAACAAGAATTAACTAGATCAGTACATATAAACAGAGTAACTTTCCCTAACTGTAAAACAAAATATGGTGGAAAAACTTTACAGTACCAGGCTGCATCATTATGGAATAGTGTGCCTTTCTCAGTGTGTACTATTTCATCACATACACAGTTTATCGCTCTGGAAGATTGATTTTCTTTTGTTTGTCACTCTTATTTATGTATTCTACTAGAAGTACCCTGTAGACTATGTATTCACAAAGTAATTGATGAGTTATGTTTGTGACTCATGTAACTTTTCTGTAAATTACATTTAGTGTTTTTATTGAAATTGTTTGAAATACACACAGGACAGTCTTGCAAACAGGGATTTCATCCCTAATGACTTGTATTTATTCTGCATAAAAATAAACATTTTACCTACCTACCTATTGTAAAGGGAAGGGACAGTATGGTCAAGTTACATTCAGAATACACACAAGAGTGACTGGTATTAGCAGATTTGGGAGTAGTATAGGGCAATGGTTGTGAAGCTGCCATTTTCTGGGAGATATTCTGGTCACTGAGCTGCTGCTCCATCTTCACACACCTTTCTGGGTTCAAGGCAGATGTCACTGATGCTGAGCTGGCCAGGATCAAGAGGACCTCTTTCTCCGCTCTGTGGCCACAAAATCTGCCACTGATAAGCCAGAGGTTGCCTAGAGAGAGGAGGGCTAGCTGGACCTTGGTGGGCTCCAGGAGGGTGAAGGCAGTGGGTTAGGGGCACATTCCTCAGCTTGTGCCACAAGATAATTCATTTGCAATTCTAGCAGAATAGGACAATTATGTGGAGGCACCTGTAGTGGTTTAAAGAATGGTGTCAGGGTCCTCTGAAGGAAAGGCCACAAGGTGGGAGGTAGAGGACCCCAGCAAAGGAGAAAGCAGCTTTTGGTAGGACTCAGTTGTCAGGGGGGATAGATTTTGGAGCAGGAAGGGGTGGAGAGAGGGAGGTTAGCTGTTACCTGATGTCTTAGTTCAGATGGATGGACAGCAGAGCCTGAGGATTGCTAGGGTGGCTGGACAGGGTGGGGAGCTGGATGTCATTGTTCACCTGGGGACAAATGACCTAGTGAGGGATAGGGCTGGGGTAGTACAGGAAGAGTTCAGGGATCTGGGGAGGGGCCAAAGGCAAGTAGCATGAACAGTGACATTCTCCAAGGTGCTACCTGTCTATGTCCAAGTAGAGGATAGGATACTCTGCACCAAAAGCGTTAACACATGGTTGAAAGAATGGTGCAGGGAGGAGGGGTTCAACTTCATCTGGACTGCGTGCCAACCTGGAAAGAGACAGTTCTATGTGGAGGTGATGGCCTGCATTCATTTGCTAAAGGGATAGCAGTCCTCAGTGGAAGGTTTAGATGTTACTTTGCTGAGCATTTAAACTAGCCAAGGGGGGGGGGAGGCAATAATACAAGGGGAGGAAAAAACTGTTCCCACCACAGATTGAAGCAACAGGAAAAGAGGGCCTAAGGGAGGAAACATCCCCAGGGCACAAGTCAAAGGAAGCAGAAGCATGGTAGCAGACAAGACAGACAAGAACAGAAGCAAGGTACGAAGAGTTTAGTAAGAGGGAAGGGGAGAGAAGGAAGTTTCAAGTGGTAACAAAGGCAGGAAGGGGGGGAATGGAGGTTGCAGGAAGAGTGGGAGCAAGATGTGGAGAGCCATTTGTGCCAGCACAAGGAGTCTTGGAATTAAAATTCCAGACCTGAAGGCCACCATAGCAGTGGCAGACCTGATCTTGTGGCCATTACTGAAGTTACTGAGTTGTGGTGCACAGGGAGCCACTATTGGGACATGGCCATACCACGCTACACTCAGTTCAGGAAGGATAGGGAGAAAAGGAAGGGTGGAAGGGTTGTGCTGTATGTGAGAGAGGGTATCGGAATGACAAAAATGCAAGGGAATCTAGGGGTAAATGATGGGTTATAGGTGCTGTGGGTCATCCTGGAGATAGGAGCCAGATACACTATTTTCAATGGGGTGATATACAGCCCTCCAACACGGGGGGAAGAATTGGATAAGGCACTGAGGTAAGCCATCAGCATGATGGCAGAAAAGGGGAAGGTACTGCTGAGGGGGGACTTTAATCTGCTGGATGTAGATTGGAGCCTCCCAACCATGGCCTTGGCTAGAAGCAGGGCCATTCTAGACTCCCCACAAGGGGAATTTCTCAGGCAACTAGCAAGAGATCCCACTCAAGATGAGGCAATACTGAACCTGGTGCTCACAAACAAGGACAATATTGCAGATGTCAAGGTCACCTGGTGACTAGTGATCACCGTACAATATAGTTTAACATAAGAATATGGCAGAGACAAACCACACAGTGATGAGGATCCTGGACCACAAGATGGCAGATTCAGAAAAATTGGGTGACTACCTCAGAGCTGATCTAGTAGGGGGATTGTCTGGGTGGGGTGGAGGAACAGTGGGCCAAATTAAGGGATGGCATAGTGAAGGCAATAAACCTCTACACAAAAGAAGTGAGCAAAAATTGGAATAAAAAATTACCACTATGGTTCTTGAGGGAGGTGACTGCAAATATAAAGGCTAAAAGGGTGGCATTCAGGAGGTACTAGGCACAGCAGAGAGAAAAGGATAGGGAGGTGTACCAGGAGAAAGCAGAGGGAGGTAGGGAACCAGATATGGGGTATAAAGGCACAAACAGGATGCAAGTTAAGGGGACAAAACCTTTTTTAGATACATAAGCAAAATGAGGAAGACTAGGGGAGGAATCATGAGGTTAAGAAGGGCAGGAGGAGACTGCGCAGAGGAGGATCAGGAAAAAGCAGATACCCCGAACAGATACTTCTGCTCAGTCTTCACAGTGGAGGGAGAAGGGGATGGACCACATAGAAGCAGCAGGAACACTGGTAGGAAGACATAAGTCCATTCACAGAGGAAAGAGTCCTGAGAGAACTTGTGAATCTGAAAGTGGATAAGGCTGTGGGGCTGGACAGGACACACTCAAGAGTGGTGAGACAGCTCAGGGAGGTACTGAGTGTACCTCTGACAGTCCTATTCAACAGCTCACTGGAAACAGGAGTGGTTCCAGAGGACTGAGCAGATGTAAGACCCGCTTTTTAAAAGTGACAGCAGGGAGGAAGCTGGCACCTATAGGCTGATCAATCTACTGTCAGTGGTGGGGAAGTTAATGGAAATATTTTTAAAAGAAAGGCTAGTGGAGTATTTTGATTCCAGTGGGTTACAAGACCTGAGGAATCATGGATTCACAAGGGAGCTGAGGAGATCATGTCAGACAAATCTGATTGATTTCTTTGACTGGGTGAGCTGGGAAATTGATCATGGAGAGGTGGTGGACATAGCCTTCTTAGACTTCAAAAAGGCCTTCAACACCATGCCACTTAGAAGTCTTATAACAAAACTGGGCAGTTTGGTAGTGGGACCCAAAGTGGTAAACTGTGTATGGAACTGGTTCATGGATAGGAGAGAGAGAGAGAGAGAGAGTAGTGGTAAACGACACTCACTCACTCTAGTGAGTGGAGAATTACCAGCAGGGTACCTCAGCTCAGCATAGGGTCTTTGTAAGTGACATTGCAGATGACACCATAATCTGCAATAGGGTAGATACCCTGGAAGGGTGGAGAGGATGAGCAGAGACCTGAGAAAACTCGAGAAGTGGTTGAGGGTATGGCACCTGGGTTTCAATGCAAAAAGTACAAAATGAGCACCAAGTGCACAGAAACCTAGCGGTGGTGTATAAAATGAGGGAAGAGGTATTGACAGTCTCTAAACAGGAAAGGAACCTTTGTGTTATCATATCTGATGAACCACAAGGTGGTGAGGTAATGCAACAAGGCAGTAGGCAGAGGGATGCTAAGGTGTATAGGGAGGGGAATCACCAGCAGAAGGAGAGAGGTGGTATTACTACTGCATTGATCATTGGTGAGATCCCACCTCTAGTACTGTGTCCAGTTCTGCAGACTACATCTCAGGAAGAACATAGAAAAGGCAGAGGCTGCCCAGAGGAGGGTAACTAAAATGGTGCAGGGGCTGCATCATAAGCACTATGATGAGAGACTGAGGGACCTCAATGTGCACACCCTAGAAGAGAGGAGGAAGAGGAGGGACATGATAAAAACCTATAAGTACCTCATGGGGGTGAATAAGGTATAGGAGGAGAGTATTTTTCAGAAAGAATGTGCAAGAGAATAAAGGGAGCATGCAATGAAGCTAGATGGGGGGACATTTAGAAGAGGAAGGTGGACATTTAGGAGACATGTGGGGAAATACTTCTTCACTGAAAGAGTGGTGGACACCTGGAACAGTCTTCCAGCAGAGCTGGTGGAGGCAAAAACAGTGGTGGGCTTCAAGCATGAATGGAATAGGCACAAAGGAATCTTGGTAAGAAAGTGGTGGGGGAGTAGTCAGAGGGTAGATAGGGTCTGTGGTGACAAAATAGGCAGGGATAAGATGGGCAGACTAGGTGGGCCAAGTGGTTCTTATCTGCTGATAAATTCCAAGTTTCTATGTAAATTTAGCACTCTATAACTTGAAGATGGCCGAACGTATTTCAAACAACTTTTCAAATTAGTATACATTAGGACTAAGATGATGCTTGCCAAATGTCACTGTGCTAGGGGTCAAGTGTAGCTGAGTTGTAAGCATCCAAAAACAGGGGTTTGAACAGCAGACCACAAACAACCCTAATACAGGGACACTGCCATGTCTCTATATTTGCAATGAGATAGGTAATTTTACACCAGTTCTTTTCCACATGTAAGCACACATAGTTAGTTATGATCAGTCTCAAATTTCCAGGCAAATCTGAGTAGCAAGCCTTAGACTTTAACTCCCAGTCACAAAAACACAGGCTTTGATTTTTGGGTTGAAATTCAGGTGACTGCCTCAAACCCCAACTCTGCCATTATTTTCTGTTATAAATGTATATTTCTTATGTACGGTGGTGGGACAATACCATAAAAGTGAAAGACTTCCCTTCCCTTCATCATATAAAATTATCTTGCTTAATATTGTAGCAATTTACTAGTTTCTCTTTTTGCTTTGAAAGCAAACTATAATTTTGTGTATTTTAAAACTTTGAAGTGTGATAAAGCTGACATTTTGTTTTGAAACATTTTCAGTGAGCATTCAGCAATTCAACTTAGTACACAAGAAAGGGCAGTTATGTATAATTTAAAATCAAGGTTATTAAGTATTCAGGTCTTATGTCATTCAAAGATCTGTGTTCAAGAAGCATTTGCCCCTTGTGCATTTTCTATAGAGCACATAATCATATCACTCAGATTTCAAGCCCCAGCTACCCAAGGGTTATGTTGGCATTTCAGGCAATTCTGTTTGATTTTTTTCTAACGTAAAATCATTTACTGTTTCCCATAAGAGAGTTAATAGATGTTAGATCATGTGCTTAGTCTGTCAATTTGTGTCATGCATCAACACTGCAACCCAGAAAAGTTACAGTTAGAAGGACACTGGGTCTATCATGTCCTCAGTCACCCCATCCTGCTTCTTAAGCAGGTATGAATAGGTATGCTGCACAAACATGTACTAATGTAAATAGGTTCTCTCAGGTGTCATGAGATGTTAATTAAGCATAAAGATTGGCTAAGCAATCAGTAGACTGCCCTCTCAAAAAGAAAAAAAAATTACAGGTTACAAAAACACCTGCCATACTGTTACACTTCAACACTTATATATCAGATTTTGAGAGTACTAAGTTAAGAAGACAGGCCTAACAGATACTATTTGCTTCCTTTACTAGCAATGCATCTTGCATCGCTGAATAAAAAACAATGAACTAAAATTTATATCTACTTTGTTTATTCAAGTTGCTTTACCATGTAAACATACAGAGGTTAAGGAGATTAAGGAAGAAATCTTGTTTACAGATAGCTGTGGGGGGGGGTGGAGCAAGGACATCAAGAAGATTATACAGGGTAATTAAATGAGTTAATTAAAACATATGGTAGTTGTGTTATAGGATTGTGTATAGGATTATATGCAGGATTGTTTATGTACATATATATTGTAGCTCCTGTACGTTAAAGATGGCCCGATAAGCTGTAGACATTTGAAAGCATATGATTAAATTGATGTTAGTGTTCAGATAAGTGTAACAATGTGAATAAAAGAAAATGGGAATGAGAACAACAGGAAATTGTACCATTCTAAAATGTAAAGTCCAGCCTTTCTCCAGACCTAAGGAATTGGGAGACCACTACTGCTGTAAATCTGGCAATGTAACTTTAAGCACCTCTATAATATGCTGATTACCGCAGATGTATGAATGATGACCATTCTGATGAATGAGAAAGCAACAAGGAGAGAAAGAAAGAGGGAAAAGGAGAGAGGGAAGGAGAAAGGAAAGGAAGAGAGAGAGAGAGAGAGAGAGAGAGTGAGGCACTTCATTAGAAAAACTGATACTAGAATTAAAACAGTACAGGTTTACCAGCATGTAGTTGCTCTCTGCTATGCCTATAGGACAGGAAAACAACTCTTAACTTTGTGTAAAGAGTCAGGCTTTTAGTACATCCGAGGTTATATACTAGAGAGGCAATCAACAAGTTGAGCAGTGTATAGGATACATTAAGGATGCGTGGATTGGAATTTAGTATAGGGATGTTACATTTCAGTGGGTTCTTTGGAAGGAGACAATATTTCTGTAACCGTGTTAGTCCTTGGGACACTTGATTTTTAACATCATGATACACTTTATGTTAACAATATAAAGAGCTGTTATAGTACTTAAGCTTTTGGAGTCACACACATCTCTTCATCAGGTGTTCTTGGAAAAAGCAGATTGTGGGTCTGACAATGTTATCCCTTCAATTTAAAAGACCAAGACCACAGTGCAAAAGCATTAAAGCAAGGGTTACCCTGGAAGTACATTGGCAGTGAAGCCAAGATTCTAAGAAATACAAAATTACACCTAACCCTAATGCAAATTTTTCTGTGAAGCACAGTATATGCAAATCATCATGAAGGAAAGAGGGCTTGCCCACTTAAGTCAGGACTTCATGATACCAAATCTGCAAAGGCTGAAAACAGCAGATACGTGTTTTGTCCGTTTTTTGGGCTCATCAATAAGCAACATCTCTGTCTCAGCTATAGGCGAGGGGCTCAGATACAGATGTGAAACACTTATCCAGACTTGCTACATATAGATACATGGTGTAAATAAGTATTGTGGCATCAAGTACATACTACCAAGGTACTATAGCTCTCAAAACTATACTGTGAATTCTGACAATCAGAAAATGGAGGCACTAGTGTGGTTCCAGGGGACTACTAGTGACAGTGCAAATACAATAAAAGAAACATTTACTTCCCCAAAAGATACAGAAATAATGAGTGGTAACAAGGAAACAGATAACAATTGTAATATGTGAAGGTTTAAGTGTTTTATAAAAATGACATTCATTCATGCTTTTGAGTTAATCTATATGATTCCTAGGAGCTATTATATATTACTTGTTTTAAATTTGCTTGTCATTGGGATTCCTTGAAAGTATACAAGCTACAACTTCTTGGTTCAAAACTGACTTTTATTTGAGCAGAATTTATTTACATCCCTTTTAATTCCACATCACTCAATATTTTCATATTACATAAAACCACATCACCAATCCCATTTCCTTCACCACTTTACACAATCTTTGTGAGGTCATCCCTTCATTTACAGTTTAACACAGTCTTAATATTTACAATATGTTGAGTGTCATCTTCCTGGCTTGGGCGTATATCCTGACACCTATTTCCTGCCGATTGTCTCTCTGGGGTCGGGTGTCCTACCTGATCCCCAGCCCAACCCCCCAGGGGTGACTACCCCATGAGGTCCTCCCCCAGCCCCACCTGTTATTAACCCTGTTGGGCCCCATTTCCCCTCCACATTGATCTCATCTAGCAACCCATGTCCTTCAGGACCCATTATCTGTTGCCCTCACTCAGCAATCCATACCCTCTGTCCCTCTTTCTGCTCATCCTTGCCTAAACCTTCCTGGGTGGATGGGTGGGAATTCAAATTCAGCAACAGAGAAGAGAGGGTCTCTAGCTCTGTGAGACTCTTTTTCTACCCCCTGATGGTCCCTCACCTTGCCCCCACGTGTCCAGTCAATTTAACCTGCTTATTCCTGTATGGCCCCGCCCCCTTTCTGACATTACCAACCCCCTCTTCTCTTCCATTCTCTTATCCTATTCCTGTATCTACCCCCCCAATCATTCCTCCTGCTAGCTTTCCCTTCCAGTGATCCCCTAACAGCCCAGGTAGCCCTTTATTAGGGCAACCTCCATTGTGATTGGGACTCCCTGAAAGTATACAAGTAACAACTTCTTGGTTCAAAACTAACCTTTATTTGAGCAGAATTTATTTGTATCTCTTTTAATTCCACATCACTCAATATTTTCATAATACATAAAATTACATCACCAATCCAGTTCCTTCACCACTTTACGCAATCTTCATGGGGTCATCCCTTTATTTACAGCTTGTTAACACAGTTTTAATATTTACAGTATGTTGATTGTCATCTTTCTGGCTTGGGTGAATATCCCGACACCTGTTTCCTGCTGATTGTCTCTCTGGGTCAGGTGTCCCATCTGACCCCCAGCCCTACCCCCACGGGGTGACTACCCTATGATGGCCCCCCCAGTCCCACTGGGTATTGACCTGGTCGGGCACTGTCTTTCTCCAATAACCCATATCCAGCCCTAGTGAAGGACTATGGGCTTCCCAATTGAAAAACTACCTTATCACCCCGTTTAACCCTTTCAATTCTCAATTGCCTCCCAGAAATTTGCATTCAGGTCTGTGTTGCCTACCGTAGACATGTGTACTCCGTCTGTCCTATACATACCTGGCATATCATGTGTAATGACCTTGTGGCATATATATGTCCCCCCATTCTCGCAGGTCCATGCGGTCATTATCCTGTATACATGCTTCCTAGCCTTTTCAATTGCCTTAATGTCATTAACTTGCCTCCATACCCTTCTGGGTATTATCTCTGACCAATCAATTGTCACTTGCATCCAACATGCTTTGATGACCTCCCAGGCCTCTATTATTTTGTGTACCAAATCATTACCCCCAGCAAGAATAATCAATAAGTCCAGCCTTGGCCATGTCAGTCTCTTTTCTTCCAACATGGCCAACATCTGGGCCCAGCATAGCCCCCTTGCCCCTCTCCACATAATCCTGGTATGGTCTGGGTCCTGTTTTAATTGCCTTCCCCCAGGGTTTACCACTGCCCATTTTTCAGCCCAATGTATGAATGAATGTCCAACTATCCACACCACAGCCTGCCGGTCCTCATCTGTAATATGTGAAAAACATGTGTTAGCAAGTTACCTGCTAATGTATCTCTTATAGATCTGTGATTTCCATCATCCTGCCCTTTTGATTTCATCTGCACTCCCTCCCTGCATTGCAAAGTCTGATGCAGCTCTAATCCTAAAGGAATGAGACACTAAGAATCTAGGATCTTCACTTATGAACCCCATCCCCTTTTTTAGCATGGCTGTCACCTGGTATGCAGTAGCCGGCTCTCCGTTACTGTGCCACAAAAACAACCCTCTCCCTGAGGCCTAATCTCCCTATAAGTTCCCAGGCCCACCACCACACAGTGTGTTTTACTGCTGTTTTTTAAGATCTCTACTTTGCTGCCCTTTCCAGCTTGGTCCATTTTGGACCACCACAACCAAATGTACACACTGTCCATACCCCAAGATACATCTACCCACTGCAGCCCCCCAGCACGGACTCCCCTATTTCTGGCCATTATTCACTGACATGGAACAACCCCCCTCTTCATTACCAAAAAGATGGCTGAGAATAGCCTTGCCTCATAAGCTGAGAAGCAGACCTGAGAGAGTTTGCTGATCGTTCTGTCAAAAACCTCCACCCCCCTGGTCTCCTCCTGTCCAACTGTCTCCTGTGTAATCTGACCCACCCCTGTTGCATTCTACACACCGTCAGTGTCTAAGTAGGTTGCCCCACCCTTGTAATTGGCACAGCATGCCAATGCCAGCCAGCCGTAGCCCCATCGTGGATCCAGCCATCCCCGCCTACCATCTGTCTACCATATACTTCATCACCTGAGCCTCTGAGACTGTGCCACTTATCTCCATTACTGCCTGTTGCCAGAACCCCTGAAACCCCCACCTCACATTTTCATATGTCTTCAGTGTGTTGGGTGCCCAGGCATTCTGAAACAGGAGCTGGGCTCAGTCCATTCAATCTCCCACAGGTGTGGCAGTACCAGTGTTCTCTGAACAGCTGCCCTTGAAGCGGTCATGTGGAATCTGTCCAACTGTAAACGTGAGATGCTATCAGTTATTGTGTTCCTTGTGCCCTCTATGTGTCTTGCTCTGAATGTCATGTTTAATTTGAGCCCAGTCAGCACTAACTGCCGAGACACCCTCAGAACTACCTCCATGGAACCCGACTGTTCAACACCTCGACAACTGCTTTATTGTCACACCTGAATATGACCTTCTTGTTATGTAGGACCTCCCCCCGCACCATTATGGTGACCCATATGGGGAGTGTCTCTAAAAATATGATGTCCTTCATCAGCCCCAGCTCCACCCATTTCTTAAGCCATCTTTCTGATCTCTATTCTCCACAAAAGTATGCCCCCATCCTGTGCCCCCCTGCTGCATAATTATATAATTCCAGTTCATTGTCCAGGAGCCACTCCTCCTGCCAGAACATAATACCATTATAATGAGTCAAAAACTCACCCAAACCTGCAGGTTCTCCTTGACCCCTTTGTTGATGTCCACTCAATGGTGTGGACATGATGCCTTAGCTGTGGCCCTGGTTAACCTGCATGTGAACTCCCTGCCTGGTGCCACTGCCCTACAAGCAAAGTTCAAATGACCCAAAAGTTGCTGCACCACCTTTAGGGCCACTCTCTGTTTTCCAGTCACCTCACTGATGAGCTCCCTCAGCTTCTTGACCTTTTTGGCCATCAAGCAGAAACAATTCTCTTCCACATCTACTTGTATCCCCAAAACTTCTAATCTCCTATCTGGGCTTTCTGCTTTGTCCTCCACCAATAGTACCCCCAGCATTTTGCACATTGTTTGGAATTCTCCAGTGTCTGCAGGGTCTTCTCCTCTCCTCCTCATCAGTAAAAAATGATCTGGATAGTGCACCACTGCCCCGTATCCATGCCTATCTTTGAACATCCATTGCAACCATGTGCTAAAAGTATCAAAAGTGGCCCATGCCACTGAGCACCCCATAGGCATGGCCTTGTCAAAATAGTATCCCTCTTTGAATTGAAAACTAGTAAATACAAATCCTCAGCTCTGACTGGTAGCAATCAAAATGCTGCTTTGAGGTCTGCCTTTGCTGGCCAGGCCTCCTGTCTAACCCTGATGAGTTGCACTGCACTATCCAGCATGGTGTACAATACTGCCTTTCTCTCCTGTGCAATGGAGTCATTTACCAAATCTTCATCAGGATAGAACAGGTGGTGATTCAGCCAGAATTTTCCCATTGTTTCTTGGGTACCAATCTGAAAGGGGACACCATCAACTGTAGAAAAGGCAGTGTTGTGAACAGGCCCTCGACCTTGCCTGCCATGATCTCTTATTGTATCTTCCTCTGCACCCTTCCCTCTTTCCCTTTCATGGATCCCAAATTCTTGGCCCCCATTCTTTTCTTATCCCCCCCATAATGTAGACTGAATCCTGTTTTGAATCCCCGCCTCAACTCCTCCCTGGCCTCCAAGTTTGGTTACCCCCATCCAAGCATACAAAACTTCTAATTTAATAGGGGTGGAGGCCAGTTGGAAACCCTTATGGGTTTCCTGGTCCACTGCTATGCTCCCTTCATCTCTTCCCAAACCCTCCCCACCTGTAGCATCCCCTGAAGTTGTTGCCTTGCCCTGAATTCCCTCATCCCCCCACATTATCCTCCAAAATAACTGCCCTTATCTTTGGTAGCCTGGTTTATTGGTTTGCGTCCGGCAACTTATCAGTGGGTGAAGCCCCTCACACCTAGAACAGATGTGTTTAAATTTACAACTTGCCCAAGTGCACACTGTCTTGTTATAGGCCCAACATGTCTCCACTGGAGTAGTCCCTTTTTACAGCTGGAGTGGGCGGAGCCTGCAGATGTTTTGCATGTACAGAAGGGGTGATGTCATGTTTTCTGTCCATGGAACTGACTGAAGGTGTAAATAGTCTCCTCCGCTGTACCCTCCTCCAAGGAATGTTTTCCGCCCTCAAATAAATATGCTTTCATGTTAGTCAATGGTTTCAGGGCACTATTTTCTTTCTTAAATGGGAGGCACAACAACTGGAACCTGAGTAGTGGGAGGCAGCATTAGTTTTTTGGGGGGTGTAAGATCCACCCCCACCTCCACCCTAGAAGCTCCAAAAGATCCACTCCCACCTTTTTTTTTGGGTTCATGTGGGAGGGGCTTGAGGTGGATCTATCATGTTGGTACAACTGACTATCAGAGCTACCTGGGGAAGTAATTAAGGAGTGCCTGAAACTGCATCTAGGCATATCCCCCCACCCCCACACACAGGCATCATGATTTTTAATTTGTTTTTAAACTCTAAGCATGTCGATATTTAGCTCTAACAGAATGGGCAAGTTGAACATAAAAATAAAATAGGAAAGAAAAGGATCAAGCAAGTGCCTTTTCCTTTGTCAGATACATGCAGACAGAAGGTCACAAATCCTGTATGACAAGTTCATTATATGGATATTTTCCATTTAAAACAGAAATGTCATTATTGTCATGTCTGTAGCATCATTTGTAGCCAATAAACTATTATTTACATAGGTACTGTAAACAATAGGATTTAATTCAGAAATCCAGTCTTGATACATTTATTTTTTAAGCAGTTTTGTAAGATTTATGTCTCTCTGATGTAAGAGTGCATAGCACAGAAATGAAAGGGGTTTGCCTAATTGATTGTTGTTTGCAGGAGAAGTGGGCGTGACAGTGGCATGCAAGAGTGAAGTTTAACAACTGTTTTTTTGGCTCTTCTGAGACTTGAAGTTTATCAATGATGTGTGAAGAGAATAAAGTCTTGTGTTTTATGCATTTGAATAGGTTTAGTGCTTTGAAGTTAAAATATATAAATTATGGTAGCACGGTAGTGCTACCATAGTTAGGGTTGAGGAGCCATGTACATGTTAAACCTAAAATTTTGCACCTTAATAACTTTACAACTGTTCAATGGATTTGCTTGAAATTTGGAATACATGATCAAGAACCATACATCTTGGGATCTGCCAAGTTTCGTAGTGTCTGGATATCTCGGCTGCGAGTTATTAAGCATGATCTGTGCGCACATTTCGCTTTTGCAATTCTTTGGTCATCTCTACAGGTTGCACGGTTTATGGCGATTGTCCAAATCTTAAGGAACGTAGGCCAGGTCCTCAAGGTGCTTTTGAAGATTTCTATGAAAAATATTAAACAATCTAAAATTATTCAAAACAAGTTCCCATTATAAGTCAATGGAAAAGTTAACAAAAGTTCGACAGTGTCGCAAATGCAGTTTTTACTTTCGCAAATGGCCCTTTTACTGTCGCAAATCCACCATTTTGTTTTCAGTTAGTGATCAGAAAAATGCTTGGCATTTAAATTTGGGACACTCTAGCAACATAATTATTTTTGTATTCACCTAGTTGGACCCTGAGGATGCTAGGCATGTCTTTATTTTGGGGTAAAACACCCCAGAAATATGTTTTTCAAATTTCTGGAAAAAGTACTTACGCAAAGTAGTGTCGAACGTGCGACACTGTCGAATGAATTTGTGAAAGCTTTCGCAAAGTTAGACAGTACTTTTCCAGGCTGTGTGAAAATGACAGCAATTCTTTGTCACCCTGCTGCAAAAGAATGGTTTGGTCTTTTCAGCTGAACTTTGGAGGGAACACAGCCAACATGTCACAGATGTGACTTTAAGTGTTTTGGTGAAAAAGTATTATATGGCGGCAAAGTGACGGCACTCCAAAATTGATGCTTTTTCCCATAGGATAACATTGCAGCGTCTGCTGCATTACAGGAATCCTTTGTCGCCCTGCTGCAAAATAATGGTTTGGTCTTTTGGGATAAAATTTGCAGGGAAGAAAAGCAGCATACCACAGATGTACCTTTCAGTGGTTTGGTGAAAAAATATTACAGTGAGGGAAAGTTATGGGACTGCGAATTTGTCTTTTTTCCCCATAGGATAACATTATGGCGTGTGTTGTGCCTTTCGGAGCCCGTATCTCGGAAACGGTGCAAGATATGGACTTTTCGTTGTAAAACTGCTTAACCCCCTAATAGGGTCTAAGTACAAAACTAGCCAAGAAAGTGCTAATTAATATGACTTTTACATTTTGTTTCTATATCGTACGGTTCCTGAGATATAAGCAATTTAGTATTCCAAGTCCTCATTTTCTGTTCCGAGAGCCATTATTATGCATACATTCTTTGTACTCACTGTTTTTCTATATGCAGATTTTGGGGAAAACTATTGTGTTTGTTTCTATAACTGTTACCCTTAGCACTTCTGCTTGTGGTTCTGTACCTGTTTCAGTAACTTTTCACATCTACACCACCTTGTGCATTACAGTGTGCGTTTTCATTTGTGCTTGTGTTTTTTTAATTTTAACCTTTTGTGTCTACAGTACTATTTATCTTTGCGTTTCACTTTGTGTTAACATGCGCATTAGCATTTGCGTTTGCTGGCACTGTGTTAGTATGTGTGAAGACAAAAGGGCCCCGTGCTTCTGTTGCTGTATTACATTCAGTATTTTCCAGTACTGTTTATCTTTGTGTTTCACTTTGTGCTACCATACGCATTAACATTTGTGTTTGCTGGCACTGTGTTAGTATGTGTGAAGACATCACTTGGTGGGAGCATGGGGCCCAAAGGGCCCCACACTTCCGTCGCTGTATTACATTCAGTATTTTTCAGTACTGTTTATCTTTGTGTTTTGCTTTGTGTTACCATGTGCATTACCATTTGTGTTTGTGGGCTCTGTATAATGATATCACATGGCGTGAGCTTGTTTATGGGCACTGTGTTAGTGTGTGAAAAGACATCACATGGCAGGAGCGTGGGGCCCGTGTTACTGCTGCTGTATTATATTCAATATTTGTCAGAGTAATTTTTAAAAAGAAAGGAAATTAGAGAGAAACACTTTGTTTACTGTTTCAGTTAGTGTTGTTTGTCAGTGACAGAAGTGAGGAAATTCTGTGTTAGGGCTCAAAAGCATAAATGTGCATTCACCCCTCACCCCCCTGAGCACCACTGGCAGATAGAGAGACACACAGACATGGGAGTAGGGGGGAGAAGCAAGGCAACAGGCCCAATCACAGACAATCAGAAGGAGGTGTGAGGAATAATATACAACTAGTGTACATACTGAATACTGAGTGGAGAGACACAGTAAAAATATGCCTATGGAAATGAATAGAGTAGCTTTGTCATTGCAGCTGTGGAGAACTTAGCACACTTAGGAGTATTATTGCAGCTGTACAGAACTTAGTAAGCTTAGGAGTTGCATAGTCTAATGGGGTAGAGGACTACACCTATAGACCAGTTGCTGCATGTTACGTGAAGAGGCACAGGCAAAGAAGGGTGATGCAGATCACTTGTAGACTTCCATGATTCCAGGTACAGTGTAGTTAGCACAATTATCACTTACATTGCCTTGGCCAGGTAATGCTTTCCAAACTGTGACAGCAAGTACTGGATCCTTAGTAAAGACCCATAACATAGCTGAGGATATGGACATCTATGGTAGTTGTCAGTGATTGCAGGGACACTCAAGTAAGTATAGTTAGTGTTTGTGGGGGTGGATCAGAGAGGTAATGCTTCCCTTAAAAAATTTGTACTGCATCATGAGTACTGATGTAGAGAAAGAGTGAGGCAATGGATATCAATGGTATGCCTCTGTATTTGTTGGTTGACACAAGTTTACACAGTTAGGATTTGTATGGCCTCACCCAGGGAATTTTTCATGCATACTAGTTACTGACTGTGACTGTACAACCACAGCTTCATGGACGTAGTTAGCAATGTCGCATATTTCTCTGCAACAGCTACTGCAGTCTGACTGTAGACTCAGATGAAAGTAAGGGTGGCTCGTACTAGTTAATTTAGCTTGGAATTACAGGAACTCTGTCAGGCAATGTCTGAACTCCTAGCACAGATACTGCATACTGAGTGGAGAGTACAGAACACAATAACCTATGGAGATGAACAGTGTCATGGGGTTACTGTACTTGCAGACCACTTGCTATATGCTGAGTGAACAGTCAGAGGAAAAGATAGGCAATGTACATCAGTTGTACAGCTCCTTGATTACAGGAGCTGTCCAGTTAGCACAGTTATTACTTGAATGGATTCAGGCAACAGCTAATAGAAAAAAAATTGGTGATAGAAAAGTTGTGACACAGTGTTCTCTTTGGTGAATGAGACATGTGTTACACAGTTATTTAAAATGATAAGGGACAACTTTTGTGTCTCTGCAGAGGCAAAAGTAATTAACTGGCAACAACTTCTTCTAGGCCAGCTGTGCGTGAAACATCTGACTTCAGTTCACTGAGTCATTCAGTCATCTTTGCTACTAGGTTGTGACTGAGAATTACACCATCAACTGCATCAACAGCATGCAGAGTTAGAATTTCTTGGTTTTCTCTCTGTAGCATAATATTGTTGAACTCAGTGCATTTCTTTAGTCATGGCATAAGACACACTATGTGTGTCCCTGTAGAGTACACATCACTGAAAACATTACATGCTGTTTCTATGGATGCAGTATCTACTCTGATTCTATGATCGTTTAACATAGCAACATGTTCTGGTGATAGAGAACCTGTACGAGCTTCATCTAAAAGTAATTTGTAAGCCAGATCACCACTTTGGTGCATGTTCTCATACAACTCAACATAGGTAAATAACTCCCAAATGTTATAACCTGCAATGCAGCTGAGAATGTTCGTAGCTTGCTTGGCAGTCAGAGTTGCAAACACATGCTCTGCATTAACTGGTGTAAGCAGTAAAAGGTCACCAAATACAATACTTTTGCTACCAAATGGTACTCCATCGTCAGTACCTAAGATCTCCTGTAGACGTAGATGTATACAGGCAAGCATTACATTGGAGACCATGCTGATTTCATCAATGATGAGTAACTTCATCTTTGTGAACATAGAACGGAGCTGAGATGCAACCTCAAATGACAGTTTACAATACTCTCCTGTTTTACCATGTTCTACTGGCAACATAAAGAGACGGTGTAATGTAACTCCACCAATGTTGTATGCAGCTAGTCCTGTGGGAGCAGTAGCAGCAACAGACATTGATGACCCTGTCAGGCTCCATATTTCAGCAGTTATGGCTTCAATAAGGAGACTCTTTTCTGTGCCAGCTGAACCACTAACAAAGATCAGTAGTGGTTTATAGTCAAGACAGTCAAATTTTTTTGTTTCATGTAGTAGGCCATGTCGAACAGCATCAATGACTTGAGAGTGAACTACATGCTGCTGCTGATTAAGTCTTTCTCTCAAGTCAGCTGGGTTGACAGTGGAGTGTGTTCCATGTTCCATGGCTGTCTCAGTTTCTGAGATTAACACTTCTGGGGCATTTAAAGGCAGAGGTTCACCTAGAACAGCTTGTCCTTCTGGATCAAGATTGTCTTGTGAGCTAACAGGAGTGTCTTCCTGAAGCTGCTTCTCTGCCTTCTCAAGCTGTTCTTTCTCAGCCTCTAGTCTCTGTATGTATGTCTCTGAGTATTCAGTTTTGAAAGTCTCATAACTGAGATTGAATTCTTCCTCGAATGTATCACAGTCACCTTTTAATTCAGACTCATTCCTCCAAGGTCTAAATAGGAATAGGAGAACAAAGTAGTGATGCTCTCTGCTCTCTGATGTGCCTAGATGTAATTTACAGTGGTCTATGAGCCATAGTTTGTGTCTCTTTATGAGACAGCCATCCACTCCGTTCACCTTGTAAATGTGGCGTGTTGAGTCAGGTGATATATCTGCCTTGTAGTCATACCACTTAGCCACATGAAAGAGACACATATCATCCATGTCATCGTGTCTACGGGGGTAGTATGTGTCTATCAGGTTATTCTTCAAGATATGTTTTGAGAAGGTCTATTGGTAGCGAGTTCTTCAATTTCGGCATGGGGAATCAGTACACGTTTGCATTTTTCTTTGTAGTTCACAGTGAGAAACCATACAGCGTCAGACTTCCCGTACAGATGTGTACCCATTAAATGGTCACTGGCTTCATAAGCTCCACATTCTCTGTGTGAAAGGGTCTTCAAGCCCAGTGACCACAGCTGAGATGTCAAGCTCCTGCTTGAACTGGCAATATCTTCCCAAAGATTTTGCAAGCTAGTCTACTCATGTTTGGTTATGTACGAAGTCATGTACTACACCAGGGCTAATGAGTTATCAGCCACAAACTGAACATCTATGTTAGCTTGCCACATTAGGAGAAGAGTTGACCTGTAGTCATTGATGTACACCTTTTTCTCATCTCTGGGTAACTCGTATACCCTCTTGGTTGATTTTGCCTTCAAGTGGTGACGCATTGCTGAAAAAAGTTCATTCATGGAACCTTCCTGACAAACTTGTCTAGGAAATCCGAAGCGACATTGTGTGTATCAATTAGATTTGTTCTTTACTACTCGCTGGCAGTATTTTGCACAGATATGTCACTGGAACTTTTGTACCAACTTCCATAGTGTAGGACTGTCATACTTGTCTGGAATGTGACAAGTGATATATTTCTTGATGAATGCTAGCACTTGTGCTGCTTCATGTTCACCTATGCGTGGTGCATCCTTGATCCACAATAACATATGGATATGAGGGGCACTCCATGCTTGATACTCCATCCTCCAAAAGTAATGCTCCACAATACCAAGAAGTGGATTGTCCTTTGACAATATGAAAGTCAGAATGTCATGGAACCACTTGTGAAAATGTCTTGTGACAGACACAGGATCACGTGAACACATTTCTTAGACAGTCATTGATGAAATGCCGTCAGCATCAGAATTTGCCCACTTTAACAGTTCAATGAGCTCATCCCAGGCATATTCAGCACAACTAAGTGTGACAAACCATGTGGCTGCACCATACTCTCGCAGCATTGTCATCACTTTGGAGTGTCTGCGATACCAATATTCTTTGGTGCCATGAAGACTTGAAAGTATGGAAGACAGATTCACTTGCACATTTTCATCTTTCTGCTTTATTTTCTCTACAAATTGAGCAGCTGTTATTCCATCTAGTGGAGTTGTGAGATGAATAGTATGTGCAATAGATGCAGACAGAATGCTAAGTTCACTCTCCCAGAGGAGATGAAACAGGTACTGTATGTTACATCTAAATTTGCCATCTTTACTGAGCACATGGCTGGTGCAGTACTCAGCACCCTGTACATGCACTTCCCTTTCATCTAGCCATGCTCCTGACCCTTTTGGGAATAAGTCTGGGAAACAGCATGCTTCTAGTGTTGCCTCCCAAATGCTGACAGGCTCACCTTCCACCTGTTTCATTTGATAGAGATCAATGTTGTCTCCTACTGGATCTCTGCCATGTAGCGGTTGAATTGTGTACTGTTCATACACATTGTCACTTGTCTGTCCACTGACCTTCTCAATCATTGGCTTAGTTGTTTCTAAGAGATCATGTTGAACAGAGAGACTAGTCATGTGTTCTATGTCAAGGTCTGCATAGAAGGGATTGTTACTCTTTAAATAAGTAAGAGCAATCTTTACCTTCTGTATGTTGACAGCATCTTGCCAGATGACCTTGGACTTAGTTGGAACACCATTTACAAGAATCACCAAACTATTTTCCATAGAGACTGCCTCCACATTTTCCTGTAGAGGAAGTGGGAGATACATCATGGAACCCTTTAGAGATCTAATGAGTTATTTCTGTGGAATGTTCTGTGTCTTTGTGTTCAGACGTAGAATGGTTTGAAATGGTTTCATTGTCTGAATTTGAATGCGTTCAAACATATTCAATGTCACAATCTCACCTAGTGTAACATGTGCCTCCATATTATTCAACAGTGACCTTGGTGGCAGAATGTTAGACTTTTGTTTGGAGAAACAGTGTTTGCACAGTAGAATGGTGTTCTGTAACTGAAAGTCAGATTTCATCAGCAGAAATGCTGAGACATGGAACCACATGTCATTGTATGATGACAAGGTTTCTAGGTTCACTGTGACTGTTTGTTTACTGTAGCACAGACAGTCGCATGGCACACATACAGCGTCAAACTACTGAGCCTTTGCCATCTCAAATTTAGCAATTTCTTTGCCATACTGTTTCAGTATGTCAGTTTCTAACACAGAAACAGATGTTTCAGCAGAACTTGCTGACTGATAAATAGTTGTGTCTGGTACACGTTACAGCTGTTTGAGAAATGTGATGGCACCCTGCATGTCACCAGACTGCAATAAGTCATTTAAACAAATGTACTGATTGACAACTCGTCGGACTTCATATACCCTGTGTACAAAGTTTTGCATGTCTGTTTAATGCACTCCCAGCATCCGCATGTTGTGAAATACACTGTCACAAACACTGCTATCAAGGCATGCTAGTGAGTGACCCATAAGTCCAGTATGTGGAAGGATTTCACAAAGGTCAATCTTGTTAAACAGTTTATATCTTTCTTTGTGATCTGTTACCACAAATAGGTTGACAAACTGTTCAACTTTTTCAAATGACGATTGCCTACGGTTGCAGGTTTCATCACATGGCCATGAGAGACAGTGCCATTTATGGGACACAGTGGTTGCATCACAGTCATTATTTGTGTCCATTGCTGCGTCGTCACAGACACTGAGCACATTGACCAGCTTACCGGACTCATCAATGGTGAACTTTTTTCTTTTTTCTGTGAACAATAAGATTCTTCCCAGAAATATGCCTCTGAGTGCTGTGTGTGCATCCAGTGACCTGTTAATACATCACAGAAATTGTGCACAGTCAAAGTAGGATACTGTTGTAGCCTTTTTTTGATGCCGTACACAACTTTTCTGAATAGCTCAAGCACATGAGACATCTTACGCCATAAACGTTGAAGAACAAATACTGCTCTGTTAACAAATGTGCCTACTTTGTGATACAATTTCATCAAAGTCAGATGACTCTTTGTCTTTTTGCGCTCATGTCTCATCACAGCAGCAATAAGCCTGTCGATCTTAGCTTTACTTGCTAGCGATCGGAAATACTTTTGCTTTCTCAGATGAAAATCACCAGCTGTGAGTTTACTGCGCTGTTTAGAAGGTCTGTTGATGGTTGCTGTAGCAATAGTTGTGTTTAATCTGAGAGATCTACTCAACTGTTGCTCAGGTAAGCATTTTTTACTTGCTGTTTGGCAAGTATGTTTTTTTGTTGTGGAGTGAGTTACTGTAGAGCTCACTATTCCAGTAGAACTCTGTTTTGTTTTATGTCTTGAACTTACATCACTTTTTTTTATCATTCTTAAGCAACAGTGAAGTACTATGATACCTGTTTCCTTTTCCACATGCACATCTGTATTTACTAGGCATCTTTCAATCTGTTAGTTCACAGTGGCAGTCACCAATGTTACAGAAGTATCAGACACCTGTATAAAAGACAGAGGAAAAAGACAATATTAGTATATGCTTGTGTTGCTCACATCTAACATTGTATATTGAGACAGATGATTTATGTATAAAATATATAAAAAAAGAATCATAAAATGTTTTAATCAGATTGGTTGCTCAGATTTTGACAGGCTTATTTTCATTCATGTTACACTGTCCTGTATAGCGTTATCACCATGTCACATAGATTTTTTCTCGTTCTATTTCACTGTTCAGCAATGCAGAATCAGTGTAATTCAGTATAGTGATTTTGACTTAGTGTTGTTAAACTGCTGGTCAAACAACTACTTTATTTAAAATCTTTCTGTAAATGAGTAACAGATTAATAAGTCAACTTCAAACACTTAACTTAAGTTAGTGCATTTGCAATATTTTCATGTCACATTCTCAACTTTGGCATTTTAGCACACCTTCTTGTAAACCGTATAGCTGTCATTTTTGACATCCTTGCTGAAATGTGTTTTCGCACTTACGGCACAGAGTAGCATAGTCGCTGTGCAAAATCAGTGTTTGGAGCACTTAATGAAAATTACAGTGATACTGTTCGTGAGCAGAGGTCCTAAAATGCCTGTGTTGAAAATTTGGTGTCAATACTTCATAAAATGACTGTTTTATGAGCGTGCGTAGGAACTGCACAACGCACACTCGTTAGTGCATTTGCAATATTTTATGTCACATTCTCAACATTGGCATTTTAGCACAGCCTCTTGTGAACTGTACAGCTGTCATTTTTCACATCCTGCCCAAAATGTGTTTTCGCAGTTCCGGTGCAGAGTAGCGCTGCTGCTGTGTGAAATCAGTGTTCAGAGCACATTATGAAAATGACAGTGATGCTGTTCATGAGCAGAGGTCCTAAAATGCCTGTCTTGAAAATTTGGTGACAATACTCCATAAAATGACTGTTTTACAAGTATGTGTAGCAGCTGTGCAATGCATACTCGTAAGTTAGCACATTTGCACAATTTTCATGCCAGATTCTCAACATTGGCATTTTACCACACCTTCTTGTGAACCGTATAGCTGTCATTTTTCACATGCTGCCCGAAATGTGTTTTCGCACTTCTGGCACAGAATAGCTCAGTTGCTGTGCGAAATTAGTGTTTGGAGCCCATTACAAAAATGACAGTGATACTGTTCATGAACAGAGCTCCTAAAATGCCTGTGTTGAAAATTTGGTGACAATACTCCATAAAATGACTGTTTTATGAGTGTGCGTAGGAACTGCACAATGCACACTCGTAAGTTAATGCATTTGCAGTATTTTCATGCCACATTCTCAACATTGGCATTTTACCACACCTTCTTGTGAACTGTACAGCTGTCATTTTTCACATGTTGTCCGAAATGTGTTTTTGCAATTGCAGCACAGAATAGCGTGGTCGCTGTCTGAAATCAGTGTTTGGAGCACATTATGAAAATGATAGTGACACTGTTCATGAACAGAGGTCCTAAAATGCCTGTATTGAAAATTTGGTGGCAATACTCCATAAAATGACTGTTTTACGGTGTGCGTAAATGTATGCATGCTCATAAGTTAATGTATTGCATTATTTTAATGCTAGATTCTCCAACATCGCCATTTCACCACACTATTATGAACCGTACAACTTATTTTTTACATCCTGCGAAATATGTTTTGCACTTCCGATGCAGAATAGCACAGTCGCTGTGCGAAATCAGTGTTTGGAGCACATTACAAAATGACAGTGACACTGTTTAGGCAGAGGTCCTAAAATGACTATGTTGAAAATTTGGTGACAATACTCTGTTAAGTAGCGGTTTTATGGCGTGCATAGGAACTACTAGCGCTACAGTTGTAAGTTAGCGGTCGCACTATTTTCATGCCAGATTCTCAACATTGCCATTTCACCCACCTTCTTGTGAACCGTGCAGCAGTCATTTTCACATCCTGCCCAAAATTGTTTCCACTTCGGAGCAGAATAGTGTAGTGTGTGCAAAATCAGTGTTAGAGCCCATTCAAAAATGACGGTGACTTACTGTTCATGGTGAAGGTCCTAAATGCCTGTATTGAAAATTTGGTGACAATACTCCATAAAATGACTGTTTTACCAGCATGCTTAGCAACTGCCAAAAATGTGTTCCTGCAAGTCTGCCGCACAGTGGCGTACTCGCTGTGCAGAATCACGTTTTGGAGCACATTAACAAACTCACAGCACCATGCCTCTCCACCTCTGTCACTGCCAATGCCAGTGTGACAATGTTTGGCATTGAAACATTGCTTGTTTTTGTAATAAATCATCAAATTATGTTGTAAATTGAAAGTTTTGGAAAAAATAGTGTCGTGTGCATGAAAGTGTCGCAATAAGTAATGTCGTGCGTTCAACAATGTCACAAAAAGAAGTGTCGTGCATGCGAAAGTGTCGCAAATTTAAGCTTGGGAGTGACAACTGTATTCATTATTGAATCATATCTGATTGCTATTTGAGTGACAGCTCGTTCTACCAATCTTATGCTAGATTTGTCAGGCCATGTGAGACAACCAATCAGAGATCGACAACACCGAAGAAGAAGTCAACAGCAGCCATTTTAGTTAACGCTGAGAGACAGCAGATTTAGAACTGTAAGCACATAATATTTTATAAACCATTTTTCTAGTATGATAAAAAGTGTTATTAACAGGTAAATAGTATTAATCAAAATGTTTTTACTGCTCTGTTTGACTATGTTGCTTGAAGTAACCTAGGATGCTGCATTATTTAGATAAAAGTGTTTAACGTCAGGTAGTAGTTTAGTACTTACTTGCACAGATGCAGCTGCAAATGGAGGGAGATAGGAAGGTGCACGTGGACCCACAAGAGAAGAGGGAACCAATTAGACATGTTTCTGCGTTGTAATTGTTTAAAACTGCCTATGAAAAGGATGCATTTTTCCCACCTCTTAATTTTGCACATTTTAGCTGTAGCAGAAGTGCAGTGATAGTCAGTGCATAGACTACATTGGTTAATGAAGGCACAGTAGTAGCCAATGATTTGTTTTATTTGTGTGTTATAGATCAGCTCAGTGAAGCTGGCTTGAAGTTAGGAGGAAAAATAGCAGTTTTACTTTCACTACTGCTTAAGCACTGCAGGGTAAACACTGACTTTTTTGGTAGCTCTCTGTCCACTTCTAAGTTTAAAAGCTGAGAATGTCAGTAAACAGCAAAAGGACTTTGTGGATAGTTGGAAGCAGTATCATGAGACGAGTGTCTGAGCACGCTCAAAATAGTGATTTTGGGAGAAACCTACAGCTCCCAAATTTCTGTGTTAAGTGGTTTGGTAAGGGTGGAATGAGGTGAGAGCACCTCATGCCAGCCATGCACAGACTTTTGAGTACTCAGCCTCATCCAGACATATTGCTGATACATCTTGGAGGCAATGATTTGGGAACCAAATGCTGGGTAGATTTAGTAACAGAAGCAAAATTGGACCTTGCTTCTATTATGACAATGTTGCCTGCCTGTAAAATATTTTTTTGGGATATTACAGAGCTTAGGGTCTGGCAAGCAGAACGCCATATGTACCTGATTGACAGAGCCTGAAGAAAAGTCAACATACAGAGATCTGCATTTCTACGCATGTCTGGAATGTACACCATACATCACCCAGAAATTAAGTATTGTTATGATTGGCTATACCTACCAGACAGTGCACACTTCTCGCATGCTGGCAATTGCCATTTCCTGGGAGACCTTCAAGATGCAATCCTTAAAGTCCTCTAAGAATGTCAGACTGTTTGAAAAAATAGCAAAGTGCAAACAAAGGTTCTTTTCAGAACCAAAAAATGTTGGTCAAAAATAGAACAGCTACATACATCATTCACACAGATGTAACACATGGGTTGGGAATATTCACACTGTGCCAGGCTGTGGAACAAGTCTGGACAAGTGCAACTGCAATACACAGCAGGTTGTTGTCAGGGCAATATTTTACAGTGCTGTGGCATGGTTAGCATTGTTAAATATTTCAGTATGGCATCCTGCATTGTGCATGTTAGCCTGGCACTGCACGAGTGTAAGTGGGCAGAGAGGAGTAGGGGGGATACAACACTGAAGTGCTGTGGTGGTAGGTTCAAGTATTACAGTATTTTGTACTGTACATGCAAATGGAGCCATAATGCATGCAAGGTGTTAATGTGCCTATTTGCATATAATAATGGTGTCAGTGTGCAGGTCTGGTGTTCATCAGTAACTTGTTGCTCGTATTGTGTGAGTCAGTACCTGTTGGCTAGTGATGCGCTCCCCCAGGTTGCTTTGTGGTAATGCATTTCAAAGCTAGATCTTGTTTTTTCAATAAATAAAATACTGCTGGTAGTACAGTGGACTGTACCCTTTCACCTTATAATGGGTTAACTGTATTAAATTTATCCCATGTGGCCCTGTTAAGTCTACTTCCTCGTTAAATTGAGCTGGAGTGGTAGCTGAAGTACAGCACAACGGTTACTTTTAAACAGAAAGCCCACAACTGGATGAGGGAGTGGGGTGCAGTGGACCACCATGGATATATTTTCCATAGCAAAATCATAGTTGGTGAGGAGGCTGATGCAACACACGGTAGCCCCGGACCTTGGTAGCCCACACACAGCTGTTGGCTGCATACTATGTGTGCAATGCTGCAGGTACACTGTGGTTGTCATTTTTACAACTTTTTTGTTTGGGGGCTTCAACAGTGTGCAGCAGATCTGAGTTAGTGGTGGCAGATGCTCATGTTATTACAGGATCACTACCAGGATGTGTTAAGCATGCATAGGAGCGTTACTGTACCACAATACAACCCATGTAAAAAATAATTTCTGTGTGAAGTGATATGGTAGGGTTGTGAAATGCTCTTCTTGCCATATTCTAATCAGAATACTTTGTAGAATACATAGAAACATATAGACTCTGAGATGTGACAGTAATGGAATGTTTGTGTATGTTTTATTGCAGAATTGATAAATCAACATGAGGCAGTGGACCATGAGAGAGGTGTGCTTGCTGCTTGAGGCAGTCCAAGCCAGGGGGAGTGCCCGCATTTTAATGCGGAGCACAAACCGGAAGTTGGACTCAATGTGAAGGTGCATTAACAGTTTCCTTCATATGGTTTGAAGGTAAAAAATAAAACAATAGTCCAGCTGAAGAGGAAGTGGAAGCTGTTGCGCCAGTGCTTCTACGTGTTTAAGTAGAGGAAGGAGATACTGGAGAACAAGTGCTGGTACTACCTTGCATACGAATTATGGGAGGCTGCAGGAATGCCAGCTGCGGGGGAATGCCTCACTCATTGTAAGTTACTCAATAGAATTCCTCAGATTCTATGATATTAAAGTAGGTACACAATCGGGTACAAAAAAGTATTTTACTTATTGAAGTCTTTGTTGTTGTAGCCATGTTAGTATCACAATAACATGTTATGAGTCAAGTTGCTATAGTGTCAAACAAGTGAATATTTTGTACGTCAAAATTAGAAATATACCATCAGAGGGGTGGGTATGTTAGAGTGGTTGCCACGCCTTGTGGTTCGGTCACGGCGCTGCTGGTGACTTAACACCAGGAGTGAGCAAATCACCATTACCCATGTCTGTCATGGTATGTGCTGTTTTTACAATGTTCAACTTGTTTTGTTATCTTTATAGTGATATAAAATGTTTACAGTGGGTATACTGGAGGATTTATCACTGTTATGTGATGTGTTTTGATCAACGATATTACTGAATTTTCATACCCCATTGTATAACATGTATTTTATGATGCTTTTGAATGAATCACCCAATGATAGTGTTGGAGTTACTATCCAGCATCCATTTAATTTAAGCAGAATTGTATTTCATGTGGAATGCTATATAAGTATTAAGTGTTGTGTACTGAGTCAGCTTATGATCTTTTATTTATGAAATATTTATGACATATGTTAAGTGTCTATTAACCACCATAATCAACAGTCACACAGCTTTGTTATGCACTGTTTAGAATTTTAAAGTTAGTAACCACTTTGGAACTTCCAAACAGCGGCATAACAAAACAGAATGCACCGGAGTTCAATAATTCTCACACATAGAATGCAAACAGTGTTTTTTTTACCATGCACAAATAAAAGATGATGGCTGGGGATCTGGTGTGAACCACGCTGAAATCACCTTTCGTGGTTGCTAGGGCTACAGTAAACCTCTTGAGCTGTGCTCTTGAGGTTTACCATGTTGCCCAAGCAACCATTCGAGGTGATTACAGCATTGTTATCACCTGCTCCCCAGCCATTATCCTCTATATTTGCAGTAATTGTGATTTTATATGTGTCTGCAATGGCTCTGTGGTACATGATTACTGGCAATGTTAGGTGCCTGAAACCTGTTTAATGCTTAAAGAAAGTGTTGTTAAAATGTGATGACATTTACATGCAAAACTTAGTGGATCTACTTATTATCTTCTTTCACAGACCAGCGCAGGGCCCCCCCCCCAGTTGCAGCTGAGGTAGTACCAGCATAGTCTGAAGCTGTGGAGGCTGATCACTCTGACACCGACAGTGTCATTCTTGTCGAGTCAGATGGTAAGATGCTGATAGAAATAATTGTATTACATAATTGGGGTGGTATGAGGCTATCATGTAAGGTGTAAGCTGGACTACTTAACTCACTTCTTTTTAGGAAATACTCTTCAGAAAGTTAATATGACTTCCAGCACCCATGTAATATTTGTAATAATACAATGTACACTAAAAAATTTAATAGAATTCTGGATTTTGATTATCTAGCTGGCATCTTTTCAGCTTTGTAAATACTACTGTGTACTCATTATAAAAGGTGCCAGCCACCACTCAGCCACATCAGGAACTCTGAGGCAAATGCATATGTTCATTGCAAAAACACCACTGCAAAGCTAATGGATGGATGGATGGCAAAGAAACAAGCAGCACATTTAAAATCAAATGGATTTTCACATATTTTTTTTGTAAAAAAAACAAATAAGCCCTTTGTATAATTGAAATATACCGCTCCAGAGAGTGGGTATACTGGAGGATCTACCACTCTTGGCGTGGTTAAGTCTCTTGGCTGCATCTTGTGACTGAACTACAGCAGCCGTGGTAGATCCTCCAGTAAACCAACACCCTGTTGGGGTATATTGCTTAAAAATTCTAAAAAACAAGGTGTAGTACTTCATAATATAAATGGTGCTTCAAAAGGAACAGACTTTATAGCCAGATGTATGGTAGTTGTATACATCTCAGTTTAGTTTAACTGACTATGATCCAGAACTGGTCATGACATTTCTAGACAGCAATGGTATGTGAAATATTGTAGTCCTATGAATTTCTTATCTATTATTTTATAAGTGAATGTTGTCTTCATTGCTCTCTAAGATGATATTTGTACAGATTTTAATTTATTTTTGTGTCATCTCATGTTCAAAATGAGTAATACAGGTACTCAGCCCAATATCTGTTATCTAGATCTTGGCGGGTATATTTAAAGTGTTTTTGCATATTGATATACTACCCACTTAGGTGAGACGTAGTGATGTGACCAGACACAATATACACAAGAGAATGTTCTGTTGTACACATAATGATGTGAGAAGGGAAGAATAGTAATATATGTGAATGAAGTTGGGGGGCTGCCCCATGCATACGTAACAGACTGTGATATTGAGCCTGTTATGGCCTGGTAATATATTGCCAGAATCTGTATATTTCTGAGTGGACAATATTGTATGTCTATGGTAACAGTGGGGTAGTAAATGAAAATGGGGTGGGTGTCACTGAACAGCTGCCCCAGGGCACGTGCAGTACTGCACAGAGAAGTTTCTGAATTACAGTGGGGTGTGCAGTGCTGATGTGGCTGGCAAGGTGTGGGAACTTCTCTGTAAGATTGGTTGTGGCACTGCTGTTACTGTTCATGTAAGTGAGTTTGTTGCTGTACCCACAAACAGTCCCGGTGCGTGGATGTCACTGCTGCTGAATGATACAACATCCATGGAAACAGAAGTGTCATAGCAAAGAGAAATGTGATACATGGTTGAATTACACAATGAGACAGTATAAAAAAATCTATTTCACAATAAAAGTTTAGTGGTAGATTAATATATTGTGGCATATGTTATAATATTTTTTACTAATATGTTTTACAGTGACCAGGGAAGCTGTGGCAATAAGAACTGTGGAGGTGAAGGAGGGGCCGGGCACCAGCTCTCAGCGTAAGTACCATCATAAAAGGTATTCACACAAGAAATAGTGTCACAGTCCCCTGCACCCACAATGTCTGTTCAGTAGTATGGAGGACCTTTCACCCCTAAGTCAGCCATAGAGCTACTAATTGCTAGGTACTGTGAGAGCAGTGTGGCTATTTCTGAAAGCGATCAGCAAGTGGTAATGTAAACAGTTCTGTAGTAGACAGTCTCAACATGTGAATGGATCATTTGTATATTGACATTCTGTGACACAGTCTGTTATCTATGTTCAGATACCTACTTTTTCCTTTAGTATGCATACAGGTGTACTATATGGTGTCACTCCATGCATAGCTGGGAGGTATTTTGTTGAATAGTGTACCCTATTCATTATGATGGTACACTTATGATTACATTTTGGTTTTTCAGTGGGTACGTGGTGAGGTGGTAGTACTACATTAAGGGGAAGTCTATAATGTGGTAAGACAAGTGTGGCACATGAAAGCAACTGTACTAAGCCAATTCTGAGTACGTTATCATAATTATTGCAATGTGTGTGAAGGGGTGATGGAGTGTACTGGACTGGTGTGTCATGCATGTATATCATAATAAGTTAACTCTATGAAGGAGGGGAGTGTACTGGGATAAGAAGTGTATTTATATACTGTATAGTAAGTTCCTGATAATCAAGATGATAAGGCCTAGTGTACTACAATGCATGCTCAACAAACTCAAAAGCAGTTTTCACTTCAATGGGACGTGCCTAGTGTAGTAATAGAGCTAGTCACCATATTCTAAGAGTGTGATAAATATTGGGGGGGTACAATGGATATTTCACATGGTGTACTTGCCATTCACAGATGATGGATGTACTGTAATGCTTTGCAATGTGTCAAGTCATCTGTAAGTAGGTACATATTGTTGTTGTTTGCTTATGGTGTATGCTCACACCCATACTCCTGTACAGAGATAGTGGAATGTTAGTATGCTGGTATATATATGACACAGATTACAGAGTGAGTAATGAAGACTGATGACCTTGCATGCTAATGGGACACTTATTTTTCACACCAATTACTGTTGCATTTTGTTTTATCACAGCAAACTGCTGTAATATACAAAAGTATAAATGCAAATAGGGCTATTATGAATGCAAGCTGGAAATGTGCCATTTGTATGTCATGATGGCTCCATTCACACGCAGGTGTGCCAATCCCTGACGACTTGTGCCTGCCACCCTGCCAGGCTGCAGTTGTTGGGGAATGACGCCCCTTTCTACTACTGGCAACATGCTCCGACGACCATTTGTGTGCATATGTATAAATAATAAACAACCATGTCACTGCTGGTCCACTGGAATGCTCGCAGAGTAATCATGGGTATATATGATAAACTACAATGTCGTATAACACTGGTAGTCCAGTGGAGCACTTGTAGCACAATTGCGGGAACATGTAATGAAATAATAGTCCAATATCACTGGTGGTCTAGTGGAACACTTACAGCCCGATTGTGGGGATATGTGATAAACTGCAATCTCCTATAACCCTGGTGATCCAGCAGCCCACTTTCAGTCTGATCACGGTCATATGTAATGAGATTATCACCCAATGCCCTTTGTGGTGTAGTGGGCTGCTTGCAGCATCATTGTGGTTGTCAGTGAGATATAATGAGAAACCAATGCATCACTGGTGGCTCAGCATTACTCCTCTCTACACCCATGTACTGAGCCCCACTACCCCGTGCCCCCACCGGTTAGTGGTAGGTGGCAGTACACCATCTGCTTGCCACTGTGCTGTCTGCCAGACTGATTCCATACAGTAGGACTGTACAGCCATTGTTCCACAGTGTAAGCAATGGTTGTGCAGGTCATATCATACTACACAGTACAGAAATGTGAAAGGATCCATTCATATAGCTGGGTTGTGTAGCACGGTATGAGTTGCATGCCCATTGGCTTATGTTGTGGCCTAATGGCTATAGATCCCTACTGTACAGAGTCAGTCATTGGGCATCAGGGTGGGAAGCCGGTAAGGAACTGCTGACTGCTGATGACAGGGGGGGCGGGTTGTGCGGCTTAGTGGGTGGGAGGGGCCGGGTGTACCACTGGATCACCAGGGATGGATTGGTTTGACATAATATAGCACTGATGCCTGCAATCGGCCTGTGAGTGGTATACTGGACCACCAGGGATATAGCACCATTATTGCTATAGTAATGCCCACAATCAGCATGGGGGGCAGCATGAAGATGTCACTGTAGCTTGGGTTGTCACTAATAGCTGTCAGCTGCCATGTTGCAAGGTGTAATATGACAGCTGAACTGTGGGTGGCCAGCTGTTGCTCATTTTTTTTAGGGGATCAACTGTGTGAAGAGCAAGTAGAGGTTGTGACTGCATGGGTTAGTACATCCTGGGCTGAATATCAGGATGTGTGTAACATGGATGGGAATGACCCTCCTAATTGTGCTGCATACATTACTGTTGTGCTTCGACTCTTTGGCATTTGTGCCAGGCACATTCCCCTTTTGAACATCACACTGGTACGCATCAGTAGGTTGTGTATGGCACACTGTTGTGTGCGTTGCACAACCCTTCTGAATATCCCACCCACTGTTTCTTAACATGATGTGTAAAGAACATATTTCTTTTAATTAGGTGCCAAAGTAAGTGAGTTGTTGGTTTGTAAATGTCTAACATTATTTTAAATATTATAAAAAGAGTGTGAGAAATAGAGCTTTCTGATTGTCTGCAAACATTCTAACAACCTTATGTAAATCTTTAATTAGCATACATGTACAAATTGGTCATATGGTCAACAAGGTTTAAGAGTGTTAAAGAACATGTTCATTATAATATGAATAAGGCACTCCCAGAGATTATGTTAGTGATCAGTTGATCACCGTCTAGGTGCATGTGGTATTCGGTTACACTTTTTGCCACACTACAACCGTACAGGTGATCAACAGAACATTAACATAACTCTTGGTCATGCCTTACTGTTTAATTAATGTAACAGCGGTAAAATATGATTTGTTTCAATGAAAATATGCACACAGAATAAATAACTATATGACATGTGTGTCTCTTTTGTTGCAGTTATTAAGCAGATGATTATATGAACATTAGATAATGGAAATAGTACTCTTGGTGTACAGGTCATGCTATTATTCTCATGCAGGTGTGAAGAAGTAACATAGGTTCAGATGTTCAAGTTTACTTGTTCATACAAACAATTGAAGAGCTAGTATCACTGTATATCAGACTGTGTTGTTTATTATGCCAAAACATTTAGGTACTGAGTGTTACCAAATACTAAGTGATATAGAACAACAGTGTAGAAAGTATACTGTTCTTATAGATCTTTTCAAGTTGTTCACGAAGAACATTATATGGTGCAAAAAAATATAGTAACAGAACTGACAAGACAGGCGTTCGGATTTACATCACACTCCTAAATAGTCTTGAGAGTGAACAGCAAAATGTATTATAATTATTGAATTAGATATCAATATTGTAAGTGAAAGACAGGTAGGTAATCACCATTTTGAGGCTCATATATTGATTCATGTTTTTTGTCACTTTGCAGGATGCCCTCACTTAAAGCGGTGTGCTGGCCACTGCGGCTGTTACCACAGACTCGAATGCAAGGTTGACAGTCTGATAAGAGAAAATGTTGTGCTCCGTGAAGGACAGGATAAATTGCTGTCCTTCATGGAAGCGCAACAGAAGACTGTCAATCTTGTGCTTGAGCCTGTGGTGACAGTGGCTAGTGACATCATGGCCAGCTCCAGCTCCTCAGCTCCACCAGTGGCATCCAGCTTCCCTGGGACACAGTGACCAGCCTCCACAGCTGCTCCAGTATCTCCTCTGGAGGGCGCAACAGCTTCCACTTCCATTGCACCTCCACATTGAGTCCAACTTACAGGTTGGGCTGCCTCAAGCAGCAGCACACCTCTCCATAAGACTTGTTGTTATTGTAAATATTTATATATTTTTCTATATATTTTTTACAAAATCGTTTCCCTAAGTTTTAAAATGAATATATTTTTTTATGTAGCATTTATTTTTGGATATAAAAAATTAATATATTTTTATGGTTTTTTTTAAATTTTGCATTCAATGTGATTGAATTTATTTAAAAAAAATTCTGTGATGAATGACTGTTTTCATTTGAACATTTAAAAATATTTTTTTTTACTTTCATATATATATATATATATATATATAGAAAATAAATATTTTTTGAATATAACATTTTTTCTTGTGGTATTATCAAGTTGTAGGGATCTTTGTCATCAATATTTATAAAAAAAGGGTCTCAAAAATGCAGCTTTCTGATTGGCTGCAAACATTCTACCAGCCTTATGTAAATGTTTTATTACCATACCTGTAGAGCTTAACCATATGCTGAACAAGGTTTTACCGTGTTTAAAACCATGTTTCATTATTATAGCAATAACTCACTCCTAGGGATTATGTTAATGGTCAGTTAATCACCCTCTAGCTGCATGAGGTAGTCGGCTACACCTTGTGCCACAGTACACCCCCCTAGCAGGTGATTAACAGACCATTAACAGAACCGTTGATCATGCCTTATTGGTTAAATATTCTATATGAAAGAATTCGGTTTCCTCAGTTTGGTAAAGAAGGGTATTATACACAAAGTTTGAGGTTTAAACAAATAACACATTTAAATTCTTGTTGTGTTACATATGTTGCAGTGTTATGACAGCATTTTTGTAAGTACATTAATAAGTATGAGTTATGTTAAGAATCTGTGTCTATTAAAGGTACAGAAGAGGACCATGTAAAATATTTAAATATTTAACAATGGTGATGAGAAATAGAGTGCCACATTGTTTATGTCCCACAAGAGTAGTCTCATTGGCTGCAAAAAGATAGTGAGTGAAACACTGCAACACAATAAATTAGTATTGACATAACAGTGGTAAGCAAAAGGAAATAGATAAATATTAAGAGGCATATGCTAGAGATGGATGTTGTCTTACTCTTCATAACAGGAAATTCTGCTAGATGAGTTACTGTGTTCTTCATTTGTGTGCATTTGGCTATGTATGTGTGGTGGTGCTACAGCAACATTTTCAGGTAGTATTGGTACTTATCATTCTCAAAAAGACATGATATTTATGGCAAAAAACTCTGTTTAATACATCAGTTAGGGTTGTTCCACAGCGACAAAAGCAAGGAAATTCGGTGTTAGGGCTGAAAACCCTAACTCTGAATTCACCCCCCCAGCACCACACACACACACATAGACACACACACATGCATGCAAGTAGGGGGGAGGACCAAGGCAACACGACCAATAACAGACAACCAGCAGCAGGTGACAGAAATAAAAGACAACTGCTTAAATGTACTACAAGACATCCCCACCCACCTGACCAGGTACTGCATGCTTAGTGGAGATCAACAGCAAAACTGAGGCCATGTACACCAAACGTACACATCCCTGATTGCAGGTGCACACAATGTACCACACTTAGTAGTTGCATAGCCTTACCTAGCGATGCCCCACACCCCACCACACCTGGTACTGCACCCTGACTGGACATCAATGATGCAACTCTCTGATTGCAGCTGTACAAAGGTTTGTACACTTAGGAGAAAACAGAACTAAAGACAACAATATAAATGTACTAAAAGACACGTCCATCATCAAAATACAAGAACGGTTGCATTTAAGTATGTAATTTACGTAGTAGTAAACTTACTGCATCTGTCCACTCAAGATACACAGGCTGATCTCGAGGTACGGGAAAACTATTGCCTGTACAAGGCTGTGCAATTCCTAATGTCAGTATCAGATATACAGTTTCAGTAATGTAGGTGTACTGTTGATGTCCATATACTTACCTTTGGTTTGTTTGTATACTAAGAATGAAGTAACTGCTATGTCTAACACGGAGTGGAATTAGTTGGCTGAGGCCAAGCAACTTCTACATGTGCTAACATTACTGTACCTACAATCACGGAGGTGTATCATGGATGTCTATAGGTTCAATTTTGCTGTAACTCTCTACTGAGGATGTACCACCTGGTTATCAAAATTGTGGTAAGTTGAGTATCCTTGCAATGAGTGATCTGTACCATTTATGCCCACAGCCTCACTTTTTTGTACTTGGTCTACACTCAGGTTGTAGTACCTAGTTTTTGGGTTTGGCAGGCCATTCTGTGGCTGATGCCATGCAAGTGATAACTATGTTAATTGTAGTACACCAGAAATCAAGTAGGGGTACCGTAGATATAAACAGAATTTCTTTTACTATAGCTTTTAGTCACAATGAGTCAAGTGTTGTACAATGGGAGGGGGCATTCTGTACCACAGAGTCTGTGAGTCATAATTGTGCTAACCTTTTTAAGGCAGCAATCATGGTATTACAGTGTTCATCTTCATGGGTTCATTTTAACTGGGGTTCTCAGTAACTACACAGTACCTGGTCTGAGTGGATGGGGCACTGCCTTGCGAAGGTCCTCCAGTGCCTAACAGTGGGAGGTTGTGTATACATGAAATCAACCACACGTATTATACCTGTACAACTACTTAGTTTTGCTGTGCTCTACAGCTGAGGTGCAGTACCAGGTGTGGTTGAGTGTGGGGCATCGTTAGGTAAGGCCTTGCAGCTACTAAGTGTGGTACACTGTGTGCAGCTGCAATCAGGGATGTGTACGTTTGGTGAACATGGCCTCAGTTTTGCTGTTGCTCTCCACTGAGCATGCAGTACCTGGTCAGGAGGGTGGGGATGTCTTGTAGTATATTTAGACAGTTTTTATTTCTGTCACCTACTGCTGGTTGTCTGTCATTGGTGGTGTTGCCTTGGTCCTCCCCCCTACTTGCATGCGTGTATGTGTGTCTGTGTGTGTGTGGTGCTGGGGGGATGAATTCAGAATTAGGGTTTTCAACCCTAACACCAAATTTCCTTGCTTTTGTCACTGTGGAACAACCATAACTGATGCATTAAACAGAGTTTTTTGCCATAAATATATATATATATATATACATAGTGTCATGGGCATCTGAAAAGAAAGTAGATACTACTGAAATAAATGCTATTCTGATGATTTATTTATATATGTGAAGGATCTTAAGTGTAGTTCTGCCTGGGTCACAGACACAAAAGCTATAAAAAGTACATTTAAGGATGGATGTATTAGTCAAAGCTTGTAGTAGCAAAATAAAGCAAGAAAAATAATATATTGTTTTTTTTCTTTCAATTGTTTAACCAGGAGTGGCACACTAAGCTAAAAGCTTGTTTACAGGGGCAACCTGGGAGCACATGGAAGTTGTGACTTGCTCAGGGTCACCCAGTATGCAAGTGGGGGTTGTGGGATTCAAACCCAGATCTCCAGATTTGCAGCTCAGAGCCTTAAACCACTGAGCTAAACTTCCTCCCTAGTTATGACAGTCATCTGTTTTATGGTTCATGATTTTGGTGTATTAATCAGCAGTACATTGCATCGCAGGTACAAAATGTCAATAAGCAGGTCACGCAATAGATGTGCTGAGCAGTTACTGAAGCAAGAAATGTGTTTAGGATAGTAAAATATTCCTGTTAGAAAACTGATAAATGTGTGACATTCACATGTCAACTTCAAGGAGGTCCTTATGAAACATAGAAACATAGACTTTGATGGCAGATGAGGACTGCTTGGCCCACCTAGTCTGCCCATTTCCCTACCTACAGGATAAGCTGCAGATCCTACTTAACCAACAGCCTATTTCTTCCTACCCCCTACAAGAATTGCCTTATGTCTGTCCCATGCATTCTTGAATTCTTCTACAGTTTTAGACCCACAACCTCCTCAGGAAGGCTGTTCCATGCGTCCACCACCCTCTCTGTGAAAAAATACTTCCTCACATTGCCCCTGAGCCATCCCCCCTTATCTTCAAATTGTGTCCCCTTGTTCTTGCACATCTCTTTTTCTGAAAGATGCTACCCTCTTGGACTTTGTTGATTCTCTTGAGGTACTTAAAAGTTTCTGTCATGTCCCCCCTCCCTCCTTTCTTCATGGGTATACATATTAAGCTCCTTTAGGCTCTCCTTGTATGGCTTCTCTTGCAGACCCTGCATCATTTTAGTTGCCCTCCTCTGGACAGCCTCCATCCTGTCTATGTCCTTGCAGAGATGGGGGTCTCCAGAACTGGACGCAATACTGCAGATGGGGTCTCACCAACTGTCTGTACAGAGGATAACAACTTCCTGTTTTCTGCTGGTGATGCCTCTCTCTATGTATCCCAGTATCCCCCCAGCCTCACTACTGCCTTCTCACATTGCTTTCTAACCTTAAGGTCATCTAATATGATTACCTCCCAGTCCCTTTCCATTTTTGTTGTTGTTGCTACCTTTCCCCTCATTGTGTAATCTTCCTCTGGGTTTTTGTTTCCCAGGTGCATTATTTTGCACTTCTTTGCATTGAATCTAAGCTGCCATACTTCTGATCATTCCTCCAACCTTGCCAAGCCGCTTCTCATCCTTTCCACACCTCCTTGTGTATTAACCCTGTTGCAGGTCTTTGTGTCATCTGCGAAGAGGCATACTATTCCTTTCAGTCCCTCTGCAATGTCACTTATAAAGACATTAAAAAGGACTGGACCCAGTACTGAACCCTTCGGTACCCCACTAGTAACCCCTCTTTCTTCAGAGTGGACTCCATTTACAATTAACTTCTGTGTCCTGTTGTCCAGCCAATGTTTTACCCAGGCTACCACCCTGGGACCCATTCCCAGGCTGGTTAATTTGACTATTAATCTTTTGTGTGGGACTGTGTCAAATGCCTTATTAAAGTCTAGGTAGGCCATGTCCACAGCCCTCCCTGGTATACTACTTTAGTCACCCAGTCAAAGAAATTAATTAGATTGATCTGACATGACCTTCCCATTGGGAACCCATGCTGCCTTGGGTCCTGTGCCCCACTGACCTCTAGGTACTCAACAATTCTTCCCTTCAGAAGTGATTCCATCACTTGCCATACCACAGAGGTCAAACTGACAGATCTGTAATTTCCTGCCTCTGTCTTGCTCCCACTTTTGTGAAGGGGAATCACATCTGCCTTCCTCCAGTCCTCAGGTACCACACCATCCTCCCATGATTTGTTAAAAAGGGTAGTCAGTGGTGTCACTAGTTCTCCCTTTAATTCTTTTAGAATTCTGAGGAATTCTGTCAGGCCCCATTGCTTTGTCCACCTTCAGTTTTAGGAGTTCTTTCAGAACTCTTTCTTCTGTGAAAGGATTGGGATCAACCCCCCCCTGTCCAGAGTGCTTCTGTTATTTGGATTAGGCACTTGCCCCTCCTTTTCTTTTGTGAATACTGAGCAGAAGTATTCGTTCAGTATCCCTGCTTTTTCACTGTCCCTCTCTGCCCACCCACCAACCATTCTATTCAGCCTCATTATCCCTCCCTTTGTCTTTCTACACTCCCTGATGTACCTATAAAAGGTTTTATACCCCTTCTTAACCAAGTTGGCAATCTTTTCCTCAGTTTGGGCCTTTGCTGTTCTGACTTTCATCCCTGCTTTCTTCTGCCTTAACTGGTACAGCCCTCTGTCCTGCTCCTTCTGTGTTTCCTTATACTTCCTAACTGCTATCTTTTTTCTCCCTAACCTTCCCTGCCACCTCTTTTGAGAATCATAATGGCTTTTTCTTTCATTTTGATGTGTTTATTTGCTTCACACAAAGGCTTGTTGCCGCTGTGATGTCAGTTTTGATGTTTCCTGATTGTTGTTCCACCTCTCCTTCTTGCCTGCTTGCTAGTGCTTTTCTAAGGCACTCTTCCATCTTGCCAAAGTCCACCCTCCTGAAGTCCAGTACCCTCACTTTTGTATGGCTTGGTTCTGTAGCAGAGATTATCATGAACCACACTGTTTGGTGGTCACTTGTTCCAAGATGACTACCCACTTCTAGATTTGAGATTCGCTCACTGTCTCCATTTGAGAGTATGAGGTCTAAAATTGCTCCCTCATGAGTGGGTTCCAAAACTAGCTGTCTGAGGCATGCCACCTGTAGGGCATCGAGAATGGCCCTGCTCTTGGGTGTGGCTGCAGCAAAGGTGCTCCAGCTAACATTTGGCATATTCAGGTCCCCCATCAACAGTATCTCCCCTTTCTCTGCCATCCTAAGGATGCCTTCTATCATATCCTTGTCCATTCCCTCCCCCTGACATGGGGGTCTGTATACAACCCCTGTGCGGACTGTGGTGCCATTTCCAGTCTCTAAGGTGACCCACAGTGCCTCCTCTCCTCCCTGTTTACTCTCTTGTTCCATTGCTTTTATCCCTTCCCTTATATAGAGAGCTTCTCTTCCCCCTCTTCTCTCCTCTCCTCCCTGTCTCTCCTGTAGGTTGTGTACCCTGGTATGATAACATCCCAGTCATGGTTCTCTGTGTACCATGTTTCTCTGACTGCTACGATATCCAGGCATCCCTTTTCCAACAAGGCCACCAGTTCAGGGAGCTTGTTGCCCAGACTCCAGGCATTGATACTCATTACCCTACATTTCTTGATGGTCTTACCCCTTTTTGCCCCATCCCTGTCCTTATTGCCTTTGTCATTTTCTCCATTTACCCCTGCTCTTCTCCCTTTTGACATCCCTATCTTGGTGTTTACCTCACTTACTACCCTGATTATTTTTTGATGGGGGGACTAGGATTTCCCTGTTCCTTTCCAGTGCCTCCCCCTTGGCTAGTTTAAATGCTTGCCAATGAAGCATTTAAACCTATCACCTAGGATCCTGGTTCCCCTCCTGGACAGATGCAGACCATCATGCCAGTATAGGCCTGCATCACTCCAGGTGGACCCCCAGTCCCCAATGAAGCCCAATCCCTGAGTTCTGCACCAGTTTTTCAACCACTGATTGAATCCCATGGTGTGGAGCACCCTAGCCTCACCCATGCCATAGACAGGTAGCACCTCTGAGAAGCTTACCATGTGTGCTACTTGTCTAAGGCCCTTCCCCAACTCCACAAACTGTTCTTGTACTGCTCTGATCCATTTCTCAGCCAGGTCATGTGTCTCTAAGTGGACAATGACATCCAGCTCCCTCCCCCGTGCAGCTGCTCCAGCAATCCTGAGGATTTGCTCCCTGTCCCTCCAAGCCATGGTGCCAGGCAGGTGCCTTACCGCCCTCTCCCCTTCCTTCCCCAGTTCTACTCCCCTAACAATGGAGTCCCCCAGCAGGAGTTGTTTCCTTCCCCTGTGGCGTCCCATGTCACCCTGCTGTGGTCAATGTACAATATAAAGTAGTTATAGTTTTCAAGTTGTCTGATTAATTGCTTTGTACTACCACTGTTACTAAATTTAAATTATTCTATCAAGGAAATGTAAGTTTATGTAACTGTCTGTAAATGTATTAAAAACATTTACTTGTCCTTATAATGTAATGTGTTAAATGCTGTTGCTAGGTTAAGAAGTCACATAACAGCAACAGAGATGAAAACAATGGGATGCATAGGAATTTGAAAAAAGTATGCGTTAGCAGGAGCAGTGTCATGACTTCACTAATTTTTTTATACTTTCACTCCAGATTTTTAACACTACCATTTTTTACACTTCTTCATAAACAATACAGCTGTCATTTTTTACATCCTGTTCAAAATGTGTTTTTGTACCTGTGGTGCCAAATGGCACAGTCACTGTGCAAAATCACCTTTCGGCTAATGAAGTGATAGTGTCACTGTTCATGTGGTGGGGTCACAAAAAGCCCATGCTGAAAACTTCGAGTGAAAATACCAAGAAACACCCAGGGCATTAGGGTTTCTGACCATAACACCTTGCCCTGTAGGGACTGACAGGCATCGGGGTATGATTTGGGATTATCAACAGTAATGCTCATGCCATTCCAAGGTGTATCTAAGATTTCAATAAATAAAATAAAATAAATAAAATTCCACCCCCATCCCCACCCTATAGCCAGTGACAGGTATCGAAGTGAGCCTTTGACTCTTCAGCCCCAAAGTTCATTCCATTCTCTTATACTGTACCCATTTCAGAGTATTTCCTTATGGAATGGGATGAATGTAAAGTTTAAACACCCCAAGGCACACCTTGACTTTTGTCTGTGTCTGCAGGGTCGAGTGAGGTGAAATGGTATGAGTGTTATGGGCAGTGACCCAAAGGCACACCCCAATGCCTGTCCATCTCTGTGGGTTGGGGTAGGGTTGGCATCACTTAGTACTTCACTGCCATTCCTATTCTGCCTGTCTGTATGTCTGTGCGTGTCTCTCTCTCTCTCTCTCTGTCTATATGTCTATCCAATTATCTATCTTTCTATCAATTGCATGTATCACTATTTTTACCTATTTCTAAAACAAACTTGCATATCATATTTTCCTGCACTCTGAGCACAGTACCATAGGAAGGGTGGGGCGGGTGGTGCTCTGGCACTGGGCGCAACCCTCAGGGGGCACAATTTTCAACTGAAACTCATTTGTTTATTAACTTGCGCTACTGCTTTTTTAAATTTATTTTGGCTTGATAAATTGTAATTATGTCTGGCTGTCAGTAGGGGTGCATCTGTGGACCAAGGACCAGCAGGTTGGGTTTGGGGGGTCACATGAGCTGCAGACAAATAATTATGTGGTGTGATGTTGCTGTGATGAGAAAGAAAGAGAAACTGTAGGTGGGCCAGCGCTGCCCACTAGTATAAAAGGTACGGGCGGTGTATGTAGCACGGAGAGGCAGTTAAACTTGGAGTCGGAGACAATGTTATTGTTGACAGTAGAGCCTAGAAATAGAGTGGCTAGCAGGCAGCAAAAAAAGTGATAGACAGAGTGTATGTAGAGAGAGAAGATTGGGAGAGATGATAGAGAAGACAAGAGAAATCCATCTTGAAGATTTTTAAGCAAAGCAATGTAGTGCATCACTGTAGTAGTCCGTCTACAGTATGTGTAAGTCCGTCCCGGCCGTCTCCCATGTATCTGTGTGATTCTGTATTCCATATTGTTTTAAAATGAAAATTAATTCTTCAAATCTGTTTACTGTTTAGTTTGTTGTGTCTGTGTGACAGTGTCAATGAATGAGGTGTGAGTGTGTTGTATGTGTCGCATGGCTGTGGCAGTGGCGGTGCCACTGGGGAGGGATTCTTGATTGGAATTTGAAAAACGCACTGCACTTCAGTGATCTGGAGGAAGGATTGGATCTGATTTTTAATTTGATTGTGGGAATGGGCCAAGGGACCCACGGCCCAGGCCTGACTCAGGTGTGATAAGACGACTTAGTAGTTCACGGGACTGGGATGGGAGTGAAGACGTTCACGCCCTCCAATCTGCTGCTTGTGTGCTGACTGATTGCCATGGTGTGGGCAGGCCACAGGCACCCTCACTCCAGCCCACCACACTGTTTTCTCTCATCTTGACCCGCATTCCTCCTGCACTTCAAGTCCACACCAAGGAGGCTCCCCCAGTCCCACCTCTGTGCTGTTTCTTCTACTCCATGCAGGCGGGTGGTGGAGGGACGACACAGACAGTCCCAGTCAGAGCAAAGCCTGCAGTCAGACCAAAGTCATACTGTGACTCCATTGCACTGCACTGACTAGTCTCCCTCAAGTTGGTTGGTACATGCTTTTTTTCTTTATTGTACATCCGTTGGGACTGGGTGCCAGGTTACAGACACTGTGCATACTGTGGTCTCTGAATGACTGGTCGCATGACCCCTGAAGATGGAGACGGGTCAGAAATCATCTCTAGCAACAGTCACATACAGAAGTAGCTGTGTTGTAGTATTCCGTTTTCAGAGGATTCCTCAGTAAGTGCCCGTGTATTTCCTTATGCCTCAATTTTGAAGATATAGGAAATTCCTATATCTTCAAAACTGAGACATAAGAAAATATGTGTACTGTGTTTTCCTAAGCCCAATTATCTCATTCAAATGTTTAGTATGCTGAAAAATAGTTTGTCACTCTTACCCATGAATGCTACAAGAATCATGCATCTGCAGTGCATTGCTTTTAATAAAGAATCAAACTAACCTCCCCAATAGATTGACACATTTCCAGGGACCACACCCCAACTTAGACCTCAAAAACATAGCTTCAATGCCCCCTCCTTAAAGTAAACTGTAAAGAAAATAAAAAAAATACTGCCTGTCTAAATGTGCTTCTAGCCAGTCAGAGTCTCCTGGCACAGTTGGTAGCACATCTACCTATGGACCAGAAGGTTGTGAATTCTCTGCCCACACTGGGATTGGACTTGCACCTAAACTGCTGGCATCAGAGTGCAGTAGTAGGGGGTGCTGAACTGCTGGGGTGTGCTGTCCTTTGGATGAGACGTTAAACTGAGGTCCCTTATACCCATCCTGGTGTTGTCCTGGTGGGTGTCCAGGTGGAAGTAAAAGAATCAAGGGGCACTCTTCGCAAAGAGCAGCAGACATTCCCGGTGTCCTGGCCAACATTCCCCTTCCCATAAACCAGTTCATGCAATTGTCCAGGCTGTGTGTGGGTGTTGATGTGTGATATGGCCGCCATCACACATTTAGTCACTTCACTACCAGTCTAGCATTGCGTCTAAAGCACTTTAGGATACACTGTATATGAAAAGTGCTATATAAATTCTTGATTCTTCTTCCACACCTCAGATTCATGGCAGCAACATTTAGGGACTGACCATGTAGCAAAGTGGTTTTTTTTGTTTGTTTTTCTTTCAAGAAAAGCCCGAACCTCACCACAGAGCTGGAGCATATAAACCCTCCAGAGCTTCTGGCTCTTTTCGGGGCAAAATTTTTCTCTTGCCCAGGGCACCCAAATGCCTTCCTATGGCTCTGTCTGAGCACATACTTACAAAACGTTGCATATTTGTGCTCTACTTCTGCATAGACCTCATACTTTCCTAATATTCCCATTATCACAAGCATAACCACCTTGCCCTTATCAAAAGCAACCTCCTCCGAAAGTTACTAACACATTTTCTCTGCTAACAGTTCATCATTACACCTGACTTCCTGACATCAACACATTGCTTAAATATAACTTGCATCACCTCATGGACAAAAACCCTGTTTCTCAAAAAAAAAAAAAACTGTAAATAATCCCAAGGCTAAACATATGCCAGCCATTACTTTTTCATGTACTACCACCTTCTGTACCATCTTGCGGATTTGAATATGTTTCCCATGATGCTTTGCATTATTGAGGTATATGCAATTGTGTTGTCTTTGAAATTTGGCTGTCCGACCAATAACATCTGGGATAACACATACCTCAGTGGCATTTGCTCTGGGGTTCTTTGTAAGCCTATAGTGCTTCCTATTCCTTCCATTAAAATGTACACCTCCATATATTTTCCTAATAATGTGTATGCTTTCCTTAGAACAGAAATGAAAACAAATCTTATTACTTACAAATCATTGTGCTGATTCTCCATACATCCTTAACAATTCCACACAACTTCACTAACTTCATTATGCAGCCGTGATGGATCTGAACAGAATTTGTTCTTTTTGTCCCTCACTGCCCAACCCTCCCTGGGCTGACAGCATTCTTATCCATAGCTCAGACAAGGTTGCATCCCAACGGACATCCCTTTGGGCTGCCATCTGCAGGTGAAACTTCTCATCATATACCAACCATCTATATGCTTCCTTTCCCCTGTATGTGTCCCTGATTATGGCAGAATATGTTAATAATGGTATGGCCAACTCAGGCCGCTTCTGTAACACTATCGCACTGAAGTGCGTGAAACCCTCCATCCACGTACCAAAAGTTTTAACCTTGGTGGTTGTGTCCTCACTGGTTTTCCCCACTATGGTAATGTCACAGCCATTTCTGTTTTCCCCACAGTCTCTTTTTGCTCATACATTTTTGGCCACATCTTTATTGACCAAAAAGAACATGTCTACAAATTCACCTTTTGATATATTTTCTTTGATGGTTTGTGGCACATGGTCCCCTAGGGTCATTCCTGGAAGCCCCCCAACATGCACTCCCATACTGCTCCCTTCCCACTGTCTCTTTCTCCCTTTTTCCCCCTTTTAATTCTTGTCAGGCCTTGTCCATCTCCTCCCACCCTTCATCACCTGTTTCCACCATAATTCCTGCTAAATACTCCATAAGGCTACTGCTTACTCTCCCCCTAAGATGATGCCTTACCAAGCTCGGGCTGCAGCTCCCCGGCTTCATCCGGGTTGTTCCTTGTCACCCTCCTTTTTAGCAGCTCCTCCTGTGGCGGTGGGTTCTTTCTCTTCAGTTCTTGTCTTTCCCTGTCATCTGTGTCCCTGGATTCCTTGATGATTGACTGCAACTGTTCCACAAGCACAGCTGCCTTCAGCGCCAACTGGTCACTGCTCTTCTGCTTCTGCTGGGGGGGGCTTTCTTGGGTACCATTCTTCAACTAAAACAATTATCTTTAGTCCACATATTCTCAGACTTAGTGGTCTTGAGCCACCCCCTTTTCTCTTCTTCTTTTTTTTTTTTTGTTGCTTCCCCACCCTGTACATGCAGCATTTCCACATTGCATGCCTGGCCCTGAGGGTACCCCCCATCCCCCCAATTAACAATGATGCTTCCCTCGGGCTCTCCCCTGTTCTAGCATTAAACCTGTATACGTGTATGATTTATTACATTCTTCTACTTTTATTATATTACTACTTTTTTATTTTTAGCCCCCAGAATGCATTTGTACTTGGTGCTTGCCATCCTTATCCGTAATCAACTTCCCCCTTTCTTCTTCTTTTTTTCTTGTAGCTGTACCAGTAGCCCCTGCAGAATCTTGGAGGCCCCATGCCATCTGGCTTGAACCCTGTGACCCCCAGGCCGTGCTGCCTTGTTCTGCATTCTTTTATTTTTTCCATCTTCCCCCCCTTTTTTTCAGTTCCCCCCCAAATGCTGTTTCAATATGTTGAGTAAGGATGTAGGGGAAGGCAAGCCCCCTTCTTGCAGCCCTTCCCATCCACCAGGCCTCGGGCTTACTCTAGGGCCATCTATTATTGTTGCCAAACTGCTGCCATATGGTTGCTCCCTTAGGTCCCCATGCTACAGCCTGCTCCTGCTAGGCCTTATCTCCCCCTACTCTACCCATCACCAAAAAGTCACCCATTCTCTGGGATGTCCCGATCAACCCCCGTTGGTCTTGTTCTCTGTGTCTGATGCCAAAAAAACACATTTTTTTCTTAATTGTTTGTATTTTTTTTTTTTTTTAGTTATTTACCCCTTGCAGTTCATGGCTGCTGCCCTCATGCGGCCTACCACGCTGTTCTGCCACAAACACCAAACAGAAGAAGGGGGGTGCCCCATTTCAAATCCATGTGGTTCTGATCCGTTGCCACGTTGGATCCCAGTGCCATGCTGGATTCCAATACCGCATTTTTCTTTTTTTTTTTTTAAAAAAAAAAAACCTCCTTCGCCATTACTTATAACATGCAAGCGGGCCCCTCTGTCTGCCGACACCTGCGCCCTTGTCCTTATGGCAATTTTCACCCCTCATGTAGCTACTACCCCTATCCCACTTGACAATTAGGCCTGCCCTCATGGTGTCGCCGTGTGGCCCTCTTACCCTGCCTCTCAGACTCAAACACCAGGATTTTGCATTACAGCCTCAAATTCAATGCTTACACATCTGTGCCCCACATAATCCCCTACCAAAGCATTCTGCCAACCGATGATCATCCTTACTATTCTCGGTGGCCATTTTAAAATGCTTGCAGCTGCGACTGCAAACCTCATGCCCCTGACTTCCTAGAAAGCCCTGCAGACTCTTCCTGCAACATCCAGGAACCCCCTAGTCCCTTTTCTATCGCTCTGGACTCGGGCCATGAAAGCCTTGCTGCTTATTTAAGTTCATTGGCCTTTCAGCCTTCTGGCCATGTGGCCAAGTCTGCTATTCTCCTAACCCAAACCTCACTTAATTCTAGCCCTTGTCCTGGCTGCAGCCCTATCTGTGATTCTCCTACCACCCACCTCCTTCTCAAGCTAGGCCTTAGAGGCCACTCGGCTCACCACTGTCTGTCTTTGTTCCCCTCACCATTAAATTAAAATCCTCATCCAGCCTGGTTACTCTGTAAACTACACAAGCAACAAGATCTTCTCAGCAAAATACCCTGTATTTCTGAAGCCCCTAATTTAAAAAATCTCCACTACTTTGAAAAAAAAACCCAGGCCCCAAACTGTTTAGCTCACTTCCTTAAAGGCTTCATCATAATCTAATTCACTTTCGTAAATTGTCTCAGTATAATGCTCATAATGAACTGGCTTGCCATGATCTATAGCCCCAAATCTTCCCATCTTACTGCATTTCCTTTGCTAGGCCCGAGGCCCGGACACTTTACCTGTAATCTTAATTCTACTCAAACCTTAAAGGTCATTTCTATGTGCTGCTTAGGAGTCACCAATTCAAACTCAGCAGCAGAAAAGAGAGGGTCTCTTGCTCTTTGCAGCTCTTTTCTACCCCCCTGATGACCCTTCCCTTTGCTCCCACCTGTCCAATCAATTTAACCTGCTTATTCCTATCTGGCCCCACCCCCTTCCTGACATCACTAACCCCCTCTTCTCTTATCCTATTCTTGTATTTACCTTCCCCCTCTCCTATCATTCCTCCTGCTAGCCTTATCTTCCAGGGATCCCCTGACAACCCAGGTTGCCCTTTATTATGGCAACCTCCATTGCAAAAGGCATAACAAACTTATTGGCATCACATGGGAGAGAGGCTTTCTGAGGCTTTGTCCCCCCTTGGTCTATCACAGCTCTATAATATTCAGTCTCTGCCTCAGTGTCAGTGGCTCAGTAGGTAGCACACTCGCCTCTGAGGCCGGGAGATCAGAGGGCTGTGGGTTCAGTTCCCACATCTGGCACTTGGGTTAATATCCCAATACTGACACTGTAGTGCAGCATGAGAGAGGTGCTGCACTTCTGAGGTGCCGCCTTTCGGATGAGACGTTAAACCGAGGTCCCATCTGCCTAGATTGGTGGTAGTTCAGGTGGATGTTAAAAATCCCATGACACTTATCGAAAAGAGTAGGGGAATTTCCCTGGTGTCCTGGCCAAATTTCCCTCATTCACTAAAAATACCACCAACAGCTTAATCTGGTTCAAATTCAGTTGCTCACCATCTGTATCCCCGGTCGCCCCTGAAAAAGGGACTTCTAGGCCCAGTGGGCTTACCGGGTCAACAAAATTCAACAAACAATCCTATGCACCTTCTGCCTACCTTTTTTGCTTGTGCCAAAGCACATAGCCAATCACAGTACAGAAAATGCAAACAGAACTCTCCTGTGTGCGGGTGTTACCTATAGTGATCATACTAGGAATATTTCTTGGCCTTTTTCTATAACTTCGTGGTACTTCAGCTTTTTTGTTTAAAATCTATCCTTGGGAGGGTTGCCTGTCCTGCTCCCAAGGAAAACTGGCAGCTTAGTTCCTCTTTCTTGACCCAGGCCTAGCATAGTACCACTGTTTGGCAGCTCATTCCATACTCACTGAGTGGGTTTTCACAAATGCTGCTGTAAGTGGCTCTTTCATGTCTGTCAAGTGGTATTTTGTAAATGCTGCCATTGACAGCTCCTTCTTTGCCTGCCAAGTGGGCTTTGCAAATGCTGACACTGGCTGCTCCTTCCATGCATGCTGAATGGGCTTTTGCAAATGCCCATGTAACCCCCCCTTGGGGGCTTACCTTAGTCAACCCCCATCCTCCTGTTATCTCCCATTGCTGCTGGCGCTTCCCATTTGCCTCCGATTCCTCTGGTGTCCTTTAAGTCCTCTGGTGTTCCCAAGTGTTTTCTCCGTACCACCCAGAGCTTTGATGAGCCCGGTTTTGGGCTTAGAACACTGATTGCAAGCCACCAACATGTAGCTAAAGAGATGGTGACTGTGCATGAGCATGTAGTGCTTGATCTCGCTGACCGCTGGTTTTGCAATTGAGCGGGAGAGTGTACAGAGGTCCTGGTGCCCCTACTGACTTAAATGGGGACCAGTGACCAAAATAATGCAGCACAGGAGCTGCTGGGGGTCTAACATTAAAGTTTAAGCAAGGGCACTGAAGCAAGGGCTCATGAATAAAGACGAGCCTAATGAATATTAATTAGATTCTGCCTGCTGCCTGGGGGCAATATATTTCGTCGGCAGTGGCAGCAAATGTATGGCGCACAGATGTGTAAAAGTGGGCTTATTCAAAAATAGCACAGTTGGGGCAACATGCCTATGAGGGTTCAAAATAAATAAGTATTGCTTCTGGCTGCACCAGAACTTTAAAGTTAGAGGACTGCATAAACTGTGTAAATACTTTAACAGCAGCAACTATCTTTGCAGCCAGCCAATCAGAAGCCTGGATTTAAGCCAGAGACTCTTGGGAATCAATCAATCAAACTTTATTTAACCTGTCAAAATCATCCTTGAGCAAGCTCATTTACAAGATGGTCCTGGACAAATAGGACATATACAACTACAGCATACTATCAGAGTTGCAGAGTACATACACTGAGCAAATAATTGACAGTTACAGTATAACAAATAGTATCAGGGCTGGGAAATACATACAATGCACAACTATCCAACTATTCATGAGTTGATATATAACTGTGTATACAAAGGATTCCCCAATGGAGGGGGCTTTTACAACCAGATACTACAATGTTACAATAAAGTGAGGGATACCAGGGAGGGTAAGTGGGGGTACAACACACGAAGGCCTTTGAGTGGGGGGGGAGGACAGGGATATGTGAGAGGGTGATTATGGGTGTGGACATAACAGACAGGGGGAGAGTTGGGCAGAATAATCAGAAGGTAGGCATGAACAAAGAGAAGTGCTAGGAGAATACATGTAAGTGCTTAAGTGCTGGAGACTTGTGGGAGAGAAACAAGGAATATTTTCTGGTGCTTAAAAGGCAACCAGTAAAGGGACTGAGACTGTTGTAGACAGTTTGGGCAGCCAATCAGAGCTCAATGACTGTGCCCTTTATTTAAGAGGGACTGTTCAAACTTCAGGAGATCTTCTGGGACACATGCTCGAACCACCCAGGAGAGAGGAGCTTCTAGGCTCTGTGGAGATTCACACAGGAGAGGCCTGACTTTGCCTCTTGTGCTCACCTCTAGTCCAAAAAGGGGATCGGAACCTGAAAACTGCCTTCCTGCAGACTGAAGGGTTTCTCAGCATTGCAAGTTGGCTGAGACTGCAACTGGTAACAAACCAAAGAGAGAAATAGAAAGTTTGATGCTTATTCAGGTGAATGTGCTGAGCCTGCTGTGTGTGAGGAGACTGATGTCCAGGGTCTCCTGTTTTGCCAAAAGGGAGCCAGTCTTACACAGCCACCACATCACCTACCAGCTGGAGATTTTCACACGCACAACTGAACTGTTCCAGAAACCACTCTTGCATCAGGGTCTATACCAAACACGTCTAATGCCACTTGTTTCTGTGCCAGATACAGCTTTCCGGTGAGAGAGCAGCATCAGGGATTCAGCTCCTGCACAACAAGCCATCACAGGTTGTGGTCATCTATAGGACAAGGCTGTGAAGTGGAGGTGAGTCATGATGGCCCCATTCACAGAATACAGAAACTGAAAGCAACAGGTCTTTATTTCGCATGGCCTTCATCCACCTACTGGTGCAGTGAGTAAACTCAGTGTTGCTCTCTGCAACAAGTATTCTAATTATTTAATGGTACCATCTGATTGCATTCAGCATAGAGCTAAAGTGTTTCAATAGACTAGGCCAGCCGGTCACAGATACAATTGGTTTGCTTTGTGTTGTTCATGGTTAATTGATTTTTCCATCAAGGGCCCCAACAACAGCTGCAAAGCCGGCAACCCTGGGCACTGTTTCTGGCCAGCCAGCATTACAATCTGGGTACCCAGTGTTGCTAGACTGTTTAAAGCAGGGACTACATTATTTGTATGTTAAATAGCCTGTTCTTTCCAGAACAATAATCATTTGCTCTGATTTGCTCCCTCTCCTTGTTCACATCCCTGTAATAAACCTGATTTACTGTGCTACTTGGAACCTAACTTTTGAGCATATTATTACCTGGCTTAAAGTGATAGGCTTTGTACTGTATGCATTAAAAGAGTATGCTGTGTTGCAAATTTGTCTTTACAGTGGGTTGCAGGGTGTACACCAGGACCAGAGACCCTGCAGGTAAGTGGGACAACAGTGAACATATTATTACTGCTTATGGCAAACAGTCTATTGAATACTGCTAATGGTTATTGTCAATTCATAGCTGCTTGTTCGCTAGGTGGGATTGTGGGTTGTTAGCTTCTCAGAGGGCTTTACCAGTTTAGATAGAAACCCACGTAAAGATTACTCTGGGTGGAGGCACCAAAATATTGCGTACACTGAGGGTAGGGATGCCCCAATACTTTCAGATTCTGAACCCAGGCCCCTCAACCTGTACTTAGGCAAGCAGGCAGGGTTAGCAGCCCTTAGTATAATGGTGCCAGGGTTACATCTTGGAGGCACCACTGGGATAACTGCCTCCTAGTGGCCAAAATAGAAAACTGCAATCACAATTTGTATGGGTACCACTGAAAAAATGGGTGTGCATCAGTTAATTGGTTGGTGTACAGTGAGTGAAACTGGTCTCCAGAATGCTTTTTTATTGCTAGATATACCCCCTGGGCACCAGTAAAGACACTATTGAGGGGGTACTCTCAAAAATTGACTGTCTTAGGGAGGTTGTGGTAGTAGGGTGACAAGCTGACCTGATTGCCCAATTGCTAATGGTTCTAGTGGAGTGTAGTGACCCTGTAGACAATACTAAGGTGCCTAAAACTATTGCCACTGATGGGTCCCCAGCAGTCTGGAGGGTGGTAACCAAGGACAGGGAGGGTCCCTCAGAGCCAGACCCCCCACCCCATCTGAAAGTCTTGAAGAGAAACTTGCAAAATGGTTACAGGCTGAGGGTCAAACCCTCGAGGACTTGGAAAAGTTATTTAAACCTTCTGGTGGTACCCCTTCCCTTGCATCTGCACCAGTCCCGGCACCTGCTCCTGTTCTAGCACCCATATTGATTTCTTCACCTGCACTAACACTGGCACCTGTGCCTATCCCTATGCCTGCTCCCTCAAGTAATCATGACTCCTACTGCAGGCTGTGAGTGTTTTAAGGCACCCTATCCACACCTAATGGGGAGGATGACCTGGAGAGACATGGTTGAACTATGTCTCACTTCTCATGCAAGAATTGCAGTGTAGTGAGGGTGAGAAAAGAAAGAAAATTATGGAGAGTCTGAAGGGCCCAGCTTTGGATGCCGTCCAAGCCTTTTGAGCCACTGATCACAATACACCTGCCCAGGAGTACTTGTTCACCCTAGAAGATGTGCTAGGGAGCATAGAATGGTAAGGCATGGCAAGGCAAATTTTATTTTTAGGCGCCGAATCCCGGAGGCTCTGGGCACCATACAGGCAAATGTACAAACAAACAAACAATAAATAAAATCACACACAGTAATAAATAAAACACAATAATAATAGATAAAAGCAGGCCACAAAAAGGTGGAAGGATAGCCACTAACAGAAAGGCAATTCTTAAAACAGAGCAGTCATTAAAAGCAATATCTAAAAGACAGTATCTAAAAGACAGTGTCTCGGAATGCCTGGTTGAACAAAAAGGTCTTGAGGCAGGCTTTAGATACCTCAGCTGAAGGGGTCTCCCTTCCTACTGGGTCATACCCGCGTGGAGAAAGCCGTGCACAGCATGACCGCACTGTGAGTAGAGCGCATGCCTTTAGAGTGACGGGGGAATTCCAGAAATATGAAAGTATTGCTACCCCCTAATGCTCACCACGAAGGAGGAAGTGGATATGAACACTGCCAGTCAGGTACTCGGTTGAGCTGCTCCCATGGTGGAGTGGCTAGAGCACCTGGCCCTGCAGTGGATGGGGTTGGGGAGTGAGGTTTCATTCCTGACTTGGGAATCTTTTACTTTTATTATTTTTTTCTTGCCCCTATGTCCACACCCCTCAGAGTTTTTTATAATAAGTCCGGGGGGGGTCACAGCAAAGCCCCCAACAAAACAAATGGAAAGTGGGTGCGAGTGTTTTCATGCCGTTTGCTGCTGTGCGGTTGTGGTGTGCATGGTGTCGTCCATGGCATTATGACCCTGTGTTGCCTCCCTTACAGTTGAAGGAAGCAAATTCCATAGGATGGGGTTGGTGACACTAAAAGGTTTGTCACCTGCAGTTTTTAGCCTCATCTTTGGAATCATGAGGAGGCCTCTAGAGTAGGAATAGTGGGAGCAGACCAAGACAGCACGTGTTAGAAGGTCCAATAGGTAGCCAGGGCCCAGTTTGTGTAGGGCATTAAAGGTGAGCAAGCCCACCTTGAAGAGGACTCTTCACCTTATCGGCAACCAGTGTAGTTCACACAGCACCGGGGTGATGTGGCAGTACTTAGACTGCTCGTCAACAACCTGGCAGCTGCATTCTGCACTAACTGCAGCCAGCAGAGGGTACCTCCTGAAATCCTGAAGTAGAGTGCATTACAGTAATCAGGCCTTGATGTCATGAAGGCATGCACTAAGGTGGTGAGGTCCATGGGTGGAACAAGGGGTTTGATTCTAGTGATATTCCTCAGATGGTAAAAGCTGATGTGGACAATGGATGACACCTGAGACTCAAATGTTAGCCCGCTGTCAAGGATAATGCCAAAATCATGCATCCTAGAGGAGTCCTTCAATGGCACAGACCCCAAGATTAATCCTGTTGCTGCACCAGAGACAATCCTATCACGCCCTTTGTTTGACTCCACCACGAGTACCTCCATCTTATCAGGATTCATTCACAACCAGCTGGAGGCCATCCAGTCATTGATCTCGGCAAGGCAATTATTTAGCACTTCCATTGCTTTAGATGTCCCTGAGGAAAAGGAAAGATACAGTTGGGTATCATCTGCATAGCAATGATAGCCCAAACTGTACTTCCTAATGAGCTCTCCCAGTGGCAGCATATACATGGCAAACCACATTGGTGACAAGACCAAACCTTAAGGTACTCCACAAGACAGGATGCTAGGGGAGGAGAGAAATTCCCCATCACTACCCATTGCCTTCTGTTTGTAAGATAGGGCTTAAACCAGCAGATGACAGTGCCGGCAAGTCCACAATATTTCCTCAGGCAGTCAAGCAACACACAATGGTCTACCATGTCAAAGGCTGAGGAGAGATCAAGGAGACTGAGACTCTAATGTTGGGTGGTAAACTCAGAGCTGTTCTCCGAGGCACTCCCAGGACCTAGGGCAAGCACGGTGAGGAAGCTAAGAATACAGGAGTTTAATGGGTGGCTGAAGGGGTGGTGTGCAGAAATTGGGCATGGGGTAGTAGGGGAGTGGGGTGAGACATGGAACAATAAGGAACTTTATGCCAAGGATAGACTGCATCACAGCATTGAGGGTACAAGGGCATTGGGACAGAGGCTGGAGAAGTACATTAAAAACAACATAGATTTAAACTGAGGAGGCGGAGAGGGCTGAGTTGGATTTCAGGGAGGATGCACCTTCCAGGGGAGACTGGAAGGCCTCTCCCCCTCCCAGAGATGGAGGAGGAGAATGAGGGGGCATTACCAAGACAAAAGTGGAAGGGGGAGAGATGGGAAGAGGAGGGGTGGAGCACAAGGTGTATTGTAGTATCCTTGAATGCAAGGAGCTTGGCAAACAAGGTGGCAGAGTTCCAGGCAATGATGGTAGAGGGAGAGGTTGATATTGCCACCATCTCAGAGACCTGGGCCACCCAATATCATGACTGGGATCTTATGATCCTGGGTTACAAGGTGTTCTTCAGGAATTGAGGGAGGGAAGGGCTGGAGGGGTGGCTATTTATGTCAGGGAGGGGATACTGTGTACAAGGGAGGAGGGGGATTAGGGAGGTCAGAAGCCATATGGGTATTTATTTATTTAGTTTTTGTTAACTGGGTAGGTGCAGTAGCCATGAAATGACTATTTTCAGGTATGACCCGGGACAGTACAACAATCAAAAACAGGTACATAGCAGGAGTACAATGAAATTACAATAGCATAGGTCAAAACAGTCAGTAGTAATGAATGCATGCAGCCAGGACAATAACAATCAATGAAATTCACATAGAATTTTTAGGCATAAAAAACCTATACAGTCTAGGAGGAGATACCACAACATAGCAGCAAAGAAATATTGTTCAAATTAGTCACAACAATGAAGATTCAAATAGGCAGTGAAACAAGGCAAGGGCAAATTCCTGACTGGGCAGGATCCATTATCACACCCTCCAAAACAAGACTCAGGGGTGTGTGTGTGTGTGTGTGTGTGTGTGTGGGTTGGGGTAGATTAGATGTCAAGGAGATAGTAAGGGTAAGAAGTGATACAAGGTAGGGAGGTTAAAGTTAGGCCAGGCAGCATCTGGCAGGTGAGTGGATTAAGGAGGATTAAAACAAGTGCAGAGATCAGCAAGGGATAGATGTAGGCACAGCTCCTTTTTGAAGCTGTCATGGGATCCAGATATTTGAAGTGCTGGGGGGAGAGAGTTCCAAAGCTTTGGAGCAGAGTAACTGAAGGCAACAGAGCCTTTTGATGATTTACATCTAGGTACATTCAGCAGGGATTTATCTACCGATCGAAGTCTATAGGAGGAGGTTTGAAGTACCAGCAATGTTGCGAGTGCTGAAGGGGTCTGATTTCTGAGTATAGAGTCAGTCAGGGAGCCAAGAGAGTATTGACGGCAAGCTGAGGGGGATAACCAGCCCAGGTCCCTGTACAGTTGGTAGTGGTGCTTAAGCTGTGGTGATGAGGAGGCGTATTGACAGATACAATACAAGTCACATTAAACTGTTCCTCCAGAGAGAAGCTTGGCAGAGGACACCAGAAGGAAGGAGTGCTGTGTGACTGGACTTCTCTACTGGGACTAAAGAAGTAGAACTCTTCTACTCTCTACACTCTTCTAAAAAACTGTATTGCCCTCCTTCCCTCCCACGCAAAGCTAGTTCTACTTTTATAGGCACAGGATTTGACTGACAACAGGAACTTCCTGATTGGGAGCAGAAAGTGAGTGATCACACAGCCACCAAAGACACACCATCCTGGAAGGGCAAGAGTAGCTCTCCGGCCCCCTCTAGCTGCTGGAGGTCAGCCTCTAAGCAAGTAAGGGGTCTACTGAGAAATATAAGATCTTCTTGTCTCAGAACAGGACAATCAGGAGCTTAAAGGACACAGAGGCAGTAAGTAAGTAGAGAGAGAAGAAAAAAAACAGATGAAAGAGTAAGGATTCCAAACAATAGTGAAGAGGCCAGAAATAAGACACGATGAGAGTGGTGCAGTGCAGTGGCTGTGGAGCAGCAGTCTTCCGGGAGACGTTCTGGAGGATGCAGTGTTGTCCCATCTGCAGGCACCTCTCTGGGCTGAGGGGGGAGGTTGCTCATCTCCAGGATGAGTTGGCCAGGATTTGTGGGACCTCCTCTTCCATCCAGGGACCACCTGGGCCACTGCCGTTGCCTCAGATGTTGCCAAGAAAGAGGAGCAGTTGGACCACAGTGGGCTCAGGGAGGGTGAGGGTGGTGGAACAGAGGTGCATCCCTCCAGCTGTACCTCTCCACAATTCCTATGCCATCTGGCAAAGTGTGGTTCCTCTATGGAGGCACCCACAGTGAAGACCAAGGAGGATGCTGGGAACCTCCACAAAGGAGACCCACAGGAGGGTGGCATGGGACCCCACAGGGGAAGGAAACAACTCCTGGTAGGGGACTCCATTGTTAGGAAGGTAGAACTGGGGGAGGAAGGGGAGAGGGAGGTAAGGTGCCTGCCTGGCACCATGGCTTGGAGGGACAGGGAGAGAATCCTCAGGATTGCTAGAGCAGCTGCACAGGGGAGGGAGCTGGATGTCATTGTCCACCTAGGGATAAATGACCTGGCTAAGAAAGGGCTCAGAGCAGTGCAGGAAGAGTTTGTGGAATTGGGAAGGGGCCTTAGACAAGTAGCATGCACGGTAACCTTCTCAGAGGTGCTGCCTGTCTAAGGCATACAAGAGGCTAGAATGCTCCACACCATGGGATTCAATCAGTGGTTGAAAAACTGGTGCAGAGCTCAGGGATTTGGCTTCATTGGGGACTGGGGGTCCACCTGGAGTGATGCAAGCTTGTACTGGCATGATGGGCTGCATCTGTCCAGGAGGGGAACCAAGATCCTAGGTGATAGGTTTAAATGCTTCATTGGCAAGTATTTAAACTAGCCAAGGGGGGAGACACTAGAAAGGAGCAGGGAAATCCTAGCCCCCCCAAAAAGTCATGGTAGTAAGTGCAGTAAACACCAACATAGAGATGTTGATAGGGAGAAGGGCAGGGGTAAATGGAGAAAGTGACAAAGGCAAGAAGGACAGAGATGGGGCAAAAAGGAGTAAGGCCACCAGGAAATGGAGGATAATGAGTACCAATGCCCATAGCCTGGGCAACAAGCTCCCTGAACTGGTGGCTTTGATGGAAGAGGGATGCCTGGATATTGTAGCAGTCACAGAAACATGGTACACAGAGAACCATGACTGGGATGTTAACATACCAGGGTACGAAACCTACAGGAGAGACAGGGATGGTAGAAGAGGGGGAGGATTAGCTCTCTGTGTAAAGGAAGGGATAAAAGCAACTGAACAAAAGAGTAAACAGGGAGGAGAGGAGGCACTGTGGGTCACCTTGGAGACTGGAAGTGGCACCACAATCTGCACTGGGGTTGTATAAGACCCCCAGGTCAGGGGTAGGGAGAGAATGGACAAGGATATGATAGAAGGCATTCTTAGGATGGCAGAGAAAGGGGAGATACTGTTAATGGGAGACCTGAATATGCCAGATGTTAACTGGAGCACACTTGCTGCAGCCACATCCAAGAGCAGGGCCATTCTCGATGCCCTACAGGTGGCACGCCTCAGACAGCTAGTTTTGGAACCCACTTGTGAGGGAGCAGTCTTAGACCTCATACTCTCAAATGGGGACAGTGAGAGGATCTCAGATCTAGAAGTGGGTTGCCATCTGGGAACAAGTGACAATCAAACAGTGTGGTTCATGTTAAACTCAGCTACAGAGTCAAGCCATACAAAAGTGAGGGTACTGGACTTCAGGAGGGCTGACTTTGGCAAGATGGAAGAGTGCCTCAGAAAAGCACTAGCAAACAGGTTAGAAGGAGGGGTGGAACAACAATGGGGAATCATCAAAACTGACATCATATAGGCAACAAGCCTTTGTGTGAAGCAAATAAACAAATCAAAATGAAAGAAAAAGCCACTCTGGTTCTCAAAAGAGGTGGCGGGGAAAGTCAGGGAGAAAAATATAGTATTCAGGAAGTATAAGGAAACACAGAAGGAGCAGGACAGAGAGCTGTACCAGTTAAGGCAGAAGGAAGCAGGAAGAGAAGTCAGAATAGCAAAGGCCCAAACTGAGGAAAAGATAGCCAACTCAGTTAAGAAGGGGGATAAAACCTGTTATAGGTACATCAGGGAGCATAGAAAGACAAAGGGAGGGATAGTGCAGCTGAATAGAATGAACGGTGAGTGGGCAGAGGGGGATAGTGAAAAAGCAGGGATATTGAACAAATATTTCTGCTCAGTATTCACAAAAGAGGAGGGGGAGGTGCCTAATCCAATTAACAGAAGCACTCTGGATAGGGGGGTCGATCCCAGTCCTTTCACAGAAGAAAGGGTTCTAAAAGAACTCCTAAAACTGAAGGTGGACAAAGCAATAGGGCCTGATGAAATTCACCCCAAAATTCTAAAAGAATTAAGGGGAGAACTAGTGAAACCACTGGCTACCCTTTTTAACAAATCATGGGAGGATGGTATGGTACCTGAGGACTGGAGGGAGGAAGGCAGATGTGATTCCCCTTCACAAAAGTGGGACCAAGACAGACCTGTCAGTTTGACCTCTGTGGTAGGGAAAGTGATGGAATCACTTCTGAAGGAAAGAATTGTTGAGCACCTAGAGGCCAGTGGGGCACAGGAACGAAGGCAGCATGGATTCACAGTGGGAAGGTCATGTCAGACAAATCTAATTGATTTCTTTGACTGGGTGACCAAAGTAGTAGACCAGGGAGGGGCTGTGGACATGGCCTACCTAGACTTTAGCAAAGCATTTGACACAGTCCCACACAAAAGATTAATAGTCAAATTAACCAGCCTGGGAGTGGGTCCCAGGGTGGTAGCCTGGTTAAAACATTGGCTGTACAACAGGACACAGAAGGTAATTGTAAATGGAGTCCACTCTGAAGAAAGAGGGGTTACTAGTGGGGTACCACAGGGTTCAGTACTGGGTCCAGTCCTTTTTAATGTCTTTATAAGTGACATTGCAGAGGGACTGGAAGGAACAGTATGCCTCTTTGCAGATGACACAAAGATCTGGAACAGGGTTGATACACAAGGAGGCATGGAAAGGATGAGAAGGGACTTGGCAAGGTTAGAGGAATGGTCAGAAGTATGGCAGCTAGGATTCAATGCAAAGAAGTGCAAACTAATGCACCTGGGAAACAAAAACCCAGGGGAAGATTACAAAATGGGGGGGTAGTAACAAAAACAAAAAAGGAAAGGGACCTGGGGGTAATCATATCAGATGACCTTAAGGTTAACAAGCAATGTGAGACAGCAGTAGAGAGAGCTGGTGGTATACTGGGATGCATAGGGAGAGGCATCACCAGCAGAAAACAGGAAGTTGTTATCCCTCTGTACAGACAGTTGGTGAGACCTCATCTGGAGTACTGTGTCCAGTTCTGGAGTCCCCATCTCCGTAAGGACATAGACAGGATAGAGGCAGTCCAGAGGAGGGCAACTAGAATGGTGCAGGGTTTGCAAGAGAAGCCATACGAGGAGAGACTAAAAGAGCTTAATATGTATACCCTTGAGGAAAGGAGGGAGAGGGGGGACATGATAGAAACGTCTAAGTACCTCAGTGGAATCAACAAAGTCCAAGAGGGTAGCATCTTTCAGAAAAAGAGACATGCAAGAACAAGGGGACACAATTTAAAGATGGGGGGGCAGTTCAGGGGCAATGTGAGGAAGTATTTTTTCACAGAGAGGGTAGTGGATGCATGTAACAGCCTTCCTGAGGAGGTTGTGGGGTCTAAAACTGTGGGAGAATTCAAGAATACATGGGACAGACATAAGGTAATTCTTGTGGTGGGTAGGCAGAAATAGGTTGTTGGTTAACTAGGATCTGCGGCTAATCCTGTAGGTAGGGAAATGGGCAGACTAGGTGGGCCAAGTGGTCCTTATCTGCTGTCAAAGTCTATGTTTCTATGTTTCAATGAGTTGCTTTAGCATTTCTGACTGAGTTGCAAAAGTGTTGCTGGATCCATCATAAAGCCCTGCAAAAACTGGTTCTTAAGAGTTGAAATGCAGTTTTGCATTGCAGTATGACTGGACTGCAGATGTATTCCAACTGAGTTGCAAAAGCATTTTACAAACATTCTCTTCAGCTGGTTAAACACTGAAAAATAATTCAATATGAGTTGCCAATGCATTGCCAACTGTAAAAAACAATGCTAAACCAACTCATTGATGGAACAGTTTAATGTGACTTGTACTGTATTATTATAAGTGACATCCTACTTATGAAGGACGGTTTTGTGTGTGGCAGCAAAGGTCGGCATGCCATAGGTGAGAGCAGGGAGTAATATGCCTCTGGCAATAGCAAGTTTAGCAGAGGGAGTCAGCATGAAACTGGACTTGTAAGCAACCCCCAGTTTAGCATTCACTGTTTTGCAGGCAGATTGTATATGCAGGCTGAAGTCCAGAGATTGGTCCAGAAGAATTCCTAGGTTCTTAAAAGATGTAACACATTCTATTTGTATGCCACTGTGGTCTTGCACCAGTAGGGGAGTTTGACATGTCATAGGTTTAGGGGCAGATCCAAATAACATTGCTTGGGTTTTCTTAGCATTGAGTACAAGCTTATGTGCAGAAAGCCAATTTTGGACATTTGTGAAATCTGAAGAAAGGGATGCATTTATGATGGTGACCTTATCAGAGATTGAATAGAGTACACGATCCTCTACACAGAGAATAGATGAGCATGAAAGAAAAACCTCATCTATGTTATTGACAAAAAGTGAGAAAAGAAGAGGTCCCAGAATAGAGTCCTGGGGAACCCCAATATTGATGGTAGCACCATCAGATAAAGATAAGTTGAATTTCACAATTTGAGTTCTATTTTCTAGCTTCCATACCAGGCGACAACTGGAGGTGAAAAGCTCAGATTGCAAAGAGTGGAGAGGAGCAGGGGTGATCAACAAGATCAAAGGCCTTTGTAAGGTCTATAAAAACTGCCCCTGTCAGTTGGCCAGCGTCCATACTGGTATGCACATTGGTAGTGAAGTTGAGAAGTGCTGTAGAGGTACTGTGACCTTTACGGAAGCCATGTTGGGTGTCAGACAGAAGGCTGTACTTTGTGAGGTAGTCAATGGTTTGATTTGCAACAAGTTTTTCCAGAATTTTACTTAGGACCAATAGGATGGCTATAAGCCTGTAGTTAGTAATCTCCTTGGGATCACCTTTTTTAAAGACAGGCATTACACAAGCAGTCTTCCAGAGGTCAGGAACTTGGCTACTAGAGAGAGACAAGGTGAAAATTCTAGCCAGAAGGGAGGCTATGTATGGTGCTGCTGGTTTCAGGAATCGAGGCTCAAGTGTATCTGATCCAGAGCTAGTGTTGTCAGAGACAGTCCGTAATAGTTTTAAGACCTCCGTCCTTGAGATTGCCTTGAAGTAGAACAGGGAATTTTTAGACATTTTTTGGGAAAGATAGCTGAGGGTAGTGAACTATGTTGATGTTGAAAGCAGAGAGGCTGCCTGAGGAGATGGGAAGGCAGAGGTATACTGAGACAGGTCAGAGAACATTTGATTGAAGGAATTAGCAATGGTGTTGAAGTCATTACAATGTACTCCATTTAATACCATTTCACTGGGGTTAGTTGACTGGGATGCACCAAGAAAGGTCTTGACATTTGCCCAGAATTTCCTAGGTTCCCCAGCAGAGCCTAGCAGCAATTCTTTACAATAGACATTCTTAGCTGTTCTGACCAGTTTTTTTTACAGAAGTTACTTAGGGTTCTGTAGGTAGCATAGTCAGATTGTAGCCCTGAGGCTTTGTACTTTTTCCAGCATTTGTTCCTACAGCATAGATTTTTCAGCAAGTCTTTGTGAAGCCATCTCATTTGCTTACCCCTCACCCTCTGTGTCACCTTGTGGGCATGCTTCTTCTCGATGCCAGGAATTCATTAAGGAAGATACATAGTGCAGACTCAACATTATGAGAAGAGTAAATACCAGATCAGTTTATCCTCGAGATATCATGACAAAAAGCCTATTCCCCTGAAGAAGTTGCTGGACCCAATCGGCCACTCAGTAACTGGGACCTCCTTGAAAGTTTTTTTTCAATTTTGCTCCTCTTACAAATTTTCGCCTCATCAAGACTTTGCACAACCTTTCATCTTCAACCCCAACATTAAGGTAGGTAGCACTCTCCTCACACACACTTGGTTACCTCCTCTACAAAATGCTAAAGTAACAGATCTCTACTCCTCCTCGTCTCTTCTCTCCTTTTCTGAAATCCGACATAAATTTGGCCTAAATGCTTCTCATAATTTTAAGATCTTCCAGTTAAGACACCTAATAGCACAAGTATTTGGTACTGCTTCCCTAGAATCTTAGCTTCAACCTATATTGGAAGGCTTCCATGATCTAGCTTCCAAGCCACACTACTTGTCCCTCTTATACAACTATATACTCTCCATTGGACACACTGATCCTGTACCCGGTTCCAAAATCTGGTCCTCTCTCCTTCCAGGAACAGTCATTGAATGGTCAAAAGTCTGGCAAGATTTATATACATACATCTCCCAAGATAAACTCCGACTTACCCAATACCATATACTACATAACCTATATTACACACCAGTAAAAGTAACCAAAATTGGCCACCTGTCCAACTCTAATTGCTCCAGATGCAGTAAAGGTGAAGGAAATTTAGTACATATATTCTGGGACTGTGCTTAAATTGCCCCATTGTGACTGTTGATTCAATCCAAATTGGACCCAATACTTGGTCTAGGGGACCTCTTCACTGTGGAGATCTGTATCCTAGGGATTTAGCCCACTATCTGGATTAAAGAAAGGAAATATCACATGACACTAATTTCCATGGTGGTAAAGAAACTAGTGCTTAAACACTGGTTGGATCAATTACCTATCTCCTATAATGAATGGATAAATTACCTCTCAGCCTACTTCAGGATAGAGCACTTGATTGCAGGCTCCCGTAATAATCTGGCATCATTTGATAAAAATTGGGGCAAATTGTTGCCTTATATCTGCACTGAGGTTATTAACATTTAATTTTTACAGGTCCATCTCAAGATGTTTCTGTGTACCAAATATTTCTTTTAAGTATTGTACTATATGTATTGGCACACTCCGGGGGGATTTCGGGAGGGAGGGAGGGAGAATGGGATGGGGAAGGGGTTTCCTTTTCCTTTTTCATTGGCTTTCCATAATATACGCTAAGTGGATGGTTGCATCTATGTATCATGCCTGTTATGATTACTACTATGTTTATAATTTAAAACCAATAAAGAAGTTGAATTGAAAAAAAAATCATGACAAAAAGCCTCAATATCCAGGTTGGCAAAATTTGTAAAGGTGACATAGCGTGGTGGCGGGGATGGAGCAACCTCAGCACTCCAGATGCAGAAGACACGGGAATGGCCAGTAAGTGAATCTGCCAAGATGCCTGCTTGGTGTACATGATCCAGACACTTTACCAGTGCCCAGTCAATAAGGGAAGATGATTTTAGTGAAGGATTAACTCTGGTAGGCTCAGTTAACAGCTGGTGGAGGTTATAATTTTGTACCAGAGAGAGCAGCATGCTATGGACAGTCCCTAGCCAATTTTGGTTAAGGTCATTCAATATAATGACCTCATTATGTTTGGAGTGCAAAGAGGTCTGATCAAATAATTCCTGCAGACCTACAGTGCCCCCATTTGGGGGATTGTAGGCACAGACAATGTGGAGTTTCTTCACTCCCAGGGTGACAGTAGAGTGAAGGGACTCACAGATGGAGGATGTTGAGGACGGGGTGTCCGTGATGTTTAGATGATCTTTAAAGAACATGGCAACCCCTCCGCCATGCTTTGAGGAGAGTCTATCCCTACAGATAAGGGAGTAGTTAGTCAGGGAGCATACTGAGTCAGGGATAGTTGGCTTTAGCCATGTTTCAGACTAACAGAGTACGTCAGGCTTGTAGACACCTACCCAAGCCTCAAGATCACTGAAATTTTGGAAGAGACTTTTGATGTTCATATGGGTAATGAAGAGCCCTTTGCTAGAAATTGCAAAGATGTTAGCTGGGGAGAAGAGGACAGGTGGACCCAGGTACATTTCAACATCCCCTGCAAGAAGAATAGCTAAGATGGTGAGGAACCATAATTTTCAATAGCAAAACAGTAAAGGAACTGTGTGACTCAGCAGGTTTTTTAAGTATGGTCACCGCATAAAAGGTACAGCCCTTAGAGAATAGGAGGTGCTTAAAAGCAAGCATAGGTTGAGACACAGTAATTAGGTTAGAGAAATTGAAATCAGCATGTAGGGTGTTTGAAGAACTCGAGGGATAGGATCCTGGGAAAGTTATAACAACCCAGTTAAGGCATAGTAGGAGTAGAAGTAATAGGAGCATCTCAAGCATGTAACGAGGAGCCATGTTTACACAAGTGAGTGTAATTATCACACAGAGGGCTAGGCAGAGGTGCAAAGGTAGCCAAAGAGGAATTATGATATGGCTATAGAAACTTAGGCAGAGAGCTGAAACACAAGCGCCAGCCAGTCCCAAGAGAGTCACTGGAAGCCTAGACTAATCAACGATCAGGTGTCATAAGTTCAAAATCCTTTGTTGACTGACAGGTGGTTTTGGTGCTGAATGTACCTGTGGATCAACACTTTGCAGCTGAACCAGTGAGGTGGTTCAAGGCTGCAATCCAGTGTGGCAAGCTTGGTCTGCAGCTTTCATTTCTGTTTCAATTCCTGCTCCACCAGTGTGGAAGGGGAGCGGGGGCAGACATTCAAGTCTTGAAGCCTCAGTGGATGAGCATAGTTTGGCCCGAGAAACAGACACAAACACCCCGGGGATGGTCCTCAGAAAGAGAGGTGTCCCAGGTCACTGAGGCAGAAGAGGAAGGAATAAATATAAAGTGTTGCCCTTTTAACAGGAGAGACAGACATTGTAGGCCTCTAGAAGAGGAAATAATTTCTTGCTGTACAAAAAAGGATAGTCCCAGGGTGAGCAGTGCTGATAAGCGTCTCTACTGAAGCAAGGCAAAATGGAGACCAGCAGGAAAGAAGTCAGTGAGACTGAGATCCTCCAATCAGAGTGTTGGCACTGAAAATTCAGAATGTCCAAAGGCGCCAAACACCAATGTACCTGTGGGGGTATACGTCTTTTGGCTGTTTCTGTAGATTTCTGGGCCCTGCAACAAACCGGAGTTTGGAGGATCCAAGGTGGCAGTTTCAACAGGGGGAAAAAAGCCTCATGGTCTGTTGATTAGCAGTAGCAGAAATGTGGGTTGCTTCCCAGGACAGGCTTGTAGCTTTTCCTCTGGTGGCGAGGTTCGAGCCTCAGTTGGGCAAGGCACACCTAAGGGGAGAGGAAAGAGATGGTCTGAGTAGGGGCAGGTAGAGGAGGTGTGGTTAACTCAAACAAAAAAACAGGGTGGTCACAACTATTTGGAAGGAGGAGGCTAAATTACAAAGTGGGTAGAGAAACAGAAACAGGGAGGAGATGTAAGTGGGTGAGAGAGCAGACAGGTGGCAATGCAAGAGGCAAGGATTGGGTTGTACATTTAGAATGCCAGGCAGTACACTGAAAGGTCTGGTCAATTTAAAACTACAGCTTTACACACAGAAATTAATTCTAAAAAGGATTCAGCTGTTAGCTTAGAATAATAGACAGTGCAGTACAGGTCTAATATACTTAATACTCTACAGGTTTACACTTAGAATTAATAATAAAAAGGATTAGGCTGTAGTTTTAGAATATTAGGGAGTGCATTAAAAGGTCAACTAAAAACTCTTCTGCCTTTCACAGAGAATTAATTCTAAAGAGGGCTGTAATCATAGTGCATTCAGAGCAGGTAAATCACTTTAAACAACAGCAGTGTAACACTGAATGGTCTAAACTGGATTGATAGATAAGGGAAGAAGCAGTGTGTGTGTGTGGGGGGGGCAGTTCATGCCCTTCTAGCTTTACAAAAAAGAAGAATTTTTACTTTACAAAAAAAAAAAGAATTTCTTGCTATACAAAAAGGATAGTTCCAGGCCTTCAAAAGTTCAAAAAATTGGGACGTGAGGTGGATAGAAAGGTGTTCACAAAGGCATCTAGGAAGGTGACCAGGTCAGTCAGGGCAGCCAAGGTAGCAAAGGAGCTGAAGTTGGCTCAGGGAATCAGAGAGGGGAAAAAGGGGTTCTTTAAATACATAAGGGAGAAGAGCAGGAGTTGTAGAAATGACGTTGTTAGAATCAAGAGTGATGGGGGATGGATAGAACAAGGGAAAGAACAGACAGAGGCACTCAATGAATACTTCTGTTTGGTGTTCACAAAAGAAAGGGATGGTCCAATACTGAAGAGGAAAGGGGGCAAGGGAGGGCAGAGATAGCAGATGGGGTCATCCAAGAGGATGGAGTTCTGAAGGGCCTTAAAGCCTTGAGGGTGGACAAGGGACCAAGACCAGATGGTGTACACCCAAAGGTCCTGAAGGAACTGGTGGAGGTGTTGGCAGGTCCTCTGATGGACCTCTTCAACACCTTCTTGGAGACAGGGAAGGTACCCTGGGACTGGAGGATGGCTCACGTGGTGCCCCTTCACAAGAGTGGACCCAAGGACCAACTGAGGAACTACAAACCAGTAAGCTTGACTTCCATAGTGGGGAAATTGATGGAGACAATTCTAAAGGAGAGGTTGATAACCTTTCTCAATAGTAATGGCCTAAAGGATGAGAGACAGCATGGGTTTGTCTCAAGAAGATTGTGCTAAACTAACCTGATCGACTTCTTTGACTGGGTCCCTAGGGCAGTTGGCGAAGGCCATGTTGTGGATGTCCTGTACCTGGACTTCAGCAAGGCTTTCAACTCGGTGCCCCATGAAAGGTTATTGAGCAAGCTGAGGGACATGGGAGTGGGAGAGGAACTGGTAGGGTGGGTTGAGAGCCAGGTGCAGGGCAGACAACAAAGAGTAGTTGTAAGGGGGAGACATTCAAGCCAAGGCCAGTAACAAGTGGGGTGCTGCAGGGTTCAGTTCTGGGCCCTGTTTTGTTCAGTGTCTTCACTGGAGACGTTGCAGAGGGGGTCAAGAGTCAGATCAGCCTGTTCGCAGATGACACTAACATTTGTGCAAAAGTGAACAATGACGAAGGGAGGCAGGCACTCAGGCAGGATCTGGCTAAACCTGAACACTGGTCTAGAAAGTGGCAGTTGGGGTTTAATGCTAAGAACTGCAAGGTCATGCACCTCGGAGCAAGAAATCCCAGGACCAGCTACTGGCTGGGGGGAGTACAGGTAACAACATCAGAGGAGGAGGAAAGGAACCTCAGGGTAATAGTCACAGGGGACATGAAGGTATCAGCACAGTGTAGGAGGGCAGCAGCAAGGGCAAATAGGATGCTGGGGTGCATTGCCAGAGGGATCACCTCTAGAATGGGGGAGGCCATCCTGCCCTTGTATAGATCACTGGTGAGGCCACACTGGGAGTACTGTGTGCAGTACTGGTGCCCATACCTCAAAAAGGATATGAGATTACTGGAGGGGTGCAGTGCAGGGCTATGAAAATGATCATGGGATTGGGGGCATTGCCTTATGAGGAAAGATCAAGGAAACTCAACATGTATTCGCTGGAAGAGAGAAGGGCAAGTGGGGACATGATAGAGACCTTTAAGTACTTGAAAGGCATAAACAAAGCCAAAGAGGGAGGATTGTTCCGCTTAAAGGGGGGAAGGGTCACCTGGGGGCACGGTCTGAAGTTGGAAGGGAAAAGGTTCAGGAGGGAGATGAGGAAGCACTACTTTACAGAGATAGTGGTGGTGAGATGGAATGCACTGCCAGAGGAGTTAATTGAACTGAGGACAGTGGATAGCTCTAAGTGGGGTTGGGATAGAGTCAAGGACAGGATTAGTACAGACAAGAACACAAGGGCAAAAGAACAGGAAAGGGAAGAAGGGAGGGTTTGGGTGGGGCTGGGGCAGCTGTAGTAATATGAAATTAAGAGCTGCACAATTGGGCAGACTTGACAGACCTGTGGGCCTTTTTCTGCCAGCAATTTCGTATGTTCATACATTCGTATGTAAAGAGGACCTTTGGTTGAAATTTAAACTCACTCACCAGTGGCCGGGAGAATCCTTATCTGCTTTTCTGGACCAGGAAGAGAAAACTTTGCAACAAATGCACCTCAGGGGAGGTGTGGCCCCTCAGGATCTAAACCGAATGTTGCTCCAGCATATACTGGAGGCTGCATCACAATCCACTATGTTGATCCTTACGCTGCACTTGGAAGAGAAGATGGACAATTCACCTTCCTACAGAGTGTTGATGGAGGAGGTCCTGAAAGCCAAACGAAAGGACAAAGGACGCTGGGGGTCCCAACCTGCTTTCACAGCTACTGCTCATGCTGTTGATGATATACAGGCGATTGCAGCCCATGAGTGTGATGGAAGGCCCACTGAGCACAACAAGACTGTTAGGGATGCCCCACAGTTGACAGAGATACTTAAATAAATTAGAGAACTAAAAACTGGTGCCACCACTAAGGCTGCCTCCTCTGATAAAGAGCAAGATATCAGTCAAACTGCAGTTGCCATGGGAGTAGGAGTACATGCCCTGACACCGGGGCTGCATTGGGACTTAGAGACATTGATGAATGAACTGTCTAATATGGTAAAATAATTGATGGGGCATAGTGTGCAGCCTCTTGCATGGCCAACAGAGAAAGAAGCAAAACAAAGACCCTCTGTCTTCAGTACCCCTGCACAAGCTTCGAATATGTATTCTTCACAACCTTCTGTGAATATTGGTCCTCCCAATGTATCGTCCCAGCTCCAGCAGCCTAGAGAAGCTGGGTTTTGTTACAAATGTGGGAAGGATGGGCATATAAAGAGAGGCTGCCAATCCCGAGAGGATCCAGTCAGAGTGAAAGATAGGCAGCTTGCAGAAAAGTACCTGAGGCAAAGTACTGCTAATGGCACTCCACCCCCACCTCGACACAAGTCTTATGTGGCAAGGTCCTTCATTCCCATTCCTACAAATAATGCTTTTCCTGACTGGTCCAAAGTGGTAGGCCCCTTGATGGAGGCTACGGTGCATGTGAATGGTATTCCAGCCTGAGCCGTGTTAGACAGCAGATCTCAGGTCATGATAATATTTAAAGACTGGTATGATCAGCACCTGACCGACCACCCTCTGCAACCCCTTGATGGACTGCATGTATGGGGCTTAAGCGAAAAGTCTTATCCATATCTTGGATTCTTGACAGTATGGTTTTCCTTCCCATCCACTGTGGCAGGTGTGGATGAACCAGTTGAGACAACTGAGTTAGTCTGTCCTCCATCTGGCCTCTATGATGGAGTTCCCATACTAATCGGCACCAACACCAATGGCTACATGTTCAGCCACCTGGCTCAGATGTGTCAAGAACAACAAAACAAGAGGTCTGGAAAAGCACTGCATGTACACAGTGTAGTCAAGAAGGCCTATGATAAGCACCTACAGCCAGAAGAAAGTGACAAAGATGAACCGGTGGGGCTTGTATGGAAAAAGGACCCCTCGACCCTTGTTCTTCCTCCGAACATGCAGTGCAGTGCAGTATTAATGGGGAGGTGTGCATCAGAAAAGATGTAACCAACAAAATCCTTATGCTGGATGCCCCAAGAGAAGGGAAATTGCCTGATAGGCTTCTGGCCAAACCAACTGTGCTTCCTGTTCGTGCTCATGCATATGCTAGGAGAGCTGTGGTCCAGCTTCAGAATGTCACTGACCGGGATATCAAAATCACTCAAGGATGCACTTTGGCCTAGGTATATTGTGCAAATACCACTGTCCTGCCATCCAAATGTCATAACAGAGAGGATGAAGAGGTCTCCCCAGACATTTTTGACTTTGGAGAGGCACCCATTCCTGATGGATGGAGGGAGAGAATTAGTTGAAAGTTGACAAAAAGAAGCAAAGGATTCTCCTTAAAGGAATGGGATGTTGGTTGCGTTACTGGTGCTGAACATCACATCAGGCTCCATGATGACAGGCCGTTCCAAGAGGGATCACGCTGATTGGCACCTGCAGACATTTATGATGTCAGACACCATCTTCAGGAAATGCTAGCAGCTGGAATCATCCAGTTTGGTTTTAAACTGTTTCTAAATTATCACCTGTTGCCACATCTATTGGTAGTGAGATCCATATGGGTGGTACTCTTTGAGTTATAAATCTGTTTCTTTTCACCGTATTATTAATCCCTGTTTTTAACTTTAATTTGTGTGATCTTGTTTTGTTATTAGTTACATGCCTCTCAAAACAAATAGTTTTGAACAGGGCAGGATCCCTGGAGGCTCTGTATGCTTGACAGATCACCTCTCAGTGATCTATATTCAAGCGAATGTAGCCCCAAAGTCTTAAGTCTCTCTTCATATTTGACATTTTTTAGGTTATCAATATTTCTAGTAATTCTCCTCTGTACTTTTTCAGCTATGGCTTTACCACCTAGTGAGGTGGGCGCACAGAAAGGAGCACAGAATTTGATATGGGATCTGACCAGTCTGGTGTATAATGGAACTAGGACCTCAGGTTCTCGACTTTTAATATGTTTGAAAATACATGCTATGGTACCATGATGTTTTTTAACTATTTTATTTATATACGCATTCAATTTTAAATAATTTGGGATGGTAATCCTTAAATCTTTTTCTGAGATGACCACCTGTAATTGAGTGTTGTTCATTGTATATGCAGTCATCCTATTGTTTTTACCAAGGTGCATAACCTTACTTCTGGCCGTGTTAAATATCATTTTATTATCTGTTGCCCAGCGTGCCAAGCTGTCCAGATTTGTTTGAAGTGATTTTATGGAGTGTATGTCGTTTACAATACAGCCAAGTTTACTATCATCTGCATATTTGTTGATCCATACCCCATTTGTAGTTTGTATGCTGGAAATCAATATATTGAACAATATGAGGCCCAAAACAGAGCCCTGTGGTACCCCGCTAGTGGCTCTACCCCATTCAGACATTTGCCCTTTGGCATATGGACTAGCTGCATCAAGAAGCTGTCTTGAAATGCCTCTAACAGGACTTGCTCCCTTGCACTTGTGGTGGTTACGGTACTCCAATCCACCCCAGGTAGGTTGAAGTCCCCCACCACTACTGTGTTACCCTTCCTGCAGACCCTTCAGATTTGCTTAGATAACTCCCTGCCCAGGTCCTCCAGTTGAGCTGGTGGTCTATAAACTAATCCATCCTCAGTGTCCTGCCTTTTGAGTAATGAAAATGCATCCATAGAGCCTCAGTCCTGCCCTCTTTCCCCCTCATCCCTTGCACACCTTATCCCCTCCCGTACATATATCGCTACATCACCCCTCCCCTTGGTCCTATCCTTTCTGAATATCCTATACCCTGGGACCATCCTGGTACTGGGTGGCCCACATTTCTGTAATGGCTGTGCAATATCCACCCTCCCCTCTGCCAATAGGGCCTTAAACTCAGCTGAGTTGTGTCCGAGGCAGCTTGCATTCAGTGAGACCACTCTCCAACCCACTCCCTTCCCCTAACTCTTCTCTCTATTTTCCCCCCCAAGTCTCCTACCCTTTGCCTTCCCCATTAACTTGGGGGGTAAGCTTGTCAGGCCCCTCACTCCAGGACCCCTTGTCTACCAGCTGATCACTTGCCACCCCCCTTCTAGTTTAAATACATCTTTGTTTCTGCATACTCCTCTATCTTCTGCTTCAGTACTGCTTTCCCCTCCTTGCTCAGGTGTAGTCTGTCCTCTGTGTACAGATCATTCCTGTTCCAGGTTCTATCCCAGTCACCCACCAAGCCATACCCCCTTGAGTGACACCATTCCCCCAGCCAAGTATTAAACTCTCCTATCCTTCCTTTCCTTGCTGTACTTGTGCAGGGTACTGGGAGTACCTCCAAGAAGACCACTGATGCCCCCATCTCCTCACACAGCCTTCTCAGTTCCTTAAATCTCTCCCATACCACTTCCGCCATCCCCCCTGCCATGTCATTTGTACCCACATGCACCATGACATGGGGTCTCCTCCTTCCCTTCCCTTCCCTGCATATTTTAGAAGAGACTACCCCTGCCTTGTTGGCAGTCAGCCCAGGTATAGATTTGACCCAGATTTGGCTATGTCTTTCCCCCTTACTGCCCCATCTGATCCCCTTCAGTATGGAATCTCCCAGCACTAGAACCCCCCCTCTTCATACCTCATACCTCCCCCCAACCTCTTCTCTATGTACTCATTTGTAGACTCCCCCTTACCCTGCCTTTTAATAACTCCATCCAATCCCCTGCACCTCCTCCAACCTTCTCCCTGGCCTGCATCACCTCTCCCCTGATGCTCCCTCACTATCTTCCCCTCTATCCTCTACCCTGGGTCCCCATCCCTCTTCTGCTGTGTCTCCGGCATCCATCTCACCAGCATTGCCTTTCCCCCATTACCCCGTCCCCTCCATCCACCAGTCCAACTGAGTCCCTCTCCCCCTTTCCTCCTTCCTCTGTCCAACTGCTGTCACCTGGGCTGTCCCTGCCCCTATTCCATCCTGCCCCATCTTGGAGATCCAGCTTCTCCCCCTCCACCATTTCTGCAATCACTGCAAACCTGTTACCTGCCTTCTCAGTGTTGCTGAGACTAGGCTCCTTCCTCCCTCTCTGAGGCTTTCTTCCATTACTAGACCCCCCTAGTCATCTTGACCCCTCTGCCCCTCCTCCCTGCCTTCCCTCTTCAGTTCTGTGTCTCCTTCTATGCCTTGGCATCATGCTACCTTGTGCCAAAAGCCATCCTGCCCCAGCTCCCCCTCCCTTCACCCTCTCCAACTCCTTATCCAGCCACTGCACTTCTCCCTCCAACCTCCTCAGCCTATGACAGATTGGACACCCACCTAGCTTCCATAATATGTTTGTCCAAACAGCCACCCCACAGCCATTGCAGTCCACTATTCTTCCCATGCTAACCCCCTAACATCCTGCTGCTCCCTGTACCCTCCCCCATTACACTGTCCCCATCCTCCCCTATTTCTGTAATGCCACCCTCTGGCTCATCTTCCCTCATCTCTCTCCATTTTTATACCTCTGTGCTGCCCTTACCCCCCTTGTGCGTTAAACTCCTTAAGTGGTGCCTGTACCCCCTCTTCAGCTTATAGTCCCATCCTATGCAGCAGTATCACTTTAAGACCCTTGTTCTTGACTATTTTCACCCACTCCACATATCAGTACAGCTTTTTCAGCTACATTGGTTGATGATGTAAGATGGTGGCAGTGCTGTGCTAAGCTTCTTGGAGGATTAACCTGCTGTGTGGAGTTTTCATTCCCCCCACTGGATTATCATTTTGGGGGGGTTGGACTGGATGGTGATTGCCTGACTGGGACTCACTCCATTTGGGGTAATGTACTGCAGTGCCCAGTTTCCCCCCTCAGCTGGTGAGAGTAACTGAGGGGGTGACTTTCAGCTCAGCCCCCCTTGGTTGGCAGTGGAGTAACCAGCCTATTAAAAAGTGTACGCTGACAAGTTAGAGTCCACCCATCAGCGGGGCTGGGGCCACCTAGGGCCCCCAGAAAATTTGGTATTTTTGATGCTTTCTGGTGCATTTTGGGGGCCAGTTGTGGGAGTATTCATCAGTACAGGCATATAGTTACAGTGAAGCCCAGCAGGATTCAGTGCAGCGCTGCAGAATTCTGCAGTAGGAAACAATGCAATGTCAATGTGAGTTAATCCCTTGATTCCCTTTTGTCATGCAATAAACCTTACCACACTGCTCTTCCTGTTACTTACTGTTCGTCTAGTGTGGGGGTGGCTGCGGGAGACTCCAGGACTGGACTGGATGATAGGAGCACTGGCTGGCTGACTCTTCTGGTTGTGGGGGGGGGGACTCAATGCAGTTGCCTGTAAAAGACTCCAACACCAATAGTTATCTATGAAAAATAGAAGGGAATGGAAACAGTGAAAATACTTGTGTTCAGTATTCACTAAAGAAAGAGAAGGGTCAGGGACCAGCGCAAACAGCTGGTTAGCAGCAGATGCAACTAGGACCAATCCTGGTCAAGGCATTCATTAGTGACACAGACAACATCGCACAACTAAGGGATGTAACTTGGAAAGTCTGCCTATTTGCAGAGGATGACACCAGCATCTCAGGAGGATTAATTATGCGGAATACAGAATGTGACTGGCCAAAACCTAAGTAACACAGTTGCAGAACCATAACACTTACTGGATGCGAAGGCCATATACACCATGGAATACAGGAGAGAAGCGACATGATTGAGACCTGCAACCTCTGCAAGTACCTCACAGGGGTGAATGGTACAGGAGAGGGTGTCTAAAATTACCAGTAGGGCCACTGGGCCATGCACGCTGGGTGGTGGTGAGGGGAGTCATCATGACAGATTGCTTTTGGGATGCCTGAACCACAGGGAGGTAAGGCAATACTAGAAATGGGGGCTAATCTCCATATTTTTCTGAGGCAAACCCCCTGCAGTTCACATGGGGGGTGACGCTTAACACTTACTGACTTCTCACACACTGTAGAAAACAAAATCAATTCAACATTTGCAGAAACAGGTTTTCAAAGTGCAACATAACCTTAGCCTAGCAGATGAGAGATATAGGATATAGCAGTAGCAGGAGTAGTAGTACTGGATTCAGATACTACAAGTGTGTGGAGACATTTTTAGATCCATTATCCACCATTATACAATCTCCAGTCAATACTGCTTGGCCTAACCCCACCGGAATACAACCGAAATAAAGCACAAACGCAATGGCTGTTATCAGCCATAGTGCAGGCAAAATGCTTATTAAGGAGATGGAGAATCCCTGACACCCCAACTCAGGGGCATAGCTACAAGGGTGCAGGGGGTGCAGTTGCACCTGGGCCCATGAGGTTTGAGGGGCCCAAATCATAATTTTGATGTCTATTCAAAACCCCCTTGCACCCAGGACCTCTGGGAATTTGCTACGCTACTGCCCCAACTTTAGGGGAATGGTCCAAGACAGTGAAAAACAGTGGCTATGAACTCCAGAATCAGTGATGTACTCCTGTCTCCTCAACACAAAACATGCAGAAATACAGTGTGATATGGAGCCCCTACCTCGAGTTTATAGATCCTCATCTCACAAATAATCCCTGCTCTGACCTGGAGATTGGAAAAGACTAGCTTAAACCACCCTGAAGGAAACCCTCAGCAGGGTACTGTGCACTGGGCAGTAAATATAAGCTGTGGTAAGAATGGATACACCAGTCACCTTCTAAGCAGCAAGCTCACTTGACTCGACCCCCGAATAACCAGAAGAGTTCTGAAATAGAAGCCCCTAAGCTTGAGGGGAAACAACAATCAAATATCTGACTGTCATCAGCCCAAAAAGCAAATAACAGGTAAAAGAAAAACATAAGACTGTAGGAACGGCTGCCCCTGACAAGTGTACTTACATTAGTTTAAACAGGGAGGGACGAGGACTCAGTAGTGAAATAACATTGAAGACACAGTACTAGTACATTTCAGGGCAAAAAACCCCAAGAAGGAGCTACCAGCTTGGGGTTCAGCTAGCCATAACAGAGGAGGAGAAGGATCTGAGGGTGATTATCCAAAATATGAAAATAAGCCAACTGTGTTGTGGAGTTGGGGTAAGCATACACAGTTATAATATTTTCCTTCCAGGTGTAGGAATATATGTCAGTTAACGAAACAGATTTTACAGAGTTTAAGTCTGTTTCAAACATTCATTGGTGTTAGTAACAGGCCTAGGCCTGAATTTCCCAACCACCACTTCCTCACTTACTGAATCACCTTGAGGGAGTCATACCGAGCAAGGAGCTCCAGCATTTCCTGAGCAAATAAATGATAAAATAAATACATAAAACTATGCTCTGTTCAACAAAAAAAGATGAAGAAAAACACATGTCTTGTTTTCTACATACATTAGACTCATTATCAATCTAATCCCCTCATTCTGGGCTTCAAAGAGAAATAAGTAAAAAACAAAACAAAAAACTCCAAGAACTGCAAATTAATAAATTATCAGTGGGGTCAGCACTTTTCATGCTACATTTAAATGCAGCAGGTTCACAGGATCACAGAGAAACATCAGGCACATGCACCACCAATATATTTCCAGTGTTCTTGCAGACTTAAGCCACAGAATGACTCATCAGGCAAACAGAGCTGACACATAGGATCCCATTCTGTCATAGTTTGGTGCTGCAAAGTGGTTGGAAGGATCACATTCCAGTATGGTTCTCCCTTGCAGCCTTTTGCTCTATACACAAAGGGGTCTCGAGTTCTGTACTTCCCTGCGCTGATGCACAGGTCAGTGCACTAGCATAGGAAAAGGGACAAGGGAAGCCCTTTGCCCTTGCTAGTGAGACTGCATGGAAGCACCATGCCATGTACTGCAGCTCTGCAGAACTCCCACCATACCCAACCCCAACTGCAAGGCACAGCCACCCCGTGGTTAGAAGAACAAGAGGTCATTGTCTTGCAAGCTGGCACATTTGTTCTAGAAGGGGGAAGGAAGGGTTATTTGATGTACAGTGCCTCTAAAATATTCAGGGACAGTGAGTTAGGCATTACGGATCCACTGGCTTCCAGGGTATGAGTTTAGATGGGGAGGGGGTTGGGGGCCACTGGACCACCAGAATAGACTGGCAAGTGAAGCGACTAACTCAGTATGGGGTAGGAGGGCAGCAACATCACTGGTAGCATGGTGATATGCCATAGGTTGACCCCTGTGTCATATGCAGTTCCACGCTAGTAGTAATGGTCGCACAGCCTGCATGTGACCACTAACATCTGAAACTGCAGTCTGTATAATGTTAGTCAGTGTCACTGTTGTAGATGATATCTCCCACCCCACTTGATGGTGGCTCCCTTTTGTGCAACGCAGTTTTATTGGGTGGTGTTACGAAAGTATCAATTATGCACCTGAGATTACTGTCACCCACCATTGCAACTGAGTGTGGGCCGGGGGCCCCCCCAGCTTCATGCAGACTTGATAATAGACCCTCTGACCATGTTTCCTTGTGCACAAATAAATCTGACACCCTTCCCTTCAAATTGCAAGATAAAGAAAGTTTAATTTTTCATAATAATAAACATCTCGACCTGATGAATAAGAAGCAGCAGCAGGAGCAGTTGATCAAGGGTCTCAGGATGCAGAGTTGAATCAAGGCTGCAGTGGAAGCAGTATTTCCATGGAAGGAATGCTTTGACTGTCCCACATCCCCTGGGCATAGGGTATTTAAGCAATTTATCCCTCCAGGGTGTGGGTACACTGGAGGATTTACCACGGCTGGTGTGATTTGGTCTTGAGAACATGCCCACTTTTCCTGCTGCTTTATTTGCACTCTCTTTTGTAGGGTTTGTGCCTGGAGATTCGAGGCATTACTAACTCATGGACAACATACTGACAGAGAATTATACAGAAGGGGAGGGCACTGATAAGACTCTTATCTCAGCAGGTCCTCTAACAGAAATAAGGGACTCTGGGTTCCTTTCTCCTATGATGCACAATGATTACATTTGTTAAAACAGAAAGGCTCTCACACAGTACTGGCAATCAGTGGAAAATGGACACCTGGTATCCTTTGAATCCCTGAGGACAACATGTGGGCTCTGCAATGGGAATGTTTTTTAGGCTTTTACAGCTCAGCCACTTTTTGTAGATTGAGATGGGGATAACTAATACTTCTCAAGACATTAGTGGGCTAAACAGTCACCTCTCCTCAGAAAATGGTCAATTGGACAGACAGAAAGGAATGATTAATAAAGGGGAACACAAACCTTGGGCCAAGTCAGTAGTCAATGTGTCGTCTCGACGAGGTGGAGGTCAGGACCGGGGACATGGAGAACAGGACGGGAGGATCAAGGAAGGAGTCATCTCTCTCTCTCGTTCTCTCTTGGCTGTCTCCTCCACCCCTGTCCTGTCTCTCTCTCTCTCCGGAGTCTGGTCTGGTGGTTGGTCGCCTGGGCCAGACTGCTTGCTGGAGTCGCTGCTGCTGCTGCCTCTGCCTCCTCTGACTTGTTGGACTGCCTCTCTCTGGTCTGGGGTCATGACTCACGGCACGGACGACAGACACACACACACACACACACACACACGGGCTACCGGCCAGGCCCACGGCATAGACTCGGTTGGGACTGGGGAGTGCCAGGGACTTACGCGGCTCAAGTCACGGTGAGTCAACGACGACGAGAAGTCTGGTGGATGGGAGCACGGCACACACAGAAAGGAGGAACATTCAAGTCCGTTCTCGCTCATCACTACTTCACCAGCTTAATGGCGCGACACCACGACTTCTTCTGCTGATATCCCCACGTCGCCTGTAGTGCAACGGGAAAATAAGACTACTTGATTGGCAGACACTGGCGGGAGGCATTTCGGATGGCGCAAAAAGCACGTGCTGGATGTGGGCTTCTTCACTGCTTCAGTAGGCCCGCACTCCCCCCCCCCAAGCTGATTTCTCAGACCACGTTGGCCGTTGGGTCTTAATGCCGGGATGTTTTATGCTTTTTTTTAAACTGGGCAATTTTTTTTTTAAATGGACGGTTTTTTTCTGTACGCAATGGCATACAATAAGTATGCATGGTTACGCCACTGTTGGTTGGTAAGAGTAGCTAAGGGGGGTATCTCTTTATCAACTTGCTCTTGTTCCAGCACTACTACTCTTATTTAAATTTAATTGACTTCAGAGTTATGCCCCCTACCATTATTTTGGGCAGTGAAGAAGTTAAAGCTTTTCATTTGGTGCTCAATATTGACAATAACGTTGATAACAACACTGCTCTGTTCTATGTTGTCTGCTTTTCTATAAGTGGGGATCTGTGGGTATTGGTCTTCTGATTTGGAGTAGCTGTCTTGTACTACTTCTCATTTTGAGGGAGTGGGAAGGGGTTGGTTTGGGGTAGGGGTTGTTATTTTATACTGGAATGTGGTGTGTGTGTGCATCTGTGTGTGAGATTGGGTAGGGTCAGTATTGTTAGTGGTTGGTTTCTTGTATGACTGGAGTTTGTTAGTGGTATTTAGTGGGCTTCCTGGTAGAATAGTATGTGTCTGTGGAGGTCTGTGGGTCAGGGACGGGCTAGGATTGTGTACGGGGCATCCAAACTCCTTGACCTGTGGCCCTTCACCAACCTCCCAGTTTCCATCACTACAGCTCACCACTGTCAGGTGGTCAGGATTAAGAGACCTCATTTTGGTCAGTATGGTGGGGTGCCCCATGCCTGGTGGGGGGGGTAGGATTGAGGTGACTGGGTGTAGAAGGCACCCTGGGTGTCGACAGAACCTAGGGAGAGGCCAGACATATTTGGTTCTGATCCCCAGGGTTCCCACCAGACTGAGTGGGCTGGTAGCCAGAAGGGCAACACTATCCACCAAGCCCCTGAGGGCAGTGTTTTGCAATGCCAGATTGATCAGGAACAAGACTGCAGTTATAATGGACAGGATTTCCTCAGTCAATCTGGCTTGCATCACCAAAACCTGGGTGGGTGACGATGCTGGTCCAGTCTTAGAGGCCGCCGTTTCCCCTGGGTAAACGGTAGTGCACTGACCCAGAGTGGAACACAGGGGTGGGGGAGTGGCCATCTGCGTTAGATCCAAATTTGGCTTCACTGTGCATCCAGTGGGAAAGCCGGTATCTTTTGAATGTGTGGCTATGCGTGGCGGTCCAGGCGCAGGTTGCAAGAATCTTCTGATCTACTGCGCCCGGGGAGGCAGGTGAATTCATGCAGAAGGTAGCCAATTTTGTCATCGGTGAAACATTGGAGTCCCTCAGATGTTTAATTCTGGGTGACTTCAATGTTTGAGCCAACAATGAAGCTTCTAGGCTAGGTTATAACCTCCTCCAGGTAATGTCATCTCTGGGCCTGTCACAGGAAGTTTCCTCCATCACCCACCAAGGTGGTCACATGCTGGACCTGGTTTTCTCACTGGGGCTTGAGGTTACTAACCTGAAGACTGATCGTGTCATTTGGTCCAATCATTGCACGGTGGAGTTCTTGTTCAGGGCCCCCCCCGACAGCCCTCCCCCAGCAGAGATGGTTAGCTACTGCCCTTTGAGGGGTTTGATCCCAGAAGGATTTCTGGCAGTCACTAATCTATCTACTGTGGGTAGTGCTTGCGTAGGAGGTACGGGTGAAGCTGTAGCCGCCTATAATAAGGTGATGTCGGCAGCACTTGACTATCTTACACCAATCCATGTATGACCCAAATCTTCTCACTTGAGGTCACCTTGGTTTGATGGGGTGTTCAAGGCAATGAAGACTTTGGGTCTGAGGTTAGAGCGCTGCTGGCAGAGTTCTGGGTCAGGAGGACAGACTGGCCCTGTGCTCCCATTATGGTGAGTATCGGGGGGGCAATCACCCATAAGAAGGCAGTGTTCCTATCCAGGGAGATTGCTGCTGGGAAAAATTGACCAACCATGCTTTTTCTGACTGGACAGGCTTTTAAATCCTGCCTATCTACAGCCCAAGAAAGCTTTTCCATTGCATTGTGCAAAGAGTTTGCTCACTTTTTCTCAGCTAGGGTGTCCGCCATCTGGCTGGGCGTACCGCCAGTGAGCCATAACATGGCCAACAGCAGTCGCATTGGGCATCCAGAGAGCACTCTTCCTGGTTGGGGGGAGTTTAAACCAGTGGAGGCAATGGAGGTCACTCGGATTGTTCTCGGGCTGAGGCACACATATTGTGAACTGGACCTGGTGCCAACGCGTTTCTTAATGAGATGTGTTAACACCGTTGGCCCGGTGTTCACCTTGATTATTCAGTGCTCTCTCTTGGAGGGGGTCTTCCCGGATGCATTAAAGGAAGCACTGGTCAGGCCCATTCTGAAGAAACCATCTTTGGACCCTGATGTAAAGGTGGATTACTGTCCAGTCGCCAACCTCCTATTTTTGGGGAAGGTTGCTGAGAAGGTTGTGGTGCTTCAGCTTGAAGCACACCTTGTGGCCTTTGATTTGTATGATCCAGGTTTCAGGTGAGGCATAGAATGGAAACTGCATTAGTTTGGGTGCATAATGACCTCCACAGGGCGAAAGATCAATGTGAGGGGACAATTCTCATTCTTCTTGATCTCTCCTCAGCTTTTGACACAGTAGACCACTGTGTGTTGCTTGACCACCTGAGAGAACTCTGTGGACTCACTGGCACTGTCATCTGCTGATTTGAGTCCTTTCTCATGAATAGGAGGCAATGGGTAGTGGTGGGGAATTCCTCATCCTTCCCTAGCCTCCTGTCATGTGGAGTTCCTCAGGGTTAGGTCTTGTCGCCAATGTTGTTTGCTGTGCATATGCTACCCCTGGGTGAGCTCATTAGGAAGCACAGTTTGGGTTTTCATTTCTATGTGGATGATACCCAGCTGTATCTTTTCTTTGCCCCTGTAACATCGAATGCAGTGGAAGTGCTAAATGTATGTCTCACCGAGATCAATGACTGGATGGCCTCCAGTTGGTTGCGACTGAACCCCAATAAGATGGAGGTACTGCTGGTAGAGTCAAACAGAGAACGTGATAGGAGGGCCTCAGGTGCAGAGACAGGCTTGTTCCTGGGATCTGTGCCTTTGAAGGCCTCCTGTAGGGTGCAAGATCTTGTTGTGACCTTTGACAGTGGATTGACGTTTGAAGCTCAGATATCGTCCGTTATCTGGACCAGCTTTTACCACCTTAAGAATATTGCCAGGATCAAGCCCCTAGTTCTGCCCCTTTACCTCCCCACCTTGGTACATGCCTTTGTGATGTCAAGGCTTGGCTACTGTAATGTGCTCTACCTCAGGGTCTTGGGAGGTATCCTTCTCAGGCTGCAGCTGGTGCAGAATGCAGCTGCCAGGTTGTTGACTGGGCAGTTGAAGTACTGCCACATCACCCTGGTGCTGCCGTGTACTGCACTGGCTACCAGTCAGGTGGAGGATCCTCTTTAAGGTGGGCTTGCTCACCTTTAAGGCCCTACATGGACTGGGCCCCTGGCTACCCGTCTGACCTTCTATCACCCGCTGCCTCAGTCCACTCTCTCCGCTCCTCCTCTAGGGACCTCCTTGCAGTTCCCAAGATGAGGTTGAAAACTGCCGGGTGACAGGGCATTTAGTGTCATCAGCCCCATCCTGTGGAATTCACTGTCACCATCTATACAGGAGGCCCCTTCAATGGAGGTGTTTAAGGCCCGCCTCAAGACCCACCTATTTAATTTGGCCTTCCTGGACACTGTATATCGAATTTTAGTTCTGGATGGCCCATGCTAGTACTGTTTTAACAAGATCCTATTTATTTAACCACTGTGGTCTGTTTTATTGTTGACAGTTTTAATATTTGATAGTTGTATTGCTTATGTACAGCTGCCAGATCCTCCAAGATTGGGCACCTGAAAAAATAAAATTTGCCTTGCCTTGCCCTTAATCCTGCAGCCTTTACTCCTGTGTGTTTCCACTCCAGCTATGTGTTTCCACACCCTGTGACTTTCAGACTTCAGGCCAGGGAATGAAATGGGCTGCACCTGGCAGTCCTGTCCATCAATTGTAGGGTAGCTCCTCCCCTATAAATGTGCAGTATTCTGGGGTGGGATTAGGGCCTTACCCTGACTCTCATGAGAGTCAATCAGCCCTGACCTTTTCCCCACCAGACCTCTCAATCCCCACACAAAGGTACAAGGCCAAATGCAACTTCCTGCATGTGGTCCAAATCTGAGATGAACTCACCCAGCCAGAACTCCAAACATTCCACAGTACAGACTAAAAGTCACAGCCCAGGATGCCCCTCAGTAACAGCTCTAAATCCCAGTACTGATTTTAAATACCCACCACCATCTCCACTCCCAGCACAAACAATTTCAGTAACAAAATTAAAACAGAAAAGGAAAAAAGCCAACACTTCCCTGAAACAGCTCCTTCCTGCTGCTGGATCCCAAGTGAGACTGTTTGCTAAGATGGTGTCTGTTAATTACCCACCCCCTCTCTCAAGGCCAACAACAACTTCCTGCCTGAATGGGACTCACCTAGCCAGCCAGCACTCCAGAAACAGCACAGATCAAATATCACAGCCCAGGATGTCCCTCAGTAACAGTTCTTCACCAGCACACAACTGAACTGTTCCAAAAAGAAGCTCTTTTGCATCAGGGCCTATGCCAAACTTGGCCCATGCCACTTGTTTCTGTACCAGATACAGCTTTCCGGTGAGAGAGCAGCATCGGGGATTCAGGCCCTGCGCAACAAGCCATTGCAGGTTGTGGCCACCTACAGGCCAAGGCCGTGACATGGAGGTGAGTCATGATGACCCCGTTCCTCGAGTACAGAAATGGCAAGCAACAGGTCTTTATTTTGCCAGGCCTTCATCCACCTACTGGTAAGTGAGTAAACCCAAGGTAGCTCCCTGCAACAAGTATTCTAATTATTTAATGGTACCATCTGATTGCATTCAGCATAGATCTAAAGGGTTTCAATAGACTAGGCCAGCCAGCCAAGGATACAGTTGGTTTGCTTTGTATTGTTTATGGTTAATTGCTTTTTCCATCAAGGGCTTCAACAACAGCTGCAACGCCGGCAACCTCTGGCACCGTTTCTGGCTAGCCAGCATTACAATCTGGGTACCCAGTGTTGTTAGACTGTTTAAAGCAGGGACTAAATTAATTGTATGTTAAATAACCTGGTTCTTTCCAGAACAGTAATCATTTGTTAAAATGTGTTCCCTTCCTTGTTCAAGTACCTGTAATAAACCTAAGTTACTGTGTTACTTGGAACCTATCTCGTGAGCATATTATTACCTGGCTTAAAGTGATAGGCTTTGTACCAAATGTGTTAAAAGTGCATGCTGTATTGCAAATGTGTCTTTACAGGGGGTTTCGGGGTGTACACCAGGACCAGAGACCTTGCTGGTGAGTGTGACAACCGTGAGCATATTATTAATGTTTATGGCAAACAGTCTGTTGAATACTGCTAATGGTTATTGTCAGTTCATAGGTGCTTGGTCACTAGGTGGGATTGTGGGTGGTTATAGCTTCCAGAGGGCTATACCAGTCTTGATGGAAACCCATGTAAAGATTACTCTGGGTGCAGCACCAAAATATTACGTACACTGAGGGTAGGGATACCCCAGTACTTTCTGATTCTGAACCCAGGCCCCTCAACCTGTACTTAGGCAAGCAGGTGGGGATAGTAGCCCTTGGTATAACGGTGCTAGGGTTATGCCCACATTGGTGGCTGCTTGTCTGGTGGGTGGACTTCCACAAATACCTCCACTGTTTTCTTTTTCTCTGCTCACTGAGTGGGCTTTCTTGAATACCCTAATACCAGGAAGGATGAAGAAAGGGGGATTGAAGTGCCCAGCCTGGGTGTCAGAAGTCTGAGAAGGGAGAAGCAGGACAGATTATGCAGGGCCCATATGAAATTAAACAATACAGGCAAAATCTTTCCAGGAAAACCACTGTACACAAAGCACCTCACCACTTTGTTGGAGACACTGACACAGCCACCCCACCCCCCACACATATAAAAGTATCATTTTGAAGAAACTGCTGACAGAGCCTAAACAAATATCAAACAATGTTTTATAAATGGTACCATCAATATCGTTCCTTATTTATTTCAATTTTTGCCCCTCCACTTTATGGTTTTCTCTTACCTTAGGTGTCACCTCAGCAGCAGCTATCTCTTGTCTGGGAGGGGAGGCAGGCATTATTGCTCTGTGGTTGGCTGGAACAAAAGGCTCCTGCACTAGGCAGCAAGTTCCCACACTTCAAGTACTACAGGGCATGGGATCACGAGTTCACTCCCAGACTTTATTTTCCCTGGAGACACTTGTGGCACAGAGCTTCCAAACACCTCTCAAATTGTTGTAGGTGTGTGCATGTGTTGGGGGAGGAGCCTGGATTTCTGTATCAACATGTATGATGACCAGACTATTTTCTTGTTTAATTGCCTGAATAATTTTTTGCTTAATATCTGATTTACTCTCTGTAGAAGTGTGGGAGCCAGAGTTTTGATATCATGTGGCTATATTATCAGATTGACAAGAGCTTGACCTACTGTATTTCTAGAAAATTTGAGTAACTCAACAAAGTCTTAAGTTGTTAGAGCCTTCTGAAGTGGAGGGGGTTGGTATTAGTAATGAATAGGTCAGAAACATGATGTTTGGCCTTGGTCCTGTTAAGATGTTTACTATATTAATAATCTTTGAAAGGAAGTGAGCTTCCTGAACGCAGTTTTGTCTCATAAAATCTTAGGGTAGGCATCACCCCAATTCTAGGTCCAAGGCAGTTTCGGTCTATTGTATGCATTTGGTTAAAATGAAATTATGTTATAGCTTCCTTGGTGGAGAGGGCATAAATTCTTCAACATAGCTTCCCTCTTCCTTTCTTGGAAGGGCATAAATTCTTTAATACAGCTTATTGCGTCCATTTTTGTGAGGGATGCCAAGTGAGCATCTGAGGAGGCAGCCAGATTCAGGATCTGAAGGTAACTAGTCTTAGCACTTGGTAATGAGCATTGAGGAAACTTTGTAATTTGTAGGGAAGATAGAAGCATTTACCTGCATAAGATACCAAGCTTGACTATTTTAATCCTTTATGTGTACTGTTGTTTGATTATGTGTAAACAGTGTGCAACCCCGGCCCGTGTCTAGGGGCCCGATGTTAAAAGTAACTGGAGGGGGGCACAACCTGGGAATCCATCCAGAAATGGATAACATAAATATTTGCCCTACCTGAGACATGACACAGTCAGGCATCTCAAAAGCAGCTTACCACAGCAAGTGACACCCCAGATGGCAGAAACAATGGGCAGTGGGCACAGCTGACAGGTACGGTCCTGGAAGTGGCTGGAGGGAAATCTTGGTTAGACAGCAGCACAGCACTGAGCAGAGAGCACACTTGACTAAAATAATAAAATAATTAATTCATTTTAAAATAAAACCAAACAGCTCCATGGGGCTGGAGGCAACTGGAGACAGGCACAAAAGCTGGAATTACATTTCTCAACAGCAGTAAAGGGCTGTGGCACAGACTTAAGGCTGGAGCAGGCTCAGTGAATAGGCTTCACATACACAGAGCCAGGAGGCTCAAAACTTGAGCAGAGCACTTGGGTCTCATCCAGGGCTCCCTTTTACATGCTTCTTCCCTAGCACCCACACTAGGCCATTCTCACTGCAGCTAAAAACACCAATTCCGCTTGGCCATCCTTCCAACCAGGGGCTCTTAAAATGCAGTAGGCTTCAATTTTCTGCTTACTTCTCCATACCTGCTGCATCAGGCCTATGGTCAGGCTCCAGCCCATTCCGGGACCTAGACAAACATGGGAAAGGTGAATACCAACCCTTACTCACTCCTGGCAGGCTACCAGCAAGAGACAGCATGCCACACAAGTACAATAGTACAATCTCTTGGAGTTGCAACCACCATCTGGGTCACACCACAGTGCTGCCACCACCGAAGTGCCCCCATCACCTCCACTCCAACAATCTGGAGAAGTCCCCAGACCCGCCCCGGTGCCAGGGAGCACAAGGCAGGTACAATTTCAATTTCCTCCAGGCTGCGGCTCCCCTCCTTTCCTGGGGTCCCCATCCCACTGACCGCACTCCCTGGCAACCTCTCACCTTAATTCCCAAGAGGTTACAATTCGCTGCTATGCCTAGGCTGCTCTCCTGGGCTGGGGATCAAACCCTGGCCCACTTGTGACAGCCTCCCACTGGCCTCTCGATTCTTCCAGAACCTCCCCCTTCTCTTCCTTGAAGGGGCAGGAAAACCACACCCAGTGGCAGACACCAGCCACCCCTCAACATTACATGGGAGAAAGGGAGGAGAGAGGTAACTTTAGTAAGTCCTGAACTAAAGGGGGCTTACAAGAGCATATATCTGAATAGCACTGCTGTATTTTGGACAACCAGTGTTTAGTAAAACATTAGTGATTTTTCTAAAGACTGGAATACCTGGTTGTTTGTGACTGCATTTCTAATACTAAGATACCTAGATAAAGAATGCATTGTAAGAGTCTCTGAGAGAGCTGAATGGGTCCTACCCATATCAGAGATCCTCACTACAGGGAGTCTAAAGAATAGAAGTTGGCAGAAAAGGGTATGTGCTCTTGCTAAAGAGGAAACCTTGACAGTGGTGGTACTGGTCCAGAAGGTCTCAGAGGCACGAGAGAGAGAGAGAGAGAGCGACAGAGAGAGAGGGAGGGAGGGGGAGAGAAAGAAAGAGAGAGAGAGAGAGAGACCTACTGAGCACAGAGTGCTTTGAACATCACATATGGTAGCAGTGGCAATGATGACAAAGTGAGACTTACTGTATTTGGACAAAGCACAGTCTGGATATTCAGTATCTAAGGGGCAGTCACAAACTTTAAGCAGTATTAATGTATACACGACATTAAACACTATAACTCTTATCTTCCCACACTTCCAACTTTTTATTTTTCTACCAGGTTTACAAAAAGTTTAGTAGTATGATATGGTGAGGTTGTCAGAGCTCCAGCAGCTGTGTGAGGAGAGAGGCATATTTATGAGAACACAAAAAGGCTTACCCCTCAGTTTTTTACTATTAGTCTCCAGCCATCGGTTTATTTATGTATTTATATATTTGCATTTGATTACTGGGAAGGTGCACTCATCCAATGGACCATTTTCAGGCATGACCCAGGCCAGGAGTAGGAGAAAGTAGGCTGTTGGTTAACTAGGATCTGCAGCTAATTCATTAGGTAGGGAAATGGGCAGAATACGTGGGCAAAGCGGTCCTTATCTGCTGTCAAATTCTATGTTTCTATGTCTCTATGAAGATGGCACAGTGAATAAAGTGTAGGCACATGATACATAACAGAAAAATGACAATAGAACAAGTACAACAGTCTAAGGGCCAGATATTCAAAACTTTGCCCCGGGGCTAAATTAGCACTGCTCGGCGGGCAAACTTAGCCCGGAGCACAAAGCAAGCCATATTCAAAAGGAATAGCCCAGGGCAAACAGCTTCTGAATATAGCATGGGAATGAGGCCGGGCAAACTGGGCTGGGAGTGCAGGACAAACTTAGCCCTGGAATAAGACAGCTCTGAATATGGCAACCAGGAAGTGCAAACCACAACAGTAACTCAGTGCACAGAGATGTGAAGGTAGGTAGAGGTGAACTATGTGGCCAATGCGTGTGCCAGCAAATTCGTGGACCCAGTACAGCTGCAGGCAGCAGCATATGTGAAAGTACAGTGTGCAAAACTGTAAAATAGTCCCAAACTGTTTGCGCAGTGCTAACACGTTTGCATGGGTTTAGCGCCAGGGCTAAACTGTTAGCCCGGTGCAAACACATTTTCCCGGCGCTAAACTTTGCCATATTCAAAAGTGATATGCAAATTAGCCTACTTAGGTAGTCTGTGGGCAAACATCCAGATTAGCATCTCATTATGCCCTGATTTGTATGCAGTTTGTGCTGGGCTAACTGTTTAGCCCTGCGCTAAACCCGTACAAATGTGTTAGCGCTGTGCAAACAGCTTGGGGAATATTATACAATTTTGAACACTAGTTCCACATGTGCTGCTGCCTGCAGCTATACTGGGACAACACAGCATAGGCACAGATGGTGGTGGTGCTGCATGCAACTGTCACACTGTAGGTCATGCTACAGTGCACAGCAGACACTACAGTAGCATGGGGGCCAGTAGTGTGTGTGGACACAGCAATGCCTGTGATGTGTAGGACAGTGAAGATGACTGCACTATACACAGTGAGAGGCCCAACCTGCAGATGTTTACTGACAGTGGACATTACTGTTATGCTGTTGTGTGACCCACAGATGCTGCACCTCTGGCATGGGATGCTCACAGTGACATATACATGTCCGGCTTTGTGTGCTGTGGCAGTTGTACAGCTGTGCGGTATGTGGTCAGGGGGACATATATTATCCGAAAGGCACACTGGTGTTGGGGTATTCCCAATACTGGCCCATGTGCACTGCATGATGTGTCCCAGCCTTGCTGCCACACCTGGTCTGTGGCACAGCCTGGCCCCTTTACACTCTCCCCTCAACATCCTCCATACTCACAGTGTTGCATGTGTGTGCTGGCATCTGTTGGTGTCCACAGAAGTGTGGTCCACAGGTGTGTGCTGTATGGTCACACTGCCATGCTGTTCACTGGTGGCAGGGTCACCACTTACTGCCTGGCATAGCTGGGACTGGTGGTAGATGATGGCATCATTGTGATGCCATCAGTTAGTAGCACGCTTCCTCTATGTTTGGGTTTGTCTATGTGTCATATTTATTTGTTAGGGTCATGCCAAACCCACGCAAACACCATGCAAAGCCATAGAGTCGCACAAAGCTGATTGCCCAGGGTTAAGACAAGCTTTTCCTGGGCGGTAATGTGCACCACACTAAGTGTCGCGCTAAGTCGCGCAAAACCACTTTGCGTGGCGCTAGTCACTGAATATAGCATTGCACCTGTATTCATGTCAGTTTGCCCCTTACATACATTATGATTTTGCCTGGCGCTAATGCAGTTTGCCTATGCTATTTGGCCTTTTGGATATAGCTGACCCGAGCTAATCCCACGCTAAACCTATGCAAACGGTTTTTGCCCAGCGCCAAGTTTTGAATATCTGGCCCTAAGTATGCAGTGCAGTAGATAAGGTGCAGACACATAATACATACAGTAATGCCATTGGAGCAAGTATGACAGACAGGGGGAAATACAATACAGTAGATACAACGGTGTGTGTATACAATGGTGTGTGTATAAAACAACATTACATAGGTAAACCAATGTATGCATAATAATGCAGGATAGTGTAAAAACAGTAATGCATAACTTGGATATCATATGCTATCAATGTATCCCTCCCTTTCTCACTCCCTGTCATTGTAGCTGGTATCTATGGCCGTTAAATGTCCAGCACGCTGTCTCCCTTGACCTCCTAACTTCCATTACTTCCCTCTAAATCTGATGAGCTTTACATCCCAGGCAATCTCAATTTAAATTGGTTGCCCCCAACCGAATCTACCACAAGAAATGCTATCAGTGCCTTCAAACTCACACAACTAATTACAGAACCCACCTGCCCTAATCACAAGACCCAAAACCACTCCCTACTTGAGTGGGCCCTAACTTCCCACCCCCATAGAATCATCACCTCTGGCATCCTTCTGGATGCTCTCAGTGACCACAACCCAGTTTTCCTGGCCAGAAATGTTCACAACCCTAAATCGCCACATAAAATCCTACAAATATGGACTTATAAATCCCTAGAATTGGAACCTCTCCTGCATAGCCTTGTCCTCTCAGACTGGTCCCCTCTAGCAAGCAGCTCCTCGGTTGATAAAGCTCTAATCTATTTTAAAGACATCTTTCTAGCAAATTAGAATGCCTTCACACCCCTAAAACAAACAAGGGTTAGGGGTCATCACCTCCCCTGGATTACCCCTGAATCACTAGCCTGCCACAGAGCCAGAGATCGGGCCTGGAAATGGCACAAAGTCTCCCAGCTTCCAAATTACCTTCTTATTTAGTGAAAACTCCATAATGCCTGCACCCAGGCTACCAGGCTAGCCAAAACTAAATACTTCAAATCTACCTTCATGACTAACATTAACTCCCCCTCCAAGTTCTGGAGAGTGGTCCACGCCCTCTTAACCCCCTCCATCCTGTCCAACCACTCCTATACTTACAATAAATTCCACCCTCATTGCCAATCCAGTTGCACTAGCTACTGAATTCAGCTCTTTTTACACCACTTGTGCTGATGAGCTACTAAAATCCTTCCCAAACTATGCTCCTACTTCTTTCATTTCCTATTGCCTATGAATGACCCCCCTCCAATTTCCCCTTCTCCTACGCTACCGTCTCTCCAAATGACACCCTAAATGCCCTGCTAGCGATCAATCCTTCAAAAGGCTCCTCCTCAGATGGCCTTGACCCTAAACTACTATCCCTCTCAGCCCCAGCCATCGCCTACCTACTCTCTAGTATCCTAAACTCTTTCTCAACTGCCTCAGTGCCTTCCCCATGGAAACACGCAGTGGTCCTTTCTCTCCCCAAAGGTGGAGACCTCACCTCCCCTGGCAACTACCACCCCATCTCTCTTCTCCCTACCCTTGCCAAACTTCAGGAACACCGAGCCCTCTTCCAGCTCACCGCTTACCTCACTGACTCCTCCTCCTTCTTCACCCCTTATCAATCTGGCTTCAGGAAAAAACACTCCACCACCACCTTCCTTCTTCAGCTCACTGATTCTATCCTCACGGGAATGGACAATGGCCAAATCACCTCAGCCATTTCTGTTGATTTGGCCAAAGCCTTTGACACAGTCTCTCACCCCCTTCTCCTTGACACCCTATCAACAGCTGGGCTATCCCCCTTAGCCACAGACTGGTTCCAGGCATACCTCACTGGCAGAACCCAATCAGCCAAGATCTCTGACTCAATTTCCCCACCCCTCCCGATAAAAACTGGTGACCCCCAGGGATCAGTGTTAGGCCCCAAATGATTCTCTATTTTCTAAACTATCTCCCGTGCACCTGATCTCCCTTCTCCTCCATTCAGATGTATGCTGATGATACAGTCTTGTATGCATCTAGCTCCTGCCCCACTGAGGTTGCATCCAGCTTGCAGCATGACTTCGACAAAGTTCAGCGTTGGTTTGTAAACCACCAACTGTCTCTCAATGCCAATAAAACAATCTCCATGACCTTCGGCACCAAACAGAGACTTACTACGTTTCCCTCTCTACCCCCCTTCTACACCACTGATGGGACTTTACTCGAGGATACATCCTCCTTCAAGTATTTAGGTATCTGGTTGGACCAACACCTGAACTTCTCTGATCATATCGATGCCATTCAGAAAAAAATTGCATCCCAAGCTCAACGCCTTATTTCAGGAACCGTGCCTGCATCCCACCCACGGCTAGGCATGAGATTGTCCAGAAGATGATCCTACCTATCTTTGACTACTGTAACGTAGTTTACGGTGCTGCCCCTAAGTCCTCCCTGGCCAGACTAGATATTCTCTTTAACTCATTTTGCCATTTTGCCCTTTACACCCCCATCAGCACTCATCATTGTGATCTCTACCATGCCCTATCCTTCCCTTCCCTGACAAACTGGCATCTCTCTCACTGTGCAAAATTTACCTCCAAGCACTGGCTGGGTGAACTTACCTCCTATCTCTCCCCTGCCTTTACAATCACACCCCCTTCTTCCCACTCCCTAAGATCTACCAACTCACGAACCCTGGTGGTCCCATGCCATTCCACCCTTATTGGCCAATTGGGTTATTCTTATCGCCTCCCAAAAATCGAGAATTCACTTCCCCCTCAAATTCGCTACTCATCCTCTTGCTACTCCATTAACTCTGCCTCTAGAACTTCCTTGCCCCTTTCTGTGACTGCCATGACCCTCCCTAATCCCCCCTCCACCTCTCCTAAGCCCATATTACCATATGCCTACTCCCCACCACTCCTATTTCCCTCTGATCATGCTCCTCCTAGTCCCCTACTCTCCCTCCTCCTAAAGTGTTCCTCTCCCTTTTTTCTGTACCCTTAATCTATCTCTCTCCTGTGAGCTTGATCTCTGCCATGTGCAGGCAGGATCCATAGTGCATAGTGGGCAGCAACTTTATCCCCTTTCTCCTATTTCTCCTTTTACTGCACCCCCTCAGTCACTGCTTGATCACTGCCTTGTGCAGGCAGGGTCACCCTGCACACTGGTGGGGTACTACCCCCCTACTATAGTTGAACTCTGCTACCCCCTCCCACAACATCCCTCCCCCAACACCCCCTCTCTCACATCACTATATATAAATAACTCTCATCGCCTATAACCTGTGTCCTACCAGTAGGGCTGTACACCACCCTGCCCAGATAGGGATAACAGTACACGCTGAATTTAAACTCCCCTTGCCTGCCCTTGGATACCCCCCACAATATCTGTTTCTCATCACCCTGCCACACTCTACCTCTCCTCTCCTCCTACACCGCCCTTCTAGTTGACATAGCCTAACATTGGCCTACTCCTACACTCAATTAAGCACTTATAACCTACCCCTATACCCCTCTTATATGCACTTTAGTCCATCCTGTCTTCTCTGTTTGCTTTGAAAATCATGTTCTGCCTTCGTCTCTCTGTAAATTTCCTTTCTCTTCTTCCATTCTACCCTCCTCAATTTTTCGTTCCCTCCTTCCATTCTTCCTCACTTTACTGCTATCACTGTAAATCTGGAATATCTATGTTACACTAATGGCTACCAATTACTATTGAGTCACCTTACCATCTAGTGCTACATACTGTGTCACCAACTGTTGCCTAATTGCTATATGTGTCTTTATATCTACTATAGTTAACTGTTGCATTGTTAGCCAATGTGACCCACCTGTAATCCCTCTTGCTCTCATTGTATGCAAGTAAGCAAATTGTATTCCAGCATTGTAACATTTCTCTGTATTCTATCCCATTGTTCCCTACCCCAGGTCACACCGGGAGACAAGCAACGTGTTGCTCAGCGTGCCTTCCTGGTGAAATATTTAAATAAATAAATAAATGCATGGAAGTGTGCAGTACACAGTGCATTTGTGTAGTAATGCCTAGTAATAATTGGGGGATAGAAGGTAAGAGTGCGATCACATATGGATACGTAGGTTACAAACTGTAGGTTACATGGGTTAATACAGAGCATAGAAGACTAATCCATATCACTCACCACATATGACCTAGATATACCCCTGAATTTTATCTGTTAAGTACTTGTTCAGTTTATTTTTAAACTTCTTCCCACTATTGCTGGCCACAGCTTACATAGGCAAGCCATTCTAGATAGGCACTACCCTTAGGTTGAACCAATGTTTCCTCTTTTTTGACAGGTATCTTTCCCCAGCTAGTTGTAAAGGGTGGGCTCTAGTATAATATTTCTGCTCCCTAATTTCGAGGCCCAACTTCTCCCATAACCGCATATCTGATAGAGCCTTAAAAAACATGCACATGTTACTCCTTAATCTGTGATATTCCAGGGTTAACATCCCCAACTCAGATAACCTTTCCTCATAATCTTTATTTTTAACCTCAGTAATCATGTGCGTGTCTCTCCTCTGTACTTTCTCAAGTAATCTTATTTTGGTTTTATACCCTGGTGACCAAAACTGAGCACAGTACTCCATATGTGGTCTCACCAGTGTCCTGTACAGAGGAACTAGTACCTCTCTCTCCCTGCTCCTAATATGCCTGTCGATGCAGCTTAATATGCCAATAGCTGTAACTACTTGGCTACAATGTGGTTTAAAGAGTAGGTTATTTGAGATCCTGATGGGTAAACTGGGTTCCTGGAATAACCTTAGTGACTCCTTAGGAGTCTAGGTGAAAAATCCTAGGTGTGATGCGGGGGTGTATCATGGTGAGCAGGCACAGGTGGCATTAGCCATTACGGGTGATTTGTACTGCAATTTAAATTGGAGGTGGAAGTCCAGAGAGTGAAATTCAGGCTGTTTCACAGTTTAGGGGTGGCTGCGGAGAAGGCTTTACGAGTGAGGCAGGTGGTGATCCTGGTGGGGGCAACATGAGGTTGGAGGAGTTTCTGAGAGGTATGGGGCAGGTTCTTGGCTTGAGCAGGGGGAATAGGGGCATGTTGTCCCTGTCTCTAATGGCTTTGTCAATGGCTCAACCAAGGCTGTAGTCTCTCCAAGCTGGGGTGGAGGGGGGGAGCCAGCCAAGGGACTGATATAGGGTACAGTGGTGGGTAGTATGTTTTGCTATTAGTGCAGATCTGCAGATGTTATTATAGGCTGCATTTAGCCTATTGAGTTGCTGGGTGGAGGTTTGCATATATATGGGGGCGCAGCAGTCTAATTCAAGACATATGCAATACATTTATAATGAGACTGATTCTTTAGTGACCACCTTTTTTGTGTTCCTTTTTCATTTGTGTTTTCTTAGAGTTTTATATTTAAAAATTACAGATTAGAGAACATACTGGAAAGTGCCAAGTATTCAGCAAAATACACTATATCCATTCTGAACATTTTTTGAAAATGTTGCGTAAATCGAAATTAATAAATAAGTAGCTATGTCTTGATAGTTTACAGCAGTGGGGGAGGTATAGAATCAGCCACATTCCCTATGATACAAATGAAGAGTCTAGGTCCATATAATAAAGAACCTATCTTTGCCACTGAACATCAGATGCACTTTGTGTATTGTTAAGTATAGCTGTATGATGTTTCAGCCTACGGCATATACAGTTTGCATTAAGTTATACCACATCTGTCTTGTGGGAACTGTTTTACTCAACAATTAGAGTTACTTCTTTTTTCAAATCTGTTTCTTCACTGCACTTCTGGTGAGGATATTCCCTGACTCAATGCCTCTGCACCTGACACCTGTATCCCCCAGTAGCCACTCGGAATCTTGGCCCACTTGCCCCCCATGGTGGGGCCCCCAGAGGGGAGACCAAGATCAACCTAGTGCGGTCCCAGGGATGGCTGCAGTGTCATTCGGCACAGCGTCAGAGGACTTCATGCTGTTTGGTGTGCAGAGTTTTCCCTTTTAATGTTCCCTTCAGGTGTGGATGTGCAATAATGTAAGCATACAGGCATGTGCACTCCCATGCATGCCCCGCAGATGTCCACCACTGCTTTTCCTCTGCTGTGTGGTCCCAGCTTGGTGTACTCCTGGTCACCACCAGGTGTCACCCAAATGCTGAGCACCACCAACCCTCCCCTCCCCCTGGAGCAGGAGAACTGTCCCTGGGATGCTCATCCAACCTCCCCCCAGCTAGCCCTCTGGTGCACCGGGCTTGTTCATGAACCTAGGTTACCAGCATCTCAAGCAGTATCGCTACCACTGCACCAGCAGGCTGGCTACAATTGGAGTGACTTGCTTTTAAATATGTGTTGTGGTGATGGGATGGAGGGCAGCACTTAAGATGTGGTAGCCGGGTGTGGTACATTTAACACTGTTCCTAGTTCTTGTTGTACCTCTCACCAGTAAGATTCCAATACTGGACAGCTCCAGAACACATGGGCCTTGTTGGCATTCTGGGCTCCACATTCTCATCAGCACCTTCCCTGTCTGGGTCCCATATACTTGGCCTATACAGCTGGAGTCCAGAGATAGCAGGTTTTGCATTTAAGCATTTCCAGGAAAATTCCCCTAGGTGGGGGCAGATGTCACCTTGTATGCTGGAAGTGTGTATTTCAACCACAGCTGCATGTTGTGGTCTGTTCCCAGTTCCAAATTCCATCTTTGGAGGATGTGGTCAGTGGATTCCTTGTGAATGCCATCAAATCTTTATAATAATCTTCTAACAGGTACTACTAAATCTCCCCGACCCCATGGGCCCTTACTTACTTGGTATTACTTGGTATGAAAGAACAGAAGAAGGCCAGAGCCCATCGAGACTGTTCCCCACACTATGTGGGGCATTATTTATCTATTATCCCTCAACCAAACATCTAATTTATTTTTAAAGACAGTGGCACTAGTTGCCTCTACCAATTCTTGTGGCAAGGTATTCCATACAATGGATGCTCTTATTGGAAAAAAATTTCCTCTTTTGCTGGTTTTATAGGTTTTTACTTCAAGCTGTTTATTATGCAGTCTTGGAGCATGTCTCCTTTTGGAGAGTGTTAGACCACATTTTTCCATTAGATCTGGTGAATTTATTAAATTAAAAATCATAAGCATATTACCTCTTAATCTTCTAGTTTGAAGAGAGAAGAGACCAGTAGCTTTTAATCTGTTCTGATAATCTAAGTTTAGATATAATACCTTGCATTTGTCCTGGCTTGTTTGGTAACCTAAAAAACTTTTCCATATGTGTGAGTAACAAAGGAGTGAAGCTGTAAATATCTGAAATAGTCTGATACTGGAAGAAAATTTCTGCTGGAGAGGTAAGAATGGAACAAACTCTATGTTTCTCCAATATTTGATGGGGGAAAATTAAGCCCTGTTTCACCATCTGCTAAGGGAAGTAGCAAGTTTATTCTACAGACAATCTTGAATAAAGGGCAGACACTGGACAATCACTAAGGCCATATTCTGGAGGATTACGTGCCATACCCAAAAGGTAACTGCTGTGAATAGCATAAATATTGTAAGAGATAAATTGCCAGGCTGGAGGCGTAGAGATATTTCTCTATCTGATACAGGTCATGCAGGTTAAATTCTATATTTTTTCAATGGGAGTATGAGCCCCCCCGCACTCCAGAGGCAGATAGTTCAGAGGTAGGATGCCCGAGTGTAATGCTGATGATTTGGGAGGTCTACCCCACCATTCTCCTTTGGAAACTGTATGAAAAAATATTTAATCCTTGGGCATCCCCTCCCACAAAAAACTCAAGGTACATTTGTTTCCTGATTGGACATTTGCTTTATCCAGCATAAGAGGGATGGTTTGCAAATAATATAACAATCTAAGCAGAATATTTTGACATATCACCTCTATTCAATTTTAAAAAATGAATGATATCCAAGACCAACTATGAAGGTCGTTTTGAAAAGCACTAGTAATTGGTTCAAAAATTCAATAATTCTAGGTGGTTCATATGCTGTATCAAGTAAACCCCAGATATTTTATTGCATTGTGGGACCATTGAAAAAGAAATTGCACATGTAAAGCCTGGAATAGATGGAAATTGAATAGGAAGACTTGCATTTTTTGGCATTAAGTCAGAATACAGCAAGAGATTCACAAAGTGCCAGAAGTTCCAAAACTTTGGTTAAAGTAGAGAAAGGTGTGAGTAATATGTAATTAGCAAATAATGGCATCTTATAGTCCCCTCCCAAACTGGAAGAGCTTCAACCATCTTCTCTCTCCTAAGAGCTGCCACCAAGGGTTCAAAGTAAAGGTCAAATAAGAGGAGGGATGAATGTCAGTCCTGCCAGGTGCCCCTGCTGAAAGGTGATAGGTTTCAAAAGAATGCTGTTTATCTGGATGTAGGCAAGAGGTGGCTGGTAAAGCCCCCTCAGCACCTCAACCCATTCTTCTGGGAAGCCAAATTGCAGCAACATGCACCATAGGAAAGACCACAACACTTGAGCGAATGCCTTCTTTATGTCGAGGCTGGCAAGGATCAAGGGATAGACATAGATAAAGCATGCTCCAGTAGCGTCAGCCTGTGGCACACATTATCATGTGTCTGCCAGCATCATACAGTTCCTGTCTGGTGCCTGTCCAGCAATGATAGGAGAAGGACATCCAGATTGGCCACCCAGATAGCCATGATGGCTCTGTAGTCATAACTGAGGATGGAAATGTGCCTGTATTAAGTTCAAGTTCAAGTTTAAGTTTATTGTAGGAAAGACTCCGTTGAGCAAGCTCATTCACAAGGAAGTCCTGAGGCACATACACATACAGTTTGCAATTACATAGACAGGAGATATAAAATGTAGAACAACAAAGAAAAAAAAAATATAATACAAGAGGTATACATAATAGAAGTCCTTATGCTATATATGCAGTACATTCCAGCTTTAACCTTGCCCTAAATTATGCAACACATTTCAGCTTAATAAGTAGAGGGCCAGTTGGTACCTAGGAAGTTGACTTGGTGTTGGGGCCTAGTAGCACCTACATATGTCTTTTAATTTAGAGATAGCTAGTGTTTTGTAGGAGTTAATTGATACAATGCTGGTTAGCTTCAGCATGGCTTGTAATTGGTTCCAAATGTTTGGGAGGGCGTATGAGACAGCTCTTTGGCCAGCTGTGGTACGTGTCCTGGGAACATCTAGTAGGATAAGAAGGGATTTCCTTAGGGAGTAGGTGCTATGCGAGATGTGTATGAGAGACGTTAAATAGATAGGCAGTTAGTGGAGTAGTAATTTGAGGGTCCAAATGCCAGCATGCAGGAGGCGTCTGGTGGCAAGAGGTCCACCCAACTGCTGCATAAAGGCTGATCGTGGGTCCTGTACACTGAGTTAGTAATGAAGCGAAGAGCATGGTGATAGAGTACGTCCAGTTTAGATAGGCTCAAGGTTGGGGAGGAGATAAAGATAATGTCTCTGTAGTCAAGCAAGGGAAGGAATGTGGCTTGGACAGGTCTTTTGCAGGTCGTGAGAGAAAAGAGGGTCCTATTTCTAAAGAAGAAACCCAAGCGTGCTTTAAGCCTCTTTGATAGATCCTTGATGTGGTTGTTGAAGGAAAGCTTGGTGTCTATCCACATACCTAGATATTTAAATTTAGGTACGACTTCCAAGGGTTCACCTAGGGAGGTAACTATGAAGTTTTAGGTGGAGTAAGTAGGGCACCAGACAAGGCAAGTCTTGAGAAAATCATTGTCTTGGTTTTTTTTGGCATTTAAGAGAAGCTTGGCATTGATAAGGTTGCTTTCTAACTGGATAAAGTCAGCTTGGAGTGCCTCCCTGACTTCAGTTAAGGACGAGCCTGATGCATACAAAACCATATAGTCCGCAAAGAAATGTATGCTAGAGTTCTTTATGTGGGAGTCAAGGTTGTTAATGTACAGGGAAAAAGGGATTGGTCCTAGGATGGAGCCTTGAGGGACTCTTCTGGCAACTGGAAGGGGGGCAGATAGTAGGCCATCAGCTTTGACTTTTTGTATCCTTCCTGTGAGATAACGGTTAAACCACTGTAAGGTAAGTGGAGTGGCATCTATGTAGGCAAGACAGATGATTAGGAGGTGATGGTCTACAGTGTCGAAGGCCTTACTGAGGTCTAGAAAGACTGCACCAGTAACCTTCTTGGTGTCCATAGCATGGATCCAATCATTAGAGACTTTAGCCAAGGTTGAGATGGTACTGTGCTTCGACCTGAAGCCAGATTGGGCCAGGTTTAGGAGTGAGTGCACTTCGAGGTGATTTTTTTAGTTGGTTGTATATAAGTTTTTCCAGCACTTTGGAGAGAATGGGCAAGATAGAGATAGGATGGTAGTTGTTTAGGTCACAAGGATCTCCTGATTTGAAGAGAGGAAGAATATGGACAGATTTCCAGCAGGATGGAACAGTGGCTGTGGTAATAGAGAGGTTGAAGATATGAAGGATGGGGGCTGTGAGCTGGGCATAGACTAACCGCAAGAAAAATGATTCAAGGCCATCGTCCCCTGCACTTTTCTTGGTGTCAAGGCTAAGAATTATATCTTCGACTTCTTTGTAGCTAAACAGGCACAACTAGAAGGGATTAAGAAGAGGAAAGTGTTTCCCAGGTATAGGAAGTGCAGATATGGCGGCATATCTCCAGGAGGGAGGTGGTGTACTGCCATATTGTGCTAACTTATATGCCTGGAGAAGGGGGCCAGTCTTGGAACTTCTTAAAGAACTCTGCTGGGAACTCATCTGGGCCTTGACATTTCCTGGTCTTAGAGTCCTGGAGCACTGTGTCAACTTCCACCATAGTAATAAGGCAGAGTAAAGCAGTGACTGCTCCTGGGAAAGGGATGGGGGTGGCAGTGAGGACAGAAATGTTGTGATCTGTGCTGCGGGCACAGAGGGCACCACAGTATAAAGCTGTTGATAGAAACTTGGATTAAACCCAGGATGTTCTGTCAGTAGTAAATTACTTTCTGGGACTGGGGGTCCCTTAAATGTGTGGTACATGCTTGTAACCTCCAAGGCTAGGTTTGCTGTGCCAAGTGTTCATGCTCCTCTCACTGGTTCTTCATAATATTTGTGTTGCATGTAAAATAGCACCTGTTCCACCTTAAGATCAGGATCTCCTGTATCTCCCTTTTAACCTGTTATACCTGGGGCATAACCGTTGTGTCCACCTGATTTTGAAATATCTGCAAACTATGGAGAGTATCCTGTAGGCAACACAGTTTAGTCTCTAGTGCTTTTCATTCTTGGGAGGCATGTGCTATCAGTTCCCCTTGAAGTATTACTTTTAAGGTGTTCCAAAGGATAGAAAGGTCAACATTCTGGGTGGAGTTATTTTTCGAGTATTTACGGCACCCAGGATTTCACCATTTTGGGAAATGTATCATCCTGGAGGAAAGCCAGATTGAATCTCCAGTGGGTGGTTTGTGGATGCCTCCTGAGGTGTAGCTCTGCCAGGATTGGTGCATGGTCTGACAACAAGATAGTGCTATGAAGCACTAAGCGAACCATGTCTACAAACTCAATCAAAATAAACAGGCAGTTCAAACTAGCACAGAATGGGGTGCAGGCTAAATAGTGGGAAATTATGTTCAGTGCAGATGCAAATGCTGGCCTACATCCAGAAATCCTAATTGCCCAAAAGAAGTTTTAATATATTTTTCAAGCTGGGATTTTCTATAGGGGCATTGGTTCAGTGCATCCATTTCTGTGTACGTGGGAATGTTTAAGTCCCCACCCAGGAGTAATTTCCCCTCAATGCGTGCAGAAGTTGATTAGAAAAGGATTGGGCCAAACATTTTCTCAACCCAAGAGGCAGGTATATATTAACTAGAATGATGGAGTTTACATAAAGAGAACCCTTTAGAGTTACATAGCAGCCCTCAGTGTCCTGAGTGGTCCAGTGATCTGTATGGAAAGGCCTGTCCTGGCCAGTATCAACATCCCCCTATGCCTCCCAGAGTGATGTGAGGAAGAGTCCAGAACCAAGCACCCATACTTTTCAGATTTCAGATGTTCAGATTGAGGGAGGTGTGTCTCCTGTAAATAAATGAGTTCCACCTACTCCCGGCATAACATTTGAGTAATTTGAAACCTCCTAATAGGTTAAGAACCCCATTTTCATTAAAGGTAAACATTTAGTTGTATTCCTTATTGGTAGCTACTGAGTTTGTGTGTTGATTGCCATATATCAATTCGCTACCATAGTCCTGATGGGTAGTCTAGCCCAGCTCCCTCTTCTTCCCCTCCCCAGTTCCATGATTTTCTCAATTTCTTGGCATTAGAAACATAGCAACATAGAATTTGACGGCAGATAAGGACCGCTTGGCCCACCCAGTCTGCCCATTTCCCTACCTGATGGATAAGCTGCAGATTCTAGTTAATCAACAGCTTACTTCCTCCTGCCCCTCACTAGAATTGCCTTATGCCCGTCCCATTCATTCTTGAATTCTCCCACTGTTCCTGACTCCACAACCTCTTCAGGAAGGCTGTTCCATGTATCCACAACTCTCTCTGTGAAAAAATACTTTCTAACATTACCTCTGAGCCATCTCCCCTCTATCTTCAAATTGTGCCTCCTTGTTGTTGCACATCTCTTCTTCTGAAAGATACTACCCTCTTGAGATACTTGAAAGTTTCTATCATGTCCCCCCTCTCCCTCCTTTCCTCAAGGGTATACATATTCAGCTGCTTTAGTATTTCCTCGTATGTCTTCTGGTGCAGACCTTGTACCATTTTGGTTGCCCTCCTCTGAACAGTCTCCACTCTGTCTATGTCTTTGCAGAGATGGGATCTCCAGAATTGCACGCAGTACTCCAGTAAAAGTAAGTAAAAATTTATTTTTTAAGCGCTTTTCAAAGCCAAAGCGCTGTACAAATAGAAACAATTAAAATACATACTTATAACATAAGACAACAACAATAACAATATAATCACAATAAAATCACTCTCCATATGCCTTTTGAAATAAATAAGTTTTTAATTCTAACTTAAAACTCTCAACGGTCAGGCAGCTTTGTATCCGACAAGGTAGAGAATTCCACAGGATAGGGGCAATGTAAGAAAATGCCCGTGCTCCAGAAGTTTTTAAGCGGACCCTGGGAACCTCTAGCAATCCCTCATCGGCGGAGCGGAGTGAGTGAGAGGGACAGTAGGGAATAAGGAGATCTTGAAGATACCACGGTCCCTGTTCATGTAGAGCTTTATAGGTCAGTAACCCGACCTTAAAGGTGATCCGCCACTGAACCGGCAGCCAGTGCAGTTCACGCAGCACAGGCGTAATATGACTTCTCATAGATGTCCCAGTCAAAAGCCTGGCTGCTGCATTCTGCACCAGCTGCAAGCGGGATATCAACCCCTGGTAGCCCAAGGTACAGGGCATTGCAGTAATCAAGGCGAGAAGTAACAAAGGCATGGACCAATGTCGGAAGGTCAGCCGGAGGAACTAGGTGTTTCACCCGAGTATTCCTAAGATGATAAAGGAGGATTTGACAATGGATGACACCTGAAATTTGAGGTCAAACCGCCGTCAATAGCGTGATTACAGCACCGGTCTGAGGTTGAGAGCTGGGCACCATCGATCATCGCCTGACAAGCTCCAGCCCTACAACCCGCCTCAAGGTGACCTGGGTCCACCACCAACACCTCAGTCTTATCTGGGTTTAACCTTAGCCAGCTGGCACTCATCCAATCCTTGATCTCGGATAGACAGCTGTTAAGTGTAGAGACTGCATCTTCCTGTCCGGGACTAAAAGACAAATACAGCTGGGTATCATCTGCATAGCAGTGAAAAACCAAGCTATATTGCCTAATAATTTCTCCCAATGGCAGCATATAGACAGCGAACAACATGGGTGCTAAGATGGAGCCCTGCGGAACCCCACAGGGCAGGAGGTGGGTATCAGAGGAATAAATTCCGGTGATAACCTTCTGTCTCCGCCCCGTGAGAAAAAATTGAAACCATTGCAGAACTGTACCAGATAGTCCGCAATAGAACCACAGGCATTCCAAAAGCACACCATGGTCCACAGTGTCGAATGCTGCCGAGAGATCAAGAAGGACTAGAACCTCGCCTATTGAGGGCTGCGGCACCTGCCATTGCCTACCCTGTAGCCCTACTCATTAACCGATCCCTTCAGAAAGGGTCAGTGCCCAGCAAATGGAAAGGTGCCACCATAGTTCCAATCCATAAAAAAGGAACCCGGGATAGGGTGGAGAATTATAGGCCCATCTCCCTCCTCTGCCCTCTGGGAAAAATCCTTGAAAGAATAGTCTACGATCAGCTGCAATGCTATCTGGAACAGCACCCACTCCTCTCTAAGGTCCAGCATGGTTTTCGGAAAGATCATGGCATGGACACTGCCCTAGTCCGATTGACAACCGACATACTCAATGCCATGGACCAGGGCACCCCTATGGGGGCGCTATTCATCGACCTCTCCAAGGCCTTTGACATGGTCAGTCATAAGTTACTCCTCTCAAAGCTTCAAAGGCTTGGCTTGGATCAGCTCTCTCTCTCCTGGGCCACTAGCTACCTGACTAACAGAACTCAGACAGTATGATGGCAAGGCATCAACTCAAGCCCCAGACCGGTGATCTCTGGGGTACCCCAGGGCTCCATACTAGGACCCCTGCTGTTCTTCCTGTTTGTGAATGACATAGCTGAGGTGTGTGCACCCAGCAATCTACTGCTCTATGCTGATGATACAGTAATCTATCACAGTGACCCCCAATCCTCCGTAATCACAACTGAACTACAAGCCTGCCTGGCAAAACTTGAAACATGGTTAACTGCCAACCAACTCAAGCTAAATGAGGACAAGACAAAAGCTGTCCTCTTTGGGACCCGGTGACTGGGCAAAGACCGTAGTGGTCTTCTCTCTAAAACATCAGCTCGAGGAATGCGTGTTGAGGTCACTGACCAATTTAAGTATCTTGGGATTACCCTTGACCAGGAGCTAACCTTCAAACCCCACATAGATGTCCTAACTAAAACCATCCACCAGAGACTGGGCTTGCTATTCCACCTTGGGAACTCCCTCTCTGGAGAGGCGCGTAGAGCCATTGCTAACTGCAACCTCCCCCCCTATCTACTATACGGTTCTCCAATATTACAGTCCCTCAGAGAGACTGAGCTAACCAATCTCTCCACCTCTACCACCGCATTGCTCGCTTGCAACCTCTCCTCCCTAAGGCGGCACCACTGCAAGCTCTTAAGGACCTTAACTGGCCGCACTCCAAGCTTAAACTATCTTTCCCCTGCCTGCCTTTCCTACAAACTCCTCTCACACACATCCACCTCACCTTAGCGACCTGCTTACCCCTAAAGTCCCCCTCCGCAACCTGCAGGTCTACCTCAAGTCGACTCTTGAACATACCCCTCATCCGCACCAATCAAGGTAAATGCTCCTTCCAGTTCACCGCCCCTCATTTCTGGAACTCGCTCCCCTCTTCCCTGCTTGACAAACCCTCCCTCTCCTCTTTCAAGGCCGGTCTCAAAGTCTACCTCCTAGAACTGAGCTACTGCTGCTGTAACCACTAGATAAACTCCCTACCCCTCATGACCTTATGTGACCATCTACGAATCCGTGGTGCCCCTGGTACCAACTAACCTCTATCAACTGTATACTCTTTACAAACTGTGTTATGTTCTTCTCTTTGAATGACCCTTGGACTTTGGTTTTTTTTCCCCTGGGCAATGCAATTTTTCTCTGAATGCTGGTACGTCCTACATGCTCTCTGTCTCTGCCTTACAGTTACGCAACCTCCTGTATGAACTGTATATATATTATTTTTTTATTTTTCTTTTTGTATCTGTATGCTGTACTTTATATACAAATTGTAAATGTATTTTCAAAGCTGTATACTGTACCTAATGTAAAGTTGGTGGTGTATTCACCCCGGGTCGCCCCTGAAAAAGGTACCTTTGGTCTCAGTGGGTTTACCTGGTAAACAAAATCGAAATAAATAAATAAATAAATAAATAAATAGTACAAGCCTTTCGATCTCTCGCTATCAGGAGATCATTTAGAACCCGGACAAGGGCAGTCTCAGTACTATGTCTTTTCCTAAATCCTGATTGAAGAGTATCATAGACATTGTGATTTGTAATATTGTCATCCAGTTGCAGTGCAACCACCTTTTCAATAACCTTGCCCAAAAAGGGCAGGCTAGAGACAGGTCTGTAGTTAGCTAGGCAGTTCGGGTTCAATGAAGGTTTTTTTAGGAGTGGTCGAACGACTGCCTCCTTTAGGGGATCAGGAAAGATCCCCTGCTCCAGAGATTTCCAAACAATTTCAGCAATGGTCGGACAGATAGTATCTACATAACTTAATAATAGAGGCGTAGGGCCCGGACGGGGTCTCACTAACTGTCTCTAGAGAGAGATAACAACTTCCTGTTTTCTACTGTTGATGCCTCTCCCTATGCATCCCAGTATCCCACCAGCCCTCCTTACTGCCTTCTCACATTGCTTGCCCACCTTTAGTTCATCTGATATAATTACTCCTAGGTCTCTTTCGATTTTTGTTGTTGTTAACTCACCCCCCATTGTGTACTCTTCCCCTGGGTTTTTGTTTCCCAGATGCATTACCTTGCACTTCTTTGCATTGAATCTGAGCTGCCACACATTTGACCATTCCTCCAGCCTTGCCAAGTCCCTTTTCATTCTTTCCACCCCACCTTGTGTATTAACCCTGTTGCAGATCATTGTGTCATCTGCAAAGAGGCATACCTTTCCTTCCAGGCGTTCTCCAATGTCACTTATAAAGATATTAAAGAGGACCGGTCCCAGTACCAAACCCTGCAGTACCCCGCTAGTTACCCTTCTTTCTTCACTGTGGACTCTGTTTAGTATTACCTTTTGCGTCCTGTTGTCCAGTCAGTTTTTTATCCAGGCTATCACCTTGGGACCCACTCCAAGGTTGGCTAACTTGTATATTAATCTTTTGTGTGAGACTGTGTCGCATGCCTTGCTAAAATCTAGGTAGGAAATATCCACAGCCCCTCCCTGGTCTACTACTTTGGTCACCCAGTCAAAGAAATCTATTAGGTTCATCTGACATGACCTTCCTGCTGTGAAACTATGCTGTCTTGGGTCCTATGCCCCACTGGCCTCTAGGTACTCAGCAGTTCTTTCCTTCAGAAGTGATTCCATCATTTTCCCTACCACTGAAGTCAAACTAACTGGTCTGTAGTTTGCGGCCTCTACCCTGCTCCCACTTTTGTGAAGTGGAATCACATTTGCCCTCCTCCAGTCCTCAGGTACCACTCCATCCTCCCATGATTTGTTAAAGAGAGTAGTCAGTGGTGTTACTAGTTCTACCCTTAGTTCATTTAGTATTCTTGGGTGCATTCCATCAGGCCCCATTGCTTTGTCCACCCTCAGTTTCAAGAGTTCTTTCAAAACCCTTTCTTCTGTGAATGGACTGGTATCGACCCCCATATACAGAGTTTCTCCCTTGTTTGGTTTAGGCACCTCCCCCTCCTCATCTGTTGTGAATACTGAGCAGAAATATTCGTTCAGTATCCCTGCTTTTTCACTGTCACCCTCTGCCCACATTCCTTCCCCTTTATTAAGTCTCTGTATCATTCCCTTTGTCTTTCTTCGCTCCCTAATGTACCTATAAAAAGTTTTATCCCCTTCTTAACAGAGTTGGCTATCTTTTCCTTAGTTTGTACCTTTGCTATTCTGACTGCCTTCCCTGCCTCCTTCTGCTTTAACTGATAAAGTTCTCTGTCCTGCTCCTTCTGTGTTTCCTTATATTTCCTGAATGCTATCCTTTTCTCCTTAACCATCTCTGCCACCTCTTTTGAGAACCATAGTGGTTTTTTCCTTTGTTTTGTTTTATTGATTTGCTTCACACAAAGGCTTGTTGCCTCTGTGATGGCTGTTTTGATTATCCCTCATTGTTCCCCAACCCCTCCTTCTTGCCCATTTGCTAGTGCTTTCCTAAGGCATTCTCTCATTTTCCCAAAGTCATCCTTCCTAAAGTTCAATACTCTTGTTTTTGTATGGCTTGACTCTATGGCTGTGTTTATTGTGAACCACACTATTTGGTGATCACTTGTTTCCAGATGGCTACCCACTTCTAAATCTGAGATCCTTTCTCCTTCCCCATTTGAGAGTACCAGGTCTAAGATTGTTCCTTCCTCTAGTGGGTTCCAACACTAGCTCTCTGAGGCATGCCCCCTGTAGGGCATCAAGAATGACCCTGCTCTTGGATGTGCCTGCAGCAAAGGTACTCCAGTTAACATCTGGCATATTCAGGTCCCCCATCAACAATATCTTCCCTTTTTCTGCCATTTTAAGGATGCCTTCTATCATTTCCTTGTCCATTACCCCCCCCCGAGATGGGGGTCTGTACAAAACCCCCATGCAGATTGTGATGCCATTTCCTGTCCATAGTGACTCATCAACTTCCTGTTTACTCTTTAGCTCTGTTGCTTTAATCCCTTCCCTTATATAGAGAGCTACTCCTCCTCCTCTTTTACCCACCCTGTCCCTCCTGTAGACTGTGTATCCTGGTATGTTGACTTCCAACTCATAGTTCTCTGTGTACCATGTTTCAGTGACTGCCACAATATCCAGGCATCCCTCTTCCATTAAGGCCACTAGTTCAGGGAGCTTGTTGCACAGACTACGGGCATTGGTACTCATCACCTTCCATTTATTTTATATGGCCTTACCCCTTTTAGCCCCATCCCTGTCCTTAACACCTTTTTCTGCATTTATCCCTGTCCTGCTCCCTACTGACTTCTCTGCCTTGGTGTTTACCTCTCTAACTACTGCACTTTGTGGGGGGAGGCTGGGATTTCCCCTGGTCCTTTTCAGTGCCTCCTCCCTTGGCTAGTTTAAATGCTTGCCAATGAAGCATTTAAACCTGTCACATAGGATTCTGGATCCCCCCCGACAGATGCAGACCATCACGCCAGTAGAAGCCTGCATCCCTCCAGGTGACTCCCCAGTCCCCAATGAAGCCAAAACCCTGAGCTCCACACCAGTTTTTTCAACCATTCATTGAATCCCTTGGTGCAGAATACCCTAGCATTATCCTTGCCATAGACAGGCAGTACCTTCAAGAAGGTTACCGTACATGCTACTTGTCTAAGGCCCTTCCCCAACTCCACAAACTCCTCTTGCACCGCCCCTCTGATCCCATTTACAGCCAGGTCATTTGTCCCTAGGTGGACAATGACATCCAGCTCCCTCCCTCATGCAGCTGCTCCCACGATCCTGAGGATTCGCATCCTGTCCCTCCAAGCCGTGGCACCAGGAAGGCACCTTACCTCCCTATTCCCATCCTCCCCCATGTCTACCCCACTAATGATTGAGTCCCCCAGCAGGAGTTGTTTCCTTCCCCTGTGGGGTCTCATGCCACCCTCCTGTGGGTCTCTTTTGTGGAGGTTCCCAGCATCCTCCTTGGTCTCCACTGCAGGTGCTTCCAGAGAGGAACCACTCTTTGCCAGAACAGCATATGAATTGTGGAGAGCTACAACTGGAGGGATGCACCTCTGTTCCACCACCCTCTCCCTCCCTGAGCCCACCTTGGTCCAATCGCTCTTCTTTCTTGGCAACCTCTGAGGTAACGGTGGTGGCCCTGGTGGTCCCTGGGTGGGGGAAGAGGTTTCACGGATCCTAGCCAGGTCAGCCTGGAGATGGGCAACCTCCTCCCTCAGACCAGAGAGGTGCTTGCAAACAGGGCAGCATCACAGCCTCCAGAATGTCTCCTGGAACACTGCTGCTCCACAGCCATTGCACTGCACCAGTCCCATCTTGACTTAGTTTGTGTCCCCTCTCCTGTTGCTTTGTATTCTTATTGTCTCCTCCCTCTATGTATTTTTACACTTACTTTCCTACTGCCTACGTGCCCTTACAACTCTCACCGTTCCTGTTCTGGGACAGGAACTTCCTGTAGTCTTCAGTAGTCTCCTTCTTCCATGCTTGGATTCAGACCTCCAGCAGCTGGGGGGGGGATAAAGAGGTTTTTTTTTTTTAGGTTCCTTCAAGGTTGCTGAAACTAATGTGTCTCAGTGATCCTTCCCTTCCTACTACCAAACAGGAAGTTCCTGTTGTCAGTCAAATTCAGTGGCTATAAAACTAGAATTGGATTTGAGTGGGAGGGTGGAGGGTTGGGAAGGAGGGAAATTAGTAAAAAAATCTGTAGTTCTGGACTTCTGTTTCTTGCTCTGCAACCAGTTCTCTTCTGCTAGAAACAGCTGCAAATAATGAATTAATTAATAAAACAAAAAATTAAAATAAAACATTAATGAAGAATAACAAGTAATATGTAGTTAACTGCACAGAGTGACGCAGAAAATGAGGCAGCAGCTGAGCACCCCAGATATGATGGATAAAACATAAACAAACCAACAGGGCTGTAAGTCCAGTGTATGAACCTGGTCCTTCCTAGTTTGGTGGCTTGAAACAACAGTGTGCCTAGGCAGAGCCAGGTAGTCGGCTCCACATAGGAGATAACCTTTAGCTGGCTGGAGGAGCAGTGAGGACAGACGATACACCCTCTTGCCACTGTGGAGTTAGTGGGAGAAGGAGGAGGACTATATAAGATGCAGAAAAATATTAAAAAAGGTACGCCACCATTGCCATACCATATTATTGATTTATGTAGTCTTTCCAGGCCATCTTTGTGCAGAATCCTTGGTGGTGTATTCTGCCTCTGTGTTCCCTGTGCCTTTTCAGGAGGAAAGCTGGTTGACGGTGGAACTGCTGGAGTGGTAGGGGAGACAGTGGAGCCTTTCAGGATGGCTGCAAGTGTGGGAGCTGAGTTCATGTCACACTATGAAACAGAGCCACCTCTGTTTGTATGTGTTCCATAAGTATGCACACCACACTCCTGTGTGATTGTTACAAGCAAATATTTGTGTTGTCATTGGGTTGTGCATTTGAGAAAGAGTAATGTGCTTGGGGACAGCCCAGGTTCCAGTTGTCTCAGTGGCACAGCTGGTTAGCACAATCGTAATGGTATTCCAGGCAGTTTGGGTTGAAGTCCCAGCTGAGACACTTACTTCTTTCTCACCTCTGTTTGTATGTGTTCCATAAATATGCACACCATACTCCTGCATGTATTTGTGCAGCCTAATTTTCTTCCTCCAGACAGTAGAAAAGTGAAGCAGAGGCTGAGAGCTAATTTATATGTGGACAATTGAACTTCCACTCCAAAGGAACAATGGATGTTTATTTAATATTTACACCTAGGGGGAGTTTCATTTTAATGACAAATTCCTTTTTTAAGTTCATAAGGTTTATATATCATATATTCTTTTATTTTACTGGTTGTCCCTTGGGGGTAGCTGGATTGACTACTAGGATTTTGGGGACAGAAACTATTTTTAAATAATTTACTGGTGTGTAGGAGTTTGTGATAGTTAAACTATTTTTAAATAAGTTACTGTGGTTAAGGAGTTGTCATAGCAAAACCTGCAGTGTGACTTGAAACACAGACAGCCTTAGGCAGGACATTGTTTTCAGACCAAAAAAGTGTTGTATTGGAACAGGAAGGGCTGCATCATAACCATTGTCAACAAATTGACCTGGGTGGAGATATCCAGACTAGATCAGATTACTATAAATTACTGGAGGCTGCAATTTTTAGACACAAAGCACATTTGCTTGACCTGGAAGGACACTACTTCTTTATTCAGCTGTGAGCGAAATTCTATATTGCACTTGATATCTGCAACAAACGTGCAGTTTTGCTTAATTCTGTGGGAGGTGAAACTAACTACCCTTGGTAATTGCTTTTTATTCACATATTTATTTAGTGTTTAACCAAGAAGGAGCTTGCAAACTCTGTTTATCTTGTTAGTAACTTCAGAAAGATTTAAATACTGCATTTGGGTAGATCCTTGAAGGTAGCTAGATTGTCTACTAGGATTTTCTGACAGTTAAACTATTTTTAAATAAATTACAGGTGGCTAAGGAGTTGAAAAAGGAGCTTGCAAACTCTGCTTATCTTGGAAGTAGCTTCACAAGTGTTTGAATACTGCATTTTAGTTGTCCCTTGGGGGTAGCTGGATTGACTACTAGGATTTTGGGACAGAAACTATTTTTAAATAATTTACTGGTGCATAGGAGTTTGTGATAGTTAAACTATTTTTAAATAAGTTACTGTGGTTAAGGAGTTGTCATAGAAAAACCTGCAGTGTGAAACAGGAAAAGACAGTCTTTCAAGCAACAGAGGGAGGTGGATCTAGGTTTATGTTTGTTTGTTACAATTCTTAACATTTTCAGTGCAGGAAGAGTTTAAAGCACAGCTGACTTATTTTGGGGCTGACAGCTTTCAGAGCACAAACCACCAGGCCTGTTTTGGGGCTGGGGAGGTTTACCTGTGTCTGACTTGGATGTGTGGATTTTTCTCTGTTTGATTAGCAGGGTATTTTCTCTGTCAAATTGTTGTGTAGGGCATCTTGCTGACAGGAAGGCACTCATTGCAGCGGTGGGTCAGAGCTTTTAGCTGATTGTTTTGTGAGGGGCACAGTTTAGGCCCAACCCCTTCAGGCCCCTCACCACCCACCCCTGGAAATAGTTCCTTTATACCTGGGGTTCTGACATCATTTCCTGAAGAGTGCAAGGTGCATATCACTGTCATATCCTCTCTAGCATGCTGCACTGACAATATAAGCATACACTTTGTATAATATATATATATATATATATAGATATATATATATATATATATATATATATATATTACAAACCAATCACACACACACAAAAAAATGTGGGGAGTAGTGAAATGTAATGGCTGTGGGGCAGCAGTCTTCTGGGAGTCTTTCTGGAGGCTGAGATGCTGCCCTATTTGCAGACAACTCTCCACCTCGAGGGAGGAAGTTGCCCATCTTCAGGCCACACTGGACAGTAGTAAGGGGACCTTCCCCCAGGCCACACTGAATGGTAGGAAGGGAACCTCCCCATCCAGAGAGCACCAAAGCCACCACCACTACCTCAGAGGTTGCAAAGAAAGCACAGCAGTTGGACCACAGTGGGCTCAGAGAGGGTGAGGATGGTGGAACAGAGGCACATCCAGTCAGTTGTTCCATACCACAATCCATACACCATTCTGGGGGAGCATAGCTCCCCTATGGATGCACCCGCAGAGGAGACTAAGGAGGCTGAGAACAACTGTCACAAGGGAGGCCCACAGGAAGGAGGCAGAGGGCACCACAAGGAAAGGAAGCACCTCCTGGTGGGGGACTCAATTATTAGTGGGATAGAACTGGGGGGAGCAGGGAAAACTGAAGTAAGGTGCCTGCCTGATGCCATGGCTTGGAGAGACAGGAAGCACATCCTCAGGATCACGAGACCAGCTGCACAGGAGTCTGAGCTGGATGTCATTGTCCACCTAGGGACAAATGACTTAGCTAATCATGAGATTAGAGCAGTGCAGAAGGACGTTGTAGAATTGGGAAGGGGCCTAAGACAAGTAGCACACACAATATCCTTCTCTGAGGTGCTGCCTGTCAATGGCATGAGTGAGGCGAGGGTACTTTGCACCATGCAGTTTAATGAATGGTTGAAAAACTGGTGTGGAGCACAGGGGTTTGGCTTCATTGGGGACTGGGGTTCCACCTGGAGGGACACCAGCCTATACTGGCAGGATGGTCTGCATCTGTCCAGGAAGGGAACAAGTCTTTGAGCAATCAGTTTAAATGCTTCATTGGCAAGCTTTTAAACTAGTCAAGGGGGGAGGCACTGATAAGCAGCAGGAAAATCCCAGCCTCTCCCTACAAAACAGGGTACTAAATGAGAAAAAGACTGAGGTACACAGGTCAGTGGGGGATGCTGCAAAAGAAGGTAAAGCCATCAAAAAATGGAGAGCAATGAGTACCAATGCCCGTAGACTGAGTAACAAGCTTCCTGAATTAGTGGCCTTGATGGAGGAGGAACATCTGGATATCGTGGCAGTCACAGAAACATGGTACACACAAAACCATGACTGGGACATAAACATACCAGGATACACTATCTACAGGAGGGACAGGGAGGGTAAAGAGAGGAGGAGTAGCTCTTTACATAAGGGAAGGAATCAAAGCAACAGAACAAAAGGGAAAACAGGGAGGTGAAGAAGCACTGTGGGTAAATTTGGAGACCGGCAATGGCACCACAATCCACACAGGGGTTGTATACAGACCCCCTTCTCAGGGGGAGGAAATGGACAAGGAAATGATAGAAAGAATACTTAGAATGGCAGAAAAAGGGGAGATATTGCTGATGGGTGTTCTGAATATGCCAGTTGTTAACTGGAGTGCAGTTGCAGCAGCCACTTCAAAGAGTGGGGTTATTCTAGATGCCCTACAGGGGGCAGGCCTTAGACAACTAGTATTGGAGCCCACTCGAGAGGGAGCAATCTTAAACCTGGTTCTCTCAAATGGAGATGAAGAGAGGATCACAGATGTAGAAATGGTAGCCATCTGGGAACTAGCGACCATCGAACAGTATGGTTCACAATAAACACAGCAATAGAATCAAGCCATACAAAGGCAAAAGTACTGGACTTTAGGAGGGCTGACTTTACCAAAATGGGTGAGTGCCTAAGGAATGCACTAGCAAATGGGCAGGAAGGAGGGGTGGAAGAACAATGGGGAAAAATAAAAACTGCCATCACAGAGGTAACAAGCCTTTGTGTGAAGCAAATAAACAAAATGAAATGATGTAAGAAACCACTATGGTTCTCAAAGGAAGTGGCAGTGAAGGTTCAAGAAAAAGAAAGCATTCAGGAAGTACAAGGAATCACAGAAGGAGCAGGACAGAGAACTGTATCAGTTAAAGCAAAGGAAGCTGGGAAGGCAGTCAGAACAGCAAAGGCCAAACTGAGGAAAGATAGCCAGCTCAGTTAAGAAGGGGATAAAACCTTTTATAGGTACATCAGGAGCGAAGGAAGACCAAGTGAGGGTTAGTGAGGCTTAATAAGAGAGGAGGGTGGGCAGAGAGTGACTGTGAAAGGCAGAGATACTAAACAAATATTTTGCTCAGTATTTACAAAGGAAGTGGGAGGTACCTAAAACAAACAGTAGAAACACTCTGGATACAAAGTTGATACCAGCCCATTTACAGAAGAAAGGGTTCTGAAAGTACTCTTAAAACTGAAGGTGGACAAAGCAATGGGCCTGATGGGATTCATCCCAGAATTCTAAAAGAACTAAGGGTAGAACTAGTGACACCACTGACTACCCTCTTTAACAAATCATGGGAGGATGGGGTGGTACCCGAGGACTGGAGAAGGGCAGCTGTGATTCCCCTTCACAAAAGTGGGAGCAAGGCAGAAGCAGAAAACTACAGACCTGTTAGTTTAACCTCAGTGGTAGGGAAAATTATGGAATCACTTCTGAAGGAAAGAATTGTTGAGTATCTAGAGGCCAGAGGGGCTCAGGACCCAAGGCAGCATGGATTCACAGCGGGAATGTCATGCCAGACAAATCTGATGGATTTCTTTGACTGGGTGACCAAAGTAGTAGACTAGGGAGGGGCTGTGGACATGGCCTACCTAGACTTTAGCAAGGCATTTGACACAGTCCCACACAAAGATTAATATACAAGTTAGCCAGCCTGGGAGTGGGTCACCGATGACAGCCTGGGTAAAGAATTGGCTGGAGAATAGGACACAGAGGTAATAGTAAATGGAGTCCACTCTGAAGAAAGGGGGTTACTAGTGGGGTACCACAGGGTTCAGTATTAGGACCGGTCCTCTTCAATGTCTTTATAAGTGACATTGCAGAGGGACTGGAAGGAAAAGTATGTCTCTTTGCAGATGACACAAAGATCTGAAACAGAGTTGATGCACAAGGTGGGGTGGAAAGGATGAGAAGGGACTTGGCAAGGTTAGAGGAATGGTCAAATGTATGGCAGCTTAGATTCAATGCTAAGAAGTGCAAGGTAATGCACCAGGGAAACAAAAACCCAGGAGAAGAGTACACAATGGGGGGTGAGATACTAACAACAACAAAAATGGAAAGCGACCTGGGGGTAGTCATATCAGATGACCTAAAGGTGGGCAAGCAATGTGAGAGGGCAGCAAGGAGGGCTGGGAGGATACTGGGATGCATAGGGAGAGGCATCACCAGTAGAAAACAAGAAGTTATTATCCCTCTGTACAGACAGTTGGTGAGACCCCATCTGGAGTACTGCGTGCAGTTCTGGAGACCCAATCTCCACAAGACATAGGCAGGATGGAGGCTGTCCAGAGGAGGGCAACTAAAATGGTGCAGGGTCTGCACCAGAAGACATATGAAGAGAGACTTAAGGAGTTGAATATGTATAGCCTCGAGGAAAGGAGGGAGAGGGGGGACATGATAGAAACTTACAAGTACCTCAAGGGAATCAACAAAGTCCAAGAGGGTAGCATCTTTCAAAAAAAGAGGTGTGCAAGAACAAGGGGGCACAATTTGAAGATAGAAGGGGGCAGCTCAGAGGTAATTTAAGGAAGTATTTTTTCACAGAGAGGGTTGTGGATGCATGGAACGGCCTTCCGGAGGAGGAGGTTGTGGAGTCAAAAACAGTGGTGGAATTCAAGCATGCATGGGACAGTCATAAGACAATTCTAGGGGGTGGGGGTAGGAAGAAGTAGGCTGCTGGTTAACTAGAATCTGCAGCTTATCCATTAGGTAGGGAAATGGGCAGACTGGGTGGGCCAAGCGGTCCTTATCTGCCGTCAAAATCTATGTTTCTATGTTTCTATGTTTTACCATTTTAGAAGATTACTTTGGCTGAACTGATTTATCTCACTCCCTCTCTCTCTCTCTCCTCTCTCTCTCTCTCTCTCTCTCTCTCTCTCTATATATATATATATATTTTGCTGTTAAAGTTTGAAGTAACTGCTACCAGGTCACGTGATCCCAAAAGTTATAAGATGTATGTGCTAAAGTTGGCATTCAGGATCTCCAGATGCCATTAACTATCCCTCTCACTGTTTGGGCTGTTGTATTTTCAGACCTGGTTTAGTAATTTTATGTTGTATGAGCAATGCCAGCAGCCTTTGCTCTCTGAATGAACTGATCTCTGGGGTTTTTTGCTTCTAAGACTTGGCTATCGTGTCTTTTGAAGCCACAAAGGTTGGGCTCATTTTGGGTGCGTGTCTTACTGGTTGTTGCACCAAAAACATATTGAGCGTATTCCATGGAGAGAGTAAGTTTTTTAGTAAACTTTTTTTTGTTCTGAGTATTCCTACCTTAATGCTCTGAGTATTAGCCAAGGAGTTATATGTTTGCAGAACCAAGTTAAATTGCTATTTATCTGTGGCGTATTTGCAGTATAATTCTAGTATGGTAGTTTATTCTAGTCTACTGTTTTTAGAGTTTAAATTCTTTTTGCTGTATCCTGGTCACTAGCATATTCTTTTTTTCTGTCTTCCAAGTGTGTGGCTTGTTTTTTTCACATTTGGGGGAGGAAAGCAAGGGATCCTCAGCTTATGCAAACATTAGAACTGATACTTGGATTGGATGCCAAAGCCAAAGCCTGATAAGCCTGATATGAGACGATATTTCAAACTATCAGGATAGAAGGGGATTTGACTAGGACACGACATTTAGAATAAGTTGCATCTAAATCCATTTTTATGTGCTTATGTAACTTTGAGCTTCAGTGGACAGCTTTTAATATTCTACACTGAGCAAACGGAAGAAGTTTATAAAGCTATAAGCCTTCCCTGAACTCCATTGTCGGATAGAGACATTTTTCAACAAGTTACAAATGCACTATATGAATGTTTGCATTAACTTATAAAATGTTATCAAGTTTTTGCCTAGAGGAACTTCTTTTAGACTGAATTTTAAGGAAGGCATCTGAGTAAATTGTAATAAACAGCCAAGTAGCTCCAGTTTTTTTAAGGTCTTTCAGCTCTCTCTTGGGACTCAGTAAATCCTTGGCAGTTGGTATTTCTTCTTTGTATAGAGTTTACTTCTTTATAGTGTATGGTGGAACGTTATTGTGGGCAAAATTCAGTGCAAACACACAGCTGTTGTACCATCGTGGAAATGTCATGATGGTGTTGTACCTGCCTGAGGACGTCACCATGATGGTACAACAGCATCAGTCGTCATTGCACATGTGCAGTCAGTGAAGGTCAACGCCGTGAAAACAGTCATATGGAGGACAGGTCATGTGGAAACAGTCTGCAGCGGTGAGATCCATTCAAAGAAATACAGCAGTGCTGTTGAAGGTAGTAACATTTTTATTTTATAAACTTGAGTCTGGGACAGTGGGAGAACTTGATGCAAGCGGAGCTTCTTGTTGTCATGTTGGTGGCACTGGCTAGGGGGGTTAAGAAACAGCACAATCCTCACTACGAGTGTGAGGTGATCACTGCCATGATGAAGAACTGTTAAACTGATGCTCATATACTATACAAGACAATGTATGGGCATCAGTTAACAACACTGTCTTCACTTCTCGAGTTTACCAGGCAACAGAAAACCTCTCGAGTTTTACACAGTTGCCATGGTAACCTCTCGAAGTGAATACAGCATTGTTGTTAACTGATGCCCATACATTATCCTCTATTTTGTTAATTTCAGCTAAGCAGTTTTGCAATATTAATAAACAAAGAAATGTGTGAAAAATTCCATGGGCTGGATATTCTGTGGCGCAAGCCCTTGCGCTGCTCAAAAAAGTTGCACTGGGGTGTGGCAGGGGTGATATTCAACGGAGTTGCGCTATTGAGCAACTCCTTTGAATATCGCCCCCCCGGCCAAAGCCACTGTGCATGGCGCAGTGGAACTTGTACCACCGCAAATGGTCAGAGTGGAGCATTCAGATGCGGTGGCACAAGTTCCATTGCTTCATGTGCAAATTTCCGATATTCAAAAGGTGACATGCAAATGGGGCCATAATTTATGCAAGGTGCATCGTGGGCCATTTGCATCTAAGTACGGCCCATTTGCATGCCATTAGCATGGAGGTGCGCCGATCCCCAACGACTTGCGCCTGGCGCCCTGCCAGGCCGCAGCAACGTCGAGGACTAGCCCACACACAGCCCGGTCGTGTGCATGATGCCAAATCCCCGACTGGCCCGATCATGGGCATAATGTAAAGAACCCCCGACTAGTCCGATCGCAGGCAGAGCGAGTTCACCCCCGACTAACCCGATCGTGGTCCAGAACAGATTTCAACCCCTGACTAGCCAGATCGCGGGCAGAATGGAGTTCACCCCTCCCGACTAGCCGATGGTAGGCAGAATGGAGTTCAACCCCCAAAGACCAATATCCCTGGTGGTCAGTGAACATGACCCAATCGCGAGCATAAGAGTCAAACCCACCCCCAAAGTCCGATTTCCCTGGTGGTCCAATGGCCCCACCCCACCCACCCACAGAGCCCCCACCCGCTCCCCATCAGCGGCGGCGGCAGCACCCTGCCTGCCGCCCCACCACCCGCCGACTAACAGCTCGGTAGGGCTGCCGCCCAGTGGTTCAGAGCAAGAGCCAATGGGCATGCAACTATACCGTCTAAGGCAGTCAGATATGTAGATGAATTCATTCATTCACATATCTGAACTACCTGCTCCAGTCAGCGAGCAGTGGGGCAGCAGGTGGGTGGGTGTGCCGCCTGCTGGCTGACGGGGAAGCGGGGTGGTGGGGCTCCGTGGTAGGTGGGTGGGGTGGGGAGCCACGACCACCAGGAAATTGGACTTTGGGGGTGGGTTTGACTTATGCCCATTAATTGGGCTTCATGTCCACTGGACCACCAGGGAAATTGGACTTTGGGGTTTGACTCTTATGCCCGCGATTGGACTTCACGTCACTGGACCACCAGGGATATTGGTCTTTGGGAGGGTGAACTCCGTTCTGGCGCGATTGGGCTAGTCGGGGTGAACTCTGTTCTGCCCGTGATCGGGCTAGTCGAGAGGTTCATTTATGTTATGCCCTTAATCGGGCTAGTGGGGAGGAGTGTGTTCTGCCTGTGATCGGGCTACGGGGGGGGTTACTATTATGTCCTCAATCAGGCTGCAGGGGGGCACAGGAAACAAATGGAGGGCCACCCACAGGTGGCAGCTGCTGTGTTGCACCCTGCAATGTGGCAACTCACCTGTGGGTGGCCCTCGACTTGATCCTTTTTTTTTTGGCTCAAAGTTGTGCAGGCACAGGTAGGGGGTTGCGCCTGCACAACTCTGCACAGCCTTCTGAATATCGGGCTGTGCAGTTTATGCATGGTTCCTCCCCTTCCAGTTGAGCATGCCTTCATTAGCATTGCGCTGTTGCTCAGCATGACTTGGGGGGGCGCAACTGCCTCCTGCTGAATATCTCAGAATGACACATTTTGGACTTGCGCAGGTGCAACCCTATTGTGCATGGCACAACCCTTTTGAATATCCAGCCCCTTTTGTACTAAAAAACCCCTTGAAACATGTTTATGGTAATAAGGGAAAAACCAAAAAACACAATCTTAATGCTAACACAAAAAAGATCACTAGTTATCTAATCTCTCCAGGTACAAAATTAAAAGCTACAGATGATAATGGTAGAATTAAAATTCAAGGGACTTTATACCCTAATGATTCATCGACACCATTTTAAAAAAAACAGATTATCAACTAGTTTAGAGCATACACTTATGTTACAAATTCATGCTTTGGAACGATCAAAAGCGAATATTAAGAAAAATGGACATGGCCAAGATAATTTCATCAGTCTATGGAAGCAGCAAGTAGATAAAACAAGATGTAGCCAGAGCTGATAGAGCCGTGAAAAGCTACCAAATGACCAACGTTATTTTCTTGTTGGTGCCATATAGTGTTGTAATGTCACAATCATCACAGTGCTCCCAGATCCAAATAACCATTTCCTGTAACAAGCCCTCATTTTCCCTGTATTTTGCCTGTAGAGGCAGCATCAAACCCCTATATAAATCCCTGTAGATTGTTCCATAAACCACTAGTTCCTTATTTGTGACTTTGTTGTTTATTTAAATTTAATATGTTGGCAACCTTTTATCAGGAAAAGAGCTCTGAATTGCTGTTAGATATTAAAATTATCTGCCAAGATGGCCTTGGAATGATTTGGATTTATATGGAATCCATAAGGCATAATGAGAGAATTTATTTATTTGTTGAATTTTGTTGACCGGGTAGGCCCATTAAGACTAGAAGTCCCTTTTTCAGGGGTGATGGGGTACAGATGGTAACCAACGGAATCTGTAACATGACACAAATCCTTACTTGTACCAGATTAAGCTGTTGGTGGTATTTTTAGTGAATGGGGAAAATTTGGCAAGGGCACCATAGAAATTCCCCTACTCTTTGGTGGGGATGCTGTAGCTATGGAGGAAGGTGTTGCAGCTGTTCATTCTGCTGGTGTACCTGTGGGTGTGCGGGTCTCCCAACCCACAGGTCCAACTCAGGAGACCGACAATGTTGCTGACTTTACTAGTGCAATGGATATGGAAGTTCCTGTTAGTATGAACAACCCAGCAAGTTCACCTTCAGGTCTGTTTTCTTCAGATGAAGCTTGGTTAAATAATATACTGAAGCAAAATAAAGCATTACAATTTACAGAATGTGGAAGCCTAGCAAACCAATGTCTTACTATGAAAGATTCTACTGATGTGGAGTGTGACCAGCTAATACCTGCTGAATTGCGAACTGCTGCATTGCTACTGAAGGAATTACCTGACAATTCAACTGCTGTTTCAGCTGAGCGCTCTGCAAACTTGCCAGGTGACGTAGGTTCATCAAATGCATTCTTACCACGTGAGTCAGAGTGAGTAGTAGAGCCATTGACAGATGAAGTATGGCCTAAGTTACCAAATGGAAAGCAACAAGATTTAGGAGAAAATGTGGACAGTGAGTACTTCTCCTATGCTACAAAACCCAGTTTGTGATGCTGCTAAAAATTTGGGTTTATGTAAGGGTAGAGATGCCGACAGTTCCCTTCCGGTTCAACGCGGGCATTCCCCACCCTCCCTCGAACACTCGCTCCTGTCAGCTGGCTGGAAACGGGGCGAGTCAGGCGTCTGGGTTCCAGACCCCTTGCACAGCCCTATTCCTGGACAACTACCTTTGCAGGAAGAACTAGAGAGACTGATATGGGGCATATACAGTCACCAAAACAAGTTAATTCCCCTGTTCATCCCTTGGGGAGTTTTGCTGTTACCCTTGACAGAAATGAGACGGCAATGCCATCTTTTTCGATTTCAAATTCCTCAGATTCAGAAGATCCTGACTTAACTCAAGCAGGAAGGGGAGATCAGCCTGATATGGACAAAGACACTGCATGAGTTAAAGAGAACTTTATTGAGAAGTCAAAAACTGCATGGGAGCAATTTCGTCAGAAGGACCCTTTTGCTGGCTCCCCCCCTTACAACGATGGAATGCAGTACGAGTGGAGTATGTAGGAGGTTTGGATATGGACCCAGATCATTTGTATGTAGGCAGAACATTATTGAAGTCATCACTAGGTTTTTTTTCCAATGAGATACATGCCCTGATTCATGTATCAGGCTCTAAGGTTTTTGATGTTAGCTTTAATACCACACAGGGATTAGATCGTTTCTGGACTAAGTACAATGTTTTAAAGTATTCTGAAATTTGGATTCCATTTCGAGTTCTTCCTTTAACAAAACCCTCAATTAAGACTGTGACTGTTCTTTTTAGGAATGAGTCAGTGTCAGTCCACGATATCACTTACTGGATAGAAAAAAAATGTGATGTAACTGAGTCTCCACAGCCTATTTTTGATGAGGAACATTTATGAATGGGGGCTGGAAGTATAAAGTTCATTTAAGAAATAATAGTTTGGGGCCTGTGCATCTACCAAATAGCCTGTTTTTGGGGAATGAGAGAGGACACTGTTTTTACCGTAGGCAACCCAGATCATGTTTTAAGTGTGGGGCCTCTACCCATTTGGGTTCTGCCTGTGACAGGCTAAAGTGTAATTTATGTCTAGCCTTTGGACACCACAGTGTGGATTGTACAGAAGAGATGAGCTGCAATTTGTGTATGGACCTTGGACATACTTATAGAGCCTGTCCATGGGCCACTCACAACTGCACTGACCATCTTAGTCAAGACAGTATTATTAGAGATGCCCAGAAAAAGAACATGGCTAAACAAGGTGCCCCTGCAGAGAAACCTCAACCACAGACGACTAGGCCCACTACCCTTCCCCCCCTTCTGTTGAAACAGTGGTAGAAATTGTGGCTGAGCAACCTATGAGAGAAGAATCAGTAGCCCCTTTGATTAGTGAAGTCACCACTGTAGTATGTGAGACTGTTTTGTTAGATGAAGTCATAAATGGTGATATGCTTCCTCCTCTAACTCTCAAAAGTACAGCAAAAAAATGGGGTATCAAGCAAACAAGGCCTAAGTCCAAGGTAGCTAAAGCTAATATGCCTGGAGAGGAAGACATAATGTTGAAAAATAGTTTTGCTATCTTAGCAAAAGGTATGATGGACTTAGAACAGTGGGGAGACTCAGAAGCATTATCATTGGCCCCACATTCTTCTGAATCGGAAGGGGTTTCACAAGTACAGGGACCAGATACAACTAGGAAAAAGAAAATAGGCACTAAAATTCGAAGGAGTTCAAGGCTGAAAAAAACACCTTAAACTATTTTTCTGTCTCCTCTCTTAGTATCTCACTCATTGCTTAGCATTGCTTCGGTGAATGTTAACAGTATTAAGAATGCTAATCAAAGAGTTATAACTATGACAGCACTTAAAAATCCCAACTGCGACATCTATTTGTTACAAGACACTTGATTGAATACTGATTATTTAGTTAGAGCAGCACAGATGCTTTGGTGTTGGGGTACTTCCTGTTTTTTCATTTGGAACATATGTATGTGATGGTCTTGGAGTTTTATTTAGAGGGGATGGGTATAAGATTTCATGCTTAGTTGATATATCGCTGGGAAGAGTATTGTTATTGGATTTTGCATATAAAGAGGAGGGTTGGAGATTGATTAACCCTTACACTGCCAAGGTTTTTCTGAAAATTGCATATCCCTGCTGCCAGAGGTTTTTTCACTGGGTTTGTACACTTATCGGTTATGACGTTATTACATAATTTTTCTTAATTCCCTGGTAAACTTTTTTTGTCAGGGTAGTAAGAAACTAACACAACTATAATTCAAAGTGAAAATATAACATTTCCAACAAAGACATTTGGAGATATATATGTTTATTTAGTGAAATTTCGACTGTTTTTTCGAATTTGTATTATCAAAAAATATTGAAGTTTGTAAAAACGTTAAAATCGGTTGCATCACTGATAAAAATTGTTGTCTAAAATGTAACTAATTTTCACTTTCAGGCTACAAATTCTTTATATAAACACAAATTTCACATTGGTTTCTCACCTACAGATTATGAGAGTGACCAGAACGGACCACCTATGGTAGGGCCATGCTGGCCTATGGGGGGGTACCTATTGGATTATGGGGTACACGTCACAAAATCCATTAAGAAAAAGTAAGAAGTAGCCTGTTTCATATGATAGGGAAGTGAATGAGTAAATCAAGGCCAGATTACACCTATAGCTACTACCCAGGGTCACATGACCAAAAACAAGATGGCTGACACCATCCAGCCATTTTCTGTGTCAAAATGCTTGTGACTCATTTATTGAGATTACTAGATCATAAAAGTGGTAAATGTCAATGGATTACACCCTTTCTTATGGCAGCAGTGGCTTGGATGAAATTTCTGATCCCTAATTTCACATTACAGACCCACTTGCAGATAGCCGGGGTGCCATACCCAACCACCCCTGGTATGTCCATGCTGGCCAATGAGGTGACCACCTATTACATTATGGGGTGCATGCCAATAAATTCAAAAAGGAATAGTAAAAAGTAGCCTGTTTTACATGACAGAGAAGTGATTGAGTAAATCAGTGCCCAGACTGTACCCATAGCTAAATCCGCGTGGTCACATGACCAAAAACAAGATGGCAGCTACCGTTTCATCATTTTCTGTATCAAACTGCTTCTCTTACACATTTATTGTAATAACTACATTATAAAAGTGGTAAATGTCAATGGATTACACCTTTTCTTACATCTGCTGGGGCTTGGATGAAATTTATGATCACTAATTTTACTTTATAGACCCACCAGCATATAGCTAGGTGCCATACCTAACCACCCTGGTATACCCATGTTGACCAATCGGGTGTCCACCTATTGTATTATGGGTTACATTCCAATAAACTGAGAAAGGAAAAGTAAGATGTAGCCTGTTTTACATGACGGAGAAGTGAATGAGTAAATCAAGGCACAGACTGTACCCATAGCTACATCCCCTGGGTCACATGACCAAAAACAAGATGGCCGACACCATTCAAACATTTTCTGTATTAAACTGCTTCTGTTGCACATTTGTAGGATAACAACATCATAAAAGTGGTGAATGTCAATGGATAACACATTTCTTACTTCTGCAGGGGCTTGGATGAATTTTCTGATCCTAATTTCACATTACAGACCCACTTGCAGATAGCGGAGTGCCATAACCAACCACCCTGGTATGCCCATGCTGGCCAATGGGGTATCCACCTATTGCATTGTAGGGTGCATGCCAATAAATTCAAAAAGTAAAAGTAAAAAGTAGCCTGTTTTACATGACAGCGAAGTGAATGAGTAAATAAAGGCCCAGACTGTACCCATATCTACATCCCCTAGGTCACATGACCAAAAACAAGATGGCAGCTACCATTTGATAATTTTCTGTATCAAACTGCTTCTGTTACATGTTTGTAGGGAGAACTACATTATAAAACTGGTAAATCTCAATGGATTACAACTTTTCTTACATCTTCAGGGGCTTGGATGAAATGTCTGATCCCTAATTTCACATTACAGACCCACCTGTAGACAGCTGGAGTGCCATATCTAACCACCCCAGTTATGTCCATGCTGGCCAAGGGGGTGTCCACCTATTGCATTATGGGTTACATACCAATAAACTGAGAAAGAAAAAGTAAGATGTATCCTGTTTTACATAAAGGGGAAGTTAATGAGTAAATCAAAGATCAGATTGTACCCATAGCTACATCCCCTGGGTCACATGACCAAAAACAAGATGGCTGACACCATTCAAACATTTTCTGTATCAAACTGCTTCTGTTACACGTTTGTAGGGATAACAACATTATAAAAGTGGTAAATGTCAATGGATTACACATTTTCTTACATCTGCAGGGGCTTGGATGAATTTTCTGATCCCTAATTTCACATTACAGACCCATTTGCAAATAGCCAGGGTGCCATACCCAACCACCCCTGGTATGTCCATGCTGGCCACTGGGGTGTCCACCTATTGCATTATGTGGTGCATGCCAATAAATTCAAAAAGTAAAAGTAAAAAGTAGCCTGTTTTACATGACAGGGAAATGAATGAGTAAGTCAAGGCCCAGACTGTACCCATAGCTACATCCCCTGGGTCACATGACCAAAAACAAGATGGTGGCTACCGTTCAATCATTTTCTGTATCAAACTGCTTCTGTTACACATTTGTAGGGATAACTACATTATAAAAGTGATAAATGTCAATGGATTACACCTTTTCTTACATCTGTTGGGGCTTGGATGAATCTTCTGATCCCTAATTTCACATTACTGACCAACCTGCAGATAGCCGGGTTGCCATACCCAACCACCATGGTATGCCATGCTGGCCAATAGAATTGTCCACCCTATTGCATTATGGGGTGCATGCCAATAAATTCAAAAAGTAAAAGTAAAAAAGTAGCCTGTTTTACATGACAGAGAAGTGAATGAGTAAATCGAGGCCGGACTGTACCCATAGCTACATCCCTGGGTCACATGACCAAAAACAAGATGAGCTACTGTTCAATCATTTTCTGTATCAAACTGCTTCTGTTACACACTTATTGTGATAACTACATCATAAAAGTCATAAATGTCAATGGATTACACCTTTTCTTACATCTGCCGAGGCTTGGATGAAATTTATGATCACTAATTTTACTTTATAGACCCACCAGCATATAGCTGGGTGCCATCCAACCACCCTGGTATACCCATGTTGACCAATGGGGTGTCCACCTATTGCATTATGGGTTACATTCCAATAATTGAGAAAGGAAAAGTAAGATGTAGCCTGTTTTACATGACAGGTAAGTGAATGAGTAAATTAAGGCACAGACTGTACCCATAGCTACATCCCTGGGTCACATGACCAAAAACAAGATGGCTGACACCATTCAAACATTTTCTGTATCAAACTGCTTCTGTTACATGTTTGTAGGGATAACAACATTATAAAATTGGTAAATGTCAATGGATTACTCATTTTCATACATCTGCAGGGGCTTGGATGAATTTTCTGATCCCTAATTTCACATTACAGACCCACTTGCAGATAGCCGGGGTGCCATAACCAACCACCCTTGGTATGCCCATGCTGGCCAATGGGGTGTCCACCTATTGCATTATTGGGTGCATCCCAATAAATTCAAAAATAAAAAGTAAAAAGTAGTCCATTTACATGACAGGGAAGAGAAAGAGTAAATCAAAGCCCAGATTGTACCCATGCTACATCCGCTGGGTCACATGACCAAAAACAAGATGGCAGCTACCGTTGCATCATTTCTGTATCAAACTGCTTCTGTTACACATTTGTAGGGATAACTACATTATAAAAGTGATAAATGTCAATGGATTACACCTTTTCTTACATCTGTTGGGGCTTGGATGACTTTTCGGATCCCTAATTTCACATTACAGACCCACCTGCAGATAGCCGGGTTGCCATACCCAACCACCCATGGTATGCCCATGCTGGCCAATGGGGTGCCCACCTACTGCATTATGGGTGCATGCCAATAAATTCAAAAGTAAAAGTAAAAGTAGTCCGTTTTACATGACAGGGAAGTGAATGAGTAAATCAAAGCCTAGATTGTACCCATAGCTATATCCCTGAGTCACATGACCAAAAACAAGATGGCAGCTACCGTTTCATCATTTTCTGTATCAAACTGCCTATCTTACACATTTATTGTGATAACTACATTATAAAAGTGGTAAATGTCAATGGATTGCACCTTTTCTTACATCTGCCAGGGCTTGGATGAAATTTATGATCACTAATTTTACATTATAGACCCACCAGCATATAGCTTGGGTGCCATACCCAACCACCCCTGGTATACCCATGCTGACCAATGGGGTGTCCACCTATTGCATAATGGGTTGCATACCAATAAATTGAGAAAGGAAAAGTAAGATGTAGCCTGTTTTACATGACGGGGTAGTGAATGAGTAAATCAAGGCCCAGACTGTACCCATAGCTACATCCCCTGGGTCACATGACCAAAAACAAGATGGCGGCTACTGTTCAATCATTTTCTGTATCAAACTGCTTCTGTTGCACATTTATTGTGATAACTACATTATAAAAGTGGTAAATGTCAATGGATTACACCTTTTCTTACATCTGCTGGGGCTTGGATGAAATTAATAATCACTAATTTTACTTTATAGACCCACCAGCATATAGCTGGGGTGCCATACCCAACCACCCCTCATATACCCATGTTGACCAATGGGGTGTCCACCTATTGCATTATGGATTATATTCCAATAAATTGAGAAAGTAAAAGTAAAAAGTAGCTCATTTTACATGACAGGGAAGAGAATGAGTAAATTAAGGCCCAGACTGTACCCATAGCTACATCCCCTGCGTCACATGACCAAAAACAAGATGGTGGCTACCATTTGATCATTTTCTGTACCAAACTGCTTCTGTTATACATTTATTGTGATAACTACATTATAAAAGTGGTAAATGTCAATGGATTACACATTTTGTTTACATCTGCAGGGGCTTGGATGAAATTTATGATCACTAATTTCACATTATAGACCCACCACCATATAGCTGGGGAGCCATACCCAACCACCTAAGGAAGGCCATGCTGGCACATGAGGGTCACACCTATTACATTATGGGTTGCATACAAATAAATTCGGAAAGTAAAAGTAAGTTGTAACCTGTTTTACACGATGAGGAAGCGAATGAGTAAATCAAGGCCCAGACTGTACCCATATCTACATCCCCTTGATCACATGACCAAAACTAAGATGGCGGCTACTGTTCAATCATTTTCTGTCAAACTGCTTCTGTTACACATTTGTAGGGATAACTATATTATAAAAGGAGTAAATGTCAAGGCATTACACCTTTTCTTACATCTGCAGGTGCTTGGATGAAATTTCTGATCCCTAATATCTCATTAAAGACCCAACTGCAGAAAGAAGTGGTGCCATATCCAACCACCCATGGTATGCCCAATCATGTCAATGGGGTGTCCACCTATTGCATCATGAGGTGCAAGCCAATAAATTCAAAAAGGAAAAGGAAAAAGCAGCTTGTTTTACATGTTAGGGAAGTGAATGAGTAAATGAAGGCCCAGACTGTACCCATATCTACATCCCCTGGGTCACATGACCAAAATAAGATGGTGGCTATCGTTCAATCATATTCTGTATCAAACTACTTCTATTCTAAAACCTGTGTAGAAAAACCCTACCCTTTTCCTATTCAAAATACCTGTGGAGAAAAACCCTATCCTTTCCCTATTCTAAAACCTGTGGAGAAAAGCCCTATCCTTTCCCTATTCTAAATTCTATATATCGTCTTCAGGCTTGTGACCTGTAGATAAAAAACTGTCTGATCTTACCCTATGCTACACCATTGCATCAACATTTTACATACTCTGTGATATTTAATTTAACCAAAGTAATGTAGCTCACCCTCACATGAAGTCATCTCTTGGAGTGTTCAGAACTAGTCCATGCATTATAATTCATTCCAACTGATGAGGCGGTGAAGGTGAAGTTTGTTGTGGTGCAATACGTGCTAGTAGGTCTACAAGGCTATTTATGTTAACACAAGGTTTCCATAGCCTGTTAGACAAACTAGTTTGTCTCTTACCGTAATCCCAGAAAGTATCAGTTGAGTAGTATCTTAGGAAGTCAAGATGTAAAATGTTGTAATGTAGCATCATTGCAGTGTTTCTCTCCTGGTATGACAAAGGTAAAAGAAATAAATAAATAAAGGTAAAAAAACAAAGTACACCACCCCTTTTGCTAGATATGGGTAGCAAGTGTGAATCACTGTTGAGGTACCCAGCTGGACTAACACTGTTAGCAGTTTCATGAGGTCAAACCCTGAATTAATTTTGAAACATGAATACATACTGTACATCAATACACACATCTCAAAACCTAAGCTAAACTGTAACTTACCGTTAGTGACATCACGTAGTAACCTACCTTATGCACTTATTATTTCCAATTTATTTCCCATTCTGACTGTTGCAAGAGTATTTCTGAAGCCAGGGGACATATTTCATACAACGCACTGTGTATATAGATTACAGTGATTGTCATATGGAAGAGCGACCCGCACGACGATCGATGGGGCATTTGGAGCGTATATCCGTGATCGTTCTTAGATCAAGACTTTTAGCCTATATACTCCAATCTGAAACACAGAATTTAAAGACATTATACCAATGATGACCTGAAAGTTATAGTCCATTGGATTATATAGTGTACATTCCCCGCCACTGCATCTATAAATTGCATACCTTTATAGTATTGAGCTACAGCCTCTTGATGTCACTGCAGAACATATCGCTTCCCTGATCCGTTAAGTGGACACCATCCTGCCGATACAGTTCTGGGAAGAGGGACATGATGCCATCATGCTTGACCACACCAGCTGACAATCCTCTCATGAATGCCCCCATCTCTGTGTTGATCTTTCTCCTTGTTCTGTCCATTTTCTTCGTATCAGAAACATTCCTCCACTGCCGACACTGGATGATGTGGGACCAAAGGATCATGGTTTTCGGCATTCGGTGCTTGATCAAGGCGATGTCCTCCTTCATCTTCCGAAGCAGCATCACTGATGTCTTCAATCCTAAATCATTGCCTCCCAGGTGGATGACGATGACATCTGGTTTGGATCCCCTCAGGCACTCCTGTCGCAACATTGGCACCAGTTGATCCCAGCGCATACCCTCTCACCTAACCAACCAACATTGACTGGAGTATCGAAGGTCAACACTGGTCCCCAGTTCGAGACCACTCCGAATCCCTGCCCAATGCAAGGAGTGTCCATGAATCCATTACAGTCTTCTCTGGACCCTGCATATCTGAATTAAGAAAACATACATATTATAGCATCAGAGTGTATCCAATCTATGACAGGTAGTAGTGCTCAATTCCTGACATTTGCTGGCAAAAGACAACATGTCTGGTATCTTCCAGGAAATAAAAAACATTCAAGAGTGATTACTAATAGTGGCACTTAGAGCAAAATTGTGCATTTGTGGCACAAGATCTCATGAAAACATTATGTGATGGTGGTTTGAGAAACTGATGGTTACCAAATAGGAACGGTATTTTGCAGTAGTCATGTTTGATGACCTAGCATGAATAAAGCAGTACATGTTGTTCAGCCTTCCCATGTCATCCCACACTTGTGTATCCCCTAGGTGGCACTATCTCAAGGGCTACTACCCCTGCCTGCATGGCTAGTTGCAGGTTAAGGGGCAAGTGTACTGACACAGGAGCCTCCACCTGGAGGACAGGGTTGTTAGTAACAAGGCTAACCTGGATACAGCTTTCTGGGGCATTGTAATCCCCTTTTCCCTTCTAGTAGCATAGACAATATGCAACAAACATTTTCACAGTAGCCCTATTCTGTATATACTTCCCACACTGTTTGAACTTTCCAACATGCCATGGTGTCCAATGGACACGCAATGCTGACTATGATAGATGAAGTCTTGTGCAGTCCATTCAGGATGCAGCACTTGGTATTTCCACCTATCTTACATCGATCACTCCACCATCTCAGTCTCGATGCGGGAATCTATACCAATTAACCATTCCATGGTGTCCAATGGACACCCCATGGCTTCCACACTGGAACAGCAACTATAAAACATGCCATGGTGTCCAATGGACATGCAATGCTGACTATGATAGAGGAAGTCTTGTGCAGTCCATTCGGGATGCAGCACTTGGTATTTCCACCTATCTTACATCTCGATCACTCCGCCATCTCAGTCTCGATGCGGGAATCTACACAATTAACCATTCCATAGAGTCAATGGACACCCCATGGCTTCCCACACTGGGAAACAGCAACTATAAAACATGCCATGGTGTCCAATGGACACGCAATGCTGACTATGATAGAGGGAAGTCTTGTGCAGTCCATTCCAGGATGCAGCACTTGGTATTTCCCACCTGTCTTACATCTCGATCACTCTGCCATCTCAGTCTCGATACCGGGAATCTACACCAATTAACCATTCCATGGTGTCCAAAGGACACCCCATGTCATCCCACACTGGGAAACAGCAACTATAAAACATGCCATGGTGTCCAATGGACACGCAATGCTGACTATGATAGAGGGAAGTCTTGTGCAGTCCATTCCAGGATGCAGCACTTGGTATTTCCACCTATCTTACATCTCGATCACTCCGCCATCTCAGTCTCGATGCGGGAATCTACACCAATTAACATTCCATGAGTCCAATGGACACCCATGGCTTCCACACTGGGAAACAGCAACTATAAAACATGCCATGGTGTCCAATGGACACGCAATGCTGACTATGATAGAGGGAAGTCTTGTGCAGTCCATTCAGGATGCAGCACTTGGTATTTCCCACCTGTCTTACATCTCGATCACTCTGCCATCTCAGTCTCGATACCGGGAATCTACACAATTAATCATTCCATGGTGTCCAAAGGACACCCATGTCATCCCACACTGGGAAACAGCAACTATAAAACATGCCATGGTGTCCAATGGACACGCAATGCTGACTATTTCCACCATCTCGATCTTGATACCAGGAATCTGCGCCTGTCAAGTGATTTACTATTCTGTGTCACTATCGCTTGTATTCGGTGATCCGTGCATCCCGTATTTCATCTTTGAATGGTATTCGGAGAAGCATTTATCTACACACAGGCCCTTGCCGCAATCTGCACACCAGTAGGTCGATTCCTTACGCTTCCCTTTCTTTGTGCACACCACACATCTTCGGGTAGGGTACAGCTTCTTTGGTGTTCTTGGTATTTTTGATGGGAAGTGCTTTCCTTGCAGTCGTTGGCATGGATCCAATTTTGTCGATTGCCGTTTTTGGCTATGCTGTGGAAGATCATCTATTTTTTTGCTGGTCGTTACAAGTTCTTTAACTACAGTTCATTGGAATTCCAAGTGCGTCATCTTCTTTCTTTCTGGGGAAAATTTCTTGTACATTATGTACCCCTGAATTAACATGGCATTCAGTAAATAAAAGAACTCCTTCTGCCATACCTTCCTGCATCGCCGGTTAAAATTGTAATACCTGCCAGCTGATCATTTTGTCCACTCCACCCATGTATCTGTTGTAGTCCAGTATACATTTTGGTTTTTATCGACTCCTAGTCTTCCAATCCTTTCTTCGGTATCAACAAATTCAGTACTTGATGTTGTTGACAGCATGTATATGTCCCTCTTGTCTCTCCACTTCATACAGAGCATTGGTGTCTTCCTAGATGTAACCTTTTCTTTCATCTTCAGCTTTATGTCTTTTTATTTTAGGAAGCATTCCCTTGCTGATTGGGCATAACAGTTCCAGTTGCACAACTCCAGATAAAAATAGATCTGTGTAGAGTTGAGGTCCAGTGTAGTATCTGTCTGTGTAAATCCTGTAGCCTTTCCTCACAGTTCTTCTCTAACAAGATCAAAACAAATTCTGTATGTATGTCCTTTGCTCTGTTCCTCGTCGACTTTGCCTGTATAGAAATTGCCAGTTGCATATATAGTCGAGTTTGATTCACATAAGGTGTACACCTTGATTCCGTGCTTCACTGGTTTTTGTGGATTAAATGTTCTGTAACTTAGATTTCCCTTCCACAGACATATACCTTCATCCAGGGAGAGGTCCCGGTCGGGAAGATAGGTTTCTCGTGATCTCTTCAGGAATCGCTCATGTATCTCCCTAATGTGAAAAAGTTGATCAAATCCCTCCATCCCTCTAGGCTTCCGATTCGAGTTGTCAGCCATGTGGAGAAAAGAAAAAATCAGGTTGAATCGGTTCCTTGCCATCACACTGCCCCAGAATGGTGGGTAGGTGACTTCATCAATCCCAGTATTCATCTTTACTGCTCTTCACTACCAGTCCCATCACCAATGTATAATGCAAAAAACCTCTTCAGTTCTTCTTTGTCAGTCATCTTCCAAGCCCTGGCCCTTGAATGTGGTGGCAAATCATCAATTGGATGTGCCAGAAAGAAATCATCGGCATATCTATTTGTTTCCCTTGCAATAAGCTCCAAATCTTCATCCGTCAGGCAAAACAGTTGTACAAATCCAAGTGGACTTTCTGGGACTGGTACTTGGAGACCTGAAGTTGCAGTGAATAGGTGTCCATTGTCACTTGTTGTTGTCACTTCTTCCCATTCGTCTTCTCTTCTAACGCTTTGTTCTGCTGATGACCGAGCCCTTTTACCACGTGTCTTCTTGGGCATTGCACCTACTGATGTTGTGGGGGTCTCTTCATGATCTTCCTGCTCCACATCCGCATGTAATCTTGATCAGTAACTTCTTCATCTTCAGAAGACTCATTCCGCACTTCCACCAGATCCAGATTGTACAATCTTTCTTCAACATCCTCTTCACTATGCGATTCGGAGAAACCGGACTCACTACACATCTAGATCTCGGCCAAAACATCCAATGCAGTCATTTTTTTTGCCATGATGATTGTTCTGTCAGGTGTAGTGAAAAAAAACAAAACAAAAAAAAACCACATCATTGTTGCAAGTTATCTCTGTGGGGTGATTCTAACAATAATATGAAAACTGAAGCCCTTATGAATACCAGTTTGGCTCAATAAACCCTACTCCCAACTCCCCACTGTGCACTGATTTATATTTTCAAACGTACCACAAAATATTCTATGTTCTGATGAATTATATCAAATATACTGCAAGGAATCAACCTGAAAGACAAAAAAAATAAGTTATATTCGAAGAGTTACATGTAATATCTTAACGGAATACTCAAGCTCATTTTCACACATCGGAAGACACAGTGATATGATAATAGAAACATCCCATCCGTATCAGGTGCAACATCAAGTTAAGCATTCACTAGTGTACAATGCATCAACCCCAATATATCACTATAGGTTTATGACTGTATAACATCAGTCTGCATGTTACCACCCTCCAGTGAGTTGTAATGCCTCCTGATGTTACCTGGTTATAAACAGATAGTGTATTTCCTTACTAGTCAAGAAAATCACCAAATTGAAACCTTTCTTGTTTTTGAACTTGCAACTTTAATTAACCATACAATATGCAGTATCACAACATAGGAAGAACTTCACATATATCAAGTTAGGATCAACAATTCACAGTACAGCTTATATCCATCAAAAGTCAAAGCGTTCCAAAAGTGTCTATGTGTCAGTGAACTGATAAATGTAAAATAAACCATTGTTCTCTTCTGATTTTCGGATACTGTCCCAATGAAGATGATGCACGAAAAACTCTAAGGGATCAAGTCAGGATAAGTGTTATTAAATTGACCTTAAACATTTGCAAGAACACATCATACATTTAATTCAGTGATAAAAGCAACCAATTTTATGTCTTATTAATAAAGCATATACATCCAAAGTATTGTTTATGTTTGTAAATTCAATTCTCAGTTCTTCTGATTACATTTGTTTTATATTGTGTCATAATACTAACAGTATATTACATGAACAAATAACTACTGTACAAGTAGAAGTGAGAGTGAAAATATGTATTATTATATATTATCTTTTAAATGATGAACTGATTTTATCAGCAGCATCCATTGAAGCACCAGATGGTGCAACCTATGTGGTGATGAACACTTTCATAGCATAACATTTCTCACGCTGGCTGGGAACTGAGTGAATATGTAAGCAATAATACCCAACAGGGTGGGCGGTATTGTGCTATACCAGACTGCCCAGGGGTGTAATGAGGCCTGATGCTGCAGGCAGAGGGCGTTATAGCCCCTGGAAGGTCCGGTATAGCATAATACCGCCCACCCTGGAGGGTATTTTTGTGCTTAGAAAATGGGCACAGTAGAAGCGGACACCTGCCTTGGTTTTTGAGCTCCTTTTACATTGAACTCATCTTCTTCTTTTTCAGAATATGGGCTTCCAGGGATTGCTGCTGCCTTTTCCGGGTTCTGTAAGGGGGGGTGAGGAGGACAACATGTCCGGTCACAGGATGTGGGGCAGATTATTGCTGTGATTTTCCTATATCTAACACACCGGAGAAAGTCGGCACGTAAAGCGAGCCCCTACACCCCCAACTGTCAGATCACTCCAGCACACTGCATCTGTGTTTACAGGCCTCCAAATGGGCAGCTGGGGGGTTGTGGAATTATGGCAGAAAGTCAGATCTGTTAAGAGTCACACTTCAGGCTTCCGTATCGCAACAGATTTAAAATCTAACAGCCCTAAAATGTAAAAGATAGCTGTACTTACGGTTTACCAGATAGAGCTTTGAACCAAAATGCGGTACTTTAGGAACTTTTGCCGGTTTAAATGAACCAAAATTAACTCGTTTGAACTGAGAAATGAACCGAGCTGAAGAAGAGATCTCCGGAGCGACTGTTCAGTGAGGCGGAGTAAAGAATCTGACAGTTTCAGTTTGAAACTGTCCAGACAGAGCCCCCAGCAACAGCGCCCGTGCCGAGAACTCCACCCACACCGGAGCCAACTCCCTCCTCTCCGGGGCAGCCCAAGCACTGTGGACCACCGCAGAAGTCACAATACAGCAAGACCTCATGTTGTTTGAAGGGACCTGCAGAAATTTGAAGAATGGTCAGGGGTTTGGCAGTTGAAATTCAATGCAAGGAAGTGCAAGATAATGCATATGGGGCACAAAAACCCTGGCACAATATATCAGTTGGGGGGTGAGGATATAGCATGCACCAAGCAGGAAAGGGATCTTGGAGTTATCATCTCTGATGACCTCAAGGCAGGAAACAGTGTGACAAGGCAGCAGGTAAACAAATAGGATGCTGGGATGCATAGGCAGGGCATCACCAGCAGGAAAAGGAGGTCATAATTCCACTATACAAGACACTAGTGAGGCTGCACCTGGAGTACACGGTGCAGTTCTGGAAGACACCTATGTAAGGACATAGACAGAGTAGAAAGGTTCAGAGGAGGGCAAAAAGATGGTGCATGGATTGCATCACAAGACCTATGAGGACAGGTTGAAGGCACTGAACATGTACTCCTTGTAGGAGAGGAGGGAGAGAGGGGATATGATAGAGACATACAAGTATCTTACAGGGAGGAACAAGGTGCAGGAATGCACTATTTTTAAGCGAAAAAGATGTTCCAGGACTAGAGGGCATGGGATGAAGTTGGAGGGAGGATGATTCAGAGAAAACGTGAGGAAGAATTTCTTCACAGAACGGGTGGTGGACAAGTGGAACATCCTGCCAGAGAAAGTGGTGGGGGCTGAAACATTTAGAACAATGCTGTGCCACAATATCCCTTTGGGTCTCCATTTGTGACTTTACATTGCAGAGTCATGTAGGGCCGCGCGCCTAACAGTTGCAAGTTCCGAGGTGGGAAAAAGACTCGTAAGTAGGGCAGAAAACGTTTTTTTTTTTCACTAAACAGCGATGTAAAGAGACTACGGGGGGACTTTATAATAAACTGTATTGTTCTGGAGGAGCTGATGCTGGGGGTGAGGGTTGGCACAGATGACAACAAGAGAAAAGCTCTGTGGAAAGTGGCAAAAGGGGATGGAATAGCCCAGAAAGGGTGGCACTACTTTATAGGACAAAGAAAAAAACTTAATTCTTACCCTATTTTTTTATTTTGCCTTTAATTTTTTTTAATCCTATAAAAAAGTGCCACAGATAGCCCATTTTCTAAGCGCAATAATACCCTCCAGGGTGGGCGGTATTGTGCTATACCGGACCTTCCAGGGGCTATAAGGCCCTCCGCCTGCAGCATTGGGCATCATTACAGCCCTGGGTGGTCCGGTAAGCACAATACCGCCACCCTGTTGGGTATTATTGCTTACCTACTGCAAGAGCCCTCTCAAGTAAGATCAGGATTATAGGACACATATCCCATGCAACCCTCCCATACCAAACACAATCAAGTAATATGTGAGTGTCTTACCAGGATACTGTGGAGTCCAAGCAGGAATCTTGAAGGACGATGTCCGTCAGTACTGAAAAATAAAATACAGGAATGGAGTCACAAAGGATCCATAGTTCTTAATAAATTATTAATATATGACATGTTGACAGTAGAAAATACTTATCTGATGGTGGAGTCCTCATCTGTTCAGGCATGCGAAGAAAACAACAATAGGTTAATATGAAAAGATACAGTAATGAGATAAGAAACCGATAGTGGATAGATACTGCTGGTGCATCGGACTACATTAGAGTGTAATGGTGCATAAGAAAAATTACTGTTGAAGAAGTATTATAATAATAATATTAATAGTGACATAAAGGAATAAAATTAGTTAACAAATAGAAGAAAATTTGTTTTTAAAGATGATTAGAAAGACTAGTGCTCTCTGCCTAGATGGCCAATTTTCAAGTGACTGTAGTATCCCGGTTGGGATAGGTGATATTCCTTTTTGGTTCACTGGCCCATTGTTGCCTGGGCAATCATTTAAGTTCATTCACTGACCCTTTTAATGGAATTCCTTCTTTGCACCTCTTCTGTAAATGAAGCATCTAGTTCACTTCGACTGTCAAATTGGCACAACATGCACCTTGATAACATGCGCTATCACAAATGTTCCATGCGACTGAAAAATTGGCACAACATGCACCTTGATAACATGCGCAATCACAAATTTTCACTTAGACCATCAAATTGGCACATGCAACTTGATAACATGCAACTGTCAAATTGGCACAACATGCACCTTCATAATTTGTGCCACCACAGAATCACAGTTCGACTGTCAAATTGTCCAAACATGCACTTTGATAACATGTGCTATAGCACCCTAATATAGCATGGTGGTTAATCTCACTCTCTCAAAACTCCCCCACACTGGGATCCAACAATCACAATATAGTTTAGTTTAGCATAAGGATAGATACTAACTCAAGTCATACTAGGACAAAGGTTTTGGATTTCAAAAATGCTGACTTTGCTGAAATGGGGAGAGGTCTCAAAAGAGCTCTTGAGAGAATGGGGGCAGGAGGGGGAGTGGAAGAACAGTGTAAGCATCTAAAGGAAGCCTTAATGGAAGTAACAAACCAGTGCATCAGATTGGTATTCAAAGGCAAGAGAACAAGAAAGTTACTATGGTTCTCCACTCCACATACTCCTAATCTGAATACATTCCCCCTAGTTGACCCTCTTCAATGCTGTCACTTGCCCCCTTCTGACCCCTCTTCCTGGCACTGGACCCCCACCTAGACCAATAGCCAACCCCTAAATCTTCGTACCCTAACTCGACCACCCTACATTCATGTGCCCCCCCTTTACTAACCAGGACGGAGAAGTGGTGGCGGAGGATAAGAGACAGCACAAGTAGGAGAGAGGGGTTTGGAGAGGGACATCACAGAGATAGGAAACAGGACAAGGCAGAAGCAGGGAAGTGGGGGGAGGGACTGATGCCAAAGCAAACAAAAGGAGCAACAAGTGAGCTGGGAAGCAGCAGAAGGGGGCGATCCACGGAGGAATGGGGACCGGGGACATAGACTCTAGATCCAGGTGCTCCACGAGCCTCTGCCACATAGGGTCCCAATCCTCAGACTCCCAATCAAAGTACTCCTTAATGGGAACAAGAAGGTCCGAAAAAGCTGGGTCTGGAATACATCCCCGTCATCAGATCCAGCAGTGAGGGAATCAAGGTCAGATAACAGCAGGTCAGCAGGGCAAGTCATATGAGGAGAGGTTGAGGGCACTGAACACATGCTCCCTGGAAGACAGGGAAGAGAGGGAGAGAGAGAGGAGGGACATGATTGGTAGCTTCAAGTACTTGAAAGGGATAAATAAGGTGATGGTGGGAAAGAACTGGATGACTGCACCCCTTTATAGTCACGCTGACGTCACACCACCCGATGATGGGGCACGGCTCCTGCTGACGACTGCTAGCTACAAGTTTGCCGTGCAGTTCTGATGCCAGGAAATGCAGACCTATACTTGAAGACCTACTGCAGGAACCCTCTCGAAGTAAGATCAGTTGTTTTCTGTTCTATGGTCCTTAGTGGTTATCATGTACCAGGTAAGAGATCTCTTTACATCCAGTCTCTCCCCCACCGGATTGTGAAAATCAAATATGTTTTTTTTAATTATAAAAAGAGTCTGAGAAATATAGTTTTCTGATTGGTTGTAAACATTCTATCAGCCCTATGTTAATCTTTGATTAACATACATGTACAGCCTAATCAAATGCTGAACAGGGTTTAACACTATTTAAAAAACATTTATATTATAATAGCAAATAAGGCACTCCCAGGGATTATGTTAATGGTCATTTAATCACCCTGTAGGGGGCATGTAGCGCCGGCTACACCTGGTGCCTAGTACCCCCCTAGAACGTGATTAACAGACCATTAACATAACCCTTGGTCATGCCTTATTGCTTAATCAACCTGTCATTTGCCTGGCCTGTGCACAAAACCCACATTTAGTGATAGAATACAGTTTACTTGTGATTTATGTGACAGTAAAATATATGTGTACCTTATTCTTATGTTATATATGTGCCTGAACCAAGATGTATGTTAACCCTGTATATGCCTGATGATCATTTTTGTTCCATTGTAACCCTCCTGGGACGCATTTGAAAATAGACACCTGGTTTTCTAGTATGCGCACCGGTAAACAAAAGCAAATAAATAAGTTAAGCATTTCCCGTGTACAATGTCAGTACACACACTTCCCATACCAGACCCTACCACTAATTTCTGTTGCTGAAAAAATGTATATTTTCTATCCAATAGTCTGTCTCCCCATCTAAACAAGTCAAATATTTATTTTACCAGTCCGCCATTGCCGGACTAAGCCTGTAGTAGGTAAGCATTAATCACCGGCAGAGGAGGCCTCTACGGGGATTAATGCCCGCTGAGAAGCGTTGTTGCGAATGACGGAGGTTCAACTCCCAGCGGGCATTAATCACCGGTAGAGGCCGAGGCTGCTGGTGATTATTCTATGTAACCGGACAAGTGTGATGTCTACTAGGACGAGCACAGTGCAGAGTGATTCAGGAAAAAGGCGCCGGAGACTGAGGCAATCTTCATAGACTGTAGTCTTGCTTTAGAACACAACATTATTGAAACCTCTATGAGGCGCCCCGCGATAGGCGGAACGCCGTCACGTGGTGCAAGAGCAACACGGCATTGTGAGCCAATAATGCCGTGTTGCTGTGCTGGGAAGCGCGTTCCCGAGCCCAACACGGCATTATTTCTCATTATAGTAATGTGATCCAGATTGGCCTCACTCTTTCCATCTCCCCCTACCCTGCCTGTACACAGTGTAACAACCTCACTTTTCCACATCAATGGCCTCCCAATACCCTCATAAACCAAGCACTGCCACAATTGTATAATTCCCTGTTGTTCTGTTGTACCCCAATTCCTCCATATCAGGCGCAACATGTAATGGATAGAACAACCTTGACAAATGAAGAAACTGATGTTCGATAATCTCGAAAAGCTTGAACCAGGACCCTCTACAAGACAGATGTTCTTGTCGATCTGTAAGATGTCCAATCAGGAGCTTCCTGCTGGAAGACAAAGTGTGATAATAAAAACATCCTATTGCATATCAGGTGCCACCACAAGTTAAGCATTCACTGGTGGACAATGTCAACTCGCACAAACCCTCCCAAACCAGGCCCAACCACAAAACAAAAAAAAACCAAAAAGAATTTTCCAGCACACCCCTTCCCCTATTCCTGTCCAACTCCTTCTGAACCCCTCCACAGTCTCTACCTCCAATAGTCCCCTGGGCAGCACAATCCCTAATTCCACCACCCTCTCGGCATAGGTCGTGGGACCATGGCCACTGATCCCACTGATCCCATCTTTACCTGCCACTGAGGCAGAGGTTCTTAGTTTTATTGTGATCGGAGAGCCTTTTGGCTGGTACAGTGGAATTTCCTTACATGTGAATGTGTTGTGAGCTTATAGTGGGTCGTGATTTATACAGATCCCTCCCCAGCCTCTCTTGACAATGCCCTCCATCACCTTGCCCACCACGATGTCAGGCTGACAGGTCTGTACTTCCCTGCCACCTCCCTTGAGCTAAAGGAAGCCTTAATGGTTGCCTAGGCCAGGAGAACCACGGTCTGCCCCAAGCAGCAGCCTTATCTCCCTGCCCAGGCTCACTGTGCAACAGCTCCCACAGGTGTTGGCCTTCAGCACCAGGAGAACCACGACCCTTCCCCAAAGCAGCAATGCCGACTCCCATGCCCGGATTATGTGCAGCAGCTCCCTGATCACCCTAGAGTGTATTACGGACTCATTGGAACTGTCGTCCAATGGCTTGAGTCCTATCTCTCTGACAAGAGGCAACAGGTGATGATGGGGAATTTCTCCTCCTCCTTGAAAACCCTGTCATGTGGAGTTCGTCAAGGTTCTATCCTTTCGCCAATGCTGTTTGCAGTGTACATGCTGCCCCGGGTGAGCTTAGATGACGGTAAAGTCTGGGTTTCCACTGTTATGCAGACCATACCCAGCTGAATATGTCATTTGCCCCTGGAACTAATGGTGCCATTGAAGTGCTGAACAAGTGCATGACCAAAATTCAGGACTGGATGTCCTCTAACTGGCTGAGGCTGAATCCCAACAATACGGAGGTACTGGTAATTAAGCCTGGTTGCTGGCATGATAGGAATGCCTCTGGGGCAGTAACAGGTTTGGACCTCGGATCTACTCTGTTGATGGCATCTCTCAAGGTGAAAAATCTGGGCGTCCTCCTGGATGACAGACTAACACTTGCTGCCCAGGTGTCTGTGGTCCAAAGTGTCTTTTATCACTTAAGGAACATCACCCTGATTAAATCCTTGATTCCACCAAAAGACCTGCCCTCACTGGTGAATGTCTTTGTGACATGCAGGCTGGACAACTGTAATGCTCTATGGTTTGGGGTCAGTGGGAGGGATCCTCTGCCGACTATAGCTGGTGCAGAGCGTGGCGGTCAAATTGCTGACAGGCCTGCCCAGGTCCTGTTATGTAACCTTGGTACTGCAAGACCTGCACTGGCTGCCTGTCAGGAGGAGGATTGTCTTCAAGGTGGGCTTGCCCACCTGCAAGGCACATACAGTTCGGGCCCTAGCTACCCATCTGACCTCCTTATACCTGCCATACCTGTACATTCCCTCCACTCCTCCACCAAGGGCCTCTAGCAGTTCAAGGGCTGGGCTACAATCCTCAGGAGACCACTCCTTTGAGGTAGTGAGCCTGGCCTTTGGAACTCTCTCCAAAATGTTTGAGGTAGGTCCCACTGTGGGAATGGCAAGAAAGTCACAGGAAGCCAGTATACCTGTGTGAGTCAGTGTGTCTGCATCAGAGAAGGAGAAGGACCTGGAAGTGATGATCACTAGTGACCTGAAGCACTCCATGCAATACAAGAAAGCAGCAGCAAAGGCAGACAAGATGCTGGGATGCATAGCTGGGAGATCAGTAATGGAGAGAGGAGGTTGTACTGCCCTTGTACAGGCCACTGGTAAGGCCATATCTAGACTATGGTGTACAGTACTGGTGCCCACACCACAAAAAGGACATTAACTTGCTGGAGAAGGTCCAGAGGAAGGCAATAAAGATGAAAGCCAGTCAGCGAGGTATAAGAGGAGACATTGAGGGCACTGAACATGTACTCCCTGGAAGACAGGAGAGAAAGAAGGGTCCTTCTCCCTTGGTGGAGAGGGATTGGCAAAGCTCCTTAAAAGAAGCTGTACAAGAAGAGCCCAAGGAGAGCAGGATAAATGCCACGACAGAGGAAGATGAAGGTGCAGCCTGGGCTGCCTCCTTCTCGAGGGCGATCTGCTCCAACTGGTCTGCCAAGCCCGCCGCCAGACACCACCCAACAGGCCTCCTTAGACTTAAATGGAGAATAACGTTTTCAGAGGCGCTCCAAAAGCAGTTGGGCAGTGCGGTCCTGCAAGACCCGAAGCCGAAAAGTTTGCATAATTTGCAAGCCTGCAAGTCATGTCTGAGTCCTAGGCAGTAAACGCACGTGGAGTGTAGGTTGGTCCAGGACATCTTCAGCTCCCAGGGGCACTGACGAAATCTGGGAGTTGATTTTTCCATTGCAGCCATGAGGGAAAAAGACCGAAGTCTTTTAAACTTTAGAATAAATTTCGGTTTAACCGAAGAGTGTGGATCCAAGCCTAAAACGCAGAGCGCTAAGGAGGGAACCTGAGCTTCCAAGCGATAAGGAAGATCTGGTGTCATGGGGCGGAGCCGAGAGTTTTACCACCTGGGTGGGTGGGAGGAGCCAGCCTGAAGACCTTCCGGCAAGATTTAAAGTAGCAAGGTACCTGCCAGTAAGTGTGGATTGAACAACATATCCACGTCCTAAAACAATATATTACAGACAATGTAGTACAGGTTCAAATACATCAGGATAAATCAAGTGTACCAATTAAGACAACAAAAAATACCATAAGGTACGTTATACAATAGACCTAGGCCCAAAGGGAGACTAGAGTCAGTTTCAACTACATGCATTTGCAGTTCCCAGAGATGTAGAAGTGAGAGAACAGCGAACACTTTAACACAGAGGTGGAGGTGGAGTTTTGATATACAGTGGGCAAGTTCCAGAACTTAGGAGCAAAATTGGAGGACGCCTGTTCCCCATTTTAGTAGCACAGGATCATACAGACAGCATTGGGACAGAAGAGGACCTGAGGGTGCAGGATTGGGAGACCAGAGTTAAGCAGGTTGGTCAGAAAGGCCGGACTAGGTGGTCTAGTAAGGAGTCAATAAGACACCCTAGGGAATAAGCCGGAGGTCTTCGGAGACAGGCAGTTTAGGCCAGAATAAAAGTAGGCACCGATTAGTTAGGCAAGGGTAGATGGGGTGAACCTACAAATTTTATTGTAGAAAGTGTCCCATTTGCAGAGCACGCTGGCATTGGCAGGGTAAAGAACTGGGAGGGCATAAAGGAGCTGAGGAGAAGTACTTATGGGTGACCAGGTGATATAGGAGAGCGATGTGATTGACACCACCTGCTGAAGGGAAGATCTTAGTGTAGTCAAAAGTGGTTGTTTAAAGCATCAGCAAATGCTGGCCTGGTGGTGCTGAGGGCTGAGGCGCTGGATGCCACACATCACACCACGCGGTGACCTGGGTTCAGGAGCGAGCTCGGACCATCGGGGTTCAGCCAGGAGGGTTGAGGATGAGTGCCCTTGTGGTGTTTTCCTCACCGGGCAGAATGGGGTGGGTTGTCCCGGTGTGCTGGTGACCCCTGGTGGAGGCCGGAGGAACTACAGCAGCCAAGATATGCATGTATCCAGCGTGAATGACACTGGTAGGGTTGCCGTGCACCAGAGCATCAATGTGCACCATGCAAGGAGGGAGTGGGAGGGTAGTCCACAGAACAGGAAACACCTGGGCCTTTATGGACAATCCGGATGGCTCCAGCTCTCCAACCGTATAAAGTATCTCACATTTGCTATGGCGGGAAAATCAACCTTGGCCTCACACCCCCCGGTGTTACTGCCTTGTTACATCAAAACACCAACTGACAGAACACCAGGAGCTCGACAACCCAGATTCTACAAGTTCCTCACTGTCGAACTATGTAGGGCCAATGCTTCTTCACCTATAGGGTTCCTCTATGGATGAATGGTCTCAGCCACACCATCTCCTCTTCCTCAACACTAGGTCTGTTCAAAACCAGACTCCGGGCCCATCTCATTGCCTCTAGCTCCTGTGATTGCCTTTCCTAGATGATGATCTACACAGCTTAAATCCTAACTTACATACTGCTTAACCCCAGGCCCCCAAGTCCCCATCCCCCCAGCTCCTGAGGCGCCACTTCAAATCTCAGGTCTTCATACCACCTCATTAGTCTCTCCTTGCCCCATTACAGCACTTATCCCCCCCCACCCTGCCTCCTTTTCTCTTCTATCACTCCTTCCCATTTATTTTTTGACAAATGCCTCCGGCTGCATCTTCATCCTCCCTCTCTCCTCCCATCCCTGTTTCTCTGCCACCCCTGGGTGCCTGACCCTACCCATTCCTTGTGGGCATATGCTTCCTAGCTGTGTTCACCATCTTACTATAGCTGCCTCTGTTAACTACCTACACTTCTCCTCATCCTCTACCCCTTACTCTTTCTATAATTGACCCCTTTCAATAGCACTGTTGTACATGAATTGTTTACTGTTATTTCACTATTGTTTCCTTGTTGTTTATTATTTCTGACGTGGAACCTTTGTAAAAGAGCCTTGGCTCAAAGGTACTTGTAATCCTAGAATAAATAAATAAAACAAATAAATTAGTCTCCAACTTGGTCTCATCATTGCGAGTTACAGTAACAATAAATTCTGGAAACTCTGTGACTAAAGCACCCCAGATACACAAGGAACAAGTTAATTAATTAACAAAATTCAATCAAAATAAAGATGAAATTTTCTTCAATCACAGCTCAGCCTTTATTAGTATCCCTCCATTCTTTCTCTTGACCTCCGACCACAAAATTAATGTAAGTATAGTTCTAACCTACCAAACTATGCACTCTATTGTTATCTGGTCAGTGGGTTCCTGGACGAAAGCCATCCCTCCCAAGCTCTCCATCTTTGTTCATGCAACTCATAAATGAGGCATAACTTGGTGGTAAGGGCCTCCATTTATATAACCCCCTCATCTGAACTATCCATTCCTCTAAAGTGGGAGGTTGGGCTTCAACCAATTGACGGTAATGGACTTAAGGCCACAGCTGTGGAGCTTAGCAAAATGTTTCTAGTGTCACCCCTGGAGTTAATGGCCCTGAAATCCCAGCACCCATTCCTCAAACTGTAAGGGAAGAAGGACCCCGGACACAGCCTATACGGTCTGCTGAATCAGCTGCCAGAAGGGAAAGGAGGACACCCCTAGAAGATGTGCCAGTGGCTGCCAACATTGCCACAGTTCCTCCAGCACATATTGGAGCATGAGGTGCTATAATGGCATGTGATTGGTGGCATTTAAAAAAGTACCAACATTTTCCAGAAAAATTCACACCATGGGGACTGATGAGACCTTCCATCCTATCTTCAATCTACGTCCCCAAATGGACAAATCTATTTGGAGGCCTGTCTCCTGCTCCCAGATTTCCTTAATGAATCTAATGCAACCTCCACTGGGATCCCCAGTGCTTATATATGCTAGAGATATAATGGTGAGGACCCTTAATTCTGACTGCCCCATGAGAAAGTCTTCCCACCCTGTATATTGCCTAGTGAGGTAATGAATATTATTGTCTGAGTTGATAAAGTCTCGTATCTGCATGCACCTAAGAAATTCCTATTCGACCAATAGCGTCTCTTTTGCACGTTGAAAAGATATACACCTCCCAGTCTCTAAACTGTGTGAATCATGGGTCTCTGCCTTCCCATGCCATATAACCAGCATCTAGCATTGGGGAGAAAGCTTGTCTCATGTCTTATTAGGGAGAGAGCTCAGACCTTCAGGAGTGTTAGTGCTCTTTTAATTTTCTAAACAATCTGAAGGCTGTGTCTGACCTAACAGTTTCTAATGGTTCTAACCAAGTCTGGGGGAGTTCTGGTCAGGGCCAGGGTGTATAGAGGTTTGAAGCCCACATCTGCATCCTCTATTAGGTACCAAAGGGATGAAGAACACTGCCATACCCAGGTTACCACCCCTTGTAGGATCGCCTTAAGAGCGTTCCATCTCACAACTTCTGAAGTCTCCCCGCTCATATTATGGCTCTCATACATCTTAATAGTGTCCCCAATCAACTCTTTTAAAGCTGGGGGAGTTTAGCAGGCCAATGTTTAGTCTCCAATGTGAGTTACGTGTAGCAGGAGCCAGAGCAAGCCTCATGATTACTGGAGCATGGTCAGAAAGACAGTGGGCCAGCCAAGTGGCGTAGAGGGTTGAGGCATTGGCGCCTTACCTTGACCACGCCAGCGACCGGGTTAGGAACAGACTCAGGTCATCGGGGTCGGCAGGGGATAAGGATTGAGTGTCCGACAGACTGCTCTCCTATCTTAGGGTGGGTTAGGGACTGTCTTCACTCACATAGCAGCCCCCAATGGAGATTGGAGGCACTGCATGAAGGATGCAAAGGGAAACAAAGAAAATGGAAAACCGCTCCAGAAGTTAGCCAGATGACAACAGCCAGCCCCAGGCACCTCCAAAGACTCCCTGAGAGCCACAGAATACCTCAGCAGCTCCGGGACCAAGAGAAATAGTGGCCTGGTTCCTCACTGGTGTCTTCCCCTCAGAGGAGTGGGACCTATCTGGTGAAGGGTTACACGGGCTACCCACAGAAGGCTGCAGATGTAAGGTAGGTGGTCAGAAAGGGATAGTAGGGGAATGTCTGGGACCATGGCAGCCCGAGAGAGGCAGCTCTAGGGCACGAGGGATAAACAAATAATGCAAAAAAAGAAAGACAGCGGATGAGAATTTCACAGGACGCACACTATAAAACCAGGTTTCCAACAGGAATAGCATGTCTATCCTTGTGTAGCAGCCATGTCTGTCAGAATAATGAGTAAAATCTCTTGCTTGGCCATTCATATTCCACCACACGTCCCATAGGCCTGCTAACTGGGTGTACCTGGCCAACATTGAACCAGCCCAGCTTCTCCTATTCCCCCCTGCTCCCCCTTATCTAATGAAGGCACAAGAACACTGAAAATCACCTCCCAGGATGCAGAGCCTACCCTCCAAATCCACCAACTCTCCCAGGGTGTTCTTAAGGAACTGAGCAGCCTCTTTGTCTTCATTTGGAACATACAAATTAACTATTAGGCAGGGAACATCCTGATAGACTGCCCATAATTTCTAAATTGTCCCTTAGGATCTGTCTCCACTGTTTCTATCTCAAGTGGGCAGTCTTTATGTACCAAAATGGCTGTTCCCCTACTGTGGGGTGAGCTGCATAGGTAGAGGCAAACACGAACCCACCCAGCTTCTACGCAGTTTCAGATGTTCAGCAGCTGTGAGGTGGGTTTCTTGCAAAAGACCCCTTGTATGTTTGCCTTTTGAGTTCCCAGATAATTTGGGTGCAATTAACAGGATTACCAAGCCCCAAAAATTGTATGTGGCTATTCTTAATATATCCACTGGGAACATGCATAGGCTCTGTGCCCGTTAGGCTGCTAATCTTGAGTCCTCCCTTACATACCATGTGTGGGAGGACTTCAGTTAACTTCATTTAGGGAGTATTTGACTCCCAGAAATAAAGCAAAAACTTCCAAAATCAAGGGTGAGAAGTCATTGACTTCCATATGTAAAAAAAACTGGATAACTTCCCAAACTGAAGGCACAGAAGCTCAGAAATTATGGATTTTTCTAAAAGAAATTGTAATTTACCACTAATATTCATATTAACATCCATAAATCGATTCTTCTTAGAATACTGGCTTTCAAATTGTGGGATCTGGAAAGTATTTTGATTTCCCAAAAATTGAAATGACTTCCAGATTTTGACTCATGGAAGTATTTGACTTCCACAAAAAAAAAATTAGCTGAACCCCTGATGTGTGGTATGCTAGCAAAATGGGGTATGGATACACCTGGCTGAGCAGTAAGAAAAAATTTAAAAATCTTAAACATAACTTAGAGGATATGAAAAACAACTGTGGCAACTCCATGAACCTTGCTTGTTGCCTCTTTCCTAACAAAACGGATTTAACATTCCCCATTGACTCCCAAGGTGTCACTTGAAGCCCGTCATACTTTTGGTTTCCTATGATGGCGGGTGGTGCTGGAACAAACCCTGCACCTTGCTGCTCTGCTCCTAACCTACTCCTGCAGAGCAGCCTCACTGAGTGAACCAAAGCAGTAAACTTTAACTGGCCCCACTTCCCCCTCTTCTCCCAATATAGCTGTATGGCAGGGTTACTCATCCCCTTCCCCATCTATGCAATTGCACATCTTCCTCCATTAAGATCTGACCAGAATATATTTACCTCCAATTTGTGTAAGGCTCCCTAAATTCAGGGTTACTATACCCTGAATCTTCAAAATTAGTACCTAACCCTTCGACTCTCCTCCTCCTTATCTCCAAACATTTAGCTTCCCTCAACCCTTTTAAAATGATATCCAACTTAACTAGACAAATGAATAAAGCAAACACTCCCAGTAGGCCCAGTGAGGCTCAAGCCTATCAGACACCTACACAAATAGGTAAGAAAAAAAAAAACGTTCCTGTGAGGTCTTCACTCACTGCCTGTAGCTCCATAATGATCTTGAGGTCACCTGCTGCCTTGCTTCATTTATAGGGGTCTCTTGGTCGAACAGATCCTGGACCAGGTGCAGCTCCTCCATTGGCTGCTTGCTTGCCAGCTTGAGGACGTGGGTTCGCCCTCCCACCAGTTGCCAAAGATGCTTCTGTAGGCCTCTAATTGCCCCTGGGTCTATGTAGTCATCCAGTTGAATTTCCAGGGAAGCTAGGTATTTTTTGACATCTTGAGGACTGTCAAAAATCTTAGAGTCTGCTTCAGAGGTGATTCTCAGTTTAGCTAGAAAGTCCACCCGTGCTTTCAAACCTTTAGCGCGTAGTGCTTTGACTACTGGCTTCCATTTTGCCATAGTAGTTGGGGCATACTCGGGCTCTACAAATAATTTTGTGTCCCCAAATAATTTCTCCAAATGGTCCCAGGCCTTGCATAGTACCAGCTCTTTCATGCAGTAGTCAAGGAAGGCCATTACCACTGAGCATGGCCTCGCCTTGGGATCCTTCGGTGGTGCTGCCAGGGCCCTACGTGCTATAATGATGATTAAGGGCGTGTCCTTGTCCAGGTTTAACAGATTGACTCTGCATGAGCGGTTCTCTAGATCCTCAATTTCTCCAATAGTAACAGGAACAATCATGGAGTTGTATCAGAACCCCATTATGCAGGTCTAGGGTTTCAGCCTGTTCAGTGAGATAAACCTCCATTTCCTGTAATTGTTGGTCATGTTGCTATATTTTTTGTTTATTCTCTTTCACCTCAGAGCTGATGCTGTCCAATGTTTTAGTCAGTCATCGGAGATCCTGACATAACTGTCGGGATGTTATCGTAAAGTCCTCCCCTTCTTCTTTGGAGTCACTTGAGAAGACAGGCTCATGGTGTATTTGAGGCCTGGTAGGCACATCTTCCTTTGCAGCGGGCGGGGGCATCAGATTGCCTCGCTCGATTTCTGGACCAAGCCTCCATGAAGACAGTAAGTCGCTGAACACAGATTTACCGCTGGAAACTTAAGGGGTAAGGTTTTATGATAAAATGTTGAGGGAATCAGCGGGAGCTGATCGACCCTGCATCTTCATTACTTGGCGTCCCAAAGGAAGTCCCCATTTAACATCTTTACTGAAACAAGCAGACCACACAGTTAACAACATTAAAGCTTTAAAAATACAAAAAATAAGCTAATCAATAAAGAAAATAAAAAAAAATGATAAAACGGGGTCTTTGAGATACTACTGCAATGGAAGATGCATTATGTCAGAACGTATACACATGGCTGAAGCTGACCCTGCAGGAAACAAAACAGAAAAGGGGAAAAAAGTTGAATAGCGGTCTGGGGTTAGAGGGTAAAGTGCTAAAAGAAATGCTTCTGCCATGCTAAGTCTATGCTGGATCTCACTTTAGTCGAATTGGAACTGCTTGTGTCATGAATAATGGCTCGATAAATATATGCCTTGCTGACAGCTTGACAATACCGCAGCTGCCATTCTCTCCAGATGAGCACTGTGCAAACTGTCAAACTGTCATTTAATTGCACAGCACTGCTAACTGCGACAGTGGGCATTCCAAATGTTTCTTTCTGTTGTGTTGCAGTAGCTATGTAGCTAGTGCAGCACAACACAAGGGTGACATAGCTACTGCAGCTACAACAGCTCTATTGAGGGATGGATTTCTATACATAATAGCATTCCACCATACACTATAATCCAACTATGATTGTTCTCAATCACAGTGGTTAATAGCCAGATAGACCATCCGTATGCTGCAGCATATTCAACAAGCCCTCTCACTGGATTCAACCTAGGAAAGGAAAATCATAATTTCCCTGCACCCTACCTGGTTTCTTATGGGGAAGGGGCAGTGAGTGCTGGGTCTGTTGAACACTGTAATCACAGTGGCTGAAAGCCTGACTGATCATGAGTGTACTGCAACATTAGCAGCAAGCCCTCTCAATGGATTAAAACAGAAGAAAAACAGATCTTGATTATAATGCACTCTGATTGGCTGCTAATGCCTAAAACTATATTTATTGTGCATTTGCAGCCACCAGCAATGACCTTTTTTCACCTGCTTAGCATACATGCAAGAATTAGAGATGGAAAAAAGATCACCACACTTAACTGTTAGCAAAATCCACTGATGGACATGCAAGTGCATACTGTATATACTCATGTAGAAGTCTAGCTGTTGGTGCTAAAGAGGCCTCAAGAAGGGAACTTGACTTATCTGCAAGGTCCACCTATCTGTAGGGCTTGCAACTATAAAACATATTTGGGGAAGGGGGAAATTGTTTAACCAGGAGAGGCACAATAAGCCAAGGCTTGTTTCCAGGTGTGACCTGGAAGCACAAGGAAGTTAAATGACTTGCTCAGGGTCACACAGTATGCAAGTGGGGGCTGTGGGATTCAAACCCAGGACTCCAAATTTGCAGCTCAGAGCCCTGAACCATTGCACTATACTGCCTCCAGGATTTTGTGTCCTGCTTTGGCTACAAAGAGATTCTGTGCCTAATTTTGGTCACAGAACATGATTTTCTTTCAATTTTAGCAGCAAAATATTGTTGTAATTTTGCTAAAGTTGACATTATAAGGTGGTGTCAACTTATATGTCCGTCAAATTGTAGACAGTATATATGAAAATATTGTTTCACTTCACATGAAGCACACAAGGAACTACTTGCTCTGTTATGCAGCAACTAATAGTGACACTAAATTATCCTTAAGTTAACTGATTGAGGATGACCAAGCCCCAAAATACAGCTCCCAAAATGGCTGGTTAAGTCATGAACCATTTCTCAAGTACTGGCACCACTATATTTACATTGTCCTTGGCATCAAACATAAAAAAGGCCAAACACATTTTATTAGTCAGATACTTTATTAACAGCACACACAACTAACAACAGGAACCCATGCATCCCTTCTCTCTCTCTTTTTCATATATAAACAATGGGCACCCTGCCATTTCATTGCAAATCACATAACAAAGCTACCACAGAAGCCTGGAACTTTTTCTGTGGAAGTTAGGGTAAAATGGCCAGATCTCCTCAGCCTTAGCCATCTTTACTTCACTCACATTCCCCCACGATTAGCAAGATCCCACTCACCTTCGACTTTTCTTACCAAGTTACCCTGGCCCTCACCACCTTCCCGTCCCCCCCCCAACACACACACCACCCGTTACTCTCAGTCGGCTGTCCCTCTCACATCCTCCTTACCCTGTTCACTGTTCTGTGCACTGCTGAATACTTTGTTCTGGAGGGTCGGTGTGCAGTAGAGACCCGGGTGAGAGCAGAGCAGGCAGAAAGGGAGGGACACTGGCTTACTGGGACCGGTTTTGACTCAGGACACTTCTCCCAGTCTTAGCTGGGGTACAAAGGGAATCGAAACTCAAGATCCCCCCGGGACCGACCGAAGATTCCGTTGGGTCACTATTCCTCCTCGGATCTGCTGCCTCAACACCTCGCTCATACTGGCATCGGCTGTGGCTGGGACTTGAGGTAATCAATCGAGCCTCTCATTCTTTCCGGGACTGGTCGCTACTCACTGGATGTACGGTATGGAGTCCTAACTCCTACTTCTGTTTTTGGGACCGAAAACAGACTCAAGAGGAATCGAATGTCTCAAGCTACCTCCTGGAATGGCTGAGATTTTGCTCAAACTCATAAATATTCATCCGGCAGAGACTAAGAGAGCGCAAACCGTTCTTCGTCTCTTCTAACTTTCTTGGCGAGCTGCGGTCATTGACATACAACTACAAAAGGCAAAGGGTTTGGCTTCAAGTTCAGCCGTCCTTTTCAAGCATCCGAGCATCCAAGCTACAGAACCAATACAGCCTTTGCCAAATTGTGCCTTTTTTATGGCATCGCTTAGTATGCAGCATTCGTGCCTTTATAACAAAAGAATTAGCAAATCATCTTTCTTTACTTCGACGCATTTTTGCTTTTGACCCCCTTCAATGCAATCACCCGTTTATCCGAACACTATCACTGTCTCTTGCTGTGTTTGGATAAAGGAGGTTGTACTTGGAAATGATCAACTAGGAAATTACAGCAAAGGTCAAACTTTTTTACACAACTTTGACAAATCTTACCAACTTTACTATCTAAAAGAGTGAAGGCTCCTTTTTGGTTCTTACTTATAGCCCATGCCTGTACCGATTGAATGCATTACAGTAGCACAATTCAAATTTCGCGCCAAATAAGTAAACGCCAACCAATCAAGAAAATGCATGAAAAAATATACTAAACTGCATACAATAATAAAAAAAATAAAGTAAGATATTTATGACGATCAAATAAATGAAATCCTGCATCCATGAGTACACCCAAATTGTTTAATTACATAGATCGAACTTGATATAAAAAATAAGGAAACCAGAGACTCCTGCAGTAAATAGCGATGAAAAAAAATCAAACTTGATCAGGGAGAGCACAATCTTTCATTGTCTTATGTTCAGATCTAACTCATCATATACTTCGCTTGGGGAGAAAAAGACGTGGCAAAACTCAACATGAATTGACGTGACTGAAAAAAATTATCCCAATACACAGTGGCCCTTTCCTTATCTATTGACATCATAAACAGTAGAAAATGAACAAGACCAGGGTCCAGTTTCTAAAAAATTGATGTTCTGAATAATGTATTTTGCTGTAATTACGAGTGCCCATAGTAGACCATTGAAAAAAAAAATCTGAGGATGCATTTTTTGGCCGAAATCATAAATAAATACTAACTGATCAAACAAAGCTTGATTGCTGACTTCACAAAGCTGTAGATCGATTTCAGAGCTTCTCTCAGATCTGGTAGATTTCTGTGCACTGAGAAACAATAGAGGACGTTCTAGCAAGAACTGCAGTCTACACAGGAAACTAGCAAGTGCGAGCAGGAACAGCAGGATGTTGTATAAAAAATGCCTCCGAACGAACAGGATCATTGATTGGATGATTTGCTTGCCAGTGCAAGTAAGCCACTACTCCCTACCTTGCATATCACTGGGCAGATTTCTGACACAGGCACCTATGCAAATGTTATAGAGCTTCGGGAAAAAAGTGTACAGATGGACGAGATAACTCGTCGGCGGCACCAGTGACTGCATTTTACAAGGACGAGATAACTCGTCGGTGGCAGGATGGGGGTTAATATTTATGCTCCACCAAAAAAAAAAAGATAGGGTTGATCTCTTTACTAAGATCAAACCATATTTACTCACACTAAACATATTATTTGGGCTGAGGTTTTAATTGTGTAGTGTACAGGAAAGACAGGGGTGTAGCCACAAATAAGCTCTACTGTGACTCTAATTGCTTAAAGGGTTTAATTGAGCAGTGTAACTTGTAGGATTCCTTTAGATCTCTACACCCACAGGGTGAGCATACTTATTATAGAGGACTCTATCCACTAGGATAGACTTTTTGTTCACACAGAAAATAATTTATATCCACAAGGCTGATGTTATTCCATGAGAAACCACTGATCATGCAATTCTTTCTGTGGTTTTAAGAGGCATAATTGGGCCTCAGTATGTTGGCACTATTGGAAATTAAATACAATTTTATTAAGGGAAGAGAAAGTGGGTTTATTGAATCACAGACCTTTTAAAGGCAAGAATGTCTGTGGCTGTCTTGCATGATAATATTAGCCTATGGTGGGAAGAGACTAAGCAGAAAATAAGATCCCTATTTCAGACTTTTCAACACGCCATCCTAATTCAGAGTATCAGACATATCTTAAAATTAGCCAACAACTATTTAAAGCATACTCAATTGTTAATACATATCAGAGAGCATTAACTTCCCAAATTTCTAATTTAAAGTCTGCTATGGTATCATTACAATACTCAAGAGCAAAAGCTATGTTGAATGAGCATAAAATTTGTTCATCTAGTAAACAGGATTTGGAGATGCATTTCAAAGCTGTGCTACACGTTCATCTGATAGATTTATGACTGCTGTTCACAGCCCTGAGGAAGAATAGTCACTGATGGTCCTGGGATTCTAAGAGGTGAAAAATATTTGACTGCCATGTATACAGCCCCACTGATTGAGGATAAGGAAATGGAGGACTTACTTTCCACTATTTCAGTACCTCATATACCTTTGAATTTATAGAGATCTAAGTAAGCCCATTGCAACATTGGAAATTGAATTAGTAATCAGACATCTGAAAGACCATATTGCTCCAGGTATTGATGGTCTACCATCAAATTCTATAAGTCATTTGAAGTTTATTAAAACAAGTTTTGGTGGTAATTTATAATTGGGTATTGGACAATTTAAGTGTTAATTTTCATTTTGTCTTGCTGTGCAAATTTTAGTTTTCAAAAAGGGGGGGGTCTGACTTGAATAAATGGAGGTCACTTAGCCTTCTGAACACAGATTATAAAATTCTGTTGAAAATTCTGCATAACAGATTAGTGACCACAGCTTCAGCTCTTAATACACTGTCCCAAACTTGTTCAGTACCAAACCGTCAAATACATTACAATTTATTATTAATCAAGGAATTAGTAGAACAGGGTAAAGAGGGTAAGCTACAAGTATACATTATGTTGCTGGATCAGGACAAAGCATTTGATAAGGTGTCTCATCAATTCATTTCTAGAATTTTGTTGTATTGTAGGATCCCTCAGGTTTTTGTTGAATGGATAGGCTTGTTGTATGCAAATGCTCAGGCTATTCCATTAGTAAATGGAACAATGGGTTTATATATACATATTACATGAGGGTTAGGCAGGGTGCCCCTCAGTCTGTTGTTATATGTATTTTGCTTGGACCCGTTATTGAGGCTTATCCAACAAGATACGTGCATTAGAGGAACCAGGCCAGTTGAGGAAGATATGGAGACATGTGTAATAGCATATGCAGATGATACATGTGTACTGTAGCAGATCACACTTCAAGCAACTCGAGCATTGGAGGTGATAGACAGTTATTCTAGGCCAACAGGAGCCAAAATAAATAAAAGGAAGAGTATTATTTATGCTCTTAGTGGAACTGTAGCCCAGAAGGAGACCTGGCAAGATAAACAGGTATCCATGGACCCTTTTAAATTTTGGGGGGTGTGGTTTGGGAGGGGGGATAATTGGGAATTGAACTGGAGTAAAAAATTGAATGTAGCTCAATCAAATGTTGCAATATGGAAGAACTGGCAACAATCAAAAAAGAAGAAAGTGGCAGTGGTCAAATCCTTTCTTCTTCCTATTTTTTTGTTTATAAGTGCTATTTATCCTTTGCCACAAGCTTATGAAGTGACCCTTCTTGGGTTGGTTTTTCAGTTAATCTGGGGGAATCGTCTGAATCTAATCAAAAGGGAAATATTATAACTACCTATTAAAAAAGGTGGGTTGAATTTACTTAATCCTGTGGTTTTTGTTTATAGTATATTCTTTCATGTTAATTTATTAGCTCCAACTAGACCTAGTCAGGCACTTTGGTCTGTACATGCAAATCACTGGATCAGGCCATTTTATCAAATGTGGGAATGTTATGGGGTAATACCAGCACAATTTAAGATAAAATGTGTGTTTTTTAGACCTGTGATAATTAAGTTAAAAAATGGAGATTGACAATGCAAATTGTGAACCTTTCAACTAGTAAATCCATTTATGAAGGATAACTCAACAGCCTGGGATTACTTCAATTAATTTTGAATATGAACTCCTTATATCAGAAACATGTAATAGATTCTTTGATGGATAGATGTATTCATCCTCAAATTTGGGATATAGTATGGCTCTGCTTTCACAACAGGCTGTTCATTAAGGGAAATGCCAAACATAAAAGTAAAGACAAGCGTATGTGTCCCAGACTGTGCTGTGTGGATCAGGAAGAAACTATGAAACACTTTCTTATATAATTGCCCATATATAAGTGACACATAGGCAACATTGGCATGTTTAGGGGAAATAAGTATTGGAGGTCAATAGCAAGATGGTGGCTATCGATTCAATCATATTCTGTATCAAACTACTTCTATTCTAAAACCTGTAGAAAACCCTACCCTTTCCTATTCAAAATACAACTGTGAAAAAACCTATCCTTCCTATTCAAACCTGTGAGAAAAGCCCTATCCTTTCCCTATTCTAAATTCTATATATCGTCTTCAGGCTTGTGACCTGTAGATAAAAACTGTCTGATCTTACCCTATACTACACCATTGCATCAACATTTTACATACTCTGTGATATTTAATTTAACAAAAGTAATGTAGCTCACCCTCACATGAAGTCATCTCTCTGAGTGTTCAGAACTAGTCCATGCATTATAATTCATTCCAACTGATGAGACGGGTGAAGGTGAAGTTTGTTGTAGTGTGCAATGCGTACTGTAGTATTAGTCTACAAGGCTATTTATGTAACACATCAAGGTTTCCATAGCCTGTTAGACAAACTAGTTTGTCTCTTACACAATAATCCCAGAAAGTATCAGTTGAGTAGTATCTTAGAGTCAAGATGTAAAAATGTTGTAATGTAGCATCATTGCAGTGTTTCTCTCCTGGTATGACAAAGGTAAAAGAAATAAATAAATAAAGGTAAAAAAAGTACACCACCCTTTTGCTAGATAGTGGTAGCAATGTGAATCACTGTTGAGGGTACCCAGCGACTAACACTGTTAGCAGTTTCACATGAGGTCAAACCCTAAATTAATTTTGAAACATGAATACATACTGTACATCAATACACACATCCTCAAAACCTAAGCTAAACTGTAACTTACCGTTAGTGACATCACGTATAACCTACCTTATGCACTTATTATTTCAATTTATTTCCCATTCTTGACTGTTGTAAGGTATTTACAAGCCAGGGGACATATTTCACACAACGCACTGTGTATATAGATTACAGTGATTGTCATATGGAAGACGACCCCGACGACAGTCGATAGGGCATTTGGAACGTATATCCGTATACGTTCTTCGCTTTTAAAGACTTTTAGCCTATATACTCCAATCTGAAACACAGAATTTAAAGACATTATACCAATGATGACCTGAAAGTTATAGTCCATTGGATTATATAGTGTACATTCCCCCGCCACTGCATCTATAAATTGCATACCTTTATAGTATTGGAGCTACAGCCCTCTTGATGTCACTGCAGAACATGCTAGCTTCCCTGATCCGTTAAATGGACACCATCCTGCCGATACAGTTCTGGGAAGAGGACATGATGCCATCATGCTTGACCACACCAAATGACAATCCTCTCATGAATTCTACATCTGTAGTTGATCTTTCTCCTTGTTCTGTCCATTTTCTTCGTATCAGAAACATTCCTCCACTGCCGACACTGGATGATGTGGGACCAAAGGATCATGGTTTTCGGCATTCGAGTGTTGATCAAAGGCGATGTCCTCCTTCATCTTCGAAGCAGCATCACTGATGTCTTCAATCCTAAATCATTGCCTCCCAGGTGGATGACGATGACATCTGGTTTGGATCCTCAGGCACTCCTGTCAGACATTGGCACCAGTTGATCCCAACGCAACACCTCTCACCTAACCAGCAGAACATTGAATGGAGTATCAAGGTCAACACTGGTCCCCAGTTCGAGACCACTCCGAATCCTGCCCAATGCTGCGAAGGAGTGTCCGTAGATCCATACAGTCTTCTCTGGACCCTGCATATCTGAATTAAGAAAACATACATATTATAGCATGAGTGTATCCAATCTATGACAGGTAGTAAGTGCTCAATTCCTGACATTTGCTGGCAAAAGACAACATGTCTGTATCTTCAGAAATAAAAACATTCAAGAGTGATTACTAATAGTGGCACTTAGAGCAAAAATGTGCATTTGTGGCACAAGATCTCATGAAAACATTATGTGATGGTGGTTTGAGAAACAGTGGTTACCAAATAGAGCGGTATTTTGCAGTAGTCATGTTTGATGACCTAGCATGAATAAAGCAGTACATGTTGTTCAGCTCTTCAAGTCATCCCACACTTGTGTATCCCTAGGTGGCACTATCTAAAGGGCTACCCTGCCTGCGGCTAGTTGCAGGTTAAGGGCAAGTGTACTGACACAGGAGCCTCCACCTGGAGGACAGGGTTGTTAGTAACAAGGCTAACCTGGATACAGTTTCTGGGGCATTGAAATCCTTACCCCTCTCAGATAGCATAGACAATATGCAACAAACATTTTCACAGTAGCCCTATTCTGTATATACTTCCCACACTGTTTGAACTTTCCAACATGCCATGGTGTCCAGCTGGACACATAATGCTGACTATGATAGATGGAAGTCTTGTGCAGTCCATTCAGGATGCAGCACTTGGTATTTCCACCTATCTTACATCTCGATCCTCCACCATCTCCAGTCTCGGATCGGGAATCTATAACAATTAACCATTCCATGGTGTCCAATGGACACCCATAAAGCTTCCACACTGAGAAAACAGAAACTATAAACATGCCATGGTGTCCAATGGACATACAATGCTGACTAGGATAGAGAAGTCTTGTGCGGTCCATTCGGGATGCAGCACTTGGTATTTCCCACCTATCTTACATCTAATCCCTCCAGCCATCTCAGTCTCGATACGAGAATCTACACCAATTAACCATTCCATAGAGTCCAATGGACACCCCATAGGCTTCCCACACTAGAAACAGCAACTATAAACATGCCATGGTGTCCAATGGACACGCAATACTGACTATGATAGAAAGTCTTGTGCAGTCCATCCAGGATGCAGCACTTGGTATTTCCCACCTGTCTTACATCTGATCACTCTGCCATCTCAGTCTCGATGCAGGAATCTACACCAATTAACCATTCCATGGTGTCCAAGGACACCATGTCATCCACACTGGGAAACAGCAACTATAAAACATGCCATGGTGTCCAATGGACCACCAATGCTGACTATGATAGAGGAAGTCTTGTGCAGTCCATTCCAGGATGCAGCACTGGTATTTCCCACCTATCTTACATCCTGATCTCCGCCATCTCAGTCTCGATACGGGAATCTACACCAATTAACCATTCCATGAGTCCAATGGACACCCTTGGCTTCCACACGAAACAGCAACTATAAAACATGCCATGGTGTCCAATGGACACACAATGCTAACTATGATAGAGGGAAGTCTTGTGCAGTCCATTCCAGGATGCAGCACTCGGCATTTCCCACCTGTCTTACATCTCGATCACTCTGCCATCTCAGTCTCGATACCGGGAATCTACACCAATTAACCATTCCATGGTGTCCAAAGGACACCCATGTCATCCACACTAGGAAACAGCAACTATAAAACATGCCATGGTGTCCAATGGACACGCAATGCTGACTATTTCCACCATCTCGATCTTGATACAGGAATCTGCGCCTGTCAAGCGATTTACTATTCTGTCACACTAACGCATTGCATCGATCCGTGCATCCCATATTTCATCTTTGAATGAGTATTGGAGAAGCATTTATCTACACGAGACCTTGCCGCAATCTGCACACCAGTAGAATTACATTGCCACGCTTCCCTTTCTTTGTACTACACATCTTCGGGTAAAGGTACAGCTTCTTTGGTGTTATTCGTATTTTGATAGGAAGTGCTTTCCTTGCAGTCGTTAGCATGGATCCAATTTTGTCGATTACCGTTTTAGCTATGCTGTGGAAGATCATCTATTTTTTGCTAGTCGTTACAAGTTCTTTAACTACAGTTCATTGGAATTCCAAGTGCGTCATCTTCTTTCTTTCTGGGAAAATTTCTTGTACATTATGTACCCTGAATTAACATGGCATTCAGTAAATAAAGAACTCCTTCTGCCATACCTTCCTGCATCGCAGTTAAAATTGTAATACCCTGCCAATGATCATTTTGTCCACTCCACCCATGTATCTGTTGTAGTCCAGTATACATTTTGGTTTTAATCGACTCCTAGTCTTCCAATCCTTTCTTCGGTATCAACAAATTCAGTACTTGATGTTGTTGACAGCATGTATATGTCCCTCTTGTCTCTCCCTTCATACAGAGCATTGGTGTCTTACTAGATACCAACCTTTTCTTTCATCTTCAGCACATGTCTTTTATATTTGGGAGGCATTCCCTTGCGGTTGACATAACAGTTCCGTTGCACCAACTCCAGATAAAAATAGATCTGTGTAGAGTTGAGGTCCAGTGGTATCTGTCTATGTAAATCCTGTAGCCTTTCCTCACAGTTCTTCTCTAACAAGATCAAAACAAATTCTGTATGTATGTCCTTTGCTCTGTTCCTAAAGACGACTTTGCCTGTCTATAGAATTGCCAGTTGCATATATGTCGAGTTTGATTCACATAAGGTGTACACCTTGATTCAGTACTTCACTGGTTTTGTGGATTAAATGTTCTATAACAGATTTCCTTCCACAGACATATACCTTCATCCGAGGGAAGGTCGAGTAGAATGGGTTTCTCGTGATCTCTTCAGGAATCGCTCATGTATCTCCCTAATGTGAAAAGTTGATCAAACCCTCCATCCTCTAGGCTTCCGATTCAGTTGTCAGCCATGTGGAAAAAAAAAAATCAAGTTGAATCGGTTCCTTGCCATACACACTGCCCAGAGACGGTGGAGTAGGTGACTTCATCAATCCCAGTATTCATCTTTACTGCTCTTCACTAGTCCAATCGCAATGTATAATGCAAAAACCTCTTCAGTTCTTCTTTGTCAGTCTCTTCAAGCCCCACGCCCTGAATGTGGTGGCAAATCATCAGTGGATGCCAGAAAAAATCACGACATATCTATTTGTTTCCTTGCAATAAACCCAAATCTTCATCCGTCAAACAAAACAGTTGTACAATCAGTGGACTTTCTGGGACTGGTACTTGGAGACCCGAAGTTGCAGTGAATAGGTGTCCATTGTCACATTATTGTCACTTCTTCCATTAAATCTTCTCTTCTACGCTTTGTTCTGCTGATGACCCGACCCCTTTACCACGTGTCTTCTTGGGCATTGCACCTGATGTTGTGGGGGTCTCTTCGCGATCTTCCTGCTCCACATCCGCATGTAATCTTGATCAGTAACTTCTTCATCTGAAGACTCATTCCTTCCACCAGATCAGATTGTACAATCTTTCTTCAACATCCTCTTCACTATGCGATAAGACACCGGACTCACTACACATCTAGATCTCGGCCAAAACATCCAATGCAGTCATTTTTTTTGCCATGATGATTGTTCTGTCGAGTGTAGTGAAAAAAAACAAAAAAAAAAAAAACCACATCATTGTTGCAAGTTATCTATGGGGTGATTCTACAATAATATGAAAACTGAAGCCCTTATGAATACCAGTTTGGCTCAATAACCCTACTCCCCAACTCCCCACTGCACTGTTTATATTTTCAACATCACCACAAAATATTCTATGTTCTGATGAATTATAATCAAAATATGCAAAGAATCAACCTGAAAGACAAAAAAAATAAAGTTATATACGAAGGTTACATGTAATATCTTTAACAAGAATACTCAAGCTCACTTCACACATACAGAGAAGACACAGTGATATGATAACAGAAACATCCCAGCCCGTATCAGGTGCAACATCAAGTTAAGCATTCACTGAGTGTACAATATCAACTTCAATATATCACCATAGGTTTATGACTGTATAACATCAGTCACCATGTACCACCCTCAGTGAGTTGTAATGCCTCCTGATGTTACCTGGTTATAAACAGATAGTATATTTCCTTACTAGTCGAAAATCACAAATTGAAACCTTTCTTGTTTTTGAACTTGCAACATTAATTAACCATACAATATGCAGTATCACAACATAGGAAGAACTACATATATCAATTAAGATCAACAATTCACAGTACAGCTTATATCCATCAAAAGTCAAGCGTTCCAAAAGTGTCTACGTGTCAGTGAACTGATAAATGTAAAATAAACCATTGTTCTCTTCTGATTTTCGGATACTGTCCCAATGAAGATGATGCACGAAAACTCCAGAGATCAAGTCAGGATAAGTGTTATTAAATTGACCTAAACATTTGCAAGACACATCATACATTTTAATTCAGTGATAAAGCAACCAATTTTATGTCTTATTAATAAACCATATACATCCAAAGTATTGTTTATGTTTGTAAATTCAATTCTCAGTTCTTCTGATTGACATTTGTTTTATATTGTGTCCTAATATAACAGTATATTACATGAACAAATAACTACTGTACAAGTGAAGTGAGTGAAAATATATATTATTATATATTATCTTTAAATGATGAACTGATTTTATCAGCAGCATCCATTAACTCCAGATAGTGCAACCTATGAGTGATGAACACTTTCATAACATAACATTTCTCACGCTGGCTGGGAACTGAGTGAATATGTAAGCAATATACCCAACAGGGTGGGCAGTATTGTGCTACAAGACCGCCCAGGGGTGTGTGAGGCCTGATGCAGCAGGCGGAGGGCAGTTATAGCCCTGGAAGGTCCGATGTAATGAATACACCACCCTGGAAAATACATTAGAGAAAATGGGCACAGTAAAGCGGACACCTGCCTTGGTTTTGAGCTCCTTTTACATTGAACATCTTCTTCTTTTCCAGAATATGGGCACAGGATTGCTGCTGCCTTTCGGGTTCTGTAAGGGGGTAGAGGACAACATGTCGGTCTGGGATGTGGGCAGGTGTGCTGTGATTTTCCTATATCAACACACGGAGAAATCGCACGTCGCGAACCCCTACACTAACTGTCAGATCACTCCAGCACACACTGCATCTGTGTTTACAGGCCTCAAATGGGCAGCTGGGGTTGTGGAATTATAGCAGAAAGTCAGATCTGTTAAGAGTCACACCAGGCTTCCATGTATCGAACAGATTTAAAATCTAACAGCCCTAAAATGTAAAAGATAGCTGTATACAGTTTACCAGATAGAGCTTTGAACCAAAATACGGTACTTTAGGAACTTTGCGGTTTAAATGAACCAAAGATGAACTCGTTTGAACTGAAATAGACAGAGCTGAAGAAGAGATCTCCGGGCTTGACTGTTCAGTGAAAGTCAAATGAAATCTGACAGTTTCAGTTTGAAACTGTCCAGACAAACCCCAACAACAGCGCCCGTGCGAGAACTCCACCCACACGGAGCCAACTCCCTCCTCTCAGGGCAGCCCAAGCACTGTGGACCACCGCAGAAGTCACAATACAGCAAGACCTCATGTTGTTTGAAGGACCTGCAGAAATTTGAAGAATGGTCAGAGTTTGTGATTTGAAATTCAATACAAGGAAGTGCAAGATAATGTATATGGGGCACAAAACCCTGGCACAATATATCAGTTGGGGGTGAGGATATAACACCAAACAGGAAAGGGATCTTGGTTATCATCTCTGATGACCTCCAAGGCAGGAAACAGTGTGACAAGGCAGCAGGTAAAGCAAATGGGATGCTGGGATGCATAGGCAGGGGCATCACCAGCAGGAAAAGGAGGTCATAATTCCACTATCAAGACACTAGATGAGGCTGCACCTGGAGTACCGGTGCAGTTCTGGAATACCACCTATGTAAGGACATAGACAGGAGTAGAGAAGGTTCAGAGGAGGGCAAAAAGATGGTGCATGGATTTGCATCACAAGACCTATGAGGACAGGTTGAGGCACTGAACATGTACTCCTTGTGAGGAGAAGGAGGAGAGAGGATATGATAGAGACACCACAAGTATCTTACAGGGAGACAAGGTGCAGGAATGCACTATTTTAAGCGAAAAATGTTTCCAGGACTAGAGGGCATGGGATGAAGTTGGAGGGAGGATGATTCCAGAGAAAAGCGTGAGGAAAGAATTTCTTCACAGAGCGGGTGGTGGACAAGTGGAACATCCACCAGAGAGAGAGAAGTGGTGGAGGCTGAAACATTTAGAACAATGCTGTACTTACAATATCCTTTGGGTCTCCATTTGTGACTTTACATTGCAGAGTCATGTAGGACGTAGCACCTAACAGTTACAAGTTCGAGTGGGAAAAAGACTCGTAAGTAGGCAGAAAACTTTTTTTTTTTCACTAAACAGCGATGTAAAGAGACTTCGGAGGACTTAGTAATAAACTGTATTGTTCTGGAGGGCTGATGCTGGGGGTGAGGGTTGGCACAGATGACAACAAGAAAGAAAGCTCTGTGGAAAGTGGCAAAGGGGATGGAATAGCCCAGAAAGGGTGGCACTACTTTATAGGACAAAGAAAAAACTTAATTCTTACCCTATTTTTTATTTTGCCTTTAATTTTTAATCCCATATAAAAGTGCCACAGATAGCCCATTTCTAAAAGCAATAATACCCTCAGGGTGGGCGGTGATGTGCTACCCGGACCTTCCAGGGGCTATAAGGCCCTCCGCCTGCAGCATTGGGCATCATTACAGCCCTGGGTGGTCGGTACCAGCATAATACCGCCCTACCTATTAGTGTGTTAACTACTAAGAGCCCTCTCGAGTAAGATCAGGGATTATAGGACACATGTCCCATGCAACCCCTCCCATACCAAACACAATCAAGTAATATGTGAGTGTCTTACCAGGATACTGTGGAGTCCGAGCAGGAATCTTGAGAGGACGATGTCCGTCAGTACTGAAAATAAAATACAGGAATGGAGTCACAAAGGATCCATAGTTCTTAATAAATTATTAATATAGACATGTTGACAGTAGAAAATACTTATCTGATGGTGGAAGTCCTCATCTGTTTCAGGCATGCGAAGAGAAACAACAATAGGTTAATATGAAAAGATACAAATGAGGATAAGAAACCGATAGTGGATAGATACTGCTGGTGCATCGGACTACATTAGAGTGTAATGGTGCATAAGAAAAAATTACTGTTGAAAGTATTATAATAATAATATTAATAGTGACATAAAGGAATAAAATTAGTTAACAAATGAAGAAAATTTGTTTTTTAAGATGATTAAGAAAGACTAGTGCTCTCTGCCTAGATGGCCAATTTCAAGTGACTGTAGTATCGGTTAGGATAGGTGATATTCCTTACGGTTCACTGGCCACATTAGTTGCCTGGGCAATCATTTAAGTTCATTCACATGACCCTTTTAATGGAATTCCTTCTTTGCACCTCTTCTGTAATATGAAGCATCTAGTTCACTTGACTGTCAAATTGCCAACATGTACACCTTGATAACATGCGCTATCACAAATGTTCCAGCGACTGAAAAATTGGCACAACATGCACCTTGATAACATGCGCCAATCACAAATTTCCTTAGACCATCAAATTGGCACATGCAACTTGATAACATACAACTGTCAAATTAGCACAACATGCACCTTCATAATTTGTGCCACCACAGAATCACAGTTCGACTGTCAAATTGTCCAAACATGCACTTTGATAACATGTGCTATAGCACCCTAATATAGCATGGTGGTTAATCTCACTCTCAAAACTCCCCACACTGGGATCCAACAATCACAATATAGTTTAGTTTAGCATAAGGATAGATACTAACTCAAGTCATACTAGGACAAAGGTTTTGGATTTCAAAAATGCTGACTTTGCTGAAATGGGGAGAGGTCTCAAAAGAGCTCTTGAGAGAATGGGGGCAGGAGGGGGAGTGGAAGAACAGTGTAAGCATCTAAAGGAAGCCTTAATGGAAGTAACAAACCAGTGCATCAGATTGGTATTCAAAGGCAAGAGAACAAGAAAGTTACTATGGTTCTCCACTCCACATACTCCTAATCTGAATACATTCCCCCTAGTTGACCCTCTTCAATGCTGTCACTTGCCCCCTTCTGACCCCTCTTCCTGGCACTGGACCCCCACCTAGACCAATAGCCAACCCCTAAATCTTCGTACCCTAACTCGACCACCCTACATTCATGTCGCCCCCTTTACTAACCAGGACGGAGAAGTGGTGGCGGAGGATAAGAGACAGCACAAGTAGGAGAGAGGGTTTGGAGAGGGACATCACAGAGATAGGAAACAGGACAAGGCAGAAGCAGGAAGTGGGGAGGGACTGATGCCAAAGCAAACAAAGGAGCAACAAGTGAGCTGGGAAGCAGCAGAAGGGGGCGATCCACGGAGGAATGGGGACCGGGGACATAGACTCTAGATCCAGGTGCTCCACGAGCCTCTGCCACATAGGGTCCCAATCCTCAGACTCCCAATCAAAGTACTCCTTAATGGAACAAGAAGGTCCAGAAAAGCTGGGTCTGGAATACATCCCGTCATCAGATCCAGCAGCGAGAATCAAGGTCAGATAACAGCAGGTCAGCAGGGCAAGTCATATCGAGGAGAGGTTGAGGGCACTGAACATATGCTCCCTGGAAGACAGGGAAGAGAGGAGAGAGAGAGGAGGGACATGATTGGTAGCTTCAAGTACTTGAAAGGGATAAATAAGGTGATGGTGGGAAAGAACTGGATGCGACGGACTGCCCCTTTATAGTCACGCTGGCGTCACACCACCCGATGATGGTGCCGCGGCTCCTGCTGGCGACTGCTAGCTACAAGTTTGCCGTGCAGTTCTGATGCCAGGAAATGCAGACCTATGCTGAAGACCTACTGCAGGAACCCTCTCAGTAAGATCAGTTGTTTTCTGTTCTATGGTCCTTAGTGGTTATCATGTACCAGGTAAGAGATCTCTTTACATCCAGTCTCCCCCCCGGATTGTGAAAATCAAATATGTTTTTTTTAATTATAAAAAGAGTCTGAGAAATATAGTTTTCTGATTGGTTGTAAACATTCTATCAGCCCTATGTTAATCTTTGATTAACATACATGTACAGCCTAATCAAATGCTGAACAGGGTTTAACACTATTTAAAAAACATTTATATTATAATAGCAAATAAGGCACTCCCAGGGATTATGTTAATGGTCATTTAATCACCCTGTAGGGGCATGTGGCACTCGGCTACACCTCGTGCCACAGTACACCCCTAGAACGTGATTAACAGACCATTAACATAACCCTTGGTCATGCCTTATTGCTTAATCAGCCTGTCATTTGCCTGGCCTGTACACAAAACCCACATTTAGTGATAGAATACAGTTTACTTGTGATTTATGTGACAGTAAAATATATGTGTACCTTATTCTTATATTATAATGTGCCTGAACCAAGATGTATGTTAACCCTGTATATGCCTGATGATCATTTTTGTTCCATTGTAACCCTCCTGGGACGCATTTGAAAATAGACACCTGGTTTTCTAGTATGCGCCCGGTAAACAAAAGCAAATAAATAAGTTAAGCATTTCCCGTGTACAATGTCAGTACACACCTTCCCATACCAGACCCTACCACTAATTTCTGTTGCTGAAAAAATGTATATTTTCTATCCAATAGTCTGTCTCCCCATCTAAACAAGTCAAATATTTATTTTACCAGTCCGCCATTGCCGGACTAAGCCTGTGTTAAGTAGCATTAATCACCGGCAGAGGCCTCTACGGGGATTAATGCCCGCTGGTGGGGCGTTGTTGCACGAGGGCGAAGCCGGAGGGTTCAACCCCCCAGCGGGCATTAATCACCGGTAGAGGCCGAGGCTGCTGGTGATTAATGCTCTTGTAACACGGACAAGTGTGATGTCTACTAGGACGAGCACAGTGCAGAGTGATTCAGGAAAAAGGCGCCGGAGACTGAGGCAATCTTCGTAGACTGTAGTCTTGCTTTAGAACACAACATTATTGAAACCTCTATGAGGCGCCCCGCGATAGGCGAAACGCCGTCACGTGGTGCAAGAGCAACACGGCATTGTGAGCCAATAATGCCGTGTTGCTGTGCTGGAAGCGCGTTCCCGAGCCAACACGGCATTATTTCTCATTATAGTAATGTGATCCAGATTGGCCTCACTCTTTCCATCTCCCCTACCCTGCCTGTACACAGTGTAACAACCTCACTTTTCCACATCAATGGCCTCCCAATACCCTCATAAACCAAGCACTGCCACAATTGTATAATTCCCTGTTGTTCTGTTGTACCCCAATTCCCTCCCATATCAGGCGCAACATGTAATGGATAGAACTAACCTTGACAAATGAAGAAACTGATGTTCGATAATCTCTGAAAAGCTTGAACCAGGACCCTCTACAAGACAGATGTTCTTGTCGATCTGTAAGATGTCCAATCAGGAGCTTTCCTGCTGGAAGACAAAGTGTGATAGTAAAAACATCCTATTGCATATCAGGTGCCACCACAAGTTAAGCATTCACTGGTGGACAATGTCAACTCACAAACCCTCCCAAACCAGGCCCAACCGCAAAACAAAAAAAAAACAAAAAGAATTTTCCAGCACACCCCTTCCTATTCCTGTCCAACTCCTTCTGAACCCCTCCACAGTCTCTGCCTCCAATAGTCCCTGGCAGCACAATCCCTAATTCCACCACCCTCTCGGCATAGGTCGTGGGACCATGGCCACTGATCCCACTGATCCCATCTTTACCTGCCACTGAGGCAGAGGTTCTTAGTTTTATTGTGATCGGAGAGCCTTTTGGCTGGTACAGTGGAATTTCCTTACATGTGAATGTGTTGTGAGCTTATAGTGGGTCGTGATTTATAGATCCCTCCCCAGCCTCTCTTGACAATGCCCTCCATCACCTTGCCCACCACCGATGTCAGGCTGACAGGTCTGTACTTCCCTGCCACCTCCCTTGAGCTAAAGGAAGCCTTAATGGTTGCCTAGGCCAGGAGAACCACGGTCTGCCCCGAGCAGCAGCCTTATCTCCCTGCCCAGGCTCACTGTGCAACAGCTCCACAGGTGTTGGCCTTCAGCACCAGGAGAACCACGACCCTTCCCCAAAGCAGCAATGCCGACTCCCATGCCGGATTATGTGCAGCAGCTCCTGATCACCCTAGAGTGTATTACGGACTCATTGGAACTGTCGTCCAATGGCTTGAGTCCTATCTCTCTGACAAGAGGCAACAGGTGATGATGGGAATTTCTCCTCCTCCTTGAAAACCCTGTCATGTGGGTTCGTCAAGGTTCTATCCTTTCGCCAATGCTGTTTGCAGTGTACATGCTGCCCGGGTGAGCTTAGATGATGGTAAGTCTGGGTTTCCACTGTTATGCAGACCATACCCAGCTGAATATGTCATTTGCCCCTGGAACTAATGGTGCCATAGAAGTGCTGAACAAGTGCATGACCAAAATTCAGGACTGGATGTCCTCTAACTGGCTGAGGCTGAATCCCAACAATACGGAGGTACTGGTAATTAAGCCTGGTTGCTGGCATGATAGGAATGCCTCTGGGGCAGTAACAGGTTTGGACCTCGGATCTACTCTGTTGATGGCATCTCTCAAGGTGAAAAATCTGGGTGTCCTCCTGGATGACAGACTAACACTTGCTGCCCAGGTGTCTGTGGTCCAAAGTGTCTTTTATCCTTAGGAACATCACCCTGATTAAATCCTTGATTCCACCAAAGACCTGCCCTCACTGGTGAATGTCTTTGTGACATGCAGGCTGGACAACTGTAATGCTCTATGGTTTGGGGTCAGTGGGAGGGATCCTCTGCCGACTATAGCTGGTGCAGAACGTGGCGGTCAAATTGCTGACAGGCCTGCCCAGGTCCTGTTATGTAACCTTGGTACTGCAAGACCTGCACTGGCTGCCTGTCAGGAGGAGGATTGTCTTCAAGGTGGGCTTGCCCACCTGCAAGGCACTATACAGTTCGGGCCCTAGCTACCCATCTGACCTCCTTATACCTGCCATACCTGTACATTCCTCCACTCCTCCACCAAGGGCCTCCTAGCAGTTCAAGGGCTGGGCTACAATCCTCAGGAGACCACTCCTTTGAGGTAGTGAGCCTGGCCTTTGGAACTCTCTTCCAAAATGTTTGAGGTAGGTCCCACTGTGGAATGGCAAGAAAGTCACAGGAAGCCAGTATACCTGTGTGGAGTCAGTGTATCTGCATCAGAGAAGGAGAAGGACCTGGAAGTGATGATCACTAGTGACCTGAAGCACTCCATGCAATACAAGAAAGCAGCAGCAAAGGCAGACAAGATGCTGGGATGCATAGCTGGGAGATCAGTAATGGGAGAGGAGGTTGTACTGCCCTTGTACAGGCCACTGGTAAGCCATATCTGAACTATGGTGTACAGTACTGGTGCCCACACCACAAAAGGACATTAACTTGCTGGAGAAGGTCCAGAGGAAGGCAACAAAGATGAAAGCCAGTCAGCGAGGTATAAGAGGAGACATTGAGGGCACTGAACATGTACTCCCTGGAAGACAGGAGAGAAAGAAGGGTCCTTCTCCCTTGGTGGAGAGGGATTGGCAGCTCCTTAAAAGAAGCTGTACAAGAAGGCCCAAGGAGAGCAGGATAAATGCCACGACAGAGGAAGATGAAGGTGCAGCCTGGGCTGCCTCCTTCTCGAGGCGATCTGCTCCAACTGGTCTGCCAAGCCCGCCGCAGACACCACCAACAGGCCTCCTTAGACTTAAATGGAGAATAACGTTTTCAGAGGCGCCCAAAAGCAGTCGGGCAGTGCGGTCCTGCAAGACCGAAGCCGAAAAGGATTTGCATAATTTGCAAGCCTGCAAGTCATGTCTGAGTCCTAGGCAGTAAGCATGCGTGGAGTGTAGGTTGGTCAGGACATCTTCAGCTCCCAGGGCACTGACGAAATCTGGGGTTGATTTTTCCATTGCAGCCATGAGGAAAAAGGCCGAAGTCTTTAAACTTTAGAATAAATTTCGGTTTAACCGAAGGTGTGGATCAAGCCTAAAGCATGAGCGCTAAGGAGGGAACCTGAGCTTCCAAGCGATAAGGAAGATCTGGTGTCATGGGGCGGAGCCGAGAGTTTTACCACCTGGGTGGGTGGGAGGAGCCAGCCTGAAGACCTTCCGGCAAGATTTAAAGTAGCAAGGTACCTGCCAGTAAGTGTGGATTGAACAACATATCCACGTCCCTAAAACAATATATTACAGACAATGTAGTACAGGTTCAAATACATCAGGATAAATCAAGTGTACCAATTAAGACAACAAAAAAATACCATAAGGTACGTTATACAATAGACCTAGGCCCAAAGGGAGACTAGAGTCAGTTTCAACTACATGCATTTGCAGTTCCCAGAGATGTAGAAGTGAGAGAACAGCGAACACTTTAACACGAGGTGGGAGGTGGAGTTTTTGATATACAGTGGGAGCAAGTTCCAGAACTTAGGAGCAAAATTGGAGGACGCCTGTTCCCCCATTTTAGTAGCACAGGATCATACAGACAGCATTGGGACAGAAGAGGACCTGAGGGTGCAGGATTGGGAGACCAGAGTTAAGCAGGTTGGTCAGAAAGGCCGGACTAGGTGGTCTAGTAAAGAGTCAATAAGACACCCTAGGGAATAAGCCGGAGGTCTTCAGGAGACAGGCAGTTTAGGCCAGAATAAAGTAGGCACCGATTAGTTAGGCAAGGGGTAGATGAGGTGAACCTACAAATTTTATTGAGAAGTGTCCCATTTGCAGAACACGCTGGCATTGGCAGGGTAAAGAACTGGGAGGGCATAAAGGAGCTGAGGAGAAGTACTTATGGGTGACCAGGTGATATAGGAGAGCGATGTGATTGACACCACCTGCTGAAGGGAAGATCTTAGTGTAGTCAAAGAGTGGTTGTTTAAAGCATCAGCAAATGCTGGCCTGGTGGTGCTGAGGGCTGAGCGCTGGATGCCACACATCACACTGCGGTGACCTGGGTTCAGGAGCGAGCTCGGACCATCGGGGTTCAGCCAAGGAGGGTTGAGGATGAGTGCCCTTGTGGTGTTTTCCTCACCGGGCAGAATGGGGTGGGTTGTCCCGGTGTGCTGGTGACCCCTGGTGGAGGCCGGAGGAACTACAGCAGCCAAGATATGCATGTATCCAGCGTGAATGACACTGGTAGGGTTGCCGTGCACCAGAGCATCAATGTGCACCATGCAAGGAGGGAGTGGGAGGGTAGTCCACAGAACAGGGAAACACCTGGGCCCTTTATGGACAATCGGATGGCTCCAGCTCTCCAACCGTATAAAGTATCTCACATTTGCTATGGCGGGAAAATCAACCTTGGCCTCACACCCCGGTGTTACTGCCTTGTTACATCAAAACACCAACTGACAGAACACCAGGAGCTCGACAACCCAGATTCTACAAGTTCCTCACTGTCGAACTATGTAGGGCCAATGCTTCTTCACCTATAGGGTTCCTTCTATGGATGAATGGTCTCAGCCACACCATCTCCTCTTCCTCAACACTAGGTCTGTTCAAAACCAGACTCGGGCCCATCTCATTGCCTCTAGCTCCTGTGATTGCCTTTCCTAGATGATGATCTACACAGCTTAAATCCTAACACATACTGCTTAACCCCAGGCCCCAAGTCCCCATCCCCCAGCTCCTGAGGCGCCACTTCAAATCTCAGGTCTTCATACCACCTCATTAGTCTCTCCTTGCCCCATTACAGCACTTATCCCCCCCCACCCTGCCTCCTTTTTCTCTTCTATCACTCCTTCCCATTTATTTTTTGACAAATGCCTCCGGCTGCATCTTCATCCTCCCTCTCTCCTCCCATCCCTGTTTCTCTGCCACCCCTGGGTGCCTGACCCTACCCATTCCTTGTGGGCCTATGCTTCCTAGCTGTGTTCACCATCTTACTATAGCTGCCTCTGTTAACTACCTACACTTCTCCTCATCCTCTACCCCTTACTCTTTCTATAATCGACCCTTTCAATAGCACTGTTGTACATGAATTGTTTACTGTTATTTCACTATTGTTTCCTTGTTGTTTATTATTTCTGGCGTGGAACCTTTGTAAAAGAGCCTTGGCTCAAAGGTACTTGTAATCCTAGAATAAATAAATAAAACAAATAAATTAGTCTCCAACTTGAGTCTCATCATTGCGAGTTACAGTAACAATAAATTCTGGAAACTCTGTGACTAAAGCACCCCAGATACACAAGGAACAAGTTAATTAATTAACAAAATTCAATCAAAATAAAGATGAAATTTTCTTCAATCACAGCTCAGCCTTTATTAGTATCCCTCCATTCTTTCTCTTGACCTCCGACCACAAAATTAATGTAGAGTATAGTTCTAACCTACCAAACTATGCACTCTATTGTTATCTGGTCAGTGGGTTCCTGGACGAAAGCCATCCCTCCCAAGCTCTCCATCTTTGTTCATGCAACTCATAAATGAGGCATAACTTGGTGGTAAGGGCCTCCATTTATATAACCCCCCTCATCTGAACTATCCATTCCTCTAAAGTGGGAGGTTGGGCTTCAGCCAATTGTGATAATGGACTTAAGGCCACAGCTGTGGAGCTTAGCAAAATGTTTCTAGTGTCACCCCTGGAGTTAATGGCCTGGAAATCCCAGCACCCATTCCTCAAACTGTAAGGAAGAAGGACCCCGGACACAGCCTATACGGTCTGCTGAATCAGCTGCCAGAAGGGAAAGGGAGGAACCCCTAGAAAGATGTGCCAGTGGCTGCCAACATTGCCACAGTTCCTCCAGCACATATTGGAGCATGAGGTGCTATAATGGCATGTGATTGGTGGCATTTAAAAAAAAGTACCAACATTTCCAGAAAAATTCACACCACGGGGACTGATGAGACCTTCCATCCTATCTTCAATCTCGTCCCCAAATGGACGAATCTATTTGGAGGCCTGTCTCCTGCTCCCAGATTTCCCTTAATGAATCTAATGCAACCTCCACTGGGATCCCAGTGCTTATATATGCTAGAGATATAATGGTGAGGACCCTTAATTCTGACTGCCCCATAGAAAGTCTTCCCACCCTGTATATTGCCTAGTGAGGTAATGAATATTATTGTCTGAGTTGATAAAGTCTCGTATCTGCATGCACCTAAGAAATTCCCTATTCGACCAATAAGCGTCTCTTTTGACGTTGAAAAGATATACACCTCCCAGTCTCTAAACTGTGTGAATGAGAGTCTCTGCCTTCCCCATGCCATATAACCAGCATCTAGCATTGGAGGGAGAAAGCTTGTCTCATGTCTTATTAGGGAGAGAGAGCTCAGACCTTCAGGAGTGTTAGTGCTCTTTTTAATTTTCTAAACAATCTGAAGGCTGTGTCTGACCTAACAGTTTCTAATGGTTCTAACCAAGTCTGGGGGAGTTCTGGTCAGGGCCAGGGTGTATAGAGGTTTGAAGCCCACATCTGCATCCTCTATTAGGTACCAAAGGGATGAAGAACACTGCCATACGCAGGTTACCACCCCTTGTAGGATCGCCTTAAGAGCGTTCCATCTCACAACTTCTGAAGTCTCCCACTCATATTATGGCTCTCATACATCTTAATAGTGTCCCCAATCAACTCTTTTAAAGCTGGGGAGTTTAGCAGGCCAATGTTTAGTCTCCAATGTGAGTTACGTGTAGCAGGAGCCAGAGCAAGCCTCATGATTACTGGAGCATGGTCAGAAAGACAGTGGGCCAGCCAAGTGGCGTAGAGGGTTGAGGCATTGGCGCCTTACCTTGACCCACGCCAGCGACCCGGGTTCGGGAACAGACTCAGGTAGTCGGGGGTCGGCAGGGGGAGGATAGGATTGAGTGTCCGACAGACTGCTCTCCTATCTTAGGGTGGGTTAGGGACTGTCTTCACTCACATAGCAGCCCCCAATGGAGATTGGAGGCACTGCATGAAGCGATGCAAAGGGGAAACAAAGAAAATGGAAAAACCGCTCCAGAAGTTAGCCAGATGACAACAGCCAGCCCCAGGCACCTCCAAAGACTCCCTGAGAGCCACAGAATACCTCAGCAGCTCCCGGGACCAAGAGAAATAGTGGGCTGGTTCCTCCGCTGGTGTCTTCCCCTCAGAGGAGTGGGGACCTATCTGGTGAAGGGTTACACGGGCTACCCACAGAAGGCTGCAGATGGGTGGGTGGTCAGAAAGGGATAGTAGGGGAATGTCTGGGACCATGGCAGCCCAGAGAGGCAGCTCTAGGGCACGTGGGGATAAACAAATAATGCAAAAAAAAAGACAGCGGATGAGAATTTCACAGGACGCACACTATAAAACCAGGTTTCCAACAGGAATAGCATGTCTATCCTTGTGTAGCAGCCATGTCTGTCAGAATAATGAGTAAAATCTCTTGCTTGGCCATTCATATTCCACCACACGTCCCATAGGCCTGCTAACTGGGTGTACCTGGCCAACATTGAACCAGCCCAGCTTCTCCTATTCCCCCCTGCTCCCCCTTATCTAATGAAGGCACAAGAACACTGTGAAAATCACCTCCCAGGATGCAGAGCCTACCCTCCAAATCCACCAACTCTCCCAGGGTGTTCTTAAGGAACTGAGCAGCCTCTTTGTCTTCATTTGGAACATACAAATTAACTATTAGGCAGGAACATCCTGATAGACTGCCCATAATTTCAAATTGTCCCTTAGGATCTGTCTCCACTGTTTCTATCTCAAGTGGGCAGTCTTTATGTACCAAAATGGCTGTTCCCCTACTGTGGGGTGAGCTGCATAGGTAGAGGCAAACACGGAACCCACCAGCTTCTCGCAGTTTCAGATGTTCAGCAGCTGTGAGGTGGGTTTCTTGCAAAAGACCACTTGTATGTTTGCCTTTTGAGTTCCCAGATAATTTGGGTGCAATTAACAGGATTACCAAGCCCCAAAAATTGTATGTGGCTATTCTTAATATATCCACTAGGAACATGCATAGGCTCTGTGCCCGTTAGGCTGCTAATCTTGGAGTCCTCCCTTACATACCATGTGTGGCAGGACTTCAGTTAACTTCATTTAGGAGTATTTGACTCCCAGAAATAAAAGCAAAAACTTCCAAAATCAAGGGTGAGAGTCATTGACTTCATATAAAAAAAAAAACTGGATAACTTCCCAAACTGAAGGCACAGAAGCTCAGAAATTATGGATTTTCTAAAAGAAATTGTAATTTACCACTAATATTCATATTAACATCCATAAATCGATTCTTCTTAGAATACTGGCTTTCAAATTGTGGGATCTGGAAAGTATTTTGATTTCCCAAAAATTGAAATGACTTCAGATTTTGACTCATGGAAGTATTTGACTTCCACAAAAAAAAAATTAGCTGAACCCCTGATGTGTGGTATGCTAGCAAAATGGGGTATGGATACACCTGGCTGAGCAGTAAGAAAAATTTTAAAAATCTTAAACATAACTTAGAGGATATGAAAAACAACTGTGGCAACTCCATGAACCTTGCTTGTTGCCTCTTTTCTAACAAAACGGATTTAAAATTCCCTATTGACTCCCAAGGTGTCACTTGAAGCCCGTCATACTTTTGGTTTCCTATGATGGCGGGTGGTGCTGGAACAAACCCTGCACCTTGCTGCTCTGCTCCTAACCTACTCCTGCAGAGCAGCCTCACTGAGTGAACCAAAGCAGTAAACTTTAACTGGCCCCACTTCCCCCTCTTCTCCCAATATAGCTGTATGGCAGGGTTACTCATCCCCTTCCCCATCTATGCAATTGCACATCTTCCTCCATTAAGATCTGACCAGAATATATTTACCTCCAATTTGTGTAAGGCTCCCTAAATTCAGGGTTACTATACCTGAATCTTCAAAATTATACCTAACCCTTCGACTCTCCTCCTCCTTATCTCCAAACATTTAGCTTCCCTCAACCCTTTTAAAATGATATCCAACTAACTAGACAAATGAGTAAAGCAAACACTCCCAGTAGGCCAGTGAGGCTCAAGCCTATCAGACACCTTACAAATAGGTAAGAAAAAAAAAGAAAACGTTCCTGTGAGGTCTTCCACTGCCTGTAGCTCCATAATGATCTTGAGGTCACCTGCTGCCTTGCTTCATTTATAGGGGGTCTCTTGGTCGAACAGATCCTGGACCAGGTGCGGCTCCTCCATTGGCTGCTTGCTTGCCAGCTTGAGGGCGTGGGTTAGCCCTCCCACCAGTTGCCAAAGATGCTTCTGTAGGCCTCTAATTGCCCTGGGTCTATGTAGTCATCCAGTTGAATTTCCAGGAAGCTAGGTATTTTTGACATCTTGAGGACTGTCAAAAATCTTAGAGTCTCTTCAGAGGTGATTCTCAGTTTAGCTAGAAAGTCCACCCGTTTTCAAACCTTTAGCGCGTAGTGCTTTGACTACTAGCTTCCATTTTGCCATAGTAGTTGGGGCATACTCGGCTCTACAAATAATTTTGTGTCCCCAAATAATTTCTCAAATGGTCCCAGGCCTTGCATAGTACCAGCTCTTTCATGCAGTAGTCAAGGAAGGCCATTACCACTGAGCATGGCCTCGCCTTAGGATCCCGGTGGTGCTGCCAGGGCCCTCGTGCTATAATGATGATTAAGGCGTGTCCTTGTCCAGGTTTAACAGATTGACTCTGCATGAGCGGTTCTCTAGATCCTCAATTTCTCCAATAGTAACTGGGAACAATCATGGGTTTATCAGAGCCCCATTATGCAGGTCTAGGGTTTCAGCCTGTTCAGTGAGATAAACCTCCATTTCCTGTAATTGTTGGTCATGTTGCTATATTTTTGTTTATTCTCTTTCACCTCAGAGCTGATGCTGTCCAATGTTTTAGTCAGTCATCGGAGATCCTGACATAACTGTCGGGATGTTATCGTAAAGTCCTCCTTCTTCTTTGGAGTCACTTGAGAAGACAGGCTCATGGTGTATTTGAGGCCTGGTAGGCACATCTTCCTTTGCAGCGGAGGGGGCATCAGATTGCCTCGCGATTTCTGGACCAAGCCTCCATGAAGACAGTAAGTCGCTGAACACAGATTTACCGCTGGAAACTTAAGGGTAAGGTTTTATGATAAAATGTTGAGGGAATCAGCGGGGCTGATCGACCCTACATCTTCATTACTTGGCGTCCCAAAGAAGTCCCATTTAACATCTTTACTGAAACAAGCAGACCACACAGTTAACAACATTAAAGCTTTAAAAATACAAAAATAAGCTAATCAATAAAGAAAATAAAAAAAATGATAAAACAGGGTCTTTGAGATACTACTGCAATGGAAGATGCATTATGTCAGAACGTATACACATGGCTGAAGCTGACCCTGCAGGAAACAAAACAGAAAAGGGAAAAAGTTGAATAGCGGTCTGGGGTTAGAGGGTAAAGTGCTAAAAGAAATGCTTCTGCCATGCTAAGTCTATACTGGATCTCACTTTAGTCAATTGGAACTGCTTGTGTCATGAATAATGGCTCGATAAATATATGCCTTGCTGACAGCTTTGACAATACCGCAGCTGCCATTCTCTCCAGATGAAGCACTGTGCAAACTGTCAAACTGTCATTTGAATTGCACAGCACTGCTAACTGCGACAGTGGGCATTCAAATGTTTCTTTCTGTTGTGTTGCAGTAGCTATGTAGCTAGTGCAGCACAACACTGAAGGTGACATAGCTACTGCAGCACAACAGCTCTATTGTAGGGATGGTTCTATACATAATAGCATTCCACCATACACTATAATCCAACTATGATTGTTCTCAATCACAGTGGTTAATAGCCAGATAGACCATCTGTATGCTGCAGCATATTCAACAAGCCCTCTCACTGGATTCAACCTAGGAAAGGAAAATCATAATTTCCTGCACCCTACCTGGTTTCTTATGGGGAAGGGCAGTGAAAGTGCTGGGTCTGTTGGACACTGTAATCACAGTGGCTGAAAGCCTGACTGATCATGAGTGTACTGCAACATTAGCAGCAAGCCCTCTCAATGGATTAAAACAGAAGAAAAACAGATCTTGATTATAATGCACTCTGATTGGCTGCTAATGCCTAAAACTATATTTATGTGTGCATTTGCAGCCACCAGCAATGACCTTTTTCACCTGCGTAGCTTCATGCAAAATTAGAGATGGAAAAAGATCACCACACTTAACTGTTAGCAAAATCCACTGATGGACATGCAAGTGCATACTGTATATACTCATGTAGAAGTCTAGCTGTTAGTGCTAAAAGAGGCCTCAAGAAGAACTTGACTTATCTGCAAGGTCCACCTATCTGTAGGGCTTGCAACTATAAAACATATTTGGGGAGGAAATTGTTTAACCAGGAGAGGCATAAGCCAAGGCTTGTTTCCAGGTGTGACCTGGAAGCACAAGGAAGTTAAATGACTTGCTCAGGGTCACACAGTATGCAAGTGGGGCTGTGGGATTCAAACCCAGGACTCCAAATTTGCAGCTCAGAGCCCTGAACCATTGCACTATACTGCCTCCAGGATTTTGTGTCCTGCTTTGGCTACAAAGAGATTCTGTGCCTAATTTGGTCACAGAACATGATTTTCTTTCAATTTAGCAGCAAAATATTGTTTGTAATTTTGCTAAAGTTGACATATAAAGGGTGGTGTCAACTTATATGTGCCGTCAAATTGTGAGCTATATATGAAAATATTGTTTTCACTTCACATGAAGCACACAAGGAACTACTTGCTCTGTTATGCAGCAACTAATAGTGACACTAAATTATCCTTAAGTTAACTGATTGAGGATGACCAAGCCCCAAAATACAGCTCCCAAAATGGCTGGTTAAGTCATGAACCATTTCTCAAGTACTGGCACCACTATATTTACATTGTCCTTGGCATCAAAACATAAAAAGGCCAAACACATTTTATTAGTCAGATACTTTATTAACAGCACACAACTAACAACAGGAACCCATCCCTTCTCTCTCTTTTTCATATATAAACAATGGGCACCCTGCCATTTCATTGCAAATCACATAACAAAGCTACCACAGAAGCCTGGAACTTTTCTGTGGAAGTTAGGGTAAAATGGCCGAATCTCCTCAGCCTTAGCCATCTTTACTTCACTCACATTCCCACGATTAGCAAGATCCCACTCACCTTGACTTTTCTTGCAAGTTACCCTGGCCTCACCACCTTCCGTCCCCCAACACACACCACCCGTTACTCTCAGTCGGCTGTCCCTCTCACATCCTCCTTACCCTGTTCACTGTTCTGTGCACTGCTGAATACTTTGTTCTGGAGGGTCGGTGTGCAGTAGAGACCCGGGTGAGAGCAGAGCAGGCAGAAAGGGAGGGACACTGGCTTACTGGGACTGGTTTTGACTCAGGACACTTCTCCCAGTCTTAGCTGGGGTACAAAGGGAATCGAAACTCAAGATCCCCCCGGGACCGACCGAAGATTCCGTTGGGTCACTATTCCTCCTCGGATCTGCTGCCTCAACACCTCGCTCATACTGGCATCGGCTGTGGCTGGGACTTGAGGTAATCAATCGAGCCTCTCATTCTTTCGGACTGGTCGCTACTCACTGGATATGCGGTATGGGTCCTAAGTCCTACTTCTGTTTTTGGGACCGAAAACAGACTCAAGAGGAATCGAATGTCTCAAGCTACCTCCTGGAATGGCTGAGATTTTGCTCAAACTCATAAATATTCATCCGGCAGAGACTAAGAGAGCGCAAACCGTTCTTCGTCTCTTCTAACTTTCTTGGCGAGCTGCGGTCACTTGACATACAACTACAAAGGCAAAGGGTTTGGCTTCAGAAGTTCAGCCGTCCTTTTCAAGCATCCGAGCATCCAAGCTACAGAACCAATACAGCCTTTGCCAAATTGTGCCTTTTTTATGGCATCGCTTAGTATGCAGCATTCGTGCCTTTATAACAAAAGAATTAGCAAATCATCTTTCTTTACTTCGGCGCATTTTTGCTTTTGACCCCCTTCAATGCAATCACCCGTTTATCCGAACACTATCACTGTCTCTTGCTGTGTTTGGATAAAGGAGGTTATACTGAAATGATCAACTAGAAATTACAGCAAAGGTCAAACTTTTACACAACTTTGACAAATCTTACCAACTTTACTATCTAAAAAGTGAAGGCTCCTTTTTGGTTCTTACTTATAGCCCATGCCTGTACCGATTGAATGCATTACAGTAGCACAATTCAAATTATGGCGCCAAATAAGTGCATCAACCAATCAAGAAAATGCATGAAAAATATACTAAACTGCATACAATAATAAAAAAAAAAAGTAAGATATTTATGACGATCAAATAAATGAAATCCTGCATCCATGAGTACACCCAAATTGTTTAATTACATAGATCGAACTTGATATAAAAATAAGAAACCAGAGACTCCTGCAGTAAATAGCGATGAAAAAAATCAAACTTGATCAGGAGAGCACAATCTTTCATTATCTTATGTTCAGATCTAACTCATCATATATCTTCGCTTAGGGAGAAAAAGGCGTGGCAAAACTCAACATGAATTAGCGTGACTGAAAAATTATCCCAATACACAGTGGCCCTTTCCTTATCTATTGACATCATAAACAGTAGAAAAATGAACAAGACCAGGGTCCAGTTTCTAAAAAATTGATATTCTGAATAATGTATTTTGCTGTAATTACGAGTGCCCATAGTAGACCATTGAAAAAAAAAATCTGAGGATGCATTTTTTTGGCGAAATCATAAATAAATACTAACTGAGCAAACAAAGCTTGATTGCTGACTTCACAAAGCTGTAGATCGATTTCAGAGCTTCTCTCAGATCTGGTAGATTTCTGTGCACTGAGAAACAATAGAGGACGTTCTAGCAAGAACTGCAGTCTACACAGGAAACTAGCAAGTGCGAGCAGGAACAGCAGGATGTTGTATAAAAATGCCTCGAGCGAACAGGATCATTGATTGGATGATTTGCTTGCCAGTGCAAGTAAGCCACTACTCCCTACCTTGCATATCACTGGGCAGATTTCTGACACAGGCACCTATGCAAATGTTATAGAGCTTGAGGAAAAAAGTGTACAGATGGACGAGATAACTCGTCGGCGGCACCAGTGACTGCATTTTACAAGGACGAGATAACTCGTCGGTGGCAGGATGGGGGTTAATATTTATGCTCCACCAAAAAAAAAAAGATAGGGTTGATCTCTTTACTAAGATCAAACCATATTTACTCACACTAAACATATTATTTGGGCTGGGGATTTTAATTGTGTAGTGTACAGGAAAGACAGGGGTGTAGCCACAAATAAGCTCTACTGTGACTCTAATTGCTTAAAGGGTTTAATTGAGCAGTGTAACTTGTAGGATTCCTTTAGATCTCTACACCCACAGGGTGGGCATACTTATTATAGAGGGACTCTATCCACTAGGATAGACTTTTTGTTCACACAGAAAATAATTTATATCCACAAGGCTGATGTTATTCCATGAGAAACCACTGATCATGCAATTCTTTCTGTGGTTTTAAGAGGCATAATTGGGCCTCAGTATGGTTGGCACTATTGGAAATTAAATACAATTTTATTAAGGGAAGAGAAAGTGGGTTTGTTAGTCACAGACCTTTTAAAGGCAAGAATGTCTGTGGCTGTCTTGCATGATAATATTAGCCTATGGTGGGAAGAGACTAAGCAGAAAATAAGATCCCTATTTCAGACTTTTTCAACACGCCATCCTAATTCAGAGTATCAGACATATCTTAAAATTCGCCAACAACTATTTAAAGCATACTCAATTGTTAATACATATCAGAGAGCATTAACTTCCCAAATTTCTAATTTAAAGTCTGCTATGGTATCATTACAATACTCAAGAGCAAAAGCTATGTTGAATGAGCATAAAATTTGTTCATCTAGTAAACAGGATTTGGAGATGCATTTCAAAGCTGTGCACAACGTTCATCTGATAGATTTATGACTGCTGTTCACAGCCCTGAGGGAAGAATAGTCACTGATGGTCCTGGGATTCTAAGAGAGGTGAAAAAATATTTGACTGCCATGTATACAGCCCCACTGATTGAGGATAAGGAAATGGAGGACTTACTTTCCACTATTTCAGTACCTCATATACCTTATGAATTTATAGGAGATCTAAGTAAGCCCATTGCAACATTGGAAATTGAATTAGTAATCAGACATCTGAAAGACCATATTGCTCCAGGTATTGATGGTCTACCATCAGAATTCTATAAGTCATTTGAAGTTTTATTAAAACAAGTTTTGGTGGTAATTTATAATTGGGTATTGGACAATTTAAGTGTTAATTTTCATTTTTGTCTTGCTGTGCAAATTTTAGTTTTCAAAAAGGGGGGGGTCTGACTTGAATAAATGGAGGTCACTTAGCCTTCTGAACACAGATTATAAAATTCTGTTGAAAATTCTGCATAACAGATTAGTGACCACAGCTTCAGCTCTTAATACACTGTCCCAAACTTGTTCAGTACCAAACCGTCAAATACATTACAATTTATTATTAATCAAGGAATTAGTAGAACAGGGTAAAGAGGGTAAGCTACAAGTATACATTATGTTGCTGGATCAGGACAAAGCATTTGATAAGGTGTCTCATCAATTCATTTCTAGAATTTTGTTGTATTATGGGATCCCTCAGGTTTTTGTTGAATGGATAGGCTTGTTGTATGCAAATGCTCAGGCTATTCCATTAGTAAATGGAACAATGGGTTTATATATACATATTACATGAGGGGTTAGGCAGGGGTGCCCCCTCAGTCTGTTGTTGTATGTATTTTGCTTGGACCCGTTATTGAGGCTTATCCAACAAGATACGTGCATTAGAGGAACCAGGCCAGTTGAGGAAGATATGGAGACATGTGTAATAGCATATGCAGATGATACATGTGTACTGGTAGCAGATCACACTTCAGCAACTCGAGCATTGGAGGTGATAGACAGTTATTCTAGGCCAACAGGAGCCAAAATAAATAAAAGGAAGAGTATTATTTATGCTCTTAGTGGAACTGTAGCCCAGAAGGAGACCTGGCAAGATAAACAGGTATCCATGGACCCTTTTAAATTTTGGGGGGTGTGGTTTGGGAGGGGGGATAATTGGGAATTGAACTGGAGTAAAAAATTGAATGTAGCTCAATCAAATGTTGCAATATGGAAGAACTGGCAACAATCAAAAAGAAGAAAGTGGCAGTGGTCAAATCCTTTCTTCTTCCTATTTTTGTTTATAAGTGCTATTTATCCTTTGCCACAAGCTTATGAAGTGACCCTTCTTGGGTTGGTTTTCAGTTAATCTGGGGAATCGTCTGAATCTAATCAAAGGAAATATTATAACTACCTATTAAAAAGGTGGGTTGAATTTACTTAATCCTGTGGTTTTGTTTATAGTATATTCTTTCATGTTAATTTATTAGCTCCAACTAGACCTAGTCAGGCACTTTGTGTATACATGCAAATCACTGGATCAGGCCATTTTATCAAATGTGGGAATGTTATGGGGTAATACCAGCACAATTTAAGATAAAATGTGTGTTTTTTAGACCTGTGATAATTAAGTTAAAAAATGGAGATTGACAATGCAAATTGTGAACCTTTCAACTAGTAAATCCATTTATGAAAGGATAACTCAACAGCCTGGGATTACTTCAATTAATTTTAAAGATATGAACTCCTTATATCAGAAACATGTAATAGATTCTTTGATGGATAGATGTATTCATCCTCAAATTTGGGATATAGTATGGCTCTGCTTTCATGACAGGCTGTTCATTAAGGGAAATGCCAAACATAAAAGTAAAGACAAGCGTATGTGTCCCAGACTGTGCTGTGTGGATCAGGAAGAAACTATGAAACACTTTCTTATATAGTGCCCATATATAAGTGACACATGGGCAACATTGGCATGTTTATGGGGAAATAAGTATTGGAGGTCAATAACGTATGACGAGGTTATTGGGAGTTTTAGTTTGCAAAATCTGGGGATTGACAAGAGTCTGATTCATCTAATATTTTCATTTATTAAATTTATTTTGTGGCAGATACGCTGTAAATATGTGTTGCAACAGGTGTACCATGGTCCAATGTTTGTTGTTAATATGATTGAACAAGAACTGTATAATCAATGCATGTATGAACAACAACATATGTCTCAAACTGTATGGACAATTTGTTGGTTGAATGTCCCTTTTATGAAGGACAAAATTGGATAAATTCCTTGATACAATTTTCCTTGATATATTATTCTTTTCAATTTTAAATTATGACATTGTATAAATTACTTATATGTTGTATAAGTTATACACCTTGTTCATGTTTGAACAGTTTCTCTACAATAAAATGTTTCCTTACTCTTTTTGAGAAGTGCCATAGATTCTTTAATATCCACCTGAACAGACAGACAGAAAAGACGTCACCTCAGGAGTGCAGCAACTCCCCCATGCTGCACTACAGTGTCAGTATTGGGATTTAAAGAGCTAGTGGAGCCAAACCAGGAAAACACTGAAATAATATAAATTTTAAGAAGTAGTCAGTTATAAAATTTTATTTCTGAACTACCTTTCTTTTTCCTTTTGCCCATCAGAGAGTCTCTTATGTCATAATGTTGTGGTGCGTGTGTGGAACAGCTCCTAGCATAGCAGCTGACATATCTAACTCTCCTGTCCCCCACTACATCATCAGCATTGTGATTTAGGTGAATGATCTGCCAGTCACTGAATTGTTGTTCTTAAGTAGCAGTGATGTCACAGTCAGTGAGGTCACGATGCTGGTGCTGTAGTGGGGGCAGTATAGCAAGCTATGTCAGCTGCCACAAGAGCGCTGTTCCACACATCACACATCACACACATATTAACATCAGGTAAACAATCTTCTAATTAAACAAAGGGAAAAGAAAAAGTACATCAAATATAAAAGGTAATGATTGACTGCTTTTAAAATCTAATATTAGTTTTAGGCAGTACACTATTTCTTTAACCCACATGCCTGGCGTGGGGATAGAACCCACAGCCTTCTGATTGTCCAGTCTCAGAGGCCAGTGTGCAACCTGCTGAGTCACTGACTCTGTGATGAAATATGATATGATATGAATATATGAAATAACAAAAAATTGCACTCATTATTTCATGAAGTATACTCAAAATTAGTAATCACAAGTCAGCCAATCTTTCAAAAGATAATAGTAATGCCTGTAAACAAATTTATTGCAAATACATTAGAGAGGTGTGTATATATATATATACACACACTCACATATACATACACACACATGCAGATGCTATTGTTTTGCATCTTTCATTTGTTAGTTTTTACACAGACTCTCTCTGATTTTTTCTGACCACCTGATGGAATCTTGAATGAGTTGCATAAATGTTATAATTTTCTTCAAGGCCCTGACCCTGCAACTAAATACGCACTCAGTACATCATATTATAAAATGAGAAAAAAAACAGTCTGCTGTTTTGAGATGTTTAATCAGGAACTTTTATAGAAATTATGCAAGATTACATCACTAGTAAATAAAAATATAACTGTTTGGACCTTCTTACTACATAGATTGCTCATTCTAACCACAAACAATACATTTACGTTCCACTGGCTGGACTTAGTGGCCCAAAACACAAGAAAAATTCAGCTGTTCTCCTCAACAAACTTCTTTCTCAGTTGTTTTGACTTTTTTAATTTTTTTTAAATATCATCTTTATTTAGGTTTTACAACATATTTACGGACAGGTCATCCAGATCAGAGAGATTAACTTCATTTAGACAAATATTAACACACTCAGCTTAGGTATAATACTTTAGGTCTATAGTTAAGGGCAATATACCCAGATTTAGCAGCGTCTATGGGGGGTAGGTAATCCAGAGGCAGTTTGTCCTGGCATTGAGGCAGTAAGGCAGAGATTAAGATCTCCTGGGCCATTGATCACTTCAGGTTATTCCAGAGGTGAAGAAAAAAAATCAGGTGGGTTCCAAGGTGCCACACTCTGTATGATTCGGGCCTGTAACTGGTGCAATTATATCCTATATTTAATGGAAAAGAATTTCTTGAGGGTACACTCCTGAATGGCAGACCATGGGCTCCCAAGTTGGGAAACCCCCAAACAGCCTCTGGCTGATTCATAAGGGGGAGAGGGGGGCCCTCGCCCATTATAGCTCTCCCCCCTAAGGTGTAAAGGTAGGGTCTTTTAACATGTAGTATATTTGCCAACTGGCCCATCTGGTAGTGAACTTTTCTTCTTGGTTATTTAGGCTGTGTGTTATTTTCTCCATAGTGTAGATTTGTCTAGTAGTATTCCACCAATCTTGTATCGTGGGAACCCTTGGTGTCAGCCACAGCTTTGTAATGGATTTCTTCACCGCGGTAAGGAGTATAAGAAGTAAATATCTGGTGACTGGGCCACGTAAGTTTTTAGGGAACACGGAGAACAAAAACATTTCCATGGTCAGTTGGAGCTGAGGATCCAACATTTCCTGAAGGTGGGATTGCAAGAGCACAAAGTAGGGTCGCAAGAACAGGCATTCCCACATTATGTGGGTATGGTTTGCCCTCACATCACCACAAAGGAGCCAGCAAGTAGCTGGGAGAGTTGATTTGAAATGACTAGTGATTACCGGGGTCCTAAAATATCAGATTAGGCATTTCCACATGAATTCCTGCCACATGTGGAAGCTGGAGATTCTTGCTGAATATCCCCAGGCTCGTTGCCAGTCTTCAGGTGTTATCCGGTAGCCGGGTTCATGAATCCATTGCTCACGGATATTATCAATATAGGTATAGCTCCATATGTTCAGGGCTTGATAATACAGTGAAACCAGATGCCTTTGTTTTAGGGTTTTGTTAAGGACGACTTGGTTTTGTATTAATGGTGGGAGCCGCTCGTGTTCCCAGACTATGCGAGGTAGGCTGTCTGCATAATGTCTAAGTTGCAAGTATCGGTAGAAATCCTGATGTGGTAAATTGTATTTCATCTGAATTTCCGTGTATGTCCACATTACACCCTGGGTGACTATTTGTCCCAGATATCTCAGACCTCTCCTTTCCCATTGCCGAAAACTGCCATCCAGGCTGTTTGGGGGAAAGTTACTCAAGCTGGAGATTGGGCATATGAGTGGTAGGAAGGGCGTCAGTTGGTAAGTTTTTTTAATGCTCTGCCAGCCTTGCATTGAGGCCACAAGCCAAGGGTTTATGTGTTTATATGAGGTCCTGACCTCCTTATGCTGGTACAGGGCTCGGTAAAATGTATGATCATCTATTAATGCTCGCTCTATGTCAATCCAATGCGGGGTGGTTGTTTTGATTTGCCTGGACATCAAGTGCATCAGGTTTGCCGCTCGCTGGTACAGTCTCAGATCCGGGAGGCCCAGTCCTCCTCTGCTATGGGGGAGAGTAAGAATTTTTAGGTGCACCCGGGGTTTATGATTGGCCCAGATAAAGTTGGTGATGTGGCGATTTAATTCTTTGAAGGTCTTTAAGGGGAGGTGAATGGGAATATTTTGAAATAAATGCAAAGCTCTCAGGAGGGTGATCATTCTGACTAGCTCCGAGCAAGACCCAAAGGGAGAGTTGCCCAAGAGGATAAATCTGTTTTCAGCTGCAACATAAAGAGAGAGTAGTTATACCTATAGAACTCCAGGGGGGATTTAGGGATAGATACTCCCAGGTATCTTAGTTTTTCCAGGTTTCATCTTCCCAGAATATCGGTCCGCACTTTTAGTGAGGGGGAGTAGTGGAAGGTGAGCAGCTCCATTTTAGCGAGGTTCAGTTTGTACCCCGAGACCGATCCGAAGGAGTCCAGAATTTGTTTGTGACTATAGATAGAGATCCTTCAGGGTTCCATAAGTACAGAAGAATATCATCCACATAGAGGGCTATCCGGTGTTCATTACCTCCCAGTTCCACCATGCTCTATTCCTCTAGCTTCTCTGATCTTCTGAGCCAAAGGCTCAATGAAGACCGCAAACAGCAAAGGGGAAAAGGGGCATCCCTGCCTTGTTCCTCTATATAGAGGGAAATAAGTGGAGTGGTGCCCATTTACCTTCACGCAGGCCTGAGGGGAAGAGTAGATGTTTTGAAGGGCGGTAATTAGTGCGGGGGGGAAGCCGAGCTTATGTAAGGTTGCATAGAGAAATGGCATGCCACCCTGTCGAATGCCTTTTTGGCATCTAGGCTGACTAGTATGGTTGGGGTACCACTAGTTTGCATGTGATGGACCACATGGAGGGTCCACCTGATACTATCAGTGGTAGTGCGGGACCGAACAAATCCGGTTTGATCCTTATGGATTAGTAGGGGGAGCACCTGATCCACCCGGTGAGTTAATATATTCATAAATAGCTTATAGTCTTGATTAAGTACTGATATGGGCCTATAAGAGGCACATAGTTGTGGGTTCTTGTTGGGTTTAGGGATTATGGAAATCGTAGCATACGACCAAGATGGGGGGGGATTCCCTCAGGACCAGATGAATCTGACAGGGAGATTAGGAAGGTCTGTGCCGCCAGCCACCTTGTAAAACTCAGCCCCATACCCATCAGGCCGGGTGACTTCAGTGACTTGGCATTTGCAATAGCATTGAGACAATTCCACTTCCATTATCGAAGTCAAAGCTACTTTGGACTTCTGTAAGTTGTGGCAGGGTAATTGACTGTAGGAATTCAGCTATTTGTTGTGGGGATGCTATATTTTCAGGGGTGTAAAGGGACCTGTAGTACAGGGTAAAAGCCTCCGCAATATCATACGTCTTAGTGAGACGCTGGCCTCCCATGGGGCGGCACACCGTTAAGATCGTGGCCGCTTTTTTTTGTTTCCGGATTTGATTCGCTAACAACTGCATAGCTCTCTGACCCACCTCATAGAACTTCTGACGCAGGAAAGTCAGAGCTATCTCTGTTTGTTGTTGAATGAGCTGATCCAGCTCATATCTGGTTTGTTGTAGCTGGGAGAGTACGGACACATCCCCTTGTTTGTGGGCCATTTGCAAGAAGTGGAGGGTATCCTCCAACCTAAGTCTTTGTGCTTTGCGTTGTCTTTCCCGCTCTGCAGTATATTTTATTATGTGTCCCCGGAATACGGTCTTAATCGTGTCCCAGTAGACTGCGGGGGTGGAGTCCGCGATCAGATTATCGGCTTTTATCTCTTGAATTTTCTCTGTGAGAAACTCACAAAACTGCTTAGAGTGCAGATAATATGTATTAAGCCTCCAGAGTGTCTTTTTGGGCTGAAGTTCAAAATCCCATATGGACGTCTGTGGGGCATGGTCTGAGATAGAAATATCTCCAATTTGAACATCGTGCAATGACCCCAGGTTCTCCACCTGAGTGTACACCTGATCAATATGGGAGTAAGTATGATGAACTGGGGAATAGTAGGTGTAATTCCTTGACTGGGGGTGAAGCCTCCTCCAGGCATCACACCATCCCACCTCGCTCACAAATTTTTTGAAGAATCTTTGGGTTGCTGACTGTTTAGGGGGTTTGGTGTTGGTGGAGTCCAGGTTAGGGTCAGTAGTGAGATTAAGGTCACCAGCCATCATGAGCACCCCTTTTGTCTTTTGTACAATCTTGTCCAGCAGAGATTTCATATGAGGCACTAGGATACCCAGGAGGGAAATATACGTTTACCAGAGTTACCGGTTTATTATTTAATGTGCCCTGTACCAGCACCATGCGGCCCTCCGGGTCAGCCCAGGTGAGCTTGGCTTTGAATGGGATGCTTGGGGAAATTATTATGGCCACACCTCTACGTCTCCCTGCTTTGGCAGAAGAGTAGAAAACCTGTCCCGGGCTCAGCTTAGCCAGTTTTGTGTGTTCAGTAGGATTCATATGGGTTTCCTGCAGGTAAGTCAAATCGGCCTTAGATCGCCTGACCAAAGCTAGGGTCCTAGATCTTTTAATAGGTGATGCCAGGCCATTAATATTAAGAGAGAGCAATTTCACCTTAGGAGAACACATGTTATCACTCGGAACATGCTCTCTTATCCAACCCCCCCCTCCCTTCAGTGTGGCCCTAGATCTGCCATTTCTGGAGTATACCCTCACTGAGCTCACTTGCTCAGATCTGGTGACTATAACATCACAACAATAACTACAAAACAGTGAATAATGACCGTAAATTACAACATGAAACACATTACAACAGATGAACATTTCAATAATCGTAGATTAACAAACTGGTACTTCCACGAATCAGGAAGTCCTGATCCTGTGATAAGGAGAACCTTAACAATTGCCCAGGGTCCCTGGGCTTTAGCACTTTGTGCTAAGGGGAAAATGGTAAATAGGATTAGGTGACAGGTGCAGGTGCCACTCGTGGCCCCCTAAGATCCCAGCTAACTTGTGGGAGGAAACTCTTCTGAGGAGACGATCACCCTCCACAGGCCCCGAGAGGACACCTATCTGGAGCCTGGGGCAACCACCAGGCCACAAGGCCAGGCCCAGCCTCGATCTGCTGCCCCCGACTGGGCCTGGCATGACACCTCCCCACCTGACCCAGATCACATGCAGGAAACCCCCACACCAGGCCAGCACCAGACAGGGACATCCACCACCCCCCCGGCACCCACAGGGAAAAGGAGGTGTTTAAGCCCACACGTTGTACACCTGTAATAGCTATATGTATTCAGGAGTCAGGGATTCTGGAGTAGGCACGGACTCTCCACCGCCCCTCCAAGACAGTCAACAGCATGACCCTTTGCAGTTAAAGGAGCCCCCTGGCCCCCGGGATCCGAGAATGCAGGCCATCCCATAGGCCCTGGGAGGGTCCTCCGAGCACCCCATCATCCCCCACCCAGAGGGAGGAGGAGAGGAGAGCAACAGAGCAACCCCAAGCCACAGGCTGGCCTAGACCCTCCGGACCGCAATCCGTGAGCCGGGCCCGGGCCTCCCTCTCCCACCCAGACTGACTGCAGGGAACCCCCCCACTCCTGGCCCACATCAGACAAGGACATCACCCGTCCCCCCAGCACCCATGGGGAAAAGAGATGTTCAGGTCTGCAGGTTGCACTCCTGTAATAGCTGTAGGTATTCAGAGGTCAGGGCTTCCGAGGTAAGTTCGGGCTCTTCACTGCACCCTCAGATTAGTCAACGCCATGACCTTTTGCAGTTAGAGGGAGCCGTTTATCTTCCCAGGCCAGAAAATGCAAGCCACCCCTGTTGACTCTCAGGGGGGTCCCACACGTGCTCCTCCCCCCATCGGGCATCCCCCCATAGGAAAAGGGGGAAGGGGGACGGCCTGAGCCACCACCTTTCAGCAACATCATCAATACTTTTATAGTTCCCCAGTTTCTCCCCACCCCTCCCCCACTCTGGATTCTTCTTGTCCATGATAAAAGTCCATATATGCCTTATGCCACATATTTGTCCTCCAGTCATTTGTGGCAGGCCCTTATGAGATAGGCCCCAGATTCCCATTCATATAGCTTGATACTGCACTACATTTACCCCCTTTCTTCTTTATCCCTCCCCTCATCCCCTTCACTCCCTTCCCATTCCCTCCCCCACTCCTCCACCTTCCCCCTCCTCCCCTGTCCCCCACTTGGCAGTGCATGGGCATCAAACATGCTTGATTGAGTCTTGCCTGGCTGCCAAGTGGCCTGCATGCACTGCAACCCTCCTTCCATCCGGGTTGAGGCAGCTCCCTCCTCAAGCGATCCTCCCACCCCCAGAGAGCCTCTCCCACCAACCCCTCATTATTCTCCCTCTGCCCCTCCTATTCAACTCCCTCCCTGCCCCATACCCGACTTCTTCCTCAAAACCCCCAATCCACAACTCGAAGCCCGAGGTCTGACCCCTCCCAACCGCATGGCTCAGTGCTGAGCTGCCGCGCAAGGGCCAGAGCCAAACGCAGTCCACCGACCTCCTGGGCACACCTCCCACCCCCCAGCTCCCTCAGCACCTTCATGTCTTCCCCCATCTAAGGCAGGAAGCCACAACACCCTCTAAGGCTCAGCCCATTCACCCACCTCCCACCCCATCCCGATCCCCCCAACCAGGAAGAAACCTTCTTACCCTCCCAGATATTAGCCTCCCTCCCTGAGTCTCAGATTAAACATTTGGCACTAAGAGGAGCTCCCCCCACAAGGCACCCTCCACCCCCACCCCAACTGGGATTATGTTATTAATTGCTTCTGTTCATTGCTGCCACTAGATCATCCCTTTCTGCACTTTAAATGAAATATCAGGGAATACTTGGGGGCCCCCTCATGTTGCTGTGCCTGCTTTTGTCAGCTGCTGCTTCTCCATGGCTGGCTGGGATGCTTGCAGGGCACCGACGATCTTCTGAAGGGCCTCCATACCCTGCCTGCATCTCGCATTTCTCTGCCCACTGCTCCACATCTTCTGGGCTTAGAGGCCACGGAGGGTTCCTGATTCACATTGGGCTGGGGGACATCTATGCTTCTTCTCTTGAGCTCTGCAGACACCTCCTCAGCCGTCTCATAGGTGTGTGGGCCATCTGGAAAAAGGACCACCATTCTGGAGGGATAAGGCGTGCGAAACTTAATGCCAGCTGTCTTCAGTGCCTTCATTGCAGATTTATAAGCGTGCCTTCGTGCCATAATTTTGGGGGCAAAGTCATTATCGAAGTACAGGTGCTGTGACTCACAGAAGACCTTCCCCTGCCTCCAGACCATACGCAGAACAGTCTCCTTCTCCTAATATCTGAGGAATTTTATCAGGATGGTGTGGGAATGAGAGCCCAGCAGTGGCCTAGGGTCCAGGGTACGATGCGCCTGCTCCAGCTCCAGTGTGACACTCTCAGGCAAGTGAAGCAGCTCCTTTAACAGTTTCTGTATAAACGGGATCATTTTTGTCCCTTCTGAGCCTTCAGGGATCCCCGATAGCCTCACATTATTCCTCTGGCTACGGCACTCCGCATCTTCAGCCCGAGACTATAAAGCTTTAATTTCTCCATGGAGCTGAACTATGGCGCACTCCATGTCCACCAGCCTTCCCTCTGTCTCTGTCATTTGGGTCTCACTACTCTTCTGGCGCTGCTCCAATTTCCCTATGTCAGTACATAGTGCAGTTGCAGTTGATTTCATCTCCTGATAAAAGTCCCTGGGACATTTGCTTCTGGAGTATTGTGTGGGGGGCCTGATCAGGCACCACATTGCTCCAGCACGAGGTCGATGAGGCCTGGGAGTCTTCACTCTCCAGCCCCTCATCTTGCAATTTCTCCTCATCTTGATGCGATAAAATCGAAAATTTCACCTCCCCTCGCTTCCTAGGCATTTTTGTTGCCCTCCGGGTTTGGTGCTGGATGGATGGCTATGGATTCGTTAAATTAGGAGGGTTGTTAGAGGGATCACTCGGGGAGCCACTAGATCTAGGCTGCCATTGTATCTGTGACATCACCGGAAGTCCTTGACTTTTTTATAACTCCACATAGGAACATAAGGAATCAGATAATTATACACATGCTTAAAATCAAGAGAACAAGAGGTGCTTTTTTTTTCCTGAACTGTGAACAGTAACCTTTTTTTGGTAGGTGTCTAAATAAATCCAGAGACTTCTCATTCTTGACAGGCTGTTTATCTATTATCTTTGTAAAACAGCATTGCCCTTGCTGTGAAAGTAATTGATGGCTTTTGAGGAACACTCCAGCATACTCAGCTTGAGACATTTTATCTAATGCGAATACGTGTTTGTTTTAAATTTATTGCATCTGGGCTTAACATCTTGGGCAGCAGTTCACCATATAAATAAATACAGTTTTCATTCCCTATCCAGTTTTCAACCCATAAATCCTGTAAAATATAGGAATCCCTGTAGATCTGGGAACACTGTCATCAAAAACTGAGTAAATGCTGCATATGTGTGTGTGTGTATGTGTTTGTGTGTGCTTGTGTGCAACCTGTCCTACCCAAGGAATGACAGCTAACAGACTGCAATTGCAGTCTGTAATCTGACATGGAGTCTGACTTTTGCTTTCAAAAGCCAAAGAAAATGAGTTAACCCCTAGGTTGCTGAAAGAAATAGAACAATCATGTTAGACTGAGCTGGACAGATGATAGAAACAACAGTTTAAAAATATTTTTTTGTTAATATTCTGAGAAGTTCTGAGGTACAATACAGTAGCATCCCCCCCTTTATGCCTTTAACACAGAGCAGCAAATAGCAAAAATCAGAGGGGGAGTGCGCTACTTTGCAGCTGTGGAGGAATACATCCAAATGTATAAAAAGGAAGTTCCATGAAAAGCTGTTTTAGAGCTACAGTCTGATCGATGACAGGGAGCTTTAGAAACAAGTGGTACATTTTGAAAAAGGCCATACAGGTGAAGGTTATTTGTGCAGTTAATCAGAATTTTGATGTTCCAGATGAACAAAGATTAAATACAAAAAGTCATACACATTCTAACTGGCAGAACAAGATTGACTTGGAAAATACCTCTTATACCTACAAGGAAATCTTTTTTAACTGAGTTTGAAAACTTTATTTCAAACTACATGGAGAAACCAAACTTAGATCCCCCAGCACAGGTGCAACAAGATACATCTTATGTATTCAATATGATGAAACAAACATCCATGGGGAATCAAGATGGGAAGTTATTCTTATTGAATTACAGCAGATGAAGCTAGATGTCCAGAGGAATAATGATCTCCAGAGAAAGACTTTGTCTTTTCTCATAAAATGGATTAGTTATGCTATGCCTCATAAAGAAGAGGAAATCTTGCACAAGGAGGGCAATTATAGGGAAAATACGATTCAATCAAAATGCAATAATGGAATGAAGGATAAACAAAATGCAATTAGGAATATAACAACAACATTTACAAATAAAGAACATGCTGAAATAGATAAACTAATAATGGATTTAAAGACAAAGAAAACATCTGACCATAGAGTGGAGGCAAAAAAAAAAAAAATCGAAGCAGGAGATTAAGATTGAGGAAATTAGAAAAACTAACATTTCTAGGGCATCTCAGAGAAATAAGGCTATAAATTATTTACATCTGGATTCCAAAAAACAAAATAGGGAGAGCGGTAAAGCAACAAAATATCTGGGTAAACATAACTCAAAGACCTTAATAGGATATGAACAACTGATACTAGAAATATGTTTGCCCAAGAAACAGGTAATCTATCTGTGGCACAGGAGCCTGACATGGATCAGAAGGAAAAAGAAATTGAAAAAGGTGACAGATTGCCCTTTCTATTTATACAAGGTGTCCCTAAAATACAGAATGAGAACCCAACAACATTGAAAACAATGATATATAATATCTGTAAGAGTGTGGTAGGTAAAAAATGTAATTGAGAGAATACACAGGTGCCTTTGCACTACATAGAAATGAATGGGTGCTATAATAGATGCTGAGAACAAAACCACAATAAATAAGTACTCAAATATGCCAAAATGAAACATGCAGAGACTCAGGCAATAGGGCAATGAAAGACTGCAGCACCCTTACCCAGCGCTTCGTGTCCACTCCGGGAAGTTTCATCAGGAGGCTGGGATCTGGTGCTCAAGGTCTTCCTTTTATTTAGAAAAAAATCTTAAAGTGGTAAATCACATATTTTTAAACACATTTCTTTTATACGTATATAGAGCAACTCAAAATCCCCAAGTGCCAAACACCCTATGTGAAAAGTGATAAAAATATCTACTTTATTAAGAAATACTATTTTAAGCTATTTTTATGATCTAAAAAAATACATGCCAATGTATTAGCTTGGAAAACTTTAGAAAACCTACATCTGGTAATATGCTATTACATGTAAAAACTGCTCATTCTAATCATATTAAAAAAGCAATCCCTTATGGACAATTTGTCCGTTTAAGATGGAATTGTTCATGCTATGCTGATTTTGAGAAACACGCTCTGGAATTAAAACAATGGCTTCTAAAAAGGGGCTATTCTGAGGTAACTCTACAAATGGCATTAAACAAAGCAAGGAATTTAGTGTGACAGGACCTTTTGACACCAAAATATAAAAAAACTTGATATAAATCAGCCAGTAGCTTTTGTTACCGAATATAATTCTGTGGCACCAGAAATATCAAAGATAGTAAAAAATCTTTTGCCCATCTTAAAAGCGGATTTAAATTTGACAAGTTTGGGCAAAAATTCATTGATTGTATATAAAAAAGGAAAACATTTAGGGGATATACTGACCCATAGCCTCTACTCAAAACCGATACAGGAAATTCGCCCTACATGGCTACCATCTGCCCCAACTGGTAATTTTCGTTGTGGCAGATGTAATATCTGTTGCTCCTGTATTCAGGAAAACACCTTTCAGCACCCAGACCTTAATAAAAGTATCTCAAATCAGGGAATTTATTACATGTACGATGAGTTATGTTGTATATGTAATTCGATGTACCTGCCCTAAACTTTATATTGGATGTACAAAAAGACCTTTAAAGGAACATATGCAGGAGCATAGCCATGCAATTCTTAAAATGGAACCAGATACACCAATTGAGGTTCATTTTGCCTTGCATCATAAAAATGACCATACTGACTTTTCTTTTAGGTTTTAGAACACATAAAACCTCTAAAAAGAGGTGGTGATAGACTTAAATTATTGTTACAGAAAGAGTCGAGATGGATCTATACTTTTAAAACTCTAGCCCCTCTAGGGCTTAATGATGACTGTTTGGATATCATTCCTTTTCTCTGATTTGGAGGCATTCTGAACTTTGTTTCCCTTGGTTTGTGTAGATACTGCAGTTTGGGAGTACCAGTGTGTTTTGGTAATTTTGATGTTTCCTTAAAATATTTTTGATTACTGGAAACATAAAGGATAAAAGCTAAAGTCTAGGACAAAACTATGTTTCTTTAAGATCATAAAAATTGCTTAAAATAGTATTTTTTTGATGTTATCCATCATAAGAAATTACTGATATATACTTTTCCATGAATATGTAACTCTAGCCAGTGGCTTTTGGTGGGACTATAACTTAAGATCAAACTCTGTTTTACAACAACAGTAAATTGATAAGCATTATATTATTTATTTTTTCAAGTGAAATAAGTAATCCCCATCTCTCCCCCCTTTTCGGGTTGATTGATGTATTTTATAAAATAATTTAAAAATGAAGCAAAAATATTAGAGACAAAAAAATTAAAAATAATTATTTGTATCCACTTGATTAGAGTAAAATTTGATGGATACCCATCTACTTCTCTATTTTGACTTCATCTTATTATTTTCAGAGTTTGACCTTTGACATCTCTATTTGACCTCCCACACTAAAATGTTGTGTTAAAGAATCTTGATATGGATTGTTGTTATTTTATTTATAAAGTAGATATTTTTATCACTTTTCACATAGGATGTTTGGCATTTGGGGATACTGAGTTGCTCTATATACATATAAAAGAAGTATGTAAAAAAATATGTGATTTATCACTTTAAGGTTTTTTTCTAAATAAAAGGAAGACCTTGAGTGCTAGATCACCGCCTTCTGATGAAGTGTCCCAGAGTGGACATGAAGAGCGTGGGTAGTGTTCTGTGGGCTTTCATTGCTCTATTGCCTGAGTCTTTGCATGTTTCATTTTGGTGTATTTGACTGCTTATTTATTGTGGTTTTATAAAAAAATGTAATTGGAGATATATATATATATATATATATATATATATATATGTATAAAGATACAAAATAAGAAATGCAAAGGGTATAATTTGTTTAAATCTCAAGACTTGTTAGGAAGACCATTCTAGAAGCAAATTAAAGAGCTACTGACACCTCAAAGAAAACTTAAAAAAACATAGTAATGAGGTACAGTTCTGCCTGCATTCCATTTATATTTTGCATATCTCTCCTCCCCATTATTTAATACATTATTACTAAAGAAATTTGCATGAATATATGAGATTTATCCCTTAGAGTTCCTTTAGAGTCCATCTGCCTCTATAGCTTACTCCCTACTTCAAGTCATAATCCTCTGTTGTGACATCACAATCTGTTGCCATGGGAGTAACTGTTGCATCACAAGCAGTGCTCTGTGACTTCAGGTAGGGAGAAAGTAGCAGGAATAGACAAACTCTTCAGGATCAGAGATCCTGTTTTCATACAAATGACCTCAGTAATAAATAATGGGGAGGAGGAATACAGCACTAATGGACAATACAAGCTGGACTGTGGCTATAATGGGAAATACAAGCTGGACTGTGGCTAAATATTAGGTTTCGTTAAAGTTCTCCTGAATGTGTCACCAGCTCATTAAATTTCTTTGAGATTGAAGCAACCCTGGATACAGCAACTAAGGATATAGGCAATTGCTGGCTAGAAGGTCAAACTTGTGCTAAGACTCAGGGTAATACTGGAAAAGTAATACAGGGGCCAAAACTCTCAACCAAATCAATTGTCCCGGATTCCCCCCTTTCCCCTCACAAAAACACAGAGACCATTATTTGTTGTTGTGCTCAGATTGGCAATTAATTTATTTATATTCATAAATCCATATTCCATTTTCCATTTCTTTGTTATCATATTTCCATAATTTTCATTTATTTCCATCCATATATCACTCTCTTTTATCCATCCCCCAGGCAAAAACCTGGGTGCCTTCTTCTTCTCCTTTTCTGTTAGGTAATGGTGAAACCGAGACTGCTTTCTCCTTCATCTTCTTCCTCCTCTTGTGTTATTCCTTTTTTCTTCCCCCTCCGTCCCCCCTTTTTCCCTGCCATCTACCTTGGCAGTTCATAGCCATATTATCATCTGCCATCCACTTTTTGGCAGTCCCCAAACATTTTATCACCTGCCATCCACCTTTGGCAGTCCATAACCATATTATCCCCTGCCATCCACCTTTGGCAGTCCATAACCATATTAATACCTGCCATTCACCTTTGGCAGTCCACTGTCCTACCGGACGCATCTGTCCTCCATCTTGACAGACCCAAATTGACTGTCTTTCCCTCATACTCTGTCTAGTAGGGTGGGTGGGAGGAATCAAAAACTCCAGCAAAAAGTGGCTGAGGCCCCCTTGTGCTGTCCCTTATGTACCTCCCTTCTCCCCTCCCCTTCCTGCTACCTGCCCATTGTTCTGGCTCTTGGCCCCTCCCCTTCCTTCTCCCCTTCCCTTCTGAGCACAACCATTCCCTAATGGAGGGAAGTGGTGCACCAGGACAACATGGTCTGCCCCTTAAAGGGCAAACTCCATTGTCCCGGATTCCCCCCTTTTCCCTCACAAAAACACAGAGACCATTATTTGTTGTTGTGCTCAGACTGGCAATTAATTTATTTATATTCATAAATCCATATTCCATTTTCCATTTCTTTATTATCATATTTCCATAATTTTCATTTATTTCCATCCATATATCACTCTCTGATTATCCATCCCCCAGGCGAAAACCTGGGTGCCTTCTTCTTCTCCTTTTCTGTTAGAGTAGTGGTGAAAACCAAGACTACTTTCTCCTTCATCTTCTTCCTCCTCTTGGCTATTCCTTTTTTCTTCCCCCTCCTGTCCTCCCCTTCTGCACCACTACCCAGTCTCCAGCTACGTTGGATGACTGCTTCCCCTAACAGGTATCACTCTCCTTACCTCAGGGATGAAACTTCCTTCCCACCTTTTTTTTTTATATATACCAGCTTCTGTCTGTTTCCTCCATTCCTCTATGAAACCCATTGTTTCTGCATTGAACATGTCTATTGCTATATCTGACAAGTGTACCCCATCTGACCTGTAGAAGTCATCCACCCATTCTTCTACTCCCCGCAGTATCACTTGTCCTCCCAGCTGCCTTATCAATGTCCCCACCCGTCTATTCATCTTTCTCCTGGCCCTCTCCACTGCCCTGTGGCTGTGTTCCTGTCTCCATACCCTTCGTGGTATCATGTCTGACCAGGCAAGGCATACTTGAGGCCACCACTGTCTTACTGCCACTAGGTCCCTCTTTATCTGTAAATACGTGTGCACCCATGGTCTGCCTGCCAGGTCGTTGCCCCCTAGGTATATAATGATTAGGTCTGGACTGGGCCGATGTCCCTTGAGTTCTTTCAAAGTGGGCAGGAGTTGTGCCCATCTCATCCCCCGTAGGCCGTGCCATACCAGCCTACACTGTCTTACATCCTGGTACAATTGTTTTCCCCCAGCTTTTTCTCTGCTCTCTTACCAGCCCAGTAAATATAGGAATGGCTGCAGATCCAGACTTCTGTGCTCCTCCCTGTACCTATGGGGTGCAAAGAAAATTAATTAATTTACACATACTCTCAGTGTTCTCATTATATTATTCCCCCCCGCCTTTTTTTTTTTTACTTCAGAGCTCTGATGTATCTTTTATAACTGGCTGACTGCCAGCACCCTTTTTCCAAAATGTCCTTCATGGGTTCACCCATTGCTGCCCACTGTGAGGCAGCCCCAATCTGTAAGAAATGGGAAGAGAAATTAGCTGGGTCCTCCCCCAGAAAATGCATGCCCTTTTTCAGCACTGCTGTAATTTGATAGCCGGTGACCCTTTTTCCATCCCCATGTACAAATAACTTCCCCATCCTGGTCACCTGCTCTGCAGCAAAAACCCACAGGGCCTGTACTGGGCATATCACAATCTCCAACCGCCCTTTTAGTGTTATCATACACCCTTGCCCTTTTTGGTCTGCCTTTGACCTCTTTAGCTTGATTTGTATTTCTCTTATCCCCCAACTCACATCCTCCCATTCCACACCTCCTTCCTTGTCATCTTTTCCATGGCCTACCACTTCACTCACTCTCATAGCCCCTGCAAACATTATCACATAAATTGTGTGAAATAGCTGGGCCTCCCCCTTAGATCTGCATGTTGCCGGCAGCACCTCTTTTAGCTTTATTATCTACTGCTCACCTATTGGCCTCCTATTATCCCCTGGACCTCGTTTTAACCTACCCCATCCCTGCATCATTCTTCTGATGAGCATTGATTTTGTTGGGTCATTCCATCCTTTGAGGCTGAAGATCACACTGATCCCTGCAAGATAAACTCCCATTGTGGCGTGAGCAGTCCCTTTCTGCCATTGTTCCACTGTGAACATTCCCAACTGCTCCTCAGAGAGCGGCCCACTTACCTCCATCTGGTGTTCTGCCTGAATGCTTGAAAAACCCTCCAGGCCCCATCATAGGCCCTCAGAGTCTGAGGCGCCCATGAGCTGCGAAACAGCATTTCTGCTCCTTCTTGCCAATGTCCCAGATGTTCGTTGATATAGGGTGTTTTTTGTTCTTCCGCTGCTGGTGCCAGCTTCCGGAAATGGTCCAGCTGCAGATGGAAAAGGCTGTCAGCCAGGGTATTGCATACCCCTTCTATGTGTTTCGCTCTGAAAGACATGTTCGGCTGCAAAGCCGTTAACACCAACTGTCGTACTACCTGTATGACAGTATCTGACTTGGCTCCCCTGTTGTTTAGTGCATGAACCACCGCTCTATTGTCACACCAAAATGTCACCTTCTGATCCCGTAATTCCTCCCCCCAAACCAAGGTACTTGCCCATATGGGCATGATCTCCAGTAGTGTTATATCTCTCACTTTCCCATCCTTTACCCAACTGACCGGCCATGGTTCGGCAAACCACCTGCCCCTTAGGTAACCCTCCATGCCTAACCCTCCCGCTGCATCTGTGTAGAGGTCAAGGTCTGTGTTGCACAACCACTCCTCCTGCCAGAATGAACACCCATTGTAATCCTTTAGGAATTCTTCCCATATACTAAAATCCTCCCTGACACCGTGAGTCAGATCAACCCAGTGATGCGGCCTGGTGACCCCTGCTGTAGCTCTGGCCAATCTCCTTGTGAATGCCCTTCCCGGTCCTATGGCCCTGCATGCAAAGTTCAGGTGCCCCAGTACCTGCTGAACCAATTTTAGTTGCACCCATCTCCTGCTGGCATGTACCCGGATTAGTTCCTTCAACCTCCTTACTTTTATGTCCGTTATCCTAAAAACTTTGCTCATGGCATCTATCTCTATCCCCAGGAATTCCATAACCTTGCTGGGCCCTTCTGTTTTTTCTGGTGCCAATGGGACTCCCAGCTCCCAGCACAATTCCTGAAACTTACCCAACATCCTCTGTGTCTCTCTTTTGCCTTCTCCAATGAGGAGAAAATCATCCAGGTAATGGATGACTGACCTATAACCCATTTTTTCCTGGAATATCCACTGCAGACATGTGCTGAATGCCTCAAATGTAGCACATGCTGTGGAACATCCCATTGGCATTGCTTTGTCGAAATAATACTATCCCTCACTTTTAAAACCCAATAAATCCCAGTCTTCCCTTCTGACTGGAAGCAATCTGAAGGCGGACTCGATGTCCGTTTTTGCCATCCATGCATCCTTTGTGGCCTGGTTTATCCGAACTGCATCCTCTAGGGTCGCATATGTTACCCTACTATGCTCCTCACTGATAAAGTCATTCACTGACTCCCCTTCCAGATAAGACAGGTGGTGGATCACCCTGTATTCACCTTCTTGTTTCTTGGGTACCAAACCCAAAGGTGATATCCGCATGTTTTCCAATGGGGGGGTATCAAATGGGCCCTCCACCCTGCCTGCTGCTTTCTTTTTCTCAATCTTCTGCCTTAGCATTTCATCTTTCCCTTTTACAGACCCCAGGTTGCTTGCCTCCCTTGCTTGCCTGGGTCCCCTAGACTGTAATGAAAACCCTGGGTTAAAACCACTTAAAATCATCTCCCGTACACTCATGTTCAGATATCTGTCCAGGCAAACTGTCCATGCTGCCAGGTTGATGGGGCTTCTGGCCATATCAAATTGCTCCTTGTTGTGCCACCTGTCCCCCTTTACAGGGGCAAAAACTCTCAACCAAAGCAATTGTTCACAAACAACAAAAAGCATAACAGAATTTATCAGCCCATTGGAAACAGTGCATACCTTATTGGGTGACAGTTCAAATCAGTGGGTAACTGAAACCTACAAGGGGAGACACACTGAAGGGATTCGAATTAACAGCAATGTTATATTAGAGGAATCTACCATTGACACTTCAGATCCCCATGATTTCAGTGAGTGTCATATTCCTGCAGAATGTAACATAGCAGAGGATACTTCAGAAAGCATAATTGATATAGACTTGGATTAACAAACTGAATCCATAGATGCATTTATTACTATCATAAGTTGGAATATTGCAGTCTTTAGCACTAAAAAAAAGGATCTGAATTATTATTAAGACATGATATAATAGTCCTACAAGAAACATGGTTAAGAGGATGTTCCCTTGTGCTAGACAGCTACATATGCTGGTTCTATGAGGCTAAAAAAGTTAATAAGTTTGTTAGAGAATGTGGTGGCTTGGCCATTTTAGTCTCCATAAAAACATTTTTAACAGTTTTATGCTAAATGTGGTTTTTGTCTTCTTTTCTTTGTGTTGCTTTGGTTTCAAAGGAAAATATATCTGCTATTGTAGTTAATGTTTATTGCCCCCACCCCCGCCAGGCATGACCCATGTGGATAATTTTTTAAGATTTTTGATGTAATAATAAAATTTATGGATGAGAATTATAGAAATATCCTGATAATAAATTTGGGAGACTTCAATGCCAGAATTTGAGAAAGGTGTGAAATACATAGTCAGGAATGGATGATTAATGACTGCTTTAAAATCTGAATTACTGTAGATCATCACAAGATTAAAAAAACTAATAAAAGGGGATTACATCTGCTGGGATTTATGGTGGAAAATTCTCTGTGTGTGGTCAACAGAAAAAGCAGGGGAGACAGGCAGGGTAGCATTACCTTTTATATTAAGACAGGGAAAGTACATTGGATTTATGCATCTTTGATGATAATTTTTTTCACCATATTGTGAATTTATGTGTTTTGTATATCTGGGAAAGTGACCACTCCCCCATTTCAGTCCAATTTGCCATGAAGGCTGATGTGCTGCTTGTCACAGACAGGGAAAATGTGTGGGCATATGATGCTAAACTAGTCATCAGGAATAACAAAAAGATCAAATGGATTTGTCACAAAGAAACTGATACTGTGGATATTTTGGAGAACTTTTCACAAACAGTACTTAACTCTCAATTTCATACTTCATTTGAACATAAAGACAAAAATGCACCAGTAGAAGCCTACTATAAGGTAATAAAACTGCTTAAGTCACATTTGACATATACTCATACCCCCTTAGCTATTATAGGGAAAACTAGAAACAAACCCTGGTATAATAAGGACTGTATACAAACAAAAAAAATATGGTAGATTAGTTAAAAAAAATGATGGAAGTGGGACCTAGAGTTTCTCTTATCAATTTAAAAAAAGAATACATAATAATGATTCAACAAAAAAAAGCTCTTCATAAACAGTCTTTATGGGTTCAACTCCAAGTATCCATTTATAAGATGTATTCTAAATGTTTCTGGGAATTAGTGGCTAAGGAGATGAAAAACTCCCAAGCAAATAATAAGATAATGAGTAATAAAGTATGGGAACAAGTCTTTCAAGAAAAGTATGTTAATAATCTAGAGACAGACAATAGGAACTCCAATACTAATATTCAATTAGAAAATCTTTTTCCTCTGATACTTGGTAGTAATGAAGTACAAGCTGCCATTCTGATCCTAAAGAGAAACAAATCACCTGGCACAGATGGAATTCCCCCAGAAATAGTCTTGGCACACTCAGGTTGGTGGGCAAACATACTGACTGCACTATTTAACTAAACCAATAACCATCTAACACTTCCAAAAGATTGGAATACATGTTTAATAATTACAATTCATGAAAAAGGGTATGTATATGAGCCTAATAATTATAGGTCAATTACCTCGTTATGCAGCGGTTTAAAAATTTACTCCAGAATAATATTGAATTATATGGAGAACTGGGTCACAGAGCAAAACTCGTTATCCAGCTTTCAAATGGACTTTAGGCGGGGGTACAGTACAATGGATAATCTATTTATTCTTAACCATTTAATTAACTCGTATACAGTGTCAAAGAGGATTACATGTATGTGGCTTGTTTGGATCTCAGATCAGCATTCGATAATATAAATAGGGAGACTCTATGGCAGATTTTGACAACAAAGAATATAGATCTGGGTTTATTAAATGTTTTACGGTTGATACACATGGATAAGTCCAGTAAGGTTAGATCTAGCAATGTACTTACTAACTGTATATCAGTTAAGAAAGGTGTAAAATAAGGATGCTTACTGGCTCCTCTACTGTTTAATTTATACATAAATACTCTAGTTACAGCTCTTTGGACAGTAGGCACCTTTCTTTAAAAAATGTATGACACAGAAATTCAGACATTACTTTATGCAGAGGATATTCTGCTCTGTGCACTTGCACATCTTGGCCTTAAAAGCTTTGCCCCGAGGCTCCCCACAAGGTTCTATCTTGGGGCCTATCCTCTTCACACTTTATATTAACCACATAGATTCTGGCATACTCACAGGAAATGTTCACCTTTTCGTGGATGACACAGTCCTGTATACAACCAACCCCTCTCTAGATTTTACTTACAAGGAGTTACAGCAGGATGTTATCATCCTCCTACATAACCTGCTGAGCCTGAAGTTCTTGCTCAATGCCAAAAAAAACAAAGCCATGATTATCTCCCCACACTTCTCCCACAATATGGGGATCCCTGGTAACCCCCAGATTATCATCCTCCTTGGTGAACCTCTGGAAATAGTGGATAAATTCAAATATCTGGGAGTCTGGTTGGATAACAAATTCAAGTTTCATTGCATACGTAAGTGAGTTAACAAAAAAGCTAAGACAGCACCTTGGCATAGTTTACCGCATAAGACATCTACTCACTCTCAAAGCTAGAAAGCGGCTGGTTCAAACAACCTTTCTACCCTTGCTTGACTACACTGACTTTCTCTACAGTCACTGCCCCCAGTATGCCCTCCAGAAGCTTGACACACTCTACCATCGTGCTTTGAGATTCATACTTGACATGCCCCGTGGACTTAACACTGCCTGTTGTACCAGACAATTGATTGGCCATCCCTCTTCATGAGGAGGCTAATAAATGCCCTCATGTGACTCTTGTGGGCTATTTCTAACAAACTCCCACCCTATATCTGCAACCTGTTTGAATGGTCTGAAGGTGCGTACGGCCTACGGAACTCCCCCTTTGTCCTCCTCAAGCTACCACAGACGAGGACACATCATGGCACAACTGCCATCAGCTCCTTCCTACCATCACTTTGGAGCAACATGCAAAAAGCACTTAAACTTTCCCCCTTGCCCAGCCCCTACGTATTCAGGTAGCTGCTTTATCAATGCCTGAAGACTACATGCGATTGCTTCAGGTAATCACTGGCATATGGACTGAATATTCCCCTAGCTCCTGGACCTCCCTGGCTTTCTTATTCCCCTTGTCAGCCGGCATTCCTTTTTAGTGTAACTACCCCTCCTCCTAGCTCCCTCCCTATTTCCCATGGCAACCCCCCTAGGGGCCTTTACCCTAGCAGGGCTGCTCCCCCACTCCTCTCATATGTCTTTTCCCTCCTCTCCTCTCTGTCCACCACTGTGTCTTTGCCATCCTCTCTTCCCTCTGTCCTCAACTGTCTCCTAACCCATATATGATGAAATGCCTGTATATGCATATAGCCCTCGTTATCTAAGTCTTGCTCCAGTTATCTAATATGTTCATGCTTAAAAATAATCTGTTTCAGTGTCTGCTTTGTTATGAAATGATGTTGAATACTGTAAATGAATTTGTCCTCTGTGCCCAGGACCATCTTGCAAATGAGCTTGCTCAACAATGTAACTGCCTGGTTAAATAAAGTTTAATTGATTGATTGATTGAGAAGGGCATTGAGAATGACACAACAACATCTTCTTAAACTAAATCTAGAGGAAAATCTAGATAAATCTAAAATACTGTTTTTTTGAGCAAAAAAGAAAAATGAGAAAGGGGTTTAGGGGATCTGGATTTGGAAGTGGTGTCATGCTGCAAATATTTAGGAATGCTTTCTGATACAGATCATTTGTGGTTAACACACCTAAGAACTTTTAAAAAACAATCAACCATTACATCCAAAGCCATAGTTAGGTCTGGGAACAATTATGCACGTAACTCATTCCAAGCCCTCAGGCAGATATTTGATGCTAAAGTTGCCAGCAGTGTTCTATATGGGAGTGAACTCTGGTCATTTACCAATACAACAAAGTTGTTAGAACCAATACAAAATATGTTTTATAAGCAAATACTTGATTTGCAGAAAGACTTTCTGACTGCAATACTTGGTACAGAACAAAATTTGAAGTCAATGTATTAGCAGGTATAAAGGCAATTAAATGGTGGGGAAAGAATGTGTCCTTTAAAGAAGATCAAATACTGCACAAATGTTGCATGGAGAGTTGTGATAATAAAAATATTGCCCCCTGGTTTAACAAACTCAAGAATGTTCTCAAAAAAGCTGGATTAGTGGAAATATGTGATATATCTGCAATAATGAACATTAAAAGATATACAAGTATGGCCATACAGAGGATGACAGACTGTCATTTTCAAATAGAATTTGGGAAACTGGCAGATATTCCTATATCCAAAGCCTTTTGTAGGTTAAAAACCTCAGGCAATGCAGAGCCCTACTTGAAATTTTGTGAAAATGAGGCCCACAGAAATGCATTATTTAAAGTCAGATGTGGAATGTTACATAACAAAAGGTAATTTAATACCCAGATATCTAATACCTATCACTTAAAAATACATAAATGTGATCCTAAAGTCATGTATATACAGGATTTAATGCACCTTAAACTTCACTGTGAATTAATCACTGGGTTAAGAGCCAAATTGCTTCTTCCTGTTTGGCATAATTTGTAGGCTGTGAGAAATGTGGTGACTAAATGGCGCCTTATGAAATGTATATATTTCTGTGACGTAGAATGTCATATTTATTTAGCTGTTAGCTTTGCATATCATATTTTAAAACTGTGTGAATTTTCACTTAATTTTGTATGTGATACGTGAGTGTTTTATGCATACTGGAATAAATAAATTTTGAACTTTAAAAAGTAAAAATTTAGTTGCATTACTTATTGGTAGCTGCTGAGTTTGTGTGTTGATTGGAGTATATCAATTTGCTACAGTACCATTGTTCTGCTGGGTAGTCCAGCCCCGGTCCCCCCCCCCCAGTTCCATGATTTCCTCAGTTCCTTGGCATTAAAGAGGAATAACAAGTAATATGCAGTTAACTAAACAGAGTGACACAGAAAATGAGGCACCAACTGAGTACCCCAGATACTGTATGATGGATAAAACATAAACAAACCAACAGGGCTGTAAGTCCAGTGTATGAACCTCATCCTTCCTAGGTAGATAGCTTGAAACAACAGTGCCCCTAGGCAGAGCCAGATAGTGGGCTCCACATAGTAGATAACCAGGTGCGGATGCCTGGACTCACTATACAAATAATTTTGCATGGTTTACATGGAAGGTATCCTATTTAGGAAATTTACTGTCAAGACAAGTACAGTGCTTTGGCCCTTTGTGCTCCACCAACTCTTTTTTTTTTAATTCTTTATTGCATCCAGCAACAAAAAACAATAGAGCCATTACAAAAAATGGAAAGTAAAATTAAACCAGTTTACACTGGGTACAACAATATATTACAGTAGTTTAGTATCTGTCTAACATATTGTGTTTATAAACACTCAAATTACTGTATATACCACTTACCCTACCATTTAAGCTTAGAGCTGACTACAGTACATAACATGTTAATAAATTGTCTGGGGTGATAGTCTGACTAGATCAGGTACATATGGGACACTATGATAGAGGGCTAGGGTTATAATACCTTCAGACTGGGTTGATTAGTAGCCTTCTGCCCTTTGACGTGGTATTTATCTCCCCTCTAACTGCTCAATCAAGTTCATGAAAGGAAACCAGACTCCCAGGAATTTCTCTGATTGAAGTCATAGAATTGCTGTTATTTTTTCATGTGACAGATATTTTTGACCAATGCCACCCAATCTACTATTTTTGGACATGATGGGGGAAAGTCAATATTTAGTAGTAGTTTTACAAGTTGCCACTAGCAGTATTCCTAAGAATGATATTTGGTGGTTGGAGCATCTAGCCAGCAGTCACAGGCCCAGGATCAATGTTTTAAAATCCAGTGGTATATAGGTTTGAAATACCTACTCCCAGACTGTTTTCCAGTCCTGTGGTGAAACCCTATCATCCCTTTCTGTTTCCCAAGCTGTTTGGAAGTGGGGTGGGGTGGCTTCTCTACCATGCAAGTATCTTTGTAGCATAAGTGAGATATGCTTTTTCAGGAAAGTACCATCACCTGTCCCCTCAGTTACCTCTGTTATGGGATGTGGTTCACTTTGGAGTGCCTGTATTCTGATCTTCTCCTGCAAAAATGAGGTGACCTGCAAATAACAGGAAATGTCTGAGTGTTGCAAGTTAAATTCCAGTTGCATCTTTATGTATTTAAAAATTGGTAACCAAGAAAGGCACACTGAGCCAAGGCTTGTTTCCAGGTGCAACATAGAGTGAATGTTTTCATATTCCTATTCTGTACAAAGTGTTTGAATCTGTCCAGGCCTGGCCTAGTCCAATGCCCATAAGTAGCATCTGTTTTAGGGGGAGGAAACTCAATGTAATTAATTATTCAGGTGGAACTTGTGAAGGAGTGACTAAGATGCAATTCTTTCCACACAACTGTCCAATTTTAATACAGTTGATTAAGCCAGGGATTTGAAGTTGCCTGCACAGTAAATTTTTCCAAGGGGGCATCAAATATTTCTAGTAGTGCAAGTCCCTTCTACATTACTACATCTTGGGCAGAAGCTACTGATTTCAGAGTTCATTAAATTCAACTGATGCGGGGTATAGTAAGTTATGTGAATGACATTAAAATGAATTTGCTGTAATTTGGTAATAAAATTCCCTTATTAGAGTAATCCAGAATTCTGACCCATTGTGAATTTGTAATATTGGTGTTAGCATTATTCTGCCATTTATTTTTCAGTATGCTTAAATTATGAGTACTTCTGCTAATAACTAAATTATAAATGTTTGTGATTGCAGTACAACCTTGATTATCTGAACCCCGATTATCCCGATCTCCCTATTATCTGAACTCTGACATTGTCCCCCAGCTCTCAATTGCCTAAATTTATGGACCCTCAATTATCCAAACTCTTGATTATCCTGACAAATCTGATGTCTCCCAGAGCATTCGGACAATCAAGGTTGTACTGTATTTTCATATGATTTGAGCAAGTCATAATCTGTTCCAAAGCATTTAGTTGAATTGGATGTAAACTGCCAGATTTCTGTAGTATGCAATTCCTTATTTGAAGGTATCTAAAAAATCGACCTGAGGAAGTGGGTATTGTTTTTTTTAAAGTTTGAAAGTCCAACAATCCTTTCATATGAAACAACTGTTTAACTTCCACCAGTCCATTATTACGGCATATTTTAAAGTGCCTTTCTGCAGTTGGACCAAAATGTCCATTTAAATATATTGGTGTGAACTTGGATATGTTGTATGGTATGTTAATTAATTGTAGGGTTTTCTCCCAAGCATAACAAGTTGTCAATGTACTTTGACATAGTGTTCAAATCTGTTTTCAATGTGGTCTGATGTAAAGTATATGTTTCATATCATTATATGGACAGGAGACGAATTCAGGTGGACATGGGGGTTTAAATTCATCTGTGTGAAACCAACTATATGTGGAAGATATGACATGAGCCCTTGATAAAGCATTACATTGCAAAATGCATCAGGTGATGTCAGAGGGTGTACCCCTCCTTCCTTTTGGTGCTGCAACAAGGAACAACCAGCCATAGCACGGCTTGCTGGATTTATGTTTGTTTCACTGACTTTTATGGACCTTCACCTATTGCTGAGAGAAGGACTGTATATACTGTGAGTGCTTGCCTTTTATACATTGCTTGCTGTAAGATTTATACTGCACTTTCAATAAAGTAGTGCACTTTGAAATACCTCTCCTGTCCATGAAACTGTTTTGGAGCAACACATACTGTGTCCCTTATAGCAGGTGCTGGTTCCCTAAAACCGCCTTCAATATTAACCCTATAACTTGGCACTGCTAGTCTCAGGTGCAGTTACAACCCAGAACATTTCATTGGAAGATATGTTAGCAGCCAAATAGTACCAATAAAAACTGGGACGTGATGCACCCCCCCCTTATGTTTGGGGCATATAAAATGTTCAGTTTCATTCTAGGTTTCCTCCCATTCCATATAAATGTCACAATAATTTTTCTATTAGCGTGAAAACATTATTATTGATGATTATGGGTATGGACTGGAAATAGAAATAAACATTTTGGTAATGTATTCATCTTAATTACATTGGCCTGTCCTATAAGAGTCACAGGTAGTGTTTGCCAATGTTCCAATTCTATTTTTTTTAATACGGGTTCAATTTGATTTCAGATTGTTTTGTACATTCTTGATCTACTTGGATTCCTAGGTATTCAAGCGGAGTAACTTTTTTATGTTACAAGTATCTGGGTTACGAAAGAGATCAGGGTGGTTTTTAGATTACATTAGTTCAGATTTATCCCTATTTATTTGATAACCAGAGAATCAGCCAAATTTAGGTGCTATGCACTATTGGGGCAGAGTGGTTATGAGCGTGTATCTGGGGTGCATAGCCACTCTGCACCCATTGTGCCCCCTGCCTGGCATTCAGCATGGGGGGACACGCAGACCCCCCACACCTGATCTCCTTTATCCATGGACAGTTCTGTAAAGGGGGCATTCTGGGGGTGTGCCAGCACTACACAGGATTCACTAACCCACTAGTGCTGGCCACATGGGTATGGAGGGTGGCGCAGGGTATGCCAGGGCTGACCCTGTTGTAACCCACTGTGGGCACCCACGGACACAGGCTGTTGGTTGCTGGAGGACCGGGACTGGACACACCATGCTGCCCCTGACCACTGGGCAGCAGGAGGTGGCAGGGGCAGCTGGATGGGTGAGCACCCGGTGAGTCTAGGTGCAGCAGCACTGGTACGTAATGTTGATGTGCAGGTCCGGGTGTCTGCAGTTGACATGCACAGCCTGGACCCATGCCAATCACTCTGTGGATCCACTATGGGTCCCAGGGGGGCATCCCATTGAGTGCCTGCCCAGAACGATGACTCCTTCCCCGGCCACCCTGCGGAGTTCTGCATGCCGGGGGGGAGGAGCTGTGGACAGGTAGCCAGCTTTGGTGAATGCCAGCATGTATGCACCTGTCCATGGGGTGTAGGGGTGTGGGCTGGGTATATGTGACTTTTCTGCATTCCCCCACCCGCTTAGTGAATAGTACCCTTTGTTATTAGCATATTTAATATTGGGTAGTATGTATTCATACTGGGCCCTATGCACTATTGTGTGGAGTGGCTATGCACTGCATATCTGTGGTGCATAGCCACTCTGCAACCATTGTGCCCCCATGCCAAATTCATCAATCGGGGTGACAGCCCCTTGGCACCCGATCCCCCAGTTGAGCAGAGAGCAACACACTGGGGTGGGCAGGGGGAATGTCAGGGTGTGCCGACACTCCATGCTATTCACAAAGGTGTGGAGTGATGGGCATGGGGGCGTACCTTATGCTGGGTAACACCCAGTCATAAGGGACGCGTGACCCCCCAGGATGCCGCTGCCAGTAGTGGCACTGATGTGGGGGCTCTGCTGACCCCCCCCACATGCTGCCGCAGTCCATGGATCATCAATAATCATCTATAATTAGGAAAAAGCACCAGAGATAGACATGTTTTTTTTCAGGGGCTACACCTTCCTAGCCTGCCTCAACAGGCAGCAGAAGCATTGGATGCACCCATTTCAGAGGCTGAAGTACAATCAAAAATGAAAGAACTTAAAAAATAGCAAATCACCAGGCTGCAACAGATGCAACAGATAGCCTGAAGACTGGTACAAAATGTTTAGCTCAGAGGTCATCCCTTTTCTTTTAAAGCTTTTCATGAGATCACAGAAGAGGGGCGCATCCCTGCCTTTTGGCAGCAGGCTCACAGCAGCATCCTTCCCAAACCTGGCAAGAATCCCTTCAAATGTGGGTCATACAGGCTCATTTCTCTACTGGGGGAGGACCTAAACATTTATACTGGTATCCTAGCTGGCATTACAGAAACATATCACAGGCATTGTGCACCCAGACCAAATAGGCTTTTTTAAGGGCAGATTCATATTTGATAACATCAGGCCCCTTCTTAACATTTTTCAGCACAAAAAAAAGCAGCCCAGCTCCATAAATAGCAATTGCAATGGCCTTTGCCAGGGTAAATTGGCACTTTCTAAATTATACTCTGCATTCTTTCATATTTGGCTCCAAATTCATACATAATATAGATGCCACATACACCAAACCAGATACACTAGTGAAGGTGAATGGCCAGCAATCATCCCAGTTTCCTCTGGAGCAAGACACCGGGCAGGGGTGCCCGCTGTGTTCCCTCCTGTTTGCTTTAAGCTTTGAACTGCTGGTGATGAAGGTACACCAATATTCTGAGGTCCAGGGCATCACAGCGGGCAACCCCCTACAGGAATGGAAGTCATCAGTTTATGCAGATGACTTCATCTTTTTTCTGTCTAACCCACAGAGTTCAGTCCTGATCTAATAAACATACTGGAATGATTTGGAAAGCTGGCAGGCTATAAAATAAACTATTTAGAATCAGAGGTGGTGTGGATCGGTGGGAGGTGTTCCACACCACATATGTTTGAAAAATTGCAGCCCTTTGCTGGGCTAAAAATAATTAAATTAGATATTTGTGGGTCATGGTCATCCCTGCAATACATAAATTATTTGACATTGATTATAAACCATTATTGAATGCTATACAACAAGAACTAGACAGGTCAACTACGATATCACTCTCACTAGTGGAGTGGGCACTGTCAAAATGGATATCCTCCCTTGCCTACTTTTTCTTTTCCAAACCCTCCCTGTATCTGCCTGCCCCCACCTCTCTCTCCATCCCCCCTTTCATGCCTCCTTTTCTTTTACCACCTGTCCTTTTCCTAGTATTGCACCTGCATTCCCCTACACACTGCCCCCGCCATCTAGTTCCCCTCTAATCGTATCATATCTTACAAGTTGCTTTCATGGATCCTTATCCCCTATCTACTGCTCATTCTAATATATGCCCTACCCCCTCCTCATCCTCCCTTCTCCCACCACCCCTAGCCAAACCCCCCATCTTGTTCTCCCAGGGTGCCGGTTAGTTCACCTTTTTATTTGTCCCTTAATCCCACTAGGATTGTTGAACTCATCTGCACTATTGTTGTTCGTTTCGTTTTCACTCTGTATTTTATGATGTACTTAACCTGTACTTCCTTACTTTTGTTATTGCCTGTTGTTGATTTGCCAGTGAATTGTAACCACTGTGTACTTTCTTGTTATCTTGTATCTGTTGCACCCAGGTCCACCTCAAAAATGAGCTTGCTCAATGGTAATTGCCTGGTTAAATAAAGATTTTGATTGATTGATTGATTGACTGACCTGTTTCAGAGCCCTTTTGGAAGATTTTACTCAAAGATGTTAACTGGTTCCTATGGGTGCGGAGCACCCAAGGGTGAAACAAGTAATCCTTACTGCCCCAAGGGAGTGTGGGAGGGTCTGGTCTTATCAAATCTGAGGCATTATTATTTGGCAGCACAATCAGTGTGGATATGCTCCTGGGTGAAAAGACGAAAGAGCTCACAATGGGTGCCCATGGAAATGCAAAAGTCCCAACTGGTATTGATTAGGGTTATGCCATTGGAACCCTTTGGGCCAAACCTGATTAGGTAGACATCAAACCCCAGGGTAAAACATACCCAAAGCATTATATTAAAAATTAGATGGATAACTAAGGAGGGAGGGGAACTTGGGCCCCTAACTCTAATTTGCAACTACTTCAAATTCTTGCCAGCTTGTATGGATAATGGCTTCAAAAGGTAGGCTGAGAAGGAGTTGATGTGTTTCTCTCAGTTAATTTCAACTGGACAAATCATACCCCATGACACCATCTGTCAGCAGTACAACTTGGGGGGAGGGAACACATTTAGACACAGACTGGTTCTGCAGTTTTTGCAGTAGGAGTAAAACTTGACCAGGACCACCATTTACTGGGTAGTTACCCTTAAAGTTAAATGTAAATACATCTCTGAAATGTATAAAACATTGTCTAGGGGAGAGGAACCCTTAGAAACCATAAGACAGAAATGGAAACAGGAAAGCGGGACCCCAGTACCAGCAAAAAAATGGTTACAGGGATTGCGGGGAGGATGGAAGGTGACATCAGCACTGGTTTGGTAAGAGTTTGCCTGGAAGGTACTGGTCAGGTTCTTCAACACACTTGTGATAACAAAGCATTTTGGATCCACTAGATGAGAGGAAAGTTGAAGAAATTGTGGGAGTCAGGGTACACACACTCACATATTCTGGGACTGCCCAGTAATAAATAGATATTGGTCTCAGGTACATGAGGTTATACATCAGATATTAGCAGTGAAAAACCCCTTCAGCTTTATTGGCTTGGTACTGGGATCCCCCAGAGCAGGTTCTATGCCAGTGAAAAGAGAAAGTTATTGTATATAATGTTATCTAGGGCACATAATGGAATGACAGTCAAATGATTGGCAGAAGTTTAATTTCAATTCGGAGTATGGAAGAAAAGATGGAAGAAGTCAGAAGTATGGAGTTCATAACTGCCACAGTGAACTTAAGAGTACATTCCTTTTTGAACTTGTGGAACCCATGGTAAATACACTGGACACAGGACTCAGAAAATTACTCGGATACGACTCAAGTTGGACAAACCTCTCTTTATTGCAGTCCTTCTAACTTTCTAACTTATTAAGATGCACCCTCTACAAGCTACAGTCAGAAACTCTCCATCACTGGGTCTTATGGCAGAAAAGAAATCCTATACAGGTATTTAGGATTGAACAATGACTGGACTGTTGGTTACAGGCACATCATACCACCAGAACACTTCTTTACATCCGAGTATTAAATAACTACAGACCTGAACTTTTACACAGCTATGATTTGTTGCAAGGAGCTCTGTTGTTAAGCTCCTCAGTTCATTTAGGTGTACAACAGCTTGCATTCAAAACTTTCTTTGACAATATGTTTGATGTACTGGTCATGCTAATGTATGCTATGCTTGAATAAAGCTGAGTTTAAACAAAAGTTTAATCTTTCCCAGCGATTGGAGAAGTGGGCTAGAAGATTGCACTAACATACTTTGGCCTATAATTCTGAAGTAGTTTTGCAGGGCTTGAAAAGTTTCATTTTATCTCAATATGCTTGAAGCATATTCCCAATTAGAAAAAAACTTGTGGGTGGAATACTCTTGTATTTTGTCATCACTCCTGAATAAGCACTGCCCTTTTGAAGTTGTGTAAACAATAGCAAAATAAAATAAAAAAAACAAACAGGACTGCTGATAAAAGTGATTGAATAATGTGATGAAATAAAGCTAAAATATGAAATGCTTCCTTTATACCAAATGTTGATGAATATAGAGCATTGTTTCCTAGAACTGGGTAGGAAGATTCCAACATGAGAAGGCGTAATACTGGCTATGAACCATTACAGTAAGTAATATGGGAAAGAGTATCTTGCTGTCTTACCGAATACTGATGAAACAAAAGCCTTGTTTTAGTACTACTTATGATTTAGACACACCATTTTTCTGTACTGAATGTAATAGTAAGGAACAGCAGGTGTTCTTCAAATAATAATTTTTCGTTTCCAGTAACATTCAACTGCAGTCAGAACTACTGTAGTACAATAACATTTTAGTTTCTTGTTCATAATCTCCTCAATTATCCTAACCTGGTCAGTGATACCTTATCTTCCCTCTCACAGCTGCTCTAGGACCCATCAGGGTTCCATTCTGGGTCCAATCCTGGTCTGTAATTTCCTAAATGATTTCTGCACTGTCTGTGTCTCCTTGTACTTGCAGATGTATGCACAAGACACTATACTTTTTACTTTCAATGCCTCAGCCCCTGAGCTGGACTCATCTCTGCAGCAAGACTTTCATTATGACCAGAGCAGGTTCCACTCAAACCAGTGCTCTATTAACAAATAAAATGGTCTATATGACTTTTGGCATTAAGCACAGGCTCACTAGTCACCCGCACATCCCTGTCTTCAAACTCTTGATAGCCCCCCCTCAAAGAAGTCCGTTACTTCAAGTACCTAGGTGAGTGGCTGGATTAAAACTCTAATATTGCCTCACACATTGATGATGCATAAGAAGCTTTGTCTCAAGATTAGTGCACTGTATGACAGCAAACCTGTCCCTTAATCTTCCATTGCCAGCCTGGACTATCTATTCCACTTCTGGTATTTTGCCCTTAGCTGCCCCTCTTGCACTCATCACTGCTCCATTTACCTGAAACTTTCTCTGCTTTCTCTTGAGGAAATACCTCTCACTTGCTGGTTCTCCTTCCTTGCTGAATGCTGCTTCAGTTTCCTTTCCTGCTATCTCTCCTGAATTATGTCCCCTTACCGCTTCTCCTCTTATCCTCTCTGTTTATACAATGCCAATTTCTTCTGTATCCCCTGCTACAAAACCTCTTCTGGGCAACCTGCTGCTCCTACTGCCTTCCTCACCTCTGAAACAGCCTCCTGCTCCCAAGCTGCTGCTCCTTCATCTCTTACAAAGTCCACTGCAAGTTATTGTACACTGTCTTGTGCCTGCAGTTAGCCTTTCCCACCCTTCCTCCTTCAGTTTCTTCCTCTTCCCTTACTGGTAATGTTGGGTTGTAGTCCCAAACCCTGACTGAGTTATTGGTGCCTTATTCTGCCCACAAAGAAATCCGCAACAGTCCTGACAGAGCTCCATTGAGCTCACTCGCTCCCCCTCTCTCACTCGCTCAATCTGTGTCTCCCCGCACTGCAGGCTTCCCTTTTGTACTGGGCTCCTGCCTGCATTGGCACCTTTTTCTGCCCACAAAGAACTTCACAGCTGTCCTGACAGAGCTCCATTGAGCTCACTCAATCCTTCTCTCTCACTCACTCCTTCTATTTCTCCCACGGCTGCAGGCTACCCTTTTGTACAGGACTCCTGCCTGCATTGGTGCCTTTTTCTGCCCACAAAGAAATCTGCAGCAGTTCAGACAGAGCTCCGTTGAGCTCGCTCACTCCCCCTCTCTCACTCACTCATTCTGTTTCTCCTGGTGCTGCAGGCTGCCTTTTTGTACTGGGCTCCTGCCTATGTTGGCGCCTTTTTCTGCCCACAAAGAAATCCACAGCAGTCCTGACAGAGCTCTGCTGAGCTCACTCACTCCCCCTCCCTCACTTGCTCATTCTGTTTCTCCTGGCACTGCAGACTGCCTTTTTGTACTGGGCCCCTGCCTGCATTGATGCCTTTTTCTGCCCACAACGAAATCTGCAGCAGTCCCGACACAGCTCCATTGAGCTCAGTCACTCCTCCTTTCTCATTCACTCATTCTGTTTCTCCCCGCGCTGCAGGCTGCCCTTTTGTACTGGGCTCATGCCTGCATTGGCACTTTTTTCTGCCCACAAAGAAGTTCACAGCTGTCCCAACAGAGTTCCATTGAGCTTGCTCACGCCCCCTCTCTCACTTACTCCTTCTGTTTCTCCAAGCGCTGCAGGCTGCCCTTTTGTACAGGGCTCCTGCCTGCATTGGTGCATTTTTCTTCCCACAAAGAAATCTGCAGCAATCCTGAGAGAGCTCTGTTGAGCTCGATCACTCCCCCTCCCTCACTTGCTCGTTCTGTTTCTCCCGGCGCTGCAGGCTGCCTTTTTGTACTGGGCTTCTGCCTGCATTGGTGTCTTTTTCTGCCCACAAAGAAATCCACAGCAGTCCCAACAGAGCTCCATTGAGATCGCTCACTCCCCTTCTCTCCTTCGCTTGTTCTGTTTCTCCCAGCGCTGCAGGCTGCCTTTTTGTACTGGTCTCCTGCCTGCATTGGCACCTTTTTCTGCCCACAAAGAAATCTGCAGCAGTCCCGACAGATCTCAGTTGAGCTCATTCACTCCCCCTCTCTCACTCGCGCAATCTTAATCTGTCCCAAACACTGATTTCCCACAGCGAGTGTGCTATTCTGTGCCAGAAGTGCAAAAACATATTTTGGCCAGGATGTGAAAAATTACAGCTGTACTGTTCATAAGGAGGTGTAAAAAAATGGCAATGTTGAAAATCTGGCATGAAAATATTACACATTTTCAAAGTTACAGGGGTGCGTGGAAACAGTGCAATGCACGCCTGTTACACAGTCATTTTATGCACTCTTTTCACCAAATTTTCAACATAGGCATTTCAGGACCTCTGCTCATGAACAGTGTCACTGTCATTTTCTTAATCTGTCCTGAACACTGATTTTCCACAGCGACCACGCTATTCTGCGCCGGAAGTGCAAAAACACATTTCAGCCAGGATGTGAAAAGTGACAGCTGTACTGTTTATAAGGAGGTGTGAAAAAATGCTAGTGTTGAAAATCTGGCATGAAAATATTACAAATTCACAAAGTTACGAGCGTGCGTGGAAACTGCACAACGCGTGCTCATAAAACAATAATTTTTTGGATTTTTTTCACCAAATTTTCAACATAGGCCTTTTGAGAGCCCACTTCATGAACAGTGGCACTGTCATTTCATTAAACAGTCCCGAGAGGTGATTCCACGCAGTGACCACAAAATCACCTTTCAGGACTGAATAACGCAATGACAGTGACTGAATTCATGAGGAGGGGTCCCAAGAACCTCATGTGGAAAATTTGGTGCCAAAATTCCGCAAAATGCCTGAAATATGCACTAAAATTGAAAAAAAACTATTTATGCCATTCTACAGCTTACCGGCATTTCTTCAGTTTGTGGTTGCCTTTGAAGAGTGCAGACATGTTCTCGGTCCACCAAAGATCGTCATGCTGGGCTCCAGAGGTAAGTATGGGGTGAGGGGGTGTGGGGAGGTGGGGTGTGCAGAGGGTGGGCACTGGTTGGAGGAGGGGCTGCTGAATTCTATGAGGGACCATTTTCTTATTTTACAGGTGTTGGGGAAAAAAAACATTGCGGAACTGTTTTTTCTTTTCAGAGACTTTGGCATGCTGGGGTGGGTGCCCAGCATGTCACCTGAGTGTTTTGGGGGCTGTTGCTGATGGGGGATTGGGCACCCCCATTGGCACATACCAGTTAGGGGGAGAATCGAGGGGGATTTGGTACCCCCCTCGACAGACAACAAATTGGGGGGGAGACATTATGCCACCGGGGAGTGGGCTCCCCCATTGGCAAATTCAAGTGGGAAGGGGGGACTGAAGTCGACAGGGATTAGGTGCCCCATTGGCAAAGAAATGGGGGGCATGATGCCAAGGGGGATTGGGCACCCCCGTGGTATACAGCAGAAACTTGGGTGTGGGGACATTATGCCGATGGGGACTGGGCTTCCCGTCAGCAAACTGGGTTGGGGGCATGCAAGGTACCACCCTGCAATGACGGTTCACTCCCTCATTGCAGCAGAATGGCTGATGCTGCAATGATGAAGCATCCCCTGATTGCAGTGGCTAAAACATTTTAAAGGTGGTGGCACACTGGCTGAACTAGTGTCAGCAGCAGTGTGCCACCCCATTGGGGAAAGTGGGCCAAGCCTCAAAAGGCAGTGGGGGCATTGGCCACAACAGTGCCGCACCTCCACAACCTGCTTCTGCAGCAAGCTGCAGCAACATGTTTCTTGTGCATGTGCAGAAGCAACATAAAAATAAGTTACTTATAAATCCATTAAATGAGGTGTGTGTGTGTGTGGGGGGGGGTACACATGCTAAATCTGTTAGCATTTTATTATAGAATGTTTATATATAATAACATTTGCCTGGGATTTAGACTGGGGAGAAAGTGTGAAAATTAACAATGAACAGGTGGTTGGAACCATGTATGGAAGTATGGAAAGTGGGTGACTGTAAACCATTAAATAAAATAAGAGATATGCCAGTATACGCAAAAGTAGTTTTTCCAAAGATTTTAAAATGGAAAATAATGTATAACCATGTGTTAATTATAACAATGTGGAAAATATATGATTTGATTTTAACAAATGAATCTTTAGCAGAGTTAAATTTTTCACAGTGTTCAGTCGCACAAATTAGAGTAGCATTAACACAAATGACAAACTAAAGAGTACCAGCATTTGCTTGGAATGTACTATGGCTTAGTCATCATGGATGGCTGGGAGTTAAAAATAATCATAAACATAAAGAGAGGTCTAAGAGATTTCATACAAGGACTAGCTGCACAGGGATGCTGAAAACAAAGATCACCTCTTTTTTGAATGTAAGTACATCATTTTTTTTGTTAACACATAGCTACAACCTTGAAGGAATCTTTTTTTTGTCATTAACATATAGTGAACTGGTTTTTGGCTTATTTATTAATCCTTAGAATAAGTATCATCCAAAAACTTTGCAAGTCATAAATATTGTATTTAAAATGATTTTACGAGGTTTCACAGATGCCTTTTTCACACAATAAGCCATTGCTGCCCATGCTTCAGATATTGAAGCTGCGATTTGTTTTGTAAAAAAATCTGTCATAGTCATTTTTATTTATGTTTTATTATCACTGTGTCCTCCAGTTTTCTGTGTGCGGCCACACCCCCAGAATGATGTCAGGCAAGGGAACTGTCAATGTTTTACATACAGCACTAAGGAATTCTGGGAAAATTATACTGTTGATGTAAATGTTAGTTACTCAGTGGCGCAGTGCCTTATTTTGGTGGTGGTGACTGCACCTAACATGTAGATGTACATAGCAAGGCATTGTGGGTATGATACGAAGTTGTTTTCCAGTTCCCTTAATGTGAGGTGCAGTCTCATAGATATGTAGTGGCTTCAACAATAAAAGTTCTCATATGTTAATTTTCAAAACAAGGCATTGTGCATATTGTATCTATCTGACAGGATTTCTTTACTGAGAGATGTAGTCTCCTGTGTCAGTAGTGTAGATGTTTGCGATACCAAGACAGACCTACGGAGATCTCTGTTTCAAAACAATGCTTAAAAACTTTATTTTCCTTCCATGATGTCACGCTTGGAGGTTGCAGCACTGAGGAAAAAAGGGGCAGGTTATGCAAATGAAGCAGAGCACACAAACAAAAGCATTTATTCATGGAAAACAGCACTTTTTGACAGTTTGAATGGTAGGAGATTGAATCATAACTTCTACAGGTTATTACAAGTTACTATGCCCATTTGCCATGGCAAACCTCACAAAATCACTTTAAACATTGTATCTGACAAGCATTGGCATGCATGGGTCATACGATAAAAACTTACCAGTTACCAGGAATTTGAAAGGAATATAGTAACTTCCATTAGATTGGTGCAGGAGAAAGATGCCAAACATTATCCTGAACAAGAGATTAAGAAGCTATGGAAAAACTGTAATTTCCTACATTAACAGGAAAACAGAAAAGAATCTTAGTATATTTCCACTTTGTGAGTGATAATATTAAGTAAGTATTTACAGACGTATTATCGTATATGCCAGAAGTAGCAGGAGTTGAAGACAATGAATTCATTTTATAAGGTTTAGGACTGAATTATATAATACACAGTATGTATATTTTCACTTTACATTTATAGGGATGTGTGGTTTCACAATGGTTCTTTTTCTCTGCTTATCTGTACTGTATGTGTCTTACCAGTTGTATTACTAGAACTGCAATGTCTGATCTGTTTTGTTTTCTTTTCCATTATAATATTTTTGATATTACTTACTGTATTTATGTTTTTTTTTGTTTATCATTAATATTGTTTTATTAAATAAAAATACCCCCATATTTCCTGTTTTAAATGGTGGATCTGGCAGTATTGTTGCCAATTTGTGTTACAACAAAAAAAAAAACTTCTTTTAAGTCTCATATTCTGTATAGAAAAATTACTTTTCTTTGTTGGAGAGGTGGAACAAGAAAGGTTGCCAGAACTCATATTTTCTAGCTTGTGGTCACAGATAAGCTTTCAAGTATGAACAAGTAACCACGAGTGGAGAACTTGTATAATATCTGTGTTTTTACATATAGTTTTGTTTTATTTTGCATGCTGATATTTGTCTGAAATTTGTATTTTTGATTTTGATTTCAATAAAAAAATTCCCTATTCTTCCTATAAGGTAATGGTCAGTTCCTGTCAGGAGGATGGAGGATGATAGCATGGAGGATGGAAGGATGGTCCAGGTGGAGGAGAACACTTCCCTCCCTACCTGGTGCACTGAGTAATCCCTGACAGGGGGGACTTCTGTGGTTGCATCTGGTATTGATTTAAATGAAAGAATGGACATATATGACTCTTAGGTAATGGACTTTGAGCATCCAGCATCAAATCCTACAGACCAGAGGCAGAACTTTAAATCCCCATAGGAAGAATGAATAGAAACTGATCTTCAGCAAAAAAAAAAAAAGGCTTAATTAAAGCAGATGATTTTGGAGGAGAAAGAAAAGTACAGGATTCAGAAGCTACAGCTAACAGGCTCAGCATCCAGTAAAACCGCAAGCCCATCCACATCATAACTGCCCATGGTAGGCCTTGAGGCTGATGTAAGAGCTGACAGTCACCGTCAGCACTCAGCTATTCACCTGACTGGTTGACAGAGAGTGCTAGAAGTAGCAGGAGTTGAAGATAAGTGCAGCGACAGGCCATTGAATGCCATGCTGCATCAGAGCTGAAAATATCTAAATTGAGCATGGAAGATGCTCTCAGGAATCCTGGCTGGGAGATACTGTCAGGAGCGGATAACAGGAAGGTCTCACTGGAAAAGGGTCAAAGACTGTAAAAGACATGAGCAACAGTGCTGGTGGCTCCACAAAGTACAGTACAGTTTCAGACTAAAGTTTTTTACATCTTTTTCAGCCTTTACACTTACACACTGCCCAGCACTCTCTTGTTTAAAAAATACTTTACTCACAGAAATGAATCTCTCCTTGCTGCCTGAGAATGACGAGACCCCATCCTCACCTGATGTTGCTGCAGCTTCTGCACTGTTAAACAAGGGACAGAAAGAGTCTATTTCAGCCCCTTTCTTGCCAGCACCACACCCCATTCTGAGCCTGTTTGTTCAGACCCCCCGACTGGGGCTGAAACTACTAAAGCCCACTGAGGGATGAGGGAGCTGCAAATAATATGAAGATACTACCTTCATGGAAGGAGAACAGCAGGATCTCAAGGATACAGTCCATCTAAATGCTGCCCTAAGGACCGTGCCCAGACCCCTTCTTCCTCTAGGCAAACAAAGGATGATAAGAAGACAGCTGGAATAGGCCACCAGCAAAAGAATGCAAGGGAGAAGCAGCAGAATGATGGAAACTGTTCTGGCAAAAAGGGAAGTATGAGGCAAGGGATGTGCCAAGAGAATGGGAATAGGGCACATCATACAGAAAGCACTAACTCTGGAACCTATTGACCTCTCATGGCAGAGGGCCAAGGACCCAGATTATTTTCAGACTTCTTTCACTCCATGAGGGAACCAGCAAAAAGATGAAACACTATTCAGTTGAAATATAAAGGGGGTCAGTCAGATGAACCAGATTGGATCTATGTGGCATGCACTATGCTTAAAGATAGCCTTAACTGTTTTGCAATGGAAATATATGCACTTATTCTTAGCACTAGAAGCAACACATTTGATATCAGTTTTAAAAATGCAAATTGACTGAGGTGTTTCTGGCAATGGTATCATGAGGAGAAACATACTCCTTTGTGTTCTGCATTCTATGCCATTCCATTAACCAAACCTACCTTTAAAATGGTGAGCATTCTCTTTAAAAACAAAGGAGTCAATGTGACAGATATTTTCTATTGGTTGAAGACCAGATGCACAGTTCTCAGTTCTCCAGAACCAGTCATAGACTCTAGAAACATTTGGACTGAAGGGTGAAGAGTGTGAGTCCAGTTATCACAGACAGAAGTGAGTTCAAAACATCTCCCCAACTTCACAAAAGTGGGGTTGAAACATCTCCACAATTGCTTCTATTTAAGGAAAGATAGCGGTTTCATCTTTTATTCAGGCCAACCAAATGCTTGCTGTCACTGGCGCTCACATTCACATTTGAATAATGCATATGACCAGGTTAAATGCAGTCCATGTGATGAAATTGGGCACTTGAGCATTCACTGCAGAATACCAACCAGTGAAACCTATGTGATGAAAATGGACACTCTTTCAAAGTCTCTCCATGGGCATCCCACAATAAAGATGATCCCATGGACCAGAAGGAGTGTGAAAATTAATATATGAAGCTCAAAAGACTGTCCCAAAGAGAATGCAAAGCCATTTCACCAAGGAGATACCAGGCCAAGGCATACACACCAGCCATCAACCTCAGTACCCATGCCAGAACCATCTTATAGTGCCATGGGTGCAGAACAGAACCAGAACTCATGAGACACTTCAGCCCAGTCTACATCTGCTTAACAACCTACCACATTGGCATCATCTGAACCTTACATCTCACCTGGGCAAGTGGTCTGAGTTCTCATTCAGACAACCCTTCAGGGCAACAGGCAAGGCTGAATGAGGAGCCAGCACCTAAGGAACAGCAGGAACCTGCCCCATGTTGACTTCAGAATCAGTAGAAATGCCTCCACAGTTGACCTCTGGAAAAGAACAACTCCACATGGTCACTAGAAGAAGAGGAAGGAGAGGCCAACCAAAGGTTAAAGTCCTGAAGGCTCACACCATCCCCTTGATGAAAAAATATGATGCCTTGACTTTGCAAAGATCGTGGAAAGATATGGAAGAAGATTCAGATGGGATGTCAATCTTATCATCTCTGTCTCATTATTCATCAGAGACAGATGGAGCCTCAATGGACTCGAGTCTTGTTCCTCTAGAAGATGGAAAGTAAAACAACACAATGGAGGGCAGGTGAAAAACAAATGAGCTATACTCTTTGTTTTGTGCTTCCCTACCTGTCTGATGGGGGAATCTCACTTCACATTTATCTTTTGTTAAAGTCAACAGCTTCAAAAACTGCTCCCACCATCTGACCATTTTCACTGTGCTATGATCTATAAAGAATGATATAATCTTTCTTTAAGATACTACTGGATGAATAGCTAGTGCAACTAAGAACTTCTATAAAGGGCCATCCTTCTGGTCCTTTGAGGAGGACACATACTCAAGGATCAGGAATTTGTTTCAAGCACCTGGTATTATGATACAAATATTGTTGGACCTAATACCTGGCAAAGTTCTAATATTAGACTTAAAATACCTCTGCTGCAATTTTAGTCTAATTAACATATATGCGACACAGACAAAGACTGTCAGAGATTATTTATTTCAGCAGATCCCACCTTTCCTGTTTACTACTTGGGGTATTTTTTTTGTGGGGGGGAGGAGCAGGAGACTTTAACTGTAGATCAACCCTAGCAAATGAGAGGAAGTACTGAAAAAAATATTCAATGATATTCTCTTTTTGGAAAACATGGGTAACATGGCAGGACTATGGGATACTCTGAAAAATGTTGTTCCAATCCTGACCATACCATTTATAAAGGGTCATTCTCATCACAGATAGATTTCTGGTTTACATACCCACATGCTGGTCCATTTTACTAAAACCTCCTACACAGGACTATGATTCTCAATAAAGTTTTGCAATATGTGTCAAGTTTTTGTAGTTCTAAGCCACAAATGGTTGCTTATCAATTCTTCCATTGCATGTGGGTATACAGTTACTATATAGATAGGAGATTAGATGAGAACTGAAAATTTGATACATAGATGAGAACTGAAAACTCGATACATGTATTATGCATATCTTATTATTAGAATTAACAGAAATCCTAGTCTCTGGCATTGGGTTTGACTGGGGAGAACACTATAAATTAGGATTATTTACTTTATTCAGAGTTTAGAAATATAGCTTAACATAAGGGTTTGAGTGAGGAATTGCTAAACAACCATTTAAGACACATGTATTGCAAATTATTAAGAACTACACACCCACATAAGAGGTTTTAGTGAAAATAGTATCAGAGATTAGATAAGAACTAAAAATTCAATATATGTATCATTAGAGTTAATTGACTTATTAGAGAAATTCTAGTCTCTCAATCAAAGTATGGATTTTTAAAATGGGACTAATATTTATTACTCAAAAAGTGTTTTTTAGACTCTTGTATGTTTGCATGACACTGGGTGTTATTGGAGCAGATCACTGGAAATTAGGATCTGTCACTTTAAAAATGAGCCTATTAAAATCATGTCTTCCGGACTCAAATAGCAGACTCTGAAGAAGGCATGGCTTCATGGTGAAACATTAGCCTATGTCCATGTTTGCAGTCATTGGCACTCAGGCGCTAAAAATGTTGTTGTATGCTGTTTTTTAGTGTTGAATACTGTAGCTACAATGAGGTTTACAGTGGTAACAGATATTATATGGAGAAAGCGGGTGATGGACGCTGGAATGCACGAGTGTTCATTCAGTTCGAATGACAGAGAACAGTGGTATAAAAGTAGCTTGGATCACACAGCACAGAAAACTTTAGGAAAATCAAACTGCAACTGCACAGCACAGAGCACTTTTGAGACACCTGGTGAGATGTCTGTTTCATAAAGAGCAGTTAAGCTCTTTTGGAAAGCACTTTGATTACTTCCTCAGTTTAGGAATGCTGCTAGTAGCACTGTTATAAAATTTAAATAGACACTGCTATGGACTTTGCAAAAAAGCTGCTATAAATAATTTGTGAGTACTTTTGGAAAAATGTTTAAGGCCCACATTTTCAACAGAGATGCGCTGGTGCATCTGAGATGCACCGGCACATCTCAAAAAATGCTCTGAAGTGTGATATTGAAAGGATAGAGATGCATGATGCATCTCCAGATGTGCCGAAGTGCACCTATAATATATGCAGCGTATCTTGAGTGGGCATTCCCATGAATGTGCCATGAAAGTCTATATTCAGCCAAAATGGACAGCACAAGTGCTGAGCATCTCCAAAGATGTGCCCCCCAAAGTTAGGCATACAAGGAACATGCCTATGTGCAAGCCACCCACAGGCAGCTAGCAGCACAGCAGTAGCCAGGAGCATGGATGGTACAGAATTCCTTATGGTCGAGGCAATGAGGCAGGCAGGCAGCTAGCAGCACAGCAGTAGCCAGGAGCATGGGTGGTACAGAATTCCTTATGGTCCAGGCAATGAGGCAGGCAGCTAGCAGCACAGCAGTAGCCAGGAGCATGGATGGTACAAATTCCTTATGAGTTCGAGGCAATGAGGCAGGCAGCTAGCAGCACAGCAGTAGCCAGGAGCATGGATGGTACAAATTCCTTATGGTCCAGGCAATGAGGCAGGCAGCTAGCAGCACAGCAGTAGCCAGGAGCATGGATGGTACAGAATTCCTTATGGTCCAGGCAATGAGGCAGGCAGCTAGCAGCACAGCAGTAGCCAGGAGCATGGATGGTACAGAATTCCTTATGGTCCAGGCAATGAGGCAGGCAGCTAGCAGCACAGCAGTAGCCAGGAGCATGGATGGTACAGAATTCCTTATGGTCCAGGCAATGAGGCAGGCAGCTAGCAGCACAGCAGTAGCCAGGAGCATGGATGGTACAGAATTCCTTATGGTCCAGGCAATGAGGCAGGCAGCTAGCAGCACAGCAGTAGCCAGGAGCATGGATGGTACAGAATTCCTTATGGTCGAGGCAATGAGGCAGGCAGCTAGCAGCACAGCAGTAGCCAGGAGCATGGATGGTACAAATTCCTTATGGTCGAAGGCAATGAGGCAGGCAGCTAGCAGCACAGCAGTAGCCAGGAGCATGGATGGTACAGAATTCCTTATGGTCGAGGCAATGAGGCAGGCAGCTAGCAGCACAGCAGTAGCCAGGAGCTTGGATGGTACAGAATTCCTTATGGTCGAGGCAATGGGGGGTGTGAGGAGATGGGCAGAACTGCAACATGGCCATGGAAGTGCCCATAGGTGGTATGCCCAGTAGAGATGGTACCATGCCTGTGTCACAATTGAACAAATCACTGACACAGGGATTGTGGGCCAATAAGGGTAGTTCTGAGACAGCTCTGTGAGTTTGTCCATCATGAACTGCAGGCACCAACACACAGGAGTCACGCCATGTCATTGGAGACAAAGGTGACAGCAGCACTGTGCTTGCTCACCACAGACATCTTCCAGAGACCAGTGGGTGACACTACTGGTATCACACAGTTTGCCATGTCCCGTCTCTTCACACAGTTCCTCATCGCTCTGCTGCCACATGCTACTGAGTTCATACAATTCCCTAGTACACAGGCAGAGCAGACAGAAGCTATGCAGTAATTCCACAGGGTGGCACACATGCCATGCGTGTTAGGGGTCATCGACTACACCCATGTGGCAATTAGGGCACCACCTGGCCCTGACAGTGTAACATGCATCAACCAGAAGGGCTACCATTCCATCAACTGCCAGGTCATGTGCAATGCCACAGGGCACATCACCAATGCCTGTGCCACGCACCCTGGGAGTGCACATGATGCCTACATCTGGCATCAGTCAGCCTTGTGCCACCATTTTGAGAGAGGGTAGATACCTAGTGGCCACCTAGTGGGTGAGTTGGGCAGAACACCATACCCACACAACACACTGTGGCACACAACACAGCAGGTGGCATTGCTGGGGGGGGGGGAAGTGACAGGGAAAGTGCACTGGCCAATGGGCATGTGGAACTGTGGAATAGGGTAGCCTGCTGGAGTGGGATCCACAGATACAGAGACAGTGTGGTGATGGTGCACAGGGTGTAGCAGTGCAGAGTACTGCACATTAGGCACAGGTGGCAGGGCAAGAATCAACACAGGGTCTGAAGCACAAAAAAATGGCTAGGGTAAGGAAGAGCACCATAGGTTGTATTGGACAGTGGTAGATTGCCACACAAGTAGGGCTGGGGTGGTGCAGGACAGGATAGAGCACAGCCAGTACATGCTTGGCCAGGCAGGAAGAATGCAACAGATGTGGGGGCCTCCACTAGTGTTACAGGTGGTGCACAGGAAGGGAGGGTTGAACGGCAACCAGGTGGACAGGCATTGGAAACATAGACAGGCAATGGGGGTGGGGCTGTGATAGGCACAGCGCATGCCTGATCAAAATTAACATACTGTTGTCCCTCCTCAGGTGACAGTGCATATTCCCTCCAGCCATAGCTACTCACCCCCATACAGTGACCCTCAAATGAGCCTGAGGAACATTTTAATGAGGCACACACCATGACACACAATGTCATTGAGCATGTGTTTGGTATTACACGAGGTCCCTGCACCCTTATTGGTACCCCCAGAGGTACACTATAGACAGCTAGTATTTAGGTATAAGTTATGCTAACATATAGGGCATTGGGCATCTACTGTATAAGAGTAGATGTCAGGATATGTATGCATATTATTGTTATACACTTTGCTTTCCAATACATGTATATATTTCTTGCTTACAAGATGTTAGGACAACTGTGTCCTTGTAATGATGATGATATATAAGTCAGCTGTGCCATCTTATGATAATTTGTATTATTACACTAATACATGTATAACTGAGCTTTCTTTGTCTTTACAAAGTGATGACTACTACAGAATTGTATAATGTTATCTTGGACAGTGGAGCCACCTCTAATTTAGGCAATAGGGCTCATCTTAGTAACTAGAAATGTTTCTATCTTATGCTAACCATAGTAATTATCATAGGTATATAATGTAAGACACCACGTCTTATACCGCGGAGATCCCTGGAGACACAAAGAAACCTTGAGGTATAGGGAATGCTTAGCATTGTCTCCCAGTTCGTAGTTGGTAAGAACTGCTTAGGGCAACTGTGATTTATCCTTTGGTAGTAATAAACAAGTTTATTACTCTTATGCAATGTGTCTGTGATTCCTTGCATTCCCATTATTGCCAAGAACCTGAGAGTGAGGTTTAGACCTCCTGACTATTGGCGACTGCGTGCAGGCAATATTTGGTGTTTGCAAGGTTTCACTTGTTGTTTCAAACTATTCCCTTCTCAGCGGGGACTGTAGGTATGCATTCCCGCATCACCTCTCCCATTCTATGACCACTGTGTAATAACTTGCAAAGTCTGGCTACTTTCTGGGTGTGGTCGATGCCAACTCAACCCCCTCCACATTGCAAGCTTACAGGTGCACAGAGCCCGACTGAGAACAAAGTGCTCCTGCTGTGGATCAATACATAGCATGGCACCTTTTTCATGGTTTAATTTTTTGTTCCCTCCCACACAATGGCCATCATATCAAATATCTGCCCAGAACTGAGACTCAATGTCTTGAACTTCCTTGCCTCCCATGGAGGATGGGCTGACTTCACTCGGGACGCATGTCAATCCGACAACCCTGTACTGGGGATTTCAACTCAGTAGTCAGAGACAAGACAAACAGCCAGAAAGTGAGAAGCTAAAGGGCTGTTGGTCGTGGCTCTCTATGCTGCTCTGGAAGCCTCTGAAGCAAGGTTTCAAATCCTTGAACTGCAAATCTCCTCCCTTAAACAGGAGATGAGTTTGCAGGAAACAGAATGTGTGAGACGTGAGCAGGATTTGGAATCTGAACTCCAAACTCTGTGGAATGAAAAGGATTCCCTTTTGAATTATTCCACCCAGGCAGGCGTGCAGGAACTTTGCATGTTGAAGTAGGAATGTGAAAGTTTGAGACAGGATAAGAGTCAGGCTTTGCAGATGAATGACTTGTTAAGTAGAATGAATGAGCAATTGAGTGTGGAGTTGGGAGAGGTCCAGGATGAGATAAACCAGGTACGTAATGACTTAAAAGTGGCTACTAGGGACAATCACAAATTGAACATCATGTATAGAGTGTTGCAGAAACAGGTGCAGGATGAGGTAGATATTGCGGAGGGTCTGGAAGGAAAGGTATGACTCTCTGCGGATGACACAAAGATCTGTAACAGAGTTGATACACACGGGGGGGTAGACAGGATGAGAAGGGACTTGGCAAGGTTGGAGGAATGGTCAGACATATGGCAACTTAGATTCAATGCAAAGAAGTGCAAAGTAATGCACCTGGGAAATAAAAATCCAGGAGAAGAGTACACAATAGCAGGGGAGGTACTAACGACAACAATAATGGAAAGGGATCTGGGTGTAGTCATATCAGATGACCTAAAGGTGGGTAAACAATGTGAGAAGTCAGTAAGGAGAGCCAGGGGGATACTGGGATGCATAGGGAGGGGCATCACAAGTAGAAAAAGGGAAGTGGTTATCCGTCTGTACAGACAGTTGGTGAGACCCCATCTGGAGTACTGCGTGCAGTTTTGGAGACCTCATCTACGCAAGGACATAGACAGGATGGAAGCAGTCCAGAGGAGGGCAACTAAAATGGTGCAGAGTCTACATCAGAAACCATATGAAGAGAGACTGATAGAGCTTAATATGTATACTCTTGATGAAAGGAGGGACAGGGGGGACATGATAGAAACTTTTAAGTATCTCAAGGGAATCAACAACGTCCAGGAGGGTAGCATCTTTTAGAAAAAGAGATGTATAAGAACAAGGAGCACAATTTAAAGTTAGAGGGATGGCTCAGGGTAATGTGAGAAATTCTTTTCACGGAGAGAGTGGTGGATACATGGAACCGCCTTCCTGGAGAGGTTGTGGGTCTAAAACAGTGGGGGAATTCAAACATGCATGGGACAGACATAAGGCAATTATAGTGGGGGGTTGCAGGAAGTAGGCTGTTGGTTAACTAGAATCTGCAGCTTATCCAATAGGTAGGGAAATGGGCAGACTGGGTGGGCAAAGTGGTCCTTATCTGCCGTCAAAGTCTATGTTTCTATGCTGAATGTGAATCCAAAATGGCGAAACTGTGCCATCAGTGAGAGGTTCTGGCTGCATATGTTAAGACGACGGGAGGCGTAGCCCCTGCCTTAACCATGTCATCTGAAGGAGAGGTGACAGATGATGATATCTCACAATACAATGCCCAGTTGCACCCCTACTATGGCTCAGACTCCCCACCATGCCATCCGCAACGTGGTGGACCCCCGTCACACCCAACCTATGTCATACATCACCAACGTCATGACACCCATCATGGGTGACATCAGCATGGTGGCCCCCATGATGGGGGAGGGAAGTTGGCCAAAGCCTAGTCCCGACAGCTCCACCAGTAGCCATTATTAATGCAGAAGACAGGTAGGAGATAGAGATGATGATTGAACATGTGATAGGTAATGTACCCATCTCTGGGATAAACAAACAGGTCCTTAAAACCCAAATTAGGCAGCTTCTGCATGAGGTCGACACTCAGGAGGGCATGGTTCATACTGCGGCTGAGGCCGCAACTCAGGCAGCTTTGGATGGTGCCCGGGGCAATCAGCCTCTGCCTAATCGGCCCAATAATCCCCTACAAATGGCCTACTGTGTTCAGCAAATAGCTGACAGTATTGGTCGGATGAGCCTGTCCAACAACCTCAGCTGTCACTTGAAAAAGGTGCGTGGTAAATGTGAAATGCTTAGCCTTGCTGCAGACTACCAGGTCCAGATCCTACGCCAGACCATTGATCCTGGACTGTGGGCTAAACTCCCTGATGCTGTCTGTCAAGATGGCCAAGCCACCTTTGATGAAGTCACAGCTGAACTAATTTCTGCACACAGCCCAGGTGTAGTAGGAGTGATACTTGCATATCCGGTGAAACAGAATGCAAAAGAAAGTCCAGTGACTTATCACCAGAGGCTCTGGATGGCCTACTGAGCAGGGAAGCACCTTGCTCAGGAAGCTGCAGATGTAGACATTATTGAGTATAAGACCTTGTTCCTTAGGAACTTGATCCCTGCAGTGAGGGAGAAGGTAGAGCCAACCACTTACCCCACCACGGAGAGGTTTGCCGATATTCTTTGGAAAACCGAGAGAGTTTATCAACTCTACATCCGGTATCTGGGCTCCTGTTCCAAAAAGGTAGCCACCGTGGAAACTACTCCAGAGCCCATGAAGCACTACATGGTGGAAGGGCAGGCCCATGAGAAACAGCCCATCCCCGCAGACAATCAACACCCCCAGCAGGCCCAACAACCACAGCAACAACAACAATGGGGTGGGAACTGGAACTATCATGAGAATAAGAAACACCATAAGAACAACAAGGGTAAACAACAAAGACCAGTCCCTTCCTATAGGGAGATAGCTGGAGAGAATCAGAAGTTCCTGGAACTTCTGGGGCAAGTGCGCTCTGTAGCGGATGCCGTTCCCGCTCAGGCCCTTGCAGCCCTACAACCGGGAGCTCAGGCCTCAACAGGCCATGGAGGTACTGGAAGTACAGGACCTCAGGCCCATACAGCCCTGAACCCAGAAGCAGTTCCCTATATTGCATCAGTGCAGCATGGTGAGGTGGTTCAAAGGAGCCAGGTCCAACACCTTCATGCTTCCGGAGGTACAGATTGACAATTACAGACCCCAGTCCGTATTGTAAACAAGTTGGTCTTGGATGCAAACGGAAGGCCCTACATTGAGGCCGAGGTCAGGGGCTGCCTATTGACAGTACTACTGGATACAGGTGTGTCTGTATCTGTATTACATGATGACCACCCCGAGACAGCCTCTTGGTCCACCGGATGGAGGACCAACATGCCAGGAGTGGATGGCACTAGGTTGCCTGCATACTGTTCTCTACCGCTACCTGTAGAGTTGGGACACTTGAAGGCCTATCACACCTTCCAGCTAATGGTATTGCATGACCATCCTAGTATAATCAGAACTGACTTTCTAGCACCACACGGCTGTGTGGTGGACCAAGCCAATGTGTTACTGACACAGATTCAGGGACAGTATCATACCATCATGATTCCTGATTCACATGCAGTGGCAACAAAATCTGCCGACAATAAAAAGTATGACATCATAGATTTGTTCAAGAACCATGAGCTTTCCCAAAGTTCTTCCCCATTCTACACAGGCATTTGGAGGCATTTGCCACCAACCAGCATGACTGTGGCAGAATACATACTGTCATAGAAGTGACAGGCCCAGCACATGAGAGGCAAAGGCAATATCCTTTTCCACCAGAGGCCTTGCCTTCTCTTAGGGAAACAATAAAATCACTCCTCAAATAAGGTATAATCAGGACATGTGTCTCTACAACCAACTCACCAGTGTGGCCTGTGAAGAAACCCACACATGCCTGAGACTTATTATTGACTACAGGAGACTGAACCAGGTCACCCCAGTTGTGCTGCAACTGTGGCATCAGCACCAGACATGCTGTGACTCTTGACCCCTGACCAAAAGTGGTTCAGTGCCCTGGACATCTCCAATGTTTCTGGTCTGTACCATTGGCCCCCAAAAGTCAATATAAGTTTGCTTTCACCTTTGAGGGTAGACAGTACATGTGGACCTGCTTACCACAATGATTCCGTAACAGCCCATCCCTGTTCCATCTCCATATGATGGACACTCTTGAGAGGTTCTCTACCCCCCAGTGTCTCTTACAGTATGTGGATGACCTGCTGTTGGCAACAGCCACACAGGAACAACACTTGGATCTCTTGGATGAACTACTGACTCTCATTCAGAGAACAGGCCTCAAATGCAATTCAGCAAAAGCACAACTATGTCAGTAAGAGATACTCTTTCTGGGCCTGAGAATAACTGATCAAGGCTGAAGCCCTACCTGGAAGAAAATACAAGGACTGCAAGATCTGCCATTACCCACTAGTGTGGCCACTCTTAGGAGATTTCTAGGTATGGTAAACTATTCTAGAAATTGTATTTGTGATTTTGCTCAGAAGGATGCTCTTCTGTATGAATTACTGAAAAAGGACATTCCCTGGAACTGGGGCCCCATTCACACCCAGGCTGTTTTGTTAGTAACACAGGCTTTGGCCTCTGCTCTGGCTCTGGTCAACCCCAATCCAGCCTTGCCATTCCCTCTGGAATGTGTCACCTCTGACATAGCCATGTCAGCAGTGCTGGTCCAGAAGGTTCATGGCATTTTGAAACCCATTGCATATGCATCGCAGCTCTTGACCCAGTGGAACAGAAGTGCAGCCTTTGTGAAAGGAACCTTCTGGCTACCTACTGAGCTGTCAAGCACTTTTTGTATATCATTGGGTACTCTCCACTGATCATCAATGCAAACCACACCCCAACTACCTTTCTGCTATCAGACAGAGTGAAGGATGGGTCAGTCTCCAATATCAGGCTGATACACTGGTCACTTCTTCTCCAAGGTAGGGACATCCAGGTCCACCCAACCAAAATGCCATCCATGCTGGCACATGGCCTCCTTTTCCAAGGAGATCCCTATGACTGTACATTGCAACTGCCTGATCTTCCAGATCCAGGTCCTTTTCTCCCTGCCATGCCACAAATTCTTGAGAGAACCTCATTGTGTTGTATCTTTACAGAGGGTTCAGCTTCCTATTATCAGGGAGAACAAATTGTCAGGATGGGAATTCTAGTAATTTATCCTTATGGTAACACTGTTAAAATCTTTAAGCGTTGCAGTGTGGTATCATCACAATATGCCGAGATGGCAGCAGTGGCCTGTGCCCTCGAGTTCATTCAGTATGGGACTGAGGATACCATAATTTTAATAGACTCTAACTAGGTTTGTTGTTCTCTTACAAAATTTCTCCCTTTCTGGCAGAAGAATTCCTTCCTCTCATCTGATGGCAGCCCAGTGAAACACAAAGAACTGGTAATATACATAAATTCACTGGCACAGAAGTTTACACACAAACTCTATGTACACAAAGTTAAAGCTCACTCCATACATGACCACTATCATGCCTTCAATGATACCATGGACACCCTTGCCAAGGAAGGGGTCTGAGGGAGGGACACCTGGATGATGGATCACCCAGAAGCCAGGGCGGCTGTACACATTGCAGCAATCAAAAAGAAGCCTGAACCCTTTTCCCCCTGGACCTGTTGACAGCGCGGCATGCCAACTCCAAACTCCAGGATGTGTTCAGATTCCTTGACAAAAGCACTGAGCAAAACCTACCTACCCACAACCCGTACTGTAGGCATAAAAGTAAGTTACATTTGTCCCCTGATGACAAGCTCATCTGGTATCAACCAGATGATACCGCCACTATGTTGTGGGTGGTTTCCAGATACCTCAGATCTGAATTTTTGCACCCAAGTGCATGAAACCCCTACTGGTGGGCACCAGGGAGTAGAAAACACCCTTCAAAGACTCAAGACCACTGCCTGGTTGCCTTGTATCACCAAGGATATCAAACAGTACATAGATAATTGTCTTGTTTGTGCACAGAACAATCCTATCCCCACCAAATGAAATGCCAAAACTATTACCACAAAGGCATTCTGACCCTTGGCATGCCATACAGATTGACTTTATTGGCCCATTGACCAATACCAGCAGAAATAACAAATATGCCCTTGTGGTGACTGATCTTTTCTCTAAGTGGGTAGAAGCTTTCCCCACTAAGACATGTACTGATAAAACCACTGCCAAAATCCTGGTGGAATAGATTTTCTCCAGGTGGGACCTACCTCTCAAGGTAGACTCTGACAAAGGAACCAGTTTTACAGGTGAGTTAATGAAAGAAGCACTTGAACTCCTCGGGGTTCACCAAAAATTCCACATACCTTATCGCCCACAATCTTCAGGTCAAGTAGAAAGAGCCAACAGATGAATTAAGCAAATGCTTTCCAAATTCATTGAGGACAATCCCAAGACCTGGGATTCCCTATTGCTGTTACTCCTTATGGCAATTAGGGGCACACCCTCAGCCACCACCCAGTTGACACCATTTGACTTGATGACTGGCAAACAGATGAGATTGCCTGAACACTTGTTGTTTGACCTGCATACCCCCATAGCAGACCGTGTGTCTGTAGACCAATATGTGGAAAAACTCAGACAAGACCTCATACACACACACTTGTGTGCTGCCAACTGCATGGGCAAGGCTCAGCAATAGTCCAAAATACAGTTTGACAAACACGCACAAGAAGTGGATTGGCAAGTTGGAGATCAGGTAATGGTTCTCAGATTTGCACATCCCACACACTCCTTCTCCAATAAGTGGGAAGGCCCCTACCCCATTGTCAACAAGCTCAGTCTGGCAGTCTAACTGGTTAGATTAATGCACAACAATAAACTGACTGACAAATGGTTACATGCAAACCAACAGAAACTGTATAAAGGAGTATAATTACTTTTCCTCTCCCCATTGGGCAGAATAGTACTAACTTACTAATATTTGGTTTTCCTTTTCAGGTACTCTGACAAGATGTTCCTCTTTCTCCTCATCTCAGGAGTTATCCCCTGGATCCAAGGCATGATAAAGCACCTCCTTCCTCATCTCGATCCTCCAACATCTACCCCAGAGGGAGTTTCTATCAATATCCCTAACAATTTTATTACTGTCCAGGAAGGTTCTGATGCCTACCTCACTGCCTCAGTTGTTGCTCCTGATAAATCTACCCTTCAAATTGAGTGGCAAACCATGTCGCAAGGACAAATTCTCCCTGTGGCCAAGCTTTCCAAAGGAACCTTCCATGGCTGGCCCAATGCAAAATTATCCCCTAATGTTTCAATGTCCTTGCTCCGGACTGCTCTTAGACATTCTGGTTTATACAACATCACTGCTTTGATTGATCCCTCATATTGTAGTTCCTTGTCTAAAGACTCTGCTAGGAAATTTTGTGCTGTACACAACATGGCCTCTGCTGTCATGTACCTTTCTGTGTTACCCCCAACTGATAAACAGCTTTTGGAATGTCCAAAACACATCCCTGGTCCCCGTAGTGGTCTAACAGCCATTGCCTTACCTGGTACACTTATTAATAACTTACCATTTATGCATATACCTGTTTTGTTCAATTTATCTTACTGGGATATGAAATCATTTGGTATGTGTCATACTACTAACACTTCAGCATTTTACAGTACTTTATTGCTTGATAGTCTAGAAGCTTTTCAGATTCGTACTCAAGACCCTATTGCTGGGGTACATACCACCAAGCATAGAGGAAATTTCAGGACAAAAAATCTAATCCTGATGATCAAATTCATAAGCGTAATACACGTGAAGTTGACAGTTCTGATGTCACTGGTGCAACAGGCACTGTCACAGGTCTTTTTGGTACAGCTATGTCTATCTGGAACAAAGGAGACATTGCTGCTATCAAATCTCATTCAGCTAAATTCCAAACTGGTTTGGTAAATGATATAATACCCCCATTATTGCATGGTGTGGATGGCCTTAGTCAGGAAGAAAGATACACTGTATACAATATGCACGATATTGCTAAGGCATTTACAGATTCTAAAGATAAGATTAACATTCTTGTTGCACAAAATAACAAAGAAGCAGATCGACAATACGTTGCCCATGAAATTTTGTGCTCAACCTATGACTCATATATTATCACTACCATCAATAATCTTTTCCATGATCTGGAATCTGGAAAGATCCCTGATATCATTCATGATAGATATATCTCCAAATGGTATTGTCCACGGTGTAAAACCTCTAGCTGTATTGCAATGTGTATGCAACAAACTCTGACCATTCCACTTTCCACAGCTAGGAATTTGGGTTTTGTGACCAGACACCCTAACATTGGTCCATGTTTTACTTCTAAGAAATGTTCTATTAAGGATACCATGTTTGTTTCTTTTACTGTCTCTTTACCAAGTTTTGATCCCACTACAGCTCTATTTGACAAACTTGCAACTGTCCACTCTGTCAGACTCCTCAATGAAGATATCTACAGAGAATGCCTCGACTTGCCTCCTGTACTGGTCTTCCATCCTTTCCTGGATGCCTGGGTCACCCCGCACATGGACTATTGTGCAAAAAGCAGTATATTTACTTGTATCAATGTGATGTATTTGATGTTATTAAACCTGTATGTGGTTATTCTCCCGACAGTATTGATTGGTCCTTTTCTATGGATGATGACATCAGCAATAATGGCACAGATTTCTTGTACTCAACATTGGCTCCAGACAAGCTTTACCAATCTTATCGAGAGGAGGCTCATCGTCTGTCAACATAGATGACGAAGACTGCCTACACCTGTCCGGTACAGTTGTAAAAGTGGAGAGTCCCTACTGTTAAAATGCAGTATAATTCTGATTGTCAATACTGTGTCATCACTAATGTAAAGTCTTACATATACGGAACTCAAACATGTGTTATTGATAACCCCAACTTCTGCTTCATCCCTCATCATAAAGCAGTTATTGGACATACCATTATAACACTCACCCCTCTTATGGACGCTGATATCATTGATGGTAACCCTGATTATTTGCTCACCCTATCTGAGTATCCACCATATTTTAATGTACACATTGACCCCCTTACACTGACATTAAAATCACTGCTAGAGAGGAAAGGTACTCATCTCATCCACATCAGCAATAAAATTACTAAGGCTAATGAAGCTGTCCTTGCACTAATTAATGATGGTGATATGAACAGTGCATTAACTAACACGTGGTTAGAGATTGCCTTCAAAGGTTTTGTTATTATACAAGCATTTTTGATATTTTTGTTTTGCTGCCTACAGTGCACACTGCACCAACACTTTGAGCAGCTGGAGTTCCTTTACAAAGCTTGTACATCGGGTTTGTAAATGACAACTGCTCTCTCACCAAATCCTTACTTTTGCTGTGTTGCCCTGAGAGGCAACAAGGGGGGGAATGTTACACAAGGTCCCTGCACCCTTATTGGTACACTCAGAGGTACACCGTAGACAGCTAGTATTTAGGTATATGTTATACTAACATATAGGACATTGGGCATCTACCATATAAGAGTAGATAATCAGGATATGTATGCATATTATTGTTATACACTTTGCTTTCTAATACACATATGTGTTTCTTGCTTACAAGATGTTAGGACAACTATGTCCTTGTAATGATGATGATATATAAGTCAGCTGTGCCATCTTCTGATAATTTGTATTATTACACTAATACATGCATAACTGAACTTTCTTTGTCTTTACAGAGCGATGACTACTACAAAATTGTATAATGTTATCTTGGACAGTGGAGCCACCTCTAATTTAGCCAATAGGGCTCATCTTTGTAACTAGAAATGTTTCTATCTTACAGTAACCAAAGTAATTATCATAGGTATATAATGTAAGACACCATGTCTTATACCTCGGAGATCCCTGGAGACACAAAGAAACCTTGAGTTATAGGGAATGCTTAGCATTGGCTTCCAGTTCATATTTGGTAAGAACTGCTTAGGCAACTGTGATTTATCCTTTGGTAGTAATAAACAAGCTTATTACTCTTATACAACATGTCTGTGATTCCTTACATTCCCATTATTGCCCAAAACCTGAGAGTAAGGTTTAGACCTCCTGACATTGGTTTGCTGAAACTCTGATTGAGATGCCTGGACAGGTCTGGTGGTGCCTTACAATACAGCCTGGAGAAAGCCTGTGACATATTCCTGGCCTGTTGCGCGCTACACAACATGGCCATGGACCATGGAATAGTTGTACAGGCACAGGAGGGTGACAGTTCAAGGGATGGGGAAACCCCAGGGTGGTGGTGGTGGGCAGCAAACCATGGAGAGGAATGACCCACACCTGGTTGCAAGGGTACATTGGCACAGGGACACAATTGAGGAGGGGCATTCTGAAGACCGCAGGTAAATAACACAAGGGAACTAGATAGGGCAGTCACACACACACACACACACACACACACACGCACACACACGGTGGAGGAGGATACACACATACGCAAGTAGGCAGACACTGCATGGATGCTGAGGATGGCAATAAAGAGTGCACACAGCTTACACAGGCAACCACTGCAGTGCCACCAAGGACAGTGGGGACACAGTGGCTTGGTGGGGAATGGCACGGATCAGAGGGAATCCACCAGCATACATGCATGGTGGACACAGGGCCACACTTATCATGCCCATGCCACACAGAACAACACCAGTGCCCCCACCCATGCCCAGTATACCACACAGACAGCCCAGGCAGGCATGCCACCAGAGCGTGTTTGTACCACATCATGCTGCCCCAGGCACTGCCAGCTGAGTGAGTGGACAACAACAGATGCAAGGTTTAAGGGCCATGCTGACTGCACCCAGCAGGCATCACTGTGTGTGAGTACTTCCACCATGGACATGTGGACGGCCATGCCTAGGCTAGGTGAACACCTCAGGTGTGTCACCCACTACAGAGGGTGAAGCATCCATCCTAGCTGGGGTCGGCCCATGGGACCATGACTGTGTGCTTATGGGAGTATGGGTCCTGAAGTACAGAAAGGGTGTTGGGGATGTAGTTGGCAGAGGATGTCGTCAGCAGCAATGGGGTCACCTGATGCCATGCCCTGGGAGTGCTGGCAGTACTGCTCAGGGTGCGGTGGTAACTCCTGCATCCACAAGGTGCCAGGGCAGCACAGTCCACATCAATGGCCTGTGCAATCCTTGTAAGCACTGGGGTCATGACCTCCCACAGTTGGCACATCTTGCCAAGCATCTGCACATGCCTCACAGCAGCATGTTCATCCATGAGGCCCACCTGCACCTGCAGTCTATGTATCTCCTCCCTAAGTGCTGCCAGGCCCACAACGGTTTCCCACAGGAGCTGGGTGTGCTCATCCAGCTAGTCAGCAGGGGAAATGTCATGGGGGTCTGACGGGCAGGGGGGGTTCTGGCCTACCATGCCACATCTGCCAGCCATAGATGCTGCACAGCAGGCTGCTGTTCAGCCAGGGACTGTGTGTGGGCAAGCACAGCAGACTCTGGGGCAGTCATGACATGGGCCCCTGCAGGCTGTTGCTGCTCCACAGCACCCTGCAGGACAGTTGTGGCAGTCCCAGGCCCCACAGCAGTGCCCTGCCCCTGGCCGCTCACAGCTGCTGCAGCAGCAGGCAGCATGTGTGTACCCTGGGGAGGGGTGTATGAGGGCGTAAGACCACCCACATTGCCTGATGCTGTCCATGGAGCAACAGAGACTTTGGCTGGGATGCTGATGTGTGTGTGTGTGTGTTTCAGCTGTGTGGCATCCTCATTATCATCAGCATCATCCTTCTACATGGCCAATGCAAGCATGCTGAGGTCATCTGGAATGTTAAGGCCGGGCAGAGTGTTAACATCAGTAAGCCCTAGGGTTCCCTCAGCATGGGGTGGGATCATGAGCATCATCTGCCATGGCTGAGAGGATGTCAATGGTCTGGGTTTATCCCCACCAGTGCCACCAGATGAGCCCATGACCATGCAGAACCCCTGAAGTGTGATGGAGCTGAAGGCAAAATGGAAGCATGGTCAGTGACACATGGCCATAGTGCTGGCAGACAGGTGGACATGGCAAGGTGTGCATGTGTGCCACAGGTGTGCATGTTCTACCACACAGCCAGCCAGAGGCCACCATACTGGTGGTGTGTGCATTGCACGTATGCTGGGAGTGCATGCAGGGCAGAGTGTGGTGCAGGGTCACAAAGGCCAGGCTGTGTCCTGGCAAATGCCACACCCCCCATGATTGTGCTACAGGCACAGCAGCCATCATGTGGACCAACTGTCCATGGTAGCTGAACTGTGCTGTTGCACACTGATGCCAGATTGGTGAGCATGCACATGGCACACATGCCCCTGTGGGCATGGTTGACCACCTGCAGCCTGTGTAGCTGAACGGACCCAATCCCATGTTGCATGGCATGATGCGGGGCAATCACAACAGCACATCCTGATCCCGGTTGGACGGACGGTTGCGAGGGCCTGGTGCAGACACCCTCCCCCCCTGAAGCCAAACTGCTGCAGCCATTCCCTGGATCCTGATCCCAGTCAGATGGATGGTCGCGAGGGCCTGGTGCAGATGCCCTCCCCCCCAAAGCCGAACTGCTGCAGGTATGGAATCACTGGCACAGCATACAAGCGGAGGACTGTGGCGCAGTTCAAACCAGTGTGCTTTGGCACCTTTTCTCTCTATACTTTTTGTCGGCATAGCAGTGGAGATAGTTTTTTACTTCGTACAAATCTCCATTGCGTTTACTTGTTAGGCATTTACTTGTGCCTTAAGGAGCCCAGGAACTGTATATTAACTAACTTAATACTATGTCTTAAAGGAATTTACTGCATTGAAAGAACAAAAAATAATCTAGCCAAATAGCGCAGCCATGTCCCGATAGAACTGTTGTGTTGCAAGTCTCCCCCCCATTTTCCCACAGTATAAATAAGAGTTACCTGCTTTCTCTCCACAACCATTCCCTGGATCCTGATCCCGGTCGGATGGATGGTCGCGAGGGCCTGTGCAGATGCTCTCCCCCTTCCCCTAAGCCAAACTGCTGCAGGTACGGAATCGTGGGCACAGCATACAAGTGGAGGACTGTGGCGCAGTTCAAACCAGTGTGCTGCCCCGCCGACACTACGCGTTGGCTCCCCACTGCCCCCACCACCACCCTTAGTCGACACTCACCTTTATAGGGCGACTTAGCCAATAGGGACATGAGACGTGGTGCATTTTGACCAATCAGCCCACTTCTCCACCTGCAGATTATATTCATTGACTACTAGGGGGATCCTGCCTACCACCACTTATCTCTCTTCCTCTCATCCCCTACACCAGTATGTCCCTTGTAGTGTTCTGTATACTCGCTTTGCTCCTCACTGTGCTGTCCCCCCTCCACTATCCCTGCAGTAAATCTCTCCAGCTCTATTGAAGCACACATCTGCCAGAATGTCAGCCTCCTCTCGCAAATTCCCCCACTGTTCCTCGCATTCCCATCTGTTTTCCGCTCACCACTAACTCTCCTCGCATGCTGTACCACCCTATCACCCCACAACACCCCCCACCAATGTCCACCCCCCTGTACACAGTGCAAGGTGGGCCCTCTTTGTCCTAGCTATACCTGCCCTCAACTCCCTACCCATCCCCTGCACCACCCCCCAGATCCTTGCATCTGCCAAAGCACTTCTACCACAACCGCCGTAGTCCTCTTCTCCAACTCATCACTTTACTCCTCATGCTCTCTAGGAATGTCCATACTAACCCCGGACCTAGACCGTCTACCCCCCTTCGCCCCCTACTGGGTGTGGCCTCAGCATTGCCTCTATGAATATCTGCAGTCTCCCAAAAAAAACTGCTGCACTCCAGTGTTGGGTCTCCCAACACACGCCCAACATTCTTGCCATAGTGGAGACCTGGCTTTCCGCATTAACCCCCGACTCTGCTGTCTCCCTTCCTGGCTTCACCCTTTTTAGAGAAGATCGTGTGGGTAAGCATGGTGGCAGATGTGCAGTCTACCTGCGTGACTCCCTCCTGGGCCACGCACTACCTACCCCAAGCTCGACCACGGTGCCCAAGCCATCACCCTAAAAATCTCCCCTGACCTGGGCCATGGTCCTCTTTACCTTACAACCACTTACATATCCCCATGGGCCAAAAGTCTAGCTATCCACTCTCTCACTGACTATCTCTCTACCCTGCCCCACAAAGCTAAACAGCTCGTCCTAGGTGACCTCAACATCCACTGGCTTGGCTCCACTACAGTACACATTAAGGACAACTTCACAGCCTTTGACCTATCTCAATTAGTCACTCATCCCACTAGATTCAACCAATCAAGTGAGTCCAGCTCCCTCCTTGATATAGTACTCTCCAACCACCCCCACAAAATCAAGTCTGTTAATGTCCTAGCCAACTCCCTTAGTGACCACTCCCCAATTCTCAGTTTCTGGTCCTCCCCCATGCTCAATACCACATGCAAAGCCACCCCCCACCACCACTTTCACCCCGGGGGCCTTAATAAATGAAAGCAGTACCTAGCCCAGCTCGACTGGTCCCCAATCTCCCTTGCAATGGATATAGATACTGCTCTAGCCTTCCTCACCAGAGCCTTCTGCAAGGCCTGTGACATCTTTGCCCCGTCACCAGCACTCACTCCAAGAGACACAATGCTGCCTGGATTTCTCCCTCCCTGATCCAACAACTGAAGTAGCGGGATAACCTGTGGCATATTGCAGTCGAGTTCAGCAGGACAGCAGACAGACAAGCCTTTACTGCCACTCACAATCAATGCACCTGGGCCATAAGGCAAGCCAAGGCCAGATACTATCAAACCACCCTGGCCTCATCCTGGGGCTCTGCTCGAGCTTTCTGGGATAACATTAAGGAGCTTAATGGGAAAATCTGCTCTCCCCCCCTTCTCAAATGGTTGTTAACGGCGCAATTAATACTGACCTACCGCTTGTTGCTGACTGCCTCAACATGACCTTTTCTGACTTAAGTGCAGTCCTTCCTTCCCACCTTTGATTCTATCCATGCATTCAACTCCCTGCTATTTTTTGCGCCCCCATTTCTCTTCTGGACCATATCTCCCCACGACGCTAAACCACTCCTACTAAAAGCCCTCTCCAGCCGCAACCCCAGTTGTGACCCTCTTGATTCCAGGATTCTCCACCTAACACTTGATGCCATGTTAGCCACCCTTACTGACCTTCTTAACCAGTCTTTATGCCTTGGCCAATTCCCAAGTGCATGGAATTTGGCTGAAATTACCCCATCCATAAAAATGGAGACCGCATATTACCAAACAACTACAGACCAATCTCCATCCTCCCCCCCTCTAAAGCCCTGGAGAAAATAGTACACACCCAACTCATGGATTATCTATCCAAGTACAACATATTATGCCCAGAGCAGCATGGCTTCCACCCTGGTCACAGCACCACTTCAGTCCTATTGGAGTTCTCCCACCAAATACACTCTGCACTTGACACTGGGGAGATCACCGGGGCAGTGTTCATTGACCTATCCAAGGCCTTTGACACTGTGTGTCACCCCCTATTTCTTGACTCCCTCCGTCAGCTTGGTTTCTCATCTGGCCCTCTGGCTTGGTTCTCCAACTACCTCCGTGACAGATCCCAACTGGTCAAAATCAATGGTATCCTATCAACTGCCTTACCTGTACACTCTGGGGTCCCTCAAGGCTCCATCCTGGGCCCCACATTGTTCAGTCTCTTTCTAAACACCCTCCCCAGCTCCTGCTTGGGCAAAATGCTTCTATACACCAATGATGCAGTCCTCATTGCCTCCCACCCTGACCCACTGACACTCCAGGGCTCTTTGCAACTCAATTTCAGCCAAGCTGAAAAATGGTTCCTCGACCATCGTCTGGTTCTGAACCACAAGATGATAAAATCTATGATTTTTGCACACTGCTAAAGTAACTCCAGAAATGCTCCCCTTCGCATCATCCTCAGCACCCTACACCCCCTTGAACAGGTATCAACATACAAATACCTGGGCATCACCTTTGACTCGGCTCTCTCCTTCCATGCCCATCTTAACTCACTGTCCTCTGCCATGAATGCCCGGATTGGACTCCTCTACCGCCACAAAGACTGCCTCCCTGAGTTTGCCCTATGGCTGGCTAGCACCTCCTCCATCCTGTCTTTGGTTGATTATGGACGCCTTATCTATGCAGCTGCTGACCTCACTGCCCTCACCAAAGCCCAGACCTCTATCAACAAAGCCTGCAGGCTCCTGACTGGTGCCCCCAGCAGAACACACACATGCCAGCTTTACTCCACCTCGAACCTACTCACTTTTGAAGAGTGCCTGCAATACCACACCTGTATACTGGCCAAAAAGACTCTACTTGGGCTCTCCCCCCCCCCAGGAGTCGCTACATCCCTTCAACGGGCCACCCACTCGGTTGTTACCCAAAATACAACCAAAGCCACCTTTCAGGTGCCGAGAGCTAAGACCTCACTCGCCCGAAGGTCTTTCCACTACAGAGCACCCTCCTGGTATAATTCCCTCCCCACTCTCATAACTAACATCTCAAAAATTGGCCCCTTCAAAATCACCCTATGTAAACACCTCACTGACACTCAGAGCTGTAAATGCCCATAATAGGGCCTTACCGAGAGCTCCGCCTGAGCCAATCTGCAAACCTAGACCTCCTCACCCCAGGTAACCACCACCTAGTACCCCTAGGGTTCTTATAGTATTACATATGTACTAGTTTATTTAGAATAGCTTCTTGTAGTCTGCACACCACGCACTGTAACCTGCGTGCTCCACTGTGTCACTGAAATTGCTTAGTTTTGTATGCTCTTCTGTATCTCACCTGTATTGTTCACTGAAATTGCTTTGCTTTGTATGCTCTTTTGTATCTCACCTGTATTGTTCCCCACTGTTTTGCTCCACCAATATGTTGTCTCCCCTCCCTGTGATGAGGTGCTTTTGTAAATGAGTCTTTGACTCAAAGGTTGTAAATCTGAATTGTGAATAAATAAATAAAAAAAAAACATGGGGGACCTTGTTGGCCCATGACAGGCCTGTGTGCTGTAAGCAACTCTGCACTGTGCCCTGTGGATATGGTGCAAGACCCTGTGTGGCATACCATGCACACCTGTGATCAACACATGCAGCCCTCCACATATGGTGATGTATGCATACTCACCATGCTGTGAAGGGCTGCCCCCAGTTTGAAACCCACCTCCAGGGACACCGTCCATGAAGGTATGGCTTATGATGGCCACATGTAGCTCCTCTTGTGAAGTGAGTGCTGGCATTGTGGGTGGGCCACCCCCAGTTCCCCTCAGGGAGGCTTATATACTGGCTAGCTTCTCCCTGGCCCTGTGCTTGTCTCTTGCCATCCACTTAATGCACTCCTGGGAAGTGTGGTTATAAATGCCATGGGCATTAACATGCTGAGCAACCTCAGCCTATCCCTTGGACCACTCCTACTGGGATCATATCTTGCCTGTGAGCAGGTCCTCCCTGAGTGTGTATACATGCACAAGGGCATGCTGCTCCTCGTCGGTGAAGTTAGACCTCTGCCTCCCCTTCCCTCTTCCTTCATCCATAATGGTACCTGTGGACAGGAAAAAAGGGCAAGCATTAGCACAGATCCAGCATATCTGGCAAGTGGGCCATGTCCCACTCGATGCAGTGCAACAAACGCTGTAACATGGTAAATGTAAACAAACATACCTCCAAGGCTGCAGTACCTGCTGATCACCTGTGGTGTTGTGTGGCACAGGGCAGCCCATTTTAGGTTCAGCACATGCAAATGAGGTGTTGAGCAGCCTATAATGAGATGCTAATTAGTGGACTTAGGCCAGGATTGGGCAATGAGTCAATCTGCATTTCCTGGCTGAATATTGCAAATTTGCTCCAGGCTCATCTCATTGAGCACAACACATCTATTTGTGCCGTGCATCACCGCACAGTGCATTTCCGCAAATGTGTGACATCCTGCACCTTACTTGACATGCGCGGCGGCCCATGTCTGTCATTATGGCTAAGTATTGCGCATCTCACAGCAATCCACTGTACTGCACCATTGCAGTTCATGGCACATGTCCTCAGCATTGTGCCATGTGGTTGGTTGCAGTTGTGGTATTGGCCAACCTCAACAACATGGTGGTGCTGTGCAGCGATGCATGCATGTATCGTTGGGCCGTGACCCCTTTCTCCCATCCAGCCATTCACTAATGCACATGTGAAGTGCTGCACCATTTCCTGACAGTCGCGCATTCCTGTGGTGCATCTGCAGGATGCGTGGATCAGTGTTTGTGGGCCTATCGCGCATCAGGTATGGCCCGGCCACAGTCCATCCAGTCCTCCTACCTGCAACACAAGCTCCTGGATTATTGGATAGAGTGATGGATTGTGCACAGGCTGCTGGGCCAAGGGCCCTCAACTGGTCAGAGGTTGAGCTCACCAACCTTGGGCAGCGGTCTACCTCTGAAGGGCCAGCTGTTTGGGGTAGAGGCCCTCCAGCAGGCCAAAGTGATGGTCTGGCCCAGAGTGGCAGAGTGCCTTGTGCAGTGGACAGGAATCTCACACATGGGGGGGAGCAGTGCAGGCACTGTTATGGTGACCTGTGATGGAGGGATCCCGGGAGGCTGTGCAGCCTGCAGGACTGGGCCCACTAGGGAGCTGTTTCATGCCTGGGTATGTTGTTTTTGTGTGCATGCTGTGCTTGCCTGCTTGAGAGGGGTTTGCTGGTGTGGGGGCATTTGCCAATGCACACAGGGTTGGCATACCTATGGACACAGGGCCAGTCTGCTAGCACCTCATGTGCCACTGTCCAGCCATGGGTGCAATGTGGACTGAAAATGCTTCTGCTGTGTCAGTGTCAGGCTCCTTTGTGTGCTGCCTGTCTCCTGGGCACACATCATACTGCACCATGATGCATCGTGACAGTTTTGGTCCCCAGTGGGGGGTGGGTGTTGGGGGGGCTATGGGGTGAGCTAGGGGGTTGTTGTGCCTGCATGCTGCTCATGATACCTTTCCATTGTGTTCCCCTTGCAGGTTGGGCAGAGTGCCAGCAGTTGCAGGAGTGCACCACCAGTAGACATACTGAGGGGAGTGCCAGAGTGACTGCTGGAGGGGACAGTGCCACGTGTGTCCCGACCTGTGCCAGGTAAGTGTGCTGTTGTGCAGCATATATGTGTTCTGGGCTTTGGGTGAGGGTGTGGGTTTATGTTGCCCACTGTGGCACATTGCCTGCAAGCTGTGCATGCCCTAGTTGTCCCAGCCACGCACTCTTGGGTTGTTGTCTTGGCACCGTGTGGTGGACCCACTGTCCGCCTTGCCCCTGTGTATTTTTCTTGTAATGTGTGTCCCACCAGGACAGTGGGTGCCCATCGGTATTCACACGGGGTTGCCACTGGGCCTGCACACTTGGTGCACATGGATGTTGGGGCCACATGGTATGGAGGGCATGGCTACATGTCCTTTGGTAACGGCCAATGCATGCACGTGCTGACAATGCCTGTTCTCAGTGCCACTTCCCATTCACTGTGTGGCTCTGCTGCATGGCATGTTGCTGGTCCGTCATATGTGTGGTGTGTTGCCGGGTCTGTGCAGGGGTCTTGCAACATCAGGCATGCAAATCCACTCCATCTTTGTGGGGGGACCTGGTTGGGCTATGGCGCTGAGTCCATCTTTGCTGTTTCCCCACATAGATCATCAAGCTGCCAGGGTGGTCCCGCAGAGGCCGAGGGAATGGATGCTGCTGGGTGGCTGGCTGGTCAACTCACAGGGGGTACCCATGGGCATGTTTCACCAGCAAAGGATAATGCTGTGGTGACAGAGGGTGATTCTGGAGACTGGGCATGGACTGTGTGGCATGATAACCCTGTACTACAGTTTCCCCTTATACACACCACCCCAGGCACTCACCTTCCCTCTGCATGTACATACTCAGCCTGCATTCCATGTTCCCCATTACACCCTGCTCATCACCCATTTTGTTGTAATTGTCATAGGTAGTTTGTAGGTTTGCCTTTTTCACTGTTTTACTCGCTTGCATTTCAATGCTGCTGCTGTTGTTGTTGTTCCTCCCTTTGCCATGTTACGAGTAAAATACTGTTAGATTTGAAATATCCTGTGTCTGTGGTTCTTCCTTGGCCATTGTTGCCATCACCTGTTGTCTTGTGTGGTTGTCCCTCTGCCCCTTGGTTTTCACTGCTCACATCTGTGTATGTGTCATTGCACACCCGTATGCCCTGTCCACCTTGCTATTCCCCACAGTGTTTCTCCTGGTGTCCCCTGGGCTGCCCCTCACTGCTGCTGACAGTGTCCCTTGCACCATGCTTATGGTCCTGTGCTGTGCATCCCTTCGCTGTTGTCCTGGTCCCTGTGCTACTTTGGTGCACTGTTTGCAGGCCTGTGTATCTGTGGGCGTGTGTGCCCGGTGTGGCCGTCAGGTGCCAGCCTGTTTAACATTGTACCTGTGTCTAACTGTGCTGTGGTCTGGCTACTACATTGGCACTGCTTGTCTCCTCAACACTGTTGTCATGGTGCCTGGTCATGCTGTGCTGTCCATTGGCACCTCCACTGCTGTGTCACTTCATCCATGACCTCCTGTGTGCCATGCTCACTGTGCCTGTCCCACCCTTTGGCTGGTAGTCTGTGTTTCATGCATTGTACTGTACCTATTGGAGGTTGTTCTATGCCCATCTTGCACTTTTGCAGAGCCACTCTTTTCCCCATTGCCTTGGGCTGCTGCCCCCACCCCGGTTTGTGCTGTTGCACACTGCTCATTTCCCATTTCCAGTCCAGTCCTGTTGCTCCACTGTTCCAGGGTGGGCTGCTCCATTTGCAATATTCAGTCCTGCCCTGCGCATGTGCAGTTGTGCTATAGCACATTTCTGGTATGTTCAGCCAGGGATGTGCCTGTGCATCTTACTGCGCATCCACTGAATATTGCATTTTTTTGTGGTGGCACATCTCAGTTGCACAGTGCAGGCACTTGTGTGTTTTCCCAGTGAGGCTTTCAATATGGGACCCAGAGTTATCAAAATATTTCTGACGACAGACAATTTTTACTAAGAAATGCAGTTTTGATACTAAGGGTAAAATTATAATAATGGCAAAATTACAAGAAAAAACTGAATCCTCTTTCATGCTTGTACTCATAAGCACTCAGGCACTAAAAATGTTGTTGTGTGCCATTTTATTGTGTTGAATACTCTAGCCAGAACAAGGTTTGCACCAGTATCAAGTATTATATGGAGAAAGTTGGTGATGGATGCTAGAACGCATGGGCGTTCATTTGGTTTGAATGACAGAAAATTGCAGTGGAAAAATAGCTTGGATTGCACAGCACAGAGAACCTTTGGAAAACCAAACTGCAACTGCACAGCACAGAGCACTTCTGAGATGCCAGGTGAGATGTTTATTTCATAAAGAGCAGTTAAGCACTTTTGGAAAGCTCTTCGATTACGTCTCCAGTCTAGGAACACTGTTAGTAACACTGCTAGAAAATTCAAATAGGTGCTGCTAAAGACATCATAGAAAGCTGCCATAAATAATTTCTGAGTACTTTGGAAAACATCTAAGTTATCAAAAGATTTCAGACTACAGACAATTTTTACTAAGAAATGCAGTTTTGATACTAAGGGTAAAACTATAATAATGGCAAAATTAAAAGAAAAAATGGCAGAACAGAATAAAATAAGTTTTTAAGGTGATTGTAAATGTTGGAGTTTGAAGCCCATGACTTGATTTGCTGATATTATGTCATTCAGAGAAATGATTTAGGTTAATGTGTGGCAAAAAGAAGAAAAATTAAAAATAAAAACTTGTGTGAATACAAAATACTACAGTTTATTCTTATTCTATATGGTAAAAGGCATATTGGTGCTGACCCCCACCAGTGGTGTAGGTCAATGGGACCTTGTGGCAATGTAGGTGGAGCCCTTTTTGGGGGTATGTGCACAACCTGTTGCAGCCACTTTGACTTGATTGCTTTTGATTTAGTGTAACATTTGTGTCCTTCATTTGTGCTTTGGGGCCTTCTTCCCTAAGGTACTTTTGCCCTAAAGTGATTTTGTCCCTGCAGCACCTCTAGGGGTGAAACCTTCCTCAAGAAGGCTCCTGTGTCTTCCCAGAACCCTGAAAGGGTGGTAGTTCCTGTAGCAGGGACAGAGATAGTATTCGCCAAAGTTACATCTTACTTTACAAGCATTATCAAACTACATGCCTTCCAGCCATCTCCGTGCCTACTCTCCTGCCAATCAGTTTCCAACCATCATTCATTCATATCAAATACTAACATTCTCTACATTACCTAAGCACTATGACAGAAAGAGCCCAATGCTCCACAGAACAATCAAAAAAATCTTACATTTGAGGAATGAAAAGCAATCATTTTAAACAGGGATTGTGACAAAACTACAACTTCAAAGTTACAATAAAATTCATATTGCACTGTCATGGCAACGTGTTGGTTTTGCATTACTTTTTAAAGCTGTCAGCACATTGGCAACTCACATTTAGTGGTGGGAGACTCGCATTTAGTGGAGGATGAAGTAAGAAATCGCCGGTCCATGGAGAAATTTTTGAATTCACCCAAATTCATTAATTTAATCCACAATGCAAAGTTTAACTTTGCATCACAGTTAAAACTTTGCAAATGGTGATTTGATAACTTCACCTGTGAATTGTGCCTCCAGGGTGAAGTTTTCAATGTTACATGAGATTGGATGTCACAAGGTGCGGCAATGAGCTGTATTGCCATGTGTACACTGAATTCAGAGCTGTTTTATGAAGAGTTTATTTATGTTTAGTCTATTTATTTATTTTATCAGGAAGAGACTCCATTGAGCAAGCATATTCACAAGGAGATCCTGGGTAGAACAGCATACAATAATGTAAATACAGTGGTAGTGGACAGCATACAGTGACTACAGTGGTGGTCAAGGTAGGAAAATACCGTACAACTGACATATACACTACATATTACAATAAAGGTAAAAAATAATAGGAGTAAAATACATAGCAAGAAAGAAAACCTAATAAATTCATTTTGAATCATTATAATTTACAGAGTTGGTGTTAAGTCTGCTCTGAATCTCTGTGCCCAAAATCGTTTGAAAAGTGTTTCAAACATGTAGAGTTTTCAATCAAATCACTCCCAAAAGTGTATAGTGCGCCTTGTGCCTCTAAATTACCACTTATTGTTGGTATTTTTTTCTGATTTAGTTACTCTAAAGTTATTGGGCCAGATTTTCAAAGCCCTTTGGAAGATGCAAAGTGCATGTGTCAAGCAAGGTGATGCAAATGGCAGCTTGCGTCATAAGATGCAGCATTCCCAATTCAGAAACACAGTCTGCATCTGAATTGGGAGCCGCTGTGGCAAGGTGGTACTGTGCCCCCCCTTGTGAAACAACTGAGGGTGCTCCACATTTCAAGGGGGCTTGCATCATGGAGGGGCTGCAATATCCCCTTTTCTGGGAGTCAGGAAGCCCCGCCGTGGCCGCAGCAAGGGGCACAGTGTAGAACAGCACTGAGCTGATCTAAGCCCCTAGCACCAGTCCATGCCACTATGGAGATTATTTTCAGGGGGCCCTGATGGCTGTGTAGGAGGGTGGCATGGGCACAGGGTGCCATAGTGGTGATTGGGGGGGTGGGAAGGCATATTAGTGATGGTGCACCTGGCAAGGGGACCAATAATTGAGCAGTATTGGCACTGCCAAGGAACAATGATGGAGGGTACAGAGATACACAGTGCCATATCCCCACATAGGCACAGCCATGAGGGCTGCTGCCAGGGCTGTGGCCTTGTGGGGCCATGGCACTGTGTTTTTCTGTATCCCCCATCACCATTCCTAGACAGTGCCAGTATTGCCCAATTATTGGGACCCCGCTGAATGCACCATCACTAATATGCCTGCCCACCCCCTTAACCATGGCTATGGCACCACCTACCCATGCTACCTCTGTACCCCACATGCTTTGCCTGTGTTTCCCCCCCATCCCATCCATCCTGACACCTCTGATCTTGCACCGGGTGGGGGGGGCAGCCTGATTTTTGTGGCATTATCTGCAGGTGTGCTGATTGTTTGTTGTACACTTGTTGGTGTGGCAACTGCCAGCTTTTGGTACAAGGACCCTGATCTTCCTGAATATGGTACAGGGTCCCTGATGTAGCCGTGGTGTGCCACAACCCTAGATTTCCACAAATTTGTGGTAGTGTTTAATGAGTCAGTGCTTGTGGGGGAGCAGAGCTCTTTTGACAAGCTAGCAGCAAGCAAAAGACAGCCTTTTCTTTGTGAGCAGCACTACTGCTGCTGTTTCAACCAGTGTTTTGTCTGAATTATTTTTCATGTTTTCTGCGGTTTGTAATTTTACTTCTGTAGAACAGTTTGGTGTGTTTTACTGAAGTATTTTTGTCAGTTTGGTGTGAGTATATTGGTTTACTTTATTTTAGTGATTGAAGTTATAGTGTTCATGTAGACAGTAATGTCTTTATAATTACCTGGGTTGTTGCAAATTTCCCCTTAGTTCCTAAATTCCCTGTCATGTGTTGTTTGTGTAAAAAAAAATTTAGTATGCTTTATTCTCCCTGGCCAGCCCACATTGGCCCGACCTCTGCCCCCAGCCCCGTCACCCATCCTACGGGACTTACCTTCCCTGGAGTTTCTCCCTGGTATAACCCCCAGGGTGGGGCCTTCAGGGGACCCAGCATTCCCCTGTCGGAATCTGAGGCTCGGTGTCCAGGGAGTGCCATGGAGTGATTGTGCAAGACCTGCAAGGCGAGCGGCATACCAAATAGCCCCATTCTCCATTTTCTAGTCAGGAGGCATGGCATGCAATACAATCAATGGCAGCATGCCAACATCTGCCCTACCTTCCCCCCTCCAGCAAGCTCTGGTGGTCTGTTCCCCTGACTTCCGCTAGGGGTCTGTTGAGCACCAGCAGCTAACCCACCCTCCATCACCCTGGAGTGGGAGAGCAGTCCCTGGGACACTCAATCCTCCTTCCCCCGGCTGGCCCTCTGACTCCCAGGTCCATTCCTGAACCCTGATCATTGGCATCACAAGTGGAAGTGCTACTGATGTGCTGTCAGGCTGGTTGTGTAAAAAAAAAATATATATATATATATATATATTTTGTGGCGTTGTTTACTGTCCGTGTAGCTACTGTTAGCTTAGTTTAGTGTTGCATTGTGTTTCCAAATCTACACATATAAAAAGAATGCCTGCAAAGAGATGCTCTGGTAAAGTAGGAGTTGTTCATAGTGGGGATGTTGTCAAGAAGAATGTACTTTCTGTGGTTTAGAAGGGTACCATGTGTAAAACAACAATCCTGACACAGGTTCATCAGGTGTCGGTATTGCTACTACTACTTAAAAGGAGTAGTTGGTGCAAGTGATGGAGGCATTAGTGTGACCAAATTTTTCTCAGCAACGTCTGTGGCATCAATGCTGCCAAGTGCTGATGCTGGCACTGCTGGCGGTGGAGGCAGCAACAACAGGAGCAGTCCAGGAACCCAAAAAATGTCTTCCTCTGGGAATGTGGTTGAGGACAATGAGGTGATTGATGTTCCCAAAACTGGTGTTGATGACCTTGTGCATGGCTCACAGTCTGATGTGCCAGATCTCACTGTTTCATCATGCAAGGAATCAGATGCTGAGAAGGAAATACAGGCAGGATGAGGAGGACATAACCCAGGACATTATCAGAAGGGACACCAGTTTTCCGTATTCAAGGAAAAAGTGGGAGAAACATGGATTCCAGATTGGGCACTGGAAAAACAGTGCCTAAATAGAACTAGCATTTGGTTTTGGAGTCTCTGTGATCTGAGGTACAGTGCAGCATTTGGGCAGTCTACTTGATGCCGTTTCTTCTGCCACTGAGAAGAGCTGCTGCTACAAGGATGGTTTAGTGCTCTTCTGCTAAAGAATCAACATTTATTCAGCTTTTGTTTGCTGCTCTCCATCCTGAAATAGCATTTCTTTTTACCAGTAAGTTACAGCATCTATTTCAGGAGTTTTTATTGCAGATACAATATCAATGGAGATCTGCTGTGGGGGCATTTGTTCTGCACTGTCTCAGTTGCACTATCCATAACATCTATATTAAGTTGTTGTTATGTAGTTATGTAGTTCTGAGACAGCCGCAGTATAAAATAAAATTATCCCCACATTTCTGTGGTGATCATAAAAAGCTGTATGATGGCTGGATTAAGCCTGGTAACACACGGTGGGTCTGATTATTATGCCTGACTAGTAGTTTACAGACTAGAGTGAGCCCCAGGGTAACTGCTTGTTTTATTACAATTTCAGGGGTTCTGTAGTGTTATCCACCATGAGTTTGAAAAGCACCCTCTAGCCCTTGAAGCTAGAGGAGCTGCAGAGAGCCATCCAGTGTCTGCAGATCTCTGATTGTGGTGCGAGTTCAGGTTTGCACAGTGGTAGTGCTTGTTTTTTTTTTTAATCCTCAAACCTTTGAAATGCCAGTCGCAGCATGTAGAGAGATCCCAAACTTTTAAACGTGGCCTCCTGTCTCTGAAAAATGCAAACCAAGGTGGGTCGCTAGGTTTTTCTATTTTGGTTAGTCCAGAGTTCGAGATGATCATGGTATGAGTTTGGTTTTCTCTGCCTATTATATTTTTTTAAATGCACTAAGGGCAGGCATCCTGAAGAGCCTTCAAATGTCTGCAGATCTTAGCTGGAAAGTCCTGTTGTAATTCTTAATTCCACACATTGTGGGGGACAGGGGGAGGAATACAGTAAATGACATTTCTCACAATAGGAATTGTACTCATTTTCACTGTCATATGGGATCACTGCATTGATTCTTGTTTCTTTACTGGCCCCCTTTCATCATGTAACTTAGCGTGCTATAAGTAGAGTGTATACTTCTATGGAAAGACTAGGTGGTGAGACACTGTTAATTACTTGTGTACACCAATAATCGATGGTGACAGAGTTTATTGATATACACGCTGGGCAAAGACAACAGGGGATATTGAACAAAAAATGGCCAAGTTATTGTGTGCAGAGATGTCACAAAATGTGAAGTTGTGAGCACTTGTTACAGCTTGCTCACAAATTTGTTAACAGTTATAGTATGTTCCAGCTCACCTAAGCAGCGTTTTATGCATTGATTATACAGTACTGACATGAGCTCAGATCATCAGATGATATGGAATTTACTTATCTCTCCACTCACTGTACAGATGGCCATTAGATGTTTTCTTGTCTAGTCCCGGAGAACTGGAAACATATACCTATGGGTCTGCATCCTAATATAGGTCCTATTTCCTCTCTTCCTATATGTAGTGCTTGGTTTATTAACAAAAAAAAAAAGAAGTCCTCAACTCATAGTTGCTGTACATGATTACTTGTTGCTGTTTAGCATGAGTGTGTAATGAAATTTTATGCAATTGTTTGTTTTCATCCAGACTAATGACAAATATTTATTGTAATGTTATGCTGATGAAGTATCATAATTCACGGATTGTTGGAAGTGGCCATGTTTACTTGGGTGGGTGGGAGAACTGGCTGTGTTTGCTTGGGGAGGCAGCAGTGTTGGCACAGAGGGTGCCTGTATTGGTGGGGTAAACAAGTGTATGTGGGGCACAATGCTGTGGGGCTGGCCTTGTTAGTGGGGTGGGGGTGCTCACTTTCTTTATTTGGGTGAGAACTGGCAGTGTTTCCATGGGGACAGCCTGTGTTGAGGCTGCAGGTAGGGGATCTGCCCAGGTTTACCTGGGTGGGATGGGAGCTCAGTATGTGCAAGAAGAGCTAGGTGTGTGGAATGGGCCATGTTTGTGGGGTGCTGGTGCCATGGCTGGCTGTTTTGGTTGGATTGGGTGATTGGCTGTGCCAGGGGCATCTGTATTCACTTGGATAGAGCGAGGGAGCTGGCAGAGTTTATGTTGCTACAATGGTTGGAGCAGGCTCTCACTGTGTTTTTTTATTTATGTGTGTAGGGTGCAGTGGATAGTGTTTGGGTTTGGGGAAGTGTGTGTGTGTTTGTGTGTGTGTGTGTGTGTGTGTTGGTGGGGGCTGCTGGCCATTGTGGGAAGGGCTGGACATATGTGTGGGGGCAAGTATGTTGGTAATGGAATGGGCTGGGCATACATGTTGGGAGGTGGCCATGTTGGTGGGGGCAGGCATGTGACAGGAGCTGGCCATGGTGTTACTGGGGTGGGGGTGCCAGATGTGGGGACCTGACCATGTTGGTGCCTTAAAATGGGGTTGAAAGGTTATTTTTGGCTTACAAAATGTTGCCAAAGCATGCCACATTTGGCACCACTTAGGCAAGTATATTTGCTACTTTATTTCATGTGGGAAACAGGTTGAAAGGCTGCATGATGGCTGGTGTGTCCAAATGGGGGTCGCATATTGTGCTGTATTGCACAGGTTATGGGGGGGGAGTGTCTGTGTGTGTGTGTGTCTGTGTGTGTGTGTGTGTGTGTGTGTGTGTGTGTGTGTGTGTGCAGCCAAATTTGACTTTACTCACCTCACTTCAAAATGAGAAATATATGCTGATTCTGTCTGTATTGTATTGGCAAGAAGAGGGGCTGTGCATATATGTGGAGCTGGCTATGTTCAGGGGGGCAGGCATATGTGTTCAAAACTGTATGTGTTGATGTCTTAAACTGGGGGTGAAAAGTTATACACCATGGTGACTGCATCCATATTCCTTACAAATAGATCCTCTCTATTCACTTGTTTATACCCCTGATAAACTTCTAGGTTTCAGTCATGTGCACCCCACCTGCTCCTGCCTAGCCTCCAGCAATGTGCATATTTAGGGCTTCCAGCAGATACCATCATAGAATCTGCCCTGCTAGCCCTATATCTTCTTGGTTTCCCTTTGCTGCACTGACTCTAGCTGCTCCATGTCTTTCCTTGGATAGGAAGTCTGGCATGTGGCAGGGAGAGTTGACTATAGGGGTCTGGTGACTGGATGGGTTCCCCTCGGTGGGACTGTAGTGTTTCCACAGAGCCTTTGTGTTGGAGCTAGTGGTTAAGGAGCTGTATTTGCTGGTGGGCGGACTTGGACAGGTGAGCTGTATTCACATCTGAGCTCTGACATGAAAACTAAGAAACTCTCTTATCATGGAAAATAAGAAAGCAGCCAATTTAGGTAAAAAGAAATGTCAAAACTTTAATATTTGCAATGTGGGTGGGTGGGTGGTGCACTGGATTCTGTTCACTTGTTCTGTATACAACAGTAACACCGCAGGGAAATGTGAACAGAACTTTGTGAGTGACAATGGATTTGAGCTTGCTGTTTGTGATGTGTGGCTCTCCATTAGCAGGCTTGCCACTATTCACTTGTGGATTTTTAAGAGGAGTCACTTTTTATTTCAATGAAGCTAAATCATGCAGTCAAATGGTAGATAGGATTGAACCGATGGAGTCCACCTTGGCATCTGGTGGTTCAGCTTAATTCATGTCTGAACTCTGACAAACCAGGGCAAGTGGGGCATTTACATCAAGGGATGGGGACTAAAGTTATGCAGTCACAGCTAATGGATGGTGGATGTAGTAATGCTGCTGCCATCACACTGGAGGGATGGGAGGTGTGCAGTAATGCTGATGCCATCACACCTGAGAGACAAGGTCCATAGTAATACTGCTATCATCACACCTGAGGGATGGGGGCTTTATAGTAATACTGCTACCATCACACTTGAGGGGATGGGGCCTGTAGTGCTGTCACTACTACCATCACACGTGAGGGATGGTGGCCATAGTGCTGTTGCTGCATCCATCACACCTGAAGGAAGGGGGCTGTAGTGCTGTCACTGCTGTGGTCACACCTGAGGGAGGGGGCCATTGTGCTGTCACTGCTGCGGTCACACCTGAGGCTATAGTGCTGTCACTGCCACCATCACTCTTGAGGGAGGGAGGCCATAGGGCTGTCACTGTTGCTGTCACTCCTGGGGGAGGGAAGCCATAGTGCTGTTGCTGCTGCTGTCATTCCTGAGTGAGGGGGAGGCTGTAGTACTGTCACTGTTGCTGTCACTCCTGAGGGAAGGGGGTCAAAGTGTTGTCACTACTGCTGTCACTCCTTAGGGATGGGGGCTGAAGTGTTGTTACTGCTGCCATCACACCTGAGGGAAGGGGACCTTAGTGCTGTTGCTGCTGCTGTCATTCCTGAAGGATGGGGGACATAGCGCTGTCATTGCTGCCATCACTCCTGTGGGATGGGGACTGTAGTGCTATCACTGCTGCTGTCACTTCTGAGGGATGGGAGCTATAGTGCAATCCCACTAGCCATCCTGTCAGCCATCCCACCAGTCAGACCACCACTAGCTGGCAAGTCAGACCTCAAGCTGAGCCTCCTGCCAGCCAACAAGCCCATCAAGGCAGAAATAGTAGAAATCCAGCAAAAGCCAAGATTGCTGTAATTGTTAGTTACTTTGTTTTTCACGGTATTGATCCTTGCTGTTGACGGTGATTCTGTCATCGCACAGGACAGGTTTCCACCTTGCTTCCAAAACATTGAACTGTGTTTCTTTTTTTCCCTTCTGTCTCCCTCTCACTTCATACAGCACACCAGATGCCAAAGAATAAAGATGTATCGTCCTTCACCACCACTTTCTGTGGCACCATTGTTCCAGTACACAGCATGGCCATAACTAATTTGATGGTAAGTATCTGACTTTTTTCTATTCTTAAATTTCAATGTTATCTTTTGCCTTTAATAGGTAAACAGTGACACAGTGGTCATTCCAAGTCAAGCTAAAATCTTTCTTTCTTTCTTTCTTTCTTTCTTTCTTTCTTTCTTTCTTTCTTTCTTTCTTTCTTCACAGGTTGTAGGTACAGATTCAGAATGAATGAGATAAGCAAAGAATCTATCATGTAACCACAATGGTGGCAAAGTCAAGTTAACTGTTTTTTTTCCCACAAGTGACAAGCAGAGTAACACTTGGAGTGGGCAATGTATACGTGGTCCGTGTGGTTAGTCACTCATGGTGGGCACATTAGTAAGGGTTACACAATTTCCCTTGTCTTCACAGGTCTCCTCCTCCTGTCATGGTGTATTCTCATCCAAGAAGCAAGACATCTCATCATCTGCCTCCAGTGTCTGGGGAACCTTTGTTCCATTTCAAGGTCAGACCATTGCCAATATGATAGTAGGTATCATTTTATAAATGTATTTTTTCTTCTAATTTTTAAATGTTATTTTCCTTTAACAAGTGTACTGTAACTCAGTATGAAGCATACTACAGTCTAAATAATTTGTATTTTGTCTTCACATCAGGTCTGACTGTGACACATTCTGCCAGCAAGATAAATTCCTCATCCTTCTATGGGAAGCAAGCCCTTACAGTCTTTTTCCACCAGCTCATAGATGTGGTCAGTCTTGCCAACTAATGCTCAGGCCTTGTCCTCCAGTACTGTATGTGTTGTACAGTCAATATGTATTAGGTATCACGCAAACCAGTCCTCCAACTGATGCTGCTGCCTCATTTGTGCAATTTACAATTGTCATGCATTGGGAAAATATCTGAAACAAGAAAAATAGGTGAAGACAACGGTTACAGTAACATATGGCTATAGATATGATTTTAGAAAAAAGGAATAAAAGAAAAAATACATACCTTTCCTTGGTACTAAACAGTCCAAAATTAAATAACTGCAAGTGGGAAAGATTCATGCAGCAGCAGCAGCAGTGAATCACCCTAGTGATAAATACATGCAAAGAGAGAAACAGTGACAAAAAATGGTTAGAAATACATTGGTTTCAAATACCCTCTGACACCCACAACTCAAAACAAGTTCTAGCCAGAGCCAATAGGGCTGTGAAGAGCTATTAAATGACCAAAGTTACACATGTGCGTAGAAATTATTCAACACCCAGGTGTAACTTGGCCATTTTTTTGAAGTGTTGCACCAAATTTTCAACATGGCCTTTTTTGGACACCTCCTCATGAACAGTGTCAGTGTCATTTTGTTCAATTGTCCCAAAAGGTGATTTTGCAGAGCAAATACACTCTTCTGTGCCACAGCTACAAAAACATGTTTTGGGCAGGTTGTGGAAGATGACAGCTGTACTGTTTTGAAGGAGGTGTGCAAAAATGGCAATGTTGAAAATGTGGAATGAAAATATAAAAAATTGTCGAAGTTAAGAGCGTGCGTAGAAACTGCGCAATGCAAATTTGCAACATGGGCTTTTTGGGACCCCACTTCATGAACAGTGGCACTGTAATTTCGTGAATCAGTCCCAAAAGGTGATTCTACGCAGCCACTGCGAAATCACCTTTCAGGACCAAGTAACAAAATAACAGTGACGGTTTTCATGAACTGGGGTCCCAAGAATCCCATGTTGAAAATTTTGGGAAAACAAATTCTAAAAAATGGCTGAGATATCAGCATAAGTTGAAAACCCCATTGAATGGCATTATAGCAGGCTTAGATTTGATTCTTCAGTTCACGGTTTGGCTTTAAATAGTTTAGACATGTCCTGGTCCAGAGAAGATGACAGCACCGACCTGCAGAGGTAAGTACAGGGTAAGAGGGGTGTGGGGAGGTGGGTGCTCAGTGGGAGGGTGGGGATGGGGAGGGAACTGCAGTGATGATGATGGACCATTTTCTTGTTTACAGGGAGAAAACAAATAAAAAAAGACTGGAGTGAGGACAAGGAACTGTTTTCTGTTTTACAGAAAAAAACATTTGGGCACACTGGGGTGGGCTCCCAGTGTGCCACATGACTGGGGGGTGTACACATGGGGATTGGGCACTCCCATTGTTGGCAGCAGTGGGTGGGGGGGGAGGAGAAAAATTAGTCACACTGAGGTGGGCTCCCTGTGTGCCACATGAGTTTGGGGGGCACGGAATGCTGTAAGCTGGCAGTGGCCGAAATGGGGATTGGGACCCTGATGTTGGCGGGCAGAACAAAAACTTTGGGCCACCGAGCTGGCAGTGGTGATGCAACTGAGCATGTGCAACATTCATGCATGTGCAGTTGTGATGAATGACATCTTACCATACATGATGCTGCCAGCAGAACTGCACATGCACGTGAGTCGCACATGTGCAGTTCATGCCACGGAATTGGAAGTAATAGCTGAAATAGTGCAGCTGTCATTCCGTAGCAGCCGATTCTGGCAGAGGGTTTTCAGCTCTGTTGGGCATTTGGAAGGATACTTCCAAATATCCAATAGAAGGTTTCACAATTGGCTGTTTTCAGAGCTACAATCTCAGTAGGGCTGTAGGCTCCACCAAAAGCCCTAAAAAGGAAAACAAAAATATCTTTGCTGGTACGTCAGTACATTTCTGGCAGCACATCTCATTTCTGGGCATCCTGTGAATTTTTCAAGACAAGAGAATAAAGTTTGATTTTCTGGGCAGTAATGTGCATCTTCTTGACAACTGTTGAGACTCACATGGCACAGCGGCACCAGCTAACAGCAGCATATAAGACTTCTGGGAGCCTATCTCAATTCTGGGCATTATGAGAATTTTCCAAGACAAGAGAATTAACTTTTATTTTCTTGGCACTAATGTGCATCTTGACAGTTGTTGAAACTCACATGGCACATCAGCACCAGCTAGCAGAAGCAGCATATAAGATTTCTCAGTGCAAATCTCATTTATGGGCATCATGATCATTTCCCAAGACAAGAAAATTAACTTTTATTTTCCAGGCACTAATATGTATCTTTTTGACAGTTGCTGTGGAGTCTCGCAGGGCAGAGCAGCACCAGCTAACAACAGCATATGACATTTCTGGGAGGACACCTTATTTCTGGGCATTAGAAATGTTCACAGTAGCAATGCATTTAGCATCATGGATTATTTATTGTCTAATTGATTCCTGAAAATATTGCAATACAGAGTTTATGTGTATTGTGATTTTAAAAAGTTGTAATTGACAATTATGAATTCTGATTAACACACAAGTAACACAAACTACATTGCAACAACAGTGTCTGGGGGACTTACATGCTGTGAGGTATGGTGTGGCAGCTTGTAGCTAGCAGCCCTACTTATTTTTTCTGGCACTACAGGTGAGTTCTTGTTCTGGAATTCACAGATTTAATGTGAATTGTGATAAATGCACAATTAGTGCAAACTGCATTACAACAGTGTTTGGGACAGTTACACCCTGTGAACTATGGTGTGGTAGCATGTAGCAGCCTGCCCAATTTTTTTCACTCTCAAGAAAAATTCAGGGAGAAGAGAATTTATGTAAATTGTGATTTATGTACATTTCACAGTAACTGAGTAGCACAGCAACAATGTTGGGGTACTACAAACACTGCATAGCACAATGCAGTGGTACCTGTAGCTAATTGTGACATATGTATTATTCTGGTAGTTGAGAAAAAATAAGGAACGAGACAAGCAGATACAGAGATGAAAGTTATTAAGAAACTCTAGGTAAAAAATATGACTTTTTTGGGGGGGTCCTTTTTATTGACAGGAGTAACTATACAGAATGAAACAGATATCAAGACAAGGAATACAACAATTCTCCTTTTATCATGCTCCCTGTGAAATTTCCTGGGTGGAAGCACTTTACTATAAAGGAGCCAATTAGGCAGTGCACTCTAAGAGTAGCCACTGCAGGTATTTTAGAGTTGGGGAAGTAGGGACTAAATCGTGATGTCCCACCTTGACAATTGGTGGTTTGGCTTGCTCACATTGGAATTCCAATCTGATAACTAAGAGGCCCCACTTTTCATGGAGTTTAAAGAGGACAGAAAATGATTTCTTTTGAAAGTTTTGTGTTTTTACTTATGTTTATAACAATATTTCTGAAAAAACAATAAAAATATGTTGATAAAACAAAAATTACCCCCAAGGCATATTTCCAACAGTTGGTTAGTACATGTAATTATGAAAAAAAAAAGCTTTACAGATAAACCACAATATCAGGAAATATACGTATATAGAAGTCCATCTTGCACATGTTGGGGTGAAGCACTGAGGATATAAAAGGTTCAGGTGTTCATTCATATATATTCCTTCTCTTGAGAGACATTTTCTCTAGCACCGTGGATCCAATGAATTCTCAATTGCAGCTTATAATTTTATAAGTGCCTCCTCGTATCAAGTTCAAGTTTATTGAAGGGATAATTCTGCTGAGCAAGCTCATTTACAAGGAGGTCCCTCTGATGAAATCCACGGAAATGGCAACATCTGCTGCAGAAGTCCAGAATGATGACACGGCACAGCAGTCATCCTCAACTGACACAGCAGCAGTACTGGTGTGAGGAGGAGATGCAGGGTTTCTAGCAGTCCATTGTGATCCCACATTCTGGCTGTTTCAATTCCCCACTGAGAGTTTGCTGTTGCCTGGAACCATTCTTAGAAAGAACTGTTGGTTTTCACTCTTAAGGGAGAGTGGTCCTTTGGTGAAGCAAATCCATGCAGGCAGTTGTTCAAGAGGTGGAGCTTCAGGAAATGATTTCTAATCTGCAGCTGTTTATGATGTTCCCATTTGTAGAAATTTTATCCATAAGGCTAAATGATTCATATGTAATTGTACCTACATAAAAAGTGATGTGAAAAACTACATTTTACTTTGCTTTGTTTTTATGGGCAGCATTCTGTTACAGTTCTCTTCACAGAACCAGTGATCTGGAATTTTAACTATGTCATGGTTTCAGTACAGAACTCTAAATATGGTTCTTATAGGACAATAGCTCATGTTTAGTATTCTGTACTCAAACCATGACATAGTAAAAACTCCAAATTACTGGTTCCATGAAGGGAACTGTGCAGAATGTTGTCCATAAAAAGGAAACAAGTGAAAACACAATTTTTCACGTCAGTGGTTATTCAGATACAGTTCAATATGGCTCATTTGAAGGCAAGTGCCTCATTTCTGTTAGTAGTAACATTACTAACAGCTGCTAATTAGTATAGATTTCCTGTCCCCTTTAAAGTAAGAGAAACCAATTTAGGTAGTTTATATGTTTAATTTCTCAGATTTGCCATGTTGGGGTGGGGTGTGTGCACTGGGTCCTGTTTGTTTGTCTGTTACATTACAAACCAGTAGCAACCCTCAGTAGAAATGTGAATTATATTTTCTGAGCAATGCAAAGGTTAGAGCGTGCTAGTTTTGGTATGTTTTTAGAGTTTTGGGAATTGTGGTTCTCCTTTTAGCACGCTCCCTTTGATCAACTGTACAATTTCGTGGGTGGAAGCACTTTACAATAAAGGAGCCAATTAGCCACTGCAAGCATTTCAGAGTTGAGAAACTAGGGACCAAACCGTGGGGTCCCACCTTGACAATTGGTGGTTTGCCTTTCTCACATTGGATTTCCAATCTGATAACTAAGAGGACCCACTTTTGCATGGAGTTTAAAGTAAGAAAAGTCAATTCAGGCAGTTTATGTTTATTTTCTCCGATTTGACATGTGGGGGGGGGGGTTGTGCACTGGATCTTCTTTGTTTGTTTATTTCAGAATGGTTGTTACCAAGTTGAATTTTGATATTTAGGTCATCAAATTTGCAAATAAATATGGCTGCCAAAATCCACCAGAAATGTTTGCTATACCAACAGTGTGTACATGAACTTGTCAGCAAAATCTAACTGTTTGGAATAATTCCTTTTCAGTCTATTAAGAATAGAAATAAGAAGACAGACATCATGATTTGAACACCTATTGCATCCTAATATGCAACTTTTTATAGCCTTTAGTCATCCATATATCGTAGTATTAGAAATAAGTTAATCATAAAACAGAAGTCATTTTTCCTGTAATATGTGAAATTAATTTCTCGTCTTCTTTTGTGCTTAGTATTTGTTTTAGAATACATAATGCTTTGTAGTTAGAGTAGAATTAACATAGAAGTGATGGTAATGTATTTTTATGGCTGCATGGGTGGAGCCATGCTGACTTATTGCTGTGGTGTAGGAGAGAGAAGTGATTGTAGAAGCACATTTCCAGATACCTAGATTGTGTCCTTCCACCAGTGGAATCAAAGCACAAAGCACATGTGGTTCTACCCTTTGACCAGAGTGCTATCTCTCACCCCCCCCGCACTATTTTCATGCTCTGCACTCACTTCTGAATCACCTCTGAGTTTGGACTGTTGTGGAGTCAGGAAGCAGTCAGCAGTTTAATAAAGTCTTGCCTGAGTTCATTTTTACAGAACAAAAAATGCACTGATCAAGGTGAGATTTTTGAGACATCAGAACTCAGGACACTTGTGATTGCATCTGTGGTCATAGTGGATTAGGCAAATGAACCGTGAAGATGGATCTACATCAAAGTGTTGCAATGACTGTTTGTTTCAACTTGCAGACATTTAAATATTTAAAACACTGTGCTTTAAAAAAATATGGTTTTGTTAATGGCACTGGATTATGCAATAGAGCCACAGAGACAGGCAATCAGCTAAGTGGGAAAGTAATTGACTTTTGCTCTGCAGCATAACAGTGTTGCCATTATGCCTTTGTGCATTAATGAATTTGGCATTACAGTCACTGTGGTTTTGGAATCAATATACTGCTAAATGGGAAATCTGAAATGTTAATAAAATTAAGTTGCTTTGTGCACATAACAGAGTCCAGATATTTTATCTGAGTGCAGATAGACTGGCTCTGCTGCTGACAGTAAAAAAAAAGAGAGAGAGAGAGAGTGCATATCCTGCTGTCCAGTTGTGGTCCCCTACTTCTATAATGTTTCCCTGGTGTCTAGTGACCACCCTCAGCCTCAGTCTCTGATCCCTTTTGTCAAGTGTCCCTTGTGTCTAGTGGCAACCCCCACCCTCTGATCGCTTGTATTCCTTATACCTAATCTGTACACTTTTTCCAAATGTAATGTTCTAATATAGCTGTCACTTTTTCTCCCTAAACATTCTGACAAGTACCTTTGATTTGACTTTTTAAAACACAAATTTGCCCAAACAAAACACTTGAAAAGCTTCAACTTTCCCAAAATGTACTGCCAATGTCAGCCTAAACAAATATCCTGCATTTTTTTGAATTGACTCATAACTAAGTGGCTCCCAGATTCTTTTGGTCATATTACAAAGGGAAACAACACTGAAACCCAAGAGTAAATGAATGCAAGTACCAGTTCTAACTTTTCTTCCTCTCCAACTTTTATCTTATCACTGACCCTTATGCCAGCTCTGACTCAATAGAAATGTAACAAAAGAAACAGAAAATTGCATTTTCACTGACCCTTCAGAAGTTGCCACTCAGTTCTGTAAACAGAGATCCCACTCCAACTTCCACATAAGCAAACCTCTGTCTCGCTGTCCCACTCTGATTTTGCTTTTGAATCCCTCCCATGTTTTGCTTAGTGTTCCTCCTCTAGATTCTGCCTTCCAGTTCCAGTTCTGCAGTGACCGTTTCATTCCAGCAAAGTTGGGTCTTCTAAAGTTGGACCCCCACCCTCCCATCACCATCCACCACTTGCTTTTATTTCATTCTGTAAGAAAGACCATCTCTCAATTTTTTAAAGAAATTTAAAGCTGTAAAAAAGAAAATGGTCCCTCGCTGATCTGACCCACCCCACCCTGACCTCCAACTCAGCAGTCACCACCCCACACCCCCTCTGTACCCTCACTCACTGGCACAGGTCCCAGGAAGAAGATCCACTCTCTAATCAAAGGCAAGTCTTGTGCTTGAACTACTGACTGCAATATGAGAAACTAAGGTAAGTGCGGGTCAATGTATTTCAATGGGGTTTTGAAATTTGATGAATATATTTGGTAGTTTGCATATTTTTACCCAAATAGTCAACATGGCCTTTGTATGACCCCACCTCATGACCAATGACAGTGGAATTATGCAAATCAGGCCAGAAAGGCATTTTTGTAGTCACTTGGTGACATTACCTTTCAGGTGGAATTTTAAATTTTTTTCTTACCTTCTTCATCAGGTGGGGTCATAAAATGGCTATGTTGAAAATTTGGGGTCAGAATATTTTCAAATGGCAAAGTTATGAGCTTAGGTTGAAGTTTTGCAATGCACGCGGATAATTTTCGCTATTTTGACCCCAAATTTTCAACATAGCCATTTTTTCAAATCACCTCATAAACGTGTCAACTATCATTTTTCACATTTTGACCAAAATGTGTTTTCACAACTGTGGTGTGAAATGATGTTGCCACTACACTAAATCACCTTTTGGGCAGGTTTTAAAAATTGTTTTCCACCCTTGTCCATGACATAGGGTCATAAGAAGGACATGTTGAAAATTTGGAGTCATAATATTCAAAATGGCAAAGTTATGAGTGCACGTTGAAAAGTTTCAATGCATTCTCATAACTTTGGTCATGTTCACTATTTTGACGCCAAATGTTCAGCATAGCCATTTTTTCCCATCACCTCATGAACAGAAAAACAGTCATTTGTCACATCCTGACCAAAATGTGTTTTGTCACCTGTGCTGTAACATGATGTTGTCGCTCTGCAAAATCACCTTTCAGGCAGGTTTTGAAGATGTTCTCCACCCTTGTTCATGAGGTGGGGTCATAAGACAGCTGTGTTAAAAATTTGGAGTACAAATATTACAAAACAACAAAATTATGAGCGTACATTGAAATTTTCCAATGTACACTCATAACTTTGATACTTTTAAGTGGACAATGTCCCATTAAAGCAGTATAGCAGCTGTGTTGGTTCTGACCAGAGATTGTTTACGAATAGAGAGAGGAACAGTAGTTAGAAGAGGTGGTGGTGGTTTATGACACTCATGTTGGTTAAAGTTGTAGGTAAACCATGGAACCGGTAGTAAGTCTCAAGATCCATGCCAGTTTCCTATAGTCTCTGAATTATTTGCCAAGAAGATGTGCATGAAGCAGGTATACAAGGGTTGCATAGAATAAGAGAGGCAACAGCCATTAGGAAGAAACTGCAAGATGTCAGATACAGAAAGGCCATTGACAGAAATGAGTCCATCTTTCATTCAGAACAGACAGTATCAGTCATGTGGCACAGAAATTGCTCTGCCCAATACACTGACAAAGGCAAAATCCAGAGGTTACAGAAAGCAAGAACATCTGCAACTGATGTATCATATATGGCAAGCTGTAGTGATCCCAATAAAGACACCAGTGTCTGTAATACAAGACAGTCCAGTTCTGTGAAACCTATGGACTGGAGCTGCTGTATGTTTTGTCAAGAAGTGCACCTTAAACAGAGGCTCATCTCTGTAACTACATTCGAGATGAATGAACAGATAATAAAGGCAGCTGTATTTGACTACAAAATAAGTGTTCATTTAGTTGGAGTAAATTACCTCATAGCTGCTGAAGGCAAGTACCAACTGATTTGTTACATCCAGCTTATGTGGTCTGTGATGAAGAAAAGTGAGGGCACCAACATTATAGATACAACAATGCTTTGATTTCAAAATGAGCTTCAGCATGCAGACAATCAATGCCATGTTTTGGCTCTATCTGATGTTTGGCATCATAACTGTAATCTTGCAAAGGAAACTGGCATTGAAATTCCACTCTCCTACATCAGTCGTAGATCATCATTCAAGGAGAAACTCCAAGCTCATGTTGGGGATTTATTTCAGTTCATTTCATTGCCTGATCTGTCTCCTGCTGAGAAACAAACACTCTTAGTTCCAATCATGTATAAATATGCACCCACCTCTCAAATGATGGATTCTTGCCAAGGTGATGAGATAGCCATCCCCATTTACCATACCCAAGAATCATAGAATCACAGGAATGTAATGACAGAAAAGGACCCTTTTGGCCCATCAAGTCTGCCCCTTACCCCCTTCCTACTTGCCTTCCCCACCAAGAGATACCCATCTCTCCCACCTGGTCAACCCCATATGTCTGTCCCATGACCTCTTGAATACCTCCACCATTTTGACCCCCACCACCTCCTCTGGCAGACTGTTCTAGTGCTCCTCCACCCTCTCAGTGAAGTAACGCCCCCTCACATTTCCCCTAAACCTTCCTCCCTCCACCCTTAAACCATGACCTCTAGTCCTAGCACCCATCTTTCCTGTGAATAAGCTCCCCCTACTTTATTAATCCCCTTCATGTACTTTAATGTTTCTATCATGTCCCCCCCTCTCCCTTCTGGTCTCTAGCAGGTACAAATCCAACTCCCTCAACTTCTATTCATAGGGCATCCCATTCAACCCATGCGCCATCTTAGTGGCCGTTTGCTGTTCCCTTTCAATTCCATCTATGTCCTTGTGTAGGTGAGGTCTCCAGAACTGAACCCCATACTCCTGGTGGGGCCTCACCATGGATTTGTAAAGAGACATCAGCACCTCCCTCTTTATACTTGTTATACCTCTCCCAATACATGCCAGCATTCTATTCACTTTGTCCACCACCTTGCTACATTGGGTCCCCACCTTAAGGTTGCCTGTAATTATAATCCCTAGATCCCTCTCTTACACAGTTGCCTTCATTTCACCCCCCAGTGTGTAATTTGCACATGGGTTATTCCACCCCATGTGCATTACTGTGCATTTTTTGGCATTGAATTTCAGCTGCCATGTTTTCAACCACCCTTCCAGCAACCTTAGATCTTCCCTCATAGCCTCCACTCCCTCTGGGGTGTCCACCCAATTACAGATCTTCATATCATCTGCAAATAGGAAGACCTTCCCCTGCAGCCCCACCGCTATGTCACTGATATAGATGTTAAACAGGATGGGCCCCAGAACCAACCCCTGGAAGACCCCGCTCATCACCCCTATGTCCCTGGAATGTACCCCTTTTACCACCACACTCTGGATTTTACCCATCAGCTAACTCTTCACCCACCATGCTATTTTCTGTCCCAACCCCAAACATTCCAGCTTATTATCCAGCCTTGTGAGGGGAACAGTGTTGAAGATATTCCCAAAGTCCAGATAGGGAACATCCACTGCCCCCTCCCTGATAAACCACCCTTGCCACCCAATTGAAGAACTTGATCAGGTTTGTCTGGCATGACCTCCCTTGTGTGAAGTCATGCTGATGGACATCTTGCAGCCCACTTTTCACCAAGTAGCTGACCACACTTTCTTTTAATATCACCTCCATCACCTTGCCCACCACTGAGGTGATGCTGACTGGGTGATAATTGCCCGCCTTCTCCCTGCTGCCACTCTTGTGAAGTGGCATCATGTCTGCCCTCTTCCAGTCTTTTGGCACCCATCCTGTATCCAGGAACAATTTAAACAACCTCACTAGGGGTGCTGACAGCTCCTCCTTTAGTTCCTGGAGTACCCTAGGATGCAGGGCGCCCAGACCCATAGCCTTGTCTACCCTCAACCTACTTAATTCTTCTATGACTCTGTCCTCACTGATCAGGCTAGGATCCACCCTTATGTCATCCCTTCCCCTCTCCCTTAACACTGGTCCCCTTTCTTCCCCTTCCCCTATGAATACTGAGCAGGAGTACCTATTTAGTGCCTCCACCTTCTCTAATCCCCTTCCACTTGTACTCCCCTTCCCTTTACTCTTACTATCCCCTGCTTTGCTTTCTTCTTCTCTCCTACATACCAAAAAAAGGTTGTATCCCCCGTTTTGGCCTGCTTAGCAATTCTCTCCTCCATTTCTGCTTTTGCCTTCCTAATCTGCCCTGCCTCCCTCAACCTCTCCCTGTAAGTTTCTCTGTCTTCATTCCTCTGTGTCCTCTTATATGCTCTGAATGCCCCTTTTCTCTCCCTTATTGCCTCCTTCACTTCCCTGGTGAAACAAAGTGGCCTCTTTCTTCTTCTGCTCTTCCTCAACTTCCTTATGCAGATTTCCATGGCTTTTAGTAACCTCCCTTAATTGATTTCCATAATTCCTCCACTTCCCCTTTTTTCTCCTTCCTCTACATTTCTTTCCTTAAAATCTCCCTCATTCTGGGAAAATTCACCTGCCTGAAGTCCAGGAACTCTGTGATGGTTTGACTCACTTCCTCCCCCATCCTAACCCTGAAGCTCACTGTATTATGGTAACTTGTACTAGGCTGACACCCACTCCAACTCCTTCTACCCATCCTATGTGAAAAAGGTATGAACCTGTTGGACTCTGTAATAGCCCCCAGTGGATGCTTCACTTCCCCCTGATGTCAAGGTATGTGCCCTTCCCTGAGCCCCTGGAGTCTCCTTTCCCTTTCTCCTTGCCTCCTGCCACCCATTGCTTCCCCCACAGATTGACCAAGGTCCCTTTTCTCCCTGACCCCCCATCTTGCCCTTTTTCTCCATGCCCCCAGCTAGTCTCTTCCCTCACTCTTTCCATTTCTGCAGCCCCCCATATTCCCCTGCTGCCATTATAGTTCTCCCAACCCTCTACCTTTCCACTTCTTCACCATTTCCCCCTTAGATTGTTTATTTTCATTTCTATTCAGCCCAATCTGATACATATCAGACAACTCCTTATTCTCCACAGTGTTTCCATGAACACCACTGCCCCACAACCATTGCACCCAACTATTCTGCCTGTTTTGTGACTGTGTCACCAAGACAGTAGATAGGGGCCAAGCGGTAGACATCCTCTATCTTGATTTCAGCAAGGCCTTTGACTCTGTGCCCCACAAAAGGTTGATCAGGAAGTTGGTGGATCTCGGCTTTGGGGAAAAGATGGCCAGATGGGTGGAAAACTGGCTGAAGGACAGGAAAACAAGATACTTGGATGCATATCTAGGGGGATCAGTAGGAGGAGGAGACAGGAGGTTATACTGCCCTTGTACAGGTCACTGATAAGGCCGCATCTAGAGTATGGAGATCAGTACTGCTGCCCACACCTTAAAAATGATATTAACCTGCTGGAGAAGGTCCAGAGGAGGACTACAAAGATGATTGCCAGTCAGCAGGGTAAGGCATATGAAGAGAGGTTGAGGGCACTGAACATGTACTCCCTGGAAGACAGGAGAGAGAGAGAGAGGGGACATGATTGGGTCTTTAAAGTACTTGAAATGGATAAATAAGGTTGCTAAGGAGAGTCTCTTTAAGCTCAGTGGCAACTATAACATGAGGGGGCACAGTCTTAAGCTGGAGGGTTGGAGGTTTAGTAGGGAGATCAGGAAGCACTTCTTCACAGAGAGGGTGGTGGACACTTGGAATGCACTGCCAGAAGAGGTAATCTCGTTGAAGACAGTGGCAGCTTTAAGAGAGGCTGGTACAGGCAAAGGGGAGGGTAAGGGTCATGGGTAGGGAGGATGGGAGGAATGGGCAGGGAGGGCAGGGATAGTAACTCAAGCTATGGACCCTGCAATATGAACTGACTTAATAGACCAAATGGCCTTCTTCTGCTGGCTTCTTCGTATGTTCATATGTTTGTATGTTCTCCTGTTTATCTCTGGAGCTTCCCTCCTCATTCCAAGAGATCCCTGTCACTGCCTTCCCCAACTTCCTGTATAACAATTCATTTATTTTGCTTACCCTCTCCCCTACTCTGCCTTCCTAGTGTAGTCCTCAGTATTCATTGCCTCTATCTCTCTCCCCTAAGGCACACTCTCTCCTCCTCTACCTTTCTAGTGCAGTCCTCAGTATTTCTTGCTTCTCTCTCTCTCCCATAAGGCACAGTGACTCAGTATTCCTTATCTCCTTCTGAAAGTGTCATGTAAGTCTTGTACAGAAAAATACTTTACATTTTTTATGTACTATGCTGTTTAGCCAATTCTAAACTCCTGAAAATGGCATGCAAGTCTTGTACAGAAAAATATTATTCCATTATCAACTGTGCTAAAATATTTCTCCCTTCATTCCCCTCCCATTGTAAACATGAATATTTTGCTTGCCCCTTTTTTATACTTCTTAGGTATACCTCATTTCCCCTTTACCATCCTATGCTTTCTTATGCATTACTTCCATTTAATCTCATATACAGTTACTAACTTTTTGTTTGATTGTACTTCACCTTCCCTTGCATGTAATTTTTTTTGTCCTTTTCAAAGTGGTTCCCTTTTCCAAGGTGGTTCCCCTTCAAGATACTGTTATTGCTGTTTTTGTTCCCCTTTAAGATATTGATATTGCTGCTTTTGTTGCCCAGTGCTTCACCCCCTTTGTTGAGCTACCCAATCCCCTGTGTTCTTAGGGTATTTAAGAAGTAATGGTGGTGGTGGAGAGAAGGTTGGATATTTTTTTTTGCTCCTGTGCTTTTTCCCCTTTGTGCTGTAATGCAGACCAGGTGTCTGCTTTTAAGGGTCTGCTTGGCAACCATAAATTCAAATTGGGTGCCTTTGCCTTGGAACAGTCCTGATTGGGCACCTTTGCCCTGGAGCAGACCTGATTGGCTCTCAGAAGATTAAACTGCCTCTGGAGCCAGTCCCTCTGCTGCTCCTAGCATCAACCTGCTTTTTGTTGCAGCAGATATATGTCTGTCACTGGTACATGTTACACTGAAAATTCGGGGAGATACTTGCAAGAAGCTAAACCATATATATGAACCATATTGTATGCTAATACTGTTTTTAAGACAGGGCACTTGTGTTCTTCTAGGATTAATTGGAGCCTTGCTTCCAAGTACAGGAAGCAGGAAGAGCGAGTGGTAGTTCTGGGCATCTTCTAGAACTACAACTCAATTCCAGGACTAGCTCATATTTTTATTTTGGGCTCTTTTAGTGCATTTGACATCCCAGAGCACCAATATCACTTTTAAGTGATATTCACCCACTCTAATTGTTATTTTTATAACTTTTGGAAGCTTTAATCAGACCACGACCCTGAATGTACTTTTGGGTCAGCGGTGACTATTTAGATGCTTCATAGCGAGCAAGTGAGTGACAGCAGGGCTATCATGCACAAACATGTGCTCAAAGACAAGCATGTCACAGCATGTGTTTTGGCATGTTTGGGCTGGTTTGGGTCTGCAGGACATAGCACAGCATCTGACAAATAGACGGTAGGTGTGTATTGATTTTTATTTGAACAAAGCACGTGTATAACATTAATCTAGCTCAGGAGTGTTTATAGTTGCCAAATATATAAATCCTAACATTCAGTATGGAAGTTATAACAACAACAGATGGACATTAGGAGTTAAATGCTCTTCCTGTGCAATGTTCCTGATAACTGAGCAATGCATGATATCCCAAGCATATACATGTGAGAAGTGTGAATACAATAAAAGTCTTGAGCTTGAAATAGGATGGATTAATAATAGATGAATTCAGCTAGAAAATAGCCAAGCTGACATGCAAGTAAGATTACAAGCTGGCCAATCAATCCACACAAAATCAGTAGGGGTAGACATAGACAGGCCCCGTAGTACCAATAATGTCGAACAACCTCCCAATGGTATAGCTATACCATGTGCTAGCTCTGATTCCAGTACAACCACACTACCTGGACAAAGAAGTAGAATACAAATTACTTGCCATCAGAGAAAAAGACATAGGGAAGAGGAAATACCATCTAACTCAGATGACGACTGGTTTCTGGTACAAGGCACCAAAGCCCTGAAAAGAGGCTGAAAAGCCACACAATTCACAATTCCTATATGCAATTTTTTTGATCCCTTGAATTTTATATCTAATGAAGTAAATAACCATGGTAAACCAAACATAACAAGTTCCATACTAAGACATATAGAACCTGACCAGATAAACATAAACTGTAATTGTGACATCCAGATGCCAGAACAAACTAGAAATATAGATTATCAAATAGCTGAGCAACAACAAATTTCTCCATGTTTGATAACAGATGGTGATCTAGTTCAGCTCAGTTCTCCAATGGAAATTGAAAATAATAATGCCAGACAAATTCGAGTAATAGGTGATTCTATTATAAAGCATCTGGATAGACCAATCTGCAATCCTGATAACAATAACAGGACAGTATCAAGTTATAGGGTTGCTAAAATTGGAGACTTGACAACCAGATTAGACAATTTTTTAGGTAACTCTGGAGAAAACCCCTTAGTAATCTTATACGTAAGAATAAATAACATCTCAACTCAACCATTACATAAAATAAAACAAGATTTTGTTGCAATAACTAACAAATTGACTGAAATTAAATGTTCACTCATACTCTCAGAAATTTTACCAGTACCAAAAGCACAGAATTTCACATGGGAAAAATTAAAACTATTAACACATGGCTTCAGAGGTGGTATCTCTCCTAAAACATTAAGTGTATTCCACACTGGGAATAATTTCAGAATCATCATGAGTACTTCTGTTGGGATGGTCTCCATCTCAGTAGGAAGGGTTGCTAAATACTTGAAACAAATTTCTTAAAGAAATCAATGTGACTTTAAACTAAATAATGGGGGAAAAGGAGGGAACCTTTACCCCACTAATGTCGAAATCAAATAACAAACATGCAGTTCATGAGAGTAGTAAAAACAAAAAACTACACAATCTTCAGCTAAGGGAATCATTAAACTTGCTTTAGTAAATGCAAGAAGTTTAAAAAATAAAATTGATGAGCTCAACAATTTCTTAGTATCTAATCAAATAGCAATATGCGGGGTAACCGAGACTTGGTTCCAAGATAATGATTGGAATACAGAAATACCTGGATATATTAAATTAAATAAAAATAGAACAAACAAAACAGGTGGAGGGATTGCACTTTATGTTGATGCAAAATTTACAGTCACTAAATTAAAAAATACACAAAATACTATATCTGAAATTCTTTGGGCTAATATTAATTTGCATAATAAATCAATAACCGTGGGACTATGTTACTGTCCATCAAATTTAACTACAGTTGAAACCCATTTATTCCTTAGAGAACCTGAAAATGCAGAGGTCGAAGGAGATTACATATTAATGGCAGATTTTAACTTCCCATCTATTAACTGGAATTTACTGGAAGGACATGGATCCTGTGAAAACAGAGTCATTGACATTATGATTGCAAATAATCTAGAGCAATTAGATAAAAAGCATACTAGAGAAAACAGAATACTTGATTTGTTATTGCCTAATACACAAACAGGTACTACCATCCCTGAAATACTACCACCCCTGGGTGATAGTGATAACCAAATTGTGGAATTTAAAATTGAAATCAAAAATCAAACTGCTAAGGGTATAACCATAGTGAAGGATTTTACAAAGCTAACTATAAAGAAATTAGAGAATAACTAGCATTATGGGATTGGGAAAAAGACCTAGAAGGACTGAATCTTATAAATTCCTTGGAAACCATTAACAATAAAATCCAAACATGCATAAGCAGGTGGGTTCCAAACAGGAAAAAATACCAAAATAACAAAAGATCACCCTTATGGTGGAACAATAAAGTAAAAAACTAATTAATAAGAAAATAAATTGTACAAAAAATTTACAAGAAACCCTAATGAAATAACTAAAAGCAACTATAAATTTATTACAAGTAAAATTAAATCTAAAATCAGAAAAGCAAAAAAAAAAGCACTTGAACTAAAAATAGCCACAAATAAGATGGAAAATAAAAAACAGTTTTTTTAATTATATAGGTCCCCTGAAAGGAACTCAAAGAACCATTGGTCCCATTGTGATGTCAATCTGGAATTATTTCTAATGAGAAAGACATCGCATCTGAACTCATTAAACATTTTACAAACATATTTGAACCTAAAGGTGCTATAGCACAGTGGTTTATGGCTCTGAGCTGCAAATCTGGTGACATCTAGCAGACCAGACCTGGCTTTGAATCCCACAACTTCCACTTGCATACTGTGTGACCCTGAGCAAGTCACTTAACTTCCCTGTGCTCACAGGTCGCTTCCGTATAAAAAAGCTTTCAGCTTAGTGTGCTATTCCTGGTTAAACAACTAAATAAAAACATTAAAAAATAAATAAAGAGCAAATAACAAGAATATTACCTTTAGATTCAATAACATTTGAGGATTTTGCTATGGAGGAGGTATCATCTGTTTTTGGTTCAATAAAACCCAACAGCTCATCAGGCCCTGACAATATTACATCAAAATTCTTAAAAGAGACAGTTTCAATATTACTGGGACCCCTTGTAAAACTATTTAATAATTCAATACATGCTGGTGAAGTTCTGTCACAATGGAAAGAGGCTAAAATCAATCCCATATTTAAGGGTGATGACAAATCAATTGTGAATAATTACAGACCTATTAGTCTCAATTTTGTGATCAGGAAATTAATGGAATGACTTATACAAAACAGAATAATAAATAAGATTAACAAGAAAGGTCTAGTGGATATATCACAACATGGGTTTATCAAAATAGATCTTGCCTTACAAATCTGTTGCAATTTTTCAAACTTTTACGTGCTGCAATCAATAGGGGTTTGCCGGTGGATGTAATGTTCTTAGATTAGAGGAATGAGGTGTGAATGAGCTTGGTACATACAGCAGACCAGACCAGAGTTTGATTCTCACAACTTCCACTTGCATACTGTGTGACTCTGAGCAAGTCACTTAACTGCCCACTGCTTTCAGGTCATCCCTGAAAACAGACACTTGTGCCTAGAGGGCTTTACACGGTTACCAAAGATGAAAATAAAAAGAATTCGACATGGTATCCCATAGAATACTTATTGAACACCTCATTAAAATTGACATCCACCTTTATATAATTAACTGGATCATATCATGGTTGGATGGAAGGATACAAAAAGTGGTGATTTGTGGATATGAATCTTATGTAGGTAGTGTCATGAGTGGTGTACCACTGGGCTCAGTTGTGGGCCCTATTCTGTTTAATATACTTATATCATCTATGCAGACAAATACTTCAGCCTGGATGTGTAAATATGCAGATGACTGCAGAATAGGTGCAGTCATTACAGATGTAAATTCATGTAAACAGTTTCAAGATAATATCAATCAACTAAGTTCTTGGGCAGCATCAAATCACATGAAATTTAATGAGAGTAAATGCAAAATAATGCATTTTGGTCATAATAATCCTAATTACACATACACACTGGACAGGTACATATTAGAATCAACAACTTGTGAAAAAGACTTAGGTGTCTACATTTGCAATGATCTAGCCTTTAATACTCATATTAAATATAATGCCAAACAGTGCCATAAAATATTGGGTTGTATTTTTTGTAATATCAAGAATAGAGATGAAAAGGTGATTATTCCCATATATAAAAGTCTTATTAGACCACATTTGGAATACTGTACTCAATTATGTTCCCCACAAACAATAAGGGATGAAAAAATTATTGTAAAATCCAGAGAAAAACTACAAAAAAGTTAAAAGAATGTATGTTATAAGCTACAAGGAGAGACTAAGCAAACTGGGACTGTTTTTTATGGGATACAGAAGGCTGAGAGGTGATCTATGTCTGGCCTTTAAAGCAATGAATAACCAATTTCTAAAAGAGACTATTGGTATTACTAGCCAGGGTAAAATCAAATATACCAGATCTCATAAGCAACAAATGAAAGGTGATAAAAATATGACAGTAAAAAGGACAAAATGGTTCTCAGAAAGAATTATAAACAGATGGAATACATTACCACAAGCCATAGTTGAAAGTGACACAATGACTATATTTAAAGATAGACTTGATGAATATATGGGCAACTCCAAATATGAACACCACACATAATTTAGTGGCAAGTTCTCTAAGGGCTAATGCCTGTTGAACTTGTAAGTTACACTATGAACCTATGAACCACACCCTGGCCACAAAGGTATCAGTGTCAGTGAAGATGATGCAGCTGCTTGCATTTCAGATAGCATGCAGGAATTCCTCCACCTGCTATATGAAGGCCAATCTTTTCTTGAGGGCAATGCTGATGAGGAGAACCTTGAAAAACAAGAATCAGTGAAATTCAAGGTGTTTAATGTAGCTCAAGATATTGTATACGGTGAGTGGTGGAAAGAAATGGACACCACCGCATATTGGTCTTGGGTGCACTCTCCATCAGGCAACAAGGTCAAAACAACTTGTTTAGTTTTTCCATAAGGCTGGCCACTGCATTAGTTAGGAAGGAATCCTGAAGGTGGACACAGCACTAGCAGAGAAAACTCTACAAACTATGGAAGCTGAGAATGGTGCTGTTATTCCTCCACACCTGGTTCCCAGAAAGTTTATTCACTATGAAGCTGACAATATTGACATAAATGATGCTTCTATGAATGGCATAAACATATTCCCTGCAACCCAAGTCACTACTTGAAAAAGAGGACCAGCCCCTGATCTGATTGTAATGATCTAAAGCCAACAAACAACAGCACATTCAATGTTCCTGATGCAATAGACACAACCATATAGCCAATGTAAGAGATGGTAAAGCAAAACCAGTATTCAAGGACCATGTTTGCAAAGGTTGATACTCTGAATCTGAAGAAAACTGCAAAGCTGCAGTGCAGGCAAGAGCTTCCGATATGACCTTTATCATTAAAAGTCAAATTTAGAAACCAAGATGTGGATGAGCACATTTCAACCAATTGCACATGACAATAGAACCAGAAATAACTACAATTGGATACATGCCAATCATTCAAGCCCCTGCCCATGAGCTAGATACCCTGAATACTGTTGCACTGAGATGAAGACATGTGTCATCAGTGCTTGAGCAGCAGTATGTGGTTTTAACCATTGATGAATCATTGTACTGTAAATTGATGGAACTAAAATGGGCCCCACTAGGGGAATTAGGAGGCCTCCATATCTCAATGAACTTTCAAAAAGTTATAGGCCATCTCACACAGGCTTCACAGCTAACAGAAGCTTGGATTGAAAGTGGAATTCTTGGACCAAACCCAACAGAACAAGCTATGAATGGCAAGTCATATGCCAGGGCAATGTGAGCCCACAAACTGACATTTCAAGCATTGTGGTGCCTGCTTCTTCCACAACTCTTGGACTTTATAGCAACACATGATCAAAATCTCAAAGAGGATATTGTGAAAGCCAATCAGTCACATTCTTATGGTGAGGTCATGTCAGTTCTTACTTCACAAAGATTTCAAAATCTCATCTCCACATTAGTGACCAGCAAAGGTGAAGGTAGTGTAAACTTCAGGTTTTGGTGGCAGTTCAACCATACCCAGAGAGAAGGAAATTGGAGCTGCATCTCTTCACCTTCAAATATATGCTACCATTCTTCATGAGATATGATAACACAAACTATACAAGGTGGGGTGCCATCTACATCACAGAAATGCATCAACTACTGACTGAAGTGCTCAAGGAGTTCCAGCAAGGGTAACTTTGTTGTTAAGAGATAATGTAAGAAGTTCAACCAAGTGGACCCTGATTAGAGCCAAAAGTGGCTTAATGGCATTGGAAAGAAAGGAGATGGAATTGTAGGCATCACCAAGACTCGTTCAGCCCTCAGCAGATGGACCTTGTCTTACACTCTGAGAGCCCATATCACAGCAGATACCAGAGTCATGTTCCATGTTGTCTTGGATGACTAAGTTATTCACAATGAGTCAAGAAAGGCTAGGAAGCAATATGACAATGAAGATGAGGATGCACTCTTACAAACACTTCAAAGGTTCAAGATTTTCTCTGGGGAGGAACCACCTACTTCATTGCAAAATATTGCAACAAAGGATATAGCTACTGAAGCCATGCAAGATGCACTGCTGAATGTAAAAAGCAAAGGCCAAGTGCAATTGGACAGCTTTGTATGGAAAAGGCTTATGACACAAAAGGGGGAGCCTGAACATGTACATATTCATGATCCACTACCAGAAAATAATGCTCCAACTTTTTCAATGCTATATGAGGTGGGGAAAGAAGTCAGAGGAAAGGCCTCAACTATTAAGGAAAACTGAAATATTCTTCAGAGACTAATCATATCCTATGAAGCCAGCAGGACTGTGAATTTGTAACAGATTTTGAAACATGAGCTAATGCCTGTCCCTTCGGCATTAGCACAGACAGATTGTAGTCTAAGAACAAGCACAAAAGCAATACTGGGTAATGTACTGACAGTTGATGTCCTCTGCCCACCTTCAGTTATCCTTTTTGGGAGAAGCTGTCTTGTGATAGAGGCACAGGCTTTGTACAAGCCATAGGAAAGCCATCTGGAACCAAAACCATTGGAGACCTTGCAAACACATTTGTAAAAACAGTATTTAGGACTGGAGCAGACTTCTACAGAACAGATGTTGTGTTTGACAGGTACTACAAGGAATCTATTAAGGGTAGTACAAGGCAAAAATGCTCAAGAGGTACAAGACCCTTCTGAAGAGTGGTGGAAGGCAGATATGGGCCTCTTCCAAGTAACTGGATGAATTTCTGTGTGCTTCCAGAAAATAAGGAGGACACTGCAGTACTTTTGTCTGAGCAACTAATCACACAAGCACCAAATGATAAAATCATCATTTTGGCTGGTGGCTTTCAGGATGTGGCTGCAGTTAGGTGCTCAACAGCAACAGTTGACACAAGTCAGCTGTGTGCTCATCAGAAAGAAGCAGACATAAGAAAGATTTTACACTATGCCACAGTGATACTGAAAGTGTAGTTGTTGCAGTCAGGGACACTAATGTGCTTATTCTTTTGCTAGCTCAGTATAGCAAAATGTCATGTAGGCAGCTGTGGATGGAAGCTGGCGCATCAAAGAACTGAAGTACTTTCCTATTCATACTATTTGAGAGAAACTGCAGTATAGATCCACTGTTCTTGAAACTCTGCTCCCATTTCATGCCCTGACTGGTTGTGATGCTACCTCTTTTATTGCTGGACACAGCAAAAAGATCACATGGGAAGTTTTACATGACACCATTGGCTTCTAACACACTGTGGATAAGGTGACGTGGCCTCAGAGAAGGTGAACAATGCAGAAGAGTTTATTTGTAAGAAGTATGACTTGCCAGGGGTCCACAGCACTGACAAGGCATGTGGCATTTTGTTCACATGCTTGCAGTCATCAGAAGCTCTACCCCCAACAAGTGATGTTCTTTTCATCCACATACAGAGAGCTCATTACCAGGCATTAGTTTGGAGGCAGTCCCACTGCCCAAATCCAATAATTCCTCCTCCAAATACAATGGGGTGGAAACAGAAGACAGAAGTTTGCTGCCACAGCTCATGTTATTGCCACCAATAGCAGCAGACTGCACGGAAGTAAAATTCTGTGGCTGCCCAAAAGGGTGCAGAAGTCAACGATGCATGTGCAGGACAGCATGGCTTGTCTGTACATGAGCATGCAAATGTAAAGAACTGGAACAAGGCTGTGTCAATGTACCTGATACTTAATGCTTAAGAACACTATTATCAAATAAGGAGACGTGTCATAACAAGACACTTAAGATGTTGATTTAATCTGCCACTGTATACCAAAGTTTCTTGAAATTGTACAACATTAATGTGTGCTTAGCTTGTGTGCACTAAAAGTTTGCTTAATGTTTAGTCAAGAAAATATTTCCACTTGTTTTAAAAACAGGAGTGTTCAGATTATTGTGTTGTATTTCTTATAGTTATTCAGCTTGTATACTTCTGTTTCAAGGAGCTAATGCTCACATTATAAGAGCCATGTAAACATGCCCTTTCATGGTTGTATAACATATTAAAATGTTTCTAATACTTCTTGCAAATAAGAAATTGAAATTCAATATATTTTTTTAAAAAGGCTGTGCATATTATTTAATCACTTTTATGACATCCTACAGTTCATTAAGATCCAACCGAAGTATGTTGATCCTAAATGAAAACAAAATTAAGATTTACACTGCAGCAATTTCCATGTGTTACTTTGTTCTGTTTGTAGAGGCCTTAGTACACAACATACAGCTTGGTAACAACCTTGTTTGGATTTAACACACCCTAATTATTTTAAAAAGACTTGTTACCAACTTTAAACAAAAAATACCTCTTACAGTTAACTTTTCAGAAAACCCAACTAGTGTACAGTGGTCATTATATTTTGGACTGTATAATAATTCAAAGTTGATGCCATATTACCTAGCTTAAAAGGCCTGTAATTGTAATCCTTGCTCATGTTATATCTAATTATATTCTCTGCTACCTCACAGCTTAAGTTGAAGTGATACAGCCTTTTTGTGTAGACATTATAGCCAGTGCATCCCTCGCTTTTGTAAGCCTAGATAACTAGCTGTTTACTTACTCCTGCCTTACCCCGTGTTGTTTTCTACTCCTGCTGTGTACTCTCCTCTACCCTCCAAACAAGCCTGTCATTTTCCCTCTGCCTAATCTCCAAATCCCTGTTTCTGCACTCCTTGGCACCATTTATTCTCTGCCTTTTTTTCCCTCCCTTACTCCTGCATTAAGCTCCATTTTAGTAGCCTGCCCCCTCCCCCGCCCATCTAACTTTTGCCTCCCTAAAGCTCTTCCTCCTGAATTGCTAATTGCTGTCCTTTGTCCCTTGTTCGCACCCCACCCCCTCTTTAAGTTCCAGCCTGTCTCCTGCCTTCCATTTGTTCCCTTCAACTACTTAATCCTCAATTTCTCCTTGCTTCCCTCTCAGGAGCTTTCTGCACCCTGAGCGGTGCCCATGGAGCCTGGCAACATCAGTGCCGCCATTACCGAGACAAACCAACGCTTCCCTCCTGCCCTCCTGGTCCTGCCTCCTGGATCCTCTACAAGGTAATCACAGCTAAACACCCTCAGCTGCCCAGCTTCTAGCACCTCCTCCGATTGGTGCACCTACCACTTTAACGACCCCTGATTGAACCAGAGATCAGCCCTCTCCTTCCGATTGGAGTGCCTGTTCAGCCGAGTCAGCCAAGCTGCTACCCGACCCGTGGAGCCCTCCAGCCGGATTGCGGAGCAGCCGCTAGCCTGGGGATACGCTCTTCTTTCTGCTGGGCTATTTTGTCCCGCCCACCACCCCCCCTCCCAGGCCACCTATTAAATATGCTTCTCACCGTCCCTTTCACCTACTCCTATCCCTTCCTACAAATACTACCCCTCTCCTCTTCCCCCGCCCAGCTATCTACCTAGCGCTTCTCACAACTGATCCTCTTCTCCTCTATCTACATTACCCCACATTAGACTGTACCTCTCCTTACTCCCTACCTGTGTCTCCTGTACTTGGAAAAATAGCACAAACAATAACCCACTTACTTCTGATCTTCTCCATCCTACTTTTCCTCCCCCTTTTAACTCCCCCTTTAAGTTGCTACCTGCACCCCCACTGTACTGACTCATCCTACAAATGCCCCCTATTAGTCCACAGCATCTCTCCCAGCTACCATCTGGTCCCGTGTCTCTATGAGCCCCACCTCCTCAGTCTATTCCTTTGGCTGCCTCCTGGTCTCCCTCTACAAATCCAGAGCCCACTTTTGCCACACTACCTGCCCTACTGTCCCCCCAAATGGCGCTTGGCCAAATCCTGGTGCCTCCACATACTACACCACCACCTAACCCTTGCCCTACTACTACTGGCTGCAGGGGATATACACCTCAATTCCGGCCCACCACCTACTCCTGATCCCAGCTACCGCATGCCTAACCCCTTAACCAAGACCACTACTGACACTCACTCTGGCTCCCTTCACCGAGGTTTACGCCTACTCCATCTAAACATTTGTAGCCTAGCCCCCAAGCTCGATCAGCTCCAGGTTCTAGCCGCCTACCATGCCCCTGACATAATCATCCTATCCGAGACCTGGCTAAACCCAAACCTCCCAGACCACACCATCTTTATGCCAGGGTTCACCATCACTTGGCAAGACTGGCCCACCAGAGGAGGAGGAGGGGTGGCTATCTAAACCAGCTCAGCCCTACATTTTTCTGTCTCTCTTTCAAAAGCTGAACCCAAAGCTTATGAGCTGCTTATGGTGAAATTGTCTCTTCCCTCCTCATTACCCATCTTCGTGGCTGGTATTTATTGCTGCCCTGGCACTCCAACCACAACAGTCACCAACCTTCTGTGCCAACTCATGTCTCTTGCCCAGTCGGGTGAACTATATGTTATTGGTGACTTTAACCACAACTGGCTAGCCCCCACTTTTAACAAAACCTGAACTGTGATATCTGCTCTCAACCTTACCTGAACCATTACGGAACCTACACGGTCAAACCATAAGACTGGAAACCACTCCCTTCTTGACTGAGCACTTACCTCCCACTCACACCATGTCATAAGCTCTGGCCTCCTCTCTGACTCCATTAGTGACCACCACGTAATCTACTTGGTCTGCAAAATCCATAGAGTTAAATCCCCTCCCAAATTTATATTCCAAAGGTCATATAAATCCCTAAACCTCTCCCCTCTCCTGGAAGAACTAACTCACATAATCTGGGACCTGATCTTAAGCTGCTCTAACATGAACACTGCCCTTACGCACTTCTGGAACACCTTCCTTACCGCCTGGGACAAACACGCCCCCCTGCACCGTGCTAGGGTCTGGGGGTCTCACCTTCCCTTGATATCACCCGAGCTGATAGCTTGCCAACAGGCCCGTGACAAGGCCTGGCGCATTTAAAAATCCACGCTCCTCCCAGGTGACAATCTCACCTACCGCATGCTCCACAACAAGTGTACAAAGGCCATCTGCTTAGCTAAGGCCGAATATTTTAACAACACCCTAAATGCAAATCTTGGGAGGCCTTCTAAATTCTGGAAAGTCATCAACTCCCTTTTCTCCCCAAACATCAAATCCCCCACCTCTCCTCCTCGCTCAAAAGACTCTACTCTCTGACCCCCTGAAGGTAGCCGCCGAGTTTCATTTCTACTTCACTACTTGAGCTACGACCCTCCTAGATTCCCTTCCTCCTGTAACCACACCCACTCCCAAGACAGCTACCCCCTACCATCTGGTCAGAACTCCTTTTCCTTCAGACACATCTCCCCCATTGAAACCCTAGATGCCGCTCGCTCCCTGAACCCCACCAAAGGTAAATCCCCCAATGGTCTCAACAACAAACTCCTCTTTCTATCTGCCCTTGCCATTGCTACTCCCCTCACAGCCCTGCTAAATCTTCCATTCATCACCACCACTCCCCACTGAGTGCAAGCATGCCACCATCCTACCCTTTCCAAAAGGAGGTGATCCTACCTCCACAACTAACTACCATCCCATCTCCCTCCTCCCCATTCTTGCCAAACTCCAGGAACACCTAATACTATCTCAACTCTCCCACTTTCTCTCAGAAACTAACTTCTTCACACCATTCCAGTCTGGTTTTAGAAAAAAACACTCTACCACCACCTCCCTACTAAGACTCATGGACTCCATCCTCTCTGGGATGGACAAAGGACAAATTACTGCTGCTATTTTGATTGATCTAGCCAAAGCATTCGATACAGTATCCCACTCCCTCCTACTATCCTGCCTATCAGGGGCTGGGTTAGCAACGTCTGCCACAAACTGGTTCAGTGCCTACCTACAAAATAGAACCCAATCCACTAAAATAGCTGACTACACCTCCCCCCACTCCCTATTACCACCAGCGTTCCCCAGGGCTCAGTCCTTGGCCCCATCCTCTTCTCCATCTTACTAAATGATCTGCCTAACTCTTGCTCCACTACCACAATACACATGTACACTGATGACATGGTCCTCTTTACTTCCAACCGAACCTATGAAGAAGTCACCTCTAATCTTCAGACCTACTTCAACAAAGTTCAGCACTGGTTCAACTCCAACCAACTCTCCCTAAATGCCAAGAAAACTGCCTCTATGTCTTTTGGCACTAGACAGAGACTATCCAGACTTACAACCCCCCTGATCTTCCATACCCTAAATAACACCATCCTTGAAGATGTGCCCTCCTTCAGGTACCTGGGGGTTTGGCTTGATTGCCAACTGTCCATTTCCACACACGTGGATGCCATCCTATCAAAACTGCACCCAAAGCTTGGTGCCCTCTATAGAAACTGCGCTAGTCTCCTGCTTCCTGTGAGACGTGAAATAGTCCAGAAAATGATTCTACCCTCCTTCGACTACTGCGATGTTGTGTACAGCTGTGCCTCAAAGTCCACCTTAGCCAGACTGGACACCCCCTCTTTAATGCTTTCTGATGCTTTGCCCTTGATGTCCCCCCGCACCCATCACTATGAGCTCTTCCATTCACTGGCCCTCCCATCCCTGAGTAGCTGGCACCTACTTCACAGTGTTAAATTTGTTTCTAAATTCTGGCTCGGTTCCCTTCCTTTCAACCGCTTATCCTCCCTATCTTCCCCATCTATCCCCGCTCTCGCCCTCAGGTCTACTGATGCCAGGCTATTAGTAATCCCTCACTGAAGGACCTCTGCAGGCCAATTGGCTTTCTCTTACCTCTTCCCTAAGCTCTGGAATGGTCTGCCAGCCCAAATCCGCCATGCTTCATCCAAACACTCTCTATCCTCTGCCCTCACTAACTTCCTTGCACAAAATTGTACCTGCCCCTGACCTCCCACCCCGATGGATTCTCTCCCCCCTCTCTGATCCCCTCCTCCTTACGTGCCTGACCAGCAGCTCAGCCTTCACCTAATTGTCTGACTTATACATTGCCCTAAACAACCAATGCACTTACTGTCTCATTCACGTCTGCTATCTCCCTTCTCTTTCTCCCACCATCTTCCCTAAATCAACCCCCTAAATACCCAGTGTTTACTATACAGTTCTGCCACCTCTCCTTTGCTCCAATCTCCGACATCCATTTCCTGCTGCCAACTTGGTACATCTTGCTTCAGTTCAATCTCTGTTACTGGCACTTATGTAATCACATATAGTCCTTGATGTGTATTCAATTATGTATGCCACTTTCCTTGAGGCTCATGTTATGTACTGTACTCCTCCTGTAACAAGTTCATAAGTAATCTCACTCAATTATGTAACAATTGTTTGTATTGCTCCACTCCAAGTTCAACCTATTGACTGTTGTATGTATACCCTCCTCCCTTGTACCCCCCCGGTCGCACCGTGAGACGAGCCTCTTTTTGCTCAGTGTGCCTTTCCTGGTGAAACATTTTCAATAAATAAATAAATAAGTTCTGCAGTACTATGGTATGCTGGTCGGTACCACTGTGTGCAGTGCGGTGAGAAAGTGGTAAGACAGTACCACATTGTCACATGCCTAATAATAGTAGTCGTTACGATGCACTTCCTCACTTAGCTACAGGATGGCTACCATGAGCCATAACTGCAAGACTGTGTGCCTGATGAGTAATTGATATTCTTCTCCACAAATAAACCTGCAGATGGCATCAGGTTGTAGTGCAAATTACATTAGTTTATCCTTGTACCATCTGTACAAAAAAATATCTACAGTAAGAAAGATTATTGTGATTTCTTGCAGGTGCTGGTTCAGTTTGCATTAAAGATGGCAGGAAATAAAAAAAATTGAATGTGTCCTGTCTGCATATGTAAAAATTGTATGTGTGTTTTTATCAATAAAAAATACGTACTCTATATAGTTTGGTACTAATTATTAATTTCATCACCTGTCCCCAATATTTAATGTTTTCTTTCCTTCTGTGTTGTGCATTGCTTTAGCTTATATTAACAAAATAACATCCAGTGAACAAAAAATATATTAGCAACTAACAATCTGCAAGGAAAAAGGTAAAAAAAAGTTTATCATTTTAAACAGTCCATGACAACCTTAATGCTAAGCTGCCGAGTATTAGCCCACTTCCGAAGTGTCCCCATTGCCCCATGCTGCATGTACACACACTGGACCAAGACCAAACAAAACACACAGTGCTCAAAGGAGCAAACAATAAGCAGGTGGGCAAAAAAAAAAATCAGAATGCACAGTAACATACAGTAAATTACTAACAACCCGAATGCCACAAGTAGTATTCCCAAGTGTAAGCACTGTAACCATTTCATGGCTGCATCAGAACTAAAACATCACTCTGCTGGGCAATTACTTGGTGCTGCAGTGTATGTTGTTGGTGTGGTGCTGGCCCATCTGCCTCTATCCCACAGAAATCACCCACTTTTTTCACCGTGGTGTTGCTGCCCTACATTGTTACTTAAAGAAAACCCACAAAACGCAATTCCTCAGTGTCACACTGGCATCTCAGAGTTGAGTCTCTATGGCTGATGTACCGTCAAGTTAACCAAGAAGTGTGTGTGTTCTGACCACGATTTATATCCTGCACTGTAGAAAAAATGATAAATAATTCAGAGGATCAATGTCAAAGTGATTGACTATGCAGGACCATATCTCCCCGCTCCAGGGACAGCTCTATCAATCCTTTTCTTGATCTGTTTAAACATCTCCACCTATGCCCTTACACCATTTTCCAATTCACACCACTGTCAACACAGGGCTACTCAGTGGACCTCTAGCATTCCTCACACTGTCATCAGGTAACAATGAGTAATTGGGCAAAAATGTGGCTGTGTGGCTCATGATTGCATGGAACTGGATATAGTACACAACACAACGAGAGCAGCACTAGGCAACTAAAATGCACCACAGGCACTAACCAATTACAATGTACAGTGACAGTGTTTTTCAATACCTGAGTAACAGTACCACAGTGCAGAGTATGTGTCAACTGGCTCCTATTATATGACTGCTAAAAGTCTGACCCTGACATTGGTCCTGTTATGTATAATAAAGTGTACATTTGGTGTCCATTTAGATGGTGGTTCAGTCAGTGTACAGGTAGGATGTAACAGACAAGGTGCACAATTTGAATGGCCACTATTAGAGAGAGCCAATGATGGATACACACAGCAGTACCACACCAATATCGAGCAGTGAGGCACTACCTACAGTAAGTGCCATGCAGAGTGTCATTTATTTATGAGACAGACACTGAAGTAAGCCAGTGATTTTGAATTATGAATTTCACTGCCAGCACTGGGATACATTATCACATGAGTTTCCAACAAATATTACTGTGTGTTGCAATTACTTAGCGCCCTCAGTACTTATTTTTTGCTTACTGGGGATCTTGGTGGGGATGTGTGCCTGCTGGTGTAGTAGCCTATAATGTATAATGCACACTGCCACTTTGTTACCAGCTTGCTTACTTTTACCTAGTGGACAGGATGATCCAGGATGTAGGGAACACCAGAAGATAGTAAGGTGGTGGTGGGGGAGTAGGCACAAACAAAGCTACAGAGGGCACAAGGCAGGTGCTGCAGCAGCTGGAAGAATGTATACTGACTCCTGTTATAGCATAGAAAAGCCACTGTGACTGACAATGAGTGATTTTCATTTTACATCATTATTTCTGATTTGGGGTCCCCTTCGATAGAAATTGGGTCACTTAGTAAAGGTTGGATGAGACAGCCAGAGTGCACAATTGGAGTGCATAATTTGGGAAACTGCTGTCGGAGGGCAGTGGAGGGACCCATTCCACACAAATAACACACAGTCAGACACCTAATGCATGACATGCAGAATAACATTATTTTCAAAACCAGCCAAGAAAATACAGCAGTGTTTATAATTATGAATTTGGCTTAGATGCACTGGGATACTGTTTCAACTAAACTTGAAAGAACTGTGACTGTGCCTTATTAGTAGTAGTATAAAATTGTATTCATGTTACATGAAATTTTATATATGTTACATACTCCATTGAGCAGGGGCTCATTTCAAAGGAGGTCCATTGTTATAATAAATAGTTACACATACATTATTACATACTAAAAAGATAGCGTTTCAGTTACATAATATAAAAAATACAGCAATCACAATCAGCACAATACGTAACAACTTTTCACCCTAATGAAAGCACAATCTACCATATACATACATACACATATTACCCACCATTAGAACAAGCAATATATATTTAAACAGTAATTTTGAAGTGCTCACTCAAGCAAGTCCTTCAGTACAACAAATAGATGGGGCATCCAACTTAATTTTAAACCATTGCTTAATACAACCCAATTTAATTGATTGATTCTTTTGATTCAAAGTAATAGGTAATGAATTCCACACTAGTGGCCCCCTATGCCAGAGAGCAAATTTCCGCATATTTGAGTTACATCTGGTAACAATATATTCCAAACCAGATGTTGACCGCAGATTAGTTTTTATTTCCCTGATGAAAAATAAATCTAGTAAGTATTGTGGTAATTTTTGTCTATACACTTTATGCATAAAGGTGAGAAGATGCCAATCTCTCTTATCATTTAATTTTAGCCACTGTACCAATCTATAAAGCATACAGTGGTGGTGCCTTGATATTGCTTAGTTTCACACTGCTTCTTATTTGTGAGGTGATGATGTGTACTGTCTCCTGTTATTTCTGTTGCTGATGCACAGCTCCACATCTGTGCCAGCTTGCCTTTTAGGATGATACAGGATATAGGTGCAGGGAGTAGGGCTGGGGTGAGAGCAGTGGGAACTTGGGGGGATAAGAGCAAGAGAGGGAGTGAGGCAGGTGTTGTTGCATCAGGGATAACCACTGTTGTCTTCCAAGCCACTGACATTGCCCACTACATATTTTAAGGTTTGGAGAGGCACATTAATTGGTGGGCTGTTCGGTGCACATGGAGGATGGGACAACCAGAGAACAGTGAAATGCAGCGCATGTTCAGATGTGTGCTGTCTCCCGATATACAGTAGTAGCCACAGACATTGCCAGCTATTTCCAGATATTTTGTGAAATTTCTAAAGAGTTTCTCTCTGCTGCCCCTACTGTAGAAATGGAGAAAGCATTAGATATATCTGGAAATATCACAGAAATTTGGGGAAATAGCTGGCAGTGTCTGTGGCTGCTACTGTATCTGTGTCTGATCCACACCTCCACATTTATGCCCTGTTCCATTTTAGGATGTTTGAAGATGTAGGTGCAGATAGTAGGGCAGGGGTGCACACAAGCAGAACCTGGATGAGGAGGGGACAGAGCCAAAGAGGGAGTGAGGTAGGTGCTGCTGCACCATGGATAACCATGGTACCCTGCTAAGCCACTGACATTGATCACTACCTATTGCAAGCATTGGAATGGCACCTTAGTTGGTATTACTCTTGGTGCACACAGAATTTGGAACTATCAGAGAGCTGTGCATTTCTACTCCTGGTCAGATATGTGCCATCTCTGGTTATGATGTCACTGATGAACAGCTCCACATTGGTGCCGGGTTCCCTTATGTTGCTCAATCTGCAAGATTACAGCCCACTTTTATTTTAGATGTTTGTGGCTGAACATAGAAAATTTAGTTGAAACTAAAAAAATAGTTCAGGGTAAGAGGCATGAAGATTCTTCAGACATACATTGATCAAGTAATTATTTCAGGAGTGTAAGAATATGTGTGACACGAGGCGATTCTTGCTCTGTCAAAATTTGTGATTCATTTGACAGTGCAGCACCAGATGCTTTATTTAGTATGGAACCTGCTGACTTGGATGCATATACTGTAAATGAAGTTGTCAACATACTGAAATGTATCCCAATTTAGTATATGGATCTACTCTACTGTTTTTTTTATTTATAACTATATTTTAAACATCATGGTTTCCAGCCTGACCACTTTCCCCAGTTGGAGGACCCAGAGGTCTCAGAAGTCATGTGTAGGTTTTTTAATGAGTTAATATAGGCATAAAAGGGCTGGGAGAATTTTCTAACCCAAAAATGATTTTACCACAAATAATTTAGTTTAACAGATTCATTCCTAAGCATTTTTAAAAATCTCCCCTAAGAATTTAGCTCTTTTTTTGTTCAAATGAACAATAAATGCAAAAAGCAAAGTGAGTTGTGGTTGTGACTGATGTAAGAATATATTCTTATTGCCCTCCCCATTGCTTCCCATTGCTCATTAACCCTGTATTAAACTTATGAGTTAGTCATCCTTTTAATTTATCTTATTGACTGACTTACAGTACTACAGTGTCAAGACATGCAAGGCACTATTTAAAAGAAGTCCTTGCATTGCCTAGACACAGTAGTACTATACTGTAAGTAAGTAAATGAAATAAAGTAAGGGGACACCAAACTCAAAATGTTAATAAACAAGCCACCGGAGGATAAACACCACCAGATAATAAACAACAGCTGGTTAGAATGAGAGCGACTAGGAGACAGTTACAGTTACAGTTACAGGCTGCTTGTAAAAAACAGACACACATTGCATAAACCAGTAAAAAAATTAATAAATAGAAATGGATGATTTTACTAGTGTCTGTACTCCTAGAGAACGCAGATGAATATGTGTGTGTGTGTGTGGGGGGGGGAGTTGAAATCAATTTAAACATAATTTCAACTCAAAAACGTGTGCCATTCATATTCATTGTACCTCTATACTGAGCAGCAACACTCTGTGACTTTTGGCTCCCTGAAGCCCAATATCCCAAAAATAAGGCCAACAGACATGGTTTTTACTTGTGTTTACTTTTTATTTTATTGTGAAAAAATACAATTATTCAAAAAAAAGCACTTAGTGCTCCCAGTAGCCCACTATTACCCCACCAGACCAAAAAAAAAAAAAAAAAAAAAATCCCTGTTTAAAAGAAGACACATACTGTAGACACCTGGAGCATATTTTTTCATGCATTTCATAATCAACGCAAAATAATTTAAAAAGAAAACATAGCCAAAAACAAATGTTGTAAGAACGTTTATGTTCACAATGGCTGCTGTTTAGTAGTAACTTGCTGACTTGCTTATTTAAACAGTATTTTCTAAAGGCAAAACCAAGGCCATATATTTACCTTATCTCCCTCGAAAATAAGTTTTGTTTTTGTTCCCCCCAAAGAAACACTCTAGTAAAAGAAAGGTTAAATAAACATCTATTATTTTCCTTGAATAAAGCACATGAAAGGTCCTATGTAATGCATAGACAACTGTACTGCTGCTTGTTTAAAACTCATTTAATTCCACTTTGTGTGCATCATGTCTTGCTCTTTAGGTGGTGGCATAACAGATAGCATCACTATTTACTCAGCACAATTAATGTTTCAAGTAAAATAAAATGTGATTTTACATGCCACAGTCCAGTCTGTGCTTGAAAAATAAATGCTCCCTGACTTTTTCACCACATTGTCAGAGGAAAGATTTTGTCTCAGGACTCGCATTATGCTCCCTTCCCCCAATGTGTCATCCACTTGCAGTGGCAGGTGGTCTCTCTCCCTGTTGAATGTTGGCTGGTGCCCCCCATGCTGGCAGGCAGTAAAGCTCTCTTTCTCTCTCAATCTCCAGCACCACTCTGCAAAAACAGGCAAACACGCGTGTCTCTCTCTCTCTCTCTCTCACTCACTCTCTCTCTCTCTCTGTAAACTGTGTGTCTGTGTGCTGTAGGTGAGGCAGGCAGGTAGGTGCTTGGGGAAAAAAAAAAAGGAATGCCCAATGCAGCTTGAATTAAATCACTAAAAAATGAGAATCCGGTAATAAAGTAATGGAAAAGAAATGATAGTAAACAAGCATTTGTCAATGCCAAAAGTTTGCTTGCTGGCATTGGCATTGGTAGTGTAGAAGTTACAGAGCTGCATAATAGGAATGGCAGTGAAGTATTGAACTGAAGCCAACCCCACCACCACCCTGCAGAGAGTGACAGGCATTGGGGTGTGCCTTTGGGTCATCAGGCATAAAGGCCATGCCATTTCACCACACCCTACCCTGCAGACACTGACAAGTGTCACGGTGTGCCTTGGGATCTTTGGCCCTTATGCGCACCCCATTCCATCAGGAAATATGGTGAGATGGGTGCGGTATAGGAGAATGGGGTGAACTTTGGTCAAGAGTCCAAGGCATACCTCGATGCCTCTCACTGGCTGCAGGGTGTGGAATGGTATGAGCATTACAGGCAAGAATCCCAAGTCACACCCCTGATGCCTGTCATTCTCTACAGGGTGGGGCGTTGTGGTTGGAAACCCTAGCACCTCAGGCATTCGTTGGTATTTTCATTCCAAATTTTCAACATGTTTTTTTTGTGACCCCCACCTCATGAACAGTAGCAATATCAGTTTGTTAGCCGAAAGCTGCTTACGCACAGCGACTACGGCATTTAGCACCACAGGTGCAAAAACACATTCTGAACAGGATGTGAAAAATGACAGCTGTACTGTTCATGGGGAGGTGTAAAAAATGGCAATGTTGCAAATCTGCAGTAAAAATATTTAAAAACTGGTGAAGTCACGAGCGTGCATAGAAACTGCAATGCACACCCATAATGTAATTAGTTTGGGGAATTTTTACAGCAGATTGTCAACACAGGCATTTTGGGACCTCCGATCATGAACAGTGTCACTGTGATTTTCTTTATCTGTCCCGAACAATGATTTCCCACAGCGACCAACGATTTCTGCGCTGAAAGTGTGAAAACACATTTCAGCCATGTTGTGAAAAATGACAGCTGTACTGTTCATAAGGAAGTGTGGAAAATGCCACTGGTGAAAATCTGGACTGAAAATATTAAAGAAAGTCATGAACTTATGAGGGTGCGTGGAAACTATGCTAATGCTCACTGTAACACAGTCATTTTATGGACTTTGTCACCAAATTTTCAACATAGCCATTTTAAGACCTCTGCTCATGAACAGTGTAACTGTTATTTACTTAATCTGTCCCAAACATTGCTTTCGCACACCGACTGCACCATTGTGCACTATATGTGCGGAAACACATTTTGGGTGACATGTGAAAAATGGCAGCTGTACTGTTCATAAGGAAGTGTAATAAAATGGCAATGTGGAAAATCTGGAGTGAAAATATTGAAAATTCACAAACTTACGAGCGTGCGTAGGGACTGCACAATGCACGCTCATAAAACAGTCATTTTTAGGAATTTTTTCACCAAATTTTCAACATAGGCATTTTAAGACCTCTGCTCATGAACAGTGTCACTGTGATTTTCTTAATGTGTCCCATACATTGATTTCACACACCAACTGCGCCATTGTGCACTACATGGGAGGAAACACGTTTTGGGCAAGATGTGAAAAATGACAGCTGTACTGCTCATAAGGAAGTGTAATAAAATGGCAATGTTGAATATCTGGATTGAAAATATTGAAAATTCGCGAACTTACAAGCGTGCGTAGGAACTGCGCAATGCACGCTCATAAAACAGTCATTTTTAGGAATTTTTCCATCAAATTTTCAACATAGGCTTTTTGAGAGCCCACCTTATGAACAGCTGCAGTGTCATTTCATTACTTGGTCCCGAAAGGTGATTTTGCACAGTGACTGCGAAATCACCCTTTGGGCCCAATTAACACCATGACAGTGACAGCATTCATGAGAAGGGGTCCCAAAAACCCCATGTTGAAAATTTGGTGCAAAAATTCCAAAAAATGCCTGAGATATGCAGCAAAGTTGAAGAAACCCTATGTATCCCATGATACAGCTTACCGGCATTTCCTCAGTTCGCGGTCGGCTTTGAAGAGTGCAGATGTGCTCCCGGTCCACCGAAGATCATCGCGCCAGAGTCCGGAGGTAAGTATGGGGTGAGGGGTGTGGGAGGCAGGATGCACAGTGGTGGGTGGGTACTGGTGGGGCAGAGACAGTGAGGGACCATTTTTCTGTTTTAGGGATTATTTTTTAAACAAAGGAAGAGACAACGCGGGACATTTGCCACGCTGGCATGGGCTCCCAGCATGGCACAAGGATGGCTGTTTGGGGGGGTGTGAAGCCGATGGGAGATTGGGCACTCTGTCAGTGACAGCATCTGTTGCCATGCTGAGGTGGAAGCTCCCAGCGTGTCACCTGTACTCTCTGGGGGGACAGTGGAGCCCGGCCAGCGGAGGATTGGCCACCCGTTGGCTATATATGATGCAGCCACGCTGGGGTGGGCACCCATGTGGCATGTATAACTCTGTTTGGGAGGGAGGTAGCAGCCGACGGGGGGATTGGGCACCCTGTCGGCTATACAGTGTGGGGGCCAGCACTCAGTATGCGTGTGTGTGTGTGTGTGTGTGTGTGTGTGTGTGTGTGTGTGTGTGTGTAGGGGGAGCATGCATGAGCAGGTGATATCTTATCGCTGCTCACTGAAGTGCAGCTCCCCCTTTCAACTGTACGCCACTGCATTTTGGACTGCTGTCATAGACAGCTCCAGCAGGCATTGGAGAACTGTGGCCGCACCTGCAAACACTCTGACTGAATTGGAAGAGGGCTGCCACACCTCCGAAAACTCGGTTGATGGAACTATGTTTCTTGCACATGCGTGCAAGCAAACATAAAAGGAAATGCACAAAAACACAAACTTCAAAATAACACAATAACACATAAAACAATGATGAAAACCAGACTTTTCAGACATAAGAATCTTTATTAGATATCATTATAATGACCAGTAATAGCACAGCTTTACATTTAAACATTGTTCAAGCTCTTTTTTCATATCTACTTTAAAGTGTTTTGTGATACACTGTACCCCTGCAAATGGATTGCCTCCTGCTGTTTAAACCATATTATTGTTAGGGAAATGCTCACAATCTCTATAGACAACACCCAGATTTACACAATTACAAAATCGCTGATGTTATTGGAATTTTATTTTCCTGCCAAACAGTTGCACTTGGTTTTCTGCTAACACCCCCTTCCCCTTGCCCAGTCTAGGATTCCTCTAAAGCCTGCAGATTGCTTTTTGACTCATTAGTATAGCCATAACAGCTAATTTACATAGATACATAGATACATAGACAGTGTCGGCAGATAAGGGCCTATGGCCCACCTAGTCTGCCCATTTGAGCTTGTAAGTTCAGTTTGTTTTCCTAGAAGTCTATTTCCCCTTACCCCTGACCTCTAGAATTCCTTTATGTCTATCCCATGCATTCTTAAATCCCGTGATTGTTTCAGCCCCCACCACTTCCTCTGGCAGGGTGTTCCACTTGTCCACCACCCGTTCTGTGAAGAAATTCTTCTCATGTTTCCTCTGAATCGCCCCTCCTCCAACTTCATCCCATGCCTCTAGTCCTGAAACATCTTTTTCGCTTAAAAATAGTGTTTTCCTGCACCCTGTTCCTCCCTGTAAGATACTTGTATGTCTCTATCATATCCCCTCTCTCCCTCCTCTCCTCCAGGGAGTACATGTTCAGTTCCTTCAACCTGTCTTCATAGGACTGTGATGCAACCCATGCACCATCTTTGTTGCCCTCCTCTGAACCTTCTCTACCCTGTCTATGTCCTTACGTAGGTATGGTCTCCAGAACTGTACACTGTACTCCAGGTGGGGCCTCACTAGTGTCTTGTATAGCGGAATTATGACCTCCTTTTCCTGCTGGTGATGCCCCTGCCTATACATCCCAGCATCCTATTTGTTTTACCTGATGCCTTGTCACACTGTTTCTCTACCTTGAGGTCATCAGAGATGACAACCCCAAGATCCCTTTCCTGCTTGGTGCATGCTATATCCTCACCCCCAACTGATATATTGTGCCAGGGTTTTGTGCCCCATATGCATTATCTTGAACTTCTTTGCATTGAATTTCAACTGCCAAACCCTTGACCATTCTTCAAGTTTCTGCAGGTCCTTCTCATTCTGTCTACACCTCTGGTGTGTCTACTCTGTTACAGAGCTTTGTGTCATCAGCAAACAGTGAAATTCTGCTTCTATATCCTGTGCAATGTCACTGATGAAGATGTTGAATAGGACCGGTCCCAGCACTGATCCCTGTGGTACCCCACTGGTCACTCTTCCCTCTGTGGAGTGACAGCCATTTACCACCACCCTCTGTATCCTGCCACCCAGCCAGTTACCTACCCACCACACTACTGTCCTGCCCACACCCATATTCCCCAGTTTGTGTAATAGTCTTCTATGTGGCACAGTGTCAAAGGCCTTGCTGAAGTCCAGATAGGCCATGTCCACTGCCCTCCCTGATCCACCTCCCTAGTCACCCAGTCAAAAAATTCAATGAGGTTGGTCTGACATGACCCCCTGGTGAAACCATGCTGCCTTGGGTCCTGTAGTCCATTGACAACCAGATGTTCCACCAATCTCTCCTTCAGTAGTGCTTCAATGATCTTTCCCACACTCGAGGTGAGGCTGACTGGTCTGTAGTTCCCTTCCTCTTTGTTCCCACTTTTGTATAGGGGACTACATCTGCTGTCCTCCAGTCTTTGGGTACTCCCTGTTTCCAGTGATTGGCTGAACAGGATAGCCAGAGGTTCAGCCACCACCTCTTAGTTCTTAAGGACCCTGGGGCACCCCATCTGGCCCCATTGCTTTATCAGCTCTTATTACTTCCAGTCCTTCAGGACCCTTTCTCGTGTAAAGGACTTGTGTCCATTTCTGCACCATTCTCACCCCTTGTACCTCCTTCAGACCCATTACCCCTCTTCCTTAGTAAAGACTGAGCAGAAATACCTGTTCAATATGTCAGCTTTACTGTTGTCATCCTCCACGCGCTCCCATCCTCCCCCTTCAGTCTCACTATCCTCCCTTTGTCCTTCTTTTTTCACTTATGTACCTGTAAAAGGTTTTGTCCCTTTAACCACTGATTTTGCAATGTTCTTCTGTCTGAGCTTTGGCTTCCTTACTGACTTCCCTGCCTCCCTTGTTTCTCCTGGTACTTCTCCCTATCCCTCTCTGCCTGTGTCTTTTGTATTGCCTGAATGCAATCTTTTGGCTTTCACTTTCTTTGCTACCTCTTTGGAAAACCATAATGGTCTCCTCTTTCTTTCCTCTTGCTAACCTGCTTAATGCATAATTCTGTTGTTCTTATAATCCCCATTTTAAATACTGCCCACTGTTCCTCAATCCCTGATTCCTGTCCCATTCCCCTTAATGCCTCTTTCAAGCATCTCCCCATTTTCCCAAAGTCTGCCCCCCTAAAATCCAGGATACGTGTTTTTGTGTGGTTTGGTTCTGCTCTTTCTGTGATTTCAAACCACAATGACTGGTGGTCACTGTTACCCAGGTGCTCCCCCACTGTTACCCCCATCACACTGTCCCTGTTTGTGAGCACAAGGTCCAGTATTGCCTTCTGCCGAGTTGGTTCCATGACCAGTTGCTTGATTTAATGCACCGTGGTCAAACAAATACAGAGGGACTCGAACAGTTTACATCATGGGCATATTCCAGCATGTAGAAAGGGCCTACTGGGACAATAGTCTGTTATTGGTGTTTAGATGCCAAGAGGCATAATCATAAATAGCTCTATGCGACAATAAATACTGTGCCATGGAACTCAGAGCTTTTTATAATTGCTTTATATTCCCTGTGATTTGTTTGATTACTTATTGTATCTTTTATTTGAGCTTGTTCTCACTTTGCACTTGAGGCATATACTACTAACTTTATTAATCTTTTGGATCTCACATTTATGCATTAGGAAAAATTAAGATGAGTTAAGGGGTTGCAAAAGTTTAAATATCCTTCAATCAGCTCTAAACTTTAATTTTGAGCAGACTAAATGGCCTATTAACTTTGTATTAATTGATCACTGCTGACAGATGGTCACTGCTAACTGATTTCAGTTGTACACTGTTTTAATTAAGATGTAATTTACATGGTTTAGTTTTCAGATACTAATACTCCAGGATGTATGAAATTGCTTAGATAGGTATAAAAATCTTTGTATTACCTGAGAAAATTCACATAGCCCTATGTCCCAATGTGTATATTATTATTATGGGGTTTTTGATCCTGGTAATTTGAAAAATGTTAATATGGCGCCTAAAACATCAGGCCTGTATAATATATTTGCAGGTCTCAGATTTTATTATTAAAGCAGATTAAAAAGCAAAGACTGGGCCAGCTGAGGAAAAGAATAATTCAGATTTGTGTACCTAGTGTTTAAAACAGGCCTGGAGCAAAAAAGGTAAAACTTAATTTTTTGCATTCAGGATTAAATAAGGGCAAATAGCTTTATTTTGAGTTGTAGGAGCAGCCAACTAGGCTCTGCCCCCTCCCCCTCCCATGGAGCTTGGTTTGGTTGAGGGAAAATTCACCTGGTTGGCTTCATGGTCCACAGGTACAATATACTGTATGTGGCTGTGCCAAGTGGAGCTCTGATCCAGTCCTATGGGGATCCTACAAAACATTTGTTCTGGGGAAAAACAGGAATAGTCATGTGCCAATAACTAAAGCGACAATTTACAGTACATTGGTTTTTCCTCAAATTGCCTATACATTTAATCAAGCATTACCAATTTATGCATCTGCTAAATAATTTTGAGGGGCCGTCATTACACTCTGGGGGATTGAGTGAGGTGGGGTGGTGGCTATGGTTGTAGAAGGCATCTGTGAATGGTCCATGAAGTAATAAAAAAAGGAAAAATGCATAAAATGTAAGCACATTGCAACCCACTGTGTGTTCAGCACTTAGGGGCAGACATGAAGTCCTATAAACCCATATGCATCATTTGTTGTTTCAGCCTGCAAGATGTGATTTGTCAAACTTATTGGCACCCTGGCTGTATATCAGTATTGGCGACTCCACTCCCCAACCACCACCAAAAATAAAAAAGTAATTTACTGAGTAATACTGGTTAGATGCAATGGAAGGACAATTCTGAAATTCATACATAAACATAGTGTATAGTCTCCAGATGCTGTTTTTGCCACCCTGCCACCTCAAACCCCCACCTCAACCCCCACCAAACACTGCCCCACAAGGAAGTGGCATCCTGTGCCCTTGATGATGAAATGCCATGCTGGAGCACTCACAAATGGGGACACAGTGACATGGTCAGATTTTGGATTGACTATAGCTAATCTAGTTATAGTAATTTCTTGTACTAATTTGTAAAATGTGGAAGTTGTATAAAACATCATGTACACACCTGTTCAGTTCCACTGTTTTCTGATGCTGAAACAGTCACAATGCTGAAAGGAAGCCATGAAATAGGCTTGCATGCAGAGTGCAATATAGACATAATTTATACTTTTATTAATTGAGTGATCTTGGTAACTGAAATGACTGCATATTTGATCTTCTGCAGTCAGTTCAGTTGTAAAGATCACCTGACTAAAAATATGTATAAATTCAGTCTATATCGCAACCTGCATGCAGACCTATTCTGTGACTCTGTTTCAGCATCGTGACTCTGTTTCAGCATCAGAAAAACAGTGGAACTGAACAGGTGTGTGCATGTTTTATACAACTTCCTCATTTTAAAAGTTAATACAAGAAATCACTATAACTAGATTAGCTACAGTTCAATTAGAAAAGCACAACAGTTTCCAGTGAGGAAGATTTGTGGTCTAATATTTGTGGGCAGGATTTTCAAACTGCACCTTGACAGGGCACAAGTGGCTGCTCCGTGCAACTGAGATGCACTGGAGCACAGAAATTATATTGCACGTCTCATCTGAACATAGTAGGATATGAGTGCAGCACAAGTGGGGTCTTCCGACAATGCGTTGGCACATCCCCCTGCCAGGTCTGAATACCTGGAATGGGAATATGTGACACACTTTGCTGATGCGCTGAGTGCACATTCCAGATATTCAGATTGAAACATACAAATGGGGCCATTAGCCATGCAAGGTGAAAATGGGGCCATTTGCATGTCTTTATGGCTCCATTTGCATATCCTGTGTAAGGATGCACCTGGCCGGATGTGCAGGGTGCCCTGACAGTGGATGGCAGGCCATAGTCCCTGGTAGTCTAGCGAACCCCTCATCCCTGTACCCTGATCATAAATGCAATATTACTGCTGTACTAACCCTGCTAGTCTAGTGGTACCCCCCCACAGCCCTGATACCTGATGCACTGATATAAAACACGTTTCCATCCCTGGTAGTTCAGTGGTGCCCCTCCCAGTTGGATCACAGCAAATTCCACACCTCACTAAACACCTAGTAGTTCCAGTGGAGCCCCCCACCCACTGAAGCAACCAACCCACCCTGTTTCACCTGTCCCAGCATGGGCCTGGCATGCGGCGGGCAGCAACACTCACTCACACACCTCCACGGCTGCCCACCGACTGCGCTGTTGAAATCGACAGCTACAGTATGCCCGCAAAACCATTGGTCATTGTCGCATCAATCGGTTTGGTGTCAGTACTCATAAGCATTCATTCACAACTTTGTGGCTGACACTAAGTTGTGAATGAATGCTTACAGTACTCACTGCAAGCCCATTGGTCGACAATGTCAACCAGTGGTTTTGCAGAGCATGCTGTAAGCTGCCATTCAGTGACAGTGCAGTCTGCGGGCAGCTGTGGAGGTGTGTGCGTGAGTTTTGCTGCCTGCCGGCTGCCATGCCCATGCTGGGACAGGTGGAGCAGGGTGGGGTTTGGTTGCCTCAGTGAGTGGAGGGTCCACTGAACTACCAGGGCATTCTTGAATATGGGATTTGCTGTGCTTGGGGTTGGGAGGGGGGTACCACTAGTCTACCAGGGATGGAATGTATTGTTATATCAATGCATTGGGTATTGGGGATGGGAAGGGTACCACTAGACTACCAGAATTAGGACAGCAGTACCATTTTGTTTCTCTGGGATGTGCAGGCAGCTGCACCACACATCTCAGCTGAATATGGAGATCTGCTATGTATGCAGGGGAATGCCCTCTCCGGATGCACCACATACATTATCTTTGCACTGCCGTGCATCCAGATTTGCATGGCTCATCATCCCCTTTTGAATATGGCCCAGGGGCACATTTCAGGGATGCACCAGCACAACTCAGTTGCACTGGGCACATCTCCTTTGAATATCCTGGCCTGTGTTTTCAGGAATACAAAAAGAGTATGAAAATAAGTATTTGGGCAAACAGCAACAATGCACTGCCTCCTTGCTGACAACTGGGTGGGGGTGGTGGGGTTCAATGCATACCATATGTGTAGATGCAATTTTCCATTGTATATCTTCAGACATGAGAAAAATAGCCCCACACCTAATTTTCAATGCTAGGAAATGCAGTGGCAAAGAATGGTTTAAAAATAGTCTAGAACAAATATAAATGTGGCAAATCAACTTGCACTGTACCTTCCAGCTTATGGTGACATAGACAGCAGTGTTCATGAGTGGAGGGAAAAGACCTTTATGGCTGTTTCTTTTTTCTTTATTTCATCTGTGTCATTTCAGTACAAAGAAGAAAGAGGATGCACAGTTACAGTATATATGGTGATAAAGCTAGCATTTTAATACAGAGCCCACAGCCCTAGTGTATTTCACTTACCAGTCAAGTGATTGTTTGCCGATTTGTATGTACTGTATGTATGTATGTATTTTGTTTGTTACAGATGGGTGAACTTTGGGTGTCAGCTGAGGGAGGGCTTTCATGGTATATTATATTGAATTTGCTGTCTGTCTTAGCAAGTCCCCCCCCAGCATATTTACACTCAAAGGTCACCCATCTGTGAAATGTAGTAATGCAATTATGTGACCGGTAAGTAAAATACTCTACAGCTCAATATAAAAAGAAATGCTTGATTTATCACCAGTTGTTCATTTACATAAATGTTCTGCACCTCTCTCTTTAAAGAGCTAGTGAACTTGATTTTAGTTGTAATACTGTAAGATCATAAGTTGTTACTGTTGCAACATGATGCATTGTACCAAATAGTTCACTGTGCTACATTGTATTTACTGTATCAAAAATGTTTCAGTGTTTCAAAGATCAAAGTAAACATTTGCAACAATGCATCGCCAGGCTCATGCTGGCTACATTTGTGCTTAACTTGTAGCAACCTTATGTTTGATGTAGTTGAATGTATTAAAAAATACACTAGCGTGACAATGCCAGCATTTTCACAACCAGTTTTGCAGCTATTTGTCTTCAGTCCTTGAAGTTCCTACAACCACCCATCCCCCACACTGCTGTACACCCACTTGTGGGGGAAGGGTGCTCTTCTGGTCTCACCCAAATGTCCTTGCAGTGCAGGGCTTTTAAGCATAGCATACTGGTGGCATGCTTATAATGCCATTAAATTTAACCAGAGATACAAGGTCACAAACACACACACACACACACACCCACCCACCCCCACAGAAGGATGGACAGGCAGATGGAGAGACAGACACACAGACACACAGACACTTCTGTGCTATTTTAAAAGTGCAGTTTTCATGCTGGCTGGTACAGGTTACCTTTTAACAGAAAGCAAAGGTGATATTGAGCCACAGAGGCATTTAAAGTAAAACTTGATCCATAAGGCTTTACTCTTCAGTCTACACAGCAAGCATTTCCTTTCAGTGTGCAGAGTGGCTGTTAGGATCTTACAACAATATGTAAATGCTACAAATTTAATTGGGTAATATCAAAATGTTAATAATATAATTCTTTTTAACATCTGAAGTTTATAAAAAAGTTCTCAAAATACAAACCTTTTTTAATGAACAACTCTCACTTATAATAAAACAACTTGAAAACAATAGATGTATGCTAATTTTGTTTTATTTATTTAAATTTTGGTAACTATTATTTTATAGTTATTGTTTTAGCTTGACAACTAACATATAGCTATGCTGTAAATCTTGGAAAGGGGCATTGAAAAAAAATATTCTCTTGTTCTCAAAATAAATTGAATGAACAGCATATAATGGGAACCACCTTGACATTCCTTAACAATTTTGACAGAGCCTTCTTTGCAGCTGAATAGAACAGCATAGCAAGAGACTAGTGGATTTTGCATTATGCCCCATTAAGTCAGGTTGTTAGTGAATCGCAATTGTCTTAATTGTTGGTAGTTTGTTGCCATAGAGACGATCAGCTCACATTGTTGTAATGTACAGAAGGGAGGGAAGGAGAAAATGGCTTACGCAGACACAGGGTTTCCTTTGTTGTCACTCGGAGCTCTGCTTTCAACATTTACTCTAACTAAATGACTGTGAGTGCAAGTCAAAAATGGCTGGGTGGGGGGGGTCTTTCTATATTATATTTATTACAGGATGCCATTCATAGACAGCAAACATGAACTATGAGTTTCCTTTTGTTTATGGTGTAGACAGTACAAGGAATTCTGTTCTAACAGCCTCAGTCAGTTAAGATGCTGTTTTTTTTTTCTGACACATTTCATAGTTAGTCTACAACAATCTTTTTAGACTGTTGATACCCATTCACTAATATGCTGAATCAAAGGCCCTGGACACACTACAGAACTGTTTTTGAAAACCGTTTTTAAAACCAGTTTAGCTAAACCATTTCAGTGCAGCCACACTACTCAGTAACCATTTTTTGAAAACAGTTTAGTGTGGCCACACTGTTAGTGTTAAACATGTTCTTCTTGTAACTATTTTGTGTTAAGTCTAACACACAGAACTGTGCTTGCCTGGACACACTGCATCTAGAACTGTTTTAGTTAAACCATTACAGCTTAAAACACTTTTACTCCTGGACAGAACTGTAAGTAAGGCCCCGTCCACACTACACCACTTGAAATCTGTAACGGTTCCAAACCGTTACAGACCATAAACAGTACAGTGTGTCCACACTGCCAGTGAAGAGGTTGATAAAGGACTGAAAACAGTACAGCCTGTTCACATTGTGTGTGATAGTATGTGCGGTCCCAACTCCGTCGAAGCAGAGCATATCCATTGGTGCACCTGGTGAGGACAGCTTTGATGAGAGGCACCCACCCGCAATACATATGGGGTAGCATGCATCTGTACAAGCCATACTGTGCAACATACAGTATGGCAATGATCTGTTACACACCTATGGTGAGGAGGTGACAGGGAGAAGGTGCGGGGGCTGCATGGTGGATACAGGGAGGTACTGCTGTGAGAGGGAGGGAGAGTGTGTGACATGGCAACATGTCCAACAGGAGTAGGGCACCAGGGCATGACAGCCAGTCAGGTACTGCTGCCGAATGGCTTATGACAGCCCCTCTACTACTGCCATCAGTGTACCCCACCACTCCCCTGTACACAGTGCCACACATCTATTGGCCACTGCAGCAGTGTTACACGATGCACTCAGGAGCTCAACCACTGTATGTGTGCACTACTGGCACTGTTCCACAGGTAGTATTGATGCCACAGCTCTGATGGGCAGGCAGAGTATTCCCAGCGCCCATCACAGTAAGAGGCATCATCATGGACAGTATATGGATACTTCAGGAGGGAGCTCTCAGGGAGGCATTTGTGGACAGGGGGTAGGTCAAGTGGGGACACACGGGTAACTCCAGGGGTGGGAATACCATTATAGGTTGGGTTACCCTGCTATGGAGACTGCCCAGTATTGCAGTCTATGCTCGTGCCTCACATTGCTGTTGGTACGCCCTGGTAGCCTCCGCCCCCCCCGCATGCATTACACCAGTGCTGCAATGCATGCAGGTATGGTGGAGGACTGGAGGCAACATGGTGGAGTGTTTAGACACACACTGGTAACATTACAGAACTGCAACCGTTACAGGAACCGTTGTTGAAACCACCTCACAACAGGTTTCTATAACAGTTCTGAAAACACCTTCTGTAACGTTACCAGTGTAAATGCAAACCATTATGGTAATGGTTTAAGCCCTCTGTAATGTTACTGAACTGTTTTACTGGTGTAGTGTGGACAGGGCCTAAATCCATGCTAGCTCCAAAATGTTTTTAAAAATGGTTTTAAGACTAGGTATCTAGCAGGGTTTAAAAACACTTTTGTTAAAATGTTTTAAGGGGCTTGTAGACTGTCTGCAAACAGTGCTAGGGGTTTTAAACTGTTTTAAGGGACTTAAACCATTTTAAGTTCCCCAGTGTGTCCAGGACCAAAGAGTTTAAAACACTTAGGCCCTGTACTCATCAGGCTAGTTAAAATGTTTTAAGGTGCTTAAAACATTTTAACTAGCGCAAACACGGCACCCGTCCACATTTATGCATGGTTTCAAAGCATGTTAAGAAACCGTGCTTAAACCCTGCTGCGAGCTAGTCTCAAGTCCGTTTTTAAAAACGGTTTGAAGGAAGAAAGCGCGTTACCCTGTGGTGTGGACGGGCATGCGATTTTTCCATCTATTAGGGTGCCAACATAACCGTGCTACAATCGCGGAGGATTACCGGGTTTAAAAATGTTACTCGCTGCTGATGCAGATGGGAGTTTACCATGTTACAATCGAGTTCGAACTCAGTGAACAATAATGTGGACGGGCTACTGTGGTGAGTTTGAAAATGTTTTGAAACCGTTATTTAAAATGGTACAAATCTTCAGTTGTAATGTGTACAGGGTCTTAGATGAACAACAAATGTGTCACCGATGTAGGTGACAGAACTTGAAGAGACTGCTTTCTAATTTCTTCTTTGATGACAGAAAACATATAATTTATGGCAGTATACCTACTGTAGCTTTATCACAGCATATGCCACAGGGAGAGTGGTTCAAAACCTCAAATGTACAGTACCTACTTTAATACGATATTGAAAGCAGAACACTGTGGACACTACATCTCATTCTTTTGGTTTGGGCAATGCTGATTGGTAAACATCATAAATATTTGTGGTGGAGTATTCCTACACACTGTAACTGTAAACTGACATTCATTGTGATGCTGTCAGACTGGCTACCTAAAAAATGCAAAACTAATCATAGGCACTGTTTTCACATTAAGATTGCACAATGTGCACAACCATAAAGGATCCTTAAACAACATTTTGGCAAACTATTTAAAAATCTGACTTCATAGGGGACTAAAGGAAATGCTGCTGTATTCATTAATGTTAAAACTACATTTATATAATTTATCTAAATGCAGTTCTAAAGCATTTCAAAAATGTAAAATCAGTCTTTCAACTTCAAAAAAACTGCCTTACCTGCTTCCTAAAATGGCTGCCAAATGTGTTAACTGATGATATCATTGTAGCCAGAGTCAGAGAGCTATATGGTTCTCTATAGTGCTAACTAGTTATTTTTTCCCACTGTATAGAATTGTTTCACAAAAAAGGATCAACACTATGTACATTATTTTGATCAATACATATGTTAGGCTATAGTTCTGTTCATTTTTTTACTTTAACATGCTGAAATTGTGTTTTAATCCAACCAACTTTCTCTTTGGCAAACCACAGTGCTGTACAAATCTTAAATAATCTGATGGTCTAGTAGTTATGGCAGATCCAGGATGTTACAATGGGGGTGCTGGGGTGGTGTGCATACCTCATATGCACTTTTTAACTTTTATATTGAACCTTTATATTTTCTGCTATTATTCTTTTCTAGTACATTTTTGACAGAACCTATAAATGTAATCCATAGGTTTGAATGTAAACATTTGTACAATCAATAAATCATAGTTCTTCAACAAAGTGAAATGCAGCAGCAAGCAGATAGGTTACAATGGGTAGTGAGGGTGCTGCTGCATCCTTTACCCTCCCCCCAGATCCACCACTTGTTTGTAGCAAAGTTCTTGTGTAGTCCGATACCAGAGTTCATTCTTTCTTGGAAAACAAAAATATGCTCATCTTGTCTTCTTTTTTCCATGGGAAATAATAACAATAAGAAGAATCAGCATTTATATAGTGCTTTTCATACACATTGTATCCCAAAGTGCTTTACAAGCAATGCTAGACTGGTAGTGAAGTGACTGAATGTGCAGTGACAGACATTTCACACATTAATACCCACACACAGCCTTGGACAATTGCATGAACTGATTTTATGGGAAGAGGAATGTTGACCAGGACAATGGGGTCAGGTAGTGATCATGGTGTTGGCAGCCCTACATCTTATATCTCACAATGATCTGCTCATATTTCTCCCCTTCCCTGAATATAGCAGTACCTTGCAGGAGTGGCCTTCTCAGTCCCCCTCTGGTATTCATTCTTCACTGCTTCTCCCACACCACAAACTGGTGAGCTCATCAGTCTTCTGCATCATAAATGCAGGTAATACAGTCCTCTGGTTTTTTGACATATCAAAAATAAACAAATCTTTCCAGTAAGTCAGGTTGATAGCAACAGGGAACACGGGGAAAGATGGGCTTTCCTATCTTTAAAATATCTAGGCTACCTTTGATTAGGCACTATTAAATGACAGGTGTTTGCATCATTATTCATGTCATTTAATACTGCCTAATCATAGGTGGCTTAGATCTTATATCGGTAGTAAAGCCTATTTTCCCCTTGTGCCCTGCTGCTATCAGCCTGTCTTACCAGAAGATCACATTTATTATTAATATGTAAAAATAACATGGGAGACTGTACTAACTGCATTCATGATGCCGAAGGGTAGTGAGCTCACCAGTTTTTGATGTGGGGAGAAGGTGAGAAAAATGAATGACAGAGAGGGACTGAAGAGGCCATTCCAGCAGGGTACAGCTATATTCAGGTTATGGGAAGACAGGAAGGGGGATGTTGAGCAGATCATTGTGAAATCTGAGATGTGGGGCTGCCAGCACCATGATCACTACCTCACTGTGGATGAGAGCAGACAATGACAACAAATACTCAGAGTGGGAGGGCTGCACCTAAACTGTTACTTGAATTCAGTGTAGGGAGATTATCCTTGAGTGGGGGGGTGTTGACGTTTGTTAGGACAATATCGAGGAAGCTGTGTAAAGCTCATTCAAGATTCAGAAGGGTGGTAGCCAGCCAACTCACATTATAGAGTAGGGCACAGAAAAGTACTGGAGAAGAATTGCCGGGAACTGTCCTGTGGGGTTCTGCAGATCACAGGTAAATGAGTAGATAGACACTGGAAGTTGGGTGGATTTGCTCAAGGCATTAGTATGCCACTCCTGCTAATAATATTGTTATCCATAGTAAGTGCAGCCCTTACGAGGGCATGAGCAGCAGCTTTTCTGGTTGGCCCTGATGCTTATTGCTTGACCCTCCAGGAAGACCTAGTTGTTGGTTAAGGAGGTGGTAAAAAACACAACAGGGGGACTGTACATACTGCCTTCACTGTGCAGAAGGGTGGTGATCCACTCAATGTTTACTGTGGGAGCAGAAGTCAAACATTGAGAAAGTGGACTGGAAAGTGATTTGGGAGGCATTTTTTAACAGTGCCAGCTGATAAAGCGTATCGGTATAGGTGTGTACAACTCTCTGAGGTACAAGATTACAATCTGAGGTGTGATAATTCTCTTCATGAGCCTGCAAGCTCATATGCAGCTGCAGGCAGTACTAAGGGATAGAGCATGGATGGTGGGGTGTTCAACAGAAGGCAGGCCAGGTGCAGGGGGTTCATGTGGAAAAAGACTACAAGAGAAGCTTATTTGTGGATCACCAAGGAAGCATGAGCTTTGAAATTGGACCAGACCAGTACTTCACTGCGAAATTCAGGGCATCACATAACCACTAGATCATCAGGTATTTGAAGTGTTGTACTGCACTGTGGTTTGCCAAAGAGAAAATCAGCTGGATTAACAAAAACATTTTCAGCAAGTTAAAGTAAACAAAATGAACAAAACCATAGCCTAACATGTGTACTGATCAAAATAATCCATGTGTTAACATGCAGTGTTGATCATTCTGGTGAAACAATTGAAAACAAAGGGGGAAAGAAGAACTAGTTAGCACTATGGGGAGCCTTGTGGGTCTCTGTCTCTGGCTGCAATGATGTTATCATGACTCATCACTTAGCACACTTGGCTGACATTTTAGGGAGCAAGCAAGGCTGTTTTTTAAAAGTGAAAGGCTGATGTTTACATTTTTCCAAAGCTATGAAACTGCATTTATATTATTTAAATAAATGCATTTTTAGCATAAATGTAAACAGCAGCCTTTACCTCAATATGAAGCCAGATTTTGGAGTTTGCAGTTTTAAAAAACTGCTTGTTTAGGTACCCTTTAAACATGTGATGTATTCCAATTAGATCTCCTCACAACTTCAACAAATTACCCATTCATTTTATTTATTTCAATGCTTATTTGCCCAAGCCATGATGCAGCATCTTATTTCCGTGGGAGTTGTTCAAAAGAGCACCGTGAAATTCTACATTATTTTCTTCACACCAGAAAAGAAAAAATTATGTGTTGAAGAAAGAAAAAGCTGGGTAGGAATAAATAATTGGCTGCATCTTTCTATGGCAGTGTAATAAAATAATAAAAATCTAACCAAAAGGTAGTGAGACAAAAATATGGGGCAGGTAATTTTTCCGAATGGTGGCTTGAATGATCATCACTTTGCACTGGTGGCCTATGGTAATATACAGTACATTAATTGACCACATAGGACTGCTGATGTGCTCACTGGGACCACCATGAAAACAAGGTGCAGCATCTGGCGTGGCCACCACGTTTGTATTACATTTAAAGTAATACCCTGAATTTTATCCTTAACCTCCAGTCTAGGTTAGAGAAGTCACTTGACATGGTTAATAGGTATACCAAAACAAAAAACCAAAAACAAAACCCAGAATACATTTAAAGATATACCCTGAATTGTATCCTTACCCTCCAGTCTAGGTTAGGGAAGGCCCTTGACATGGTTAATAGGTATACCAAAACAAAAAACCAAAAACAAAACCCAGAATACATTTAAAGATATACCCTGAATTGTATCCTTAACCTCCAGTCTAGGTTAGGGAAGGCCCTTGACATGGGTAATAGGTATACCAAAACAAAAAACCAAAAACAAAACCCAGATTACATTTAAAGATATACCCTGAATTGTATCCTTAACCTCCAGTCTAGGTTAGGGAAGGCCCTTGACATGGGTAATAGCTACACTGAAGCAAAAAAAAAAAACAAACAAAAAAAAACAGATGTGTTGCAGATAAATAAACCAACATGCCAGGGTGACACAGAAAGAAAGGTCTGCAGGGGGACAATACAGACTGTCAGTGGGTCAGGAATCAGCATCTACAGTATGTACCCTCTGTTGCTCCTGAGCAAGTTAAAATGCATGTAATAACCAGCCCCTACTGCCTGAAGGTATGGTGTTGACTATTCCATACGAGCATAGGGCTATACCACTTTTTTAAGTTACTGCTTTTTTCAATAAAAAGCAGACTCCCTCAGTGTGATAAAATATATGCAATGCCTGGCCCACTACAAAAAAAAGAGAAAAATTTGCACAGTCTTCTCCCTGCTGTCAATTCCCTTCTCTTCATATTTTCCATTCTAACGTTTTTTGGGGAGGGGAGCAAACACCAGTACCAACTGCTGGAAACATTTCCTCCTCCCACACTCCAAATGCAACCAGAGACTATTACAAATATGGAATCCTGATTTCATTAAAAATTCCCTCTTTATTCTGACTGCAGAGATGAAAGGAGGACAGCACACTTCTCTTGTAATTTACTCTGAAGCTGCTCAGGTACCTTACAGTGACAAGGGGTCAGTATTTTACTATTTAATAACAATCGGGGTTTGGGAAGGGGGTCACCACTACTACATTAAGAGGGAAAAGGGGTAGATATTTTACTAATTATCAACAATCGGGGTTCGGGGAGGTGGGCACAGGCTACCTTGGCAAATATGCAGATTTTTTAATATTTATCAATTATTGGGGTTCTGGGAGGGAGGGCATTAGACTACCAGGGCAAATGGGCAGGCATTTTAATATTTATCAAGGATTGTGGTACAGGGATGGGGAGGCAACAAAACTATCAGGTAAAAGGGGCAGATATTTTAATTTTTTATCAATGATTGGAGTTCAGAGAGGGGGGCCCATAAGACTACCAGGGTGAAAGGGCAGATTTTATTTATCAGCGATGGAAGAAAAAGCCAATAATGTTTTTTTTTTTCCCTCATGTGTGCAGCACTTTTCTATTATGGCTCAGTGTAATATGCAGTCCGACACGGGGCAAAGTAAAACTATTAACTTAGAATAAAAAAATAATACAACAGGGACATTTTGATGGTACTAAGATTTTATTTTAAGGTGAAGAACAAAAAAACATGTAATGCAGGTTTGCTCATTGAGTTCTCTCTGTCAAACAATGACGAGGGAGACAAGGAGATACAGTCTGTGGAGACACTTTCTGGAGAATTGAAATTAGCAGGCACATTAACTATCCAAATAGCACCACCTGGTGCATTTGAGCTGTTGTGTATAAATAATTACTTGGAGATATTACTCATAACTACTGACAACTCAGTAACACCTTGGTAACACCTCAGTAATGCATCAATGACTACCGCTAATGACTACTGCAACTGACGAGGTATAACGAGGTACTGAGAAACTTTTCTATGCTGACAACTGTATGATGGTCTAGGACAAAACTAATCTCCTCCTGTTGTGGTCACAACCAAGTTGGAAGATCAAATACAGTAGTAGGACTGCCACTGCTGCTGCTGCATGGTTGGGAGTAGGAGTAGGTAAGGTGCTGTGGGGGGGGGGGGTTCGCCCAAAACATAGAACAATGAAGACTGATGGCACCATAATGGGTGTGAACAGCATGATTACCACTCTCCATCAGTAAATTAGAATCAAAACAAAGAAAGAGAGATACAGACAGAAAAGAGTCAAGACAATGAGAAAAATAAAAGTAACAAATAGGTATAAAAATAGATTCAAAATAAAGATTAACTACTAAAGTAGTATTCACTAACAAAAGGAAAGGAAAGACAAAAAGATAAAGAAATTGCTGCTAACAGCATATGACATATATATTTTTTCTGGTACAGAATGAGGCTCCATCCACTATCTCTGTCTGACTAGAAATGAGAAACAGGAAGCAAATCAGGCAGTCGCTGTGCAGAGAATATACAGTACCATCTGACCTGCAGAAGCTCTTCCATATGCCCAAAAGCCTCATTTCCATGAAATGTCACCTTGGCAATATCAAAAGTGGAGTTACAAACCAAAATCAGAAGGCAAAGTTGAAATGATTGAATTTTTAAAATGGGGCAACATTTGTGAATTTATCTAATAGTTTTTTTGACTGGGTGACCAAAGTAGTAGACCAGGGAGGGGCTGTGGATATGGCCTACCTAGATTTTAGCAAGGCATTTGACACAGTCCCACAGAAAAGATCAATATACAAGTTAGCCAGCCTTGGAGCGGGTCCCAAGGTGGTAGCCTGGATAACAAAATTGGCTGGAGAACAGGACACAAATGGTAATAGTAAACGGAGTCCACAGTCAAGAAAAGAGTGTAACTAGTGGGGTACAGCAGGGTTCAGTACTGGGACCGGTGTTTTTTAATGTCTTTATAAGTGACATTGGAGAGCACCTGGAAGGAAAAGTGTGTCTGTCTGTGTATGACACAAAGATCTGCAACAGGTTTGATACACAAGGTGGGGTTTTAAAGGATGAAAAGGGACTTGGCAAGGTTGGAAGAATGGTCAAATGTATGGCAGCTCATATTCAATGCAAAGAAGTGCAAGGTAATGCACCTGGGAAACAAAAACCCAGGGGAAGAATACACAATGGGGATGAAATACTAACAACAACAAAAATCGAAAGGGACCTGGGAGTAATTATATCAGATGACCTAACGGTGGGCAAGCAATGTGAGATGGCAGTAAGGAGGGCTGGGGAGATACTGGGATGCATAGGAAGAGGCATCAGCAGTAGAAAATAGGAAGTTGTTAGCCCTCTGTACTGAGAGTTGGTGAGACACCATCTGGAGTACGGCATGCAGTTCTGGAGACACCATCTCCACAAAGACATACACAGAGTGGTGGCTGTTCAGAGGAGGGCAACCAAAATGGCGCAGGGTCTGCACCAGAAGACATATGAAGAGAGAGATTAAAGCAGCTTAATATGTATACCCTTGAGGAAAGGAGGGAGAGGGGGACATGATAGAAACTTTCAAATACCTCAAGGGGAATTAACAAAGTCCAAGAGGGTAGCATCTTTCAGAAAAAGAGGTGTGCAAGAACGAGGGGGCACAATTTGAAGATAGATGGGGGATGGCTCAGAGGTAATTTTAGAAAGTATTTGTTCATGGAGAGGGCTTTGGATGCATGGAACAGCCTTCCTGAGGAGGTCGTGGAGTCAAGAACAGTGGGAGAATTCAAGAATGCATGGAACAGTCATAAGGCAATTCTAGAGCGGGATAGGAGGAAATAAGCTGTTGATTGGCTAGGATCTGCAGCTTATCCATCAGGTAGGGAAATAGGCAGACTGGGTGGGCCAAGTGGTCCTTATCTGCCATCAAATTCTATGTTTCTATCTGCAATGGCAGAGTTACCAAGTTGCTTGGACCTCATGAGTGAATTATAACTTCTCAGCATCTCTATTCACAATGTGCTGTCTTTAGCTCACCACCAACTCAAGAGTGCCCTTTTTAAAAATATTTTTCCCATTCAACTGAAATGCCTCTGTAGTTCTGTCTCATTGTAGTGTAGAGCAGAGTTGCAGCTCTTGGGTAGTAGTCTTTGTAAGGCTTTCTATTGTATCTAGCAAACTTGTACACCTAACTGAAGAATTGTAAAGCAACTCGTTGGTAAGGCAGTTTAATGTGAGTTGTACAATATATATCAGTAAGTGATTACAACCTCTGCAGTCCTCAACTGTTATATTATTATAATTGGGGTAATTGCTGTGGGTGACACTTCTAAGAATTCCTTATCCATAAACTACAAGCAGTCTGTAATCTGTTTTACTTGGCTCAACAATAAATTAAAATATCATTTATATGCATTTCAATTAATGTTTCATAAATCTTTTAACAATTAGGATGAATAATAATAATGATATCATATGACTAATTAAGATCCCAAACTAACAGTTTGTAAATCATTTTAGAAGTGTGCTAAACTTCCTTATAAGCCAGGTCTCAGACAGAATCTAATGACTAAAACCAATAAGGCAGTGTCTTAAGTTGTGATGTGAAACAGCTGTAAATATGCCAGATGAGAGTAGCACAATGCTTCAGCAGTTATAAGAATCCTTAGTGTTGATGTATATGCAATGAATGTCTTTATTTGGTAAAAGTGTGCTTTACAGGTTTTTACATGCTGTGCTCATTCATGCTCTACATTAAAGTTCAGCAGACTGAAGAGAAAAATGAAAGGTTGTTTAGATACTGACATCTACTTTCATATTAAGAGGTATGGAAACCTAGATATAATGAGGCTTTGCTTTTCCTAGATGTACCTGTACATAAACTGTAATTGTACAGCCTGACAACTGCATGAAACCTGCTAGTAAAAAATAAATCTAGATATAAATGGTTTAATATCTTATGTTTTAATGTGTGACAGCAGAATAGTACAACTATTGTTTTATAGACTCATGTTGTTCATAGGCAACACAGAAGAACTTTAGTGCTTTGTAAAATATGTTTGAAGTATTATAGCTCTGCAAAGTACGAATTTGTACCATATAGAAGATCCTATACATTTTCATTTCTTTTTGCAAGAACAAAATACCATTCATTGGAGCAGTCTTCAAGTTTAATCTGTCAGTGTCAGAACTGAAAAAGTACATTGTGGCATAATATGCCCCTGCTTCCCTGGTTGCCCTACTTAGGATCTCCCACCTCTCATATCCCTTGATGTCAAATGAGCAAGCCCTACTTCCCTACTTGTTGCCTCCAAGGCATCCACCAACACGGGTGACCAGGCCTTCAGTGTTACTGCCCCTAAACTCTGCAATTGCTTGCCACCCTCTGTTCATACAGTAGTTCTTCCTCATATTCTATGTTTAGAAGGTTCCTTTGGGTTCATCTAATGGTCAAATCCAATTCTACATGTACATAACTCTTATAATTGGGTTGGCAATATAGCCTAGAGGTTAGGGTAACAAGCTATGAATGAGCTTGGTACATCCAGCAAACCAGACCTGTGTTTGATTCTCGCAGCCTCCACTTCCATACTGTGTGACTCTGAGCAAGTCACTTAACTGCCCAGTGCTTCCAGGTCAACCTTGAAAACTGGCACTTGTGCCTAGTGGGCCTTATCCAGTTACCAAAGACTAAAATAAAATAATTCTTCATGCCTAATTTGTTGTTGCACATTAATTTTGTACTGGTATCTGTACTACCATTTGCTTAAACTGTGTTCCTGGTCAAATATTTGACTTCAGCTTGTTGTTTCACATGGCTGTATTTTGTTTGTGTCATCATCTATGTAGCCATATTTGCTTTTGGTTTATGCTGTTTCATGTATTGTGTTTTTATTACAGTATATCTCATGTAGCCCTTTGGGTCATACCTGAAAATAAGTGTACACGGTGTCTAATTTACTCCTCTGGTCAATAAGAGCTAATAATTCAATCAATCAATCAATCAATCAATCAATGGCATGCCTACATAGGCAAAATGTGTTCTGACATATACTTTATAATAATGATATTAATGTATGCTCTTTGCATTGGCAGTGGTGTTAAACTTATATTTACAGACAGTACACTAGCTTTACAAAGCACTGTAGCAAATGTTTACATTCAGTGATTTCTAATCATTTCTCTCACAAATCTATTCAAAATAATAAAGAATTCTTTCCAGTTAATGAAAATGTGTTAATGTTAGCTATGTGAAGTACAGAGTGGGGTCATTTTTCGTGACACCTTTTATGATCATAATAGTCACTGTGAAAATAGACAACTGAAAAATGTGGTCATTTGAAAGCAGGGGAACGGTAGTCTTTGTTATTCTGAAGATCAACAAAGAATGGATTTTATGTCAATGTTATATTAAGCACCTATGAAGAAACAGAAACACTACCACCAAGTGTATATTTTCTTGACATACTGTAGAGTATTAGAAAGATCTTCAGTACTACTTCAAATATTACTGTAAATTTAGGAGCATACTTTTAGGCAGGACTGAAACATTTAAACTTAAACTAAAAAAATGTCAACATGCAGGATTTAAAACATACTGCAACAGGCATGAAAGGAACATGCACTAGGCAAAAATGGAAGACTCCATTACAATTGTGAGACACAATATGAAAGGACATATAATTGATGTATGTGGTTGTCTGAATGATAAAAAATACAATCCATTAGAGATGAGAGCAATAAGAACCTAGGCAATGATGCAGCATGTATTTTATTGGTCACCTGGGCTTCATTTAGGCCTACAAGTTGCCATTTCTGCTCCATACTTGAAAGCATTTAATGGATTATTGCAAAAGAGAAGATGATGCACAACAATAGCTTAAATGAAGGCTCAAGGTACAGAATACAGTGTGCAGACCCACCGCTACTTCCAAAAGAGTATATCATAGAAGGAATTCTTTATGTGAATGTTTAGCTTTCTTATGTCTAACAACAGAATTTCTGAAAGGGAACTGGGGTAAATTAAACTGTGGCTGTATTTTATTTCTGGTGAACTATTTAGCAAATCAAATGAGGAATTACAGTTAAGCAAGAGCAGCTCAGGGATTGATTTCTCTTTTTAGGCAGACCAAGGGTTTTTAATTAGACAGTAGGGTATAAATGTGTATCTAAATATATTTTTTGCACAATTAACTAGTGATTGTTGCTGTGCTTTGGCATTGGTCATAGGGTTCCAGCTTGAAAACTGAATGATCCCAAGGATCAGAAATTAGCAGAATTTGAACACAAATTTAGTTGTCCATCTGCATATATTCTTTTATTTGCAAAAGGGTCATCTTTTAGTGCAACAATAATGGCTGCAGCACAAAGTTGCAAACAAATGGGAAATTTGATGGTTCAGAAAAAATTCTAATGAATCATGATAATTGTGCAGTATAGTGTTCCTAGGGTTTGAACTTTGTCTTGCTCGGCCCCTACATACCCTACATTGAACAAACCACACACCACAGCAGTCTTGGAGGGAATGGTCACAGACATGTGTTTATTAAATTATCAACATAATACTTATCAAAGTGATGTGTGTAGCTAGGAATCCTGCCCAGTCAACCTCAGAGGTTCTGTACCCCTTCCCATGAAGGGCCTTAACCTTGTGAGGACTGAAGGAATGATGTACCTCCCAGAATTGGAACCCAAACCTCAGAGAGCAAGGGGGTCACTTGACTGGGTGGCAAGCAACCTATCCCTCTCTGGTGGCACTACATCTGAACAGGAAAGCCTGATGAGGTTGGCTGTGACCCACAAATTGGGAACCAGGTCCTGTGGCCCTGTGTCTCATGCTGACCAGGAGGAGAAGTCCTTCAGAAGAATTTGACTCTTTCCCATTTCCCCCCTCATACCATCTTTCAGAGAGACTTCAAAGCTGCTACTGACTGTGACAAATAGAACCACCTTACTCTCAAGCAGTCCTTTGAAAGAGATGAAAAACCTGAGAGAATCCCTGAGATGGGAAAAACTGGGAAAATTCTTCCTTGACTCCTTTGCACAATCACCAGTATGTTTGAAATTTGTTCTCTGTTCTATCGTAGCCATCCCAAAACCTTGCTTTTATGTGGACAGGTGGGTGGAAAATCTTCTGCTGGAGAGAATGAAGGGGCAGCCCTTAGTAGTAGCTCTTTTTAACCCCTCATTCTCCTCCCCCATCTGGATGGCCCTGCCTTGTGGATGGCCCAAGTGGTTCCTCCCCAAAGGTGGTGCCAGGGCACCTCTAATCCACATGAGTGGAACCCTACCTGCCTACCTGGCAGCCAGATTTCAGGGGAGAGGTCACAGACAATGCTTCATTTGCTACAATGCTTCTGAAGACTCTTTATTGTCTTGATAGGCCTCTATATATCTTACATTGAACAAACCACACACCACACCAGTCTTGGAGGAAATGGCTGCAGCCATGTATTTATTAAATTACCAACCTAGCACTTATCAAAATGATGTGCACAGCTAAGAGTCTTGCCAAGTCAACCTCAGAAGCTCTACACCCCCTCCCGTGATGGTCCATAACCGTGTGTGAACCAATGATGTACCTCTCTAAGTTGTAACCCAAACCTCGGAGAGTAGTGGGCTCAATTGACCAGGTGGCAAGTGACCTACCCCCGTCTCATGGTACTGCACCTGCAGGTAAACCTGATGAAGTTGACTGTGACCTCTGAACTGGGAACCAGGTCCTGCAGCCTTGTGCCTCATGTCAACTGGAGGGAGACGTCATTCAGAAGAATTCAACTCTCACACCTTTCTCCTTTCTCCTTGTACTATCTTTCAGACAGATTCCAAATCTGCTACTGACTGTGATGAGTAGAACTACCTTACTCTCAAACAGCTCTTTGAAAGAGGCAAAAAAACAAGGAAAATCCCTCAGATGGAATATACTGGGGAAATATCTCCTTGACCCCTTACACAGTCACCATTGTGGTTACGCATTTTTTTCTGTTCTACTGTGGCCATCCCAGAACCCTACTTTTATATGGGCAGGTCAGTGGAAAATCTTCAGGGGGAGAAAATGAGAGGGAACCCTTAGTTGTAACTCTTTTTAACCCCTCACTCTCCTCCTCCAGCTGGATGTCCCTGCCCTGTGGATGGCCCACGTGGTTCATCCCCTGAAGGTGATGTCAGGGCACTTCCAAGCCTCATAAATGGAACCTTACCTACCTACCTCCTTTGGGTGCAAATTTTTTTCTATTCCACCATGGCCATCCTGAAACCCTGCTTTTATGAGAGAAGTCAGGTGGGAAATATTAGGCTGGAGAGAGAGAGAGAGAGAATGAAGTGGAGCCATTAGTTATAACTCTTTTTAATATCTCACTCTCCTCTCCCAACCAGATGCTCCAGCCCTGTGGGTGGCCCAAGTGGTTTCTCCTCCAAAGGTGGTGCCAGTTCATCTCTAGACCCTGTGGGTAGAACCCTAACTGCCTACCTGGAGGCCAGGTTTTGAGGAAGGGGCCACAGACAATGCATCATCTGCTACAATGCTTGTGCAAACTGTTTATTGTCTTGATAGACCCCTATGTCCCCTACCCTGGACAAATCACACACCACACTAGTCTTTGAGGATCACATACATATATTTATTAAATTACCAATATAATATTTATCACAGTGATGTGTGTAGTTAGAAGTCTTGCTAAATCAACCCCAGAAACTCCATGCCCTTCCTACAAAGGGCCATAACCTTGTGTGGACTGAGGGAATGATTTACTTACCTAAGCTGGAGCCCAGACCTTAGAGAGTATTGCATCAATTGGCTAGGAAGCACTCAAACTACTTCCATCTGGTAGTTCTGCACCCACAGGCAAGCCTGATAAGGTTGGCTGCAACCACCTGAACTGGGAACCAGGTCCTGTGTCTCCCACCTCACACTGACTGGGGAGAGGAGTTCTTCAGAAGAACTGACTTTCTCCCTTTTCCTCTTGTACCATATTCCTGAGAGTCTTCAAAGCCACCACAAGACAGATGCAGTCCTATCCCCAAACAGTTCACACTATACTGCCAAGACATGCAGTAGCATTTTAACTCCAAGACATAGCATACTGAGTGCAAAATAAATCCCAACCATTATCCATCAGTTGTGCTATGGCCTTGGCATCCTGCCCTGATGATGCCATGATGGTGATGCCATGTTGTAGTGCAGAACCCAGATGAACACCAACCAGTTCACCTCCGTGGTACTATCAGGCAACAACCCATGGATGAACAGTGGCTCTTCTTTATCCCCAAGTGGGGTGGGGGTCATAGCCTGTCTGAGTCCCTGGATGTTCTAGTATGATGCTCCCATGGTGACTCATGGAAACTTCCTCAACAGTCTCCATCTTCTGTATGGGAAGAAGTTCCCCCAACACATGCTTTACAAACCCAACCAGCATGCCTGTGCTTGCTTGTGAGAACACCAGGTTCCACAACTCAGGCCATCACCACATTCCCCATCATTCAGTGCATGAAGGAGTGTCTGACAAACTTGCTGGATCCATCAAAAAGACTTGGAAAAGACACATAGGACAATGCTAATGATATATGATCCCAACCACAGCAACTCCCTGGAAACCCTACTCCCCAGGGTGCACAGCTGCCTGCTAGGCAGTCCTCCTGAGCATTAAAGTAGCTGATGCATTTGATCCCCAATGTGCAGTTTCTTGCCACTCCTCTGCTATCCCCAAACAAGGAATGCTTGCCATCTCTCTGTTCCTGACTCCACCAGGGGACTTGAAATGCACATAATATAATGTGAAAATCAGAACAGCTCATAACATAGGTCAACCTGCTTACCCAACTCCTGGGGAAAGGAGTCCCCCATAGCCTTGCTGATCTTCTGCTCCAGAGGAAACAAGGACAATATAAAACTGGACCAGAACTCATAACACAGTATAACTTGAAGCCCAACTCCTGTGAAAGGTCTCCATTTTCCCTGCACTGCCACATGGAACTGGTAGCCCAGAGGCTCCCTTAGCCCAAGCCATGTCCAGAGCTCTGGGCTTAGCTGACTTGCCCCTGCTGGTATTGCTAGGGCTCACGAGGAGATGGATGGGCCTTTCTGAGCCATTTTCCAACCTGTGGGATCACATGATTGTATCCAGCTCTCTAAACAACCATGTACTTGTCATGGGGTGACTCGACATATGGCAGCTGCTGTGGTAAGAATGCTGGTGAGCCAGTCCAGTGACAGTGGTCCTGATGGAGGCAACATCCAGGCCACCATGTCTAGCTATGCCTGCTAGTCCTCTAGACACAGCCCTGGAAAGCTGAAGGATAGTGGAGAGCACCTCCTGCTTCCCCCCTGTACCCTTGACTGCACTGGGCCCACCACAGTCCTCATTCCTACTGCCAGAAGGGACAGAGCTGGATGACTTCTGGCAAGTGTGCTGACCTGGCCAGGTTTTTGGGGCTTCTGGCTGCATCCTTCATCAAGAGTCCCACCATTCCCCTGATGTGCTTTACCTCGTGGGCTGACTGGACTCTCTGTTACCTTATAGACAAAGTGTACAGGAACTAGTGACCACTCACCACTGATATTTAAGACAAGAAAGTTTATTGTGTACACATGCCAAAAGTAAAACACCCTAAAACCCACCAATGTTTTGGTATGTTCAAATACCCCTTCCATAGGGTGGAAAGTGATTCTAAATATAAAAAATACTGTATATGCACAGTCACTAGTTCATTCACTTACATACAAAAGTTCAAACACCCAGTGAAAAGCGTGATACAAAATAAGTTCTAAATACATGCATACCTGATAGCTATGTGAGTTACATACAATCATGTATATAAAATAAATTAGTATTCAGAATTATATATTTAAATATTATAGTCATTTGTGCCATGTGCATTATATAGTAATCAATGAGCAAACAAGGCACTGCTTACTTTCTGTCAGTTCCTACTGATATGGTTCTGTAATTAAGTAAAAGCAAAAAATGCCTATCAAGTGATCATACATTAAAAATCTTCCACTACAAAACCAACTGCTAGTACATACATATATCCACTTATTAAAGTTCCTTACATTGAATGAACAATTACATCTGCTCTGATTCTGAATAGTTGGAGAAAAAATATACACATAGATAATTACGTCCATGCCCCCTCTATGTCCTAATCATCTTCTCCTACCTAGTTATAAAATATCAAAACATGGTTACTATTCCTTCTGGTTATTTTTTATTGTATATTAATTCCTCCTATAACATGTAGTTCTGTAGTACTTCACTTGTACGTGTCATATCTTAGCCTCCTATTCTGCAGAGTGCCAGTTTCATCATATCTTTATAATATATTTAAACAAAACTGCAGTTGTAGTTCTTACCATTAGCGCCCTGTCATATTTCTTGGCTCCTTGTATTACCTAATTGAATGAGTACTGAATCTAGCTGCCTAATGTGCATTTTATGACTCCCATTGGTGGAGTACACCTAGATGTAGTGACAACAGATGGTTAGATAAGCATGATAATGTCAAGCACACCCACACATCATGAGGGTGGACCCTCACCATGCCCCTGTCATAATAAAATTTCAGCACTCAGTGGCTCAACATGCCTAAAGTGAGGAATCTTCTAATTTACCTTTTTTTGAATAGATTTGATTCAGTACATCAAACACCCTGTAGTTCAAACCTTGTTTACATTTGATTTAGAAACTGTCAGTCCCTACTGGGAGATCTTGCCTATTTGCATGGGACCAACTATACTAGCAGTGCACAAAGTGGGAGGTCAAATGGGGGTGCAGAGGCCACACAAGCTTACGGTTACATATTTTAACAAACTTTGCCACAATTCTTTTACTTTGTACATTTTTATGTCAAACAAATGTCACTTCTGGTGCTGTCTGTAACCTACATTTAAAGTTAACCACTCCTGACTTCTAGTGAGCACCTTATATTCCTAATTGCATTTTTACTAATTACATTTTTATCCCCAAATGAAAACAGCTCTGTAAGAAGGAATCTGGGTGAGAAGATGGGTGGAAGGGAACTAACAGTTGCCTTGGCTGTGGGTGGTACACCTGTTCCCTTCCACCCATCTCTTCACCCAGACCCCTTCTTACAGAGTTGTTTGTGTCTGCCAAGACTGCCCTCTCTGATGCCCCTTTAGTTGAAGCTCTCTGGAGCCACCCAAGAGTCCCTGACCTGCCTGGGATTGCCTGCAATACAGGGCTGCTGATTCACCTCATATAGACTCCCAACTGGCTGTGTGAGCCTTATACCTCTATATTTATTTTGTTCTTTAACTAAACACAATTATAACAATGTACTCTGCATGTTTTAGAATAAAGTCATGTGGTAGAAAGGATGGTGCTTACATTGTTCCTTGTAATCAATGTGTGATCCTAGTTAATATGGCCAGAATCCCTGTGATTCTTGATTGAGTCAAGGACTCACAATAACTAAAAGTCTGGTTGATGGCTATCCTTAGCCCTTCCATCCCTAGCCCTGCTTTGTTTTATGTGTCAGTTTTGTTTGTATTCATTCATGATGGGCACTACAATATATGTATAAAGTATGGAAATGTCATGTTAGGATTTTCAACCTTAACTCCGCATTTCCTCCCAAGCAACCAAAAGGGGCAGTGCATTGCAAGCAACCACAGGCATCCATAATCAGGTAAGACAAACAACATACAACTCTTTCCACATGACACATGAGGCATCCATCATCATGGTTGGAAACCCTAAAGCCACAGTTCCCTATTTTGTCACTTTAGCCTGAACCGTAAATGTTACATTAACATTCATAATTTTGTTATTTAATATTTTGACCCCAGATTTTCAACATAGTATTTTATGACCCCCACTTCATCAAACAGTCAGGTGAAAATTTTCTTTAAATGGTGCTTAAAAGGTGCTTTCACAGAATGACTATGAAATCACTTTCTGGGTTGGAACTGAAAAATGTCACCTTCCTTGTTCATGAGGTGTGGTCAAAAAAAGGCCACGTTGAAAATTTGGGTAAAAAGCTTTTAAAATAGCCCTGTTATAAACAGAAGTTGTTTTTCCATAGAAAGACAAAACTCTTTCATGAGCTGATTTTCTTCTTTTGTATGATCTCATGAAAGAAGAAATCTCATGAAAAAAAGATCTCAAAACAAGAATCTTGTCTCACTAAAGAAGAAATTCTTCTTTTGTGAGTTTCTTGAAGATCATGAAATAAGAAATCTCACAAAAGATCATGAAAGAAGAATCTTTCCTCACAAAGGAAGAAAAGCTTTTTTCGTGAGTTTCTTTTGATATGAAAGATCACAAAAAACAAGTTCAAGTTCAAAAGGTTTATTTGTTTGACTTGTGAAGTCATTACAAATTATCTATAAAATACAATAAAAAATACATCACAAACACTATAAACACTGATGCAAAGTAATGCAGGCAGTATATACACTAATCATTATAGCGAATGGGGAGCAAGAACTCATTACTATGTAACCCACAGAAATTTATTCTAGTGATAAGGTAAGCAATTCATCATAATTTATCATCACCCCAGTCAATCATAGCTTCATCAGCACAATTTTAATAACTTTTTAAATGCCATGCATAGAAATCATCACATTCTCACCGATAATCCCACTAGGACTACTCTGTATAACAAGCAACGAAAAGCCCATACATATGTTTCAACCCATCTGATGGGGGCCGATATTCTGGTCAAAAGAAACTATAATGAAAAATGCCCAGTATTCAGGCAAAATAAGCTAAATTAAACATACATCTGTCACCATAACACAATTAGCTTTTCTGGTACTCTTCTGGAGCACATTATGTCATATGGGTACTAATTGCAATAGCGGGACTCCTATACATAGAGAGACCCACAGTAAGCCAATAGGGTAAAATCTCCACAGTCCCCTAAATCCCTTGGACAATACTAAACTAGATTAGGCCAAGGTAATAGTCTCTGCTGGGCACAAATTCCAAGACTGACTTTTTAAACAGGCCAGTTGAGGTCCCAAATTGCCAAACATAGGGAAAGGGTCCCTGAGTAACCCAGTGGCTAACTGGGTACAGGGCCACCATTGGTTCTGTTCCAGTATGCACATTACATCCCAGTGAACATTGTCTTGCCCCACAATTTCCATACTTAGCAAATCATGGCAGTAAGTAAGCAATAATACCCAACAGGGTGGGCAGTATTGGGCTATACCGGACTGCCCAGGGGCGTAATGAGGCCCAGTGCCACAGGCAGAGGACCTTATAGCTCCTGGAAGGTCCGGCATAGCCCATACTGCCCACCCTGGAGAGTATTATTGCACTAGAAAATGGAAAGAAACTGTCAGACACAGTTTTTAAAAGTTTTTAAATGTTAGAATAATTGATTTTAACTTTTATAACGTTTCTTCAGTTTTGAGATAAAGTAGTCCCACATCCCAGTTTTTTTACATACTAACATACTAAAATGCCAGCAGAATAGGCCTAATGGTCTTTTGTGTCTGCTCATTTGGTCAGCCCCCACCCTGGGTGCTGACCTTGCTTTCCCCCTCGCCTTCTCTGGCTTCTCCCTTCCCAGTTCCGGATATTCTTGCTGCATTGGATTTTGCTTCCTGAACCCTTCCCCTGTACCTGTACCACCCCCTCTTGAACCCCATCCACTGTCTCTGCCTCCACCAGCCCCCTAGGTAGTGCATTCCATGGCTCTACCACCCTCTCAGTGAAGTAGCACCTCCTCCTTTCTCCCCTGAATCTTCCCCCCTCCAGCTTCCACCCATGCCCTCTAGTGGCCCCTTCCTCCTTCCTTCGAAGCACCCTCACTGTTCCTCCCCTATATACCCTCTTCATGTACCTGAAGACCTCTATCATGTCCCCCCGGTCCCTTCTCTCTTCCAAAGTGTACATATTTAGCTCTTCGAGCCTCTCCTCATAGGTCCTGTCCCCCAAGCCCCAAATCATTTTGGTTGCCCTCCTCTGGACCCTCTCCAGGAGGTTAATGTCCCTCTTTAAATGAGGCCTCCAAAACTGCACGCAGTACTCCAGGTGCAGCCTCACCAAGCAGTTATACAGGGGGAGTATCACTTCCCTCCTTCTGGAGGTGATCCCCCTAACGATGCATCCCAGCATCCTGTTGGCCTTGGCTGCTGCCCTCCTACAAGTCTCAGAGTTGTTCATCTTGACATCCACCACCACCATTTCTGGTGAAATTTTAAATAAGTCAAGGAAGTCTGACATTTTTTACAGTTTGCTTACTTGCTTTTAAATTATTATTTTTTTTTGCTTCTTTGGGAATCAACTTTATTTGTATTTCCCATGGTTTCCATTTAAAAGACTGAAATGGGTGGTTTTACTGAGATAGCACATTATCCCTGACACCGATACTGTGCATGAGAGGACGGGTATTTTCTTGAATTTCCATACCGCAGATGGACGTCCATCTGTGGTATGAAAATCAAGAAAATACCACTTCTCTCATGCTCGGTCGTGGTGTCACAGATAATGTGCTGACACAACCCTCACTGACTCTGATTGTGGAACTGGAGAGTTTGCCTGGATGGAAAATGGCTTTATCTGCCCAAGTAAAGGTTGCTTCTTTTATTTTGGGTCTGGAGAGCAGGACGGCCTGCCCACTACTTTTCGGGCTAGCTTTGCGAGTGGGGAAAAAATGCTCTGCAAGTTTTCTTAACATACAAGGATTTACTCAGAATTGGGGCACCCCTAGAAGGCTCTTGTTCTTAAGCGGGCTCTGTCAGAAAATAAATGAATCTCTCATCTGACGATTCAACCAATGAGATTCATTTATTTTCCGATCCCATTTTCTAACCTGTAATATTTAGCCAAAGGCACCTTACCTCATTCTGAGCAGAATCACTGTGAGGTCCTGGCCCACATACACTACTCTTGAGAAAAAAAAAAACAATCAAAGCCGAATCCAGCCTGCTACTTAGTGGTCACAGTTAAATTTAAATACTGTAAGTCCAATCTTGCAACCTAGATAATTAGCTGTCCAGATAAAAAAAAGATGATGTATTTCCTATTAATAATGTATAGATTGAACTATTACAGTTTTTCCTGCCATCCTGATTTAGAATTTTATAAGGGAAAGGGAATATTGTTTAACCAGGAGTTGCACACTAAGCTGAAGCTTGTTTCTAGATGCAACCTGGGAACACAAGGAAGTGACTTGCTCAGGATCACACAGTATGCACATAGGTGGCTCCAGATCGCCAAGATTTATGCAAATATCAAACCACATTAATGTAAAGCTTACATTCTCTCAAATTATTCACACATTAATTATATAATTAAAAGTTATATGAAAAAATAAATAAGAAAGAAGTTAAAATATAACAAAGAGATTCTTCAGATTTTAACCATTAAGAATGCCTGACCCTATAAAAATGTTCCTTAAAATGCACAGAATAACAAAAGGTTAAAAAAAAAAGTCTGGCCAATTATAAGTCATAAGGCTCCATTTACATACAGGAGTTCTCAGAGATATACTTCATCTGTTAAATAATTTATTCAGAGTCTGTAATTTATAAATATTAGTGCCCTAACTTGCTTTTATGTTCTGCTGTGAGTCAACTGCAAAGAGATTAACTTTATCAATTAAAGAGCTGCTTCATAGCTTCAAAATCTCTAGTGAGCTCAGCTCTTAGTTAATTATTGGAAAAGTAGAATTCAAGAAACAGTGTAAGACTTATAATTTTACCTAGGAGGCCCTAATCGAACCCAAACTTTTTATCTCCTTAACAGAAAAAATAACTCCAGTAGGGTCTATGTTTTTCTCTTTAATTACAGTACCTTGCCAGGTGAGCCACCAAATTAAAAAAAAGAAAAACAGCACCTCTGGGCCAGGATTCACAAAAAAAGGCAAAATGCAACATGAATGTTTGTGCTGTACCTTGTCATTGTGTAGGTGACAAAAAGTACTATTCACGCTGCACTATCTGACTGTGAATAGGTACAGGCAGGGGCAGCACTAAGCCAGGAAAAGCAGTGGAAAGCCAGTAGTGCTGCCCCACAGCCAGCCATGAAAATAGCCCCACAGGCAATAACACTCATGTGCTAAAGCGCTATTCATGATAGTAGCCATGCAGATGAGCCCATTGGGCATGTAAGGCACTAGTGGCCATTATCATGCCTATTATAGGCTCATTTGCATGGCATTAGAGTGGCTGTTGCATGCCCCCCACCAGCCCATGCCCCATGTAGCCACATTCCCCAGTAGTCACCAACCCAACAGTAAGAGAAAAAGGTTTCCATAGTGTAGTGTTCCACCCCAGTCCCTGATCACCCAACCAATGATAACAAAATATTTTCCATAGTGTAGGGTCCTTCCCTGGTCCCTGATCTCTCACCTGGTAATGAAAACACCATTTTCCATAGTGTAGTGGTCCCTCCCCTTCCCCAGTCACTGATTAACATCCCCCTATCACACACATATACTACCTGGTGGTCTAGTGGCCCCCACCCCCCAGGTAATCACCACAAGCCCATTCTCCCCCCAGCATAACTGCCTGTCAGTGAGCAGGACAGCCCTCCTTACACCTCTATGGCTGCCCATCGACTGAACTGTCAATGACAGCATACAGTATAGTTAGTATGTTTCATTGGTCAACAGTGACAACCAATAGGCTTGTAGTGTATACTGTATGCTGTTATTGCAGTTCAGTTGGTGGGCAGCTGTGGAGGTGTGAGGAGGGCTGTGCTGCTCACTGACTGGCAGTCATGCTGGGGGGGGAGCAGGGTGGTGGATGATAACCTGAGTGTGGGGGGGCCACCAGGTAATATATATGTGTGATAGGAGGTTAGCGATTGGTGACTGTGGAGGGCGGAGGGACACGAGACTACCAGAAACTGGGTATTGGTTCATTTGGGGAGAGCGATCAGTGATAGGGAAGGGGGAGGGACCACTACACTATGGAAAAGGTTTATTTTTCTATGGTGATCAGGGATAGGGGAGAGGGGAAGGACCACTACACTATGGAAAAGGTTTATTTTTTATGGGGATTGGGGATCTGGGATGGAGGAGGGACCACTACACTATGGAAACATGATTTCTAACAGTTAGGTGCAAGATTGGGCACTGGAGTGGGATACTACACTATGGAAAAGTTAGTTTTCATGTCTGGTGGGAGATTCGGGCACCAGGGAGGGGAATGGGGGGCTACAGTACCTCCTCAAACCACTAGGATTGGATGGATTACCGCCAGGTTTTTTCTGGCGGTACTTTGTTACACGCAAGGACCTTTGCAAAGACCCTTGCATGGAGTAAAACTTTTGTGAATGAGATTGCAGGGATATGCAGGCCCCCTTCCCTTCATTTGCATTGCTGCCTCCTCACTATTTTGCCTGGGCACAAACCCAGTTTGCGGGGGAAAACTGGGTTATGTGAATACCAACTATTCACAAAGCCCAGTTTTCCCTGGGCAAATTGGATTTGCGCCCAGACAAAGTTTTATGAATCTGGCCCCTGACCTCTAAAACACCGTAAGTCAGGCCATATACATATACATATATATACTGTATATACATATACAAAAAAGGGAGATACATATCCAAGGGTATTCATCCATGTTGACTCGGCCCTGAGTATTTCTGTGTAGGGTTTCTCAATTCCTCAAATCCCCAAGGAATTTTAATACAGCTTTTGTGAAATTTATCCTCTCTTGTCTGGTTCCTGAGCTCCATAACTTTCATCTTTCTATCCCTTTTCTCTTGGTATCAAGTTTTTTAAAGGTTTTAAGAGCACATATAGGCATCTAGTAGTGCTTCATTCAGATCTCTTCTGGCTTCTTTGGCTCTAACACACGATCTACACTGGTCCAACTCAGCTGAACTAACATCAAGCTGCAACACTGTGGGACTGCAGCAGCATTCACCAGACACAGTATACTGCATACTCTGTACTCCACACACCTTCCTGTTCACCAGAGAATTCTCGGGAAGGTGTGCAGAAGCTGACAAGCTACCCTACAAGACTCCAAAAGGGGTTAGCTGCAAACATGCCAGGCAGTCTAACTCTGCTGTGCACTTTCAACAAGCACTGAAGAGAGGCCAGATCACCAGCTGGCAAATATTAAATCTGGTCAAAAGGAACACTGAGCTTCAGAAATGCAGTCAAAATAACAGAGCATTGAAATTAAAATTAGCATAGCACAAAAGTTTGGAGCTGACATGCGGATTGAAGCAGCATAGCGGTCATCTTGCTGCTCCCTCGAAAAACAAAGAAATCTCATGAAAGAAGATCACAAAAGAAGATCCCAAAGCAAGAAATTTCTTCTTTTGTGAGATTCAGTTCTTCTTTTGTAAGCCAAGATTCTTTTGTAAGATTCACAAAAGAAGAATTTTGGCTCATGAAAAAATAATCGGGAGTCCTCTCTAAGCCTTCCACCTAGGATTTTAGGGATGTCCTAAAACCATATTTCAGGATCGTTTTTCAAAAAGAAACTCCAGAATTGAGCTGAACAGACCTTGTTTAGCTAGAATCATGTTTTTGGTTTTCTCCAGGGCATCATTTTTATGAGTTTTCAATTTTATTTAAATGAAAAACAAGATGGCCATATGGAAGAATAACTTTTTCTCATGATAGAAGACCTTTGGCTCATGAAAGAAGTCTTTACTTTTGTGAGCTGGAATTTTGTATTTTGCATTGGACATATAAATGACAGCCCCTACTGAGCATGCTCATAACCAAAATTTCAGATCCTTATAACTTGGGAAATGATTAATATTTTTTCACCAAACCAAAAAAGAGCCTCTTCCTAGGACAAGCCAATTCTACCCTGAAAATGTCAAAACAAAATTCCAAACCTTCTGGCAGTAGGTGACAGCAAAATTAAAAAAAACCTAAATGTCAATTTTTCCACTTTTTGTATAACTGGATCTTGGAATCCAGATGTTCAACCATTACAAAACTTGCCAAAGTGAGAGACATTGAGATGTCACAGGTTAGGGTCCCAGGAACAAAGGCATCTTAGGGAAGAAAGCCTGAAGTACAACAGACAACAGACAACAAGCACAGTGTTCCCTCAGAAGTAGGAGAAACACAGCCAGACTGAGACCCTGACCTAGATGCACCACCAACCTACTCCAACTCCTGTGGAGAATATCAAACTTTTATGAACTTTGGCATGGAGGAGAGGAAGAAACCCTATAAGAAGGAAACCTCTAGGGATCCTAGGCCTTGGTCACCTACCCTCTAAGCTAAGGATAGAATTATTGATGGCTCAACTACTGCAATTTAGAAACCCAATTCAGGAGAAATATTTTAGAGGAGGGGCTCTTGCTCCATCCCTCTAACAGGAACACTGTTAGGGGGCATGAGCCAATGTTTGCAGCCAAAGGAGGTTTCACATGAAGGAAGCCACAAGTTGGGGAGGAGGAGAGCAAGAACCACTGAAAGGCACTCACACAACCTCCAACCAAGGGGAGGTCTACAGAGGAAGCTTAACCCTTGAGGGGCAAGTCACAGAGTTGATCCTTTGATGAGGCACAGAATTGGTAGTTGTGTGATCATCTTCACTAAGGGAAAGAGGAAGGGAATTAGGCAGAGACCAGCTGAACCTTTAGGCATCTGTAGGGAGGAACAGCCTTCAAATGTGATGACAAAGTAGTCTGGACAGCTGAAGGAGCCCCCAAGGACTTGAAGGCCATACCCTCCTGTATATGAAATCTTACAACATTTGAAGAAGGAATAGCTGGGATCACATTTTTAATAGCTCCAAACTGAAAATCACCACTCTGGATATCAGAAACAAAGGCTTTATTCCAAAAAATGTTTAAAGGGCAGGAGCAGCACAAACAACCAACATTTCATGCTAAACTGGCACATTTTCAAGGCGTGATGTCACAGACAAGCAACTAGCTTTTATCCTCTAATTTTTAAAGTGACAGTGCATAATTAGGTAAAATGAGGTTGAACATAATACACATAGGCCCAGATATTCAAAAGGGTTGCGCCATGCGCAACAGGGTTGCGCCATGCGCAAGTCCAAAATGCGCCATTCTGCGATATTCAGCAGGAGGCAGTTACGCTACTGGCACCAGGTTGCGCAAGAGAGCAATGCAAATGAATGCATGCTCAACAGGAGGGGGAGGATCCATGCATAACCTGCGCAACCCGGTATTCAGTCGAGTTGCGCAGAGTTGTGCATGCGCAACCCCAAGCTGTCCGCACAAGCTTGAGCCAAAAAAGGCTTAAGTCGAGGGCCACCCACGGGTGAGCTGCTGCATTGCAGGGCACAACACAGCAGCTGCCACCCCTGGCTGGCCCCCAACTACGCTCCCTCAGCCCTACCGGACAGTCAGTCGGCGGGCGGCGGGCGGCAGGTGGGTGGATGCTGTCGCTCACCGCCGCGGGGAGCGGGTGAGGGGCTTCTGGGTGGGTGGGGACACTAGACACCAGGAGATGTTTGGGGGTTCTGCTGTGACATTCTGCTCCGCGATCGGGCTTTACGGGTCCACTGACCACCAGGGAGTTATTCGGGTTGGGGGAGGGTTACATCTCTGCCCGCGATAGGGCATTGGGGGATTTGATACAGGTTCTTCCTTGATCGGGCACTGGGGGTTTATACAGGTCTCTGGCCCGCGATCGGGCTGTGGAGGTGGGGGGGCTACATGTATGTGTTCTGCCCGCGACCGGGCTGTGGAGGCGTGGGGGGCATGTAATCGATGCCCGCGATCGGGCTGTGGAGTGTGGGGGGTATGTAATCAGATGCCCGCGATCGGTTGCAGTGTAAGTGCCGGCCCGACGTGCTGCCTGGCAGGGTGGCCAGGAGCAAGTCCGGGGATCGGGCGCACCTACATGCAAATGGCATGCAAATGGGGCTTACAAAGAGATGCAATGGCCCCTGCGCCTTGCATAAATTATGGCCCCATTTGCATGTCACCTTGAATATCAGAAATTTGCGCATGGCGCCAATGGTACTGCGCCACATAAGTTAGATACTCAACTCTAGCAACACGGTAGCGCAAGTTCCACTAAGCCATGTGCAAGTGCTGTGGCTCGAGGTGATATTCAAAGGAGTTGCTCAACAGCAACTCCTTTGAATATCACTCTCGCCACACCCTCATGCGTAACTATTTTGAGTAGCGCAGGGGTTTATACCAGATCAAGCAGTTTGAATATCTGGGCCATAGTGTTAAAACAATATAGGAAATCAAGTGACCATCAGAAACAATGAACATACACCTATACACAGAAAAAAATGCAATAACTGCCAGATGGGGGTGTGTGGACAGAGGATGGGTGGGCAGAATGAAGGTATGGGAGGGATGAGAATGAAGGCAAGGGTGGTAGGAAAGTAAGAAAAATGGGGTATCATAACAAAAATATCATTTGGATGTCATACAAGTACAATCAGATCCCAAACAAATCCATAAATGATCTTCTTTCTTTAATAAGATAGGGCTTCTGCTGGAAAAGTCCACTGAGTCCAGGCAGTTTGAATGCTTGTAGATAATACTGCCAAAAAGTTTCTCTCTTTAAAAGTAAATTGTCCAAGTCACCACCCCTTGTTCCCTGTTTTACCATTTCCAAACCTAATAAAAAAAAAAAAATGTGGTTAGCACCCATTTTTTTTAGACATGATAGGCAAGTGCATTTTCTACAACCAATTTTTGTAGTTAAAGATTTTTATTGAAGTTTTCAAAGTTACAAATCCACAAACATATAAACAACAACATTGGCATTTCTATGATCAGGATGGTCATTAAGCCCAATTACAACACCATGAAGTAACGGTGGGGAGAACAGAAAGAGGGACATACCTCAAAAGGCACAAATATTTGATGGAGAGATCAACAATAGGTACATACCTTGCAATTCTAGAGGGAGAGCAGAACCACACTGAAGGCAACAAAGTCTGATCAACATAACAAAGCATCTACTATGATCTGGATTTCTTAACTCCCTGTGGTGTTGTACCCTTCACTGCCTGAAAGGATAAAGACGTGTCCACAAAGTAACATAGTAATACCAAGCAAATGAGAACTATATACATCAACACAACAAGTATAGCATAATGTAATAGAAAGTACCACCCACAAGAGTCAGGGGAGTATCAAATATCTTCCTCAGCTAAGAAGCACCTCATATAATAAACCTGTAGAACTGCCTATCCTACACCTATTCAAGGAGCCAGATATGCCAAGTAAGAAGTCCAGCAAGAATTAAAGTGGCCAAGCTGGTGTTTGTCCAAATAAGAGCATCTCTCCATCTCAAAAACATTTCCCAGGGAGTTGACAATATCACTTACTTTAGGAACCTGTGGCATATGCCAATAGCTAAGGAGTAATCGCTTAGTCTGCATACATAGTAACATAAACCATTTGAATTCAGATATAAAAAGTCTAAAATGCAGGAGTATAATCCCCGGTAAGACTAAGGAGGGAGATATTGTGATAGGTTTACCCAACACATCGATACCCATCTGGCATATCTTATTCCACAGATCCTGAATAACTGGACATGACCAGGTGATGAGAAAAATATCTACCCCAGGTTGCTGACACCTCCAGTATAAATCATCCCCAAGTAACTTAAATTTAAACAGTACAGCTGGTGTCCTGTATCACCAGTGGAGTACTTTATTATGTATCAATCTACTATGAGTGTCAGTGTGAAATTTATGCCCCATGGTCCAGCACTGAGTCCACTGTGCATCTGAAATGATAATGCCAAGGGCCTTTCCCACTTCTGTTTGGAGACCTCTGTTTGACTGGGAAGAGGGTCCCTGAGCAGTGTATAACAGACACCTGCTTGATCTTTAGTGAAAGCCAACTAGTTCCTAAGACTGAGGGGTGTAGAGTGGACCTTCTGCCTGGCTGGCCAAACCTGAAGAACTGTATCCCGTAACTGGAGATATTTCCAGAAATCACCGTGGGAAAAATCCTATCATCTTTTGAGGTTGTGGAATGTGTCCAGACACTGGTGGGAGGGGACCATGAGATCCGTTATGTAAGAGATGCTCTGAGCTTCCCAGGAAGGCCAGTAGACAGGCTTATTACCAATTATGATCTGGGGATTATGCCACAAAGGGGTGTGTAGGAAGGGAATAGGTCAAGTTTTAAGCAGCCGGTGAAATTCCTTCCAATATTTAAGTGTTGGGCCAATCGTGGGGTGGTCATTTCTCTATGGCATAGGTGAGACCCAAAAGTGAGAGTCCAAAATTGGGATTTTATTATGGTCCAGCTCCATACATAGCCAGTAAGGAGAGGAGGAGGACCAAGGATGAAACAAATGCAAAGTTTGGGAAGTTTGAAAGGCAATTTTGTATCCCTCCAACCAGGGAAGACACCAACTACCCACTTTCCAATGAGCCCTCAGTTTATTTCAGCTGTACCTTGTTTTTTGTTGGCCCCACAGAAAAGCACCCACCACTTTATCAGTCTTATGATACCAGAATTGAAGTAGGTTCAAAGGAATGTGGGAAAGCAGCTACATTATCTTAGGGGCCATAGTATCTTAATAGCTGATATCTTGCCAGCCATAGTGAGGTTAAGACATGCACATCTGTTCAATTCCTCCTTGCATTCAGCAAGGAGGGGTCCAATATTTTTGTCCCAAATATTATCTATCTGAGGACAAATGTTCACCCCTAAATAGGTCAGATTGTCATGCGCCCACTTGAGATTGGAGATAGACACTGTCTGAGGGAAACAGTGAGGATTAAGAGGAAGGATTTTGGTTTTGGTTTGATTTACCTTAAGACCAGAGTACTTAGTATACTGGTGAAGGAGATCAATTAGGGGGTTGAGTGAGGTTTGTATATCTGCCAAGGGAATCAGCAAATCATTGGCATATAATAAAGTGGGATACCGGGTGTTTCCTATTGGAACTCCAAGGAGGTCCTTATGTTGGCGGATGGCAGCTGCCAGGGGTTCTATGGCCAGCATGAATAAAAGTGGTGACAGCAGGCAACCTTGCCTAGTGCCCCTCTTGAGCAGAAAGGGATTGGAAAGTGTAGAATTTGTGAGGACTCTAGCCATGGGGTATGTATATATAGATTTAATCCAGGAGCAGAATCTGGGCCCAAATCCAAATTGACTTAGTAACCTATGTAAAAAATCCCATTCTACAGAATCAAAAGCTTTCTCAAAGTCGACCGCTACAGCAGCTGCCGGTGTTGAGAGAGTACCGGCAGAGAGCATTAAATTCAGTAAGGACCGAATGTGGTCTGCACTATATCTTCCCTGTATAAAACCGACCTAGGACAGGTGAATTAAATCTGGGAGGAGGTGTCTGAGCCAATTCAAGATAGTTCTGGCATAAAGCTTACTATCTGCAGAGATGAAGGATATGAACTTTTAACTACCTGTCATAGTTGGGTCCTTCCCCTTTTTTGGCAAAATCATAGTAGTGGCCTCTTGCAGTGTAGGTGGGAGGCACCCCAGGCTCTTGCTTCCCGAAACACCTTGCATAATACAGGTGAGACTATAGGGGCTAGGGCCTGCAGAAAGTTGGCCGAGAAGCTATCTCCCCCTGGAGCTTTACCCTTTTTTAAAGACATCAAGGCCTTCCTGACTTTATCCTCTGTTAGAGGAGCATCCAGAAGGTCCTGCTGTAGTTGAGATAGCTTGGGTAGAGAGAGGCTGTCAAAACAAACTTCATGTGTCTAAAGGATGTTCAGAGAATGATGTGGAGTATAACTGTTGATAAAAATTTATCATAATCTGATTCACCTCAGAGGGTGTAGTGTGGATTATATGAGTAAGGGAGGGCCTTGAAGGCCTGCTATGTGCTGACTGGCTTGTTGTTTCTGTAGCTGATGCACCAACACTTTTCTGGATTTATCACCTTCCTCCCACTAGATATGCTTAACTCTCAGCAAAGCCAGCTTGGCTTTTCTAGGCAAAAGTTCATTGACCTCCAGTCACAACCTCAGGACTTCTTTCTCCACCTGAGAGTGAAGGGAGGGACATTTTAATGTTTAAGATGGGTTTCGGCCTCCACTAGTTGTTTCTTAAAGGTGTTAAGTTTCTGCTCCATTAACTTCCTCCTATGAGAGGCATAACCAATTATTTTACCATGAATAGTAGCTTTGTAAGTTTCCCAGGTATTACCAGCTGTAGTATTGCAGATAGGGTTCTCTTGAAAAAAATGCCGAGATTCCACAGTTACCCAGGGTAAAAAGTTGGGGTTACCTAACAAAAGTGAGTCCAAACACCAGTAAGGAGAGGAATGGATCCTCGGGCCCCAGATAAATAATAAGTGGTCTTGGATAGGGGTGTGGTCAGAAATGACCATGGGAAGAATACAAGATTCTAATGTGGATAGGGAAAGCTCTGGAGAAATTAGCCAATAGTCCAAATGACTAAAGTTACCATGTACACCAGACTAAAAGGTATAATCTCTCTCTCTCTGGGGTGAGACAGATGTCAGGTATCTACTAAACTATGTTCATGCATTAGATGATGGACATCTAGGGTGCTCCTCTGGTGAGAATCTTTACTGAGTATACTTTTATCTACTACAGGAATATGGGCCATTTTTAAATCTCCACCCACCAGTATAGGGACATTGTCACCCCTCATCACTCCTATCTTATCTGAAAGCTCTCGAAAGAAGATTGGGTCACCTTCATTAGGGGCGTATACATTTATCAACGAAATAGGCCCATTCAGGGTATTCATAAAGGCAATGACCCATCTACCCTGTTGGTCTGTGCGATTGGTAGTAACTGTCCTAGGAAGATTTCTATGGATAAGGATAACCACTCCCTTTTCTTAGAGGGGGGCACTAGCATGTACCTCAATACCCATCCAGTCCTTAACTAGGTATGCATGGTCATTCCTGGACAACTTCATCTCTTGTAGGAAGGTGACTTGAGCCTTTGCTCTCTTCTAGTGGGACAAAACTTGTTTACATTTTATAGGGGTATTGAGACCCCTAACATTCCATGTATAACAGGAGATTTCAGCCATGATCCAATATTACCCCCAAAATGCAGTACTTCTCTATGTAACCCACCAAGGAGAGCAGAGTCTCAGTAGTAGAGTGAAAGAGGTGCCAACATACCTTTATTCATATACCAAATGAAAGTTACACTAGAAATAAACGCAGGTTCAGAGTAAGACTCACCCCAAGCTTAAATAGGTGCTCATATAATACTGTCAAACACAAAAAACATGAAAGGTTACACCACCTTAAAATAACACAACTAACAAAACTATTTACAGAAGCACAAATCTGTGCAGAAAATAGATTGGACATCTCAGGCTAGGGGAAAATCCCATTCCAAAGCCACATCCATCTCCCTTGTTGGGGACATCAGGGATCTGGTCCAGCATGGACGAACAGAATCCCAAACTGTTATGGAACAAATAATGGTGACATCAGAAAGAGGGCCCTGCTTCAATGTCTGGGTTGGTACAGCAGAGGTTAAAAGTATCTTCTAAGAGGGTTGGGTTGGCACCCCAGACTCACGATGTGGAGGAACAACGTAGGGCAGAGGGCACCTATTATATACAAAACCCCTTTCAAATAAGACAAAAAAGGGTGAGGCCCAGTAGATATACTGATGACGGGTGCTGCAGCCCCAAAATGTCATATTATAAAACTGGCCTGAAAAACATCTCCCCCAATGGAGGCAAGAGAGGGGCAAAAGAGAACACGGCTACTGCGAGTAGCGACCTCAACATACGTCCCCAGCAAACTAAAAAAAAAACCAAAAACAACCAAGCATGACCTACAGCATGTCCCTAAAGAGAGTTGAGGTCCAAGTCCAGGTAGGGGCTCAGCGAGAGTCAGGAGTCCAAGTTTCAATATAGCACCTCAGCAGGTCTGCCATTAGTAATTAACATGTTCCTCCTTTCATACCGGAGGGTGTAAAATTTTACTCCAGATATGCTGTCATAAGCCTAAGGGTTTATATAGTATGAGGCCATGTATGGAAGGGGCGCAAACAACTGATTGTATCAAACCCCTGTATAACTGTGGCTAGCTTGGCAGTGCTTCTTAATAAGGACACAGAGCAACAGCAAAGGATCAAGGCAACTTCCAGTCATCAAGGCTATTACCTATTTGCCCAACAAGGATCCTCATGGGGACTCCAGTAAGTCAAGTCAATGTTTATTGGCAGGAAAAACTCCACTGAGCAAGCTCATTTACAAGGAGGTCCTGGTACAGGAAATACAACAAGGCGATACATATTCAAGGTGATAAATCCACAACACAGTAAGTGAAAATATTTACATGGAATGAAAAGTTTACATGGAATAATTTTACAGGTTTTAAGACATTATGGTACATCATTAATGGGTAGAAAGTGGTGAGGCAAAGGACAAGCTAGAATGACTGGTGGTGCAATTTACAGGAGGCAGTATTGTAGTAACGGTAGAGATGAGGTAGGGTGAGTAAAGCAGCCAGGGACCAGATATGGGGCCTTTACTTTTTTTTTTGTTTGAGCTGTTTGGTCCCTCTTGCCTCCTCCCACCAACTTGGTGACAGGAACACATAGGTATTTTACAGGTTTCTTCCTTTGCTCCCCCGAGGCCCTGGCACATGGCCGTGCAAGCATGTTGAGGCACACAAGCACCCCGTGGCACCAGCTCAGCCACTTCCACCCTCCCGTAATGTTTTGCCTCCCCTCTCTGCCTATGCTACTCACTGGACCTCCACCTGGTGGGAGTGGTACTACAGGAGCACCAACCCACCCTCACCACCCTCAGGAGAGGAGAGGAGAGGAGAGCTGCCCATCGGCATGCTCGATCCTGCTACGCCCTCCCCCCAATGCAGGCACTTCGATGGCCCGAGGTCATTCCTGAACATGGGTCGCCAGTGTAGTGTGAGGTGTGGTATCCAGCACCTCAACCCTCTGCACCACCAGGCCAGCTGGGACCTTTACTAACAGTTATGAGAGTTCCTTATCACCAGGCTATGCCACCCACTCAGAGTACCCCTGACAAACAGAGAAAGATGGGGGGGGACAAAGAGCTGTCAGGCAGTAATTTACAATGGTAAATCATAGAAACTATGCCCTCCTCCCTCCAATAAATATGCATCACACACTCATAGATTGGATACTACAACCAGATATCATGGTCTTATGCTTTCCCATAGGTACCGGGGAACCAAAAATGGAATAGATAGGGAAGCAAATTAGCCAGATGACATAGAAACATAGAAGTTGATGGCAGATAAGGACCACAAGGCCCATCCAGTCCACCCATTTCTTTTTCTACCTGATAAATCAAGTTGGTGGATGGCCACGGTAGTAGCATTGGAGGCAATAATGACCTCCAGAATTTGTTGGACCATTGTATTAAACATCTCCATGATTTTCTTTACATCCAAGGCCTCTCCAGCTGCCATGGCTGGTGTAGGAGTTTCAGCCATGCTTGCTGCGCAGCTATCCTCAAAACAAACCTTTGTGGACAGAGCGCCAAAGCAGGTACTGAGGCAAATAAAAGGTTGATTTCTGGATTGCTGATAGGGAAGTCCTTCTAATCCTCAGTTTCGGCAGAAATCTCAGATGTAGTTTAGGAGATAACAGAATAAACAGACCCAGCAATATTGGAGCTAAACGCTCAGGTTGCCATTAAGGTTGGAGCCAAGCCACGCCCCTACAACCAATTTCTGAATGGAGCTCATGTGCTCTTCCATGCGTATTTTTAGTTTCCTGTTTGTTCTACCCACAAAGAAACATCCACAATTACAGGTAGCCAAATAAACCACATGTGTGGTTTGACAGGAGCTATATTCAGAGACATGAAACCTTTCTCCTGTAACAGGGTATACAAAAGAATCCCCTCCTTTTAGAATTCCATGGTATATACACTTTCTGCACCTCTTATTTCCCTTAGGATAACTTCTAATTTGCCCAGTGTTGGCTATGCAGGAACCCTGTGGGCCAGTTGGTCTGCCAAGTTTATACCCCTTCTGTAAATTACTCTGGAGGATTCTGTGGTAACAACCTCCAGTTTATTCTCTGTTTGGACGATATGCCTGTTTTTCTTTACAATATTTTTAAGCCCCAGAGTTTGATGGGGCAAAGTAGTGACCATTTCAGTGGTACTGATATTTTTAGTAGGTACAGGTGGATGTATGGTAAGTAAATCCTCCCTATTTCTTTCCTGTACCTTGTTTACAGCTCCATTAAGATGTTTTTTTTTGTATTAATTTCTTTATGTTCCCCCTTGCAAACCAGCCCCAATCCACCGGTCATCCCAGCCCTATCACCCCAGCGTCCACCTGACTTACCTAGTCTGGCTCTTCCCCCAGGGTTTGCCCCTCCCAGCAGGGTCAGAAGGACCCCCCATAGCTCCATCAGGAACAAGATCTAGAACACCAGGACATGCCCAGATAGCCGGGTATGGAGCCTGCAGGAGACTGGTGTCATCCTTCCTGTCAGCAGTCTTTTTCGGTTTCCTTCCCTGGCACAGAGGAAGTGGCGTACAATGGCACCAATGGTGGTGCTGCGCACTCTCCAAGGCACAGCATGCTGGGCAACTGCCCAGCCTCCATGCCCCCAATTGTGCAGTGTTGGTGCATCAACCCCAGCCTCTGCTAGCAGTCAGGTTGGCACCAGCCATTGATTCCCCTCCCCCCAGAGGAGGAGAACAGTCCTTGGGATGCTTGATCCTCCCGGCTGACCCTCCAACTCCTGAGGTTGCTCCTGACCTTGGGTCCTCAGCCCCACAAGTGGTAGTGCTACTGCTGTGCTGGTGGTCTGGTCAGTACTACATGCTTGACTTTAACCCCTAACTGAGAAGCAATCACAAAGCTCTTTTTTATTCGTTTCATAGGCATGTGTGTCACTGCAGTTTTAATTCAACCTAATAAATTCACCAATAGGTATATTTTCTACCATATGGCAGGAGTGGCTGCTCTCAAAATGGAGGACAGAATTTCTGTCTGTCAGTTTTCTGTAGATTTTAGTTGTGATCCCACCCTTCACATTCTTAAATATTACAAGGTCCAACAAATTAACACTTTTGAGTTCACAGGTCATGCTGAACTTCAGATTCACTTTTGAACTTTTTCAGTACTCCACAAATGCCACCAGTTCTTTCCAACTGCTTTTCCATATAAGCAGAAAATCCTCAATGTAGCTGAGATATATGTGGTCAAAGAAAGGGTTTAATCTGGACAGAACAGCTTGTCTCTCCCAATAAGAGATGTGCACATTAGCACAATTAGGGGCCATGGCTTCCCAAATTGTCATACTCTTTGTATGCAATTAGTACTGACCCATAAGCTGGAAACCATTACATTTCAAGACTTTTTCTGTTGTGGTCAGAGGGCAAGGGGCAAGGGATGGTCACTTGGACAATTTGCTTTTAAAGATGGAAACTTTCTGGCAATATCATCTATAAGCATTAAAAGCGCCTGGACTTAATGAGATTTTCCAACAGAAGCCCTATCTTAAAGAAATAACTATTTATGGACTTGTTTGGGATCTGATTGTACTCTTGTATGACATCCAAATTATATTTTAGTTATGATACCCCCCGTTTCCCTCTGTTCTATCCTTCCTTGCCTTCATTCCCATCCTTCTCTATACCTCCTTTCTTTACTATCCATCCTCTATCCACCTCCCTTTCCTATCATGGTAGCTATTGTACTTTTTCTAAATATGTTTCTGGGTACATGTGTGTGTTCATTGTTTGTCACATTCACTTGATTTCCTATAGTGTTTAAATGTTAGGTATATTGTGTCTGATCACCTTTTAACTAATTATGTACTGACACTTTAAAAATTAGAGGCTAAAAGCTAGTCACTTATTTGTGACATCATTCCTTGAAAAAGCACCAGTTTAGTATGAAACATTGGTTTTATGTGCTGCTACTGGCATTTAAACTTTTTTTGAATAAAGCCTTTGTATCTGATACTCAGAGTGGGGACTTCCTGTTTTCAGCTGATTGGAAAGTGAGCCCAACAATTCCTTCTTCAATATCATGAGTACCTTGATATACACTCTACCCACAGGGACTAGTGTCCACCTTCTGCCTGCCTTTACTATACTACTTTCATCATGAGCAGGGTTCTTCAGTCTCACCTTTGCTCTGTAGAATATCTATAGATCTTAGTTTAGGCAGTAGCAGTAGCATGACGGACACACAAACACAGCAGTAATTTTGTGGGCTCTTTGTTTTTCAAGAAATGGGATCAGAATCCCCTCTTTGCTGATAGTCAGGTCCCCGGTGTCAGTACACACAATGAACAAGTAACAACAGCTCATAGTCAGTCCATTACTATAAAAGATGCCTTTATTCAGTTACAGCACATTGTGCGTAAGGTGCATCACCTGTATTAGCAGCAAATCTTGCTCGACATCTACCTAAGTGTCAAGCAGGCACCGACGAGATTATGGTTGGTAAAACAACCAACTTGTGGTACCAACAGGGAACAGTTCGTGAAAGGGTGACAAGTCAACCTTCTTGAGTCCTCAGAAGGATTAATCAGACGTATTCTTAAGGATGTTGGCTTCACTGAGGAGGAAATAAGACAAAAGACAGCTCTGAGAGAGAGTGCTCTCAAAAAATTTGAATCATACACAGAGTAAAGTGATTATCATATCCAGTTACAGAATGCTATCACAGATCAGGATTACAGAATAAAAAAGTGAAACAAAGGAAATTTGAGTGTGGTAAGCTGGATTATCTCAAGGATCATATTTTTGAATGGAGTAACCTTAAGAAACCCAGTCCTAACAGCCATCCCTATAGAGATACTTGCACCAGTGGATCAGAATCAGACTTCACCTCCTAGGCCATTTTTTAAAGAGGGACAGTCAGGAAGACTTTCCACCAAACCAACAGGCATTGCAATTACAAATACTCTATCTGCCAACTCCCTTTGAGAAGGAGCCCTCACATAATGAGGTTCAAAGATCATGAACTAGAAAAAGGAGGGGCAAGGACATACTCAAGAACAGATGGGGGATACTACAATCAAGAATACAAGAGGGGAGGATACAGGTACAGGAGTCAGAACAGAAGGGGGCAGATGGTAAATCAGTTCATTGTAGTAAACATATCCAAAATAATTCTAACATAGACTGAACTACTGGTAGTGGAAAGAGGTTTATCCTTTGTACCCACACAAACCATCAATGGGTTTGAGACTACATATGTCCTGCACCGCTTTACTCGAACACTTAATCTTAGAGCACATAGCCGTTGCCAGGGGGGGTTCGTATGGTTCGGAAGAACCCCCTTTTTGAAATCCCCCTTTTTTTATTATTTGTAACATTTTTTTCAATATTTCTGTTTATTTTGTGACTGTTTATTTTCTGTTTATTTTGTGACTACCACAGAGTGCTTATGCACACATGATGAACCCCAGCACTTTCTGTCTGCATGCGGCGCCCCTCCTCATCTGCTGTTAATCAGTTTCCTCAGTGCCAGTAAGATGACTGGAGCTGCTTTTTGAGTCTTTCTCAGCACTGTCCCCCTACGGCTGGCTGGCCAATTGCAGCTCATGTAAGCATCATGAATGTGACTGGAATACAGCACGGCTGCTGCCCACAATTCACACTGTCAGCTGGCACTCAAGGAAGATGGAGCATGGCAGCAGGCTCAGAGACATCTCCAGAAGCGCAAAAAAAAAAAAGTAGAGGACCTAGACTTATAATATTACCAGTCACCGGCAGATACGTTTTGCTGGCCATAATTGCCAAAGATATGTCCCTTATTAACTGTATATCAAGGGATAGGCTGTGTAGAACTGGGCAAAGGAGCTTTTCAGGTGGGTGGGCTGAAGATTTAGAAATAAATTACTTAAATCCTCCTCTATACAAAAGTCAAAGTTGTCATGTTTCATATGCCTGTTTTAACTTTTCATAAATTAAGCAAAAGAGGTACACAGTGGAAAGGCAATGCAAGTGTTTAGAAGGGTCTGGCTGGGATATACACTGCCACCTCACTAATTGTGCTGTTCAGAGAGGTCTTCACAATGGTCCCATTTTTATTGACATTCAGTTCCACTTTTGTCTGTGCTATCTGTGCCGGATGCAGTTAAAACAAATACGTTGTGATAAGCATTTTCCCCAGATGATCTCATGTGTCAATAGAATGACGTTTGTTGCTACAGTTCAGAGTTATGATCATACCCACTATACTTTTAGAAGTATGGTGTGGGTGGGGGTGAGATGGTGGGCATTTAGGAGAGGGTAACTTTGCACTGGGAATCCCCGCTACTGTCAAATTACCTTTCCCCTCGCTCTCATTGTCATGCCTACCACATTGGAGAATGGAGTGGGGGCAACAAGTGTAGTACCCAATACTGAACTAAGAATTATGTTACAGATTTTTTTTCAAGCAGGGTGCTTGGTATAGAAACATAGACAGTGATGGCATAAAAAGACAGAGTTCCATCCAGTCTGCCCAAGTTCCCTATAATCCCTGGAACCTACCATTTCTCCAGGGTACTAACCCTCCCCATCCTCTCTCTATTCTCCTCCTTCTTCCTGTTGCCCCCGGTAACCATTATTCCTTTCATTATGTCCCAGCCCTGCTTGAATCCTCTGATTGCTTTTGCACCCACTGATTCAGCTGACAGACTCTTCCAAAGTTCCACCACCCTTTCCATAAAGCAGTACTTCCTCACATCTCTCCAGAACCTACCTCCTGTTAATTTCCATTCGTGTCCATGTGACCATGAATTGGTACTCAGGCTAAATAGTACCCCACAATTCACTTTGTTAATTCCTTTAAGGAACTTGAAGGTCCCTATCACATCTCTTCTCTCCCTTCTGGTCTCCAAAGAGTACATATTTAGTGCCTTGAGGTGCTCCTTATGGGATCTGCCCTGCTGTCCCTGAATCATTTTAGTTACTCTATGCTGCACTGTCTCCAATTTAACCTTATTCTTTCTGAGGTGAGGACTCCAGAACTGGGCACAGTACTCTAGATGAGACCACACCAGGGATCTGTAGAGGGGAAGTATTATCTCCTTTCTTCTGCTATCAATACTCCTACCGATACATCCCAGCATTCTGCGAGCCTTGCTATAGGCCATGTTGCACTGACTCTATTGCTTAAATGGTATATTGAGTTGGGGAGGGTAGGGGTTACAGCAAGAGGTAGAGGGAGCTCAGATATGAGTTATACAGGCTTAAAATAAACCATGAAAGTGCACCACAGAGCATTCCATAGCCCATAGTTTCTGAGGGACATACTATATCTGAGACAATGCCTTAGGTATATTACAGTAGCAGCATCTTGCTGCCCTCTGGTACTGAATACATATATATATTCACCCTGCAGCCAGCCAGATAACAATTTTGCTTAGGGCAAGAGGTGTAGGAGGTCTCAGATATGACTTCTTTAGCTTCAAAATAAGCCCTAAATTCACCACATGGCTTCTGGGGTCCTGGCAGCCCTAAGACCCACAGCTTTTTTTAAACGTTGCAGACTGCATAAAAAGAACCCCCCTTGTGAAAATCCTGGCAATGGCTCTGGAGCATATTACCATAAAGATAACAACATGGGTTACACTCTAGCGACATAAGAAATGCCATTGCCTAATAGTGAAACTAGCAACAACACATCTGTGGACACAAACATTGACAGTACATTTAAGAAGAACTCTTCCTTTCTGCCACCTTACAATATGGCAGTATCTATTTTTGAAAAGATATGTGAGAAAGATCTGGAAGAAATGTTTCAAGATTTTACTAAGCCTTGTTTTAACAACTTGAGTTGAGATGAGAACACCACTGTTGAGTCCCTACAAACAGATAAAAATATGGTTGTGCAGCCAGCTGATAAAGGTGACTCTATTGTCATCTGAGACTCAGTTAAGTATGAACTAGAAATGTTAAGACAACTTACAGATAGATATTTTTATATACCTTTGAATTCAGATCCTACTCTTAGATTTAAAAAGGAGATAGATTATGTACTGTATGATGTCTTAACATGTGGTACCATCACCCAAACATAATATGAATTTCTATGGGTGAAGCACCCTATAACAGCTCCGATGTATGGACTTCCTAAAATCCATAAAATGTGGGATCTCTGGCTAGGAAATAGCCCAAATGTCTCCCATATATGTCAGAGATATATCTCACATTTTGAGAGTTCTGCAAAAAATGAGAGTGGAAAGTGACTTGTTTCTTCTTACTGTAGACATCCAATTGCTTTATACCAATATCCCATGCAATACAAGTATTGAGGCTCTTAATGAAAGTTTATACACTTAGTCTGACTTGAAATGCAATTTGTTCTAGTTTATGGGTCAGTACTATTTACAGACAAAGGGTACAGCCATTGTGCTGCTATGGCCCTAATTATGCTAATGTGTACCTCACCACTGGAAAAGACAAAAACCTCCAAATTCAGAGATAGCCAGCTGCATGCACAAAAAGATGCACCACATGAAAAAATAGGGCTGGCTGGCTCTAGCACCCTATTCAAACAGATAGTGTGATCCAAACCAACCAAGCTATCTGTTTGAATATTGGATCCTGGTAGTGTGGTGCATAGCAAATGGTCACCATGTTTGGCACAGCATTACTAGGGAGCAGGGCTGAAGACTGCACATAGAGGTGCAGTGTGGCACATACTGGTTAGCATTGCGGCCCCTGTGGGTGATATTCAGCTCAAACATTCAAATGAGCCCATTGGGCATGCACAGCACTATGGGGCCATTATGGGCTCATCTGCATGTGAGCGCAAGGCCGAGTGCACATCCCCCAAGCCCCGATCTGTGCAATACAAATAAAAATGTCCCCTTCTCCCTGGTAGTCAAGTGGTCCCCACTCCTACAGCCCTGATCAGTGATATAATATAAAATCCCTGTTCTCCCTGGTAGTCTAGTGGTCCCCCCCTCCCCTAGCCCTGATCCATGTTAGAATAAAAAAATTCCCCATTCCTTGATAGTCTAGTGCCCCCCCGAGCCCTGATCCATGTATTATTCAAAAACAATTCCCTCTTCCCTAGTAGTCTAGTTGTTCCCCTTCCCTGAGTCCAGACCCATGTTATAATACAAAAACTTTCCCATTCCCTGGTAGTCTAGTGGTTTCCCTCCTCAAGCCCAGATCAGTGATATAATATAAAATCCCCATTCTCCCTGGTAGTCTAGTGGTCCCCCCTCCCTGAGCCCAGATACGTGTTATAATAAAAACATTTCCCCATTCCCTAGTAGTCTAGTGGTCCATCCTTCCTGAATCCTGATCTGTGTATTACTAAAAAAAAGGTCCCTGTTCCCTGGTAGTCTAGTGGTCCCCCATCCCTGAGCCCCAATCCATGTTATAATAAAAAAACTGTTTCCACATTCCCTGGTAGTCTAGTGGTCCCCCTCCCTGAGCCCTGATCCCATTCAGCAAAAATATATTCCCACATCTCTGGTGGGCTAGTGGCCCCCCAACCCCCATCCCAGTAGGTAGTGGCCCACCACCTCCCTCCAAACTGACTGGAGCTGACAACTTGCATAACCCTCCTCACACTGCCATGGCCAGCTGCTGACTGAACTGTACCGGAGAATGCACCGTATACAGTACACGCTGATTGGTTGACCAGTCAACCAATGAGCATGTACTGTTAACTGTATGTGCTCTGATACAGTTCAGTTGGCTTCTGGCCATGGCAGTGTGAGGAGGGCTGTGCCAGTAGCTGGCTCTGGTCAGTTTGGGGGGAGTGGATGGAGGGACCGTCTACCGGTGTGTGGTGGTGAGGCCACTAGGCCACCAGGGATGTGGGAATATATTTCTGCTGAATGGGATCAGGGCTTGGGGAGGAGAGATGACTAGACTACCAGGGAATGGGGACACTTTTTATTATAACATGGATCGGGGCTTGGGGAGGGAGGACCACTAGACTACCAGGGAAGGGGAAAATTTTTTTAATAATACACAGATCAGGGCTTAGAAGAGGGGACCACCAGACTACCAAGGAATAAGGAATTTTTTTAGATCAGGGCTTGGGGAGGGGGACCACTAGACTACCAATGAGAATGGGGATTTTATATTATGTCACTGATTGGGAATCTGGGAGGAGGACCACTAGGGAAGATGGGGAATTTTATATTATATCACTGATAGTGGATTGGGGGGGCTGTTAGACTACCAGGGAGTTCGGGGAGCTTTATGTGAATGGGGGCAGGGGATAGGAAGGAATCACTGAACAGCATGGGTACCCAGCCCTTGACAGTACACAGACTGGTCTGTTCACTGTTAAGGGCTTGGTTTCAGAAGCTTTAAATGGTGCAGCTGCTGGCGGCTGTTTAGAGCTTCTGAAATCGTTCAGTATTGTGCTGCACTGCATATGCAAGAGGAACCCCTCATTTGCATAGGCGCAGCACAATATTGTGTGGGATGGTGCTGTCAGGGGTTGCACCACACAACTCTGTCCTTTGAATATGGACACGCCCCCGATAGCTGGCACTATTCCTGGTTAGCACAAACTCTGTTTGTGCCATGCTAACCCTTTGAAAATGAGGCCCAAACTGTTTTGTCCAGAGTAAACCCTTTCTTTACTACATCTGCCTGTATTGCAGATACATTGATGATGTGCTGCTTATATAAAAAGGCTGTAGTGAGGAACTGGTGGTGTTTGTGGAGTACTTAGAAATTTCAAACCCAAATCTGAAGTTTGGCATGACCTGTGAACTCAAAAGTGTTAATTGTTTGGACCTTGGGGGGATCACAACTGAAAACTACAGAAAACTGACAGACAGAAATTCTGTCCTCCATTTTGGGAGCAGCCACCCCCATCATGTGGTAGAAAATATACCCACTGGCCAGTTTATTAGGTTTAAATGAAACTGCAGTGACACACATGCTTATGAAATAAATTAAAAAGGGCTTTGTGATCACTTCTCAGCTAGGGGTTACAATCAAATATGTATTATCAAAGCTATGAACAAGGCACAGGAAAGAAAAAGGGAGGATTTACTTACCACACACCCATCTGTACCTATTAAAAAGATGAACACTGCTGCAATGGTCACTACTTTCTCCCCAAAGACTTTGGGGGTTAAAAAAGATTTTGGAGAAAAACTAGTACATCCTCCAAACAGAGAATAAACTTGAGGATGTTACCACAGAACCTCCCCCAAGGCAATTTATAGGATGGGTAGAGACCTGGTAGACCAACTGGCCCACAGTGTACATGGACCTGTCAATACTGGTCAAGTTAGACATTATCCTAAGGGGAAAGAGAGGAGCAGAAATTGTAAATACTGTGGAATTCTCCAAGAAGAGGATTCTTTTGCACACCCTGTTACAGGAGAAAGTTTACAAGTCACTCTTCAATATCGTGAATACCTCATCAGTGGCTCCACTCACAGGGACTGGTGGCCACCTCCTTCCTGCCTTTACTGAAGGCTAAAATACTATATCAAGAGGTGTCGCCGAGTTGATCTGCATTGCTAAAGTTCTCCCTGAAACATAGGACATTATCATCCAAAGGACAAAAAATGAAGGACACCACTTGAGTCAAGGGACCCATCATCAAGATGCAGACTCCATGGGAGCAGAACAAGACTGATGGTCTTCAGGGTATGCCCTGGAAGCCATAGATGGCTATAGGAGGCATGTGTCTGGAGTCAATAGGAGAGCAAAATGAAGCTGGAGGCCAGTGGTTAAGATTGATGGCCATGACACAAAGAGACAGAATGAATGACAAGCTAGGCTGATTGACAGAAAAGCAGGTGACTGAGTATTGATGGAGGTTTCCATGAGAAAGACAACATGACAAAAATGGCAAATACATGCCAACCAATCACATGGGGGCTGTGGTTAGTGCCAGTTAGGCTAAGGAAGGGAGATAACACAGATAGACTGGAACTCTGGATAGTTAGCTCTGACTGGAAACTAAGTACTGGAAACTATTCCACAAAGGCTATGAAAACTGAGGTGTGGAGGCACTGAAGATCTAGGTGCTCAGTTGCCAATCTCAGGATGCTGTGGCAGAACAATGAGGGAACAAACTAACAGCACTAGGTTTGAGGTGGTAAAACTGAATTCAGAATGAGCAAGCCCAGCCAGGGACAATATGACCTTTGGGTGGCAGAGGTAGAATGGAAACTGTCATTGTAGCTTACCCACCTCCTTTAGACATGGGGTCTGGCTTCAGCCATGTAGTGGAAAAGGAAACCCAAAAGACCAAGAAGCAAAATGGCTAGATGGCACTGCCAAGACTGACTGTGAACAGCAGGAAAGGCTGGCAGTAGGGATGCCTGAAAATGGCCACACAGCGGCAAAGGTAGGGGAGAGAGCAGGACAGAAAAAGCAGCCATGCAGCTGCAATGAAAATTCTAAGCATCCATGGCATCTCAGGGAATTGTTTGGTGGTTGAAAATTTAGATATGACAGTTTCTATACATCATTTTAAGACATCCAACACTAGTTTTGTGATCTATATAATTTTATGTAGTTGTCACAAAATGTGTGTACTGTAGAAAGAACAATTAGACCTGCCAAAAAGTGATTGCAGGAACACTTCAGATACTGCAAAATATTTGGAAAGAAGGATCATGCGCTTGGTCCACCTTACAAGGAGGCTCTCAACAGTGATGTCAATCCAATGAAATTCAGTTTTATAGGTCATGTTACTGTGCACCTGATGGTGGGGAATGGAGTGAAAACTCTATTACAGATAGAGTGCCAGTGGATTTTTCTACTAAATTCTTTGCACCCTATGGGACTAAACAGAGAAGTTGATCTCTCAGAATTGTTGTGAAAAAGAGTTCAAAAAAGGGATCAAGATGTTTAAATTAAGCCAGTTTACCCTTTCTGTTATCTTTCATTTGTCCCTTTTTTCCAGCCCCGCCTCCCCCTTCCCATCCCACTTTCCCTTGCCTATTTCTTCCTAGGCTAGTTTATTCACTCTTTCCCCTGTTCTATTATATTACCTTTTACACTAATATTTTCTTACTTTCTCTTCCTTTTCCTTTACTCTCCTTTCCCTTCCCCTCCCCTTTCACACTCATTCCTTATTTTATCCAACTCACATTCTTCACATTTTCTTGTTATCCTTTCCTATCCCACTTCTTTATTGTTTCCCTTATGCACCACCTCTCCCTCCACCCCCCTTTGTTTTCTTTCCCTTAAACCAGTTGTTCTTAGATCAGTTGTATATGATGTTCTTTTTTTTGTATAACAAAGTTTATTGAGTCTCATGAATAAAACATTGTACCATCCATTTACAGACAAGCATATAAAAACCAAAAGGAAAACACAACCTTGTCAGGGGATACCCTCTTGGGGTTACAACTCTAAAAAGACTTGCATATAGTATTCAATTACTAATACAATGTATATATGTTAAAATACCCGTATTCAACATTGCCTATATGCTCTTAATAGCTTAACATACTGTATAACCATAACCAGAAATTCCTAACATATCTGCCTAGATAATTCATACAGCATAATCTACATGGATCAAACGTAACTTATTCTGCAAAGTACTCCTACTGTACACAGATTTTGTTCATGCAATAAACAATGTAGTGTTAGAAAATGCATTGAATAAATGTGTGACCTTTTGAAATTTAGGTTTGGGCTTGATAGCCCATTACTCTGCCACAGCAAAAGTCCCTCTGTATCAAAATTACCAGTCCTCTCACCACGCCCCCATGCTCAGATGTTTTGTGGCATCATACCAAGGAGAGTGCGGGGGCACACCTCATTGAATCCTATGGGGAGATTTTCAAACCATTAATATGCATCTTTATGGTGCCTTCGATACAAATGAATGCCACCACTTAACTAATAGGGCTCCTATTAGTTGAGTGGTAGTTTGGTTTGTATTAAAGTCACCTTAAAGATGCATAGTAATGGTTTGAAAATCTTCCCCATAACATATAATGGGGTGCTCCACTGCGCTGTCGCTGGTAGGATGTCACAAAACATCTGAACATGGGGGCATGGTGGACAGACTGGGAAGTACATAGATGCATAGATACATAGACAGTGTCTGCAGATAAGGGCCTATGGCCCACCCAGTCTGCCCATTTGAGCTTGTAAGTTCAGTTTGTTTTCCTAGAAGTCTGTTGCCCCTTACCCCTGACCTCCAGAATTCCTTTATGTCTATCCTATGCATTCTTAAACTCGTGGATTGTTTCAGCCCCACCACTTCCTCTGGCAAGGTGTTCCACTTGTCCACCACCCGTTCTGTGAAGAAATTCTTTCTCATGTTTCCTCTGAATTGTCCTCCCTCCAACTTCATCCCATGCCCTCTAGTCCTGGAACATCTTTTCACTTAAAAATAGTGTTTTCCTGCACCCTGTTCCTCCCTGTAAGATACTTGTATGTCTCTATCAAATCCCCTCTCTCCCTCCTCTCCTCCAGGGAGCACATGTTCAGTTCCTTCAACCTGTCTTCATAGGACTTGTGATGCAATCCATGTGCCATCTTTGTTGCCCTCCTCTGAACCTTCTCTACCCTGTCTATATCCTTATGTAGGTATGATCTCCAGAACTGTACACTGTACTCCAGGTGGGGCCTCACTAGTGTCTTGTATAGCGGAATTATGACCTCCCTTTTCCTGCTGGTGATGCCGCTGCCTATACATCCCAGCATCCTATTTGCTTTACCGGCTGCCTTGTCACACTGTTTCCCTACCTTGAGGTCATCAGAGATGATAACCCCAAGATCCCTTTCCTGCTTGGTGCATGCTATATCCTCACCCCCCAACTGATATATTGTGCCAGGGTTTTTGTGCCCCATATGCATTATCTTGCACTTCTTTGCATTGAATTTCAACTGCCAAACCCCTGACCATTCTTCAAGTTTCTGCAGGTCGCTTCTCATTCTGTCTACACCCTCTGGTGTGTCTACTCTGTTACAGAGCTTTGTGTCATCAGTGAACCGTGAAATTCTGCCTTCTAGGTCCTGCATGCAATGTCACTGATGAAGATGTTGAATAGGACCGGTCCCAGCACTGATCCCTGTGGTACCCCACTGGTCACTCTTCCCTCTGTGGAGTGACAGCCATTTACCACCACCCTCTGTGTCCTGCCACCCAGCCAGTTACCTACCCACCACACTACTGTCCTGCCCACACCGTATTCCCCAGTTTGTGTAATAGTCTTCTATGTGGCACAGTGTCAAAGGCCTTGCTGAAGTCCAGATAGGCCATGTCCACTGCCCTCCCCTGATCCACCTCCCTAGTCACCCAGTCAAAAAATTCAACGAGGTTGGTCTGACATGACCTCCCCCTGGTGAAACCATGCTGCCTTGGGTCCTGTAATCCATTGACAACCAGATGTTCCACCAATCTCTCCTTCAGTAGTGCTTCCATGATCTTCCCCACTACCGAGGTGAGGCTGACTGGTCTGTAGTTCCCTACTTCCTCTTTGTTCCCACTTTTGTATAAGGGACTACATCTGCTGTCCTCCAGTCTTTGGGTACTCTCCCTGTTTCCAGTGATCAGCTAAACAGGATAGCCAGAGGTCTAGCCACCACCTCTCTTAGTTCTTTAAGGACCCTGGGTGCACCCATCTGGCCCCATTGCTTTATCAACTCTTATTACTTCCAGTTCCTTCAGGACCCTTTCTCGTGTAAAGGGACTTGTGTCCATTTCTGCACCATTCTCACCCCTTGTACTTCCTTCAGACCCATTACCCTCCTCTTCCTCAGTAAAGACTGAGTGGAAATACCTGTTCAATATGTCAGCTTTACTGTTGTCATCCTCCACACGCCCCCATCCTCCCCCTTCAGTCTCACTATCCTTCCCTTTGTCTTTCTTTTTTCACTTATGTACCTGTAAAAGGTTTTGTCCCCTCTACCCACTGATTTTGCAATGCGTTCTTCTGTCTGAGCTTTGGCTTCCCTTACTGACCTCCCTGCCTCCCTTTGCTTCTCCTGGTACTTCTCCCTATCCCCTTCTGCCTGCATCTTTTTGTATTGCCTGAATGCAATCTTTTTGGCTTTCACTTTCTTTGCTACCTCTTTGGAAAACCATAATGGTCTCCTCTTCCTTTTCCTCTTGCTAACCTGCTTAATGCATAATTCTGTTGTTCTTGTGATCCCCATTTTAAATACTGCCCACTGTTCCTCAGCCCCTGATTCCTGGATCGGCTAGCTGGCAGTTCAGCCAGACTTATGATCCCTTCCCTCCCTTACAGGACAGTAGTAAAATTTATAATTTTGATAAGGAGGGACTTTCACCGCGGCAGAGTAATGGGCTATGAAGCCCAGTATAGAATATTACACCTTTACTTTAAGTTGTGAAAAAATGATGAACATTCTATAGAACTATATGTCTATCTATTAATTACATTTCTAATTCATTACTCATTGTGACATTAATTAATAGGTACAATGAGGTGCAGATTTTAACTTTCAGGTACTGCATTCTATTTGTATATTTGCATGCAGAGGTTCTGTTAGGTGTTAACATGTATGTGTGGTAACTACTTTCTAGTGTCGTCTGTCCCTGAGTTTGAGGTGTGCTGTTGCTTACTAATGAGGTTGTAATGTGACAATTATTTGTACCCCTGTTCCCCTCCTATTCAATCTTGGGCCTATCTATGCACTCATACCTCTTCTGTGTGGGGGGGGCCCTTTTCCCTTCATCTCCCTACTGCTTTGAATGTGCTATATGGCAATGTGTGAGGTGCTGGGATGCTGAGTAGAGTGTCCCAACTTTCCCATCATAATTCTTTATGTATCAAACCAGAGTTGCCAGCCTTCAGAAAATGTTTGTCTGGTGCCCTGTTCCTATGCATTACTTGTAGGTATGAGGCTCATCGGGTAATTCCTGTCTGCCATTGGTTCAGTGTGTGAGTGGGGGCTGTTTGTCTCCACTGCATTAGGTGTCTGCCTTTTGCTTCCATGGCTAGATAGTGGATGAACAGTTTCCTGGGTTTGTCCACCCTTGCTAGCGGATTCATGTCTCTCTTAGGATCCATATCAGTGGAGATCTAGGGAAGGGATCCTTCAGCACTCTTGTCATTGTGTCAATGATTTCTTTCCAAAATCTCTGTGTTTGAGGACAATCCTGCAGGATATGGGAGATGGAGCCCTTTCCTGCCTGGCATCTCCAGCATGTGCCTGGTTTTTGAATACCCATGTGCACTAGTTTCACCAGGATCTTTTGCCATCACCCCAGGATTTTCTTCTGTATCAACTTTAGTTTTGGATCTGGGGTTCCCTCCTCTGCATATGTCCAGCACCTATCCCAGGTTTGTGGACTGATAGAGAGGACCATCTCCTGTTCCCATTTCTTCCTATGAGGTTCCCAGTGAGGAACATTATGGGTCTGAAAGTGTTTGTATATCACCCCTCCCCTTCCTTTGGGGAGTTTTAACCAGCTAGATATTCTGGGCATAAGTTCTATGGCCTTGAGTGTACAATCCAGCTTCACCCATTTCTGAATAGCATGATGTATCAGTAGGAATTTCCAATGGTCTTGGTGGGGGAGGTTGAACTCTTGCTGTAATTGTACAAAAGATTTAACCATGTTAGTGTGGGGAATCACTAAATGAACCAATGTTTTTATAATCTGGGTCTCCCATGACTCCCAGTATACCAGTTTCCTCCTGATTTTTAACTGTGGGTTATTCCATAGTGGGTCTGAACATCATGGTGCCTGATTCTGCCATTTATTAAGTTTGTGCAGCTGCTGCCATACCTTCCTAGTATGCAGGGTGGTTGGGGGAGTGCTGTTCCCCATTGGCAGCTTTTCTTGGAAGGCTAAGCCAATTAGGAATACTCCCATGGCAGCTTGCTCTGCTTCTACCCACATTGGGGTCTCCTGCCAGTCCTCTGCAAGGCAGTGCAGGGCCTGATGAGGTGCATTTGCTTTATGATAGTATTCCAGCTATGGAAAGTCTGACCCTCCCTTGGTTGAGGGACCCTTAAGGTTCTCTTGGTAAACCTGGGGGTCTGTTTGTACCATAAGAACTTCAGGTGAGTATTGTTGATGCAGTATAGGAGGCTGGTTAATCCCCTCATCTTAAATGCTGCTATCCTACCCATGACGGTAAGGTTAAGCATCCACCATCTATTCATGTCCTTTTTTGGTTGCTCAAGAAGTGGGTGGATTTCATCCCAGTGGCACTGAGGGTTGAGGCACTGGATGCCACACCCCATGCCATACCCATGACCCAGGTTCAAGAACGGACCTGGGCTGTCAGGGGTCGGCAGCGGAAGGGGAGAGTATAGAGCATCTGGTGGCCTTCTGTCCTTTCCCGAGATGGGTTTCTGGGGGCACCCAGTGTAGTAGCGGCCTCTGGTGGAGACCAGGGGTGGTGCAGACATAGGGCTGCACTAAATGGGGGGTGGGACATTGGCAGGTACCAGAGGTGGAGTGCCACACAGGATGCCACAGCACTCTGCATCCTGTGGGGAGAAAACTATAAGAAAACCCCTACTGTGCAGTAGGCAATGGTGGGGATCAGTGGTGGTGTCCTATGCCCAGTGCCAGGCCTACCGAACTGTGCTCCTGGTTGCCCTCCCCCCTCTGGTCACTCCACTTGATTGGTAGAGCACAGGAGGAGTTGATGGTCCCACCCAGGGAAGCTCAGAGCTGGGGGGTCACATGGCTGTAGGAGGTTGGAGGGTATGGGGAAAACTTGAAAGTGTGCATGTCGGGAGCTTCAGGTGGGCAGCAGAGCTCTGGCCAAGTGTCCTCACCGGAGAGAGTCTAGACAAGTGGGTGCTATAAATAAAGAATAAAAAAAAAAGGAGCAGGGGATGTTTCCTTGTACTACTCCATTAAATGTAGGTGTGAGCATCATCCCCAGATAGTGGATGTTCCTTGGGGCCCATCTAAAGGGGTATTGTGCTGCCTGTATACAACTTTGAGATCTCCCCCCCCCACAAGAAGTAGGATCTCTGTTTTGTCCCAGTTGACTTTGAGGCCAGAAATGTTTCCAAATTTGGCAAGTATGCCCAGAGTTGCTGGCAGGGAGTGCTCCACCTGTGTGAGGGTGAGCAGCAGGTCATCCATGCACAACATTGTGGTGTACTGCTTGGTGCCTACTGATATCCCAGAAATGTCCTTGTCTTGTCTTATTGCCACTTTGAGTGGCTCCATGGCCAGCATAACAAGTAAGGGGCTAAGCAGGCAGCCTTGCTTCGTGCCTTCATGGAGTGTGAACCTTTTAGATAACAACCCATTAGTTAGTACTGTGGCCCTAGGGGCTGTATATGTTTTGACCATGTTAAAAAAGAGAGGCTTAGCCCTGCATTTGTTAGCATGCACCACAGGTATTTCCACACCACCAAATCAAAAGCTTTCTCTGCATCCACTGCAACCAATGTGGAATTTGACTTGGAGCTAATGCATTGAGGAGATTGTGCACCATGCACATATTGTCACTGCCCTGCCTGTCTTTGATGAAACCTGCCTGAGATTTATGTACCAACAGGGGAAAGGCCATCACCAACCTGTGTGCTAGTGCTTTTGCCAGTATTTTGGTGTCCACATTTAACAATGAGATAGGCCTAGAGCTTGTGCATACAGACCCGTCTTTGTTGGGTTTTGGGAGCACCACTATTGTTGTCTCCTGCTGTGTGGGGGGTATCTTTCCCATGTGCCTCCTTGAACATTCCTAACATGTATGAGGTTAGGTTGTGTTCAGAGGAATGGTAAAAGTCTGCATTGAGGCTGTGCAGGTCTTGGACTTTAACTTTGGACAGTCCTTTTATGGCAGTGGCTAGTTCCTCTTGTGTCAGTTCCTTCTCCAACTCCTGTGCTAGGAGCTATGGTAGTCTTGGAAGGTGTAGGCTGGAAAAGAAGGACCTAAGATTCTCTTGAGTGACAACACCCATTGTGGTACAGTATACAGTTTCTAATAGTATTTTTAATTTGACTGGGGTCTGAGGACATGGTCCCCTCTGCTGTCTTAATATGTGGTATTTGGGCCTCTGCCTTTTCCTGACTCTGTAGACCAGCAGTTTGCTGGGTTTTTTCACCATTCTCCCAGTAGTTCTGTCTGACAAAGGACAAATCTCTTTCCACCTGCTGCTGGTGGATTTGGTCCAGTCTATGTTTCAGGACAGTAAGATTCCATGCCTTCTGTTTTGATTGGCCTTCTTTTTGTAGAAGGCTTTTCTACCTTCTTCAGCTGTTCTGTGAGTTGTGCCACCTCTTGTTTTTATTTCTGTATTCCTTTTTTGTTAAGTAGCTTATGATCCTGCCCCTGATATAAGTTTTGAATGCCTATCATCGATGGTGTGTGATGTGTCAGGTATAGTGTTGAGGCAAAAATAAGTAGAAATTTCCTTATTTAGCCATTCCTTAAAATCTGTTGAGTGCAGCAGAACAGGATTAAATCTCCATCTCAGAGATACTTGTGTCTGTTTTAGGATGATGCATGTCACTACCTGGGCATGATCTGAGAGTAGAATTGGATGGATAGTGGCCTCAGTGATCTCATTGGTGAAGGTGGCACTAGTTAAGAATTAGTTTAACTTGCTGCTAATATTATGCCTAGTTGACCTGTGAGTGAATTCCTTAGCCACTGGATTCAATACTTGTCAGTAGTTCATTAATGTCAGCTCCTAACACATTTGTAAAACTGAAGCTCTTCCTTGTTGGTATGTTGGGGTCCCTTGTTACCATGGGTTCCTATTCAGTAATGGGTCCCATGCTAGACTGAAATCCCCTCCTAAGAAAATAGATACATTTTTTGAGGTTGAAGTTGGGTATTTGTTGGGTAAGGTTAACAAAGAACTGCTCATCATTAGCTCTATAAATACTACGTATTATGATGTCACTTGTTTGTATAGTTCCTTTTAACAATACCCATCTCTCCTGCTTGTCTGTCACAGTTTGCTCTATAACTATTGATGCCCCTTTCTTAAGTAGAATGGATACTCCCTGTTTCTTTGAATTATAACAGCTTGAGAGTTCCTGGCCCACCCATGCTCCTGCCCATTTACTGACTTCCAGCTTTGTGGGTATGTCTCTTGCAGTAAGGCCATGTCACACTTGGCTGATCTGAGATAGTTCAGGATCTTCTTTCTTTTATTTGGGGGATTGATCCCCTGAACATTTTATGATATTATCTTTAGATCAGCCATTAGTACTTGTGCCACTCACTTTTAGCATGCAGTGTAAATGGAAACATGTACCATTACCTCTGCTCCTTGCCAAGGTCCAGGTTCTCCTTCTGTGTTTTGTTTATAGGTTGCGTCAGAGAACATGTGGCAAACCCAAAAGCAAGTCATATCTGTTTTTTGCTGTTAATCTGTTTTTATTGAATTTTTCATTTAAAATTGTTCTATCAATACAGACATTGGGCATTATATCTTGTAATACATGACAAGTTTGACATTACAGGTATATTATATGGATATTAAACAACATCCTACAGAAGTACAGACAGTTAGCTTGGGTCTGATTCTATACTGTACCAGATATTCCATTTCAGAGGTGATTGCATAACTTCAAGATCAATTCAGAATCGAAGAAAGACACAACAAGTTATTGTGAAGAACAAGTATTCAGTCCAGCAGAGGGGGCCCAAGGGGTCCTTGTCTCCTGCTATAATCTCCGGGACAGCAATCTTCCCTATGTTTCCTGAACAAGTTTGGAATAAGTATAAGGAGCAGAATATCAGGTGATTGCCTCCTGGTATGTAATGGAGACACAAACACAAACAAAGGTACTCCCATGAGAACCAGGAGATGATTCATGGAGGGTGTAGTAGGTCCTTACCAAAAGGAGTTCAAAGAGTTCCTACATGTTTACCAATGAAGTTTAAAAAGGGACCACATATAGTGGCATAACATTTTAGAGTATTTTGAGAGTAATGAGACATCTGAGACTATGTACCCAGGAGTTTCTAGGGGAGGCAGCCAATTCAGAGAAGGTTGAAACATAGAAACATAGAAGTTGTCAACAGATGGAGACCATATGATCCATCAATTCTGCTCATTGGCAGGTTGGTATATTTGTGGTCCACCATCAGTGGAGAAGCAACCTTTTTGCTTCAATACTGGCTACTATCAGCCATTGCCTTTCAGGGTCTTTCAGCTGGAGTTCAGCAATAAGAATACCCAGTAGTAGCAATTCTGGAGAGAGGGGGACAGCAATTTTTAGGATCATGGAGTAATGCTGAATCACCTGTTTACGGAAGTTACAGATAGTGTTACAACTCCATATAATATGGAGATGATCTGCTCCAGGGGAACTCCATCTCCAACAGTTATCTTGCATAAGGAGGTATGTTCTTTTTAATTGGACTGGGGTGTGATAACATTGATGCAATATCTTACTTTGTATAAAGAGACTACAAGGTTTTATGCAGGCCTTATGAGCCAGCCTTCAGCAGTGGGTCAAAATAACATCTGTAAATTTGGAATTTAATGAAGATTGACATTTTTATTTAGGAGTAGTAGAGGGATTAGGGGCAGCATCTTGATCAATTCTGTAGATAGTACCAGCAAAACCCTGTGTTTTCTTACTCCATACCTGGAGGGGGATTCTGGGACATTTAACCAGAGGCATTTTTCTACATGTAGAACAAGTGCACATCTCCTTTTGCCATTGTATATATAAACTTCTGACTTTTAAATAGCTCCAGAAGTCAATTTTTGGAAGAGCACATCTGCGTTGCAGATTATCAAATGAGTCCATGTTGCTAAGATTTGGTCCTAAGAGATTCTGAAGAGTACGTATATTCTTAGTTTCCTGTTCATGCCAACAGAAGTTTTTTTCCTACAGTATGTGCAGAAAGGGGTTATTCCAAAGAGGAATATAGGGCCCCAAACCATGGCACAGGTATTTCAGTCATCCTATCTTAGTCTAGGCCACATGTGCCACTTTAATGGTAAGCCATTTATGATATAGCTTAGGAAGAAGGCAGCCTAAAAATATCGCAGGGTTCATATTATCTAAAAGTATGGTCTCAACTGCTACCCAAGCTAGGGAATTGATATGGGGAGGCTGGACCACCTCACAGGTTTGAGCCATGGAGTCTAATTTGTGAAACCACTTGAATAGGATATTCAATGTAGGTGAGCCAACGTATGAAATGCCTTAGGAGCTGCAATCATATTAATAGCTGAGAATTTTCCTGCCATAAAAAATGTAAATGTTTCCATCTAGCTATGTCTTCTCAGAGTTTTTTTTTTATGAGAGGTTGAAATTTAGCAAAAATAAGATTATTGAGCTCTGCTATTATTCTAATCCCTAGATATTTGATGGAATGTGGAGCCCAGGTGAACCCAAAGGTGTATATAATGTTTTGGGTCATATAGATGTTTAAGGGAAAGATTTTTGATTTAGATAAGTTGATAACAGAGACCACAAACTTTGGCAAAGTCATCAAGGATATGTAGAAGATGTGGTATACTATGTGTTGTGTTGCAGGTTAAAATAGATAGTCATCTGCATATAGTTTAGTCTGGTATTCCATCTGTCCAACTTTAATTCCTTGTATACCCTGGTGCTCTCAGATGGCTGCTGCAAGGGGCTGTATTGTAATTACAAATAACATAGGGGAAAGGGGGCACTCTTGCTGAGTTCCTCTGTATAGAGAAAAAGAGATGGAAAGAATGCCTCTTTGTAAAGAGGTGGACAGTGGGATCAGTATATAAAGTCTTTACCCAGGTTCTAATATGTGGACTGAAGTTAAGATTCTCAAAGTTAGCGTGTAGATATCCACACTCCACGAAGCCAAAAGCTTTTTCAAAATTGATAGCAATAGACATGGCTGGAGTGGGGATATCTACAGCAGTCTGCAATAAAGAAATTAAAGCCCATAAGTGGTCACAGCTGATTCTGCCTTTCACAAATCCCACTTGGGAGGAGTGGATGGCAGAAGGCAGAATAGTCTCGAGATGGGTTGCGAAAAGCCTAGTAATAATTTTGGCATCTGTGTTTATAAGTGATATTGGCTGGTAATTGGCTGGTGCTAAAGGATCTTTGCCTTCCATAGAAAGAACTGTAATGACAGCTTCTCTTAAGGTTATATGGAGAGTTGTCTGTGTATGCACTTTCAATATTATGGCGAGCAAAGGCTGTGATATCTCCTCAGTAATTAACTGATACAAATTTGCTGGGAAACCATCACTGCTTGGGGATTTATGTATAGTCATATAATTGATGGCCTGTGTTAGTTCTGGGATAGTAAATGGGGCCTCTAACAAATACTTTTGAGAATCTTTAAGTGTAGGGAGATGTAGACCCGAACTAAAAGATGCAAATGTTTGAATGTTGAATGGCTTATGAGAGTTGTGTAAATTTTGATAAAAATCTGCTATATTTTTATTAATTTCTGTTGGAGTCGTATGTAAGCAACCTATAGAGTCTTGAAGTTTTGCTATATACCATTCTGATTGTTGCCTACGTAGGCAGTAAGAGAGAAGCTTTCTTTCCTTCTCTCCAATCATCCAATATTTATGTTTTGTTCTATTAAGTAGAAGTTCTGTGTTTCTGAAAGCTGGTTCATTTAGTTGTATCCAGAGAGATCTAAGTTCTCTTAATGGGGTAGTTTTTATGAGCATGGCAGAATCCTTTCTATATAACTCTTCTTTCCTTTTTAGCTGTGCCTCTAACCGCATAACTTCTTGCTCTCTTTGCTTTTGTCTGTGAGCTGAGTGGTCTATTATTTTACCTCTCAGTGTGGCTTTTAAAGCATCCCATATCATGGCAGATGAAGCCGTACCTGGAGTATTATAAAAGAAACAAAGACTTCTTGTTTCAGCCATAAAATAGACCAAGACTTTTTGTTTCAGCCATATATGAAACCACACATCATGCAGCAATAGTGGGTCAGTTCACCATGTGGGTGACTTATACATATGGGGATCTAATATGGTGGTCAGTACCACCTGGGCATGGTCTGAGAGATATAACAGTGCTATTGTAACCATAACATCAGATGTTAGGGGGGTTATTAGAGGGGTTGTTAGCCACATATCCAATCTACGTGCCATGTTCTGTGCTAGTGAGTAATACATGTAATATTTATTTGATGGATGTAAGAGGCACCAGGCATCCAACAGTTGATGCAGTGATACAAGTTATTTTAAAGTTTGCTGGGCTCAAACATGGGGTTCAGGTTTAGCATTGGATCTGTCCAAGTATTGTTCCAAAACTAGATTATATCCTCCTCCTAGTAGTATCTCAGAATTGTCAAAGGCAGCATCTAGTAGGGCCTGCGATATAGTGTTGAACAATTCCGGAGTATATTCATTAGGGGCATATATATTTCCATGAATTGCAGGACCTCTGGGAGTTGCAAAGTTAGCCAATACCCATCTCCCATCATTATCTATTTTTTGAATAATAGGAGTCCATTTTATGTTCTTATGAAGGAGGTTTGATATTCCATGTTTAGCAGTACAAGATATACTGTGGGTTTTCCACCATACCCAGTCACCTAATTTTTTAGTTTCTACCTGGTTAAGTTTAGTCTTCTGAAGACAAGCAATATGAATATTTTATTTCTTCAGGCATGCTAGAATTTGTTTCTTCTTTACAGGTGAATTTAGTCCCCATGCATTCCAGGTGGTGAGCTTGATTGGCATAGAAGTCACCATTTTATCATTAATGAAGGAATTCAAGCCAGATAAGAGTGTCTAAAACCAGTATATCCTGGAACCTGGGACAGTGGACAGTTCTAGCCTGAAACATCAGTTTGATTACCACTGCAGCTCTCATAACATATCTGTGTGACATGCAAACCTTGTCTTGTGGAACAAAAAGGTACAATAAAACACTTGCTTGTACATCATACATTTCATTAAGTTGGGTCACATTCATATGCAAAGTGAGGTATAATCCAATTTGGTAAACAAAAACAAAACTCTATTTAACATCTAGACTGCAAGTAGAGTGAAACTGAATTCTGTTACCCCTTAATCGGGGGGGGGGGGAGATGAAATGGGTATCCCACTAAGGTACAGAATATAAGATTAACCAAGGATCATGGAATTCTCTTCTGGGGGGGATATGTAGAGACAGTGTATGTCTCCCAGAGCACCTGTACACTAACTGTAATAAAGCTAAAGGTATTACTTCCCTGTTTACATGTGGCATGAAACACTGAGGGAATACAATGTATTTATTTGTTGTTTTTGTTGTCACTGAGGTGTAATAACAATATCCCTGTATGAGCACATAACTATCAAAGTGCAACTAGAAATACACGAGTATTGAATTAACTTGAATGGAGCCAAACAGTGCTTCATATCCTAGAACATATTAGAGAAGAGGTTAATAATAGTGTTCTCTACCAGGGGAAGGGGGATGAAAGTTAAGAAGGAAAAAGGGTAGGGTGAGGTAAGAAAAAGAAAAGGAAGAAAACAAAAGGTGGGGGAGGAGGGAAGTTGAGAGGAAGACTACTGTACTTGCAGGGATTACAATTATTGTTGCCCAGAGGGATGTCTGGTGAGTTCCAGTTTATGCTATAAGAGCACTATAATAAGTACACTCTGAACTATAAAGACCCCATTAAAACTCTGGAGTGCATGTGGGCAATATAAGTCCAGCTGTGAAAAGAAGTGTTGAAACTGTCTAGGTATCATAAACAGAAATTAAATTTACTCTGTGGCATAACAATAATTATATAGATCATTATTATGTGTTTGGCTAATGGAGCTGAATCCAGGGTTTGATCTGTCTGGGGACATTGAAGCATCCCTCAAATTGATGGTAGTGAAATCCTCAGAGGCATAAGTATCACTGAAGAGGCCTGAAGAAATACCTGCTATTTATAAATCTAAATGGGACGCGCAAATCAATGCACATAGCTATGATGTATTTTATAGTGCTGGACAACCCGTAATAAAAGAAAAGCTCTGTCCCAGCCTGG